>CM060273.1:1825304-3062804 GCA_030684275.1 Acipenser oxyrinchus oxyrinchus
ACTAAAACGAGTATAATTCAAACTTTGATGTACACGTAAGTGCAGAGTTCAGAAAACGGACTGCCGCGAGGAAATATTCAGCTCCACTACAGTATCTTGTTTTTAACAAATCTCTTACCTTTTTAGATCATTGGCGAAGCCTTTGGTGGTTTGTGGTCAGAATTTTTACAGAAACTCCTTCTCCAAATTCTCCACCTCTCTCCTTCTTCGCAAACAAACGCAGCTTCTGCGCGTCCGCCTGATTACTACAACATCCGGAAACTAACACAGTGGGAACACCGGAAATAGAAGACGTCCATAGCAACCTGACGTACTTACAGTGCCAACATATTGCATGTTATTTCATCAAATACATTCTCTGACGACCCCCATAAATACATAAATAAATACATAAATACATACATACATACATACATAAATAAATAAATAAATAAATAAAAATACCTACTGACTCATATAACCACATTTCTGCAATGCTTCTTTGCTTCCGTACTTGAGAACAATCTACATTTTAAAAGTAATGCTTTGCATGTCGTCGTACCGCTTGTAAGATTTTCCTTGTTCAAAAGTTTTGTTTTTATTTTATTAATCTTTTTTTCATTGCAAAAAAAATGGTGTGGCGGGTAATTAGCGACGTAGAACTTACTATCATTTAGCATTTAAATATATTATTTGAGAAACAGCCTACTGCAGTTTCACAGTTTCTTTGCGCTAAAGTTATGTTTTTCAGGTGCAAATATATCATTTTAATATTTACCTATGTTTTAATTATACAAAATAAAAACAAAAATATCATGTCAGAAGTGGGATTCGAACCCACGCCTCCAGACGGAGACCAGAATACCCGTAGTTCAGGTAAGGAAGCTATTCCTTGAGTCTGGCGCCTTAGACCACTCGGCCACCCTGACACTTTTACGTAAGAGCGAGTATGTGATATTACAGGAAATTATCTATTTATAGACATGCTTTGTTAATGACTATTTTTTCAGAACCACTGTACATTTTAATTTATTATTGGTTCATCTTTAATATGTGCAGTTTCCTGTTATGCAGCCCAGCCCTGTAACATGCATATTCTGAATTCCAATTAATTACACTAACTGGCCAACAGGGGCCCTCCTGTCCTGATTCCAAAACTACAAATCTAGCTGCTTGTCTGATAACCGATTTAAAATTGTATCTGGTGTCTGTAACTATATGTATTACATATATAATATAACAGTTATAGTATTTTATTGGGTTGTAGTTTTTTTTTTTGTTTGCATGGTATATGATACTTTGATTTTTGAGCTCAAACAAGACTTCAGAACATACACACTGTATTTGCAGTTAAACTGGGAATCAGGTCATTAGCTAAATAATACAGTAAGACCTGCACACCTGAAATTTGAATGCGGTCATATTACTTTGATCCAATACCTTGGGGACATTGATATCTGGACAACTATGTGATTGCTCAGTGGAGTTTCTGAACTCAAGGATTTTGCAAGAGATCGGCTCGGTTGAAGTTGACGATCATTTTTCTATATATAATTTAAGCTTTCTATAGTCCCCATTCATAAATTTCTTCACATACTGTACCTCATACATATTTCCCTTAAAATGAATGCCAGAGACCCAGCTGAAACAGGGTTGTGTCTGGTCCCATTAATACCATGCCTGGAGGCTTCAATCGTTAAAAGCAGCTGAAGGGTTCAATAAACTTGTCTTTAGTTTGATCTGCTGAGCAAAGATGAGTCATCACATACTTACTCATAGCTGTCCAATTCCAAGTCAAGAGGTATGCGGCCGCTTTAAAATATTTGAGCAACCCTCAGAAAATATGTCAGTCTCTATTTTTTGGAAAACTACAAAAAATAAATGTACTTGGCAGATTGTTAGGTTTGGAAATAACCAGCTTGTGGTGTTTGTCACGTGGCGTGTGTGGTGTGATCCACTGCCGTTACAGACTGCAACCTCAATCACGTCTTTAAGTCATTCATGTATTTGCTTAGTCTTCTAGTCACTGTTACCTGTACCTAATTCTATAGATATGAATATCATTCGATTAGTACTGTAGTACTGTAGTATAGGTTGCACTTGCGTAATTGGAAGCTCTGTGCAGTACCTGTAATTAGATACATGTACCCTGTGCTTGAGATACCTTAAGCATGGAAGGTATTTCCTTATTTATTACAATGTCTCATCTTTTGGATCGGAAAGTGTAGTAGAACACAGTAAAAGGCATATCACAGGTCTGCCCTCACATTAAGGGAATACATAATAACAAAATCAATGACTCCAGACTTGTTTTGAGTCTAAGTTTGCACTTCATCATTTCTTTTTAAATCTGAGCCGTTGTTTACTTTATTCAGGCACATCAGAGTGCAGCACGAAAAGAGTAAAGCCGGGCTTTTAATCGGTCAAAGGATCAAAAGGACCCCGGAAGGAGCCCATTCGATTTGCCAGAAATAAACATAATAAAATAACTGCAGCATCAAAATACATTTTGAATAAATGAAAACTAAGGGTTACACGTGACTCTTTACACATGGTAAAGAATATGAAATGCCCAGTATATGGGGAAAGCAAGTTAAACTGTTACATTTAGCAGTGTGGGGCAGTAAAGTTGGAACAGAAGTCCTCTGTCTCATCAATAGAAAATATCCCTTTACAGAAACCATTAGAGGACTGACTGTGTGACTGTGCAAATAGTGTGCGATAACAACAACTGCGATTCCATTTCAGTTATGATTTTTAGTTCATGGCTGGCAGCTGGCTGATAGGGGACGGCAGGAACCCTTTGCAATGGTGGTTTAAGATTACTGCACGTTATCTCTGAACCTTTCTAGCCTTGCCGAGCAGGGTTAACTATATCATCAGCTGTGCTCAGACACTGAGGTGGGCTCAGCTGTATGCCCCAGTAGGGCAGGCTGCAGGACCGGCAGCTCTGAGAATGTGTTCTGCTTTGGACTTGCTGTCACAGTACTTGCTGGAGGATAGTTTACATGACCAGAAGAATTTTTGAAGAGAGTAGTAATTCATGCAGTTAAGGGGTATTTAACTGCATGAAAACTACGGCTGGTACTCTATTACTTTTCATTATGTTGACCTGCTCGGAGGGCAAGGTAAGGATAGCTGTCTTGGGAAAGGGGTGTTTCTGGAGCCCCATTCCTTTTAAAGCCTTGGATTCAAATTAACATGCAGCTCTGCCTTTAGATTCTTCCATGTAGTCGCTGTTCTTTCTTTTAAGTGCTAACATTAGCCCCCCAGTGTTGTCGGCTGCTGAGTGGCTGTCATCCAATGACAGAACTTCTTTGTTCGCTGCCACTCCTATCAGTAATAGCAGAAAAAAACGAATGTATGGCCTTGATAGCCTTTTTCCCCAAAGACAAGTAAACTACAAAATGGCATTTTACATATAATGTACAATATATTGAGAATTCAAACTCCACTGTCCCGTGCAGTTTTTTAAATTAAAATTTTGTATAATTTATTATCGCCTCTTCAGTCCCTGTATGTATCAAACTCATATGAAATGCGTTATAGAGGTTGGCATGTGCACCTGAAAAAAAAAAGGGTTATCAGTTTTTAGCACATTTACAGCTGCAGCACCAGAATTGTCATGTTTGGATCTTTAAATGTTGGCCGCAGTACTGATAAAAAAAAATCCCCAGGGGTATGGTGCGTTTACTTTTCTAATGCGATTAATTGATCATGCAAATCATGTCTGTGGTACAGTATTTGAATTTCCAAAACACAGCATGACATCATAGAAATCCTGACCAAACCTGATCATTATTATTTGTTTATTTAGCAGACGCCTTTACCCAAGGCAACTTACAGAGACTCAGGTGTGTGAACTATGCATCAGCATGCAAAGTCACTTATAATTACGTCTCACCCGAAAGACAGAGCACAAGTGACTTGCTCAGGGTCACACAATGAATCCGTGGCTGAGGTGGGATTTGAACCGGGGACCTCTTGGTTACAAGCCTGTTTCTTTAACCACTGGACCACACAGCCTCCTATGTAGATCATGTAGATCAGGGGATCCCAGCCCTGGTCCTGGGTACCCCTGTGGCTGCTGATTTTCATTTCAACTGAGCTCAATTACTTCACTAGACCCTGAAAACTGATAATTTGCCTAATTATACCGTTTGAAACTAACATGAACCCTTTCCGTCACCTTGAAAAAAGCAGTCACAGAGATTTCCTGATTCATTCTCATTTGAAATAGACCCCACTTTGAAACCACATGTACTGTAGCATACAGTCTGGACATCTTGAATTGCAACGGACCAGACCCGATACTCCTGTTGTAAATCGAAGTCTATTTAATTGCATATTTTTTATTGACACGTAGCTTGATTAGCTCTAATCTTGGATTACTTTACCTGAGTTAACATTGAGGAGCCTAAGATTAGTTCTAATCGGCATCTGTGAAACCACTCTTTAAGATTAGTGCTTATCAGGGTCTGTGAAACCACTCGTATAAGATTAGTGCTGATCAGGGTCTGTGAAACCACTCGTATAAGATTAGTGCTGATCAGGGTCTGTGAAACCACTCGTATAAGATTAGTGCTGATCAGGGTCTGTGAAACCACTCTATAAGATTAGTGCTGATCAGGGTCTGTGAAACCACTCGTATAAGATTAGTGTTGATCAAGGTCAGTGAAACCACTCTATAAGAGTAGTGCTGATCAGGGTTTGTGAAACCACTCTATAAGATTAGTGCTGATCAGGGTCTGTGAAACCACTCTATAAGATTATTGCTGATCAGGGTCTGTGAAACCACTCTATAAGATTAGTGCTGATCAGGGTCTGTGAAACCACTCGTATAAGATTAGTGCTGATCAGGGTCTGTGAAACCACTCGTATAGGATTAGTGCTGATCAGGGTCTGTGAAACCACTCGTATAAGATTAGTGCTGATCAGGGTCTGTGAAACCACTCGTATAAGATTAGTGCTGATCAGGGTCTGTGAAACCACTCGTATAAGATTAGTGCTGATCAGGGTCTGTGAAACCACTCGTATAAGATTAGTGCTGATCAGGGTCTGTGAAACCACTCGTATAAGATTAGTGTTGATTAGGGTCTGTGAAACCACTCTATAAGATTAGTGCTGATGAGGGTCTGTGAAACCACTCGTATAAGATTAGTGCTGATCAAGGTCAGTGAAACCACTCTATAAGAGTAGTGCTGATAAGGGTTTGTGAAACCACTCTATAAGATTATTGCTGATCAGGGTCTGTGAAACCACTCTATAAGATTAGTGCTGATCAGGGTCTGTGAAACCACTCGTATAAGATTAGTGCTGATCAAGGTCAGTGAAACCACTCTATAAGATTAGTGCTGATCAGGGTCTGTGAAACCACTCTATAAGATTATTGCTGATCAGGGTCTGTGAAACCACTCTATAAGATTAGTGCTGATCAGGGTCTGTGAAACCACTCGTATAAGATTAGTGCTGATCAGGGTCTGTGAAACCACTCTATAAGATTAGTGCTGATCAGGGTCTGTGAAACCACTCTATAAGATTAGTGCTGATCAGGGTAAAACTAAAACGAGTATAATTCAAACTTTGATGTACACGTAAGTGCAGAGTTCAGAAAACGGACTGCCGCGAGGAAATATTCAGCTCCACTACAGTATCTTGTTTTTAACAAATCTCTTACCTTTTTAGATCATTGGCGAAGCCTTTGGTGTTTTGTGGTCAGAATTTTTACAGAAAATCCTCCTCCAAATTCTCCACTTCTCTCCTTCTTCGCAAACAAACGCAGCTTCTGCGCGTCCGCCTGATTACTACAACATCCGGAAACTAACACAGTGGGAACACCGGAAATAGAAGACGTCCATAGCAACCTGACGTACTTACAGTGCCAACATATTGCATGTTATTTCATCAAATACATTCTCTGACGACCCCCCCCCCCATAAATAAATAAATAAATACATAAATACATAAATAAATAAAATAAAACACCTACTGACTCATATAACCACATTTCTGCAATGCTTCTTTGCTTCCATACTTGAGAACAATCTACATTTTAAAAGTAATGCTTTGCATGTCGTCGTACCGCTTGTAAGATTTTCCTTGTTCAAAAGTTTTGTTTTTATTTTATTAATCTGTTTTCATTTTAAGCGTATGTTATGATGCTGTTACCTTTTCATTGCAAAAAAAATGGTCTGGCGGGTAATTAGCGACGTAGAACTTACCATCATTTAGCATTTAAATATATTATTTGAGAAACAGCCTACTGCAGTTTCACAGTTTCTTTGCACTAAAGTTATGTTTTCAGGTGCAAATATATCATTTTAATATTTACCTATGTTTTTAATTATACAAAATAAAAACAAAAAATATCATGTCAGAAGTGGGATTCGAACCCACGCCTCCAGACGGAGACCAGAATACCCGTAGTTCAGGTAAGGAAGCTATTCCTTGAGTCTGGCGCCTTAGACCACTCGGCCACCCTGACACTTTTACGTAAGAGCGAGTATGTGATATTACAGGAAATTATCTATTTATAGACATGCTTTGTTAATGACTATTTTTTCAGAACCACTGTACATTTTTAATTTATTATTGGTTCATCTTTAATATGTGCAGTTTCCTGTTTTGCAGCCCGGCCCTGTAACATGCATATTCTGAATTCTAATTAATTACACTAACTGGCCAACAGGGGGCCCTCCTGTCCTGATTCAAAAACTACAAATCTAGCTGCTTGTCTGATAACCGATTTAAAATTGTATCTGGTGTCTGTAACTATATGTATTACATATATAATATAACAGTTATAGTATTTTATTGGGTTGTAGTTTTTTTTTTTTTTTGTATGTATCGTATATGATACTTTGATTTTTGAGCTCAAACAAGACTTCAGAACATACACACTGTATTTGCAGTTAAACTGGGAATCAGGTCATTAGCTAAATAATACAGTAAGACCTGCACACCTGAAATTTGAATGCGGTCATATTACTTTGATCCAATACCTTGGGGACATTGATATCTGGACAACTATGTGATTGCTCAGTGGAGTTTCTGAACTCAAGGATTTTGCAAGAGATCGGCTCGGTTGAAGTTGACGATCATTTTTCTATATATAATTTAAGCTTTCTATAGTCCCCATTCATAAATTTCTTCACATACTGTACCTCATACATATTTCCCTTAAAATGAATGCCAGAGACCCAGCTGAAACAGGGTTGTGTCTGGTCCCATTAATACCATGCCTGGAGGCTTCAATCGTTAAAAGCAGCTGAAGGGTTCAATAAACTTGTCTTTAGTTTGATCTGCTGAGCAAAGATGAGTCATCACATACTTACTCATAGCTGTCCAATTCCAAGTCAAGAGGTATGCGGCCCGCTTTAAAATATTTGAGCAACCCTCAGAAAATATGTCAGTCTCTATTTTTTGGAAAACTACAAAAATAAATGTACTTGGCAGATTGTTAGGTTTGGAAATAACCAGCTTGTGGTGTTTCTCACGTGGCGTGTGTGGTGTGATCCACTGCCGTTACAGACTGCAACCTCAATCACGTCTTTAAGTCATTCATGTATTTGCTTAGTCTTCTAGTCACTGTTACCTGTACCTAATTCTATAGATATGAATATCATTCGATTAGTACTGTAGTACTGTAGTATAGGTTGCACTTGCGTAATTGGAAGCTCTGTGCAGTACCTGTAATTAGATACATGTACCCTGTGCTTGAGATACCTTAAGCATGGAAGGTATTTCCTTATTTATTACAATGTCTCATCTTTTGGATCGGAAAGTGTAGTAGAACACAGTAAAAGGCATATCACAGGTCTGCCCTCACATTAAGGGAATACATAATAACAAAATCAATGACTCCAGACTTGTTTTGAGTCTAAGTTTGCACTTCATCATTTCTTTTTAAATCTGAGCCGTTGTTTACTTTATTCAGGCACATCAGAGTGCAGCACGAAAAGAGTAAAGCCGGGCTTTTAATCGGTCAAAGGATCAAAAGGACCCCGGAAGGAGCCCATTCGATTTGCCAGAAATAAACATAATAAAATAACTGCAGCATCAAAATACATTTTGAATAAATGAAAACTAAGGGTTACACGTGACTCTTTACACATGGTAAAGAATATGAAATGCCCAGTATATGGGGAAAGCAAGTTAAACTGTTACATTTAGCAGTGTGGGGCAGTAAAGTTGGAACAGAAGTCCTCTGTCTCATCAATAGAAAATATCCCCTTTACAGAAACCATTAGAGGACTGACTGTGTGACTGTGCAAATAGTGTGCGATAACAACAACTGCGATTCCATTTCAGTTATGATTTTTAGTTCATGGCTGGCAGCTGGCTGATAGGGGACGGCAGGAACCCTTTGCAATGGTGGTTTAAGATTACTGCACGTTATCTCTGAAATTCTAGCCTTGCCGAGCAGGGTTAACTATATCATCAGCTGTGCTCAGACACTGAGGTGGGCTCAGCTGTATGCCCCAGTAGGGCAGGCTGCAGGACGGGCAGCTCTGAGAATGTGTTCTGCTTTGGACTTGCTGTCACAGTACTTGCTGGAGGATAGTTTACATGACCAGAAGAATTGAAGAGAGTAGTAATTCATGCAGTTAAGGGGGTATTTAACTGCATGAAAATTACGGCTGGTACTCTATTACTTTTCATTATGTTGACCTGCTCGGAGGGCAAGGTAAGGATAGCTGTCTTGGGAAAGGGGTGTTTTTGGAGCCCCATTCCTTTTAAAGCCTTGGATTCAAATTAACATGCAGCTCTGCCTTTAGATTCTTCCATGTAGTCGCTGTTCTTTCTTTTAAGTGCTAACATTAGCCCACCCCCAGTGTTGTCGGCTGCTGAGTGGCTGTCATCCAATGACAGAACTTCTTTGTTCGCTGCCACTCCTATCAGTAATAGCAGAAAAAAACGAATGTATGGCCTTGATAGCCTTTTTCCCCCCAAAGACAAGTAAACTACAAAATGGCATTTTACATATAATGTACAATATATTGAGAATTCAAACTCCACTGTCCCGTGCAGTTTTTTTAAATTAAAATTTTGTATAATTTATTATCGCCTCTTCAGTCCCTGTATGTATCAAACTCATATGAAATGCGTTATAGAGGTTGGCATGTGCACCTGAAAAAAAAAAGGGTTATCAGTTTTTAGCACATTTACAGCTGCAGCACCAGAATTGTCATGTTTGGATCTTTAAATGTTGGCCGCAGTACTGATAAAAAAAAATCCCCAGGGGGTATGGTGTGTTTACTTTTCTAATGCGATTAATTGATGATGCAAATCATGTCTTTGGTACAGTATTTGAATTTCCAAAACACAGCATGACATCGCAGAAATCCTGACCAAACCTGATCATTATTATTTGTTTATTTAGCAGACACCTTTACCCAAGGCAACTTACAGAGACTCAGGTGTGTGAACTATGCATCAGCATGCAAAGTCACTTATAATTACGTCTCACCGAAAGACAGAGCACAAGTGACTTGCTCAGGGTCACACAATGAATCCGTGGCTGAGGTGGGATTTGAACCGGGGACCTCTTACTTACAAGCCTGTTTCTTTAACCACTGGACCACACAGCCTCCTATGTAGATCATGTAGATCAGGGGATCCCAGCCCTGGTCCTGGGTACCCCCTGTGGCTGCTGATTTTCATTTCAACTGAGCGCTCAATTACTTCACTAGACCCTGAAAACTGATAATTTGCCTAATTATACCGTTTCAAACTAACATGAACCCTTTCCGTCACCTTGAAAAAAGCAGTCACAGAGATTTCCTGATTCATTCTCATTTGAAATAGACCCCACTTTGAAACCACATGTACTGTAGCATACAGTCTGGACATCTTGAATTGCAACGGACCAGACCCGATACTCCTGTTGTAAATCGAAGTCTATTTAATTGCATATTTTTTATTGACACGTAGCTTGATTAGCTCTAATCTTGGATTACTTTACCTGAGTTAACATTGAGGAGCCTAAGATTAGTTCTAATCGGCATCTGTGAAACCACTCTGTATAAGATTAGTGCTGATCAGGGTCTGTGAAACCACTCTTTAAGATTAGTGCTGATCAGGGTCTGTGAAACCACTCGTATAAGATTAGTGCTGATCAGGGTCTGTGAAACCACTCGTATAAGATTAGTGCTGATCAGGGTCTGTGAAACCACTCTATAAGATTAGTGCTGATCAGGGTCTGTGAAACCACTCTATAAGATTATTGCTGATCAGGGTCTGTGAAACCACTCTATAAGATTAGTGCTGATCAGGGTCTGTGAAACCACTCGTATAAGATTAGTGCTGATCAGGGTCTGTGAAACCACTCGTATAGGATTAGTGCTGATCAGGGTCTGTGAAACCACTCGTATAAGATTAGTGCTGATCAGGGTCTGTGAAACCACTCGTATAAGATTAGTGCTGATCAGGGTCTGTGAAACCACTCGTATAAGATTAGTGCTGATCAGGGTCTGTGAAACCACTCGTATAAGATTAGTGCTGATCAGGGTCTGTGAAACCACTCGTATAAGATTAGTGTTGATCAGGGTCTGTGAAACCACTCTATAAGATTAGTGCTGATCAGGGTCTGTGAAACCACTCGTATAAGATTAGTGTTGATCAAGGTCAGTGAAACCACTCTATAAGAGTAGTGCTGATAAGGGTTTGTGAAACCACTCTATAAGATTAGTGCTGATCAGGGTCTGTGAAACCACTCTATAAGATTAGTGCTGATCAGGGTCTGTGAAACCACTCGTATAAGATTAGTGTTGATCAAGGTCAGTGAAACCACTCTATAAGAGTAGTGCTGATCAGGGTTTGTGAAACCACTCTATAAGATTATTGCTGATCAGGGTCTGTGAAACCACTCTATAAGATTAGTGCTGATCAGGGTCTGTGAAACCACTCGTATAAGATTAGTGCTGATCAGGGTCTGTGAAACCACTCTATAAGATTAGTGCTGATCAGGGTCTGTGAAACCACTCTATAAGATTAGTGCTGATCAGGGTAAAACTAAAACGAGTAATTCAAACTTTGATGTACACGTAAGTGCAGAGTTCAGAAAACGGACTGCCGCGAGGAAATATTCAGCTCCACTACAGTATCTTGTTTTTAACAAATCTCTTACCTTTTTAGATCATTGGCGAAGCCTTTGGTGGTTTGTGGTCAGAATTTTTACAGAAACTCCTCCTCCAAATTCTCCACCTCTCTCCTTCTTCGCAAACAAACGCAGCTTCTGCGCGTCCGCCTGATTACTACAACATCCGGAAACTAACACAGTGGGAACACCGGAAATAGAAGACGTCCATAGCAACCTGACGTACTTACAGTGCCAACATATTGCATGTTATTTCATCAAATACATTCTCTGACGACCCCCCCATAAATACATAAATAAATACATAAATAAATACATAAATACATACATACATACATACATAAATAAATAAATAAATAAATAAAAATACCTACTGACTCATATAACCACATTTCTGCAATGCTTCTTTGCTTCCGTACTTGAGAACAATCTACATTTTAAAAGTAATGCTTTGCATGTCGTCGTACCGCTTGTAAGATTTTCCTTGTTCAAAAGTTTTGTTTTTATTTTATTAATCTGTTTTCATTTTAAGCGTATGTTATGATGCTGTTACCTTTTCATTGCAAAAAAATGGTCTGGCGGGTAATTAGCGACGTAGAACTTACCATCATTTAGCATTTAAATATATTATTTGAGAAACAGCCTACTGCAGTTTCACAGTTTCTTTGCGCTAAAGTTATGTTTTTCAGGTGCAAATATATCATTTTTAATATTTACCTATGTTTTTAATTATACAAAATAAAAACAAAAAATATCATGTCAGAAGTGGGATTCGAACCCACGCCTCCAGACGGAGACCAGAATACCCGTAGTTCAGGTAAGGAAGCTATTCCTTGAGTCTGGCGCCTTAGACCACTCGGCCACCCTGACACTTGTACGTAAGAGCGAGTATGTGATATTACAGGAAATTATCTATTTATAGACATGCTTTGTTAATGACTATTTTCTCAGAAACACTGTACATTTTTAATTTATTATTGGTTCATCTTTAATATGTGCAGTTTCCTGTTATGCCCCCCAGCCCTGTAACATGCATATTCTGAATTCCAATTGATTACACTAACTGGCCAACAGGGGGCCCTCCTGTCCTGATTCCAAAACTACAAATCTAGCTGCTTGTCTGATAACCGATTTAAAATTGTATCTGGTGTCTGTAACTATATGTATTACATATATAATATAACAGTTATAGTATTTTATTGGGTTGTAGTTTTTTTTTTGTTGTTTGCATGGTATATGATACTTTGATTTTTGAGCTCAAACAAGACTTCAGAACATACACACTGTATTTGCAGTTAAACTGGGAATCAGGTCATTAGCTAAATAATACAGTAAGACCTACACACCTGAAATTTGAATGCGGTCATATTACTTTGATCCAATACCTTGGGGACATTGATATCTGGACAACTATGTGATTGCTCAGTGGAGTTTCTGAACTCAAAGATTTTGCAAGAGATCGGCTCGGTTGAAGTTGACGATCATTTTTCTATATATAATTTAAGCTTTCTATAGTCCCCATTCATAAATTCCTTCACATACTGTACCTCATACATATTTCCCTTAAAATGAATGCCAGAGACCCAGCTGAAACAGGGTTGTGTCTGGTCCCATTAATACCATGCCTGGAGGCTTCAATCGTTAAAAGCAGCTGAAGGGTTCAATAAACTTGTCTTTAGTTTGATCTGCTGAGCAAAGATGAGTCATCACATACTTCCTCATAGCTGTCCAATTCCAAGTCAAGAGGTATGCGGCCCGCTTTAAAATATTTGAGCAACCCTCAGAAAATATGTCAGTCTCTATTTTTTGGAAAACTACAAAAAAATAAATGTACTTGGCAGATTGTTAGGTTTGGAAATAACCAGCTTGTGGTGTTTCTCACGTGGCGTGTGTGGTGTGATCCACTGCCGTTACAGACTGCAACCTCAATCACGTCATTAAGTCATTCATGTATTTGCTTAGTCTTCTAGTCACTGTTACCTGTACCTAATTCTATAGATATGAATATCATTCGATTAGTACTGTAGTACTGTAGTATAGGTTGCACTTGCGTAATTGGAAGCTCTGTGCAGTACCTGTAATTAGATACATGTACCCTGTGCTTGAGATACCTTAAGCATGGAAGGTATTTCCTTATTTATTACAATGTCTCATCTTTTGGATCGGAAAGTGTAGTAGAACACAGTAAAAGGCATATCACAGGTCTGCCCTCACATTAAGGGAATACATAATAACAAAATCAATGACTCCAGACTTGTTTTGAGTCTAAGTTTGCACTTCATCATTTCTTTTTAAATCTGAGCCGTTGTTTACTTTATTCAGGCACATCAGAGTGCAGCACGAAAGAGTAAAGCCGGGCTTTTAATCGGTCAAAGGATCAAAAGGACCCCGGAAGGAGCCCATTCGATTTGCCAGAAATAAACATAATAAAATAACTGCAGCATCAAAATACATTTTGAATAAATGAAAACTAAGGGGTTACACGTGACTCTTTACACATGGTAAAGAATATGAAATGCCCAGTATATGGGGAAAGCAAGTTAAACTGTTACATTTAGCAGTGTGGGGCAGTAAAGTTGGAACAGAAGTCCTCTGTCTCATCAATAGAAAATATCCCCTTTACAGAAACCATTAGAGGACTGACTGTGTGACTGTGCAAATAGTGTGCGATGACAACAACAGCGATCCCATTTCAGTTATGATTTTTAGTTCATGGCTGGCAGCTGGCTGATAGGGGACGGCAGGAACCCTTTGCAGTGGTGGTTTAAGATTACTGCACGTTATCTCTGAACCTTTCTAGCCTTGCCGAGCAGGGTTAACTATATCATCAGCTGTGCTCAGACACTGAGGTGGGCTCAGCTGTATGCCCCAGTAGGGCAGGCTGCAGGACCGGCAGCTCTGAGAATGTGTTCTGCTTTGGACTTGCTGTCACAGTACTTGCTGGAGGATAGTTTACATGACCAGAAGAATTTTTGAAAAGAGTAGTAATTCATGCAGTTAAGGGGGTATTTAACTGCATGAAAACTACGGCTGGCACTCTATTACTTTTCATTATGTTGACCTGCTCGGAGGGCAAGGTAAGGATAGCTGTCTTGGGAAAGGGGTGTTTTTGGAGCCCCATTCCTTTTAAAGCCTTGGATTCAAATTAACATGCAGCTCTGCCTTTAGATTCTTCCATGTAGTCGCTGTTCTTTCTTTTAAGTGCTAACATTAGCCCCCCCCCCAGTGTTGTCGGCTGCTGAGTGGCTGTCATCCAATGACAGAACTTCTTTGTTCGCTGCCACTCCTATCAGTAATAGCAGAAAAAAACGAATGTGTGGCCTTGATAGCCTTTTTCCCCCCCAAGACAAGTAAACTACAAAATGGCATTTTACTTATAATGTACAATATATTGAGAATTCAAACTCCACTGTCCCGTGCAGTTTTTTTAAATTTAAATTTTGTATAATTTATTATCGCCTCTTCAGTCCCTGTATGTATCAAACTCATATGAAATGCGTTATAGAGGTTGGCATGTGCACCTGAAAAAAAAAAAGGGTTATCAGTTTTTAGCACATTTACAGCTGCAGCACCAGAATTGTCATGTTTGGATCTTTAAATGTTGGCTGCAGTACTGATAAAAAAAAAAAATCCCCAGGGGGTATGGTGCGTTTACTTTTCTAATGCGATTAATTGATCATGCAAATCATGTCTGTGGTACAGTATTTGAATTTCCAACACACAGCATGACATCGTAGAAATCCTGACCAGAGCTGATCATTATTATTTGTTTATTTAACAGACACCTTTATCCAAGGTGGCTGCAGAGTCACTTATAATTACGTCTCACCCGAAAGACAGAGCACAAGTGACTTGCTCAGGGTCACACAATGAATCCGTGGCTGAGGGGGGATTTGAACCAGGGACCTCTTGGTTACAAGCCTGTTTCTTTAACCACTGGACCATACAGCCTCCTATGTAGATCATGTAGATCAGGGGATCCCAGCCCTGGTCCTGGGGACCCCCTGTGGCTGCTGGTTTTCATTTCAACTGAGCGCTCAATTACTTCACTAGACCCTGAAAACTGATCATTTGCCTAATTATACCGTTTCAAACTAACATGAACCCTTTCCGTCACCTTGAATAAAGCAGTCACAGAGATTTCCTGATTCATTCTCATTTGAAATAGACCCCACTTTGAAACCACATGTACTGTAGCATACAGTCTGGACATCTTGAATTGCAACGGACCAGACCCGATACTCCTGTTGTAAATCGAAGTCTATTTAATTGCATATTTTTTATTGACACGTAGCTTGATTAGCTCTAATCTTGGATTACTTTACCTGAGTTAACATTGAGTAGCCTAAGATTAGTTCTAATCAGCATCTGCGAAACCACTCGTATAAGATTAGTGCTGATCAGGGTCTGTGAAACCACTCGTATAAGATTAGTGCTGATCAGGGTCTGTGAAACCACTCTATAAGATTATTGCTGATCAGGGTCTGTGAAACCACTCTATAAGATTAGTGCTGATCAGGGTCTGTGAAACCACTCGTATAAGATTAGTGCTGATCAGGGTCTGTGAAACCACTCGTATAGGATTAGTGCTGATCAGGGTCTGTGAAACCACTCGTATAAGATTAGTGCTGATCAGGGTCTGTGAAACCACTCGTATAAGATTAGTGCTGATCAGGGTCTGTGAAACCACTCTATAAGATTAGTGCTGATCAGGGTCTGTGAAACCACTCTATAAGATTAGTGCTGATCAGGGTCTGTGAAACCACTCTATAAGACACATTTACACAGTTTGCACAGTATTTCTCTTTTCTACTACTTAGCTATGGCATGCAGACAGACTGTGTCTTTACCTTATCTATTACTCACAAAGCTGTAACAAATCTCTTTAGCTAATCATTATCTGGCTAGAGATTTCACTTTTTTCTTTGTAGAACACATGGATTGGAGGGCATGGGAAACTGAAGGTCGCATAAAAAGCGATTAGCTTGAAATTACAAATGAAATCCACTAACCGGAAGGAGGTGAAAGAGAGGTTAGAAACGGCACACCAGTTCTTAAGAAATGTTTGGAATAAGTTTTAGTGTCAATATGTTTTGTGAATCGTTGGCTACTTTGGTGCATCTTGTATACTTTGCTATAGAGAATTGTTTAGTCCCTTGCAGTTGACACTGGTTTGTATAAAAATATATATATATATACAGTATATCTGCTGGTTTTAAAAATTCTCGCCATGAATTATAAATAGCCTGGCAAGCTGTCATGGTAAGTCAGGCGTAGATTAAATATCTGAGAATTTAGTGCAGCATATGTATTTACACTGGAAACACACTGCTTGTGACAGCATACTTCTCTTTTCTACTATTTAACTATGGCATAGAGACTAAATGTAGCTAGACATTATCTATTGCTCACAAAGCCATAAGAAATCTCTTTATCTGGCGAGAGATTTCACTTTTTTGTTTGGGAAACTGAAGGTCGTGTGGTTCCAGTGTAGGACTCATTTTGTAAACATGACAGCAAGAACGGACAGTCTTATCTTAACAAGATTCCAGATGTTCTGCACCAGCAGGTCCTAACTGGGTTTATACTGCAGGAACCAGAGCGTCATGTTTCCTTTCTATAATGCGCCATAAAGTATACAGTGCGTCACAAAGCACCTTTTAATCACGGACTTAACATTCTCAGCACACTTTGCTCTTGCTCCAAAACACATCTTCAGCGGAGGATGGACACTTCATTTTGTTTTCCGTTATTCCAGATAATGTTTACTGTCTAAGGGTGATTTTTCTTACAATATCCCTCTATTTTGGGTTGTCACTGTACCAACACTGGACAGAAGGGGCTCTTGTAGAATGCCTCTCGCCTGCTGCTCCCTGTTATCAGTTGTGCTTTCAAGATCGGGGGGGGGCTGTTTCATAACAATATTTACATTGGCTTTGTTTTTACTGTGCATCTGACCTAGTCTTGTTTGGCTCCCAGCAGGCACAGGAATGCCTGTTACAGATAGAAAGAGTCAGTCAGTATTTCATCAGCTGACCGGTAAAAATATGTAGACTTGTTATTTGCAGGTTTTGTAGGTTGACAAATACTTAATACTTATATTAACATTTACACAGAGATTTATTGAAGCCGGAAGTCATAATGCAGTGAGTTGACAGAAACAGAAAACCATGAACTGCTGGCTGTATTTTATGTTTTAGAATTACTGGTGACGTTCTCAGGTGTTGTAACCAGATCGGAATTCACAAAAGAGAATTCACAAATAAGAATGCCATGTTTGTTTTAGAAGCAGATACACAAGGTCTGACTGACTTCGGGGTTGGTTTGATTTTATTACAGCATTTTCTGCTGTCAGTACTCTAAACCCCACAGATTGAAAAATAACTTGTGTAATTACAGTTGAGAAATCTTTGGCCTCAAACGCCAAAACACATTTGTACTCACTTGTTCATATTTTTCTTACTTGCCTTTTATCACTACAATACAGAAACCTTGGTCGCTTTTCAACGTTTCTTTCCCTCTCACAGGCCATGGTATTGTAACAACTTTGTGTGTGCATCTGTGCTTGAACTGTATCGCTTTGCAGAACTAAGTTTACCCGGCTGCAGACACTGCTCCCCTATACTGGACTATTGGTGCAACCCTGCACCAGCGCTGACCCAGCGCTGGGATCATTATGTGCAGGTGACAGGAGCCAGGGCGAATGGGGCTGACAGGGAACCCTGAGCAAGGTTAATCTACAATGTTGCAATGTTGTAAGGGTTGTGGGATATATAAATGAGGCCATCTGGAGAGCTGGAAAAATAACCTGCGTAATCTGTATTGCTGACCTGCATATCCTGTGCTTTTATGCAAAATGTTCTTACCAAGGCATTGCAGTATTCCTTGAAACATGAAGCTTAGGCTGATATTCGGGGGAGGGAATATTGAATGATTGCGCTCTCTCTCTCTCTATCTCTCTCTCTCTCATTGCCCATTAGACCATTCCTATATACATCTCAGGTAAACTCACCTGGGCGTTGCCGTCGCAATCCCAGTTGGATTTCTCCCCTCACCTCCCCATCTTCCACCTTAACGCAGGCAGTCCCCTTGTCACGGTCCACACTGGTGATCCTGGCATCGTCAGATTAGTTCGTCTTTCAGAGGGCGGTGGCTTTCTTCCCCCTTAACAGGCGGGACCAGCGACAAATAGTACATTGAGATAAGGAGGTCCCGCCAGGACTGAACGTGTTAAACAAACCAACTCCTGGTTAGAAAGTGTTTTTGTCATGCATGTGATATTATGACAAAGACATTCACAAAAACACTTCTTGAAAAAGAAATATAGACTTATTTGACTTTGAACGACATTACCTGAGCGCTCAAGGTGTTGTTGCCTTTTAAAAATTAAAATAAAACAATGTAGCATTTTTTTAGATTCCATTCTAATTGTTTTTGCTGCTCGTTCAGCAGCACACACCAATGATACACTGCTGTCATGGTACATTTCACCCCCCTATACAAATATACTAACAGTGTGGAGTAGTGATTAGGGCTCTGAACTCTTGACGGGAGTGTCGTGGGGTTCAGTCCCACGGAGGGGGGACACTGCTGCTGTTCCCTTGAGCAAGGTACTTTACCTAGATGTCTCCAGTAAAAAAACAACTGTATAAATGGGTAATTGTATGTAAAAAATAATGTGATATCTTGTAACAATTGTAAGTCGCCCTGGATAAGGGCGTCTGCTAAGAAATATATAATAATAATAATAATAATAATAATAATAAACGTTATTAATACATGTTAAAACAAAAAAACACAACCAGCTCTATCAGTGTGTTTGAGGAGCCAAATTTACCACGACACCCCCAGGAGTGCAAATCGTTTCGAAAAAAATAGTGCTAAACTGTTTTGAAAGTTTAGCGACAGAGAGCCGACTGGCAAATTTGCACCCCGAGTGACGTCATGAATACAGAGGTAGGTCTCAGTGTGGACACGCTGCTACTGCAGCAGTGTAGTTAAAACAGGAAACAACGGGACTTGAGGGTTATATGTCAGCATGTAATCAGGATATATGGTAGGGACAATCCTAGCGTTGCGGCAATGCAAGATCACTTATATACATATGCACACACACAATGTAACAGAATAGGGTGTAGATTCTGAATTGTATCGTTTTTGCAACATTTACATTATTTAGTAGTACATTTATATTACTTAGTAGTACACAACAATGTACCAGTAATTTTTATTTTGCTTGCTGTTCTGAACAGGTCCACGATTGGTTCGTATATTCTTATACGTTCGTTTTTGTGATTTAGACAAGCCTGCTAATAAATAGTAACCTATTTTAAGGAATTACGTGTAACAAAATAATTTGACCTTCAAATTAAGCAAAGTATGTTGCGTTGAGGTTTCTACATTTTCTCCAACACAGCTACACGTATCAATACATTCGATTATTATTATTATTATTATTAATAATAATAATAATAATAATAATAATAATAATAATAATAATAATAATAATAATAATAATAATATAGTTACATTCAGTAATGACAGTGGGTGAACAGCACATGTGTACGGAATTGAAATTGCTATCGGTAGTTCAGGCCGGGGGAGTGAATGTTGAGGAGGGGGGTGTTTTGAAATGGAACCAGCAGAGCGCCGTGAAGATAGGAGAAAATGAGGACCAAGCGCCGAGTGAGAGGGAGACCTGGAGCCGCCGACTCGAATTCACTCTGGCGTGCATCGGGTACGCTGTGGGACTCGGGAATATATGGAGGTTCCCTTATTTATGCTACAGGAGTGGAGGCGGTAAGCAAAAAAAACAACATCAAAAAAACATTATAATGAACATTTTAATTGTATATATCAGTCTTCCTGCCATTTGTTGTTCTAAGTTTGAAGAGTGAGGTTTTACTACAAGGTAATTGGCCCACTGAAATTAGTTATATGCGCTCAACATCTAATGTGAAAATGCATCGAACGCATGTAAACTCGGCATCTCTCACTGACACATGCTCTCTATGTAAATTTGTTATCAAATCAAAACATTTTGTGCTTAAATGGATATCATGCGTAGGACCGCGTCTCAGTCCGCATCGGAATATCCCTATTGCATAAATACAGTATTTAAGCAGCACTTGCCTGATACAATATTCTCAGCCGATGTTTAATGCATTATGGTGACTTAACAATAACCTAGTCAGGACAGATGGGGCCTACAAACGTGGTCCACGTGTCTACAGTTTTTATATACTATGTCTGGTTTGTTATATAGCTCTATAGCGCACCAACGCAGCTGGTTATGAAACAGTGGCCCTGAATATCCGAATCGTCTCCCACTCGCTGTCTGCGTCTGTTCTAAACCTACTAATGCTAAACGCTGTTTTCATGATAAAATGAAACACTTCTGCTGTTTTCCGAGAGGTGGAATGGCGACAATTTACATAAAGGTGGCGGAATAACTATTCAGTATTTTAAAAGAGAAACCTATGTTAATGACGCAAATGACAGTTTTTACGACATTTCGGGATTTAAATCAATGGACTGGTGGGACTGAAGGTAGTAATGGGCGAGAAAAAAACAAAAAAAAAAACAACAGACGTGTGTTTCAGGAGATATGGAGAAACAAGAGAAGATACATGTAATATAACATAATAATACAGCAAGTACGTCAAAACGGAGAAACAAAAAGTAAACTTATAGAGCATCATTTTAATGTAGTCTAATTATGTAAATGTATGTTCTGTATTAATTAAATTGCAGTTTCATGTACTCGGTATGGCAGATATTGTATGATAAAATAAATAAAAAATATACACATAAATAAACGTAGAAATACATGAATAAATATATTTGTCTATTTATTTATTTTTCATTTTGTTAAATAAAATATCCTCCATACCCGGTTGCACTTTATGAAAATTAATAAAACGTGGGTATATAATAGAATATCATACAAACAACGGGTGGCAAAGAATGACACGCTGTGACCCCTCAGGCCGGTGCTTGACTCTAAATCCTCTTTAGTTCATCACATAAATACAATATTGTACCAAACAGGTCACTCCACCCACAGCAGACCTGTGTTATTTTAGCACGGAGCCTGTTTGAATAGGTTGCCATCTCCATAAAGGCCCGGCCCGGTATTGCGACTGTTCTCATCCTTCTTGGCCATTTTGGATCTTGTTGGAAACAGTCAAAGTTAAAACACTGCCTCAAAAGCGTTCGCCGACGGCCGGAAAAGCTGTGATACTCAGATCCAGTGGCCCTTGGTTAATTACGTGACTGATATACATGCGTGCTGTTTGAACTCATGGAGCCGTGTTGGGTGAAGTGCAAGGAGACTGGAGTGGGTCTAGACTCCCTTTACAAAAAAGGAGCCTTCTTTGAAAGTCGGGATAGTTTACAATTATTTACAGGGGGTAGAAAAGTCCTATTTATCAGAAGAAAGAGCATTGAACCCTGTATATTTCTCTTTCAAAAAAGAAATAAATGTTATTTATGAGAAAGCGTCTGGCTTGTTTAGTCAATTTGGCAACAAGTGTTTTCAAAACACTGACTTGTGATCTGTGTTTAAGTGGGGCAGTCAATTCCACTGTTGCTACCAGAAATAGGAAATACCAGTTTGAATAAAGTCTCTTCCAGTGTAAACGCAGATTTGTTTATCCGGTACTGTAGCAACAATCAGTTCCATATGGGAGTGTGACATCACTAGCGTATTCAAAGTAGATTCTATCACTTTGTGGTTCATTCATAATCCCATCATGTGAATGACTTGCACAGGAACTAAGGTGCCTTCTATTGGGTGTGGGGAGGATGTTGGGAAGTGATGTTAAATAATTGGTGAAGGTCTTTGTTCAATTCCAGGATTGTAGTGCGGATCTGAAACATTTAACCTTTACTTAAGCAGATTCCAAGGTAAACTAGTCACAATGGGCCCTGTTTTCATATGTGACTAATTGGTTAACAAACCTTTCTCAAGGGAGTGTGTTTGAAAGCAAACAGTGGAGGTACTTCTAGGTTTTTGATGCCATGGCTGCTACACTCATTTATTTCTATTTAAATCTATTAATGTTTTTGTGAGGTCATGGTTAATGATGTAACAATCTACTGTTCCTTTCTATTTGAACCTTAGAGGCATTATGGTATACATATAAATGTAAATACACTTTGTGCTTTCCTGTGGGAAGGAATATCAAATCTAGCAATGTGATATAGTGTATTCTTTTGCCAAGCGTTATGCTGAAGATGTGATTTGACCATTTCGTTTCTTGCCACAAGAATAAAGCATTTGTGCAGATGGTGGCACTTTGTGTTTAATTAAAATCCCGTCCATAGTATCCACAGCTCGGCCCCTCCTGACTCGAATATCAAGTTAACCAGCAACACTTCTAGAACTGACACTGCAAAAATGAAGTACTGTATGAAAATCATTTGCTGTGATGGTAATCCTTTTTATGAGAAACTACTTAGTGGCATGGTAGCAAGTGAATGAATGGGATTTACAGTGAAGAAGAGGCACTGGTGTGCATTGCAAATACTTAGGGCCTGTAGAGAAATCTAACAAGCTGGTGGATTTAATAAGGGCTCCTGAGCTGAATCGAATGGTTTCAAGGCTTGGCGCAGCAGTGATTGATTGTTGCTTGATTTTTTTTTATCTGATTGGCTGTTGGTCTTGAAGCAGGTGGGAAGCTGCATGACACAGCAGAACTGTTGCCTAGCAACACTTCTCCAGCAGAGTTCAAAGAGCTGCTTTGTTGACAGTAGAACTGGAGATAGATTGTAACATTAACCAGAATGTTAGTATTGGACACCAGGTAAATGTATTGCTTGAGTCTCCAAAAATAGAAAGTTGTAAATGAGTCTCTAATATGTGCTGTATTGAGATTGACAGGCTCTATTCAAAAGGCTGTTTTAAGGACTGTTTTGGTAATTTTCTTAAAGCCTGTTTTGATTCATTAAATCAAATTTGCAGTGTTTAATGTTTATAAACTCTTTAACAGAAAAAAAGCCAGTCCTTTAAAAAAAGGCATTCCTTAAAAGCACCCTATTATAGTGTACACAAATTGATACAGGGTGACATGGCTGGACATGAATGACTGTGTAACCCCATACCAGTGTGTCACAAAGACGGCCGGAGTGGGCGGCGTCAGACCAGAAGCAGGAACTGGAAAAGGATACCGCAGGTAGAGTGAAATGGCGTTTGCGCCGTCTTTATTGTAAATACCACAAAAATAAAATAAAAGGTTTAAACAAAAACACTTTGCTCACAGAGCGAAAATAAAAGATTTAAACAAAAACAAATCTCAAACACAAAACAATCCTTAAGGACCGGCTGGGCAGTAGCCTTCACGGAACCTATAGCTTTTCGTTTCGTTTCTTTTCGTTTTAGATTTCTCTCTTCTCGCTCTCCGTACTCTCCTCTGTACACCCACCACCTCGAGCTGCAGAGCTGCAGGCTTTTTATATTCAGGTGACCATCTCCCGATTAGCAACCAAATTAATCACTTAATTAATTCGGGAGATGGCCACCTTCTGCACGAAGTTTAATTATGTTGTGGATGGGGCTACCCATCCACGCTAAACAAAACAAACAATCGGCCATGCCGTCCTAATACAAAACAATAACATACGGCGCCGTCATACATTTAAATACTAAATCATAATAAACCAATACAAAATAACACAGGGCGGAGGGGGACCCCGCGTTCTAAACTAAAATAAACAAAACAATGTACAGGGCTGCTCGCCCTGTTACATATCCCCTTGTGCAGCGCACACATGGCCCTCTGACCACCTCCCCCCTCAGTCTTAAAGTCCCGGAAGAGGGAGAAGCAAGGTGTTTCTGGGGGTGGCCATGGTGGAATGTCCTCCACCCCCACTTCTTGGTGGCTAACAGCTCCCTCTTCGGGGCTTCAGCCACACCATATCCTGCCGCGAAAGTGCGGCTGGGGAACTGGTCTCCTGACCTCCCCCTCCTCTTCATGGCCGGCAGCTCCCTTCGTGGGGCTCCGACCACACGATCTCCGGCGCGAAAGTGCGGCTGGGGAAGCTGGTCTCCTGACCTCCCCTTCTTCATGGCCGGCAGCTCCCTCCGTGGGGCTTCGACCACACAATCTCCGGCAGCGAAACTGCTGCGGGGAAGCTGGTCTCCTGACCTCCCCTTCTTCATGGCCGGCAGCTCCCCTCCGTGGGGCTCCGGCCACCGTGTTTCCTGCCACGGAAATGCGGCTGGGGAGCTGGTCTCCTGACCTCCCCCTTTCTTCATGGCGGCAGCTCCCCTTCATGGAGCTCCGGCCACAGTGTAGCGACCGAGGCAAAGCAGGACCCTCGGCGACCCCAGGCGAAGCAGGATCCCTGGCAACCCCAGGCGGCGGCAGCAGCAGCGGACCCTCGAGAGGCGGCGGCAGCAGCAGCGGACCCTCGAGGCGGCGGCAGCAGCAGCGGACCCTCGAGAGGCGGCGGCAGCAGCAGCGGACCCTCGGGAGGCGGCGGCAGCAGCAGCGGACCCTCGGGAGGCGGCGGCAGCAGCAGCGGACCCTCGGGAGGCGGCGGCAGCAGCAGCGGACCCTCGGGAGGCTGAACTCGGGAGGGAGCCCCTGGCCATAGAGGCGGCAGCGGGAGCTCCACTTCTCCCTCGTACCCTGTACTCTGTGTGGAGCAAAAGGCAGCCCCAGGCGATCGCGGAGCGACAGGCAGCCCCAGGCGTCGCGGAGCGACAGGCAGCCCCAGGCGATCGCGGAGCGGCTGGCAGCCCCAGGCGATCGCGGAGCGGCTGGCAGCCCCAGGCGATCGCGGAGCGGCTGGCAGCCCCAGGCGATGCAGCGGCTGGCAGCCCAGGCGAGCGAGGCAGGCATCCTTGGGCGGCGAGGCAGGCATCCTTGGGCGGCGAGGCAGGCATCCTTGGGCGGCGAGGCAGGCATCCTTGGGCGAAGCGAGGCAGGCATCCCTGGGCGAGCGAGGCAGGCATCCCTGGGCGAGCGAGGCAGGCATCCTTGGGTGCAGCGAGGCAGGGAGTCAGGACAAGCTGGGGTGCGGGTTTTGGCCCTCTTCTCGGCCACTGCGGCCGGGCGGTTCTTCCCCATGCTTTCCTCAGCAGCCTATGCAAGGGCTGCTGAGGACCGCCAGCATCTAGTCCTGGTTTCTCTGGTGAAGGGAGAGGCAGCTCCTGCTCCTCTCCTCGTGACGGTGGGGGAAGTGATACCAGCAGGCATTCATCCTCTGCTGGTTGGGGAAGTGTTACCAGCAGGCATTCATCCTCTGCTGGTGGGGAAAGTGATACCAGCAGGCATTCCTCCTCTGCTGGTGGGGTTGGCGGAGGCAGAGGCAGCTCCTGCTGCTCTGCTCCTGCCAGTGAAGGTGGCGGAGGCAGAGGCAGCTCCTGCTGCTCTGCTCCTGCCAATGGAGGTGGGAGCGGCGTGTAGTCTCCTGGCGGCGGAGGTGGGAGCGGCGTGTAGTCTACCCTTGTTTCAGGGGACTGGTGCGGCCCTCCCTCTCTTGCAGGGGACTGGTGCGGCTCCACCTCGGAAGGGGAGACCAGCAGGCATTCACCCTCTGCTGGTGGACAGGGACCCAGCAGGCATTCACCCTCTGCTGGTGGACAGGGACCCAGCAGGCATTCACCCTCTGCTGGTGGACAGGGACCCAGCAGGCATTCACCCTCTGCTGGTGGACAGGGACCCAGCAGGCATTCACGCTCTGCTGGTGGACAGGGACCCAGCAGGCATTCACGCTCTGCTGGTGGACAGGGACCCAGCAGGCATTCACCCTCTGCTGGTGGACAGGGACCCAGCAGGCATTCACCCTCTGCTGGTGGAGGAGGCAGAGGCAGCTCCTGCTGCTCTGCTCCTGGCGGTGGAGGTGGCGGAGGCAGAGACAGCTCCTGCTGCTCTGCTCCTGCCGATGGAGGTGGCGAAGGCGGGACCAGCAGGAATTCACCCTCTGCTGGTGGAGGTGGGAGCTGCAAGCAGTCCTCCCATGGCAATGGAGGTGGAACCAGCAGGAATTCACCCTCTGCTATTGGAGACTGGGGCTGTGGACGCTCTACCTTCCCCTTTTTGGGCTGTGGACGCACCGACTCCTCCCTTTTGGGCTGTGGACGCACCGACTCCTCCCTCTTGGGCTGTGGACGCACCGACTCCTCCCTCTTGGGCTGTGGACGCACCGACTCCTCCCTCTTGGGCTGTGGACGCACCGACTCCTCCCATTCAGGCGTAGGACGTTCGGGCTCCTCCCACTCAGGCGTAAGACGTTCGGGCTCCTCCCACTCAGGCGTAGGGACGTTCGGGCTCCTCCCACTCAGGCGTGGGACGTTCGGGCTCCTCCCACTCAGGCGTAGGACGTTCGGGCTCCTCCCACTCAGGCGTAGGGACGTTCGGGCTCCTCCCACTCAGGTACTGGAGAGGGCAGCGACTGCTCCTCTCCCTCTTGCTCACTGGAAGGCACCCCTCCCATGTCTGCAGCTAGGTACCCCAGCACCACCGCGGCAAGGTCACTAACTGATGCCGGGTTGTGCTGTTGCTCCCAGTCCTCCCATCGTTCCCCATCTCGCATCCGCAGTGTGTTAATAACCCAGGGGAGGTCACTGGCGAAGTTCCCTCGGGGTGCACCAGCCAGTCCCATATTTCCGGGACGGTGGGGAACCCGTGGCAGTGGGGGTAGAGGGGTGGCTACTGATGCTTGGGGTGACAGCTGCTGCTTTCCCTGAGCCCACGTATACGGGCACCCTGCCCCGTTGTGGCTGTCCTCCTCCCAGCCCGGCATGCAGGACGAGTGCTGCAGCTGTTGTTGTTGTTGCTGCTGCTGCTTCCTGCAGCTCTTTCTCCCCATCCTCGCTTTACTGCAGCAACAAAAAAAAAAAAAACCCTACTGGCAAAACTGGAAAAAAAAAAAAACTGCGGTACCCGCTCTGGCCTGAGTCCTGGAGGCGCTGTTATCCCGGTTCTGACACCACGTGTCACAAAGACGGCCGGAGTGGGCGGCCAGACCAGAAGCAGGAACTGGAAAAGGATACCGCAGGTAGAGTGAAATGGCGTTATGCCGCCTTTATTGTAAATACCACAAAAATAAAATAAAAGGTTTAAACAAAACACTTTGCTCACAGAGCGAAAATAAAAGATTTAAACAAAAACAAATCTCAAACACAAAACAATCCTTAAGGACTGGCTGGGCAGTAGCCTTCACGGAACCTATAGCTTTTTCGTTTCGCTTCGCTTTCGCTTTTAGATTCTCTCTTCTCGCTCTCCCGTACTCTCCTCTGTACACCCACCACCTCGAGCTGCAGAGCTGCAGGCTTTTTATATTCAGGTGACCATCTCCCGATTAGCAACCAAATTAATCACTTAATTAATTCGGGAGATGGCCACCTTCTGCACAAGTTTAATTATGTTGTGGATGGGGCTACCCATCCACGCTAAACAAAACAAACAATCGGCCATGCCGTCCTAATACAAAACAATAACATACGGCGCTTCGCCGTCATACATTTAAATACTAAATCATAATAAACCAATACAAAATAACACAGGGGCGGAGGGGGACCCCGCGTTCTAAACTAAAATAAACAAAACAATGTACAGGGCTGCTCGCCCTGTTACACAGTGCTTTATGAATGCATTGCTATAGCTTTGTTTAAAACCAAATGCAATTATATGGCAATCTGAGTTCAAACAACAGAAGTACTGGCCACCACTGTGCCAAGATCCCAAACGCAAATTCTATTTGTCAAAAGTACCCTGTTCATTGCATTCTGTCTGAGCTGTTGATTTTGCCATATATGCCAAGTGGAAGTAAGTGACTTTTGTTGTAAAACAACATTACAGTCTACTGGGGCCATATACGACTGCAATGTCAAAGTACAAAAGCTCAGCACTGTGGCTGAAAGGGCTTATAGAGTCGCCATTGCAGGTACTTGATGGTATATTAAAATTGGCATAGAGACCAAAGAATTGAGACTGAAACTCCAAGACATTATTAATGTAAACCAGCACTGTATACACGTGCATACCTTACCATTTGTAAGTTGCACAATGCAAACTTGTGCATATGGAAAAATTCTAATTAATATATATTCCTTAATCTCAACCACATAATACTGTATCTTCAGCCATTCAGCAGCTGGAGCCTTGGGTGACACATTTAGTTTACACCCATACCAAGCTGGGGGCACCTCTGATGTGTTAATCTGTGTTTTCTGTTCACAGGGGCGTTTATCATTCCATACGTGGTGATGCTGTTCTTGTGTGGTATTCCACTGCTCTTTCTGGAGTTCTCGATTGGACAGTACATGCGTCTGGGGCCAGTGCATGCCATGGCCAAAATCTGCCCCTATTGAAAGGTTAGTGGTCCCCAACAGGTGCAAGGTTGAACTGTTCTCATCCACAGCTGTGTAGACGTTCCTCACCTTTCACTTTGTCACTCCCGCATTACCACAACTGACAGAACAATCTGCTTGAACCATTCAAGGGATCGTCAGGGTCATGAGACGCGTTGAAAGAGAGTGTATATGCACAGGGGTCCTTCTGTACAGGTGGTCTTAAATATAGGTTGGACTAGATTTCATGCTTTTCTAAGGTTGTGGTTTAATTGATTCTATTATTGTCATTATCAGTCATAAAGAATAATCCAGATTTTAATGACTCATGATTAAAACTTAAACAGAGCTGAATATTTATTGATTCCAAGTTACAAAGGCTACCTGTATAAAGAGCCCAGTAACATTAGGCATGCAATGGAGCCACTAGCATAACAGTAGTTGGAATAACCAGCCTTGTTACTGAGAGTCTTGGAGGGTTTGTCGCTTCAGGTTCATTCTTAACGTACTTTGACCACACCTAAGTGTTTACATTCATTGGCTCGCTCTTGTTTTCTTTTTACAGCACTTGTCCTTTGGGCTACCCTGCAAATAACTGTCACAATATTTCTCCACATTTTGTATGCAGTAGTTTATAGTCTCTTCTGTCTGCTGTCAGGTGTTGGGTTCAAGTCATATATATTAGCCTGTCAACACCTATCCCATACATATATATCTACATTGTCTTCCAGACAGGGAGATCCTTGTGAAGAGACCCCTGTTTGCATGCACAGAAATTCACTTTGGAAGATGGTCAGGTTACAACATGTACAAAGGATGGAATGCACTTTCCAAAACTGTCAGCATGCTGTTTTTACACCTAGCAATTTAGAAACCAGGAGCCCATTCTAGTTTAAAAAAACCAACGTATGAAATGGTTTAATTAAATGTGTTGAAATGCCTGTTAAACACATTTTCAGTCCAGTTTAGCCAATAGTTAATCCCTGTGGTGGAAAGAGACAAGAAAGCTCTGCCTTAGCATAAAATAAACTAACATGAATCTCCTTGTGATTTGGTTATCTAAATTCACAATACCCTAAATCATACTTGACCTAAAAAGACGTGATCCCCATTGCTTGCCTGAGAAGTGGGCTTCCAGCACAATGAATAGTACAGATATGTTGTGTTCCATTGGAATGAGAAAAAAAACCAGCCTGCAGTGGAAAAGTTGCTGATCACATGGGAAATACAAGATGTGTAGGAGTGCTGTATGTCCCGATGCCAAGTCCAGTAAAACTTCATTGCAGGTTTGTTGGACTGTAGACACCAGGGTCAGTGCAAAGGTTGTTTTCTGAGCTCAGTCTGGCTCAGTGTTTAAATGTACAATGCAGTGCGTTTCTGTTCCTGATTTATTTTTGATTATCCGCTGATGGCTGGCCTGTGAAAATATCCTTGCCTTTATAGCAGTACAGTAAAACCTCAGAGTTACAAACACCAAATTTACTCTCTGGCCGGTCAACCGAACGCCCCGTTTTTGACGGAAGCATGCAGTCCCTTAACCATTCCCATAATGCAACAGGAATCCAGTTAAAATGTGCAAGGTTAACCTACTGAAATGGGGTAAGAAATGAAAAACACAGACGTGTTAAACACTCAATTGAAACAAAACATATATTTTTTTTTAGAAACTGCTTTAACCTGCTGATATTATTATTGTGTGCACAACATATATTTAGCAATAAAAACAAACACAAATCTGTGTTGAAGTCCTCTTTTGAGTGGAGTGCGCCCTGACATACAGCCTGACCGCTAAGCCCACACTCCACACGGACTTCTTGAAGATACCATGGGATTGTTTTTGGAAGAGCTGTAGTGACTATGGATTCAAAACCACAAACTCAATGTCTTTAAACAGGGCAGGCAGTGACTGACTAACAGTCATGCCCATGAAATGGATCAGAAAAGATTTCATGAGGTTTTTAAACATTTCTGTTATATTACCGTGCACATTTTCATTGCATTCTGCATGCACTGTTAAAAATGTACCCATAAAATAAAATGGTGGCTGTACAAAATGTATTGGTATCTTTAGCCAAAGCATTCATTATCGCTACACCGGCAAAAATGGTGCATGTTTCATTTTATCTGTCCAGAATGGATCCTAAACACCAAGCCAGCCATCAACCTGTATCTGTCTTGGGTAAAGGTATTTGGTTGTGCTGCCTGTTCTAACTTGAAGACTTTTCCCCTTAGTTTTTTATCTCTTATGAAACAGAGATAGTCTACCCGGTCAAATCAAATGGGCTCATCACTTGAGCACTCGTTACAACCTGATGGTGAGTGGGTCAGTGCTAAGCAAGGGCATGAAGCAGGTAGTTGTTTCTGTATCTTCTTTTGATTTACTGTATCACATGGTATTTGTCGTGCCTGTTCTTATTATGACTGTCATCATCCGTCCGTCAACCCAAGATATTTTTTTCCGTCCCTCTTCATGGATTGCTCACTCCATCCGGAGGTCTCGTGTATTGCTCAGAGACACACTAGTTTTCCTAGATTTCTTGTTCGGGCTCTTTGTTAAAACCTGGAATGGCTCAAATGGCTTTTGAACAGGAGCCTTGCTCCCATCCTTGTAATGGACTTGGAAATTGTGGATATGTGAAAAACAAAGGTCTTCCTGAATCTAACAGATATTCTCGATGTCTGGATTTCTGTAGAAACACCAACTGCAGCTTCTTCTTCAGTTACTTCAGAGATGGAAATCCTAATTTTAGGTTGTCATGTAGTGGGTCTAGTGGGAAGATACATTATATTGATCTTCATTGGTTAGAACATTATTATTTATTTACTCAACCCCTTAAAATAATTGTGAGATTTTGCATTAAACTGATTTAATACTGAATATATTTTTCAGCATAATCTTGATTGTTTTGATGTTTTTATTCACACATCATTCCTAAATCAAATCCTTTCTCATGATGACAAGAGAGATTTGAGAAAGGTTTTCGGTTCCCAGGCTGATTTCTGACCCATGATTTCTAAACGTCTAAACTATCCAAACAATCAGGGAAAAATACATGTTGAAAAATACAGAACCGCGAGACATACAGTACAAGACATGATACAACAGAGGGGAAAGTAAAATTAGGTTTTTTTTATAAACGCTACAGGGTGCCTTTTTAAATGCATTTGAAAAATGTATAAAATACGGGATGAATTCACAGGGAGAATCACTGGAATCCAAGGAGTACAATAATGGACACATGCTTTGAAAAGCTCAGACAGGTTTGTAAACCCCATGTTTAGTTCACACAGTGTCAGCAGTATTACTGTACAGCGCTGAGATGCAGGCATGCTGCTGCTGTAATGAACAGCAGCCTACAGGGCTTGTGTGCGTTTCAGGAAATAATTGGGCGTGAACGATTATCTGACCAGCCAATGGAGAGCCAAGCATGAAAAAATGAGCCAAAAGCATGTAATCCTTGACTATAAAAACAAAAAAAAGGAGGATTTGATTTTGAAAACAAACTGTCGCTTTGCTTTAAAAGTGTAGTAATGTGAAAGGCCGCAAGCTGATTTCAATAACAGAATGGAGTTCGAAAGCTTGTGAAAATGATAAAGGAGCAGGATTTTTTTTTTTTTTCTGGGACTATGACCACCACATCATCAAGTCAACTTTGTATTTTGAACCAATGGGATGTTAATATCGTACGAAATGGCTTGGATAAACTAAATGGTGTGATTGGCCAAACAAGATCACATGACCGGATCACATGACATCCTGTTGTGGGTTATTGCTTGCAAAACAAACACAAGGAAGGTGAGCACACCAGTAACCACATCGGTATTACCAAGAGGGAATGACAGGGCAGCAAGTGATGATGTTACTGGGGATTCAGCTTTTTGTGATGGTTTTAAAAAAAAAAATATATATATATATATATATATATATATTATGCGCCTCTTTTGTGGTTTCAGTTTGTCCTGCTTGTGTTTCAGTTTCACAAAACCATCTTTTCTCCTTCACCCACAATGAGAAAACAGAATACAAGAACGAGCAGCTCTTGTATAGAACAGCAGCCCTCCCATCGTTCTCACTGTGACTGTCAGAACGTCAGAGCTAATAGAGAGAACCGCTACCGAAGACACAACCCTACCAAATATTAGAAGATACAGCAGGTGCTACAAAGGCCATTCCAGGTTTTATTAATCCAAGATGTTGAAACTTTGCCATGTGCAATACAGTAAAATAAACTGCAATCTGTTCTTTAGATAGGAATTGTTTTCTACAGTTGCTCAAGAAGGCTATGGTCATTTTAATTTGAATGGAGCAAAACAATTTGCTACACTTTTTTATCGTATTTTTTTTTTAGATGCACCCTTGAACTCTAAAATCCATTTAATAAATGAAAGCGCCTGCCGTGAACCTGTGACTGATTCCTCTTTGCTATATTTCAGGTGTGGGAGTGGCTACAGTGGTGATCTCATTTCTGCTCTGTACCTACTACAATGTTATCATCGCCTGGGCCCTCTATTACCTCTTCAGCTCCTTTCAGTCGACACTGCCCTGGCAGAACTGCAACAACACTTGGAACATTCCGGAAAACTGCTCCAGTGGCTTCACGGGCAACGCCACACATCTCCAGTCGGCCAGCCAGCAGTTCTTTGAGTAAGTGTTTCCAGTCTTTTCCCAGGTATAGCTGAGCTGGACGGTCTGGGCGAGGTGTAGTTAACGATGGCTGTCTGCGTTCCAGTGTAACTGTCAGGTACAGCTGACTGTGGAAGTAGTGTGGCAGCGAAGATGGATGAAGTTGAACACATATTTGTGGCTGTTTTTAGTCTTTACACAGCTGTCAGTAGTCTTCTTGATAGAGATTTCGTCACGCAAGAAGAGAAAAGCAATGACAAAGTTTGGCCCCATTGGGTATGAGATACGAAACTGTTTTGTCTGAGGTGTAGCTGAGCGTCAGTGGAAACCAGCTACACCTTGCCCAGACAGTCCAGCTCACCTGGGGAAGGGCAGTGGGAACGAGGCACTAGATCACTATGAAATATTCTCTTTTTTATGAAGATGCACTAAAGTGAAAGTTCCTGGGTTTTTTCAACCTGAAATTGTGTTGCTACAATTTTCTGCCTTTAGAGTCAAGACTACTGCAATTCCAGACAACCAACAGGAAGCTCATCTCTTGAGCCGCCCCACGCAATAACTGCTACTTGGTTTATGAATGGTTTATTGCATGTACCACATTGTATCATGTTAATAATCCCAACAATTACAAGGCACCCTTCTACCTGATGTGCCATTCCCCTTACTGTATGCTATAGGGAATGATTTGTATTTTTGTTAATAAAATCTACAAGTCTTCCGTCACGGCGCAGTATTGTCCTGTTTTCCTGTGAACTTAAGCAGACACACCTGAGCTTGTTACCTGCAGTAGACGCTGTGGCTAATCCAGCTCACAGTAAAACCTGGAGCGGATGAAAGGTCTATGCAGTGAGAGCCTTTCTTTGTACATCGTCCTGGGGTTGCTTGTGATGAAAGCTGCTCTATCAAAGTCCTTTTATTGATGATGTTGTTGTTGTTGTTGCTTTCAGTCGCAGGGTACTGCAGATGAGCAGTGGAGTGGATCAGCCTGGACAGATTCGCTGGGAGCTGCTTGGTCTCCTTGTTCTTGCATGGATCATTGTCTACTTGTGCATCTTTAAAGGGATCAAATCCACCGGAAAGGTGGGAGTCACTCTATCTATCCATTCTAATAGCGGTAACCTCAGCTAGCAGGTTTGCAGTAACAAGGTTTATGAACGTTGTTGCAAAGCTGGAAGAAAGGCCCCGACTCAAAGCCACACCCGCATGTTTTTTCTAAACAGGAAGAGTGTAATTTTCTGTGCAGCCCTAGTAATAATTGTGTGCTAATGCATATGGTCCTGCAGTTCACAGTTATAGCCATGCAAGCTGTATTGCTCTACTGTAGATCAAAGCAACACATTCTGTGCTTTGTGTCTGTTTGCAGGTCGTTTACTTCACTGCTATATTCCCTTACTTCATACTGATTGCCTTGTTTATCAACAACGTTCAGCTGCCTGGGGCTAAAGACGGAATCCTTTACTTTCTCACCCCGAGATGGGACAAGCTACTCGAAGTTCAGGTAACAGCCCAATTCATTACTATCATCATCAACACCATACAAGTGCACACAACTGCTATTATTATGATTTGTAGTAGCATTAGTATGTTTATTATTCATATATATATATATATATATATATATATATATATAACAGCAAGGTGGCACTGTTGGATCATTGTAGTTGGTAGTGATTAGCGAGGCAGTACACTAGCTCACCCTGCTGCACTTGGGTGTTTCTCCTGTTCCTTTGACCGCTCCTCTGCGTTGCCCCCTGCAGGTGTGGGTGAACGCTGCAGCTCAGATCTTCAACTCCATCGGCATCAGCTTCGGCTCCATGATCTCCATGGCAAGCTACAATAAATTCTACAACAACATTCTCAGGTGCAGCACTTCTGCCATGTTAATGGTCTTACTCGTTTATTTTAAACGGGATACTTCATACCCTCTCCATTTCCATGGGGTTTTATTCATATACTTTCATGTGTGTCCTCTAATTCTCTGTTATTCAGGCTTAGATTATGGCATTAATAACCAGGGTACCTATTCCAGCAAAAATCTAAAAGCATGAAAATGCTTACTAGCTGTATGCAACTATAATTTTTGTCTGCTGTGATTTTTGTCACCATCTTTACTGTAGCTCTTGAGATCTGATAAATATGCAGTGTTATTTAGCCTTCATGAAGGTTTTATGAATCCTGCATGCAATGCAATTTTAAATTGAGATACTGGTTTGGTAATTCTTACTCCATGACTGTGGTGTGTTTTTCTTTAGTTAATGTTGGTATTTAAAGATGTGATTTCGACCCCTTTAAATCTCTCCATTTTCCACTTTGTATTTCCTTTCCAGGGACACATTGATCGTCACCCTGACCAACTCTGCCACCAGTATCTTTGCTGGGTTAGTCATCTTCTCAGCTATCGGCTACATGGCCCACATACACCACCTGCCTGTCGACAACATCGCTACAGACGGTATGGACTGATGGGTGAACTTCCTGTACACAAATCTGCTCAACTGATGTCATTTAGGGTAAAAGCCAAGACTCTCAGCAGGGGAGGGACCAATCAGGAGTTTTGTTTTTTGTCCCTAAATGACGTCCCAGTGTAGACTTCTGCATCTCACCTTCAGTGGCGATGGCAAGATGGTTGTTGTCTGCCTCTGACTGGCAAACGATAAAATAATAATGAAAAATCTCTTAGCTGTCTAACAAGCCATTTAAAGAGTACAATTTGTTTATCTAAGTTCAGTTATTATTTTAAGCCCAGCAATCTTCAGCGGTGTACCTTATGAATCGGTTCTACCACAGAGCCATATTCCCAGCATGCAAGTAGATTTAACTTGATAGGATTATGTAAATGCTACACAGGTATCATAGTTACACACAGAGCACTCTGCCTAAATAGGACAGAGAGTCTGTAAAGTTATAAATAAGAACTAGGTTGCAAAACAGTTTTTAAAACCTGATCTAGGTCACTAAATCGCCTGAGGTAAATGCTCAAAGCTCAAAGGTAAACACAGCCAATAAAGTCACCAAACCAAATATAAACTGCTCAGATATCACATTTACAGCCCTGTTATTAGTTTTTATATTGTGACTTGTTTGTTACAAACTTTTTGTGTATTTTAAGAGGGCAAAACTGGTACCCAGCAATATTGAATGTTTTACTGTTAAGTGGGGGAAATAACAGGCTCTGATCTAGCACTAGCCTTAAATTACCTAATGCTACCTTAGGCAGTGCAGTATAGTATTCGTGGTAATACTGGGTCTATGAAGCCGCCCCTTCTTGCAGTCGTGTTAATGGTGTGCCCAGCTTGGCACTGTGATTGTGACTTGCTCTCCCCTCTTCATATCCAGGGCCCGGCCTGGTGTTTGTTGTTTATCCAGAGGCCTTTGTTACCATGCCGGTGTCTCCCATGTGGGCGGCCCTCTTTTTCTTCATGCTGCTCTGCCTTGGGTTAGACAGCCAGGTAAGAATGTGATTGCATTGTAGTGTGTGCCGCTTCCTTTAACTCTTTGAAGTTGCATGCAAGCTAAATCCTTTACCACCTTCTGTAGTATCGTTTTGTTGGAAGCCAGCCTCAAAAGCTTACATTTGCATATGTGTGGATGCTGTTTTTTTAAATTTGGTGCAAGGAATAGTGTCAAATAATGTGGTACCACAGGGCTAATAATTCTGTACCTGGGAGTCGTCAATTGATCTACAGCAAGCCACAGCTGATCCAAGTACTGCTGTAGTTTAAAACATTCCATGGAGCCTGTACCTGATCTGCTTCTGTTCAGATCAATCGAATAGACCACTTTATCATGGAGCCTGTACCTGATCTGCTTCTGTTCAGATCAATCCAATAGACCTCTTTATCATGGAGCCTGTACCTGATCAGCTGCTGTTCAGATCAATCGAATAGACCCCTTTATCATGGAGCCTGTACCTGATCCGCTGCTGTTCAGATCAATCGAATAGACCTGTTTCTTTTAAATAGATTAAGTTGTACTGGTCTTCATGTTTTAAGTTGTACTCATCTTCATGGTCTTCTCAAGGGGCTTGTAATCACTGCAGGGGTTCATTTGGGAGGTCTGTTTTCTTTGTTGATGGTAATGTCCCCGTATTTGGAGTGTTTTATGATAGAATGACCAGTAAGTAAAATAAAGCAGCACACGACTCAGGCAAGCCAGTTATATCACAGATAAAAGAATGGTAAAGCATGGTGAAAACCAGGAGAAACACAGCAATTGCACAGTAAGCGTTTGTGTTAACCTTTTTAGATGGGTTTGAAAGCATCTTTATCTCCCAGTTAATAGGAGCAGCTAATTTCATCTTGGCCCAAATACAGAATTCTCTTCTTTTTTTTTTTTAAGATTTGCATTTCAAATGCAATCAAAACAGATTTAATGCAGATTGACATGAACCATGCTCTAATTCACAGTACTGATCGCTTGAGTAGAGTTGACCGTCTGAATTTGATTTAATGACTGACCTGTACACTGCATGTAGCTGCAGGGATGGGAATAATCCAGCCCTTGTTGATGCTGTTTCATGTTTGGGTTCAGTTTGCCATGGTGGAGGTGATGGTGACGAGCCTCATGGATGGCTGTGGGAAGCAGCTGCTCAGAGTGCTGAAGAGGAAGGAGCTGCTGGTCCTGGCAGTGTGCCTGGTCGCCTTCCTTCTTGGGATTCCCAATGTCACTCAGGTGGGTGCTGCTAAACCAGTTCATGATGCTGGTCAGACTGCCACCTAGCATTAAACATTTAGAGAAAGCCCATAACCTAGAAGCTAAGCAGCAGACCAGTCTATATCACTTTTCCAGATTTGTTGTATTTTTCTATTACGATGTAATCGCATACTGACCGAGTGGCATACCGGTTCATTATTAAACAAGCTAGCTTATTTTTGCGTAAAGACTATAGGCTATAGATGTATTTTTCTTTACATATTAGTGTGCCAGCACTGGTATACAGGGCCTTGTCAAGGAAACTACAGTCAACAATGCATCTGACTGGACTCCCTTAAGCTCTTTGGGAGAATTGGCCCCTCGCATGTATCCTTCTCTCCCCTTTCCAGTTCCCAGGGATGTTTAGGGCAATTTATTTAATGTATTTTTCACTCAATCCACAGTCTTCTGTTTTCACTGTCTGTCTGCAGTAAGCTTAGTTCATGCAAGGTCTTTCCAGTGTCATCTTGTATTGCGGGCTTGTGTATCAATAAAGTGTATTGTGTAAATGGACCCAGCTCGCCTGACTGCAGTTGCTTCCCTCTCTGCCTGTCTAGGGAGGTATATTTTTCTTTCAGCTCCTGGATCACCACACTGCTGTGGTGTCCCTCATGTTCCTGGCTTTCTTTGAGGTTGTTGCCATCTGTTGGATCTTTGGTAATGAATGTGATGCTTATTTTGTGTGTGTGTTTTTTTTTTTTGCTTTAAAAAATAGTATTTGTGAGATCTTGATTAAATCAGTTAAAATTACGATTTAAAAAAAGGATATACAGCTATTATATAAATTATTGCCATGCTAATGGCATTTATAAGATTTTAACACTGTATGTTTGTATGAAATATTTAGAAATATATAAATAAATAAAAGTTTTTGCTCAAAAGAGCCAACTGATGCATACTGATAAACAATGCGAGTTGTATCAGATAAACCCCCGCCCCATTATTTCAGGTGTGAAGCGACTGACCAGGATTGTGACTGAAATGCTGGGGACACCTCCTAACATGTTCTTCAAAGTGTGCTGGTGGGTGATCTCCCCCCTGCTGGTGATGGTAGGTATAACATGCCGAATCCGTTTTCAATTTGAATATGACACAACTGAGAAAATATAAATGTCAATCATTTCTGCTGCGTCTCATTTTGCTAGATTCATACTTTCATACTAAACCGTTTTATCGGTTTATTCATTTGTATTGTATACCAGGTTTACGTAGTGCGGTCAGCTCACCGTGTGTGCGTTTATGTGTGTGTGTGTGTGTGTATGTGTGTATATATATATATATATATATATATATATATATATATATATATATATATATATATATATATATATATATATACTTGCATAGAAAAGAGAGAATGTGTTTATATGTTTATTTATTTATGGCACTACAAATCCATTTCTCCTTTCAGGTCATTCTGATCTCCAGCATCGTCCAGTACAGTCCAGCCCGCTATGGTAAGACTTACACCTACCCCCCATGGGCTGAGGTGCTGGGCTGGTTCTTTTCTCTCTGCTCCATCATCTGGATCCCACTAGGAGCTGTGCACACACTCTACTACAGTGAAGGGACACTTCTACAGGTGAGTGACTGTGTGTGTAGAACATTGCTCAATATAGAACCAGATTACATTACAAACCAGATATGTGCCAACCTAAACTTCCCACGCATAATTATAATGGTCTGATATTTAGGTACCTGTATTTAAATCCGAATGATCTGAATAAATTCACGTTATTTAGGTGGGACTCCGCCATCCGCATGTCTTTTCATGAATTTGATTGAGCTGTAATTTGTCAAGTGACCAGCAGGTGGAACTGATGTATATACTGAGAGACAATGAAAGTGCTGTGGAAGTCAGTGTTGCTGTTGTCATGTGCATCGTGATCCCCGCTCCTCTGTTTTACAGCGGCTGAAGTCCTCAATCATACCACTTGATGAGCTGGCCTCCATGGATGACCTGCCAGTCAAGACCTTGGCTAATTCCTCCCGGTCGCTGTCGCCGCACATGATTCCTGAAGAGGTTCCTCTCGGAAGGGAAGACGTCGGCTGAAGATTGCATTGGAATGTTAAATTATTCTAGCGGATTTGTTCTCCTTTCCTATAGCTGTAGTATCCCAAGCGAAAGTCTTTAGAGTAAAATTAAAGTTGGTTGTGGGTCACTGTTGCTTCTCTAACGGTGACTGTTGTTATTACCGTACATTGAAGACCAACTGAGAAACATGTCACAGGTTTTGAATGTACCTCTTGTTTAGACCAAAAAAGAAAATGTTTTATTTCTATAGTCCTTAAAGTAGGTGTTCCTAAACCTCGATTCCTTTAATTGACCATGTGTAATCTGTAAGTGCGGTCCACTCTACTTCTGTTTACTCAAAGTGCCTGAGCATCATGGAACTAAATCAGAGATTATGTTTTTCACAGAAAACCTTTGAGCCCCTAACCTCAAAAAAGCTGAGGGACTAGGAGGTATGTGTTAACACAAAGGTTGCATGAGGTATAGGGTGATTTTGCTTTAAAATGTAAATTCTCTGTGGTGTGTGTGTGTGTATGTATGTATGATAGATACTTATTTCAGATATCTTCTATCTTGCAGTTTAATGAACAAGAGATGATCAGATTCTATGTGGGTTTCGTAAAATCTATTCTGCTTTTCGTTGCTGTTTTCTGTATATTCCTCAAAGGTACTACACTGCAAAAAAAAAAAGATGTTTACATGTATGTGCGTTTTGTGTTTTGCTCTGCAAGATATCCTTGCGCTGAAAATATGAAGCACAAACTGCCACTCATAAGTCGTTTTTTTTAAAGCATGCCAGTAAAATATGCAATTCCAACAAATATGCATTCCAGTCCCTGAGCAGCCAGATTTGTGAAAGCCTTCATGGAATAAGGTGCATCGGTCTTCATGTACGGCTCTTTCCATCCGTTCCAGTCCCTGGGTTCCAACCATATCCTCGGAGAGGCCCAGAGCCTTGTTCAAAACAAGTCCAAATGGTTTTATAGTATCTCAGAGTTCAACTAAGTAATTGCGGAGCTGTTGGAACAAGGTCATGGTTTGGAATGGAGTTCTACTTGTGTAATGCTTTTTAAAGGCTATACTGCTGATCACTGCAGTGTTTGGGTTGTTTTTGAGGGGTGCAGTAGTGGCATCGGCCCACTGGAATCTTCTGCAATACTGGGCAACTGTTTCCACAACACTGGAGGAGATTTTGTGAATCAAAATGCAACACCTATATTTCTGTATGCAGTATGTATGTATGCCAAAAAAAGGAAAAGAAAACCAAATTGAAATGTTGATAAACTCTATATGAAGAATTAGAAGCTGTACATTTTAGAGACGTGCAGACAGTAAGCCTGCTGCATTGTTCAGTATACATTGCAACACTTAATTCGCTTCTATTTGAGGTAGCGATTACATTGTTTAAAATTAATGAGATGCAAATGAAAGGGGGTTTGCAGTATCTTTTTATAGTTTTTTTTATTATTATTATTTCTTAGTGTTAAGGCTTATAAATGACTTCAGCAAATACCTGGAGCGTGTAAAAAGCTAATCAAACTGAAGTTCATATTTGCATCTGTATAATGTAATACATTTTCTAATATCTCTTGAAGTAAAGGCATTTGTTTTTTGCTGAACTACAAATGCATTGCCACATCCGGAACCAGCAGTTGCTGTTGCTTCACTTGTTTAGGATTTCTAGAGTTTCAGATTCGCAAAAAACTAGACCCTGTTTTACTTAATGTCAACCATAAAGGCTGTAAACTTGGTTTACTTACATTTCATTTTTCTTTGAAGTGTTTTTTTTGATCTGATACATTTTACACTTGTATTGTTACATATTTTAGTAGTTCTTGCTACATATTTTAGTGTACCAAAAACTGTCAAAACATTTTTCTTTCTATGAAAATAAACGTAATTTTTTCATTGTTTGTATTCTAACGTTAATTAGTGTACACTTAGTAAAAAAAGAAAACACGTACAAATGTATTTATTAGGAATATCGAATCTTCAAAAAGTTTGTAACTTACTCTATTTTGCCTTCTGACTTTTTCTTTAATAAAACAAATATGTTATTGGTCTAGTTTTGTTTAGTTGTGTGTGTTTTTTCTTCTTCTGCAAAACATGTGAACCGACCAATACAAATATTATTGATAATAATTGTCAATGTGTCAATGAAATGTTGAAAACTGATATTTATTATTGATAATCATCTAAACCTTTAGTAACTTGTGTATTAATATATGTACATATTATACATTAATACACCCGTTAATCAGTGAAACTAGCTTCTATAAGAAAAATAAATACTTGTTTTCATACAGTAATTTCATGAGGGTTGGTTCTGTTTTGCATTTTGGTATCCGAATGGAGTGCAACTAACAGGCAAGGAATTTGCAAGACTTTGCAAGGATTATGCAAGGTTTGTGCAAGATATGCATGAAATCTTTTCTTATCCTTGTATCAAGGGGCCATAAAATGTTTTAAATATATATTTTTATAGAAGTTGTTTCATCTGTAATGGAACTACAATAGGGTATAGAAAGCAACTTGTCCATTGTCACCTTTTTTTCCCTATATATAGTAAACCCTCAAAGAAAATGTGTTGGTCCTACATTGACACTAGATGGCAGTAGTGTGTCATATATACAGTTAATCTGAACAACCCCTTCCCAACACAGCCTGGTGACTGCTATCCGCAGAGGACCAAGCGAAGAGTCTTTATTTTAACTGCAGGTTTACTTGCATACAATATGTGCTAGAGCTAAATAAGCCTCTGACATTACAAAATAAAACCTGAACAGGTGGCCTGGCATTCAAGCAAGCAGCTGGAAATAGAGGACAGAAAGTAGGAGACACTTCTTTTCACAGAGAGTGACGAGGGTATGGAATGGGTACCCTAGCCATGCTGTCTGTGCTGAATCATATTTTAATACCCGGCTTGAAGTTTTGAGGTGAACCAACAACTAGGAAAGAGGCGATCACTGGTGGGCTGAATGGCTTTCCCTTGTTTGTTCTTATTTCCATTTCATTAATCTAATTTGTTTGTTGTATTTTTTTGCCGTGTGTAAATTAAAGCACTGCATTCTGTTTATTATGACTGTTTGCACCTTGCTGTGAGATGCAAGTCCTCGATTTAAGAATAAGGAGAGGCAATTAACAATCACACAGAACAAAATATCACACTCAAGCAACGATTTAACTAGCCAGCTACTACTAATTCTGTGCTGCAGATAATAAGCTTACACTGAAAAGGGTTTAATCGGAGATTACAAGTGAAGAGATCACAGTAGTAGCAGTTTGCAGATAAAGTGGCCAAGCATTCCAACAGGTTACAACATTTGAGAGCAAATGCATGAAAATGCCTGTAATCTCTGCATTTATTAGGACGGACAAATGCTGGTAAGGAAATATACACACATTTCAAATTATGATTGTTTAAAGCAGCCGAGTTTTCTCTCCTCAGTTCTCTCCATCTCAAAATGGATCTTTGCAGTTTTTCCAATACCAAATTATACACTAAAAACAATGCGTTAAAGCTCACCCTCTGAAAAGCAAATGAACTGCTGAAGCCGCCCGGTCTATATATTGCTTTCTTATTTCTGTGTTTGGTATGGATTTTCTGGTGCGCTAATTAGATTTTGCACCCCAGGGCGGGTCTGTATTATGATCAATACATTTCCCCATTCCAATATGACAAAATGTGTCACGGCCAGTAATTTACTGTTGGCGTAGCTCAGAAATCAATAGAGATGTACTCCTCACAGTGAGCCCAGTAAAACAACAGTGACAGCAGAATCTGCACATGGTGGTTATGGAAATGAGCCTCTCTCTATCTGTGTGGACAGACTCCCGTTCACTAACAGACAGGTGGTGTTTGGCAGTCCTGAACTCCAGTCCATTGCCCTGTCAGCTCAAGTGCTGGTGTCATACTTCTGTGGCTGCAGAGCAGACACAGAGCAGAAGGATGAAACATGTATATCTCTTGTCAGGAGTTAATGAAGAATTCATTATGGGGATTGTGCAAACACTGAGGCCTGTCCGTTTTACTGTGTATCAATCACCGCTGTGCAGAAGCATGAGCTTTGGTACTTAGGGTGCTCATGGCTGTTTTACAGCATTGCACTCCGTTAATGCTCATGTAATAAACACGTAGTCAGTGTTTGCTGGATTTATATTGTGCTTGTGTTATATATGCTCATAGTGGCAGCATTTCGATTGTAGTATATATATTGGTATTTTGATCAATTGAATAGACCTCAGAATGTGGAATGTGCAACTCTTACTGAATATTTATTCCTCTGCGCTAATGAGGTTCCTGTGTTCAATCTCTAGAGTCCTGGAACTCCTGTGGACTATTGAAACGTTACCAAACCGAGCTGTTAAATCCAATTCATTTCTCATGAATTCAGTGTCCAGTCCCAAATTCTTTTTTAAGTTTTCGCTGCAGCTATATTTGAAACCAATGGGTCATTTCTACCTTATGGGCAGCTGAGTTTAAACCAACTCTTTGAGTCTAGTTCTGCAACCTTCTCAAGAAGAAGTGATCTCCTGACAGCACTGCCACTCAATGTCAATTTCCTGTAGGACTCAAGGAAGAAGCTCTTATGCATGGCTGGGAACCGGGACTGTACAAATACTTAAACAAAACTCAGAGGGGATACGGAGATAGAAAGTGCATTAGTTCAGCGGGAAGCAGAATTCTGGGAAGATGAAAGGTCTACCCATGGTAAATATAAATGAACCTTTCAGGTGGTGGCTGAATACTTGCTGGGAGGAGGCAGCACTCGCTGCAGTGTCCCATTCACGTGATGACCAGGACCAACCACCCTGCTTAGTGTTCGGAATCTGAAAATCTGAAACTGGGATAGGACCCCCTGCTATAAGGGAGCAGAGGCTGAGTATATTAATACCCCTGCTCTGGCAACAATAATAAGGGACTTGGCTGTCTGTGCATCTCTCTGAAGTGTTGCCTTTAATAAACCCAGCAGGAGTGGGGCGGCTACATCTGAGACCCACTTTACTAACACTGCTGCAGTATTACGTCTGAGCTTGGTGCACATAAGGGCTCCTTGATACTAACCAAGTCCTCCTCTGTCTTCCAATTATTTTGCTGACGGATCGCTTATATAAATGATCAGTATTCAACAGCAAGTCTAGGGAAGGTATTTTTCAAAGACTATATAATGCTCTGTTCAGACCGCCACTCAGAATACTCATTCAAGTTCTAGTCACCTCAACACAAAAACACATTATTGCACTTGGAACACCATTAAATATGAGCCAACGATGTTCTGCTAGCTTGTCATCAGTTGACCAATTTTATATGAGTGATATAAAAGCAAACCATAGTGTATCCTGACCCCTCTGCGTGTGACCTGGCTGAATTGAACACAGTTATCCTATGTCACTGTTCACCACCAGGATACACAGAAGATTTGAAGTGAGTGGCTCTTTACATTATGAAAGAGCTCTGTCATTGTCTGCCAGGTACCACCAAGCAAGAATAACACTGGCATTGCCTGTGCACCTGCATAATGTGTTAGAATCCATTCTCAACTGATAGAGAGCTGTAGAACAGAGCTGTGGTTGGATACCACACTAGTTAGACTCCTACAAGCTAACAAAAGGGCAGTAATATGTCCTTGGGGTCTTTTTAATGATCTAACAGTCTTGGATTAAAATGCCCTTTCGCGCCATCGTTCTTTCAGCAGAGGTGATTTATCGACCTCTTATTAAAATCACTAGATACAATAAAATGAACAGGTCAGGATGTCTGTCACTATTTAAAATAGACTCAATCGTCTTAAATAATAAATGCACAGCATGTCTATTTTTTATATTTATAAAATACTTGCACATTACTATATAAGGTATCTGCAGTTTTGTGTCATGTGATGTTTAAGATTTTGCCTCAGTGAATTGACCCAGAGTTGTGATTAAATGCCTTAAAATGTGTGTCTTTTCGTGTGCGTGTGCGGATGTGGGTGTGTGTGTGGGTGTGTGTGTGGGTATGGGTGTGTGGGTGTGTGTGTGTGTGTGTGTGTGTGGGTGTTCATGTGTGTGCGTGCGTGCGTCCGTGTGTGTGTGTGTGTGTGTGGGTGTGTAGGTGTGATGGCAGCGACATCAGACATACATGCATACATGGACCCGGATTCATTTATTTACAGTATTTGTTTCCCACAAGCATGGTTCAGCGTCTCTCCACACTCAAGGTTTTCATTTATTTTATGCCCATATGTAATGGGCTGAATGCAAGTTTATCTGGATTCGAACACATTCCAGTTCGAGGATGAGAATCTCACGATACAGGGCTTTGTGTTTATAAAGCCTTCAAGCTCATTTGCACTTTGCTGTTGTGAAAAAGGATCTGATAAGCTAGGTTTCCATTGCCCCTTCACCCATCACTTTCACTGCACCATTTCAATTCATGTTCTTGGTTTCTAAGCAATAGGGCAAACATTTACCAAGCATGCATGTGGTAGGACTGATATATTAATGAGTAAATGTTTGCAAGTCATTTTCGACAGATAAGAGAATAGTTTTTCACTTTTATGTTTTCCATTTAATTACATTTAAAGGTACACTGCTCCAGGAGCAGCTACTGCAACGTTTGTTCTTCTGCGTTCTTAAAAATGTCAATTCTATTATAATATATCTCTAGTGGGACAAGGTTATACAAATTAAAACACATTTTCATAGTGAGGTTTCCCTGACTTGTGTTGGGATATTGATACTAGCATCACTAACCTTCCATATCTTAGCTCTTGGCCACTTTGCCTCATACAACACCCACACACTAGTCCTATTTTTAGACTTGATGAAATATATTCATGTAATCCTATCAGGAACAAAACACGCTGGCAGACACAATAAGAGATGGTCAAATGCCTTGTCTCATTGAATCATCCTGTGAAGTCGCTTATAGTGCACCAGCACAACAATTGTGCATTTGAATAATCCCCAGGGCAAAGATTGAAAAAGAAGTCATTGTAGCTCAGTGAAAAAAAAAAAAAAAAAAATCCACCTACTTCAGTATCAGAGATAGAAATTGCAGGCGATTGCAGCTAATCCGCGGGTAGCTGAAGTGACCTGTCATCTGAAATAAACATGTCTCTCCGCTGCACTTTTTGAGAAGAGCGTGGATGTGTTCAAACTGCTATTAAAATGCTAATGAGGACGGGCAGGCCTCCTTTGGTATGTAGATCTGTGCCTTTGATGGCTGAGATTCAGATTCCTTTTTTAATGAATGAGCATTCATTTCCTTTTGGAGGACTGTTGGGATCAAACTGTTCACTGATGTCAAGGACGACGGGGTCACCTTAACAGCAGAAGTGCTCGCCAATTTACAAGGTACTGCATGCAAATGAGGAGCACTGGGGTCTGACCGATTTGAGAATGCACAAATAATGAAACCAAGCTTCAGGGAACTTTAACTTCTTCCGGTCTTTCTGGCTGCCTGCTTTGAGTCGCTGGCAAGGAGATCAGGACTAAACCAGTGTTTTGGATGAATGCTGGGTAATGGACTGACAGCCCTAGACTGAAGGCTCCTTCTCCACAGAGCAGAAAGAGTTGAAGCAGTCACCCCTTAGTTCCCAAGAAGTGGTAATTCCCGAGAGAATGAATAGTGGTAAGCTAGGCAAGGTTACAGGAAGAAGCTCTGAATACACCTGGCAATAATCAGATTTCGTTAATAGGAAAATCCCTTCTGACACTGGAACAAGGAGGTAACTCCTACGGTGATGTCATCCTCCATTCAATGGGAGCTGCCAGCAGTATTCAAGCCAGGTGAATATAAACCTACCTCTCATTACAGTCTGTGCCGTGCTATTGAGTTTACCTCCTCCTCCCTGACCATTTTCTGCATCACTAGAGGGGGTTTGCAGTCAAACTACCTCCCTGGCTATCTCAGCTGTTTATGGGAAATAAGTGATAATGATGATTGAGTATTTTTTAAGCAGGAGTCATCTCATTTCTTTTCTAAGTCCTGGGTCCTCTCAAAGACAAGACAGGGATTTATTGTATACACCGCAGAAGTACAAAAATGTACAACAAACTTACTTACAATGTATTTACAGCTAGCATGTCTCAAATCTAAAAACAACAGCCTTGTTCCCCCCCTCTAGAAGTTATCTAAGTGATCGGGTATTTTGTTATTCTGCTTTCTCAAATTGCTACACAGTCAATTTTTTTAAAGAAATAAAACCTTTGAATCTGCTGCCCAGATCAATCAGGGATTCTGAATCCTTCACTGTTTTTTGAACTTTAGGACTTAAAACACACTTTTTCTGTTCAAGGATTTCAAAGTATTATGTGTCATCCCTTGCTGCAGACTTTACTCATCAAGTCATCATGACCTGCTTGAGCACCATCCTCAATTTTTTTAAGCAATCAGCATACAATTGCAACTACAAGTACATTACAAATGTCTTACAAATACATGCCTAGTAGAGCAGTTTTGGCGCAGCTCTTTTTGATTGATTTGTTTTTCTCAATTAAAGATTTCCATTTATCCATGTAGGAGTGGGCAATATTTTTGTTGCGGGCTGCAGATTCACGGCACCAGTGCTGAATATTTATTCAGTTAGGATTGATGAACTCGCAAGTAATGAGAATTTTGAGAAGGATTGCTAATAAATCATAGACCTATGAAAAATTTAAAATGAAAGATGCAAAAAAAGAAGAAATAAATAAATAGAATATGAAGTCTCAGAAGATAGGGTCCAGTTTGTACAATGGTACAATAAATCACTTTGAATTCTGTGCACAGTTAAGTTCTGGTCTCATTATATAGCTTGCTCGTCCCTATTTCATTTTTAACATAGATGGCCAATGAATGTAAAATCTGTGGAAGCAGCAACGCATCTGTTTGTTTTTCTTCTCTCTGCAGGTATCAGGCTTGGCTCTGGTTTCTGCTCTGCTCTACTCTTTTTATTAAGCGACATTACTTACATTGTAATTGCACAAGGGGTTAGCATACAATTCCTATTAATTATGGAAAATTACAAAACATGTTGCAATTCCACTGTGCTGTAACTGCACTGTAAGTCGTGCCATGTATAAGAAACGCAGAGCTGAACTCAAATTTAAAACCTTATTCCTCACACCAGTAAAGTGCTTCCCTCAGTTCCACCTTTCAGCTTCCTGGTACAGTGGATATTTTATTTATTGCTAACTTCTTATGTATAAATAATGAAGATAACATGGCATGTGCCTGATAGCACAACCAAACAATTTCGATTTAATACAGTATATGAGAATGAGTCAGTCTAGTGAGGCTGTTAGGTCACTAGGAATTCATAAGCTCTGATCGTGCCGTGTGTCTGAAATCTCCTCTGTATAAACATGGCAATAAACCACCATTGCTTTGATTGTATTAACTTGACGAATGTTTGAACCTGCCTGAAGGTGAGTATTTAATTACAAAGAAAGTTGGTTGTAATGTGTAATAAGGGAAAATGTTCTGGTGCTTATTAATCCTTGCTGTCATCATTAAATATCATTTTTAATGAACAGTATTTTTTTTATTATTTATCACTTGATATATCCAAACCAAAATCACTGGACGGTACTTAGTTCTGGTAGGTAATAGAAAGCAAGTGATCAAGTGAAGGTGCTGGATTTCAGTCGGATCAAGTTATGAATGAACACCGGGATTGCCTCAGCCTGCTGGATTGGGAGTTTATGGATTACATAAAAACCTTAATCAACTGGGATTATTAAACATACTGAATGTATAATTGCATAATTTCAGATGATAGGACATGAGCTTTTGTTTTAAAGTTCCAGCCCTTGGTTAATAATGCATTGTGGGTCTGAGCCTCAGTGTTGAGGGAGTTTCTAATTTGAGAAAAAGCAAAGCGCAAAATCCATTAAATTACTTGACAGAACTCATATATTCTTGCATTCCGCCCCCGTGGGATGTAAAATATGGAATTTTGTGTCGGAAATCATAAATCATAGATAAGGTTGATATAATAAGTCTGGATCTTAATGTTGAATATATCCCCACTTTATATTAACCTCCTCCCTTAGTCTATTAATAGACATGACTGAAGGCATGAGGCAAAGGGGAAGCTGCAAACAATGAGGATTTGGTCTTTTCTTCTGTTGATTTTCTTCTTCCCAATCTGAAATGCACAATTCGAATGCCATCTCATCAGTGCAACACACTTACCCATTATTATCAAGCCAGTCACTTCTTTTCCCCCTCAAAGCTTTTGAACCCTGTGGCCCAGCCTGGTACAGTATGCCTGTACTCCCCTAGTGCCTGACCAGCAGCGATCTGTCAGGATCTCCCTCATTAACCCAGCGGGAGAGCAAAGATCAGTGCAGCGCCCCCTGTGGGTCCCCAGCCGAGATCAGCAACCTGGCGAGAGCAGGATTCGAACCACCCTCACATGACTCTCCCTGCATTCCACGTCATTCTTTTTGTTGTGTGAGCTGTCACCTCTTGAACCTGGGACTTTTTACATCAAAGCAAGCAAGAACAATAGAGTCTCAGGAGTGCAGTGTTTTGATTGCCTACCCAGTGGGCAGAAGTATATGCTAATTGGCTTGAATCGGCTTCCAATAAGCCATGGCTATAGAAAAATAATTTGGCCAAATTCAGTTTAGTCCCACTGGGGGTTTTAGTAGTGTTTGTTCTTTAGGATTGTGGCTTAAACCTTTCTTAAGCAAACATGCACCATTTAGGATTCCCTAGGGCTGTGGTTCCCATCTCCCCCTTGAGATCCATATTTATTTCAACCAAGTCCTGGATTTGAATAGACCCTGAGGTCAAAGCTGGGAACCACTACAGGACAAACAGGGAGCTCTTAAAGAACCCATTAAAATGTACATCTGTCTAAAGCTGGTTACTGACAGTGCAATTTGGATCAATTTTGATCCAGGATCTTACATTGCCTGTTATACAAATGTCATGTACTGTGGCCTGTTTATCCAAAAGAATAGCTCACATGTCTTTGGCTGCTTATGCTTTAGTGATTAAAGGCTGAATGTCCACGTGAGCAATAATATTCAGTCCCTGGCAGTGGGAGTCAATGCTGCAAGTTCATGAATTTGCTTATATTTTAAAAGGTCAAGTCCCAAGCTAGTCTCTAAAGGCCAATTGAATGTGGATGGTGATTAGACGACAGCGGTAGCACAATATTAAAAAAAAAAAAAACGAAGTTCATTAATGAGAGGTCTGAAGTGCCCCCACAAAGGTGATAAAAGAGTCTGCAAATTGCAGCCTCCATCATTACAACGATATTCTCTGTCAGTCCTGCTTCTGGCTCCTTTTTGAAACATCACTGCTACAAACAGTCAAAGAGACTCTGCAGCATTGTGGCAGACTGAAATTATAAAAAGGGTTACTTTCATTAAAACACATTTTACAAAAAATGCCAACTGTTTATTTCACCAATACTGTATATCTGTATATGTATCTGTATCTATATCTGTATCTATATCTGTATATGTATCTGTATCTGTATCTGTATCTGTATCTATATCTCTATCTCTGTCTCTGTATCTCTATCTGTATCTCTATCTGTATCTCTATCTGTATCTCTATCTCTATCTGTATCTCTATCTCTATCTGTATCTCTATCTCTATCTGTATCTCTATCTCTATCTGTATCTCTATCTCTATCTCTATCTCTATCTGTATCTCTATCTCTATCTCTATCTCTATCTGTATCTCTATCTCTATCTGTATCTCTATCTGTATCTCTATCTCTATCTGTATCTGTATCTCTATCTGTATCTCTATCTGTATCTCTATCTGTATCTGTATCTCTATCTGTATCTCTATCTGTATCTCTATCTGTATCTCTATCTGTATCTGTATCTCTATCTGTATCTGTATCTCTATCTGTATCTCTATCTGTATCTGTATCTCTATCTGTATCTCTATCTGTATCTGTATCTGTATCTCTATCTGTATCTCTGTCTGTATCTCTATCTCTATCTGTATCTCTATCTGTATCTCTATCTGTATCTCTATCTGTATCTGTATCTCTATCTGTATCTCTATCTGTATCTCTATCTGTATCTGTATCTCTATCTGTATCTGTATCTCTATCTGTATCTCTATCTGTATCTCTATCTCTATCTGTATCTCTATCTGTATCTGTATCTGTATCTCTATCTGTATCTCTGTCTGTATCTCTATCTCTATCTGTATCTCTATCTGTATCTCTATCTGTATCTCTATCTCTATCTCTATCTCTATCTCTATCTCTGTATCTGTATCTGTATCTGTATCTGTATCTGTATCTCTATCTCTATCTGTATCTGTATCTGTATCTGAATCTCTGTCTGTATCTCTATCTGTATCTCTATCTGTATCTCTATATGTATCTCTATCTGTATCTCTGTCTCTATCTGTATCTCTATCTGTATCTGTATCTGTATCTGTATCTCTATCTGTATCTGTATCTGTATCTCTATCTGTATCTCTATCTGTATCTCTATCTGTATCTGTATCTCTATCTGTATCTCTATATGTATCTCTATCTCTATCTGTATCTCTATCTGTATCTCTATCTGTATCTGTATCTGTATCTCTATCTGTATCTCTATATGTATCTCTATCTCTATCTGTATCTCTATCTGTATCTCTATCTGTATCTCTAGCTCTAGCTCTATCTCTATCGGTTTGAAGGGAGGTATAACTGCAGTGCACAACAAAGGGTTTACATGATTAAAAACTCATTTATTTCAGGACCCCAAACAATTGACTGCACTGTGTCTTCATCATGTTCATTTATGGCAGCATCAGAAACATTATCACTAGACCTTTGTCATACGCAGGAGTGCTGCTGACTGCATTGGTTTAACTGTAAACGCTTGCCTTCATCTTGGGAACAAAGAACATTAGAAACACTACAAAAGCAATATGGGACCCTGCCGATCGCACTGCTGACTACAAAGCTTTTATCCTCCTTCAGATGCCTGTTGCCAAACTTTCATCTTAGTTTATAGCAGTACATTAAAAGTGCACCTGTTGCATCTTTTATTTCCACCCTCGACATCAGATCTCACAATATGTAGGCTGTGATCGGCGTCTTTCAATATAAATCTGAAAAGAAACAAAGGATTTTTCATTGTAATTGAGTAAACCACAGGCCTAACCTCTGCGCTGTACAGTACAATCCTAATGCTGATAACAGCACGGTGCTTAGGATAATGTCATTATTTATTAATGTCCTTGCTAATTAAATCTGCATGTACCTTTCATAATTCATGGACGATTTTTATACTTTTCGGAGCAAAGTTCATGAATGGGAGTACAATAACTTCACCCTTTGTGCTGTTTGTGTCTGCATTGCATTGCATTAGAGCGAGAAATCCTTTTAGGGTTTATTGTTTAAGCACTTGCAATCTAGGATCATTTCTAAAACCTCTCAACCAGTATGGAAAAAAAGAAAATAAATACAGTGACATGACTGACATGAAGAATTCATCGATCTGACATCACATGGGCAAATGATTTGCTCATTTCTGCAGCCCTGGCTCGCAACCTGCTGCTCTTTGAAACAGTGCTGTAGGGTACTACAATGCCCACAAATTAGAAGCAACGGGAGTGTGCAACTCCAGCCCTTCAGGGCCATTCCAATGCAGGCGTAATAGATATGATGAAGTGGATGTTTAATTGGTGCAATTAGAACATTTAGCAGGGTGTCGTTTAAACCAAAACTGGAATGGATCTATTGGGTCGTCCCTGCTTTAAAAACTCAGTAGCTTCAAGTTGCTTTTTTTCACATTCCCCTTAGGCTATTTATGGTGTTTGCAATTATTACCGTGGTGATAATAAGGCTTCTAATGGAACTTTAAAGTGGACCAATTTAAAGCCATTCACTTGCCCTTGTCGAGAGATGAATTTTGGCATTTCTTCTCTCTGTACATCTAACAGAGCGAGCATATTGCAATATCCTCAGAAAAATGAACATCTATCTCACTAAGCAATTGAAGAAGAGGCTTGGATTCATCGACCCCTTCGACCCTTTTACAATAAAAAAGAAAACCCCCAATCCCACACAGCTGCAAGGTTCTTTCAAGGTGACTACGGCTTTGAGGTTGCTGCATTACAGATGCCAGCCAGCTTCCCCAGGCTGCAGGACAATTGAACCGCATTTCCCTTCCCAGGCTGCCTCATTTGGCTATTGTTCTTATTCCTGTCCTAAAACCTGCAAGTTTTTCTGTCTTGCTGCTAGGCAGTATCCATCTCTGTGTGGTGTTCAGAGTCTAGCTAAGCTTGTCTGTTCACCTTGCTCCAGGCCCCCATTCCCATTCTTTACTCGTGTGTACATCTTTACCGAGGGCTGAGGGCTGTTGGGACCTCACGTACTGGCAAGATGCTTTGGTTTTCCAATGTGTTTCTTTATAACAGGTTTCAATTCTTCAAGTCATCTCTCTAAGTTCAGCTGGTACACCAGAGTGTAAGCAGTACTGTATTAACCTGTTCCCCTGCAAAGTTACACCAAAGTTAACCATGCAAAGTTGCTCTCTCATGTCTGTGTTGAACTAAAGCAACTGAATGCAATCACAGTGGTTTGTTTACAAATGAAGCCGATGCTGGTAAGTGTCATGACATAGGAGGTTGTTTTCACGCAAACTACAAGGACATGTATTTTTTTCAGTGGTGAATAAATAGCTTTTAAAACCCAATAACAACTAGTAATAGCACAGGTGGTGAGTGGAGAAAACAAGCTCCTAAGTTATATAATATGATCTCCAGCTGTCTCAAACTTCAAAATATCCCTCACACCTCACATGGAGCCTGTCTGACCTTGAGAGTCGTTGCTCGGAATAATTCATTGGCAGGCACAGGAGTCTTGAGCACAGGAAGAACCTGTCGCAGCCTGCTAGCCAATCACACAGGATACAGCAAAACCCACTAGCCAATCACACAGGATACAGCAAAACTCACTAGCCAATCACACAGGGTACAGCAAAACCCACTAGCCAATCACACAGGGTAAAGCAAAACCCAATGAACTGTCAGTTTGAACGCCCACAAGAGACACAACTAGGGAACTTTTGGTATGGTGCATGTTTTTGTCATTTGCTATTTAATTTAGACTTCGCTTCATTGCTTCGACCTCATACTGATGGATTAGCTCTTTCTGGGTCTAGCCGTGTATCATACCAAAATGCGAAACATTTCAAGCAGTAGTTCTGTGGTTTCCGAGGTAACATTTGAGGTGTATTTAATAATAATAAAAAAAGATGCTTGTTGGTTACCTTTTCTATGGACCAACTCATTCATCTACCGGACATAGGGGGACATGCAGGACAGGAGGACATGCAGAATTGGAGGACATGCAGAATTAGGCTCAGTCAGTAATTACATTCAAGAAAACTAGGTTGATGGTTTTCCCAGTGTTTTTTTTTTTAAATCAACATTTCTTCTTTTTGTTCTCCTTTAAAAGTGTCTCAATATTTATTTTCTTTGATCATATGATGATGTCATCGCAGTAGATTATGAACAGTCAGATTATATTGACATAACCTTGAGCTCCATTGCATCAGCAAATGTGAGATAATACATTAGAGTACCTGCACATGATCTCTCAATACCACTTACAGCCCCTGTGAAGCACTGTGGCAGGCTGGCTCGCAGTGGTGAATTGATGACGTCACGGACCAGGAAGAAACTGAATCACAAAACAATGGATGGGCGGGTGAAGCTGAGTGCAACGGCACTCAGCGTATTTATTAACCAAAACAAACAAAACAAAAGATTTAAACAAAACAGAAAACAAAAAGGCGTTGGCCAAACAAATAAACAGACAAACAAGTAAGTGGCGTGCTGGCTAAACCAGCACGTTTTAGCAATTGTTTTCTCGTACCTCTCTATCTCCCGTACTTCCTCTCTGCATCCAACACTCAACACCGCAGCACGGACAGCTGTCGGTTCTTATACTCTGGCCGAGGGTTAACTAGCTATTAATTATCTTATTACCCTCGGCCACAGTCTGCAGCGTTTGGTAAGGATGCATGACTGTCAGCTAGTTAAATAATCAGTAGCTGATCAGTCATGCATCCTCACGGGTTTTTAAATATACATATAAAAGGCGGCGCTTTTACCAGCGCCGCAAACAAAAATACAAATAATAATAAATAGGGCGGACACTCCGCCACACATGCCCCCAATGCGCAGCACACATGGCCTTTTCGCCACCTCCCCTTATTCCCTAAAGTCCCGGCTAGCAGTCCCGGCGCAGGAACAGGGGCAGCAACGGGCCAAAGGTGGCGGCCACGGTGGGATGTCCTCCTCCCACCCAAACAGCCGTGGCGTTCCAATGGCCCAGCGCACAGGCCGGCTCCTCTGGCCAAAAATTTTTGGGGTGGTCTCCAGACCTGCCCCCTTCTTCATGGCCGGCAGCTCCCCTCCGTGGGGCTCTGGCCACCCTCTCTCCTGCAGCGAAATTGCTGCGGGGGGAGCTGGTCTCCTGGCCTCCCCCCCCTTCTTCATGGCTGGCAGCTGCCCTTCATGGGGCTCCAGCCACAGTATTTCCTGCCGCGAAAGTGCGGCTGGGGGAGCTGGTCTCCTGACCTCCCCCCCCTTCTTCATGGCCGACAGCTGCCCTTCATGGGGTTCCAGCCACAGTATTTCCTGCCGCGAAGTGCGGCTGGGGAGCTGGTCTCCTGACCTCCCCTTCTTCGTGGCCAGCAGCTGCCCCTCATGGGGCTCCAGCCACAATATTTCCTGCAGCGAAAGTGCGGCTGGGGAGCTGGTCTCCTGACCTCCCCCTTTTCCGTGGCGGCAGCTCCCTTCATGGGGCTCCAGCCACAGTATTTCCCAGGCAAAACAGGACCCTCGAGGCGGCGGCAGCAGCAGCGGACCCTCGGAGGCGACAGCAGCAGCAGCGGACCCTCGGGAGGCGGCGGCAGCAGCAGCAGTAGCGGACCCTCCGGAGGCGAACTTCGGGAGGAGCCCCTGGCCATGGAGGCGGCAGCGGGAGCTCCACTTCTCCCTCGTACCCTATAACTGGTGGCTCTCCAGGCGTCGCGGAGCAACAGGCAGCCCCAGGCGTCGCGGAGCAACAGGCAGCCCCAGGCGTGCGAAGCAGGCATCCTTGGGCGGTGCGAGGCAGGCATCCTTGGGCGGTCTGAGGCAGGCATCCTTGGGCGAAGTGAGGCAGGCATCCTTGGTAGGTGCGAAGCAACAGGCATCCTTAGGCGGTCGCGAAGCAACAGGCATCCTTGGCGGTGCGAAGCAACAGGCATCCTTAGGCGGTGCTTGAAGCAGGGCAGGAGCAGTCCTTCCCATGATGGTGGATGTGGAACCAGCAGGTATTCACCCTCTGCTGGTGGAGGTGGAGATGGAACCAGCAGGTATTCACCCTCTGCTGGTGGAGGTGGGAGGGCAAGCAGTCCTCCCACGGTGGTTGGCCGGAACCAGCAGGTATTCACCCTCTGCTGGTGGAGCTGGGAGCGGCAAGCAGTCCTCCCACGGCGGTTGGGCGGAACCAGCAGGTATTCACCCTCTGCTGGTGGAGGTGGGAGGGGCAAGCAATCCTCCCACAGCGGTTGGGCGTAACCAGCAGGAATTCACCCTCTGCTGGTGGAGCTGGGAGCGGTAAACAGTCCTCCCACGGCGTTGAGGCGGAACCAGCAGGCATTCACCCTCTGCTGGTGGAGGTGGGAGGGGCAAGCAGTCCTCCCACGGCGATTGAGGCAGAGGTGGAGACAGAGGCAGCTCCTGCTGCTCTGCTCCTAGTGGTGGTGGAGACAGAGGCAGCTCCTGCTGCTCTGCTCCTAGCTGTGGAGACAGAGGCAGCTCCTGCTGCTCTGCTCCTGGTGGTGGAAGCGATGGAGGTGGCGGAGACAGAGGCAGCTCTTGCTGCTCTGCTCCTGGCGGTGGTGGAGGCAGAGGCAGCTCCTGCTGCTCTGCTCCTAGTGGCGAGCGGTTGAGGTGGTGGAGGCAGAGGCAGCTCTTGCTGCTCTGCTCCTGGCGGTGGTGGAGGCAGAGGCAGCTCCTGCTGCTCTGCTCCTGAAAGTGGCGGAGGCAGAGGCAGCTCCTGCTCCTCTGCTCGGGCGGTGGCGGAGGCAGAGGCAGCAGGTATTCTTCCTCTGCTGCTGGAGACCTAGGTTCTGGACCTGTGGGCTTCCCCTGGGCTGGATGTCACGGGCTCCCCCTTCTGGGGCTGGATGCACGGGCTCCCCCTTCTGGGCTGGATGCAAGGGCTCCCCTTCTGGGCGCTGGATGCACGGGCTCCCCTTCTGGGCTGGATGCTCGGCTCCCCCCTTCTGGGCGCTGGATGCTCGCTCCCCCTTCTGGCGCTGGATGCTCGCTCCCCCTTCTGAAGCTGGATGCTCGCTCCCCCTTCTGGGCTGGATGCTCGCTCCCCCCTTCTGGGCTGGGCACAACGGGACTTGGGCTCATCCCTTTCCTCATCTGTGTCCCGGTCGACCTCTGGGCAGCTTTCCTCCTCATGCCCATATCGATGGCAGTATGTACACCACTCCTCCGTGGAGTCCTCCCTGTGTACCCACCATGCGAGATCCCATGGCCGGAGCTCAGGATCCATCCTTTGGCTTCCACTGTCCCTCTGTTGTGGGGGCTGGCCATTCCTCTCTCCTCCCCTTCTTCTTCCCATTTTTTTTTTTTTTTTCCTTCACAAAAAAAAACACTTTTTGAAAAAAAACAAAAAAAAACGTCCTTTTCCTGGTCCGGCTGTTGGAGGCGTTGTTTGTCCCACGCAGGACACCATATGTGGCAGGCTGGCTCGCAGTGGTGAATTGATGACGTCACGGACCAGGAAGAAACTGAATCACAAAACAATGGATGGGTGGGTGAAGCTGAGTGCAACGGCACTCAGCGTATTTATTAACCAAAACAAACAAAACAAAAGATTTAAACAAAACAGAAAACAAAAAGGCGCGTTGGCCAAACAAATAAACAGACAAACAAGTAAGTGGCGTGCTGGCTAAACCAGCACGTTTTAGCAATTGTTTTCTCGTACCTCTCTATCTCCCGTACTTCCTCTCTGCATCCAACACTCAACACCGCAGCACGGACAGCTGTCGGTTCTTATACTCTGGCCGAGGGGTTAACTAGCTATTAATTATCTTATTACCCTCGGCCACAGTCTGCAGCGTTTGGTAAGGATGCATGACTGTCAGCTAGTTAAATAATCAGTAGCTGATCAGTCATGCATCCTCACGGGATTTTAAATATACATATAAAAGACGCGGCGCTTTTACCCGCGCCGCAAACAAAAATACAAATAATAATAAATAGGGGCGGGACACTCCGCCACACATGCCCCCCCTTGTGCGCAGCACACATGGCCTTTTCGGCCACCTCCCCCCCTTATTCCCTAAAGTCCCGGCTAGCAGTCCCGGCGCAGGAACAGGGGCAGCAACGGGCCAAAGGTGGCGGCCACGGTGGGATGTCCTCCTCCCACCCAAACAGCCGTAGCGTTCCAATGGCCCGCGCACAGGCCGGCTCCTCTGGCCAAAAATTTTTGGGGTGGTCTCCAGACCTGCCCCCTTCTTCATGGCGGCAGCTCCCCTCCGTGGGGCTCCGGCCACCCTCTCTCCTGCAGCGAAATTGCTGCGGGGGGAGCTGGTCTCCTGGCCTCCCCCCCCTTCTTCATGGCTGGCAGCTGCCCTTCATGGGGCTCCAGCCACAGTATTTCCTGCCGCGAAAGTGCGGCTGGGGGAGCTGGTCTCCTGACCTCCCCCCCCTTCTTCATGGCCGACAGCTGCCCTTCATGGGGCTCCAGCCACAGTATTTCCTGCCGCGAAAGTGCGGCTGGGGGAACTGGTCTCCTGACCTCCCCCCCCTTCTTCGTGGCCAGCAGCTGCCCCTCATGGGGCTCCAGCCACAGTATTTCCTGCCGCAGTGCGGCTGGGAGCTGGTCTCCTGACCTCCCCCTTTTCCGTGGCGGCAGCTCCCCTTCATGGGGCTCCAGCCACAGTATTTCCCAGGCAAAACAGGACCCTCGGGAGGCGACGGCAGCAGCAGCGGACCCTCGGGAGGCGACAGCAGCAGCAGCGGACCCTCGGAGGCGGCGGCAGCAGCAGCAGTAGCGGACCCTCGGAGGCGAACTCGGGAGGGAGCCCCTGGCCATGGAGGCGGCAGCGGGAGCTCCACTTCTCCCTCGTACCCTGTAACTGGTGGCTCTCCAGGCGTCGCGGAGCAACAGGCAGCCCCAGGCGTGCGGAGCAACAGGCAGCCCCAGGCGATGCGAAGCAGGCATCCTTGGCGGTGCGAGGCAGGCATCCTTGGGCGGTGCGAGGCAGGCATCCTTGGGCGAAGTGAGGCAGGCATCCTTGGTAGGTGCGAGGCAACAGGCATCCTTGGGCGGTGCGAAGCAACAGGCATCCTTGGCGCGTGAAGCAACAGGCATCCTTGGGCGGTCTTGAAGCAGGGCAGGAGCAGTCCTTCCCATGATGGTGGATGTGGAACCAGCAGGTATTCACCCTCTGCTGGTGGAGGTGGAGATGGAACCAGCAGGTATTCACCCTCTGCTGGTGGAGGTGGGAGGGCAAGCAGTCCTCCCACGGTGGTTGAGGCGGAACCAGCAGGTATTCACCCTCTGCTGGTGGAGCTGGGAGCGGCAAGCAGTCCTCCCACGGCGGTTGAGGCGGAACCAGCAGGTATTCACCCTCTGCTGGTGGAGGTGGGAGGGCAAGCAATCCTCCCACAGCGGTTGGCGTAACCAGCAGGAATTCACCCTCTGCTGGTGGAGCTGGGAGCGGTAAACAGTCCTCCCACGGCGTTGAGGCGGAACCAGCAGGCATTCACCCTCTGCTGGTGGAGGTGGGAGGGGCAAGCAGTCCTCCCACGGCGATTGAGGCAGAGGGTGGAGACAGAGGCAGCTCCTGCTGCTCTGCTCCCTAGTGGTGGTGGAGACAGAGGCAGCTCCTGCTGCTCTGCTCCTAGCTGTGGAGACAGAGGCAGCTCCTGCTGCTCTGCTCCTGGTGGTGGAAGCGATGGAGGTGGGGAGACAGAGGCAGCTCTTGCTGCTCTGCTCCTGGCGGTGGTGGAGGCAGAGGCAGCTCCTGCTGCTCTGCTCCTAGTGGCGAGCGGTTGAGGTGGTGGAGGCAGAGGCAGCTCTTGCTGCTCTGCTCCTGGCGGTGGTGGAGGCAGAGGCAGCTCCTGCTGCTCTGCTCCTGAAAGTGGCGGAGGCAGAGGCAGCTCCTGCTCCTCTGCTCGGCGGTGGCGGAGGCAGAGGCAGCAGGTATTCTTCCTCTGCTGCTGGAGACCTAGGTTCTGGACCTGTGGGCTTCCCCCCCCTGGGCGCTGGATGCACGGGCTCCCCCCTTCTGGGCGCTGGATGCACGGGCTCCCCCTTCTGGGCGCTGGATGCAAGGGCTCCCCTTCTGGGGCTGGATGCACGGGCTCCCCCTTCTGGGGCTGGATGCTCGCTCCCCCTTCTGGAGCTGGATGCTCGCGCTCCCCTTCTGGGCGCTGGATGCTCGCTCCCCCTTCTGGAGCTGGATGCTCGCTCCCCTTCTGGGCTGGATGCTCGCTCCCCCTTCTGGGGCTGGGCACAGCGGGACTTCGGGCTCATCCCTTTCCTCATCTGTGTCCCGGTCGACCTCTGGGCAGCTTTCCTCCTCATGCCCATATCGATGGCAGTATGTACACCACTCCTCCGTGGAGTCCTCCCTGTGTACCCACCATGCGAGATCCCATGGCGGAGCTCAGGATCCATCCTTTGGCTTCCACTGTCCCTCTGTTGTGGGGGCTGGCCATTCCTCTCTCCTCCCCTTCTTCTTCCCATTTTTTTTTTTTTTTCCTTCACAAAAAAACACTTTTGAAAAAACAAAAAAAGCGTCCTTTCCTGGTCCGGCTGTTGAGGCGTTGTTTGTCCCACGCGGACACCATATGTGGCAGGCTGGCTCGCAGTGGTGAATTGATGACGTCCACGGACCAGGAAGAAACTGAATCACAAAACAATGGATGGGTGGGTGAAGCTGAGTGCAGCGGCACTCAGCGTATTTATTAACCAAAACAAACAAAACAAAAGATTTAAACAAAACAGAAAACAAAAAGGCGTTGGCCAAACAAATAAACAGACAAACAAGTAAGTGGCGTGCTGGCTAAACCAGCACGTTTTAGCAATTGTTTTCTCGTACCTCTCTATCTCCCGTACTTCCTCTCTGCATCCAACACTCAACACCGCAGCACGGACAGCTGTCGGTTCTTATACTCTGGCCGAGGGGTTAACTAGCTATTAATTATCTTATTACCCCTCGGCCACAGTCTGCAGCGTTTGGTAAGGATGCATGACTGTCAGCTAGTTAAATAATCAGTAGCTGATCAGTCATGCATCCTCACGGGTTTTTAAATATACATATAAAAGGCGGCGCTTTTACCCGCGCCGCAAACAAAAATACAAATAATAATAAATAGGGCGGGACACTCCCACACATGCCCCATATGCGCAGCACACATGGCCTTTTCGGCCACCTCCCCTTATTCCCTAAAGTCCCGGCTAGCAGTCCCGGCGCAGGAACAGGGGCAACAACGGGCCAAAGGTGGCGGCCACGGTGGGATGTCCTCCTCCCACCCAAACAGCCGTGGCGTTCCAATGGCCAGCGCACAGGCCGGCTCCTCTGGCCAAAAATTTTTGGGGTGGTCTCCAGACCTGCCCCCTTCTTCATGGCCGGCAGCTCCCCTCCGTGGGGCTCTGGCCACCCTCTCTCCTGCAGCGAAATTGCTGCGGGGGGAGCTGGTCTCCTGGCCTCCCCCCCCTTCTTCATGGCTGGCAGCTGCCCTTCATGGGGCTCCAGCCACAGTATTTCCTGCCGCGAAAGTGCGGCTGGGGGAGCTGGTCTCCTGACCTCCCCCCCCTTCTTCATGGCCGACAGCTGCCCTTCATGGGGTTCCAGCCACAGTATTTCCTGCCGCGAAAGTGCGGCTGGGGGAGCTGGTCTCCTGACCTCCCCCCCCCTTCTTCGTGGCCAGCAGCTGCCCCTCATGGGGCCCCAGCCACAATATTTCCTGCCGCGAAAGTGCGGCTGGGGGAGCTGGTCTCCTGACCTCCCCCCCCTTTTCCGTGGCCGGCAGCTCCCCTTCATGGGGCTCCAGCCACAGTATTTCCCCAGGCAAAACAGGACCCTCGGGAGGCGGCGGCAGCAGCAGCGGACCCTCGGGAGGCGACAGCAGCAGCAGCGGACCCTCGGGAGGCGGCGGCAGCAGCAGCAGTAGCGGACCCTCCGGAGGCGAACTTCGGGAGGGAGCCCCTGGCCATGGAGGCGGCAGCGGAGCTCCACTTCTCCCTCGTACCCTATAACTGGTGGCTCTCCAGGCGTCGCGGAGCAACAGGCAGCCCCAGGCGTCGCGGAGCAACAGGCAGCCCCAGGCGTGCTGAAGCAGGCATCCTTGGGCGGTGCGAGGCAGGCATCCTTAGGCGGTCTTGAGGCAGGCATCCTTGGGCGAAGTGAGGCAGGCATCCTTGGTAGGTGCGAAGCAACAGGCATCCTTAGGCGGTCGCGAAGCAACAGGCATCCTTGGCGGTCGCGAAGCAACAGGCATCCTTAGGCGGTGCGAAGCAGGGCAGGAGCAGTCCTTCCCATGATGGTGGATGTGGAACCAGCAGGTATTCACCCTCTGCTGGTGGAGGTGGAGATGGAACCAGCAGGTATTCACCCTCTGCTGGTGGAGGTGGGAGGGCAAGCAGTCCTCCCACGGTGGTTGAGGCGGAACCAGCAGGTATTCACCCTCTGCTGGTGGAGCTGGGAGCGGCAAGCAGTCCTCCCACGGCGGTTGAGGCGGAACCAGCAGGTATTCACCCTCTGCTGGTGGAGGTGGGAGGGGCAAGCAATCCTCCCACAGCGGTTGGGCGTAACCAGCAGGAATTCACCCTCTGCTGGTGGAGCTGGGAGCGGTAAACAGTCCTCCCACGGCGCTTGAGGCGGAACCAGCAGGCATTCACCCTCTGCTGGTGGAGGTGGGAGGGGCAAGCAGTCCTCCCACGGCGATTGAGGCAGAGGTGGAGACAGAGGCAGCTCCTGCTGCTCTGCTCCCTAGTGGTGGTGGAGACAGAGGCAGCTCCTGCTGCTCTGCTCCTAGCTGTGGAGACAGAGGCAGCTCCTGCTGCTCTGCTCCTGGTGGTGGAAGCGATGGAGGTGGCGGAGACAGAGGCAGCTCTTGCTGCTCTGCTCCTGGCGGTGGTGGAGGCAGAGGCAGCTCCTGCTGCTCTGCTCCTAGTGGCGAGCGGTTGAGGTGGTGGAGGCAGAGGCAGCTCTTGCTGCTCTGCTCCTGGCGGTGGTGGAGGCAGAGGCAGCTCCTGCTGCTCTGCTCCTGAAAGTGGCGGAGGCAGAGGCAGCTCCTGCTCCTCTGCTCGGGCGGTGGCGGAGGCAGAGGCAGCAGGTATTCTTCCTCTGCTGCTGGAGACCTAGGTTCTGGACCTGTGGGCTTCCCCTGGGCGCTGGATGTACGGGCTCCCCCTTCTGGAGCTGGATGCACGGGCTCCCCCTTCTGGGCGCTGGATGCAGGGCTCCCCCTTCTGGGCGCTGGATGCACGGGCTCCCCCTTCTGGGCTGGATGCTCGGCTCCCCCCTTCTGGGGCTGGATGCTCGCTCCCCCTTCTGGGCTGGATGCTCGCTCCCCCTTCTGAAGCTGGATGCTCGCTCCCCCTTCTGGGGCTGGATGCTCGCTCCCCCTTCTGGCGCTGGGCACAACGGGACTTCGGGCTCATCCCTTTCCTCATCTGTGTCCCGGTCGACCTCTGGGCAGCTTTCCTCCTCATGCCCATATCGATGGCAGTATGTACACCACTCCTCCGTGGAGTCCTCCCTGTGTACCCACCATGCGAGATCCCATGGCCGGAGCTCAGGATCCATCCTTTGGCTTCCACTGTCCCTCTGTTGTGGGGCTGGCCATTCCTCTCTCCCCCCCTTCTTCTTCCCATTTTTTTTTTTTTTTTTTCCTTCACAAAAAAAAACACTTTTTGAAAAAAAACAAAAAAAAACGTCCTTTTCCTGGTCCGGCTGTTGGGGCGTTGTTTGTCCCACGCAGGACACCATATGTGGCAGGCTGGCTCGCAGTGGTGAATTGATGACGTCACGGACCAGGAAGAAACTGAATCACAAAACAATGGATGGGTGGGTGAAGCTGAGTGCAGCGGCACTCAGCGTATTTATTAACAAAACAAACAAAACAAAAGATTTAAACAAAACAGAAAACAAAAAGGCGTTGGCCAAACAAATAAACAGACAAACAAGTAAGTGGCGTGCTGGCTAAACCAGCACGTTTTAGCAATTGTTTTCTCGTACCTCTCTATCTCCCGTACTTCCTCTCTGCATCCAACACTCAACACCGCCACGGACAGCTGTCGGTTCTTATACTCTGGCCGAGGGGTTAACTAGCTATTAATTATCTTATTACCCTCGGCCACAGTCTGCAGCGTTTGGTAAGGATGCATGACTGTCAGCTAGTTAAATAATCAGTAGCTGATCAGTCATGCATCCTCACGGGGTTTTTAAATATACATATAAAAGACGCGGCGCTTTTCCCCGCGCCGAAAAAAAAAATAAAAATAATAAAAAATAGGGGCGGGACACACCGCCACAAGCACTAATCTTTCTTTTCTTAGTTTTTGTATTAAAGCATGTTATTGGCACATATTGAAAAGGCCAGTGTGCATCAGTGTGCTCTGCCGCACTGGTTAAGATGCAATGGCAGCATTGAAGGGAAAAAAGATGGAACTTCATGGCTGTCTAATTGTCTGCCTTCAGTTTTGCTGCCACACAACAAGAAAAAAACCCTTGAAGATGCACTTTCAAAAACTGTCTGGAAATGCTGTCATTATAATTGACTCAGCAACCAACTCTCAACTGAAATCAATTTAAAAGTGCAAGGCTGTTTTCCACGTGAAAGTTTTACTCTGTTGACGTTATTGTTTTCTAGTTTTTCTACACTGTGTGCATTCGGGATAGGGTTCAGGTTGGGGGAAATGTGAAGTCCTCCACGTTTTGCTTTAAAGCTAGTGACGCCTCCGATATTAATGTGAAGTCCTCCACGTTTTGCTTTAAAGCTAGTGACACCTCCGATATTAATTGATATAGGTATTTTCTTTGTCAATTTGTTCCCTAATCATAGATCAGCAATGATCTCATCTGAATTAAAAACAGCATTCTCTCTGAGAAACAACCAGGCTGTCAAGCTTGCTTTGACACTGTCACTGCTGTAAGAGAAGGAACTGATTCAAATGCACTTCAGAAATAAACAATGTTTTCAGCTATCTAATGGATCTATATCAAAAGGTTTTTGATAAAGTGGTTCATGTTATTCTATACACAAACAGCTTCAGGACTTTCTATTGTACCAAGAACAATGGCACTAGAGTAGAGTAAACCAATGAATCCGATAACCAAGGATAAGAAACGGGGGCTTTGATAAGTGATTGGCAGTAGACAGGTGAAAGATTTCAAACATCAGGATATGCTTTTGAAACCCACTCTTATTGACCAAACCTGGACTTGACCAAATACATCTGCTGATAAATGTCCTTAATGGGAAAAGGCCACTCAGTAATAGATCTTTGCTTAAGTAGATGTACTGTACTTGTATTCACTCTCCCCCTCTCTGAAAGCAAAGAGGTGATGTGTCATTTATCTGCTTTTTGAATTTTAAGCAGCTGACAGCTGGAACATTTAAAAAGGAGCTGAAGCAGCTGATCTTCTCAGCCTAGACCTGGACCTGTTACGGATGATGATATATGCAATTCTTAAATTATGGCGCAGCTGCATCACCTCTTCATGCGCATCATAATGTCTTTTTTCCTATCCAAGAAAGCATTTAAGTGTTTATCATACTGGCAGGTTTTATATTGTTAATGTAACTGTAAGTTATTATTGTGCCAAAGGCAGAACTATTTTTTCTTCATGGTGCCCTTGTGGGATTATTATTATATTATGTGTGAGGCTGCTGCGTTTCTTTCTTGGTGCTGTATTTGATTGTTTTTGTGGAAAGCATTTTGTTGATGTGCTTCCACTGACAGATGTGTGATCTGCGTCAGCATCAAAGTCGGTTCACAGGAGGTGCAGACTGATTGTACTTGAACTTGTGTCTGTGCTAATACACGGTCCAGCCCCCAGCACAGATCTCAAGATGACAGTTCCTTTCTGTTAATGAATGACCTCAAATGCATGCCTCAAAATGAGCTACTTCCTACATAAAGAATGCTCTCTTGTGTGTGATGATCAGTAAAGGCACAGGGCAGTCTAACGATCTTCGGTCAGGTTCAGCCAGGTACATCAACACAATCTGCAGTATGGGGAGACTCCACAATAAAATGCCCATTCTAATAGAACACAGTAGCGTTGTTGGCTAATGGATTCCAGCAGCTAATTGCAACAGTGGGAACTCGATATCCCCTAATAAAAGTTAACACCATCAAATCATGTTAACACTCAATACTCACACCTCTGAAAAAGTCAACTCGCAGACAGATAAAACAAAGACAGACACAGCAGTTCCCGCTTGACTGAAATAAACACAGAGTGTAGTGAGAGGCTTTCAGCCTGTCTCATCCTTACGCCTTTGAAAAAAAGAAATCTAAATGTCCTGACCAGCCATATAACTGCTGTAACAACTGGCCCCAAACTCTACAAAAGCCTGTCTGTCCCTTAAACTCTCAAACATACAGGAGCCTGATCATGACCCACACAACACTGTTCCACAGCCTGTCTCAGTAACACCTCCCAGATTTGAATTGCAATGCATTAGCACTTTGTTTTAAAGTTCAAAAGAGACATTTCGACATGCTGCAGCGTAATTGAATAGCGATAATGGCTTTGTAATTCTTTTATATGTATAATGCAAAGTGCATTACGAATGCCAAATATGTGCATCTCGCAATCTTCTTTACATGTGTGAAGGGAACGCCCCTCCCCAAGGCTAATATGTTTTTCGCTTATATATATTTTCCCATCAATATCCTTCACCTACTACAGGGAGATTATTGCTGCATTGCTTTGTGAACTAACAGGCTGGCATTAACCTAATAATCAGGGCTTGGGGAAAGTGCTTATGCTCATCTGTAGAAAAGGGGTTTATAAAAACAACAGGCTACATACAGACCATTAATGGGATAGGAAATGAATCCCTGCCAACCACCAAAACACCACAAACAATATTATTTACAGGCAGGGCCCTGCCCTCCCACAGTCCTATTAGGAAGAATGCGACATTATCAAATGTGCTCTGAGCTGGCTGAGAGAGACAGTAATTCAGGAACTGACACTGAAGATAAAAGCCATTGGTACAGATCTGGACGTTTTCTGTGTCTGTTATGCAATGCCTGAGAAATTGCTTTTGTCTGGACTTCACTGCGCTGACCAGGCTAAAGCTGTAACAGAGGTAATACTCCTGTTTTGAAGTGGTGTTCTCAGGCTGTATTAATAAAATCATATTTACTGCTTAGCTATACCACTGCATTTCTATTATTATTATTTATTCATACATTCCTACTGAATATGTCATGTAGACAAATCTGTACCATTCTGCCTGAATCGTTTTTTTCTTTTTACTAAGAAGCAAATTCTCACATTAAGAAAAGCCAAAAACTGAGAGAAACATGACACAACAACTCACCATCTCTTGACATAACCCAGTGTGACAGAGCCGAAAGGTCATGTTGTCAGCACTAATGTCCCCCTGCAAGATTGAACCAGGCTCTGGCAGCACGTGGAGCAGCTACACAGCTTCCTAGACCAGCCTGTGAGCAGAGCGCCGTGGAACACTGCCTGCCGCAGGAGTGGAGATGAGCTCCACATAGCCCTCCCAAGTCCATTGAACGATCTAATAAGGACCTACTGTAAGAAGAACCTCCAGGACCTGACAATAAGCTGCAAGTATCTCCTTACGGTTCTCGGTTACACAAGGGTCCCAGAAAAGAACAAAAATGCCTGGAGACTAGCTAACCTAAGGCCATTTATACCCCTGGTCCACCAGTTAAATCAGCCCATTTGGCAATGGCTCTTATAGGAAGTCTTGCCACAACTTTTACAAATATTCTACACTAACTATGAAGGCATGATATCAGTATCAGGAGAAAGGTGCTCGTCCTGATTAAGTCATTTGGATTTGAGAACTATTAAGAATAGGAACGGTAGCTGAATATTAGCTGCAAGTCATTTGAGTCATATTCTGTTATGAGAACTACTGTACGCACCAGCTATATTATTTACAGCTGAAAGAGAAATTATTTTATTATAGACGCTGTACATTTTGAGAGGTGACTTTTGGCTAAGCTTCCCAATTGAGAACTCCAAATTACCGTGATCTGAGTTCAGAGGGTGAGAACACAGTATCAAGCACTTCCAAAGCATTCCAATTGCTTACCAAGCCTCTCTGACTATCAGAAGCAACCGCTGTCCCTAATCCTGAAAGAATCAGCCATGAACTCATTTATTTACATTTAGTAACTAGAGGATTAAATGGGATTCGAACATTTACAGTGTAAAGGGTTTGCGCTTAATGATTTAAACTTAATGTCTCAAACAAAAAATAAAACCGGAGGGATTTCTATAATGTAATTACTTCTACAAAATGGTGACCTATTGCTATTGTGTCTCTATTTGAAGCACCTTTGACCAGGTTGCTTGTCATCATGTCTTCATATTGTCTGACCCTTGGCACCTAGAGCTGGGGAGTTGCATTGGCATCTCTCAGTATTACAACAGGTAACGATCCTCCCATTTCAGCCTCACCTGCATAACGGCTAGGAATCTGTATAAGATGTTTGGTTGACGAGGGTCCCTTGAAAGTTTCTGAACAATAAAGGGTACAGTAGATAGTGGTAGGGAGCTTTGGAGAGTGTTTTAATTCTGGTCATTTTTTTGTTCCACACTTGTAATAGCAACAGTCCCTGAATCTCACGGAAAGATTACATTAAGCAATTCAGTGGCAATTTGTGCAGGCAATTATTGCCTAGTGTAAACTGTAAATGCCATTAACCTGGTAAACCACTGCATGGAGAACAGAATGTTTTAACACAAATCGGCCACAAAAAAAATGTATGGAAAAAGGTCACAAACTAATTTAATATGGAAACATAATTTGACCAAACTAAAATGCTACAGTCCACCGGCCGTGTTGATTGGCTCATGTCAGTGTAAATTTCCATCAGAGCCGAGCTAGAAAGAAACACAAAGGATTTACTGCAGCAAAAAGCCTTGAACCATTTCCCATGCATTGCTTTGGGGAGCTCTGCTGTGGAGCGTTCCACAGCCAGATTCAGTAAGCCAGGATCTCCCTCCCTCCCTCCCTTAACACTACATGAACATCGCATTTCCCATCTTTTCACTGCAGTAAAAAGCTTTACAAAAATAAAACATTATATATGTAAACACATATAGAAATCTTACGCTATGCAAAGGTCAAAGCTGAGAAAAGAAAAAAAAAAGCACATTCACATCTGAAGAGCTCCAAGCTTCTTAGCACCTAGGAATGAAGTGTATTAAAAAAAGCCTATAAATAGCATTTCTTTGAAAGAAGGCTTATTATGGAGCTGAAACAGAGGCCCTCTTAGTGCATTCAAAAAAGAAGAAAGTTTCACCATGTTTTAAAATGTGTGACACTGCATGAAGCCCAGTTCTGTAATTCACCTCTCACATGGCAGATCGCGCCAAAGTAATAACACAGACACACACAGCTGTCCTGACGAGACCCATTGATGCCCCTGAACTTCCAGCCCTATTGGCTCTTATCGTCACACAGCCACCACAGCCTTACTGTACTCCCCCCACAGTGGAGGTCATTTGCAAGAATGATTGAGTCAGTGAGTGGATATTGATTAGCAGGGGCTGGAGTAAACATTGCATGGTGTGGAGGGAGAGCCGGCGGAGGAGTGAGGGGGTCATCATCGATAAGGTTTCTCTGACAGCAACAAATTGAGTCCCCCGAGGAGCAGCCCGCTGACATACTGTAAATCAATAGACACCACGTGTGATTTTCAACTGAAAGCTGCAAGAACAATTTGTAAATCATCTTTTTTTTCTTTTTTTTCTTGCTTTCCAAAAAGGACATGCCCATTGGACCCAAACACACTTCAGTATGCCCAGCATGGTCCGTCTGCTGTATCCCCAGGTAGTGTTCTGTACACAGTGGTTATAGATGCAGTGGCAATGAGTTTTTTTTTTTATATATATTATGAGTGTGTGATTAATAACAGTCATAAGCTGACATACCAATGACTGAGCACCTAGAAAAAGCATGTTGCATTAGGGCAAGGTTAAGTGATGCGCCCTGTGAAATGATATACCGGTAGCTGGGACTACATAATGCTTTTCTTGTGGTTATGGAGTGAGACGTATCAATGGGACACATTTTAAACAGCCATTACAGGGAATCTGCAGACCCCTTTTTAGCAAAACCTTTTACTCCACGGAGCAATTTCCACTACTTTGTTTTTAAATTGTGTTTTTACATCCCCCTCATTAAATCAGCTCTAGCAGTTTCCAAACTATATCCGAACAGTCTATGCTAATCCCTGGAGAATCAACTGGAGTGTGCTTGGAACCTCATCGTTAAGCATGCATTGACTTTCCGTTGTCATCAACAGCCTTTCTAATTAAAGTTGCCACATTATCGTACCAAAGCTGTATATTCCACTACAATTAGCACCTTTTTTTGGGAGGGAAGGAAAACCACCAGTGTTGTTTCAAGCTATGAATAAAGAACATCGCTGGTACCAGTTCCATTTGAATTAAATGAATACCATAGCACTCATCTGGGCAGGGTCAGAGACTGGCACTGGGGTTATAGATTGAAATGCCCCCTGCAATGGGTCTGAAGCACTGTTCCTTACTACCTGCTCTTAGACTCTCTGTAGAGTAGCATTTTCCACCTACAGCTACGGCCAGAAGTTTTGCATCCCCTAAATATACTATATATATATATTTATTTAGAAAAATGAAAAACATTTTGATATTTCTGTACAGAATGATATTATTTATTTTCAGCTTTCAGTGCTTTGTACTTGACTGGTGTGGTGTTTTTTTTTCATATTTAGTATTATGTATATTATGTATCTCTGTGTTGATTTCAGACGATTTCAAAATTGCAGTACCTGTTTTTCATTGGATTTCCGACAAATGAGAGTGGGGCTCATGCCATCAAATCTATTGCTTTTTAGAATCCATTAGAAAATTGTGCTTCTCGGTTTCCCCGGGCCAGCTGTGCAGCCATTATAAATAATCTTTTGTCACTCTAATACTCCTGAGCCAGGAGTGTGCAGATAGAAATCTCCCCGAGAGAAATGATGGACTGTTTTTATTAGATGGAATCCACTCATATTGAATTAAAACAGAACCCCCTCCCTCCATTTCATAGGGTGATGCAAAGCCCTTACTAAATAATCTTCAATAGCAATGCAGTGCCACTACAATAGCACTCGACTATCAGGGGCAACATAGGAAGGTATGAGCTTTTACTCAGGGCTCAAATACACTGTGATTTTCTCTGGTCCGAAAATAGGATTGAATTGAAATAAAGACAGGAGTTAACGGTTTGAAAATACGTAGAGCGTACAAAACCTAAACGATACGCATTTTTTGTTTTTGATTCAGCAATGGTTTCGCAATGGTTTCACAATGGAATCAACCAATATACTGTATGTAGATACATATCAATAAATTAACAGGAGAATGTAATGTAACATCCACCTTATTATTATTTGTTTATTTGTTTATTTAGCAGACGCCTTTATCCAAGGCGACTTACAAAGACTAGGGTGTGTGAACTATGCATCAGCTGCAGAGTCACTTACAACTACGTCTCACCCGAAAGACGGAGCACAAAGAGGTTAAGTGACTTGCTCAGGGTCACACAATGAGTCAGTGGCTGAGGTAGGACTTGAACCGGGGACCTCCTGGTTACAAGCCCTTTTCTTTAACCACTAGATATAACAGCTGGCTCTTTGAGCTAAAATATATATATATATATATAATATATATATATATGAACTATCAAATATAATATATATATATAATATATATATATATATATATATAAACTATCAAAAGACTACAAGTGCATAGACTATGAGTCAGATTAGCAGTGCTTTAATGAAGCCTAGAGTGGCTGCAAAGTGAGTGACATGGCAGTAAAGGAGCTGCCCTGTGTGTTTTCGCATGTTTCCTGTGCATTGTTAAAAGACAAAAAACCCATTCTTCTTCCATCATGTTAACACAGAGTATGTTATTTATGGTGATGCAATAGAATCCCCCCCCTCACAGTGGTAGCCTGGGTCACCGGATAGGGCAATACAGAATACACTGCTTCCAAGATATTTCACGATTCACTAGTTCACAAATGTGTTTAATTCACAGTTGACAGCAAATGATACAAGCGCTGTATTTTACTGTACAAGGGCTCTTCACTGATTTACAGTTTTTAATATTGCACAGATTTTTGATGGAAACTTTTTATCAGGGAGACCAACTTTAAGTAGAGGTCCTAAAAGAAAAAAAAGGAAGATGTCATTCACATACTTTATATAAATCAGGCGATAATTAAAATGAGCTACAGAGCACATGCCTCTGTTTCCCTGTAATTATGATATGCTCTATATTGTGATTTCTAGCTAGTCTGCTAGCTTGATTAGCAGAGAAGCCTTTCCAGCCTGATGAGAGTTTACTGGTTGAAGGGGTTTTGTCTGAAGCACTTCCTAGCTTATATACAGTAGATATGATTATTTCTCAGATTGACAGAATGAGGTCTTGTCACATGGGGCTGGGAGTCGGAGCATGGGAGATCACACTTCTTTTTTCAGCTTGCACAGACAACGAATTGTTTGCTAGAGAGAGAGAGAGAGAGCTGGAAAGTTACAGAGATACTATTTTTTGTAACATAGCTTAAAGGGATCCTTTACTGCCCCCCCCGCCCCGCACCCTTGTATTTGCACAGGAGGAGGAAATGCCGGGTGTGTAATGAGCAGTGTTGTGTAATACGCTTCCATTATGGTGAGACGATACCATGAGTGCAGACGAGCCCAGCTCTTTTGCATTGTGGTTAAGACGCTTGCCTGCAGTGCGCAGAGCCGCTGTTCGTGCCCAGCCTCCACCCTGTTACAGGTGAACACCCCAATTGATACTTTTTATACTGTCCTTGTTAAAGAAAGGGTTGCAGTTACAGTGAAAATGATGATTAAGAAGATTTCTTATGGGATAAATGGTATAAATTAAAAAAAACAACTTTAGTTTTAATCCCCCCCAAAAAAGAGCTCAGATTAAAAAATGATTAAAAAAAAACCTTTGCAAGCTATGATATAACCTTTCTCTGATTAGAAGTATTAGTTACAATAAGCCTTAATGAAACGTAATTACAGTTTTTCCATGCAATCTATCTCAGGTTTTGAAGAACATTTATCCTGAAGCACCGAAGAGATGTGTTATCAGAGGATTAATGACGCTTTTGTGCTGAGAGGAATCACTGATGAAACGGTACAGTTATCAGCGCAGTGTACGCGGGCTGGTGACTGCAGGCTGGGTGGGGTTTTATTGTATCATTTCAATTCCATTTTCCTTTTCACTGGTAAAAAATTGACAGACAGCCAGGAACGATATTATCAGGTATGATCTGTGCAGGAAAAACAGCAGTAAAATCTCACAGAAACACAGAGGCACTGCCGAGGAGACTGGACTAACAAATCTGTCTTCTATATTTTTTGTGTGTGTCATCTATTTATTTATTTTAAAACCCTAACCTAACCCATTCTGATACAATTGTGTACTTACATATATTGTGCAGAAAGATATACATGGTAAGTACATTTTAAGTATGCATAAGTAACATCGGCTTACTGTAATTATGTGTAACTATGTAAATATGAAGTAATTAGAGACACTTACTGTAAAGTGTTACCTAAAACAGATCCAACTGTGTGTCCAGAAGATTTGATTGAGTATTATCATTGAGCACAGAGACATAATGGATGCCGTTATTTAAATTTTATTTTAAAAAGCACTAATACTGCCCTATTCCAGTCCCTTGTTGGGAATTTCTTTTGAAGGCACAATTGTCTTTCAAAGGAACAGCATGGACATTATCATTCTTTTCTGCCTTTGTCAGTTCCCATGGAAACAAAACAAATGTTTAGAGCTTTCAGGAAAGCATCCACTGAGGCAGCGGCCTGCCTTCAGATTTAACACTTACTCACTGCAGACACTTTCATCTCTCAGCTTCTCTCCTTCTCTACGCTATATGTAACCAGCTTGTTCTATTTGTCTGATAGGCTTGTCTGTGTAAATCTTGATGAGCTGAATCTATAAAACATTAACGCATTACAGATTTGTTCTACATATTGCAAGGCTTTAGTAAATTGATTGTGCTGTAGGGATCATGCTGGTATGCTTTATGGGGCAGAATGCTAAATGGGGCATTGTTGTATTATTATTGCAGATACTGTTTCTGCAAGGTAAACTCTTGCTCTTGTACCTTCCTACCCTCCTTCTGTGCATACATTATGGACATCCTGTTTCAAAGATACCCATGGAACATTTCACCTCATAATCCTGCAGTAACCGACCCCTGGAGTATGAAGGCCAGCTCTGCAAGTGTCCTCTTTGAGCTCACGGGGCGTCTGGCTGGGCCCCCTGTTCCTGCTATTTCATACATTTACTGCAAGGGGCTTTGTTTTTTACAAAAGGTTGAAGGATTTAAATGCATTTTCAAATCAATTCACAACAATCGCCCTGACCTGCGGCTTAGCATGAGACCTGCGGCCTAGCATGAGACCTGCAGCCTAACGTGAGACCTGCGGCCTAACGTGAGACCTGCAGCCTAGCATGAGACCTTTGATGCACTGAGTGTTGGCGGACCTCTCAGTGCAAGGCAAAATGGATTAGCAAGTGCCTGCAGCATTCTCCTTACCAACACTCCTCTAATGATAATTACAGTCATTCATTTCACATTTATCTTTGGCATCAGAACCTTTGGAAGAGAGCTGCAACCTTGCCAAAGGGGCAACAACTGAGTCCTAATCCCTTTTCTTAATCTTTGAACCCAAGTGCTCCCAATATGATTCATTTGTAAATGAGTACTGTAAATCTGCATCGATCTTTGCAAAGACATTTTAGCACAAATAGATGCCATATACAATATAATCAATTATTGTACTGGAAATAATTGAGGTGGTGTGAGGTGGCAGACTAATTTTGTTGTGCATTGTGATGCCGTCCATCCTTTGTTGTCTGTGTATATACAGGCATTCTTTCCTACAGTCTGCGGTGTGGTTCCATGTCTAGTATTCTAAGTATCAGATATCCGTGTTTGTAGGTGGGTAACTGTTTGGCCACTTTTCAGCTTGTACTTAGACTAGAAAATACATATTGTGAAAAATACATTGGAGTGAAATATATGGGATGATTTTATTTGGGGCTGCATTTTTTACAGTCTAAATAATTCACCAGGCATGTTCATTTCCATTGATTCCCAATCTGCTTGGTTTTCCTGCAAAGTTAAGCTCACACTCCCTATTTAAACCTGTAATTCATTGTAGCCCAGAGGAGAACATGCTACAGTACCTACCAGCACAACCATTGAAATGTAAGCATTCTTAACAACGAGCTGGAGATCAAACAATTCCGGCTTGGAAAAAGATCCTGGGCTTGCTTTTGACTTATGCTGTACAGATATTAAAGTAATGTTCTACCAGATATGCATTCTATATGGGGTGGCAGAGTATCTGCCTAATTCGATGAGTTTACTGAGGGTGCAGAGTCAATCCAATAAAGGAAAAAGACATTCCAATGAGAATGTTCTTATACAATGACATCAGAATACATTCCAAAGCTGCTCTAATGCTGTCTTAATGCAAGGTTAACTGTGCAAGGTAAGCAATTGAGGACATGAGATAAGAACACAAGAGACAGTGAATGTGGCTTTCATCCGAAGCATAACTGCTTCTTTGTCTACATGCATGTTCAGTTCACAAGAAGGTTGAATGGGAACACCAGCTATACAGTAACCCTTTACATACCTGTCCTTATACATATATACACACACACATTATATATCTATATATATATATATATATATATATATATATATATATATATATATATATATATATATATATATATATACTGTATATATACACACATAGTCAACGACCACACAATGAAAAGACTAACGTGTAAAGAGTGACCAGGCTATTAAGAAGCGGATTCAATCCATTCAAAAAGCTTAAAAATCTTACTGACTGTTAACAGTAGCTTTTGTATTTAGGACGTGCCAGCCTCTGTGGAAATTTGCTTGAATAGCACCATCAAATATATGTTTTGATTGAATCCATCAGAAGAATAAACCTACAGACCTATACAGGTAAAGGTTCAGTTAAGAGCAGCTAACCCCCCTAACCCTAACCCCCTGATACCTTTATATGCTGTTTGCAATCATTCTGAGCTTTTTCAAACTGACCTTGAGCTTGCTTGGAGGTCGTGTCCGTCAACCACCACCTTTCTGTTCACGCCAACTGCTTTTGAGCTCGGACTATTTTTGGATATTTATTTTTTTCGTTTTGAAAAAAAAAAAGGAACATTTGTTTACCAGCATCAGGTCTATTTTATTCTTTTTAAACGCAGGTTATCTGCTTCAGTCTTGTGTTTACCAACCCCCTGCTATGCCAAGCTGGATCACATTACTGCAGATTCACCCTGGGGTGCAGAATTGCAGGGGGTCACAGCTCTTACATGACAGCAAGCACAACAGCCTTGACAACATGCGGTGAAGCTGCTAAAGGCCCAAATAAAGCAGGAAGATTCAAGCCAGATTCTCACATATCAACAAGAAGTTAGACTGAGCAACTAAAACTGCAATTAAACTCCCTGAAGGCATTATCATTACCTGTATATGCTTCAGAAATTGTATTAACCCTTTCATGAATGAAATATCGAAAATAGCTGTATTAGCACATATTAAATATAATTTTCATTGAAAATGTTTTCCATTTTTCCCACTGTTTTATATGTTTCCTAATTTTAATTGATCAGTTGTATCAATTTAATAATCAGTGCACTGGTAGGAAAATAAGGTCTGCAATTGAATGGAAGATCAAAATGAAATATTTTGAGGAGGAGGAGGAAGGAAAAATGTAGTCAGATTAAGAAAACAATGTCAAACTGAGCAAGGTACAAATTTAATATGAATGCAAGGAACCTGAGAAAGTAGAAAAGATCATCAAATCGTGGTAACACTTTACATGAAGTGTCTCAAATTACTGTGTATTTACATGAAAAGTTACTTAGTAAATACATGCGCACTAACACATAATTACAATGTTATTATGCAGAGTTACAATGTGCTTCATGTGTAAATCTTTTTGCACAATTTAACGCTATCCCTAACCCTAACCCTAACCCTAACTCAAAACCTAACCCTAACCACAACCCTAAACCTTGAAGGAATAACAGCATTATTATTATTATTATTATTATTATTATTATTATTATTATTATTATTATTATTATTATTATTATTATTATTATTATTATTATTATATTTTTGTTTGTTAATCACTAATCTCATATTGGTTCTCAACCACTCAAACATCATATAGATTTAATTTAACAATTTAACAGTATATAAGGACATTTGAAACAAAATCTTGATTTTTGTCATAAACACCTATATAACAAGCGAGAAATCCCTTTAATGTGCTTCGTACCTACGAATCAAATCTGCACATGAGCACATGTTTCATGAGGGACCAAGGGGTTTCAAGGTTCTATGATAATTTATACAGCAGCTTGGCCCAGCTTGTGGCTTCACACTTCACACTAACCAGCATCTCCGTGCCAATGAGTTGAAATCAGTGGTGGGGTTTCCAGGAATAGAAACAATGGCTTGTGTAAGATCATGTTAGATCACGCTTGTGTTTATTTATAGGGGCATAAACTTGGACACCCACCATTCAGTCTAAATAACAACTTAGTAAAGACCAAAGACCGTGCCGAGACGCACAGCCCTGCTGGTTTAACAGAACAAGGCATTCACTGCATGAGCACACGGTGAGAGTTTTACTGTGTAATGCCACCCAATCTTATTACAATCAGTCGATTCAATGGGACGTCATCAAGGCAAATCATCCCATAGGAATGGGCCAGTAGGTACCTAGTAGCCTCCTAACCCCTAAATCTACCCCCTACGCCCAAACCTAATCTCTACCCCTAACCTAATCTCTACCCCTAAACCTAACTACTATTAAACACTGTTACTATTATTTCAACACTGCTTGTTTAGCACCCTCTAGCGGCTATTACATCTGACGTCCATTAAAGCGCTTGATCTGGACCTACTCTACCTGTTGGAAGGCTACTAGGTGCCTACTGGCCCATTCCTATGGGATGATTTTTCCTTGATAACGTCCCATTGAATCGACTGATTCTCGTCAGATCAGGTGGTAACATAGTTCCGCGAGCAATACTTGTATCAATTCAATGTCTACATCGTGGTTGCTTCTTTGGTGTATGGGGGATGTCGGTGCTTATTGATCTGGCCACTGGTCCCGCATCTTAAGGGGTGAAGGAAGCCAGAGGAGACCATGACAAAGCAACGCTCCTCGACTGCATCAAGGGGACTGCCTGCTAATAAAGTGGAGGTTGGGTAGTGGAAGATAAAGTTCAGACCAGATAAGTTTCCTTGATGATTAAATCTTTTAAAGGAGGGATCGAAGGATAAGCAATCCCCTTTGATCCCGCCCCGAATCTCAGTCAAGGCTGCTAATTATGTAATAAAGAGCTATCAGTATGCATTTTTGTTTATGTTTTAAGTTTATGTTCTGTAATGTTATGTGACAGATAAAACATACACAGTATGTGTAGCAACAGTTTGGATTATGAATGCATGGCAAATGGATTGAAGATTGTAATTAACAATCATATCATTTATTGGTCCACAAGACACCTTGGCTGTTAATAACTCTCCTAACCACATAACGTATTCTAATTGCTTCAGATGAGTTTGTGAAAGGTCAGGTATTGAGATGTCGATAAGACAGTGCTGTAAAACACTGAGCTTCGAAAATGATTTATGCAGAATGCACGATATAGCTTAATAATCACATGTGGAGTCAGGCAAACGACTCCCTATTAGTCAATCAAACCTGTAGACTACCTGCTGTATACACTGTGGACCACCAACTGGCGGTAGATGAATCACTCTCTATATTAAAATCATATGCAGATAAATAATTGTGTGAGATGTCCTGTTGATAGGGGCTCTGATTTGAGGGTTAAAGCCAAACTTCTAAGCCCCCAAATTGGAGTTTGTAAATTTGGGTTCTCCTGAAAATTGTAAAAAATAAAAATAAAATAAAAAATTGAGAGAAAAGGCTATACGTAGTAAAGAAATATTAAAGTAGTACAACAGAGGGTTAAATAAAAAGTCCTGTGAGATCTATAGAGAGAATGTCTCTTGTGAGTGAGGGGTCACCTTCCCTTTCCTAGGGCTGTGCTCATAGCACTGCAGCAGAGAGCAATTCAAACCAGCGCTCCACTCAGAGGGTCTAAGAGGGGACCTCTTTCAAAGCTCTCAATGATTTCCTCTCTCCATGACTTCCTTATCTGATACATTCAATATATGATTGACATATGTTGTTTAGATAGTTATAAATAGAACTGCATACAGTGTATGCACAGAAAATTTCAAAGGGGTGATTTCATATGAGTTCCTAAATCTAAATGTGAAGGGGGCTGGTAGCAACCCTTTCCGAAATTAAACTTGAACTTTTTACATCCCCTATGAAGAAAATGTCAACACATCTCTTTGAAGAGAGAGTCCAATACAAATAATTCTGCACACTTTTAGTATAAGTCCTTGAGCTGAACAGCAAGTGCTGCCGTACACAATGCTTTTGAAATTGACGTTCCCTTCACCTCTAGCCCCGTCCCAATCAGCTTCAACTTTGGGGCTTCAGTTTTCTGGTGACGGCTCAACAACGTGGAATGCAAGAGCCGTACTTATTAGACACAGAGTTTAGAACTAAATGACATTTGGGTTCCTACAAGCCCAGGGTTAAGACACTTCTGGATACCTGACAACAGTTGATCAAAGAGGCCAACATTTTCCCTAGACAGACGGTGATAAGGTCCTTTGACAAGGGTGATTTTCTTTGAAAAGAAAAATCCAAACGGGGATTGTGCGGCTCATTTCCTTTTTAATATTTAATGTTTTATTTTAATGGCACTGCCTCTTTGTGTTAACAAATCACTGCAATTTAATTAAATCAGGACAAGGGAAGACTCAGGATGGAGGAAAACTGTTACTCAATTCACTGACAAGCCCTCTTGGCAACGGTAGATCCAGGTGAATAGGGATTAAACAAAGACACCTGTAGCCCCTTGGCAACCAGATGGCTGTGTATAGGAAACCAGCTTGGCAGGTGGAAAATACCTGAACTGTATTTGTTAGATGTGTAAGAAATAAACCTGAAAAATATAATATAGTGACAAGAAGAACAGTTATATTCTTTTCTGAAAATAAAAATAATAATGTAACACGTGGATTATCAAGAACGTTAAGCACGTTTAGCTATTGTTAAGGCTTTTTGGTAAAGAAAAACAATAAAATAAGAGATATTTAACCAATATCTTGGGGAATCGAGAAAAAAAAGTGGTATCTGATGCTAGCTTTTAAATCACGTTGCAATAACAAGTGATAGGGCCTCCTTTGCAAAAGTGTGCACATGCAACTCAGTTAATAGATTTAAACCAGCAAGCAGTATTTCAGATCTACGCAATTGTCAGGGAGGGGTATTTCAAGGGTGTGTGGGGGCCAGTCTGGTAGTCTAGCCTTTTTTTTTCTTTCTAGTTTAATCCCATGCTGTATGTCTTTAAATACTGTAGGCAGTGCTGTAGGCTTGTGCAGCGTGCTTGCTCTCCTAGTTCGCTGCGATGCTGCTGTGTGGAAAGCTGCGGGTCTGTCTGACAGCCACGCTGGGAAGGGAGCAATAGGCTGATCTTTGCCCCGATCAGACACATCGCAGGTGTAGAAATCTGACCTGATTCGTAGACGGAACCACGGACTACAAGATCGTACCACGAAAAGGCTCTTTTGTCAATGCGCTAGGACAACAAACCATTTTTCTTTTCTCCCATTGCAATTTTGCTTTTGTTCTTCTGCAGCAAGAAACCCCAGTTTCTATACTGGACAGAAAGGGGCTGCTCAGTATCGTACGAGGTTGTATGTAAACTGCAGAGACAGAGACAAACCGGCTGGAAAAATAGTGAGGTTTGTTATTTACTTGAAGTAAAAAATATTAAGAGTAATCGTTTACAAATCAAATGAAAATGCGACCGGGAGAGTGGAATAATCAGACCGTTGTACTGTGTTTCCTTATATAAAGAAAGATTAAGGGGAAAAATAATATTTATGAGTTTTCACAGCAGTGCTACTCAGGTCAATTGTTTGTCGTCAACCAGGTTTTACATGATAAGGAGCAGCGGACCAAGATTGTGTGCTTTTCCGGTTTTTCTGTGTTCTCAATGGAATAGCAGTTTTTCTATTTGGAGGTAAGCAATAATAATTCCCGGACGTGGACCGTGTTCACCTGCCCATTTGTGTATGTTTTTGAGTAAAGTGAAAACAACAGTGCCCCTATTGTCAAAATGTTCATTATGTATATCCAAAGCAAGTGATAACAAATGATAACATATACTTACGTGATAGTACAGCGATAATGCGTGACTCACCTTTTAATAAATAAAAAGCCTACCTTGGGTAGGTAAATATATCTCCTTACTACTTTCACTGCAAGTTTCAGTTTATCTATGCTACTGCGTGTACCGCAAGAGATACTTAGTTTGCGTCTCCTTGTACTTTCTCTTTGGTGAGCAATTTGATAAAATATTGTACGGGTTTGCCTTCAGAGTAACAATAAAGCAGTTACATTGAAAGTTGCTGTCAATCTAGTGCTGCTCCAATGACATTTGGAAAAACAATACAGTAAGATTGGACCATTTTCAATGTCTGGAAGTGTGTGTTGTACTGTAGAATCTAAATGTGCACTGCAAAATAAACTGGGGACAGCTGTATTTAATCTTTCACTGCAGACTGGCTGCAAAGAGACGGGTTTGAAAAGATGACTTAGAAGATAAACCAGCAGACTATTGGGCTGACTATATATATATATATATATATATATATATATATATATATATATATATATATATATATATGTGTGTGTGTGTGTGTGTGTGTGTGTGTAACTGTGGAAACTCATTATTTCCCTTGGTATTTCTGTAAAGTTGTTCAGAGTGTGAATACAGAACGACAGGGATTTCTTCTGTATTCTGCATTCTACTGCACTCAGATCCCCTGCTGGTAAATATCGATATATCTGATAGGGTTTGCAAATTTTATAAAGAGCAAGCCATTGAACAAACACAGTGGTATCCAAAACCTTGTGCATTTTCTAGGACTGGGTGAGACATTTAATTTGATTCCCCAAATGGGTGTCTGGAATGGTATGACACATCTGTGCTGTATATAGTAAAATAATATGTTCACTACAGTCAGTACAGTAGCTTGGATCAGGGATGACTGTGGCTTTGAATAATACAAATCAGGATGGCTTTTTATCATAATTACAATACAACAAATGTGAGAAATTGCAATAGTAAAATGGGACTTTTATCTTTGTGTGTATGCGCGTGTGTGTGTGTTTAATCAACATGTTGTGTGTTCAACACTGGCAATAAAATACATGCCCTCAGTGGATATGTCCATAATGACAGGTTGTCAGTTGTGTACAGATCTGTCCAAAGGGTTTGTAGGCAACTTAATCTGTAAAATTGACTTTTGGGTGAAGTTAAGACTTAACAGAAATACAACGTTGCACTTGAAATTGTGAGAAAAATTGTTCAGAACAAAATCCTGGTCAGATCTCACAGCGGTGTGACATACTTGTGGAAATTTGTTTAGCTTCTACACAACAGTAGTTGACCAGTAAATCCCAGCTGTGCTACAGTGTGTTTCCATTTGGAATGGATCCACGTCAGAAAAATCCTACTTGCCTGTGGCAAAGTTTTGATTGTCAAAAAATAATCCTTTTGACCAAGGAGCACACAAACGGTTTTGATGGCTATGATAACTGCAAAACGCTTAGGATGCCGCGCTCCCGTAAGAAATAACATAACATCCTGGATCACAGGCTGCACGCAAACGGCATTGCATTTCAATGCCTTATGTTCGCAAAGTGGATCCATAAAATCAGCTGTTCAGCAAAAATACAGCTATTACATAAGCAGCTGACATTAAGATGGCACAAGCTGCATTTGCAAGCACCGCAATGCACCCACAGGTGTGCAAATGCTTTATAATTATGGATCTGAGTGCCCTATATACTTAATGATCCTATTTCACTGCCCAGGATGTTTTTATAGGGCTAAGATTATAAGTTTGTTGATGCTGATAATGCTTTAGGATACACTAAAGTCAAATGCTTGCGACTCAGTACTATATGTGTCATAATGCATGTGACGATCTGATGGATTTACTCGCATGATGTGCAATAAGAGAAAGCTTATCTTTAATGAGAAACTAAATGAGATGCAGTTGTATTCATACCAACAATAAATCACAACTCATTCACCACTGAACAACCATTCTGCACAAACAGGAATCTGTGTTGTGAGTGCTTTTGGTTATGCAGCTGTGTAGTGCTCTTGGGTATGTAGCTGTTTAGTGCATGTGAATGAACAAATATTTATGTAAGCCCCATGTCATGAGGAACTGTAGTAAACATTAAGTAAAACCCAAACTCTAAAATACAAGTACAAACACAACTGCTGCAGTGAATGCATTAAAAAGAAGAAACAGTGTTGATGTTGGGACATTTCTAAGTGGCACAACATCGGACTTGAAAATAGAGGGTATTGAATGATCATTCGTGGTATACGGTTTTTATTCACCACAGGAGGACGTCCCAGTGGTTTATGTAAGGACATTCTCTCAAGGCCAATTAAATAACGTACACAACATGTAAGCAAAGACACATTTGAAACTAGTGCTGATAAGCATTTTATTCCACTTAAGCAGAATAACAAAAATGTATCCAATGCTAGATACTGTATACCCACACTTGTGGTATAAATGAAAATATACAAGCAGGTTAAATATTGTTTCACAGAGCCTGAAAAGCACATTGGGCTTCTCTGTCTGTCAAACTGCAAAGCAGTTACATACAGTAATTGCATGCATTTGTATTTTTTAAGCTGATTTAAGTTCAGACGTTTTTGTATTTCGCAGACTCGATTAAAAGCCTTACAAAACCCTAAGAGATCCAAAATTACCTTTCACACTGCCTCCTAATGTTTTCACAGACGATTCACAAGCGCCTCCACAAACTCAGGCCTTACTTAAACATTAGCAATCTGAAGGCTCTGCACCTGTGGAGCTGTGGAAACAGAGCCTAGCCCTCATCAGACAGCACTCAGGCAGGAAGCCAGGCTGTGAGCTGACAGGTAGTGGGAGTTTGACGATGGCTCATTCTGGAGAATGTTTGTTCGCAGAGCCTGAGAAATGCATTGAGCTTCTTATGTTATACAGTATGTGACAAAAGTAAAGGCTGAATTTAGGATCATTAAAGGCCAGTGACATTGATTACAACAGCCAGTAACACTTTACAGTAATACTGTGTATTTACATGGTAGTTAGCAAATACATGTGTACTTGCACATAAGTATAATGTTATTATTCATAGTTACTTGTGTACATTTCTTTGCACGATATAACGCTAACCGTGACCCTATTCCCTAACCTTAACTCTAAACCTAAACCTTACCCCCTTAACCCAAGCGCTTTTCTGATTCAATTGTGTACTTACATAAATCGTGCAACTATGCATACTAATATTGTCATTATGTGTAAGTACACATATATTTACTACGTAACTACTGTGTAAATACACAGTAATTAAAGTCACTTCATGTAAAGTGTTACCCAGCAGTCTTCGCCTTCACTTTAAAATCTTTTTATTTGGCTCTTTAATTCCATCTAGGTTTTAGCTTGGCCCATAGCATCACCCGGTGGACACATGGTGTAAGGAACTTAAAGAAAACTGAACAGCTGGTTTCACAGACCCCAATTACCACTAATCGTGGACTACTTGATCTTAACCACAGATAGTCCGAGATGTGTGTTATTTAGGGTCTTTAAAACCAGCCACAAAGCTGAGTGATCCGTACTAATGTTATACTGAAAGTGAATGTAAATAATTCAATAAATAGTGACTATGGATGCATGATGTATAGTACATTCACAATCAGAGGACAGGTACACTGAACAATGACAGATTGACCGACAGATGGATTGTTTGATAGTGGCAAAACAGATGAATAGGTGATTTTGACAGCCAAGAAAAAACCTGCCATGAGTGCTGACAGATAGAGATAGATAGATAAAGAGATAGCCAGACAGATGGCGTTGTTGGTTGAAGGGTATATAAATGAATAGATGATAGACTGGTGAGGAAAAAATCAATGTGAGCAATGAATCACAGATAGATTCCACGGGTAATTAAAATGGCACAGTAATGTCGAACAGTTTGTAATGGTTTCTTATATTTGAGCGATAACTGCAGGACACATGGAGTGTTCGAGGGGCAGCATTCTTCTGAGACAAAGTCAGTGTAATATTAACAGTGGAGGCTGCAGTATACACTCAATGAGTCCTCTAGTTATTATATGGCTCAATGCTCGGTCTTTGCTTGTCTCTTTGTTTTAAGGGCCTGGTTTTAATAGAAAAGTCAGTTAACTGCTGCTTCAGCTCTGAGTTTGACTTCATCCTCCTCACTCAGTCGGACTGATGACAGGCTGCTGTTTCATAATGTTTGTTTATCCAACTGCACCTGCCATTTAATCTTATATATACATTTAATCTTATATATATATATATAGGAGGAAATGTGCTACTGTACAGTATGTGCCATACACAGTACAGTGAAAATCCATTCAGCTACTTAGAGACAGAAAACACTGACCTACAGCATTGCCAGCTATTCCACGTAAAGAAGAAATCTGTGTTCGCTTAGAAAAGCTTCTTCAGTAAAGATTTGCTTGCCAGCAATATATATATATATATATATATATATATATATATATATATATATATATATATATATATATATATATCATCTATGCAGTATTGCATGTGTAAACATACATATCAGATATGTATTCTGGATCCTTCATGACCCACTTGTGGACAGAGTTGTGACTCTGTGTTGATGGACATTTTGGCCAACACTGCGGGGTTGCATGGGCACCGATTATCAGCCAGCTTGTGAAGTCACTGAGATCCTTCTGCTTTCAAATAATTGTTGCTGAATAGTTGTACATAATATATATATATATATATTTAGATTTGGGTGTTCAGTTCCAGATTTGAAAGTGTGTACCAAAGGGGGTGAAGGGTCTATCTGCTGCTGGACAATGTTATCACCACATCATTCCTGAACTGTTTTAAAAATAAAACACTGGGGCTGCATATTCCAAACCTGCTTTTGTAGTGTATGTGTGCGATGGAAATGCGAATGCGCCATCCTTTGCATTGCAGCTGTTGCTTTGAGTACGCTTTGCAGATGTGTTCTCTTTATGCACACAGACAAGCCAAGGGAGCCGCTTCGGTGAGGCAGGTCTGCAGCCTGAGTTTGCTGAGCACAGCTGTAGTGAATTACAAAGTGGCTCCTGAGCGCGCAGACTGTCACTTCGTTTTGTCAACATCTCAGGCAGCACAAACCCATTAGTGACTTTATACTGCAGGGATGATGGATCAAGTGTGACCTGCTTGACTCCTGGGATTCATGACTGAGTAAGACTGCTTTGAGTTGGAGGACACTTTTTAAATGCATAACACACTGCTCTTCTTCTTCTTCTTCTTCTTCTTCTTCTTCTTCTTCTTCTTAATAATCACTCTACACTATTTTAAGATGCTGCTATGAGCTGTCTTGATCTCTTGCATCTAGGGAGAGGGGCAGGTTTTCTTATGTATTTATTTATATTAGCCATAGCCAGCCCAGGTAAATCTAAATAATTATCCTCCACTAGTACATTGGCAGATCTTAATTAAGATCTATAAAGATACAGAACTGTGGTATAAAAAATACAATATTTATACAAGTCCTCAAAATGGATCAATCTGTTAACACTTATAGAAGACAATTTAGTCTGCATACCTTTAGCAAGGTCATCTCAATCTATAAACGAGACAATGCAAACCATGAGAGATTTGACAGACACAAAGGCATCCAGGGATCTTGTAATATAATACAATACAATATAATCTAATATAAATCAAGGCATTAGGAAAGCTGACACTACAGGAGATAATAAAAGATTCTCCAGCCAGGTTAAGTCCTGGAACAGGGGCGGAACATATTATAATAATGGGTGTGCACAAAGCCGAAGCCTGAATCATTGCACGCCAACATGCAAAAAACACATTGCTGTTAACAGAAACGCGGGTCATTCAGCTGATTTCTTTTGTGTATGTGCATACTGTGTCCAACATTGCTGCAATACAGATACACTACAACCGTGTATCAGGCTAATGAAATTGCTTTGGCAATGTTAGCGACCCTATGCCTCTTAGCCAGTTGTCTTATTGTTTAACCTTCAGAGCAGTGACTGTGGTCACTTAACACTCTCAGAGGCCAGCTGAATTATAACAGCTACTGGGTTTAGTCGTATTTCAAAGATAATGCGGATACATCCAACGAAAGAGCTGCCCACTGGCGTTCTCTATTAGGCAGCATCAGTGGCTCACCAACACGTCTTGCCCACCTCTTAGCAGACTCCTGGTGAATCACTACTGCGTTGAGACCTGTTCTGACCTACAACCATTGCCTTCTCTAATAATGCACGCAGCTAAAGGGTGCCCTTCAGTTCCAGCTAAATGTAGATGTCCGCAATGACCAGTCCCATATTTTAGATATTAAATGTGAGACAGATAAGCAGTACAGTTGGGTAGAACATTTTCAGATTTTGTGCAGCTAGATTTGGTAAACTGGTGAGTGATTTCGGTCCAGAAACATCCATCTGTTAACTGAAAAAGACAGAAACCCGATTTGTAAAGACAGTTTAATTGCAGCAAAGAGCTGTTAGTAGAACATGTCTTTGAAGGGCCAGTTTGTTGAGCTGTCAGAACACATCACATTGGCTTGATTTGCAGGTTGACTTATTTTTCATTAGTTTCTGGTACCTGCCAGTGGCGAAAACTCTTTTTTTTAATGAAAATGTTTTCGAGACAGTTTTGATTTGCTGTGCTTTCAATGGGATTTTTCTAATACCTCTGTAAACCAGGTACCTCGCTATTTCTCCTGTGTTTGTTTCTCCAAAAATAAAAAAAAACAACACAAAAAAATGAGTGTCTGAATACTGTTCAGGAAAGGCAATTCCGGGCTTGTGTTTAATGCAGTTCTGAGCAAGGCTTCTTAAAGAGATCCTCTGTCTTGCAGCGACTTGCTTTTTAATCAGCGGATTCTGAATCTGAACGCTGGTCCCTTTGCAGTGAGTGCTGGTAATTACTGCTTTCTGTCAGTCTTAGACCTAGCATGGGGAGAGCACCTTTAAAAGCTCAGCGTGAAATAGGATACACTTGAATTAAGAAAGATTTAAGAAGCATTTTCCTATCTGCAGTCTTTTCTATCAGCTTTGGAGAATCCGAGGATTAGACTCCCTCTCTCATTCTTTGTCTCTCTTTATTGTGCAAACAAAGAGTAAAAATATCATTTATTTACCGTTCTGTCTAAGTCCACTATAATTCCCCAAAACAGGTCTATTGCCAGGTTCTTTCTGGAACCAAAAGTAACCTAGGATGTGAGATCATCTGCATCTGTCAATCTCCAGACAACCCTTACTTCGTTTTTATGTTCTAATGCCTTGGCCAGTATTAGGGTTAGAAAGTTCTGACCTGTCCAACAAGAAATATGTATGATCTTTGTACATTCTGTAAATGCAGCAAATAAGGATTTTTTTTTTGCATGACCAGTCCACTTCACCATTGTTCTTAGACTCCATTGCATATTTGGATTTGACTGATATAGGCCTTATTATTAATCTAATATGCTTTATTGCTCCCAATTACCAGTAATTGTCCCTGTTTCACAGTACTATCCCATAAATCATGATTATTGTATTTAGTCTTTTCTAAAGCCTGCATATGATGCTTCCTCCCAGTTCAGGGGATGCACAGTTCATATAGTCTTGCTATGTGACCTCCCATTACATGTCAAAGAGTTGCCTACATGTATAAGAAAGTCGAGATATGCAGAGTCTGTCTGTTAGATCTTGCTCAATGTGATGCACAGCTGGTTCCTCACAACATTTGTTCTGTTATTTGTAGTACACACTTGCCATGCACTAGATGGCGCTAACCCTTTTGTTTATAAAGCCTTTATGTAGTCTTGGCCACTGTTAGGAAAACAGAGGTCAAAGGTGGTTAGAAATCAGCCGCCCAAAGCTACAAAAACAAAACAAAAACCCACAAGGTTGTACTTTAGGATTAGTTTCGGTTTTAAAAGGCAACCGGACAGCTACCTGCAATTCATATTTTATTCATTAATGCTAGCTTGAAGCAAATAAGTTTTCAGCAGTGTAAGACAAAAATCTCTGCAGCTGTCAAACTGCCTGCGGTACAATAACACAAAAGAGGTGCTGGACAAATTACAGACTCATTGTTTCAGTGAGTTTCTTTAACCCTTTGTCTGAACTACCACGCTCAGACTCAAATGTATTGACTGGTCCATCCCCTACCTTAGAAACCAAGAGTACAGTATAACCTGAACCCCAACATATATACTGAACCATTACATCAGAATGAAATGCAGCTGCAGAAACCAAACTTTAATATCATACTTCTATGATAAGCGAGAATAATATTTACAGCAAAGTCTGCAGTTTTAATCAAGTGGTATCGCTAACTTCTGATGAAATATATGTATGAAAACGTAGATGCAAAAACTAGGCAAAGGAAAGCTGGTATAGTAGACATTACGATCAGTTGTCTGAAGGATTCCCTGAGCCCACTGTTTTCCATGGAATTAGTATACATGGAAGAGAATGTCATTTGTTGAAATCAATTCTTTGAAAACAGCAGGCAGGTGACAAGGCTGACAGCACCAGTGTTGCACAGAGGAAATCAAGCCAGCAACACGCTTGACCAGCACAACTTGAATGATACTTTTGCTAACAACAACCATTCTCTTTCATGTTGCGATATGGGAAGCTCCTTTAAATAACTGTATATGAAAAAACAAGAGCCTGGACAGAAGATGGCGATACAATCTGATGTGATTACTGGAACCACCAAATGGCAGTGTTTCTAAACCACGTTGTCACAGTGCTGCGTTTCCAACACGCTTACAGAACACACAGCTCCTCTAATATCTGAACCACGTCTGCATTAGCTGCTGTGCCCCTGTCTTTTACATTGGCTTTTAATATTGTGACGACGCTATACAATCTGACAGAACTGCAGTAAACTGACCATTGAAAGCAGTCTATAAATGACCCCCGGACTGATCTTAGCTGTTACTGTTTGTCCACAAGCCACCCCAGGTGCACCTAGCTAGGTTGTCAGTAGGAAGCCAAAAGGAATAAGGAATAGAGAAATAGCTGGGAGGGAGGAACAAAACCATTTAACACTGATTGCTTTGCTATATAAGTTCTTTCTGAAAGGCCTTGAGGATTTGTGATGGTCAGAGTTGACAGGGTCTGTCCGCTTTAAACACAGCAGTCTAGAGAACTGCTACAGTGCGCCTCATTAAAAAAACAACAACTCCAGTTGAGTGTGTAACACAATGGGTGATAAAGAGGTGTGCCAGGTACAGCACAGTGCTTTCCCAAAAATCAGCTACATGCACTGTAATAACACTGTAACTGCGTTGTAATTACATGTGTAATTACATCTGCTATTACACAACCACATGTGTAAATACAGTGTAATTACAAATGATGCTAACTAGTCAACCTTTTTTATTTTACTATTGTTGCATTGTGATCACATAGCTGTAATGTGTAACTATAGTGTAGTATAGATACAATGTAAAGTGTTACCAATGTATACCAGACCTGTGTGTGAGGAAAAATGACCACTTTTAATTAGGTGCAAATTGCTACGGCAAATCTACATAGAGGTAGGTCTGTTTGGAGGAAGTCCCATCTAGGAAGAAATGATAAAGGACAGAGTGCTCCGTCGTTTGTGTGAGGTGCTCGCAGTGTTAGCCTCCCTCCACAGCGTTTAATTTGGCAGGTTCAATCAGTCCCCAGCTAGTGTTTTTATCCCCAGGCTGCCTTGCCTGGAAACGATTTCTTGCTGCTAACGCCACGCCGCCAGTGAGAGATGGATTTGTATTACCTCTAATTTGACAGGTGTTTCCCAATTCTCCACCTGCCGCCTATCCAAAATAGTAGCACGATAGGGAGATAACATAGTGAAAATAACTTGATGCCAGTAAAATATAGTAATAATGTTTCCCATCACCACTACCACTGGTGCAGTTGCAAATGACCCTTTTCCGAATTCTCTACAGAAACACACTCAAGAAAATGTGCAAAGAGAACATCCTACAACCCGTCAACAATTAAAAAGCATTACACGTTATAAATGTATTTACACAGAATCGACCCTCTGTTTTCTCTCTCTTTCTCTCCCTGGTAACACGCCCTTGGCTCTTGTAAATGTTTATCATGGTATATTGCCATGCTCATTTAGCGCTTTCCTCCGCTTTCCCCTTAATCATAGTATGCATTTACTTCTCTTTACCATGGTTCATCAGGTTCAGTACCATAGTTCCCAGTGACTTAACTGTAGTTTACCATGTTTTCACTAAGTTTACTACACTTTGCTGTGCTGTTACCGCAGTAAACAAACACATTGTTTAATAAGTATTTCTAGTTTCTCACAGGTTCACAAAAGTTCAAAGTGCGTTCTGCAGTCTAGCACACAGGAATAGCGGATATATGTATCACATGCTTTAGCACAGCTAATCCCTACATTATTATGTAAAGAGTATAGTCAAGAAGCTTATGTTAAATTAGATTACCTGTATGAAACATGCCTGTGCTTGCAGTTTTCCTAGTTTAGTACAAAAAGTGTGTAGCCATGCCTTCAGAATACAGAATACGGCTCCTGAACGCACAGCTAGGTTTTATCCAGACTTGCCAGCTCTGTGTGTTTGTACAGCGAGGAAACCGGAGAAGGCAGTGCCAAACTGGAGCCGGACCAGATTCACCAGACCCCATGCATGGGCCTTGATGTTAATATGTTGTTTTGAATTACGGGTTGAAACTAACTCAGTCCCCAAGTGGCTCATCCAGTTAAAGCGCTGCCGCTGGGAGCACAGGATGTCACACAGCTTGGATGGCGCCAGTTCGCGTCCGGGCTGTGCAAAGAGGCCCAACTTTGCTGGGGACTCCGAAGGAGGCGTCACATCGGCTCTGACGCTCCCGGAGTGGGGGAGCATTATCGTGCAACTGGGATCGGTAGTCCGCCTCCACTTCTGCTCTGGGTTGCTCAGCGTAAAAGCGATTCTGGCTGTAGGCTTGTGAGATCGGAGGACGCTCACACGCCCTCAGAACGTCTGTGCTGTGCGGGGACTCACTGCGGTGAAGAGAAAAAACGGAATTGGATATTCCAAATTGGGGGGAAAAATAAATAAAAATAATAATTGGTCACTCTAAAATTAAAAAACAAACAAAACAGCGCTACAAATAAAAACATAAAAATAGAACAATTCCCATTGACACAATCCTGGTCACAGTCAGCATAGCTCGAATGCACGTGTTTAAACACAGGTGTAGGGCACTGAGAACCCTCTTGATCTGTCGTGAAAGATCACATTACTCTATTTTCTCGAATGCAGGCGCCCGCTTTGTTGATTCATGAGTGCCCAAATCATTATCACAGTGTTGAGACTGAAGCCTCCACTTCAGACATGCATAACACATAGCTGAAACCACTGCTAAGCAGAAAATCCCACTGCTTCGTGCAGCCGCATTGATCCACCCATTCAGAGGAGAGGCTTTTATCCTGTTGTACTGTCCCGAGTGTTTCAGTAAGAAATCCTCTCCTAACACCATGGCTACAGGGTCACTTGCTGTGGCATTCGGAGATAACATATGTCTTTATGAATTATGTATTTGAAAAGCACAGGGCATAGGTTTTTATATTAATGCGGAGAACATAAAATACACCCTGTAACTGATGTAGCATAATGACATTCAGGGACTCATAAATTTCATCCCCCTGGTCAAAATCAAACTGATTAAAGTACATGGGTTTGGTGTGATCCTCTCAACCAGTATTTTAGTACCGGTGTTCCTTATAAATAAGAAACTAAATGAAGGATTGTAATGAGTCGAGCACTCAGATTTAACGATATACTACACTGTATGGTAGTACACTACGATATCATAGTAATGGAAAATATTCTGTAGTTAGTGTTTGCTATTGACACTGTCAGATACTATTGTCTTTTCTAATGAACTGTAGGTTACACAGCGTGCAGATAACTGGCAAAACCTGTTTATGTCACCCCAGTGTAATTTGCAATGAGGCCCTGCAGTATTAATCCGTTCTTAGGCCAAACAAATTGTACACCCAGGTGACAGCATTGCTTAAGCAGCTGTCTGTCTACTCACTCAGGAGCAGCTCTAAAGATTTGCCAGCCGAGTGAATTAATTTGGAAGTTAAGTAAAGCTGGAGCAAGTTAAGCAAAGCTGTCAGAAGCTCAGCGGATGGTGACAGTGGATGGTGGAGGCTGGAGATTGCTAATGTGGGGTTCGGAACAGCATGACAGGTGAATAAACTCCTTCAGTATTGGGATGTGACAGGGCAGAAAAGGAATAGCCTGGATCCACAATGGCCACCTTTTGCACAGCCACATGGTGTCAATTTGGTGTCTTTCTGGGGCGGTTGGTTGTCTGATTGATCAGCTTGAGAATGCTAGGCATGCAGCTCCTGGCTGGTTGATCGATCAGTCAATTAACCACCGAAGAAGACACTACCAAGAACCAAGAAATGTTTGTTTGGGAAAGGCGAGGAGACTAGTTTAGGTAGGAGTCTGGGAGCAGCAGGTTGTGCTCCCGCCTGTGCGCTGGGATAGTTGTGCTTAGGTGCTGTTTTTGATGTGATCTGGATTTATCTGTTTGTTTAAACCTTATGTTTGTCCTGTTATTTAAAAAAAAGTGTGCTATTTCTGCTGCTGGCCAGTATTGACCACACGCAACTTTACCACATGCGGTGATTTGTTTCTGCGGCTGGATGCAGCACCATTTACAGAGCTAACGGTCAGAGCACAAGAAAGTCTCAGAGATTGTTAATAGCTATAAAATGGTATAACTGTGGAGCAACAGGATTGTGAACAAGCAGTGCTTGCTGTAAACACAGGAGATTGTTCTTCTGAGATATATTTTTATGCTGTTGGACTCAACTAACCAGCTTTGTTCTTGCCAGCTATTTGTGGAGGGCATATCGTTTGATATTACATTGACAGCCTTTCCCATTGGGGGCTTTGCAGATAATTACTTCTGTGAAGGAACCGTTGAAGCAGTCTGATTGTTTAAAATGTCTGTCAATTACACAGGTATAGGAGAGTGCTCTCTGGCAGGAGACAGACTTAGGGGTCTGTCTGGCTAAACAGGGAATGAATCCACAATTGCAGATTGTTATAGCAAAGCGTTCCCACAAAACACAGACAGAACCCACGGTCGATTAATAGATCTACGAGCTCAATCAGTTTGTGAGAGCACAGCAGCGTGCTTGGTACGTGTTTTTGGAAATTATATCTGTGACATTTTAAATGTGCCTGTTGTAGATCTGCTTTGCTGCACTGTACCTTCTTCATTTACTAGCTTACTGAGGTGATCATACAGTAGTATTAGTGTTCATTCAGATTTCGAAATGCACTTCAGGTGCAATGTAAACAAAAGCCTATTTGTAGTCTTAAACCTTTGAGATACAGACTATGAACTCTCAGTTAATCCAATAACCTTGCTCTATAATTAATATTGCCCTAAATCCCTGGAGCAATCCTACTACAGTATGTACGTGCACTTAGAGTAGAGTACCTCTTTTGTCTCTTCTTTGAGCTGAAGAAAAGAGAAGGAGTAGTGATTGATGCAAAATGTGTGTGTGTGTGTGTGTGTGTGTGTGTGCTGTGTGTGTGTGTGTGTGTGTGTGTGGGCAGGTATTATTATCAATGTAAGGACATATGTTGGATATAGTGTATGCCTCCTAATTCCTGTCATTGCTTGAGCTCACTTTGGATGAATGAGGATAAAAGCGGCACCAGAGGACACAACTGAGTATATCTTAATAAGTCTCTCTCTCTCTCTCTCTCTCTCTCTCTCTCTCTCTCTCTCTCTCTCTCTCTCTCTCTCTCTCTCTCTCTCTCTCTCTCTCTCTCTCTCTCTCTCTCTCTCTCTCTCTCTCTCTCTCTCTCTTCCCTGCTGCTCAGCAGAATCAGACTCAGCAGGTCTCCCATGCAGTGTCTCTACAGTGCCTGCCTGCTTCCTCTCTAGCAGACTGAACAGATTAATCCTTGCCCTTCTTGAATTTGTTTTTGTTAGTAGGATTTACCTACCTCTTAACGTTAAATCATATTTGTATCATCTGGAAGGTTAAGATCTTCTATGATGAATTGCCTCCCACTGATATGGTAATTGTGACAGTTAGAAAGCAATCTTCCTAGCAGGTTTTAGAGTTAAAAAAACCATAAACACTGAGAAATCTGAACATAGCAAAAAGTAGGATAATACATTTCCAATGACATCTATAACACAGTTATAGTGCCTTCATCATGTGCAGATTTTCTTATGTCAAGATTCGAAGAATGGGTTAAATACAGCGCTGCTATATATATAATCAAAAAATGAGTTCAAACACATGATTTTTTGTTTTTAACTAAGTAGCGATCCGTTGCTGCACCTCAGACATCTTAAATTAACCTTCTTAGTGGTTTATTTTTAGTAGCATTACCAGGTGCAGATTTGGCAGTGCAGCAGAAACACACTTTGAAGATCTGCCTGCTAATCCAAAGCATTAATTAGATTGTGTTAACTTAGCACAGCACAGTGAATGTGAACCATCCCCCCACTGGGAACTGCACCTGTGCTCACAGCAGCAGCAGCTCCTCTGAGGCCAGGAGGAGACATGACACATTCTCATTGGTGGTGTGCGTGCACATTTCTACAGCTGTCTGCATTGTGTGTGGAGGGAACACCAGTTTGAGGGGCAAATATAATGAAGACAGGATTTTGACATCAATGAAAACCCCCCATACTTCCCTGTGGAGAGGCGAGGAGTCAGAAGCACGCTGCAGCTGTGTCTGATAGTCAAGGCATTTCCTTGGAGGCTTTCTGACTTTTACTGGGCCTCAAAACTGGTACAGTGGAGCAGAAAATAGGGCCTGAGAATTTGACTAAGTGCCAGCGTTTAATAGTACCTGGCTCTGGATATAACTGCGCAAACCCAAAGAGGTTTTATTTTTCTCTAATTAAAATGGCTGGCACACATCCAAATCCTACTATGATGCTCCAGCTCAGCGTTTCAGAAAGTCCATGAGCGTCTACGGGAGTCAAAAAAAACCTACATCGGCTCTTTTTAAAAAAGTGAGTGTAAAGTTTTCTCCCTTTTTTTCTGAGAAATTAAAACATTAAGAAAACTCTTAACTTGATAATAGTCAGAAAAAAACAGGGGGAGGGTTTACAAAAAAATGGGTTATCAAGTAGGGGGTGCTCATTCTGCAGTCTAACACAGTCATATAATAATCTTGAGTGTGCCATTAATATTAATACAGTGCATATGTCCCTAAAGCATGTCCCCAAGCTGCTGACTGGGTTGTCTTGATAATTAATATGCTGAACATGTTCCAGACTGTCATATGATTCAAAGCAGCGATCACACGGGAACAGGGAGAAAGGCTTGGGGGCAACAATTATTGAAGCTTCAGAGAGTGGAAATGTAAACATTGTATCATGCAGATCAGTCTTTACAGAAATCATTTCAAATGCAGTCATTTGATTTGATGGATACAGCAGTCGCAGCCGACCTGCAATTTTAATGTTACAAGAGGCCAGAAAGGTCTCTCCAGTTAAATCATTAATCCTGTCACTCCATTCTGATCCTGTGCCAATTCCTATAGGTGCCCCCCAGTTAAATCCTATGGATAATATATTCATCATCCAACAAGCACGTCTGCTTAGAATTATGGAGATTCACCTGTAACTTGTTCAGAGACTCAAGTGAAACCAACGTAAACCAACAAACAGTTTGGCAATGTTTGTCAGTCCTTTATCTTTTTCTTCAGAATAGTTTGTGCTTTTAAAAAAAAATCAATATAGTACAGAAGTGTAAAACCCGAATCTATACACTACAGTATATCTTTGATAATCCATGCAGTATAGAAATAGCACCCATTCAACACGGCTGCCTTCAGTTCCCTGCGATGGTTTGCCTTCTAAAGTTCTTTCCCCGTAGGCGTTTCTGTCTCTCCTTCCTGAGATCTTAATAGACCTGTTTGATGTTCCAGTAGAAATTGTATCCAGAGGGTCAATGTACAGGGATGGGAAACTGATAGCATTTTCTCTGGGGCCACTCTTTTACCCTTCTGCTCTTCAAGCTCGTTAATGTTATGATATTTCTTTTTCATGTTGGAGGATTGATATAATGACCTGGTTCCAGGCTGGATATATATAGCAGGGTGTCTTTTTGTTCTCTGTTTTCCGCAGCTTCACTTAACACTGGAGTGCTGTCGAGAATCCTGAATTACCACTGAAGGATGGTATTGGTTGCAATGCACATTAATTGGCTATGGTGGCTGTATTTGAGTTCCAGTTCGACTGGCATAGATTTGGATGGGGCGTGGGCCTTTGTGATAAGATCAAGGAGTTGGCTCTTTCTTTTTCTCTGTTTTTGGTTTCCGCAGTCGTCAGAAATCATAGGAGAATCTCAAGACTGTTTGGGTTAAGTGCCCCAAATTCAGGGTGCAGGTGTGTTTGTGCACAGCACCCTGGTTGATTATGGTATTTACAATCCAGCTGAGTGTGCCGTTCGAGAGGGTTGCTAATTGAGACAACTGTGGCAAAGGATCCCCAGTCATTGAATTTACTGACTGTCAACTATGTGGACTGGATTAGCAACAGAAAAAGAATCCATGGGGACTGTGTGGGGGTTCTGTGGGTGAGGTGTGAGCAAAACCATGGAATATCAGCTGTCATTAAACAGAGAAGGGTTGAGGAAGGGCACAGCTCTTGGCTGTGGGTGCTTACAGACACTCTGGCTACTGTTGTGCCCAATAGGAGACGCTACAGGGGCTATTTAGTCACTTGCCAAGCAAAATGATTAAGGGAAATATGTATGTTATGTTGGTAATAATCATTCAAATGTCTTTCAATGCAATTTAAGTACTTCCGTATATCTTCCCAGGCTTTCGTCTACGAGGGTGAAAGAAGACACAATTGTTGTAGCAAAAGTAGTAGATTTACTGTGTTACTTTTAATATTTTATCATAAAACTACAATGTGACATCCTCCCCCTCACAACACAGTGCCCTCTGACAGATTAAGTTTATTTATGGGTTTCCTTTCTCTGTTTGGCGTAACATCTCCTGAAGCGTAGGCTACGCGATGATTAATTCTGACATTTTCTCCCGGAATCCACTCTGATTCAATATTTGCTGGTTCATTAAATATGAATCTAAATTAATGACCAATCAGTGGTTTGTGCCTGTGGTTGCTGACTGATGGTCTAACCGTGACTGGGCTGTTAAAAAATGTCCCCATTTTTATCATTTACATTTTTTTAAAACAATGTTGAAATCTCACAAGATGACCCAAAGCCGACACAAAGAAAAGACAGGGCTACATTTATTTTTTGAAGATATGAGAAGATTTTTTTTTTTGCTATGTTGACAGCAAAACTTATGTGTTGAGTGTTTTCTGAATTTAACCTTCAATTTAGTTATTTGTTACAAGTCCATAAAACCTGCTGGTTTGGGGTTTCACCCAACACATTCTGGCTAGTTGATTTTACTGATTTGGTCGCATCAACATGTAGTTAATTAGCTGCTTTTTAATTCATTTTTTAATTAATGCTTCTAGCATCTTGGCCTGTGATCTGTATCAAATGATGGCCCTGAACGCAATCACCATCTGTCAGTATGCAGCCTTATCTTTTATTTTCTAGTATAAAATGTAAGACGAGTGCAGCCCATATACCATCTGCACTTGAATAGTTTTGTAAAATCCTTGTCCCTTACTAGTGGGAATAGAGGGATCCCTGCTCATGGATCCATATGCACCTGACCATGTAGAGGGATCAACCTCAAGGTGCACTGTACAGGGCTATACAAATGGCATCTTCATGGGTGATATATTTCTTATCCATCATATAGCACCTCAAGGTAACTTCCAATCTACCACAGCATAACTAAACTAAATATTATTAAGCACCTGAGGGATGTACTAGACAGGAGGATGCAAAGTCAATCAGCTACAGTAAGGGGAGCCACTGTCATTCATTTGACCCCCACATCTGTAATACCCTGTCCAAACTACCCTTGAGCTTGTTCTAAAAGTGTGATTGTAATCCACTTTGCTTTCTGCATATGTAAATGTAGAGTGAACACAGTATAACACTCGTGACAGCTGTTCTGAATGCAAGGGGCAATATTTCAAAATTATTATTGTATAAGCGTGGAGTGCAAATATATCCCCTTTTTATAAAATGTGTAGAAATTTTAAAACAGTTTGTGTGAACTCTATAGAGTTTGAGAAGTTGCCTTGAAAAAAACAACACGCATGCATTATAAAATAGATACGTAGATAGGAAACTTAACATGGTACAATTATGCACACAGTGACTGATATAGTGATATAGTGACTAAATCTAAAGATATTTTACAGCAGAAATATTGGAATACTGACCCAACACTGAATGCAAACTGTGATCTGTAACCTTGAGTGGTATTCTTTGTTGAAGACGGTGTTATTATGGGGGTGATATTTATGATATGGCCTGAGGCCAGTGTCTGGCAAGACTGATCCTAGGCAGAGAATTGTAAACAGCAACCTACACGCTTCACGCATATTGAAAGAGCTTTTCCTATTTGAATCCGTTTCGTGTTAGTTGTGCCTTTCTCATTCGTGGTTCATTATTCATGACTCACAATAATGTACTTCATCCTCTGTAAACTGCCACTATATCAGTATAGGCATGGCTGCTCTGTAATAGGCACCGATTATTTAATTGAATGTACCTCTTGATGTCTGCGGTAAGAGACCATGGGACAAGAAGGACTCCCACACCCCAATAGGGGTCTGCAATGTAGTTTGCTTTGAGTTAGGGACCTGACGCCAATGATTCTGTTGCAGCATGAAATATTGTGGACATTAAATATGAAACCCACTGCATCGGATTATATTGAAATAAATAAATTAGTTACACCTAATAACTTTTTACAAAGGTACATTTTGTTATCTGAAATGCAGTTTGCCAGCTGCTTGTGTCGCTCTCTCTCTCTCTCTAATGCGGAGGCGATGCCATTACAGTTGCGTGAAACAGGTGTGGGATTTGAGATCTTAATGTTGGTGTTTTTTTTTAATTTTAATTTTTGCTGCAGTACTAATATTCTGTAATTTAATACGCTTCATTCATGCTAGGACCAGGGATTTTTTAAAAATGGATTTAAATGCATTAGGCTGAGCATGGCATGTTATGAGCAAGGAGGCAGTGAGTAAGGCAGCGGTGGTTGAATTCTGTGAATTAACAAAGAACTCTATTCGCAACACAAAGATGCTGCTATTTTCGCAAACATTGGCTATAAATAAATACAAGCAACGGTTGTTTTTTTCTCTCTGTTCTTTGTAATGAGGTCCTGTATCGAAATAATAGCTGATATTCATCAAGGTCTTTACGTGTTACTACATACAATACTACTTACAGAAACACTTGGTTGCCTAGTCTCACAGACCCATAAATTGCCCAAGCTTTAAAACAGGCTGGCTCTTCGGTTCCCTTTGCAATAATGGAAATTAGCAAGACGGATCTGTGTATCAAGTAACAAGTATGCTTTGTTGGTCACACAGCCGCCACTGTTTCTGAACCGATTGGAAAATTCCATTCCTGTTGAAAGAATGCTTACGTTAGTACTTCGCTAAATGACTTGACAGCTGTAGGAAGGACTGATGCAATTTCCAAAATTGATAACAGGGCAGTAAGGCATAAACCGAAGTGGAAACTTAGAGATGCTACTTTATAACCAATTACACCATTAAACACCAATGCCACCCAATAGCATCTCGTACAATGCATAGACACAAGCCAATAGCCAAGCACACATTTAAAAGTAGGTATGTTTCCAATTAGATAAAGCTGCATTCTTTAATAGCAAAAAACTAATAGGAATTATAAAGTAATTCTGACATAAATTATTTGATAACTCTTCACATTTTTAATGTACCTGTTTAATCTAAAGGCCTGGATTACCACAGCATTGTATTGTTTCATCTCCATGGCCAGGATTTCTAGTTCTTAAAGGCTAGTGCATTATCCTTCCACACCGCCTTTCAATCCCAGCTGTCAATCATTCAAGTAAAATGCACACAAGCATTCCAATGGTTTTCTGAAAAGCATTTCTGATTTCAAAGCCCCATTGACAGATTTACACTGAAGAAAATAAGTAGACCACAGCAGCAGTGTGTTTCTTACTCAGTATTTTGTTTTTTTTTTAAACCAGAAGGAACTTGTGGTTTCCTCTTACTCAATATGCCCTTTGGAATAATGCTGTGTTATTTGATAATAATGCCATATGTGAGGGTCATTGTATCTGTACCTACTTGGGACTCAATCAGTTGTGTAACCACGAAAAAAAGGGCTGTTGATCAGAAAGCAAATGCTTTGACTAGTTTATCTCATGTGCACACACTGATAATTTGATAAATCTATCCTAACTGTATTATGTTTTTTTTTCACAAAAGGGACAGGGTATTTTAATTGACAGGTTAATGATGTGCTGTATGTTGCCAACGTTTGTTTCCATGGGTTACTAGCAGAAATGAGCAAAGATGACAAAGTAATTAAAAGTAATTAAAAAAGAAAGGTTAATGACTGATGTTGTCTTAGACTAAATGGGCCAGAAAACAAATAACCGAGTTGGTTTATTTTACTTGCAGGTGCTGAATTTCTCCCCTGCGCCTGAGATTGCCTAAACGATGGTTTGTTAAAAAGAAGGGTATTAGTCAGCACTTTGTACCTGAGAATCAGCAGCCAGGGGTCTGGCTGGGAATCGGAGACAGAGCCAATTCCATTAGGAAAAGAAAATGCTCCAAAGAGCCTGCATTCTGGACTTGAAAACAGACCTGGAGCTGCGTCAGCTGATCGTCTTTCAAATCACCGGCGAGAGTTCGATTTACAAGACATGAACCCTCCAAGAAATGAGTCTCCTGGGCATGCTGTAGGGACTTAAATAAGAGGAGCGCTAAAACAGCGAGACACAGGATACATTTAACCCACTGGAATAGACACCATGCAAGTCTCCCACTGACTGAAAAACTGAAAGTGGAATTTTTTTTTACAGTATCGGTGTTTAGTTTTTTTAAAACATTTTTCTTTTTTTAAAGAGTGTGTAAGGATCAAGCTCTGTATTCCATTGTTAAATATTACTTTTTATTTTTTTTTTTACTTTTCATTTAAGAAAGGCTTTGGATATAGACAACCAGACGCCCAGCAGATTGCAGCAATACGGTGGCTTTATGTCCAGCTTCAGTGCCCAGAGTTTCAGTAAAGCAGGGCGCTGGCAGCCAGGTAGAGAATGGCTAAGCTATTGCTCAAACTACAACGCTACTTCCGAAGGAAGCCTGTGCGGTTCTTTTCCTTCATCATCTTGTACCTGACGGCTGGGAGTCTTGCATTCCTGCATTCCAGCTTCGCTGGGGAATCGACGGAGACCAGTAAGGAACCAGTAGCTGTTGAAACTATAAACGGAGCTCTGGTCACTCAGAACCTGGGCCTGATCGGCAGGGTCTTCAAGGAAACCCCCAAACCTTCGAGGCGCTACGGGCCGCCCTGGCTCAAACCCGCCTCCAAGGATCCGTCAGAGAGGGGCAGAGTGGGCAGCTGGAGCCGTGCCCTCAAAGGGAGGAGCACCAGGGACCAGGAAGAAAGCAGGGGTGAGCTGCATTCTTGTTAGTTTTACTTTTAAAGAGCACTTACAGAGCTTATGAGGTACTTCCAGTCTAAGTATAACATACACTGGATGAAATTATGTTTCAGTTTTAATGCATCGTATACCTGTATTGTTAAGGTTTAGTGTAAGGATTAGATTAGGATTAGATTAGGATCATATGATGTGTTATTCATGTTTTGGAAATGTGTTATTACATTATTGTTACTGTGTAACATGTGTCATGTGTGCATCCACAGTAAACAGCCAAACTGCCCTTCAATAAGACTTGTCTTCTGTTTCTGTATTATATAAACGGGGACATGAGGAAGATTGACTCCTATCATTTCTGAAGCCAGTCCATCTCGGTTTTATTACCCTCTTAAAGAACACAGTTGGGTAGTGAGGCTAAAACCTGCACATTTTGTCAGTTCTTTATTCTTTTGATGTTAGTTGTCTTGCCTACAGACATTCCAATTGCTGTTAATGATGGATATATATTAACGTCAATCCATTCCTTAATGTTGAAGATCCCCTCTTCTCTTCTCTTTATGGTCTTCTGTAAAATCTCTCTTTTTGACCATCTGCATATCAAAAATAGCTCACCATTAAAATCACGCTGTCAGTATTAAGTGGAAGACAATCTGAAGTCTATTGAGACCAGATCTCTATTAAAGTCACGTCACTGTTCCCTTGTTCTGATTATAATAAGAGAATAGCTCTTTACAATTTGAATATATGGATTTTAGGGTCCCACAGTGACTCATTTGGTAAAGGCACTACTGCACTGGATGCAGGGTGAGTCCTACAGGTTCCTGCAGGTTCCAATCCTGGACCATCTCAGCTCTGCATTGGTCTTTGCGCTCCCATGGGTGGGGACGACCCCGACTGCATCAGTAGCTTGGCAGCATCCTTTGCTCAGGTGTGGTGGGTTAAGAGAGCGATTGGCTTGAAACGGGGGTCATCGGTTGATCTTCAGCCCTCCTGATTGAGTGCTAACATTTGAATTTGAAAAGACAACCAGGGATTCTGTTGATAATTGACAAAGATATATGGATTAAGTGGATTGCACTGTTAAAATGCAGTAGAGTAGGACTCTTCTCAACAGCCGGTTCTGACCCCCTGGGACCATGAATGTGGTTGCAATTTGTTGTCATTAATAAAGTGGGTCACTGACAAGAGGCAGCACACAGTACCATTCTGCTGTAGTACATTGAATCGGGGACAGCAGCATAATGGATTGTGCTGGTATTTAGGGAAATAGCTGCAGTGTTATCATTTATTTAATGACAGAACGATGTAAGCAACAGCATACCATATTTGCCCAGCCTTGCATTGCAACAGCGCCAAGGGACTGGGGGTGTAATAGGTTCTCATTGAAGGGTTTTGAAGCTTTAGATTCGATAATGATTTGTTAAAAGTGCTTCAGATCATTGTTTGCTTGTGACACCTTTGGAGAAAGGGGGAAAACCTGGACAGGTGGAGAATGGGTCAGATCCAAGCAAACGCTAGCTGAGACGAAGGAGGGCATGCAAGGGGATGCAAACAAAATGAATGATGGAATAGTCGGCGCTGGTGTCAGTAATCCACTCTATTGTTTATTTTAAAAACAAAAAGACTTCACCCTGAACAGTTAAAAATAATCTTACGAAAAACTAATTTCAAGAGTGTACTGCATCACTCTCTGTTCATTAAGCTAATCTGAGCTGACAGTTTGAGAATTCCTAGCAGATGGTTTCTAAGTACAAATCTCCAGTCACTGTAAAAACACACAGCATTCCCTTTCCAGCCCATATGTAATGTGTCCATAGCAATTAACCTCTGACAAAACGACCTCGTCCTTCCAAGTGATGGAAATTAATTGCGTCACTGTAAGATTATCTAGCCATTAATATTGCAAAACGATCACCCAGGTCCCGAAATTCACTTATCAGTGGATACGTTACAGGATGGATTCCTTGTGTACAGTAACCACATCCAGCTGCTGTCAGAGCTGCCCTTTCTAAATCACTCGCAGCAAGAGATTACAACAGAACGAGGAAAAGTGAACGCAAATTATCTAAAAGTTCTGATAAAGGTTTCTGGTATCTCTGCAGATAAACTTTGTAGATATTATTTAGTCATTTAGCAGACGCTTTTATCTAAAGTGACTTACAAAGACTAGGGGGGATCAAGAACAACTGATTCACTTACAACAGGACCTCGGTTTTATGTCTCATCCGATAGTTAAAGTTAACTACGGGAGAACCTCAAAGTTATAAACACCACAGTTATGAACTGAGTGGACAACCAAACACACATGAAACCAGAACAGGGCTCCTAACCAGTGTACATAACATGAAGCTCAGATGCAGAGCATCTGGTAAGCATGGCTCTTTGGTCTTGTTTGTATGTTTTCTGCAGTATTATTGCTCAGATTAAATATGCAAACCTATGAAAACACCACCCATGCACTACGTCATTGGAAATAAAGACATTTCAGATGTATGGTCAGCCTCCATTCCAGTTTGAAAGTTTCAGGTTCAACTGCATTGTATTTTGGTCAGTACTATACATAGATTACTGTAGTATGGGTTTGCATGGACATGCATGGAAAGTACTACATGTTAATTGTTATGCCCATGCAGTTCAATGAAGCAGCTCAGTCAGGTAAATGAAATACACATTTATGATTGATCGATAGACAGGTACTGTCTATTGTACATATACTGGGTATTAACATCCCTTGGTGCATTGTTTGGGTGTTTAACGTAGGACATCTGTCCTGTTGATTTTGTTTTGCAAAATGTCATTGCAGTTTCTATCATTTAAAACCCTTAATGCTTATGCATAGCGGCTCCCGTTCTGCCCCTAGACTGATCATCTCATTAAGAAGGCATTATTTCCATTTGGCTTTTCAAGCATTGGACATTGAAGTGCAAGAAATGGTTGCAGTGAAGCATGTTACGTGCTCATCGCCAGCCCTTGAAGACTAGTCACCACCAGCCGTGAAGCTGTGTTCATGAATAATTCTAAACTTACAGGGAGTCATAGTTTGTCTCCATCTGTTCAAATGACATGATGTGGGTGGCATTTTCAGATTTTTATCGCTTCAGTCAGGGTAATACTACTAAGGTTGGTAAGCCGTCATCTTTTATCTAATGACTTAACCCCTAAGCCTAACTTAAATAATACAGGTTTGTTTTAAAAGAGATTTGCCCACATAGACTCCAAAGACATGGCAACAGCACTGGACAGTTTTATGAACAGCAAACGTGTTTAAATAACAAAATGAGTGAAAGCTTTGTGAGTTTGTGATGTAATCAAAGACAAAACCTGCCATGAATGAGGGTCTGAAATAAGCATGCATACTGCAGGGACACACACACAGCCGATGGCTTTAAAGAACTGGAGTGTGAATGTGTGAAGAGAGGAGGGATCTCGGAGAAAAGAAGCTAAGAGGCTGGTTAACTGTCAGAGGGCCCAAGCTTGGTATTAAACATTTTGGGGGCCATGTTAAGACAGGCGTTTTTGGTGCAGAAGCTTCTTGCCCTGTGAACGGTACACGGCCTGTCACTGACCATGGGGCCATCATGAAGGCTTTGATGAGGTGCATTGCTCTGGGAGGTTAAAAAACAAAAACAAATTTGAAGTATCAGTGTGGAGGAAATGAAAGAGCTTTTGTTTAATTTAGGTTGCTGGATGGGGGTGTTCCAGTGTACAGCTGGAGACCAGGGGGTGAATCTGGTACAGTACGTTACCTGCTAACTGCACTAAAGATTAGCGGTACCTTTATTATTGCAGTGGAAGTGATACATTATTCGTTTCATATCTTCCAACACTAACTCCGGAGCGCTGGCTGGTAAATCATATTCTTACTCTCCTGCTGCCCATGCATTCCTGAGCACTTTCATTTCTCCAGGCAGGAGTGTCAAACGCTAGTGTTTAATTAACTCATCAAGCTGGGTCTCTCTCGCTCGCTCGCTGTCTCTCGTTGAGGAAACTGAGGCACTCTGACAAAGGCGGTTTTACTAATTCACTCTTTGCAAAGCTGACCTTTTTGCCTTGGCATCAAATGTTTCAAATCTGGAATGTTAAATCGGCTCCTCATCAAACAGCAGTCTACCACGGGCATTTTAAGAGGCATCAGAAAGGGGCAGAGAGGCTACAGTGCGCAGAGGAAAGGGATGCTTTCCCATTCTCAGCTGCTGCTGGCAAGCTGGGGACTAAGCTTACGACCATCAGATTACATTATCTTCCTGCCACCAATGAAAACAATGTGCTCAAACTTTGGAAACATTACAAAAAAAATTCAAGAATGAGCTTCAATATGTAGTGAAACACCAGTAGTGTGTGTGTGTGTGTGTGTGTGCGTGCGTGTGTGCGTGTGTGTGTATATATATAGAGAGAGACAGAATCACCTATCAAACATAAGAAATACAAAAGAAAATTAACCAAGTCTTTTCAATTAGATGAAATACAATTAGATAATGTGCAATATAGAAGAATAAAGGAAAATAAATGGATCAATACCCAGATGCCTCAAGGTTTAATTAGAAAGGAACCCTAAATCGTTACATCATTAACTATGTAGTACATGACATCACAAACACATTAATAGATTTAAATGGATAATAAGTGAGTGTAGTTACCATGGCATCAAAAGCCTATTAGTGCCGCCACTGTTTGCTTTCAAACACTTTCCCTTGACGAAGGTCTGTTAAACAAACCAAAACGTTGGGAAGTTGGCTCTTCATCAACAACGATATACAAACTGTAGTTCCCTCGAAGTGCATTTTAGCACCAAGAGCCTGTCTGCCAAGAGGAAAGACATTTGCAGTGTTAGGGGGCTAAGATGTTTTGGGACGAGCGATCTAGTAGTACTAAGAGCTTTTTAGTATTTGATCAGGAGCTCATGGGACATAGAATATCTATACAACAGAGCCAGTCTTGTAATAATCCATTGAGAAGAGCTTTTCTGTGACTGAACAATGTGCAGTTGATTGTCCTGAGACCTAGACTTGAGTGGAGCATCTGTAATGAACTCTTCTCATATGTTCAGAGCTCTGTGCTGGCATATGCAATACTGAGCAGGATTATGGCTCGGGAGGTTTACACAAAGCGCTAGGCTTAGCTGCTGCTCTGGGTCAGCCAGAGCTGCCAGATGTCAGTGGTAAGTTCTCGTCAGAACTTCGGTTTCTTCTTTGTTTTGCTTGCTAAGTAGTACAATTATATGACCTTTGAAGTCAATTTTTTTTGATATCCTGGAAAACATTATTTTTAACATATCTAAATATAAAACCCATAGTGTGGGTGTTTTTTTTTAAGATAATCAATACGAATCAATATCAGCAAATAGGATTTGGAGATAATAGCTTTGCCTTAGGGAATTTGCCTTTTATAGACCTCTGCTTTGTGTGCAGCACATAACACGATGTTAAGAACCCTACTGTACCCAAGAGACCCTGTGAAGAGGCCTACTACCACAAAGGTCAATGGGCACGCCAAATAGTTGGGAGGAGATGGGCATCAGAGGGAATACCCCTGACACTGAAACTCTTTGTAATTTGTACCGTTTCTGCCTGCAAATTAGCTGATTCATTCCAGAATGTGTGAATGACTTTTATTTGAATTTGCTGGACAAGCGAAGCTTAACCCCTGAGGCATTGCACCATACAGCAGACATGAATATCAACATTGCAATAATTACTGCCACTATGTTAACAGGGGTGTCACATTGCATGTGCTTCTCTTTAGTGAAACTCGCAGGAAAAGAGGAAGCACATAGCAGGCGTTGGCATCTGTTGGAAACTATGTTGGAAACTGGCGGTTTCCTTATCCTCACAGTACCTTCCAGACTGATGTTACCCTTTTTAAATGGGCTCTTTCGTTTCTACAAAAGAGGCTTTCCAGGGCATGTCTGTGAATAAGATTAGCACACAGCCCACAGTGTTGACACAATTACAGTAATGCAAATGGCCAGGTTTCTAGAAAGGAAGAAGGGTGTTTTGCAGGCAGGGATATGTTTGCAAGTCTAATCAATCAGAGATTGATTTCACTGTGACTGTGTATAACTGCATTGCAACTCCTCTATGAAAGACCAGCTTTAGGCAAGACAAAAGGCTTTGGTCTCCCAGGCTCATTTTTATTTTATTATTCGTAACAGACAGTAGACAAATAATTGCACCAATCCACAAAACAAAGAAAGCACAATGCAGTACAATAAACCCAACTATTGATTACAAAAAAAACACACCAACACAGAAATGCACCCAGATTAATTCAGAAAGGAGACATCCACAAGATTTCAAATGAACAATTCCTTATTGCATTTTGACAAATGACCATGACCATACAGTATATATATATATATATATATATATATATATATATATATATATATATATATATGTATGGGGAGCTGTATTTATTCTGGTAGGGAGAGCAGTATTCAGCTTTCCAATTTTAAAACAAGAAAGAAAGAAAACTGAGCAATACCTTCCACAGTACAGGTTTAAAAAGGTACAGCTACAACAAGAATGAGGGTTAATACTACAATAAGAAAATACTTTGTTTGTATCTGTGAAGCGTGTTGCAATTGCGTAGATGCAAGCAGCCTGCATTAAGTCAACATATTGTCAGCTTCACTTTTTTTCATGCATTAGTTGCAATAGCATGGTTTTTAGACGGCAGCTCAAGAGAAGCTGTCTCAATTAGTGGGGATTGAGAATCTACATGTGGAATCAGTACATAAAGACAGCCTTGTCTTCCGTTTGGCTGCTGCCTTCTCTCTGTGATCTTTGTGTTGTCTGAGTCGATGCAGAGGGTCTTTGATCATATGCTCAGTCCTTATCGTGCCACATGGGTAGGTTTCAGCTACTTCAGTGGCGAGTGTGGTTAAGCAATCCTTCACGCCAATTGGCAGCTTGTGATCAATAGCACATCCATGAAAGGAGTATTTCAGCACGCACAGCATTTGTCTGTTATTTTGCTGATGATGCACCACTTCCTAAGACGACAGCCGTCTTCCCCACAAACCCTCAGGTTTGAAGTGCTCAACCGCCAGCCTTGTGTGCTTCTTAGTGGGTGCCCTAGGCCGTTTATAACAGGCAGTGGAATTGGCATCTGTTTTGTACTCAGTTGAAATGACATCTCACTGCTGCAACCCACTCAGCCATCAGTAAGATAACAGGTGAGCGACAGTTTTCACTGGGTGAGCCTCAGCAGTAGATGTTACCAGGTTACAGAACCCTGGACTCGTTGGGTGCCTGACCAGGACTGGCTGAAGTGTGATGATGTGAACTACTGTAGCCACATTGACTTTCCTCCCTACCCAAGCAGAATCCCCAGCAACGTGGGATCCAAACTAAACTTGCATGGCTTGCCTGAACTCCTGCTTTTAATAGGTTAGCCACTAGGGACCCATTCATTTCCATCATAACCAAAGAGGAATCATGGGCAGGTAAATGCACTTTGATTCCTGCCATGCTCTTGAACTAATGCTTCCCTACTCAAGTCAAATACTGTAAGCTTTAATTATAGAATAAAGTGGACACAGAAAGGCTATTTTAGGAGGTGCTTGACTAATCTACTGTACCTACAGATCTAGGAACATGTAAAAGGAAAATAGATTTAGTTAACTTGATAATTAATTTGATCATGCGTTCAACTGCAGGATATAATACAATACACTGATGTGCTTACATGTATTAACAGTTGGTCTTTCTGCCCAAATGACCAATTCCCTGTATTTATTTGTTCTCTTTCCCAAGCCAAATACATCGGCTGTTACACTGACAACACCCAGCAGAGAGCTCTGAGAGGATCGTCCTTTTTCGACTACAAAAAGATGACTGTGTTCCGTTGCCAAGACAACTGTGCAGAAAGGTAGGCTTGGGAACTAAGAAGATTCGTTTTACTTCTTTTTTTTTCTTTCTTTCTGAATCTGCAGGTATTTGTAAACGACCTGAAACAAAAGAGTCATTTCCGTGATGGTATGCATGTGATGAGGGGGACTGAATGAGATGCTCCATTAATCCAGAAAATAGCCAGACACGTCTCTGAAGTCCTGTTCAGAGAATATTGAACACTGCATATAACTTCAGCTACAGGGAAGTTCATGTATCAGTATTTTGAGGTGTACTGTACCCTTCCTTTGTTTATTCAGAAGCATTTTCTTAGTTTACTTCAAGCTTTCCACCTGAGTGCCCCCCATTACACCCACCGCTGGTTTGTTGAAAGAAAATAAATCTTTTTATTTTATCGTTAGCTTTTTCCTGTCATTCCCAGCCTTGCTGAAATTCCTGAAGAATGACACCCATTTTAACCGTTTTAATTTCTTCTTCCCATTGAAAAGCTCTTTGCCTAGGTGAATACACAGCAGAACGATTTGACTGATGTGAGTTGGTTACCCCGGCAGAGTTAATTGTAACTATGAGTGATTCCAATTTGATTGTGCTCATTTGTGTATTTCCCATACCAGCGGTTCTTCCCTGGCTTATTATGTGGAGGGGGACCTTCTTTGTGTTTAAATATTTTACCGCAATACCACGACCAGCAGGCGTTTACAAATATGTTTTATGAGCTGTTGTGTTGAGGAGTGTTGCAGCTTGAAGAGAAAGCAGCTTCAAATGTCATTGTAATAGTTTTTTTTAAACAGCCTCCCTCATTCTATTCCTTCAGTCTTCAATCTGCATTCCCACAGGTGCATGCAGTGTTTTCTGTTAGATTTGTCAAGTGCATAATCCCTGTACATCTTCTTTAACTGTTTTGGCCAAACCAGTTAAAGATACAGCAATAGATAGATATATAAATCAAACTGTCTTTAGTGATTAGCAGCAGGTAAAAATCACCCAGCACTGAGACGGTCTATTTCCGGTTGTCTGTGGAAACAGGGGGTATATGTATGCAGGTCTGGAATTTGGAGCGGAGTGTTACTGCGGACACAGGATCCAAGCCCCCAACGCCAGCGAGTCGGACTGCAACATGGAGTGCAAGGGGGAAAAGAATAATATCTGCGGAGGGGCAAACCGCCTCACCATCTTCAGACTGGAGCTGAGCCAGGAGTCAGCCAGGCGATGTGAGTACTCTATAGCTAGCCATGTAGAAAACCAATGCAGGTTGCACATGTGTGAAACAGGATGTGTTGCCTCACAGGCACATTACATACTCTATTTGAAAGGGTTGTAATGAAACGTTTATTAAATGAAACATGTAAATATGCAAGATACTGTGTTTCAATAAGTGAGTCCCAAAGTTAATGTTTTTAATCGTGCCTTTGGGGCTGATCTTAGACCTTTCCCATCTGTTCTGATAGATGGATGGCTCCCTAGATGAGACATACTGCCAAAGCAGAGACTTGTTTATTTTTACGACTGTTCAAACTCAACCATCATGGTTTGGGAGAATAAAACTTCCCTCTCCCTAGACCTTTGTTTTCTTTACTGTAGACTGTCAATTTTATTGCAATTCCCATGTTTCAAACGCAAGTTTCCGATTCGGCGGCATGTCTAATGTTTTTTTTGTTCTTTTGGTGCCCAGTGTACAGCATAGTTAATTTTCAATGGGACCCTGGCAGAGTCAATAGGTGAAATATGCAATTCAACCTACACAGTTAAACAATTCAAAACATAAACAAACAAGCAATATAAATGTGTTTACCCATCGTGGATTTGCGTCTTAAGTCAACAAGCAGAGGATAGGAAAAGAACTGAATTGTAAAGTGAAATAATTGACATGGGTCAAGCTGTTAATATATTCACACAGGAGCGTGGAATGGGTGCTGGGTGTTCGGAATGTTGTGCTTTCTTCTAAATGAAAAGTGAAACCTTTACAAATTAGGCTGTGCTGTTATGGACTTTTGGAGTGTGATGTCATGCAATGCATGCTGTATATGATGTTTCAGCTGTATATTCAAGAGTAACTGCTTCAAATGACATTTTCATCATTTTTCTTAGCTCTTTATGACGTTTCCAGCCATTCTGAGTGGTTTTTGTTGCAATTACTCAAATGTTCTTATGTAATATAGTCCTCCATAATCTCTGTGGTAAGGTACTTTGATATGAATTCAGGAGCTTCTCTCCTTGGCAGTCTTTCACCGAACACATATGTAACATCGGCTACATCAAGCAAAGTGTCTGTATAGCTGAAAGAGCTGGCACTGTCCAGTGAACAGGTATTATGATCAAGCAAAGTGTCTGTATAGCTGAAAGAGCTGGCACTGTCCAGTGAACAGGTATTATGATCAAGCAAAGTGTCTGTATAGCTGAAAGAGCTGGCACTGTCTAGTGAACAGGTATTATGATCAAGCAAAGTGTCTGTATAGCTGAAAGAGCTGGCACTGTCTAGTGAACAGGTATTATGATCAAGCAAAGTGTCTGTATAGCTGAAAGAGCTGGCACTGTCCAGTGAACAGGTATTATGATCAAGCAAAGTGTCTGTATAGCTGAAAGAGCTGGCACTGTCTAGTGAACAGGTATTATGATCTAGCCGGTGTTACATATGTCATTGATGCAAGAGAATCTGACAACAACAACTTAAGGCACCTTAACACAAAAATATTAAACATAATATCGAAATACCGGGAATTGCTAAACGACTGGATGATTGGAAAAATCATAAAAAGGTGAGAAGAAGTCATATGAAAAAAGTGATGAATTTGATGGATATGTTTAATGTTTGTAAGGTAATATATATAATCTATATATACATATATAATCTATATAGAGGTATATTATTAGGGCAGCAGTGTGGAGTAGTGGTTAGGGCTCTGGACTCTTGACCGGAGGGTTGTGGGTTCAATCCCAGGTGGGGGACACTGCTGCTGTACCCTTGAGCAAGGTACTTTACCTAGATTGTTCCAGTAAAAACCCAACTATATAAATGGGTAATTGTATGTAAAAAATAATGTGGTATCTTGTAACAATTGTAAGTCGCCCTGGATAAGGGCGTCTGCTAAGAAATAAATAATAATAATAATAATAATACCTAAATACATCCTATGCATGCATGCTGACACATTTACTGTAGGTCAGATCTTTAAAAAACACTGGTTTTGTAATGTGAAAAACAAATATACTCTTTTGATTGAAACAGAAAAGAATGGAAAAGGGAATGAAAAAAGAGATTTCTATGTGTGTGTGACAGAATGAATGAATCCAAAAACGCCTCCCCTCCTCTCACGCAGGCACTAGCGCCACACAGCCCTGTATTATCAGCCACGCAGCGAGGCACAGTAAAAGCTGCTCTCACAATGAGGAGAGCTTGTGTTGTTAATCACAAGGGTAGGCGGCATGAGGGGGAGCTGGCAAATGCAAACCCAGTTTTTCCGAGCGAACGTTTATATTCCGTATGGGATGAAGAGGGTTTCAAATAGCTGCTGCTGTCGCTTCTAAGACATCACGGTAATCCCACTCACTATGAGTAATTCTGTCGATTTTTCAATCACGACAGCTGTACTTAGGAGGGCTGCAGTCTTAATTACTTTTGGGATCAGTACACTATTAGATGTCTATTCACTCAATTCATTACTAACATCGTTCTCTTGTATTTACACTGTGTATTTATTCATAGAATATATTACGAGGGGCCTCGGATATTGATGTAATGGGGATTTAGAGAGCAACCTGGTATAGGTTCTCTTAACCAACCTCTTCTTGTTGCATCCACTGCAGTGTTACAGTGGGGAAAGGTTGATGGTTACACTCTGGTGTGCCAGATGTACTTGGGGGTTAGGCAGGGTTTGCTCTATTGAGGCCAGAGGAATGCTTAGAACTTTGATTAAAAATGAGTAAAAACAGGAAATGATACAAAGTGGTAAGCAACAAGAAGAATTCAAAGTGCAATATGGGTCTGCAAAGTGCTGTGTTAGGGTTAGGGTTAGGTTAGGGTCGCACTAACGTTGTTTATGCTTCAATTCTAGATGGGAGTGCAATCTTCAAAGGCTGTTTTAGAAAACCAGACAACGTCTCCTTCGCTCTGCCAGTCAGTGCCCTAATACCGAACATGACTGTGGACAAGTGTGTGGATTTCTGCACAGAAAAGGTGAGGAATGCTGCAGGTTACAGTATGGAATAGATCTGTGCTCCCCATAGTTGAGTGCCATGGGAGCCTCCTCTCCCAGCTCTGCAATAGTCCTGAGCCTCTTGTAAGAACAGAAAGCTAAGTGAACTTGTGCCAAATTGTGCTGAAACTCACAGGCCAGATCCTGTCTCTATGTATGTAGGTTCCAACTGGGGAAAGACACGAGAGGGAAGTGACTGTTGGCTCACAGCGCCATGTAGATATTATCTCTAGTATTATTCCATCTCTAAAGGAATGGATTTGCACAGCTCTGTCGTGTACCATTTTATTTCTGATGGAGCCGTTTGTAATGACGTGCTGAATCCATGATAACCTAAACTAGTAATGCGAGTTGCTGTTAACACACACACATATAAACTGTATGTGTTTTTCTCACCACTGCCCCTGCACACTATTGATCTCTGTGATAAAAGATGCATTTGAGATGCACTGCCAGCACGTGGAGCTTTTTGATCAGCATGTGCACATCAACAGTTTTGTTTTTTTTTTGTAGCTGACTTTATCTTTTTCTTGTGGGTCTTGTTGGTTATTGGGTGGGGGTGTTTTATTTATTTTCCTGTTATCGTCAACTCGAAGCTTGTTTGCCTCCAGGCTTCTTGTTAGTGCAGTGTTTTCTATTCCACTTGCAATCCATGGGAGTTGTCAGAGAGGTTTCTAAACGTTTTTGTTTTCCATATTTGAAATGTTTTTGGCTTGGACCTTGAGGTTTGGGTTATTGTTTTTATTATGGCAGTGCAGCTGGCTTTGTTATCTAAAGACTAGTGTTTTCCCTCCTCCTCTTCAGGAGTACTCCCTGGCAGTCCTCGCAGGTCAAACCTGCCACTGCGGCTTCCCAACGCTGCGCTTCCCCCTCCATGAGCGTGAGGACGAGCAGCTCTGTTCACAGCGCTGCAGTGGAGAGGAGTTTGAGAGCTGTGGCAACGACGACTACTTTGTGGTGTATCAGACACAGGTGCAAGGTAAGGGGGGAGGTCAGTGGAAATCTGAGGGTGCCTACAATACGGCAGCACACTTACCTTTTAGTTACTCACCGCAAAGCGTTGTAAAATGAGTAAATGAGCATGCTAAACTGCAAAATCACTGTGCAAAAATCTGTGGTAAGCATTTATAAGAGATACACCAACCTTATTGTAGCACAAGTATTGTTTTAGTGTCTGTTTTACAGTGTTATGGGCCATAAAGGTGTTCTTTGTGAAGTGAGCTTTCCTTCCTAAATTGCAGTTCTAAAGTCTTTCACAAGGCACCACCATACAGCTAAGCTACCATAAATGAACCTGGCTCATTGAGTTGATCTTATGTTTCTGCTTCTTACACTCCTGAGGTTAACTGTTAGATTAGATTGCCTCGTGCTGTTTTCCTTGCATGGCACAAAGACCCCGTTTTAATTCCCCTTCTCCCTCAAACACCACCGCTCGTTAGCATGGAACACCTTAAAATATAATCTAGAAAACAACATATTTCAGTTTCATTTTATTTTCCTTATTTTAATTCTGTCTCCTATATCTGCCCCCCCTGAAATGTCCCCCATTGCTGAACGCACTCCGTCTCCAGATAACCGCTGCATGGACAGACGTTTCCTGCCCTCTCACTCGAAGCAGCTCATTGCACTGGCCAGCTTTCCTGGGGCTGGTAACACATGGGCTCGGCATCTCATTGAGCTGGCCACGGGCTATTACACAGGGAGCTACTACTTCGACGGCTCCCTCTACAATAAGGGTGAGGAGGAACTTGCCCAAGGTCAGATCTTACCTGCAGTACATCCCCTTCAGTCACTGCATGCATAATTGTACCATGTTAAGTGTCCTATCGATGCATCTGTTTTTAAATGGATATATCTTTTATAGGGCAACTTCTCGAACTCCACAGAGTTCACACAAACTGTTCAGAAATTTCTAAAAAAATGTAAAAACCGTGACCGAAGGGGGTACCAAGCAGTGCCTCTTTGTTGGAAACTCATGGGGTAGGTGGGGGTGGGCGGGCGGGACGGGACGGGGGTATTACACATCATACCTTTTCTCCCTGTGAGATACCAGCAGAGTTTCAACGCACCTGGCATTTGCCTCTTTATCTGAAGGTTTCAAAGGAGAGAGGGATCACTGGAGGAGCGGGAGGACGATCTGCATTAAGACGCATGAAAGCGGGAGGAAGGAGATCGAATCCTACGACTCGGGGATCCTGATGATCCGTAACCCCTACAAAGCACTGATGGCAGAGTTCAATCGGAAGTACGGGGGTCACATCGGGTTTGCTTCTCAAGCTCACTGGAAAGGGAAGGGTAGGTAAAGCCGGATTCCTCTTTGTTAAGGTGGGAGCAAGTTGGTGGTAAAGCACAGCTGGTTTTAGGTCTTAGAATAGTTTTCTGTGGCATATATACTGTGGTGCAGTGTACTAAAGCATTGTAAAAGCATCTGTAAGCAAGGGCAATCACATGAAAATTGAATAGAAAAAAGAATAAGCGCACGGTCAATTTCAATATATGAAATTAGGATTCTTACCAGGTTTTCATAGCCATGCAGGTTCTGTGTTGATCGTAAACGCTGCTTAGGGAGCGTGGATTTAGCTGCCTGTGATGAGGTATCCTGCACCAGCCTCAGGGCTGCAAGACTTGAGAGTTCATGGTGAAAAGAGGTTGTAAAACGCTAGGCTAAAATCCCAAAGGAAAATGATTTTTATGCTGTTTTTTTAGGATTGGTTTCCACTGTCATTAGCAGTTTACTGCAGTGGTAAAACCACAGAGCCACAGTTATTATTTAGTGTTAAATAAACTGCAGGAGATGCGTCTCTCCAAACGCCTGTTATGACACCTTGAATGGGTTTTTAAAATAACTGCATCAAGAATGAACAGTTAAGAATCTACTCTCACACATACACCCACCCATCATATCTGTATACGGATCCCCTATCTGATAATGAACATGAGATACAGATTGTACAGCATCGTCCTCTCATAAAAATACCGCATGTCACAAACATATCTATTTCAAGTGGTTGCAACTCACAAAAACAGTAGTGGAGCGGGTAACATGATTTCACCCGAAGGACACTGTTGAGGTGAAATGACCTGGAAGTGGAACAGTAACAGGTGCCCTGAAGACAAGACAAGCAAACTGAGAACTTTCCTTAACCTATAATGGTTCAAAATGGAAATACGTGCGTTTCTTTCAAAACTGGCCACTTGAGACCTGTATGTAGCAAATAGAAGTGCATGACAGTTAAGATTTGTGGAAAGATTTAGTTAACTGCTGCATGGGGCTGACACTAGTAATTCAATTAAAAGAATATTAATACCAGATTGAAGACCAGTGGCACCACAAGCCTAGAATCATATACATGAAAGTAGGAGTTATACACTGCAGTATATGCAATAAAAGAAATCTACATTTTAAGCATTTTATAAACATTTTCCATAGTGAGAACCTGAGTGACAAACAGAGACACACACACACACACACACACACACACACACACACACACACATCCATGTGCTCTGTGCTCTAAATGTTGCTTTTGGGTGCTGCATAAAATTCTGGGTTGAAACGATATTTCAAGGAAGAGGTGTACAGTTGTAAATGGATCTGTGGTATTTGGTTTATTGAATCGCTATTAGTAGCCTACATTATAAGAAAATGTTTTTTCTTTTTTCTGTCATCTAAAAGTTGTTGCATGTCACTGACAAAAAAAATGAGAATTTGTTGATTTCCTGAGTGGTTCCCACAATGGCTTCCTCAATGTGATCTTACACAATGCTTGATAAACCCTGTACTGGAAAACCCAGGCAGCATAGACTCTAGCACCAGTTGTTCAACGTAAGGAGACCATGATGAGTGGGAGCCTAAGATATATGGGGGACTTTACAGTATTAGGCAGTACTGTTGCCCTAAGATAGGGAAGTGAAAAAAGAATCCAATTTCTCATTCTTGATCAGAACAAAATGTTACTCACATCTAGTAAGTATGACAAGCAACTTTCTATTCTCGTTTTAAAAGCCACCCTAACAGGCAATGCATATTACGCACTTGCTGACGTACAATGATCCATGGCTGCCCTTTTAGCCTCTTAATATGCGTTCCCAGCTGTCTGCCTGGGTACCCTCCTCCCCCTGCTCAATAAATTCCCAGCAATCAAGGCTGAGGTATCTGTAAAAATGTAACTTTGTTCAATGTCATTAATTTAATCATCCCTTGGGGGTCGTTTCAAAGTAAAGCTTATGTGCAGTGATTAGACAAGGTGAATTGCGCAGTATCTGTTTAATGAAATCAATTCTGTGTTTGATGATTCTTTGGGGATTCGGTTACAGTTAGCCACCTAATCAGGCATCTGCTCCTGGGCATCAGAGGAGAGAGCCGTGGAAACAGGTGTGTGGGATCTTTGCTTGGTCGGAATCTGGTCTTTTTAAATGTGTATTTAACACGAAAATGACAAATGCTGTATTATATTAATTTACTTGAATCCTACATTTTCCGCTTCCTCTTTACATCTGATATTTGCAGCTGGGTGTAGCTGCACTTTAATGCATTTGGTTGTTAATCAGGTGGCAAAAGGAAACACTGGAACCTATACACAATTCACAAAAAAAGTGTGATATTCATCACATTTTTGCTGACTGTTATTGTGTTTTGTCACAGGGCTACAACTTATTGTTGTAAGAGTAATGGCACCTTGTGCCACCTTGTCCATCTGCAACGTTCTGCCAAAGAACCCTGGATAGCATTCCTAAATCATTAGGAGGTAGCCCTGTGACACACATAAATATATTATGTTGCTACAAAAGAAAGAAAATGTTAAAAAAAAAAAAAAAAAAAAAACACACCAGAATTTCGTCTCTGTTCGCAAGACGGGACTCTTAAAAAATTTCTCATGTCCATAAATAAATACAATTTTTTTTTTTAAATAAAATAATTTTACTTTATATTAACATTAATAAAAACTAATCAAGTTCAGTCTTTTTCTGTTACAGAGTGGCCCGAATTTGTGAAAAACTATGCGCCGTGGTGGGTGTCTCACACTCTGGACTGGCTGAAGTATGGGAGGAATGTGAAGGTCATCCACTTTGAGGACCTCAAGCACCATCTTTTCAGCCAGATGAAAAAGATGGTCTCCTACCTGGGCCTCGAGGTGTCTGAGGACAGGCTGCTGTGTGTCGAAGGGCAGAAGGACGGTAACTTCAAGCGCTCTGGACTTCGCAAGCTGGAGTATGACCCTTACACCCCCGAGATGAGGAGGATGATAGACGGCTTCATCAAGAAGGTGGACGAGGCTTTGAAGATGAAGAACCAGACTGGTGTCCCAGAGGACTACATCCCGAGATGATAGAGCTCCTCTCAAAACTCTTTTGTTTCATTTTTTTTTTTTAAAGAAAAAAAAGTAATTATGTTGGTTTCTTTCAGCCAACTTGTTTTCTTTCACTTCCAGTGGGTGGAAAATAGCAAAGATGTAAATATATAAATACATTTGTGCTGCTATTGGCTCATGCCAAATTGAACAGGATCGCCACACACTGAAGCTATATATACTGTGAGGGGAGTAAAAAGCATTACTGTCCTGGGTTAAAAACAACTAAAGGGTTTGTTAAGAAACCCATCCTACTGATATTTTTCTCCACGAGAATATTACTTTCTCTTGCACAGTTCAGTAAGGCCAGGCAAAACAAACTCTAATAAAAGCATAAATACTCCCCCTTTCTAGTAACAGGGTCTACTTTTCTCTTTATTCCATCCTGTTTTTGTGATCTTGCAAAGACCCAGATTCGGTATTGTTTGCCATTCAGGTTTCAGCTTTGTGCACATACCAATAACAACAATAATAGAAATATTATTAAAAAGAAATAGGCCGGGCAGGTGGATGTGAAGAACTGGAGATATATTTTGCCTTGCCTTACGTGGAACAGTCAATTTTTGTTTTGTTTTAAATGAAGTTCATTTTATTGATTTTGAGATTCTATAGACCAATCTCCCCTAGCAACTAATGGATCAATTAGGAGCCCTGATCGTCAGCCATATTGACTTGCACAGTGCATGTTAAATCGATCGTGCAATTATCCAGAAATTATATATATATATTCACATTCCTAGACCGTTTTTGTCTTTAGCTTTAATTGGTCAATAGGATTATGATTGGTTGCACATTTCAATATTTTAGTAGGGTAAGGTTTTATAGGTGCCTGAAAAAAAATGAAAAAAAAGTCGCTTACAAATGGATGTACAGCCAGTGTTATAAAGAAAGACAATATCTACATGTAGTTCACAGTTTCCCGGTTTAGTTAAAGAACAGGGTGCTGCAGTAGACTTGACCAAGAAGATTTCATATTATTTATTTATTTGTTATTTATCACAGAGGTGTCTAACAATATTTGCAAAATAGGAGAGATTATCCAATCTATTTAAAAACAAAAACAAAAATTCTAGCACTTGTTTTGCTTCAAGACCAAGCACGCTATTAATCGACAGCAGAAGAGCTTTAAAATAGGGTTAACGTAAAAGTAGGGCAAGCATTTGAACATGATCCATAGACCCCTATATAATACTGTGTGCCTCAGCATTGCTTCCAGCTTACACAGACCAGAATCTCCCAACCTCCCCGAGTGTGTTACACAGATCCATACTGTACCTTTCAACTTTTTTCCCCAGTCGATGATGAAAATCCTGCACTAGTTATAGCCCTGAACCCTACAGGTCAATGTGAAACTAAGACTTTAACAAATGTGGGAGATGTTACCAAAGGTGTTATAATCAGTTTCAGTAAAACCCACACCTTCAGGCAGGTTATTGTGCTTATAAAACAGCTTGTGGTGTAAGGGTATGGGACTGTGATTCTCCTGATTGAATTGAAATGAGATCAGAACAATTGTACTATTTTAACCACTTGGGATTTGAATGTCACCAGGCATGTATTAGAATTCATACAATATTAGAAATCACATTGCCTGTTGGTTTAGAACCCCTAATCCTAGAGTAAGGAATTCCTATTGGAAACGTTCAGTGCACTTCATTCTACATGCTCAGTTTAAAGGTATCATCTCATCCCTGCATATCTGTAATACCACACTCATCTACAGTTAAGATCCTTTATTCCATAGACTCTTGAACAGCAATCAGATCTCACAGCTGTGAAGAAAGGAGTTTCAGTCTGAGGCAGAGTGGCTAGAGAGTCACATGTATATTAAGGTGCCGCAGAGCAATGAAACATGACAGGCAGTATTAGTAGGGTATGGAAACAGGAGGTTGTGGGGCATTGTTTAGTGCAGCTGTGTTCTCATTCAGCACCAATGCTACATGTTCTCATGATGCCACACATCCAGGGTTACAGTTTGTGACAGTTCAGGCTTTTCAACTTATGCCCCAATGCATTCTGGTAAGTGTAGTCCTGCTGTGAAAGGTACCTGAGACAGGTAAACTACCCAGCTATTGTGGCATTCTGTCTGACCCCCTCAATTTCTGTGAGTGTGAGAGGACGGAGCACTTACAAAAGATTTCCAGCCACACAACTCATTATGGAAGAACTTTACTTTATAAATCCTTGATATAAAAACCTTATTAAGCCTGGTCACACCGTGCCTGTTGTTTTTCTTAGTTACTGAAGCTGGCACGTTGCAAAGCATTGCAGACTGTAACACTGAGCTCTTAATAAAAATAAAGTACATTAAAGATTTGATGCATTCTGCCTATCCCAAAATAGAAAAGCCATAATAAAAGGCTATTTCCATATATATTTTTATAGTTCGTAGTGAAAGTCAAATTTATAATACCAAGAAAAGAAAAGAAAAGTTCAACTATTTTTTTTAAACTGGCTAAACGTTATGGGCTTGGTATGGAGTCTCTTCTTTGAATGTATTTTGTATGGAATCGATATATGATATTTTTACCCCAAAATAAATACATTTAAAAAAAGGAAGAACTGTAATGAAAGGAAGATGTCAACAGGATATGATGATGTGCAATCTCTTGGATGACGTTTCTGGCATGTTTAACCAAATTTCCTGGAGAAAAACATTTATCTCAAATCCCCCTTTTTATAATGTTAAAATATTGCACTTGCCTGAATTATCCTCAGGTAGTACCTGTAATTAAATGTTTCCTAAATATTCTGAATGAGTGTTTTGTGTCTTTTTTACATGCCCCTTCCACTTATGCCCCAGCCTATTTTTATATATATATATATATATATATATATATATATATATATATATATATATATATATATATATATATATGTATATGCATTAGTATACTGTAAACAATAGGCACATTTTATCAAGTTTCTCTCTTGGCATGGTGCTAATGTTCCACAGGAAGTAAATAAGCACTCGGTGTGTCAGTGGATTCAAAACTAACTGCATTGCATGTCAGGGGCGTAGTGCTAAATATAAAGGATGGTGGCGACACAATTTCCCATAAACAAATAGTTTAAGTTGACCAGTTTGATGCTGCGGAACCCTAAAAGCAGTTTTTTCTACAGCAAGAAACTTCAACTTGTGAAAATGGGCCGATGTTTTTTTGAAAATGCCCTGTTAATGGTCAATGGTTAAAAGCTGTGAACAAAAATAAACATATAAAAACCAGAACACCATGACAAATGAGCCACAATTTCCATTGGCACTTTCTAATTTCACACATGACACTGTCACCCAGGCACAGAATGAGTGAGCTTCTTACTCTGTGTTGCAATGACTGCATCATGAATTACTCTAATGCTTCATTTCCCAATCCAGTCTGAAATATTCAACAGTACTCCAACCATGCCGTTCGGAGTACGTCATTCAGAACAATAAACTGAAGTCTGATTTAGGGAAAAACAGCAGAAGCAATTATATGTTTGCTTTTAAGGCAAATCTAATATGGATATGAATCAACAGTCATGTTTGGATAGGGCAGTTTTAATGGAAACAAACACGAAAAACCTTGATGACTCTACTTGTGCAGTATCTGTTTTAACCTCTGAGCATATGTTTTCTACAGCAAGAAACTTCAACACTAAAACCATAAATAAATAGCTCCAAAATAAGAAATCTTTTCACTTAGAAAAGCGCTGGTGTATTTTTTTTTAATGTCAAATCACAATCAGCATTAAAGAAAATACACAAAATGCAAATAAGTTTTATGTAGAGTAGTGCTCAGTTGAAAATGTGGTATCACTTTTCATGGTGTCTCTAATTACTGTGTATTTACATAGTAGTTACTTAGTAAACATGTGTAATTACACATAATGTGTAAATATCTTTGCACATATATGTAAGTACACCATTTGTATCAGAAAACTTCATGTAAAGTATTACCAGAAACTGTCGGGGATAAAAAAAAATAAAAAAAATGTGGTTCTGATTTTTTTGCATAACGTGAAGTTCCAACTTTGTTTCCCCATGCACTATTGAACCAGTAAGCAATCCATCTGTCAGTAAGACCCAAACATCGACACATTCAATTTTCTTGAGTCCCTGTGCTGCAGCCCGTTGAAAGAAAAATATTAGTGCCAGGTGTCTGAAGTGATTTCCTCTAAATGTGTGAATCTGTTCTCATCTGTCAGAGCTGTGAATCGCCTCCATGATTGAGAGAGTCAGGGCCAGGTGATGAGGAGGCAGAGGTACAGTAATAGAGGCTGCTGTTTGACCTTGAGGCTGGAGTGGGTCTGGCAGCTGAGGATTGAAACTGCTCCGCAGTGCTGCCATTCATTATCTTCATGAAATCTGCAGACAAGGGGGAAAAAACTGCTGGTGATTGGCGAGGCTTATTATTTCCTGTGGGCTGTCTGTACAATAACATGGCATCAAATCAGAGTTTTTTATTTAGTTCAAATGTTGAACATAAATGCAAATTAGATACTGTATATATATATATAAAACATAAAACAGAAACATTTCACTGTAAAATCTCCATATTGATAAATAATCATTTTCTGTCAGCTTTGTTAGATGCTGAGGATTGGGTTGTATGATACTGCTCCTGCATGCACATTCTTCCAGAATTTAAAACACTTTGAAAACACATTACAACACCAACTTGTCTACTGCCGACGATTATTAGGGTTTGTGGATTTAACCATAAAAATATATATATATATATATTTTTTACACCTCTTAAAAAGATAACGTATGACTGCTACAGGAAGACCTTGGTTTTACAGCCACACAAGATACATGAAAGCTGAAGTCACTATAATAGTAGTCTTGTCAGTTCAGGATGGTCGAAATGTTTCTTCTACATATGTTTCTTTTAGTATTTCAAAATCTGCCAGTATGGCATGACTATAGATATAGATTAAACAGCTGACAAAGTGTTTGAACTTGACAGCATTTGCAAATGATAGTATTTTCTGTGGATTTAACACTGCAACACTCCCTGTATTGGTGGGTGTAAGGGTCGGGCGAAAGCAGTCGTGCAAAAAGACAGGAAATCAGACACCCATTGAAATAACAAGGCTATGAGGACTTTTATTTAACAAAAACCAAACAAATGATTTTTAACTAATAACAATATACAATCACGCTATGGGCAGCAACCCACTGACGCGCCTTCCTAAGCCCCAGCCTCCACACGACTGGTTACAGCTGTTTATGCACCTGCAAGTCACAAGGAAGATTACTTGGAACTCCAGTCTGTCTGTATACAGTATGTGTCACGTTTGTATTTCAGTTTGGATACACGGGAATCCATGCCCATTTATTCTTGTGGTTACGTACCTGTGTGTGATAATACATCTATCCATAGGGTGCCTGTGCATCTTGGTGTGTAACCATGCATGCATTTGGATGTCCAATCTATTCCTCGCAGACTTGATTAATAAAACATCCAGCGAAACACGTGGACCCCCCCCGATGCAGATGATAATAAAGTATTTCTGACCAGTAAAACCTACTAGGTCTAGTAAAACCTGCCAGGGATCCAGAACTATCATGCAAGCAGATCTTTTCTGCTGTTTTAAGCATCCGCCAGCATAGCCTGAAATGACAGTATTGATTATCAGGCATTTTTAAGCACCACTCCTTGGCAGCAAAAGTACTTTCCTTGTCAGACGAGGGACCTGTGATCCAGCCACTGTGAGCAGTGCTTCAGGCTACGCATCCCAAACAATATTGGAGACACTGCTTAAGACTGTCAAACTTTTCACCTTATTTGCCAAAAACATATTATAGCAACACACTCATAAAAGCAGGACAGCATGCACAGAACTACATTTCCCATCATCCTCCTGATCACATATGTAACTGAGATGGATTTACCAATGAGCAGGAGGAGGATGGGAAATGTAGTTCTGAGAAGTCCATACAGGTACATGTGAAGCCATCTTGAGGCAGGGAATGCAATTTAAAAGATTAAAAAAGTGGTCAAAATGTAAAAAAAAAAAAAAAAAAAAAATGAAAACAATACACACACCTTATGTAAACAGTTGTAGCAACACATGGGAACACAACACATGGTAACACAATAAAATAAAAAGGTCCATATGTACCCTTTCAAAGTACTGGCCCTCTAGGAAGGGTCATGAGAGCTAGAGAGTACAGTCATCTGATCTCCTTGAGTCCCAGGTTGAACTGAGCTTTAAATCAGCAATTATCCAATTTAGCCTGAGTACACTCTTGTATGTTTCTTCCCTCAAGGGTGGTATTTTAACACTTCACTGCCAAAATCACACTATTACAGTACTCAGCTTTCACCCCTTCCCAGTAAGTTTTAAAGTGTCCTATATACTGTAAGAGTACTGTAATCCACTAAGGAGTAAACAGTTTAAAACGAAGGCAAAGACAAAGAGCAAAGAGTGTAAAGCCTCCAAATGGTCCTTTCTTTTGTATTCTGTGGAGCCCAGGAGCTGCTATTACAAAGTAGCTGCCAGTTTCCTAACCCTGCCCCCCTGTGCAAGCAATTAGATTTTAGGACTTTTGTCAACTGCAAAAGCATTGATGGTGGGCTGTCTGAGTAGACAAAGGGACAGCATCCTTTTGTACTACAAATGAGTCTGCACTGCTGTGACTTAGTAAATGAAGACATTTTTTGACAAAGGCCAGACAGCTGTGTGTGGAGTAAACCATGCTGTCAGTTTAATTAGGATTTCAGCAGAGAAAGCCAGGCGCCCTGGCAGCTTCCTCCTCTGTAGGGGGGTCTAAAGGTTGATTCATATTTTACTGTTTCAGGTGATGGCAGATACTTAAGAAAGGAAACAACAGCTTGGGCTCAGCTGAATTCATTTAAATCATTAAACAAGCCTTACTGAGTGAACTGGCTGAAAGCACTTGGGACTGCCATTAGCCAGAACTGCTTATAATCATCTGTGCGCTCAACTGGACCGTGCAAGCAAGCAGAGCTCAAGTTTTTTGTTTGTTTTTCATACATTATTCAGTTTATTGCAAGCCAATTTCTGGTAGCTAGCCATGAGGAAATACAATAGTTATATTCTCCAGAAGGTATACTGCTTACACCATCGAACCTGCATATATATATATGACAGTTACATTAGAACAGTCATTTGTAGTATGATTAGGATTACAATTGTGAATTGCTTATGTGTCTTTGGCAGCTGAAGAAGGGCTTCTGCACAAAGCATCCTGAAATCATTTTTTTTTTAAATCATTTAAACCTTTTGTGTACATGCAAAAAAAAAAAAAAAAGTTGTACACTGCACTCCTTTCAATATATACTGTATATTGGGCCATATGTATGGGTAGCTAAGATACCTGAACAGATCAAATAAATGGAAACCTACTGTGACTGCAGCTATCTTATCTTCCCGTAAGCTATTATGCTGCTGTGGTGGTATGCTAGGGGTTGCAGGCTCTAGTACAGTGGGCTGCGATGCAGATAACAAAGTGGCTTTTGCAACAGGCAGAGCTAGCTAGTCATCTGCTGCATTTTTACTTTGCAGCACACATTTGTGAATTTACAGTTTTCCTGGAACTTGACTACTGACACTGCCTAATGTGTGGCAGGAGAAGGGTACTATGCAAAGTCAGTGAACTCTTACTGTACATACAGTAGCGCACCAACTTTTTGCTTGAGGCATTGTCAGTAGTCAAGTTCCAGGAAAACTTTAGATTAAGAAGCAGCAATAGCTGATGGTGCCATGTGTTATTTCCTAGCTGTGCTGCAAAGTAAAAATGAGGATGTAAGAAAGAACCACAGCACTCTCATGATCATGCATGATTCTGTTTACATACAGCAACAAGTACAACGATTGGATACGAAAGTATGTTTAAACCTCAAATAAACAGCTGAATTTGGAAAATGATGACCAAGCTCCACATCTGCTTAAGCATCATTTGGAACTGTGTGATTCGCCTGGTCATTCTGTGGCTGGTTTTATTGAATGCAAGAAAATGAGTCCCAGTGAAAAAAAAACAAAAAACAGTATTCACTTATAATTCACTTATAATTTACGATCAGAAAATGATTTCCCCTTAAAAATAGTTTGTAGTGCATTTTTAATAAATGCACTTTGGCAGCCATTCTAGCTTGGACCAAAGCAACACTAACATACCATTTCCCTTAAATAAAAATATACTTTGTGTATATGATGCAGAATAAACTTGTAACTGATCTAATCAACTGTGGCTTTCAGGCTGATGGTTCAAACTGATAGTGCTTCCTCAGCCGATTTCTTTGCTTGTGAGCTTCTTTTGCACTGCTTAACGTTTGGAGATTGTGCTCCGAAGCATCTCATTGTATCACATGTATCCTATTTTCAATCTGGTAAGAAGATCAGAAGTGGCTGCATACTGTAGCTTCACGCTTGACCTCCAATGAGCTTTAATAACCTGCTGTGTACTCTGAATCTCTTTGGGCTGTCCACCACGCTGTTTGTGGACAGATGAGCAGTGTTGTGTTGAGGTGAAGAAAAGCAATTTAATTAAAACACCTGACCAATTATTTTATGGAAATTCATCTGCTAGAAAACATCCTCTTCAATGGCAATGCAACAGTGCTGTACCATATTACAACATGGTCAACTGCACTAAAATGATTTGAGTCATTGATAGAATGGGATCACAAAGGTACGATTTCCATGTTTGAAATAATAATGATGCTGTTAATTATATACACTGGTCTGGTAATCCATTGCCGGCTGGCTTGCTGTCAGAGAGGTCTTGCACTGTTTTTCTCAGTGAAGATTCGGGAGACTCCATCAGCAAATTCAAATCAGCACTCTTTTCCTATGTATATACCCAGGGGAGATGCTTTTCCAGCAAGTTATGATTTCATTATGTGAATAATAGAAGATCTATTAAAAAAATACAAGTCAGAGGCAATAAAAAACATTGGACTAATGAAACATTATAGTACATTTCTCCCCTCGTAAATTGGATAAGCAAAGTTGTTTAATATGTGGAAAGTAAAGCTCCTACTGTAATGCGCTTAATAATACTTTGGATCGGTCTGCTACTCACCTAGGTCTCTCTGACATTTTAAAAATGCAACTCGGTTTCTTAAATCCCTGCCTTTACTGAAAATCAAGCAATCCATTTTAAAGTACATAGCAAGCCCTTGTAATGGCATTACCTGAATGGAATCATTATAGAAAATGACAACAAATACAGAAATACATATAATAATCTGTTTCATTAATGAGTCTCACCCCTTCAGTTAACATAAATAACTGGAACTGAAAACAAACATTCAGCTATTTTACTGAAAGCGTTAGCAAACACGCTGTGACTATTACATAATCCACATGACTGACAGGTGATGCCATGACTTTCTGCAAACACAAACAGGATTCTGGGACCAATAAGTCAAGTATTGAGTGTGCCCGAAGCCGAAACCTAAACCCTAAAAACCAAAAGAGGTGCAGGGTATGTGGCAGACAAACTTCCCTAATTTACACTGAAATGGCGTCTAGTTGGCTGTCAAATGCTGTTAAGATGTCAAAGCTTAAATGAGGAACAATGAGATCACCATATAAAAATGCACAATGGACATGTTTATTTTAAAAACACAGAAAGCACGTATACACACTTGGTGACTTCAGTCAAATTTATCCAAAAATAAAAAAAAAAAAAGTATAATAATAATATTGCTACCAAAATTGCATGGGAAAATAATACCTTCGAACAAATGAGACAGCATGCACAGCCAGAAGAGATTGCACCTGCTGTGTTCAGATGCTAAAACCTGGTCTATTAAATTACCTGTCGTTTTCCATTTTCACTGCAACTTTGGAGCTGAGCTTGCAAGTTTCAAGATAAGTACGGCATAATAAAAACACACACAACACAAGCTCACAAAATATAGCAAGCAGCTGCTGACTGCAGTGAAAAAGGAGCAGTGCTTGGGGAGTTGGCGACTGCACTCCAACACTAAGTGCACACGTCCAGCCATCCGGACAGATTGGAATGACTGGAGCTGTTGCACGCTTCAGAACTTTTTCATGTTGCTGAGAAATGTGTGGGCTTTAACCCTCATGTTGTGTTGTCACCACGGACAGCTGAAACAATGCTGTCATTGAGGGAAACTGTTTGTGTTACATCATTTCTGAAGTGAAAATCTCATCTGCTCTATAACAATATTAACAACAGGTTCATGGGATTTTAAAAATAATAATACAGGCAAAACATGGGTTATGTTGTAAAATATTTTTGAATACGTGCTACAGATCACTTTTACACTAGGTGATCTATAATCCAAATCATTCCTTTTGTAACAGAACTATAGGGAACTTTGAATTCATAGTATTGCACATTGACAGCACTAGGGCCAAGGTTATATTTTGCATTTTAGAAGTGTTCTTGTTTGATTTCCCCAACCCTTTATTGCTCTTCATGTTTAGAAAAGAGCCTAATTACTAATAAGGATATCTGTGTAATAGGCGTCAGTCTCCAGCAAAAGCTATAGGGCAAAGGTGATGTCAGAGGGTTCAACACGCACAGAATACCCTGTGCAGAAAAGAGAGAATACAAAAAGAAAAAAAATAAATAAATAAGCAAGCTTTCTTACTGTGAACCGTAAGCATGAAACAGGAAACAATAAGAGAAATGAGTTAGAAAGAAGAATTGAAAGACAAGGGGAAACTTAGGGATGCATTTACAGAAACAAGGACATGAATAAAATCCAGTAGACCTGTAGATGCCATCAGAGGACAAGCAATAAGAGCTATGATTTGAATACATCTATTTGTCAGTCTATGCCAATCTTAGGTTGCTGGCTCCAACCTCACATATTGGAAACCCCTCGTTCAATAGCGCTACATGTAGAAATACGAAAGTAAACTTGGTAAATTCAATGCGAAACGCTGTGACTAAAAGTGTTTCTCAACATCTTTAATAATCCACATTGCTCCACACTGAAGACAGCGAGAAAGACTTTTAGAGAAATAGTTTGTCAATTTGCCAAGTTTATGTTCGTATTTATAAAATGATAGCCATCATACTTACGGTAATCCCATTTCCTGTGTGCCGTGTGTCCTACCCATCCTTACACACCCTCCAAGCAGAGATAACAGGAGCCCACAGGAGACCCAAGTAATAAACACAATTAGGATCTCCAGCATGTCAAGTACCACACCCCCATATTATTATATAACCCCCAAACAAGGACCAGCTAGCGCTGATGAGATGCTTCATCTCTTTTATCCTTGTTAATGTGCTGAACGTACTGTAGAGCTGATAGAGGTTGACATTCTGTCTTCTTTTCTGTTTTTACTGTATCAGAGAGTTTGGGAATTTCTCCTCCTTGTGCATTTGTGAAGTGTTGGCAGGTGTCACACGAAGACAGCTCAGTTGGCTGTATTAATGTTGACACCCAACAACAAAATGCAAGACAATGAGTATTATGTTCCACAGAAACATGAATGAGAATACATTGTGCTGGATTTGCAATGGGCTTCACTCCACCTGTTACCAAACATACCCCTGAATGCAGGCATCATACATCAAGTTACCTTTCTCCTAATGTAATACTAAGACTGGATGTATCATGTTAATGAATGCAAACTGTTCCATAGAATGACTCTACAAGCTACTGCTTTAAGATCAGCATCAAATAGGCTGCTTAGCATTGTATGGTTTAACCTTTTTTAAAAATGCAAAACCTGTGAAGCATAAAGGAGAATGCATACATTTACATAAAGCCTGTATATCAAGTAGGCATTAGAGAAGACTAGTGCTGCTCAGATGCTGACCAGACATGTTATTACTGCAAGGAACTGACATTTTCTTAATAGTTACTTCTGTCTGTGGCTATTACGAGCAGAGCTTTTCTGACAACAAGGTATCTGGCTTTAACCTCATCTTTTGAGACAGGGCAGCTGGGCAGCTGTCTGAGAGAAATAACTCATTACTTTATTTTCTGTGGCCAATAATAACGATATGGACCTGACAAGAATGCAGCTTCTAACGTCCCAGTGGAGTGGTCCTCTTGGTTTCATTACTATTTGCTTTAACTCTGGTAACAGTACATTTCATTTGCATCTGTTGTCCGTGTATGTGGATTTATAAGAATCATTACATAATGAATTGATTAAGCCCTAGAAGGAGATTACATTGGCTCAATTATGAACATAGGAACATAAGACCATTAGGCCTATCTAAGCATGTCCAGTTCTTAGTAGCTGATTGATCTCAGAGCTTTGTCAAGTTGGGTTTTAAAGGACCCCAGTGTTTCTAGGTTTGGCCTCAGTGAATCACATTTCTTAGGCCTAAGGTACAAACCATACAAAAACTACAAGGGCAAAGCCATGTGTCGTGCGCTTGCTCGTCTTTTCGTCAGATGTTTCTTGCTTATTATTTGTCATTGCATAAGCATGCAAAAATGTCACAGCTGCAGTATGTGGTATGAAATAGGTTATGTGTCTTTTCATTCATGGGCTTGGGAAATCCATTTCAATGACCTTATTTAAATGGTAACATACTGAAGGCATCTTTCATCCACTTTAATGACTTCCCTAATGATGATAAAAAAGAAAGAATTAAGGCTTACCCCTCATGCAGATGCTTGCATGCTGTGACTGTCAGAACACACACTGAATATATGTTTAATGACAGATAAAGCCTTCAAAGGTGAATCACAACTAGAACTGAGATGTTGGTGCTCATAAAAGACATTTGTAAGACTTGGGCTTTTGGCAAAAGACAGTAAGAAGCAGGCTGTCATAATGACCAAGATGCGGCTATATTCACCTTAGTGGCGAGACCTTTAATCTCTTCACTTCACCACAGACAGCCAATAGGGAATTAGAAAAGCAACACTTTATTTGGCACATGGAGAATATAACCTCACAGAAGATCATACCTTATGACCTAATGAATGAACAAAACAATTTAAAACAATTAAATACATTGAATTCTTGTCACTTTTTATTCTAACCAAAAACTGATAGAATTGTCCACAAAACTAACAAAGAAAAACACAAGCTCGAGGTCAGAATCCATATAGCACCATATCTTCAGAACTGTAAGTGATCATTTCTTATAGTTCAGTAATCTTTGCAGTTTATAACTAGCTTTTCTCTCTGTCTTTCTAAACCTCTGATTGATGTTGCCATCACTACACCGTGCTCGAAAACACTAATGCCACTCTGCCAAGATTTCAATAAGCAGGCTTTTTCCTATTAAAATATTAGCTTTTTTTCATTGGCTGAATGACTGAGCTTGACCTTTCTTTGTCAGAATAGATGCAGTGAGAAATAAATGTTGGCAAAGTGCATATTGTAACATTCAAACTACAAATGTGATTACAACAGTGTGCAACCCTCCTGTGTAAAGAAGCATTGTTATCATGAGACTGTGTCAATCCCAATCAGCTACGGGCTGAAGGGATAGCACTTCTGTTTGCTATTTTTAACTAATGACTAGTTAAGAACAGAGAGTGCATTATATATACAGTAACTTTCTAATTACAAACACATTGAATAACCATGATCTTCATGCTTTACACGTGACAATAGAATCATTTCAAAACTGCGACTGCATCTTTAAAAGAGAAGAGGCACTTCATGTGTAATGATGCACTTCTGTTCATTAAAAAGCAGATCATTAAAAACATCACAATAGATTTCAGTAACATTTTAAAATGAAATGAAATGCATTATCGCTTTAATCCCTGAGAAATATTTTACAAAGGCTGTGGGAGGCTGGAGTCAAATGTAATAATCAAGTAACTATTCTCTAATGGACCTTTGTAGCAAAAATGCATTTACATGTTACAGAAATATATACAAGCACATTATAGAAAAGTTAATAGTCAATGATATTATGTCAAGAGGTTGACAACAATTAAAGCCATCAGTGCAAGTACATGTTATTCCAAGTTGTCTTGTCTTGTCTTGTAAGTACAGCAAGTGGATAAATATAACTGAAATAACAATGTTTTTTTTTAATTCATGTGCAATTACAAATTGATTTCCTCAGAGGCATTCATTCTATTAAACTCTAGATGAGTTTGAACGCATGCTTAATAATGGACAAAGTGCAACAGAACAAAATATGACATGTGCATACAGTGTGATAATATAGAGCACCGAACTTTTGATAGCAGGTGATTTGATAGCAGAGAATTCTATTGAGGCCACAGAATCTACACCGGAATGACACAAAGTGAATCTAACCCAGAAGAGCAATGCATTAGTTAAGACAGCTCTGATAAACAGTCAAGGAGAAAGTTCACAAGGTTATATGTGGGTTGAGACTTTGTCATTTGTTGAATTGGTTCTTGAGAACCGCCTGCTTGTCTGTACATCCTCACCCAGTGCCTTTTCCATCCTGGAAAGAACCGAGAGCCTGAACTTCTGCTGAAAGTCTTTGCCCATGAAAACATAGAGGATAGGGTTTAAGAAGCTATTGGCAGAAGCAAGCATGTAGACTATGGGCATCCCATAGTGGAGCACCTGTTTATTGTGCTGGTGGTGGCTGATCTCCATTATTATGAACACATGATAGGGCAACCAGCAGATGAAGAATGCAACGATGATGCCTGCCATGATTCTGAATGGTTTGGAGGATTTTGCCATGCGGTTGTTTCTCACTTTTGCGACAATGATGGAGTAACAAATGACTATAACTATGAAGGGAATCAAAAAGCTGCAGATAAATCGTGTTAAAGAAACAGCTTTGTGTCTCTCAGCTGCAGACAGGTGTGATTGGTCACTAGCCAGTCTATAGTTATTGTAGCAAGTGGTTTTCTCATCTGTGGAATGGATGTCACGGAACACAAGGGAGGGTGTGCTTAACAGGGCAGAAGCCACCCATGCAGCCAGGACCACTACAGAAGCCATTCTTGGAGTGCGGTAATTCTGAGACCAGACAGGGAAGATGACTGACACACAGCGGTCAATGCTGATGAGGGTCAGGAGGAAGATACTGATGAACATGTTGAGGAACATTATGAAGGACGTCAGTTTGCACATAACTAGTCCAAAGTGCCAGTGGAAGTCGTAGGCTGCATGCACGATACTGAAGGGAATAAAGACACAGAATATGAAGTCAGCGACGGCCAGGCTGAGGAACCAGGTGGTGTTGACTGTCCTCTTCATCTTGAAGCCCGTCATCCAGATGACCAGCCCATTCCCACACCCACCCAGAAGAAATATTACAGCCAGTAATACAATGATAAATATTTTAAATGGGTCTTCAGTGTGTGATTGGGGGTGGTTTGATGATGCAGAGTAATTCACTGAGGGATGCAAATCTTGATATATGTCACTGTAAGTGTAATTATAATCATCTACATCTTCGTAATCTAAATCCATTGTTATTATTCTGCTTTCTTCCTTTTTCTGTGGAAATGAAATATTTGTATTAGCATTATTATTATTATTATTATTATTATTATTATTATTATTATTATTTAAAGAAAATGTCTTTATTGTGCACGTTTTAGAATTGCATTTCCAATTGTCAACCCTACAAGTGAGAGGAGAGGCACAGTCTCTAAAACAATGTTGTAACCATATTATTATTATTATTATTATTATTATTATTATTATTATTATTATTGACTGAGCTTATTAAAACAGTACATTCTATGGGCTGTCATTTTCACTCTATGATTTCTATATAGTACATTCAAGCTAAACAGTTTTTGAATCATGAAAATATGAATACGCTCTAGACAAGCATCTGCTTAAGTTACTTATCTAATTATATTTATCTAAAAACAGACTAGTGAAGGTCTTTAAGGATGTCAAATTTCAAAATCTTACTTGTACTTACATATTGTAGTTACTCTTTCTTAATATAAAACTAAATGTGTAATTAGAGGGCAGCAGTGTGGAGTAGTGGTTAGGGCTCTGGACTCTTGACCGGAGGGTTGTGGGTTCAATCCCTGGTAGGAGACACTGCTGCTGTACCCTTGAGCAAGGTACTTTACCTAGATTGCTCCAGTAAAAACCCAGCTATACAAATGGGTAATTGTATGTAAAAATAATGTAACAATTGTAAGTCGCCCTGGATAAGGGCGTCTGCTAAGAAATAAGTAATAATAATAATAATTGCAGTGTGTACTGAGATTACAAAATTAATACTTTTATCATCAGCAAAACAGGCCCAAAAAACAGGTTGAATGTCCCATTACTTGTAATTAATGTTACCATCTATAATAATCTATAGAATATCTAATCTATAGAATATTTAATACCTAATGGTACATTATCCTGTATTAAATGCATTTTAATAAACGTCATACAAAAATAAACAGTATTGGAGAATATTAGGCTCTTATAATGTATCCAGCTTTCAACAGCATTATAGTAGCCTATATAGAATATATAACAATATGAAATAATCAATTACAGCTGTCAGTGCAATACCTAATAGTGCATTATCTCATGTCAGTTTGAAATGCAAACAGTGTGAGAAAATATTCTTATTTATCTTGTTTTATAATTAAAGCCTTCAGTGCAAGTTCCACTTTTTTAAAACAAGAACAAATGTTTCTCTGCTAATGCAATAGAAATGAACATGTTCTTGCAGTTACTAATTCATCTGCACTCCACTGCAGTTCATCATTGTAGATACTGTACACTATGGTTAATATTGAAAGGTGCATTTACTGTATGAAAATGCAAACGAAGTTGATAGAAATTGTAAGCACCTACCGCCAGTGATGATAAATTCCTTAGTGCAAAAGATTGCTGTGAATTTACTCAAGTGAATTTACCCAAGAGTGTTTTTATATGCTTGTTTTTCTCACTTCCCTAATTTGAGCAGCCTCCTTTGAAAATGCAGTGTAAAATGTTTATGGTGTGAGCTGTTTCCCAATATTTGGTTTACTTTACAAATAATTGATAAACTCCCCCTGGTGTCTGATAGATGTAATGACAAGTTAGCAACCTCATTGGCACGTGACTTGTGAGGTCTTGAAATCATGACAATTTCCCGTTGCACTGAAGACGCTATATATAAATGCATGCAGGTTCCTATTTCTATAACCCCCCCCAGACCCTACAGCATGCAACAATGTAGTACAGTAATAAGCATACCGTCCAATCAGGAGGCTGTCCGCACATCCACCCCCATAGCTCCTGCCAGGTGCGCCCAACGATCCCCTGAATCCCCGGCCGTGCTTCCCGTGCGTGGTAGGGGTCACTGCTGGTGCAGAGCTGCATGCATAGTCCCAAACAGACAAAGGCTGCAGACAGAACTATTCCTGAGCATGCAAACAGCACAGCTGCAGGGTCATACAATCAGTCCTGCACACGATTTGCAGATTGCAATGCAATAGCAAAGTTCAGCAAAGTCCACAGACACAGCTCAAGCACAGACGCACATAACAAAGTCCCAGCGTCAGCCCTTTATTACAATATATATATATATATATATATATATATATATATATATATATATATATATATATATATATATATATATATAAAATCCACTTATGGTTGCAAACTGTATTTAAAAATACTAGGATGCTGGCAAGTAACATGCAACCCATAGACTAATTACAGCTGGGAAGAAAATAGTCAAAGTAAGATTCCATGCAGTAAATGAGCGAATGTGGAAAGATATACTGCACTGAGAATACAGGATAAGCACCCAGCACTGGAGACAAATATGATTTCAGAGATGTTGACGTGTATATATCCTCAGTATACAAATACTTGTTTCTCTTAAAGGTCAACAGGAAGGGTGGGGTTAATGTGCAGTGCAAGAACATATTGCAAAAAAAACAAGTCACCAGTTCAGTATATTGTTGAATAGCAGATTCAATATGATTAGTGGCAGTGTAATTAAATGCAAGTAACATAAGACACAAACATATTTCTATGTTAATCATATATTTTATATATAGACAAAAACATTTATATATATATTTTTTACAATATAAAATAAAATGCTATCCATGCTATCAAAGTCATTGATATGAACCCAGTACAATGCAGCATGTAACCTTTATGATTACAAGCATATCAGCATTACAAGAGCCAATCAAATCACCTGAAAGCACAAAGCAGGCGGAGCTCATTTGCATACAAACTCCAGATTTAGCTGGCCTGTTAAATATTTAACTAAATGTCAAATCTTGTAACTATTATTTGTTGTTATTTGTTTATTTAGCAGACGCTTTTATCCAAGGCGACTTACAGAGACTAGGGTGTGTGAACTATGCATCAGCTGCAGAGTCGCTTACAACTACGTCTCACCCGAAAGACGGAGCACAAGGAGGTTAAGTGACTTGAAGTGATTTGAACCAGGGATCTCCTGGTTACAAGCTCTTTTCTTTAACCACTGGACCACACAGCCTCCTATAACTAGATTTAACTAGATTTATAAATTATATCTGAATGTACACATTTAAAAAAATATTTATTTATTTTCACATTTATTAAAAATTAATTTGATACAAAAATAGACCCTTAGAACAGTAAATAGCTTAATGCAGAGGAAAAAACACACAGTGCTACACAACAGCTTTTAAAGCTATTAATACATATAACCCATAACATGCACAGTTTAAAGATATCATAATACAAAACAGCATTATGAAAAGAAATGAAAAGCCTTCTGAAAATATTTTGCAAAGGCTTTCAAAGTATTTGGATTCAAACTATAAAACAAACCTGTTACTTGCTGTACCTGTAGTACTACTGCTTGAAAACAAAAGTTAGATTATCAAGATAACTCTTTATACCAGAATATTTTTGAAAGAAAAATGGTAACCCTTTACATTAACTGTCTCTAAATACTGTGTATTTAAATAGCAGTTACTTAGTAAATACATGCACACTTACACATAACTACAATGTTATTATGCATAGTTACAATCTATTTCATGTGTACATTATTTTGCATTATATAGCCCTGACCCTAACCCTAACCCCACTAACCTAACCCTAACCATAACCCTAACTCTAAACCTAACCCTAATCCCACTAACCTAAACTTAACTCTAACCTTAAGCCTAACTATTTTACGATACAATAGAAATCTCCAAGGCAATGATTTATACTACCTCTCGTTCAGGATTTATCCTTCTTAGCTGGGTACTTGTGTTACACGTCTTTCTGCTAAACGCATTCTCCATCCACGACATCTTGCAGTCCTGGCTCATGACAATGTAGATGACAGGATTCATGCAACTATTTGCAGCAGCAAGCATGTTGACTATGGGCATCCCAATAACAAATACTTCTTTATTGAACTTCTCAGGGTATAACGCTAGGGTCATGAGCACATGGTAGGGCACCCAGCAGATAAAATAAGCAAAAATGATGACGCGGGTGATTTTATACGCCTTGGAGCGGCTCCTTTTAAAACATGAAACGATGCATATAACTAAATAAGGAATCGCTATACCACACAGAATCCTGCTTGCAAGCACGGCCAGGTGATTGTTTCTCCCAGCTGAGGTATTGTTGAAGATGTCGTAGCTGTCAAAGCAAATCGTTTTCCCGTCCTCCACAGAGGTATTGCGGATCACGAGTGATGGAATGCTTAAGATTGCAGAGACAAACCAGGTAACCAAGGCCACATTTACAGCTACGTTTGCGGTGCAACAATTCTGAGCACAGGCAAAGCCGGTGTAAATACCGTGGTCAAGTCTGATGATAGCCAACAAGAAGGCACTGGAGAACATGTTGAAGAACATTATGTAGGAATTCATCTTGCACAGAAACAGTCCGAATAACCAGTCGAAGTCATAAAATGCATAGACGATAGTGAAGGGCAGAAACAGACAGAATAGGAAGTCAGTGACAGCCAAGCAGAGGAACCAAATAGAACTGGGTGTCTTCTTCATCTTGCAACTCACCATAAAGATGACCAACCCATTCAGTGTGACGCCAAGAAGTAAAATGACAGAGTATGACCCAATAAACACATATTTGAATCGGTTTTCCAGTGGTATTATTTTTACTGGAATTTGGTCACTATCGTTGACAGCTTTGCCATTATCATAGGTAGAAAATATATCATCATAGATATAGTCAAGATCATCATAGATATATGTATTCCGAGTGGTATTGGAATGGTTGGGGGTTGACATTGGAAACCTCTGATGCTATGCTCTTCCTTTCCCTGGAAAAACAAAAGCAGAAGTTTTGAGTAAATTTGATTTCCCTGGGAAAAAAAACAACATATCCGATTACAGCTTTATAGATTGAGACTGCAGTATAACACCATACATGCAGTATTCCTCACCAACTACGCCACCCAGCTCCTGGTCCAGGCCTTGGTACTCTCCCGCCTAGACTACTGCAACTCCCTCCTGGCTGGCCTCCCTGCGTCCGCCACCCGTCCGCTCCAGCTCATCCAGAACTCCGCTGCCCGCCTGGTGTTCTCTCTGCCTCGCTTCTCCCACGCAACTCCACTACTCCGCTCACTCCACTGGCTACCGATCACAGCTCGCATCCAGTTCAAGACTCTTGTACTAGCCTACAGATGCCTTGACCAGACTGCACCCAGCTACCTCCAGACCCTCATCTCTCCCTACACCCCACTCGACCTCTCCGCCTCCGCTTGCACTAGAAGACTGGCTCTACCTCCTCTACGCCCTGCCTCCAGAGCCCGCCCTTCTCCACCCCGCTCCGCAGTGGTGGAATGACCTACCTACAGATGTCAGGACCGCCCAGTCCCTGACCACATTCGCGCCTCCTTAAGACTCACCTCTTCAGACAGCACCTGTAGAACTCCTCTGTTTCTCCCCTGGGACACTTTCACTCTTCCTTAAATGTGCTTTACTTGCTCTTATCTGCCCCTATTTTACTGCATTTAATCCTGTACTTCAGAGTACTGTAATCTGCCAAGTGTTTAATCTGTAGTATTTGGTATTTAATCATATCTTGATGTAACTATCATTGTCACGTTTATCTGCTATATTATTGAATTGTATTTTGTCACACTTGTACTTGCTTGAACTAGTCATTGTATTTATCTTGCTCTTATTGTATTATTACTTGTACTGTAACACTTGAAATGTATTTGCTTACGATTGTAAGTCGCCCTGGATAAGGGCGTCTGCTAAGAAATAAATAATAATAATAATAATAATAATAATAACAGCAGCCAGTATTCATTTTATTAAAGTGTCACGCAACACATTTAAAAAAAAAATATTTCATGTGCGTAACTTGAAATAGATGTTATCTGGGCTTTCACATGAGAAAGGATGAAAATCATTTCTAAGCGTGCAAGGCATTTCTAAAACAGAAACATTTCCAATCTTTTAAAAGTTACCTTTGAAATCCTTTTCAAACCGAAATGCCCTCTCCTCCAAATGTAGCTTCAGTTCAGAAAGTCCCAAACTCTCTTCACGTCTCAAATTCAGTTTTCACTTTTTAAAAGTCCAAGGCAACAGGAACAAAGTCACCCTGACAGAAGCCAGCCTCTGCAAATCTTTACTAGGCAAAAGTTCACAAACTGCACGTTTTCCCACTCAGAAAATCTAATATTATGTGCTTGAACACACACAAGTCTCTCAGCTCTCAATAACGTGCAGAAAAAAACAGTAAATTAAGTTTGGAATATTCTGGAGCAATTCCTGCTGTCATTCACATGAATTCCCGGAAAAGCCCATCTACTGCACAGAATGTTTGTTATTCTTTAAACTGAAAGTAAAAAAGTTCAGACTGTCTCTGTTCAACAAGCAGTCCCACCACATAGCATTCTGGCAACAGGGATGTTTCAGATCTATTTCAGGCCACTGGTCTTTTAGGCAAATGAAGAGACTGTGTTGTGAATAGTTTGAAAAGTATATTAGCCCCAGCGATGTCATGATCTTGACAGCCTATTCCTTTACATCTTGCTTAATAATAAAATGAGAATTGATAGGGCTAACAATAAATACATTTTTCTGCCCATGCTGCCCAGAGTCTCTTTATCTTTGTGTTTATTTCTGACACCCTCCTCTGAAAACATTACATCTACATATGGAAACCACATCTCATATCCTGTGTCAATTCAAACAATACAATGTCATTGTAGATATAACTTCTTGTTATCTTGTTGCATCCTAGTTCATATTGTATTGTAGGAGTATTATTTGCACTTACTGTAAACTACATTGTATATGAATATTAAGCTTGCATTGTAACCCTTTACTGCGCTGTAACACCTGTAAGTCGCCTTGGATAAAGGCGTCTGCCAAATAAATAAATAAATAAATAAATAAATAAATAAATAGTGTTTTTGTACAGCGATTGGTCACTTTATTAAGTACTGTGTAGCACAGTCCAGTAGACTTTGCTGTGCCCGAGTGAAAGTCTACATTACTATTCCACTGTTAATCCTGGCTCAGAAAAATCCAGTCTAATTTGCACGAACAGTATTAGAGCTTTTCACCCAGCAGGGTTCTGAATCCCTTACATCACGCAACACCGGGCACAGAGTAAAGACAGTCCCTTTGTAGCGGGTGCCGAGTGGCTGTAGGGAGTTAGATGCAAGAAGCAGACAGAAGCAGGTAGGTCCATTTGCAACCGCTGGTATTTTTATTGATTTCTTCTTTTTGAAATAAATAATCAAAAATAAACACCAGAACTATGGAACTAAACACAGTGTAAACATTGTATAAATAAAAAAAAGAACAAACAACAAACAACTTTAGCAGGTATAGAAGAGGTTCTATTTCTCTTTTACTTTTTACTAGTATTAGTTAGGCTTTTACCCAGGGAGATAGCAGCTATCCCCTCATTCCACACAAAACCCACTGAATACCTGCAGCCTTTTTTTGCCTTGGCCTTCAGGTAACCCCGTCCATCTGACTAAACCATTGTAAGAGGCAGGTAATTCTAAAACCAAACAGGGCTTTTAATACAACCAATAAACCACATATATACACACTTACATATATAATGGTGTACATGTAACATATATACACACATATCTAGGAGTATAGTTTTATTTACTTTATATTAGGCTGCTTACAACCTAATTGAGAATTTGCCTCCCCCCCCCCTCCTCCTGTTCTTGGCTAATGCTAGCACCTAGGAACATGCTGGCCACACCCGGGCCCGGGCCCGGGAAGTTTTCTAACTTTTACTTGTCAAAGAAATAATATTAATATAGCACAACCATAATATATAACACTATAATTTGCAATCACTGTTTATTTTTGATTGGGATATATTTATCCAGGTAGTTAGTTAGTTCATTATATTTTAAAACTATTAGTGCAATATTTTCTTTACTCGCCAGCATTATCTGCATAATATCATCAGGGAAAGGTGCACTTCTCCCTGAGGATACACTGCTCAACATCCGACAGCTACGCTTTGTTTTTAAAACTAACCTGACGCATTTTCTTTTTTACAGGAAGAACTCAGCTACCAGGATCCCCGATTCAAAACACAGGTAAGAAATGACACTTTTGTTATTGTTTACAATGTCAGAAATATAAACAAAGTCTGTGCCGTTTTAACAGGGGAAGGAATGCAGATCCTTCATACCCTGCTATTAATATGGATTGTGTATCCGTTAATACTCTGTGTAGAAAGAGAAAAGGCACACACGGCTATTACTGAATTAGTCGTATTAACGGGTGATCTGTCATGCATCTTTTCAAATGGCCGTTGAAGATCTCTCCAGTTCAGATCTCATTCCTGAATTGTGTTTGCTTGTGGTGCGTGTGTCCTCACATAATGCATTTTCCAGCCTGGAGAGGACCGATAGCTTGAATGTTTTCTTGAAGTCCTTTCCCATGAACACATAGAGGACAGGGTTTAGGAAGCTGTTTGCTGTGAGAAGGCCAGTAGCGATCGGAATCCCATGATGGAGCACCGAGTGCGGTATTTCTCGATGGTTTAGCTCCAAGATATTGAACACATGATAGGGCACCCAGCAGATGAAGAAGGTGATGATGATGCTGGCAATGATTTTAAATGGCTTGGATGATTTGGTCCGGCGGTTCTTTTTCAGGTTCCTAACGATGATGCCGTAACAGATGACTATGACAATGACAGGAAGGAGGAAACCGGAAAAGAATCTGGTGAACACGACAGCTTTGTGGTACTTGTTTACAGCCTGCGATGTGTCTGCAGTCAGGTTGTAATTGTTGAAGCAAATGATTCTCATTTTCCACATGGATGTCCCGCAACACTAGTGAGGGGGTGCTTAACAGGGCAGTTGCTGTGCGGTTATTCTGTGACCAAACTGGCAACACAACTGAAAGACAGCGGTCAACACTGATGATAGTTAGGATGAAGACACTGGCAAACATGTTGAGGAACATTATAAGGAGTTCATCTTGCACATGACCAGTCCAAAGTGCCAATGGAAGTCGTAGGCTGCATGCACGATACTGAAGGGAAGAAAGACACAGAATATGAAGTCAGCGAAGGCCAGGCTGAGGAACCAGGTGGTGTTGACTGTCCTCTTCATCTTGAAGCCCGTCATCCAGATGACCAGCCCATTCCCACACACACCCAGCACAAACGTTGTGGTATATAGCAAAATGGCTATTATTTTCATGAGGTGTTCATTTGATGGTGTGCTGGTAGCGTGATCAGTGATGTCGAAGAACTCAGGATTGGGTTCATATTCATCATAATATTCATTATTGCTGCCATTGTGATTTCCAGAATCTCCATCCATGGTAAGCCCAATGTGCTGTGCTCTATTTATCTGCTGAAAAAGAAATATGCTCATGCTTTATTAAATGTCTTGCAGATCTTATTATTATAACTATTGATTTACTGAATGTATTGATTCATGATTTGGATAGACTGAAGGGAGCTCCATAAGCTGGCGTAAGATTGATTATATAGTACTGTGTATGTATATGTGTATTCTACCAGTGGAGCATGCAGCCTACAGCAGTAGAATTTGCATACTGTATGATAATATAGAAGAATTCTCACATTCTAAAACAGATTTAAATATTGACACGCACATTAAAACTGTTGCAAGGAAGTGGTGGATATCACTCCTCCATGTCTGACAAATAGACCTAGAGATCCGAAAGATTATATATATATATATATATTTTTAGCTAAGCTGGTTTTAAATACAGAACTTAGGACTTCTTTTAAGTGGTATCAGAATAACTAATATAACTACATTTATCCTCTGTGATCATTTTGAAAAGCAAATTGTTTATTGTAACCATTTTATACTTACATTGTGTCTCTAATTACTGTGCATTAACATAGTAGTTACTTAGTAAAAACATGTGCACTTGCACATAATTACAATGCTATTATGCAGTTACAAGTACTTAATGTGTAAATATTTTTGCATGATATAACCCTATCCCCAACCCTAACCCTTTTCTGATACAGTTGTGTACTTACATATATCATGCAAAAATATGTACACATTAAGTACATTGTACCTATGCATAATAACATTGTAATCATGTGTAAGTGCACATGTTTTTAATAAGTAACTACTATGTAATACACAGTAATTAGAGACACTTCATGTAAAATGATACCGTTTTATCCACCTTAAGTTTATCTCTCATTTTATCGATGGATGAAATGAGGCGGGCTGCTGTTTACAGTCCTTAAACACAATATGAAATCTTCTTGTAAACCCAGTTTCAGAAAGCTGAACGATATCAATATTACTATGCTGATAGACCCAATTAAACATACCCTACCTATACCAATTGTAATGTTATCTGCGGACAATGTACTACCACAAATAGCTTGGCAAAGAAAATGTGACTGTTTTATTTTTACTAGGCATTCTTTGTATTAGGTTAAAATGTGAATATTTAATGTATGTTCAATGTATATCTGCAATAAAAGTCTATTATGATTAAAAATCCATCAGAATAAGAAACACTGAGAACTACAAAATAGGAAAACAAGCCAACAAAACAAGACTTACCAACGAAAGCTGATTGCACTGAGTGGCAATTTTAAAACCAGGATATTGGTTGAGAGACGCTAACTTCCCTTTATGTAAATACTACAACAGCCAATGCATTTTGTGTTCTGCTTCTCCAGTCCTAAGTTTGGTGTTCATGTGGCCCAATTTATGTGTATTTTTGTATTATTGTTTTAAAATATATCTTTTTTAATATATAAACATTTTCAAGCATGCAAAAAAAATGACAATTGTAGTATATCTTACCGAAACATTTCACATGTACAGGCACCTTCTGATAAAGGGATCCAGAAAACTTTAAATCAACACCAAAAAATGCGATATTTACTAAGAGGCTGTGTTACTAATTACACACCACTGACAGTATAAGAGATTTCTTAAAATTCCAGTGCATCTTATCCAGTGTACAGATGACATCACATGCATGGAACAGCAACCGCATTTGATACAGTACCTGGACACGTTGGCTTCCATTTAAGTCACTAGCTTACGAGACATGCACCATGCTAGTAAGGATGGCTTCAGATGGTTCCTGGCTGTAGCTCCTCCTTCAGTGCATTTTCCTTTTCAGGAACCCACCAGTATATCGATGTTATGCAGCACCAACCCATAGAGTACAGTAGTCCAGTTTATCAGTGGTAGTTTTGAGGCTGTGTGTGACACAGGACTGCATTCTCGGTTGCACAGCCTGAGTGCTCCATTCATTCTCTTCCTACCTGCGGATGCAAAGTCTAGAGTTTTGTTTACAAAATGCATGTTTCTGTGTAATCATTTTTGGGACTGTTACAACACTTAATGCTTCTTTAACACTTTCCTTGTGTGATGGATGTTTGCTGCTCATGGAATAAACTGGCAGCAAAATCAATCAACTTTGAAAGTGAAAGGTCAGAAAAAAATGGTTTAGACATAATGAAGGAACGACATGAATTCTTTGGCCTTTCATGAATCAAACATTCCCTTACAGTACTACTTAACCTTAAATTTGAACACGTTGGAGTGGATTACAGTCTTTAATATGGTTTTATAGCACTGTGAAAGTGTTTACCTACAATACCTGGACTTTCCAGTGAGTTTCTATTTGGCATCAATTATTAAAACCATTTCTAAACGGTATTAATACCTGGCATATGAATGGTGAATGAGCAAATAAATGAGATGGCCAATAATCATTTTAAAAGGGGAAGCTATATAAGCTCTGGCAGGTGTCACCAAGTGTTCTAGAGGATCCAAGGTTTTACTGTAAGAGAAGGTACTATAAAGAGTTATGCTGTTTAATGAATATTAATATGGAAATGCAGGCTGGCTGTTGATAATGCCTGTCACTGGAAGATTAATGCCACTGGGTTGCAGAAAGCATCTTGGTATGCTCCCCAGTACAGTCTCCTTCTCTTTAGCTTACAGATCGGTTAATGAAAATGAGCTGGGATGCCTGTGTGTCGACTCCCAAGGTGGCTGTCAGACACTGCAGACAGGGCGAGAGCTTGCGCTGCACATTTTATTTCGTTTTTAAGGATTTATATTATTGATGTTTTTTTATCATGCAAGCAAACTCGTCGCAGTGTTTGTTTGCGCTCGTTGTATCTTAAAGAGTTAAATTCTTTAGGACCACTTCCAGATTAATTTTCACATGAACCGCATCCTAACCTTAAATCACAAGTCTAATGTCACTACCAACGTGCAGAATTGCTGTTTAGTCCCCCAGGGTAATATTCTCAGTAACACTTTACATTAAGTGTCTCTAATTACTGTGTATTTACATAGTAGTTACTTAGTAAATACATGTGTACTTACACATAATTGCAATGTTATTACGCATAGGTACAATGTACTTAATGTGTCAATCTTTTTGCACAATATATGTAAATGCACAATTGTATCAGAAAAGGGTTAGGGTTAGGATTATGACCGTTGTCATAATTCACAACAGAAAGTAGCTTTCCTCAGTGATTCCAAGCATGGGTGTTACAAATGATCTCTGTTTTTATTTCTCTGAAGGAGATACCTGCTGCAGTTATCACAGCAAATCAGGACAACCTAACACCCATGTGATTTCTATTATCAAACTCCTAGAAGCTATGGAGCAGGATGATCACGTGTCATTGGCTGACTCTCTACAACACAAATCAAATAATAAACATAATGGATCATGAAAAGAGGGCTAACTGCTTATGCAACCTGGAGATTACGACTTGCACAGTGCAAGATAGTAGAATCTCTCTAAAAACATTCAAATGTGCAGAAGCAATCCCTCTTTAAGAATTCACAGGATTCACAGAGCCATGTAAAGCGAGAGTGCAATGTTTTATTCATAATAACAATCCTCATTTGTCAAGGCGGGCACTTGCTTTGATGGATAGCTTATGGAGGAGGAAAAAAATGAGTGAGCCTCTAGATGCCTTTGAAGTTTCTAAACTCATTGTGTACCTCGAGTATTATCAGCAGATGAAAGCCTTAGGTTTTATTAATCAAGGTCGCGGGGAAACTGCAATCAGAATGCGTCAAAGAGAAATATCTGAGGTTAGCTGTTCCATTCTCACTGTGCAGGTAGCTCAGAAGGTTTAACTTTATTTTTTGTTAATTAATTCACAGTTTAAAGGGATTTTTTTTGCATAGCACGGCATCACCAGTAGCAAAGTGTTAAAAGATGATTGCTTGATTATGGCAGAAACAAACGAATAGAAAAACATAAAAATAGCACTGTCAGCAAGAGCTGAGTTTTAAAACAGTCGTTTTCAAACTCCCTACGTTTAGGGTTGCCCTCTCTGAGGTAGAAAAAAACAACACCTCCGAATGGAAAGTGGAAAGGGGTGTTAAATGTTTAAACTCTCTTTAGAAATCTGCTATTCATCCAAAAGGTAAAAACAGTGATAAAATTACTACTATAGGACTGACAACCTATTAATATTGTGCGTCGTTTTTAAGCCTGTTTTGAAAACCTAAATCAGGAATCAGACCCATTTAGAACCCAGGTATCATTTGACCTGTTTTGATAATTGCGGGATGCCTTTTATTATTGTACATTTGCATTTTAAATTGGAAATCGCTGAACAGCAAAGACTGCACCTAATAAATATACCATTCAACTTCACTACCTGGTTCCCAAACGTGTGTCCCCCTTACCCTGCCATGTGGTTGTCATTACGCTCCCCAATTACCCAATTAGCGCATTGTTAATTACACACTCACTGCACTTTCAGGAAGAGACCCTATTATTTACACACAGAACATTGTTACACTGCTGGGTACTGAAGTCCAGATGTAAGAAGCATGATGAGTCACATCTGTAGTATCTTGAGATTTGGATGCCATCAGTTCCTGCAAACCACAGATGGTTTGTCTAAGCCATGCATGGGAGCTCTCTGTGCCAAACCTTCCTGCATGGCCCCTCTTCTGGATGCACAGAAGCAGATGCCTCATTATGCAGTTAGCTGTAACTGAATTCCCAAAGGAATCTTCAAACGCAGGATTTATTTCATTAAACAGATACTGAGCAATTCACCTTGTGTAATCACTGCACATAAAGCTTTAGTTGGAAATGGGCCGAAGGAGACCATAAAATTAATGTCACAGAACAAAGTTAAAATAATAATAATAATATTAATACTGTTACCTCAGCCTGGGTTAATGAAAATGTTCTGCTGGAACCTGACAGCTGGGAACCCATAAGTTGCTTTGCAACAAACTGTTTTCAAATTTCTATAAATTTAGTAAAACAAATTGTGAACGAAGGGGATATTTTGTCATGCTTGTTTTCTCTAAAGAGCTATGACATGCCCCATGTCAGTGAATGTGTTGTTCTGTACTTTCTGAGAAGCACTGGTCTGGAAACAGCGGAGACATCTTGAGAATACATTGAGTGAAGAACAGCAAGGCAAAGCAGTGCTCTCCTGCTGCTCTGAAGCACAGAGAAATCACACACATATTCCCAGTACGCTGAAGCAATAATACCCAACACAGCAGAAACCAATTACTAGCCTCCAGCCCAAAACGCCATCTCTACAACTCACACTGATGGTGGAAGTTATCCAATGAACGTCCAATACAAAGGACGTGAGGGAGGGAGAGAGAGAGGGAGAGAGAGAGAGAGGGAGAGAGAGAGAGAGAGAGAGAGAGAGAGAGAGAGAGAGAGAGAGAGATGGGATTTAAAATCTGGGACTTGAGAAAATCAAAAAGTGGACTGAACAGGAAGGTTTTGAATATATTATACTTAATATATTGGTTGCTGAATTAATGTATAAATAGCAGTTATCCAAAAAACGGCATGCCTTTGTGTAATGTACAGAGCCAGATTGAATTGTAGATTGTGGATGGAGCCAGCTGCAGCCCCAGTTTGATGTCAGAGATAAGATTGAGTTTCAGGGTGGAGATGTGACAGGCACACCTAATGATTATCTGAGGTTACATCAGAGCTCCGTCCTTAAATGATAAATCACATCCCTGACGTTTGGATCCTGGAGAGGCGAATAAATCAAACAAGCAAATAAATCAATCTGGAAATAAACGTCGCTGCTAAATGTTCAGCTTCAGAGGATAGGATGAGAGAGCATCCAGTCCGTGTGTAGTGTGAGCTCATTTATTGAGAAAAATGTCTGAAAAGATGAAAATTAATTTCCTTCCACTAAGAACAAAGTGGCTTTAGCTGTGAAGTGCAGCCCGTCAGAAACTCTGAAAACATGTAATTGATTTTCATAATTCAGTTCAGCATCTAAATCAGCATTCTGGATACCACTGGCACTTGTTCTCTCAAGAGCTAGATTAATGGAACAGCTTCCCGACAGCATTTATTGATGTGTTTCCCTCTTCTCTTCCGTATGCTATGCTGCATGCCCGTATGGATCATGCAACAGAAACAGGCAAACGGTTTACCTGAACAGAGCTTGAAAAGTGCAAATGACTTCAGAGTCTGTTTTTGTGAGGCGTAGCGGACAGCTTGTCATGGTGCTAGAATGCTTTGCATTCATTGACATCTGGAAACATATTAAAAAAAACATAGTTAAATGCATAGCTGTAGTTTTCACTGACGTTTCTTGTTTGTTTTGGTCAGTTTCCACCCCACCCCTGTCCTCTACCCCAATTTGAAATGCTTAATGTCACCTCACAAATCATTTGTTGATACTGACTGTGAATGCAATGAATGACGATCACATGTTGATCTCGTTATTCAGGTAATTTAAATAGGTTTTAATTGACAGCGTTTTGTGAAGTCAAAGTGTTACGAGGCGCCAGCTAACAAGCAGTTTGAGGCCAGACATTCACAGAGCTTTAGAAGCAGTGCCTCTTTGGGATCGAACCCAGTCCAATAGCTATTTGACTGGCTGTGCTACCATCCTGTCGGAAACTATTGCATTTGTCTTGGGCAATATCAGGTTTCAGATAATGCACAGCAAAAGCAATCACAGTCCTAGTTAATGCTGTATCGAATAACCCCAGCTCCTCATGATTGAGTTATTGTTTAAAGCAGAGTGATATCATCAGCACTTTCAGTATGAGAATCATAGAGTCGCTAGAGAAATGGACAGGTGTTAAAAGGTAAAGAAGGCAATATGACTGACCAAGGAACTCCAGATATCACTATACTGCTACAGGTTATAAATACATAAACTGAATTTAAGTCACAGGTAAAAGGATATTAAACTTTGGATTTTTTTTTCAATAGATAGAGTTCCAGTTCTCAGGGAGAAATCATCTGCAGTTCAGCAGCTAACATGCTTCAAGGAGACGTTTAATCCAATAGCTATTTATTTGCTCCCTCTTGATTTGAATCCCAGGAAGCTTTCATGACACATCAATAAACAGCGTTAAAGCCACAGCTGAACTGCCTTCCATAAATCACTGATGTCTTCCACATCGTTTCATTTCCTTAAGTGTCTGGGGGGACCTGACGGCTAAAAAAAAAACAGAAACGCAGTTCATTTGACTTGGATTAATCCAATGTATCTGAGTAGAGACCGATTTGTTCATTTTGATCTATTTAGTACTTTCATTTGGTGCCTTGTGGTTTGGTAGCTAACTTATGCGTGGTAATGCCTGTGTCGCCTTCATGTAGCTCTTTTGTGGGTAGAGAACTGAGCTAAGCGTTAAAGCTACTTTATGTGTGAACTGTGGGGTTCAGCTGGGTTTAAGTACTTATTTTATATAATGCAATTTTTAAGTCACTGAGTCAACGTAAATCTTCCAAAAATGCAGAAAAATTCAAAATTCAAAATAATTTAGGTTTGGCCATAGTCTGGGTGTGACAGAGAGAGAAAGAATTCGAACTGTAAATCTCCCTCCCGACCAAGAAAGGTGCTGGGTAAGGTTGATCGTATGCTTCCTCCTAGATGGACTGCCTTGACGGTAGGCGGAAACCGGAAGGTGACCATATTAGGGGGAGCGCGTAGTTGCATGTACCTGGAAGGATTTCATTGCAATCAGCTGCGGGTTGTTTGCAAGGAGGAGGTTCTGGGTACAAAAGGGGAGCAGCTACGTTAGTACGGCCCCTTGTGCTGATGACAGTATCCAGCCGGAGCCTGTGTCTTGTTATTGTTTGTGTTTTGTCTCAACCAGAGGAGGAGTGAGAGTCGGGAGCTGCAGCCATGAGCCAGCACTAAAGACCCGAGCACGTCCCTCACAGCACAACACAGCACAGCACAGCACCAGCACTCACCACGTCCCGGAGAAAGAGCACAGTTTCGTGCACGGAGGATTGTGGTCACAGGAGTGTTATTATTATTATTATTATTATTATTATTAGTAGTATTATTTTTGTGTTTACCTCAAATAAACACAGACTTTTTGGGAGAACTCCTGTCTGGACTTTCACTTGTGTTTTACACCACTCACATCCTGTTCACACTGGGGTTCAGGTTTCAACATTGTGCACACCCCTAGTTTATACTAAACACTAATGCAATACTGGCAGCTAAACAGACTCTTTTAGCCTTGTAAGCAGAGTGTTTGTTTATGGACTGTGAGCCCTCCAGTATTCTGAAAACTGCAATGCTGCACACTCAAGTGCTGTGCTCCGAGAACATTGCTAAACACATGCTCATAAAAAATGCACAGCGATTTACTTTAACCCAGTTTCCTCTGCGCTCGGTGCCTGATTTGTTGCTGCTCATCTGAAAGGTTCTGAAATGGCAGTTTAATGCAGACGCACTGGTAGGAAAGTAGCTTGTATTTCCTTTCTGCTCACAACACATTCATGAAGAAGGATGCAACACATTCATTTATCAAGCAGGGTCTGGTGAAGGGATCCAATGAGAACAGTAAAATCCATCTTTTAATGTCAGATGTATTAATTTCAGACTGAAAGAAACAAAGGTGGGGGTTGGCGGGGGGGGGGAGTCATGTCTCTAAAGGAGACTTCTGTCGTGGCTGCCAATCGCCTCCTCTCACTCACCAGACCGAAGCAATGGATGTTACCAAGCTAACGGCTTGGTAACATCTCCCCCTGGACTCATGGGGAGTGTGTAGCTGTGTTCAGTTTGTTGATAGGTGTGTGCTTGTATTTGTGGGAGTGTGGTGTCCTTTCTTTAGCTTATTCTCTGAATAAAATGCACACTTTAAAGGCAAGACCCCTAGCTGTCTGCTCAGCCCTTACAGACATGTCTCCATATATAAAAGGGTATTCAAGGTCATTCTTCTACTCAGTCCCTAGGAACCCTAAAGTAGCCAGCTAGCTTATACAAATGCATTCTCATATAAAACATGACATGGTAACAATAATATTTCTGGTCTGCACCTTAGGTACAGGTAAACAGCAAGATATTGAAAAGCAAAATCTCAATATGTGGTGGTGGGCAACTGTTGGGCTGCACAAGAAGGCATGTATTTGTGTCAGTGAATTAAGATTAGAAATGTTGCTGTGTGCCTGTGAGGACCCTTTCCCCTTCAGCTTCATCCCTCAATCTGCCAGAACTGTTTTCCAGCAGCAAACAGAAAAAAGGAACTTATAATGCATCAGCTGGAATAACTCAAGCACTGCCCTTAAGATAAAAAATAAAATAAAAAATAAAATAATTCCTCAAGGTTAATTTACAGATACTTGCAGATTTGTATTTTCAGTGCATGACACACTGCATTTTTTAAAGGAAATAAAGGAAGTGACAAATCAAAAGTGTTTTTACATCCATTTCCAAGATTTCACGGACTTTATTCAAATTCACGATTTTCATGATTTCTGTGACAAAATCGTACTCATGGTGAAATTTTAAAGAAAACATCCACGATCAGATTAGAGAGTCGATCTCAGCCTTCCACTTTACTTCAGCTGCAACAACAAAACCGCCTTTGAAATCTCTTCAGCTGTTTAAAAAAAAAAAAAATGGCATAAAAAAGTCTCACGATGGCTACATTCACCAGGCTTCCCTAACTGAGACAGGAAGAACATTGTGCAGAAGTGGCATAGCACACATACCCTTCAGCGGTGTAGTCCTGAAACTGAAGATACCACAACGCCACTCAAATATTGATTTTCTTGAACAAGAATTATTGTACGAAATTCACATTTTATTTGTAGACTGAACTAACACATATAATAGGTAATGCATGTATATATTCTCTACAAGTATTTCCGCAAAGTGTCTTTCTCCATCTTCTCAGAATGTTTTACTGGGTCTGTGGCAGAACGAAACAATGTTTCAGAATAAGAGAATATGATAAATGCAATGGTGTATTCCTTCGTAAATGGACCCATGTAAGCTGACTCTCATTAACAGTTTTATATAACCAGGCACAGGGGTATTATAATTTATAAATGTCTCACATGAATAGTGATTTGTGTATTTTTTTTTTCTTTAAAATAAACAGAAATCTCTTTCTTTTAACTATGCACTCAGGATAAATGATTACGGGTCGTTTTATTTTATTTTTTTATTCCACAACCCACCAACCATAATGAATGTAATTTTAGTTACCACCTCCCGTGGAATTGGAACAAATTACCTGTTAAATTGAAAAGTATCAGAAGCAGCCAAGTATTTGAAGGTATGGAGATCTTAACAAAATTTAATTTAAAGAAGCAGCCAGAGAGAAGCAAAGTGCTATTTCTGCATGGTGTCTTTGGTATTATTATTATTATTATTATTATTATTATTATTATTATTATTATTGGGCTCTCTTGCTTAAATATTTAATAGTACCGTATGACTGGTTTCAGAAGCCTGGATTTCATCATGATCAGTTATAAAGTTACAGGTGGCACATAAGTACCTGGCAAATTCACCAGCAAGGAATCAGAAAGCTGGGAGGACTTGCAATGCTTCACTGATACTTATAAAGAGCTGGGAGGCGTAAGAACAGACTGTGCTCAAAGGTGAAATGAGAAGAAAGGTCCCCAGGCGTTACGTTCAGCACTGCCTGGTTTCATATAACCCCCCCTCCCTGGGTTATTCTAGGAATGTTACACTGAGGAATGTTTTGCATGATATAATCCTAACCCTATCCCTATCCCTAACACTAAACCTCTCTAAACCAAGCCCTTTCCTGATACAATTATACACTTACATATACAGTGGAGAGGGTTGTACGTGATGCAAGACAAGCGATCATCAGACCAGATGGACCACTCTAACAGCAGTGTCCAGTCATCAGCCATTGTCTAGCATTACTGAATGCCGTGTATGACTTCATGAACAGTTTCAAGAACGCTTTGAGCAAACTGGCAGCTCGCTGCTTTTCAAAGCTATGCAATCCTTAGAATTGAGGCATGACAAAGATTAGAGGTTGGGTACAAATTTGAACCGTGGATGAATATAGATGGCTCATTACTTGCAAATAGTAATAAAATGTTAAACTGCAATTATTTTGTAATTAAAATCTAATTAATGTATTTTAAATATGTTCATTTACTGGGAACTGACTGTAATTGAGGCATTTCCTGCTTGCGTGTTTTCCTTGGATTACAATTTAAAATGCTTGAGTACATTTATTAAAAATATGTAGATTATTCAACCATTACATTTTTATATTTCCCTATTTGTCCCTTGACTGGGCTTGAGTCCAATTTTTACAAAGAAAAAGAAACGAAAGGAACATTCAATTATTTTGGAGTTTTAATATTTCTTCTCTACCTGCCTTCTTAGTACTTTTAAATGTATTTCATGTGGCTGTAAATTAAATGAGAAAAAGTGGAACCTGTATTTTGTTTGTACCTTCAGAGACATCTTCCCAGGCCTCCTGTTCATGCAATATTAATATTATTGTGCACCTCCATAACTAATAGGCATTTCTTTGGATGGTCTAACACCTGGTAGAAGTGCATTAGGAATCCAGTACACTTGGGTATTCATTTACTTTCTGAACTGAATCTGAGTTTTCCACATCATTCATTATGAATACAAGTATGCGGAACATTGCTTCTGTTCTGTTCTAAATATTATGTTTACATGATTAGAATTCTCATTTGGAAATTGGAACGCAGCCAATGGAACCTCCCTATCGCATATAAACATAGCACATGATGGCGTAATACAGATTTATTTTCTGAGACTAAGGTGTATGAATCAAAACACAGGAGGAGACTTGTCCACCCTGTTTTGTTTTTTTTTCTTGGCTGGTTTTTAAGGAATTTAAAATGTACAATGTATCTTTGTTTTTGAAGGGAGCCATTGAGTAAAGACATATTCCTTTTAGTTGTTAGTATTTCCTCTTACAGTTCTGTGAGCGCTGGTGTTTGAAGACTCTACATGCTCAATGTATCTGTTGGAATTAGCCAACAGGACATAAAGAGCAAACTAACCCCAGTCTCATTATTGTTACAATGTGAACCGTTACAAACTTAAAGACCTAGAACGAATGCTTTTGGTGCCTCTTGATTTGAAGAAAGGGTTGAATTGGGCTGCGACCCACAGGATGAGGAAGCTGACTGATCTGTTCACGTTGAAATACTCCTGTGGGAAGAAAGGGATTTAGCAGCTTGCCAAAATCAATACAGCAAACAGGGCAGCCAGCCAGGTGTGTAGGCAGATTTTTTTTTAAAGACCTGGAAATTTGATATTAGAAAAACAGATAACCACAAACTGAAGTGATACTTCAATACACCAAGTTGTAATAAAGTGACCATTAGGAAACTGGTGATATCCCTGCATTACGTGGGTCTAATTGCTGTGTATTTACATAGTAGTTACTTAGTAAATACATGTGTACTTACACATACTTACAATGTTATTATGCATAGTTACAATGTACTTAATATGTAAATCTGTTTGCATGACATAACCCTAACCCTTTGCTGTACTTGCATTAAGTACATTGTAACTATGCATAATAAGTATTACGTTCCACCACTGTTTAGGTCATTTACATGTATAAAATTATGCAGGGATCCAAATGACAAAAGACATGGAAACCAAAGCAAACAATGGGAGCTGGCCGCTTGAAGTTAGCACCGGAGGGTTAGCAACGCATGCAGAGATGCAGATTGACAACAGAACTGTTTGACAAAAGGATTAAACACCTGCAGCAGAGGGATTCGAAAAAGTGAATCTCTTGAATTGAATTAAGAATCCATAATGAAAGCCTAGAAGAAACAGCAAACCAAAAAAAATAAAATAAAAAATAGTGTAAATGTGCTGTATGTTTGAACAAATGTATGCTTAAGTAATCCCATTTTGGATAAGGAGATGCAAAGACTTATCTTGGAGAAATGAAACAGTAATGGTGTGTGTGTCTGTTATATTCAGGTTTAGTCACTCTGGAGGATGCTTTCTAAGCTTCAGCCCCAAGTAAATGTCTGTAGTAAAAAAAGCAAAATGAAGCTGTTTTCTGTACTTCCTCTTGCCCTGTCCTCTCTGTTTAAAAGGGGCCAGCTGCCTGATATGCATCCTCAACATAAACCCAAGAAAATTCCATATTCTTCTAGTTCATGTTGGGTTTGGTTTGAGTTGGGTTGAGTTTCATGCATGCTTACTCTTACTTTTGGCTTTAAATGCCTTGCTTCCCTTTCTCCAAGGTTGAGACTCAAACCTGGGAGCGTGTGCTGAGCTTCTACATCAGGATCTATCCTGGCCCTTGCTCAAGGTTACACAGCATGATTAGCTATGTATCCACGTTCAACACAAAGTGACCAATTTACTCTTCAATAGCAGTGCTGCTAATGGCATCCATCAATTGTCAAATAGGAGGGAGCTGATTCTGAAACAATACTAACTAAAATCCAAAAGGGCAATTGAATTAACTTTATTTATGTACTCATTGAAAACCTGCTGTCATTCATCTTAAACAAAATGAACAAATAATGGATTGTGCCTCTTTGAATGAATGGGTCAGCTTGGGGCAGGTTGATCCAGACAAAGGACTTCCATCAAACGGTATTGCCATGTGCCAAAACCAATAGGCTCAAGGCTAAATGCAAACCGTATTGCTGTATTCCTTGCATACACAAGTAGGCAGTGCTGAACAGATGACAGGACTTCATTACAGATGCAAGGCTGCTTGGGTAAAAGCTACTGTACAGCTCATTGTTCAAAGTCACCGAAAAGCTAATATAAGTGGATTATACAAGACACAAGCTCCCTGATATTGAGTTCTAATCCCCCCAGGGTTCCTGCTCCTCTGCTGAAATCTCTTCTAACTAGATGCAAAGGATTACAGCTTTACCATCCATAAATGATCAACTACTTTAACCTTGTGCACCCCTGAATGTGTTTACCATTCCTATAACACGCTGCTAATGCCCCAAGCAAGAGCAATCCTATACAGACAAACAGGTGGCATGTTTATGCAAGAAGACAACATATGTGGATGTAAGGTTTTTATCTGTGTTTCAATTCTAACGGGTCTGCATTCTGAAAGTACTTAGAAAGACACCAATTCACACAGAAACACCAACAGGCTCATACACTATAACATAATTGAGTGCCTTTACTGCTGGATAAGATTTTTTTTTTTTTTGCCAGAAGACAATAACCACAAACAAAAATAACAATAAATGAAACATTTAAACGTATAATTGCAACCCATGTGAGGTACTTATGTATTATTTAGTTTCACAGAACCAACGGACTGTTTATCAGCAGCCCTTCCAGATGGAGGCAGCTTTGTATGCAAGAACAAGTTCATCAAAATGGTCATTAATTGCAAAATACCCAACAGATTACAAATCATACTATTAGAGAAACATACTGCTGTATTGCTTCCTTCGCAGTGGGTAATTAAAGATTAAATGAACTGCCTGTGGCCCTTTTTTATATTTCTCTTTAAAATGGTCTCTTATACGACAACATGGGATGAAGGGTTTCAACTATCCCTGTTTGACACTCATTACTACAGGCATGCCCTCGTTTCTTCCAGGCCTGCAGTAATTGCAATTTGAATGTAATTGCTCAGAGTACAGAAAGCATTTCAAGAGAGCGTTGATTACATTGTGTATCCCGCTAAGGTTCTCACCTGGGCTTATGATTGAGCTGCATAAAAAGGTTGCCCATCAGCCAAGCAATACCTCTTGTCCAAGCAGGCTTGAGTCCACGTTAAACTAATGTGTGAGTCCTGACATTAAATAGAGCTTTGACATTATAAAGACCAGTCGTCCAGTACTTTCTTTTGACGTGCCTTCATGTTCTCCAGTTGGCACAGAATGATATAAGAATATAAAAAAGCTGGTATACACATGCAGAGTACATGATTTAAAAGGGGCAAACTGTTTTTCATTGTTTGTTTTCAGATAGGAAGTTCGTCAAAGACTCTTCACCAAGGGCAACGGCCAGGAATGGCAGCGATCGCTGTTAAAGAGAAGCTATATTTACTTCTAGAAAAGTATTAGCCCTATATTGTTACCTGTTATGCTGAGGCAAACTGGAAAGAGTAATTGTATCTGTAGGATTTGTTTTTCTTATTGTATGTAGCCATGGGAGAGAGGTTATTAAAGCTGTCGTCTTATTCCACTGCCTGGACTCAGATAATGTTATTAGACACTGTATTTAGTGAGTGTTGGGACTGGATGAAATCAAATCTGAGCTTACCGTAACTAGAAAGAAATCAAACTGTCATTAAAGAATAATAAAACATGTGATAGATCACTTTCCAAATAACCCACAATGTCCCCCGTAAAAGCAATACAATTCACCATGCTGCAAAATACAGCAAATTATTATTTTTTTCATCACTGGTGTAATTTACTCAGGTAATTAATTCAGAATATTGTGATATGGATCAACACTGGGCTTCTAATAAGATTTCACTCACCAACACATATTCTCAAATACAGTCACACCTAACAGTCCTGGTTTTTATTTACATATGCACTGTGGTAGCACAATAGATTTTGAAAAAAAACAATACACAGTGCGTGTTTAGTGTGTGTTTAGGATGACTTGTGCATGAGGCAGACATGTAGTCAGTTTTTAAAGCATCATTAATTCAGGTCAAATGGCTTTTGAACCCAGTTCCCTGAGGGAAACGCTGCACATAATAATGGAGAATTCTCTTCAAAATATCATGTCTAGCTTCTCTGGGTTTGTTCAATTTCTGAAGAGAATTCTTTATCTGCCATAAGTAATGATAAACAAATCAACTTAAGACCAATCACTGTACAAGCCCCTAATTAAAATGTCTTTATTCGGTGTCTTTGACATTCTGCTGATAAATGTTTGGAGAAATAATCTCTGTGAATCTAGTCCAGTGTGTACAAGCACAGCCAGCATATGAGTCAATGCTGCTGTTTTTGTCCATGCTAAATGTACTGTATACACGTTTAATGGACCGTGCTGTATGCTGTCTTTAAATTGCTAGTGAAAAATAATTTCCCAAAATCGGAAACAAAAATTGAGAGGAAAACATTTGACTGTCTGAATCTCATCCCTGAAGAAATTACTTTCCATTTTCTAAATGATTGCATTAGAAGGTAAGGTTTGGTTTAAATTAAATGTGTTTTGTGTTCTAAACTTGTGTTTGACTAGCTGTGGCCATTCGTCTTTTGTCTTCTTTGAGGAGTTCCTTCGGGAAGAGAAGATACAAAAACACAGGCCAGGCATTTTTTTTTATTTCTTGTAACCACTGGATCTTAAAAAAAATAAATAATAATAATGTGCTTGCGTGGTATTTTGTCTGTATCAGTTATGAGTCTGAACATTATTAATGGAATCTTCTGTGACAATTAATCTTTTTAAGCAGTATCCCCACTGGTAAACATATGACTGAAAATTGAGATTTTTCTAGCTAGGTTGTAAATTACTTTTATTTTACCCTCAGCTAGAAGAAAGCAACCAAGCAACTTTCCTGTCAGAACGAATCAATAGAACAAATAATTAAGTTTAGGGATGGGGGAGGGGGGGAGGAGTTCAGAAGTCAACACACAAATAATTGCTGCACTTTTAATTATAATATCAACAGGGACCCATATAAAATGAAACATACCGTGCGGCAAAACAACTTCCAAATGTTATTCTGAATTTCTTTCTTTTTTTGTTTTGTTATGTTTGCATAAAACATGTTTACTGCAAATTATATTTCTGCAAAATACTTACATCACATTTCCTGGTGAGACAGTGGGTCAGTGTATTTGTGGTATGGTATTTTAAGAAGATTAGCTGTGTGGACGTGCATGCTGATCTTGTCCATTGTGACAAGGTCCCACTCCACTCCAGCTGTAGAAACCTGGTAGAAAAGGACACCACATGTGGGGCTGGGAATTGACTCAGAATCCTGTTTTAATTCCAGTCATGTCTGAAACCAAATTCCAGTTATGCCCTGACATCCCTAGCAGCCCTAATAGTCATTTGAAATTAAAAATAAGGCAAGCAAATAAACAAATAAATAGGTTACATAAATAAAGGTCTCTAATTCTAATATAATGACACAGTAACTCACATATTTTTCTGTTGAAGCATCAAACCAGTACAATCCAATATTTTTTGTAATTAATCGTGTAATTACGTTACCAGTGAAGAAGTAAATTAGAAAGTGTGCAGTGTAAAATGCATCGTGTAAAATTGGACACGCGGAAGCATAGCTCTTTGGTTTCTACATGCAAAGGCCACTGTTTGATGCAAGAGAGAGAGAGAGAGCGATCATGATAAAAGAGTCTCTCGTTGTGACATTTGAAGAGAGCCGTGAACGAAAGGTTGAGAGGTTCCATCCACTATCAACCTTCCACTCCAAAGAGATCACCTTAACTAGACAGGTCAATTCTGCACAATGAGTAATTGCACAAATCCACAGTGCTTACAACCTAGTAGACCACCAGGCAACCGGCTCCTAGGAGAGCAAGAAGAGACTTGGTTCAGTAGCATGACTGCAGGTTCCCACACTGCTTTAGAACCCAGTTTGCTGAAGTGGCAGTGGCAGTAAAGGTAGCTTTAAGTTATATGTAATTGTGACCCCTGCGGGAGACACAAGGTAATGCAACTTCAACGCTGTTAACTACCTTTGCAAACAGGTCTGCCCTCACCAAAGCCGTGTCACTGTATCCCAAAGGGGCTATTCTACTTTTTAATCATGATCACTGAGCGAGTTGCTTTCTGAGCTCACTCAAGCATGGGAGTATATTGCTGGCTGCATTACAGTTTAGTCTGGTTGGCTGTTAGCCCATTTACTGCTTAGAGCTCAGGCCCGTTATTTTCCTCTTATCGTTCCAATACATTCAATTACCTTGAGAAGCTAACACTTATTCTGGTTATTGACAGGAGCATTAATGAGGACTGAATCTTCCCCAAAATACAGACTGTTCAAGCTTTACTGCTGCAGTTGTTGAAATCCGCACAGCAGATACTTTTGACTTTTCAGATACCACTCCAAAGAGTTGACAGGGATTATAATGAAATTCTGTGTTGAATTTTCAATGTTGCATTGTCATTTTAAAAGATATTACACATTATAGAGCCAGTCTTTATGCCTGTCAGAATGCAGTAGTAATATACAGGGCTGTAGGACTTGCTTTAAAGTCTCTGCTGTTATTGTTGTCATTAATATTACACTAAATAAACATGTGGGAATCATGTCAGAATCCCATATGTAAATGAGATGCGTTTCTTGTAAATATATTATAAAGAAGAAATAATAATGAGTATCAGGCACCTGTTATCATTTAAAATAAAAACAGAGAAATGTTTTGCTGGTTTGTTCAACGGCTATCAAAACAGTATAGCGTTTTAAAATCATGAAATCCATATTAACATTTTTAAAATCCTCCTAAAAACACTTAAGTTTGTTCCATACTCATCTCTGGGCCTTAATCTCTTGAAGCTACGATTGAAAAAAAAAGAAATGCCAAAACAGCATTCCGACAGAAATGCCACTGGAAGATAAAGCTGTTTATTCAGAACTCTACAAACACTGGAACTTTTAAAGTCACTCTGCCATTAATCAACTTTGACTATCCTGTCCATAGCACCATTCCTGTCCTTACTCTTGATTTATTAATGCAATTTTGCCAAGTGACTCGCTGCCTGTTATTGGTACTAACACCATCCAGGGAAAATAAACAAATGAATACACAGAGGACTGACAGCTACCTCTACTGTTATATAACAATGAGCCGGTCAGACCAGACCCCTAAAGAGGATCAAACCCAGTGAAGGGAGCTTCAATGTATATAATGTAATGCGTGGATCAAATACAGACAGGAACTCAATCACAGGGTATGGGTTATGCCACATTACAGATATAAACCCTATCTGAATTCTATGCCTTTTTACACAGAATTTGCGTGGAATTTCACATACTCCCTGTGGATATTTTTAAAGTGGAGTATTTGTAGCGTTCTCCCCAGCCGCACCTCCACGGAATCAACATGGAAATCCATATAAATTGGCTTTATTTCTTGCTTCTCTATAATCTAACCATGTAGATCAATGGCCTTGGATTGCTCTCCCACCTCTGCAGTTTGTCACAGAAAATGAAAAGGCTTCCTATTCCAATTCAGTTTAGTCAAAGGATGTAAGAGCCAGTAAATGAAATTATTTTTCAAATGAATAAGGACAGGGGAAAAAAATTGCCACTGATTTTTAATAACAACTCCTCTATTCAGAGACTTCACAAGGCTTCAGATACCCTCTGCCCATTATGATTCGATGGCCCTTGCCAGAGGGTAATTGCTATAGAAACACTGCATATGGGCCAGGAAAGGCTGCTTAGTGAGTGACAGTTTGTTCTACAAAACTATGATCTTGAAACGTTTAATAAAAAGACAATTTAAAGAGGCATACAGATAGGGGAGACTACATATTCTCTAGGTCCCACATTACTTCCCTGTGTTTTTATCTAATGGCTGATTCATTTTACATCAAGGTTCAGGGCATCCGCACATTGATAGAATAGATCTATAGAACAGGGCTCAAAATTCACACATCGTTTTATTTCCTACCCTTTTTCAAAACAAGAACGGGAAGGCTTGTATTTTGTAGTGGGAACAAACTATAGGCCAGATTTATCTTTATGGAAAACTGTAATTTGCCCCAGTTGTTTGTGAAAACCAATCTGTTAACCTTACAAAAGTAGGAACAAACAGCCTAGACACATTTTTTGAAATAAACAAAAACAATTGTGTTTAAAATCAGTTATCCCCTCCTGTGACCTGTAAACATCAACCTCAGAGGTCTTTGCTGCTGCCGTCTCTGCTTGAAGAGGGCCCCAGAGGCAGCGATGGTGCATTCACAATTACTGTATCAGCAAACAGGAAATATAAATCTAAGTTATTTGCTGTGTTGGTCCTAACTGTACCCTTTATTACCCAGAGTAACTGCACTCCACCCACATTAGAATGATAGCTTGGAGAGGCTATGATTTCATATCCTGGAAAGAGGATTTTATAAGGGCTGGAGGCAGTTGATATGCACGGTGTATCAAGACTTTATCACCGGCATCGCACCCAGATCACAGCCAACCCTTTTGTGTACAATGCTGCCTGTAAAAATGTTATTAATAACAAACCAATTACATGTACTGAGCATACAGAATATTTACTATAGAGAAGGACCGTGCATCATACTAATGACTACTGGAGAAGGTGTAGGTTGGGGAATGATGACAGTTTTAAATATACAGTACTGTCCAAGTGTTGACACCTTGTAGTTCCAGATGTTAAATCAATAATGAAATTGCATGAATGTACTTTTTAAAGTCCTAATTAACTTTTAATGGCACTTTTTTTTACCATTAGACCAAAATTAAAAAAATAACAGAAGAGTCTTGACACAGTGTATCTTTGACAAAATGTGGTGTTTTTTTTAAACATAACAACAATGGTAGAATGCATGCAGTACATTCACTAGAAACTGTGAGCTGGGAAACAATGATTTATAAAAGCTAGGGTCATGTGGAACAAATAACAATTAAAAGCCTTTGTTTGAGAAGTGGCCTGAATACCAACAGACATTCTTAATGTATCCTGGGCTGAGATAATGGATAACACCACAGCTATTTCCCTAAAAACCAAGGCCATCCATTAGAGTGCTGTCACAGATTCAATGTGCTGTGGCAGTACAGTGTGTTACACTGTTTCTTTTCAGTGACCACCTATTAAAGACAATGAACGAACACGGCTCTGTGGGACCAAAATGTATCATACCACTACTTTATAGACTGCAGAAACCCTGCAACCTGGCTTAATGCACCACAGGTGTGGTGCATTAAACTCCCATTTTCAAATAGGTTTTTCTTTATTCATAATGGGATTTTGTTCTCTCTAAAAAAATCAACTGCAATTGTACTGCTGCCTGCATATATCACGTTACAGAGGAAGAAGTATTTCCAAACTAATCACTGGCAAATTACCTCAAACAACTGCTGCCAAAATCCGTATTACCAGATACATAAGGATTGTAAATCCAATTCCAATCCCAATAGATTATTGTTGCTGAATTTAAATTGGAGTTCCACTTTAATCCATTATAAAACATTTTTAAAAGCTATCTTCATAACTAGAAAATGAATTGCTTTGTTTTAAAGTTGTAATCAATGTTTTTTTTTTTCATTATTATTAAATATCATGTGTGATCCACAGCAAGGTTGTTCAGGCTTTCAATAAGGATATGCAAAAAAATGACATCCCCAGTGCTAATAAAATATTTATTGTTCATGTTAAGACAAGATATGGCTGTTGTGTTGACTCAACTGCTCAACGATTTATTTTAATTAAAATATTTGAAGTGCTTTCATTAAAGTGTTGCTTTAATTAAAGCTGTTCTTTAAATGTAATGAAATGTGAAGCTTTGTTAATAAACTAAATACCATATGCACAATTTCACCGCTTAATTTTTAATGTGGTTAAATGCTCTTTAGCACAGGTTATCATTGCTGTGTGATGGAGCTCAGTACAGGGTTAACCTATTTATAATACTATTAGGGAATGCATATAAAAAGCATCTCTAAATTGAATCTCTTTGGCTTGCACAGATTACGTTATTTGGGAACCTCTGTTCCTGTGTCATTTATTGGCCTCAGATCCCCATTGGGAGAAGAGAGGCAACGTGATTGTGATGTGGTATGTATTGTGAGTTTGCTGTACCTAATATCAGGTTGGACCTTGACCTGACATGCATAGACACCACAGTGTTCTGGAAGGTGTCTAAAAGCCTGCTAACCCATTACTATTTCAAGCAATTTTTGCAGAGAGGTGGGAGTGTCGTGCATGATGACAACTGGCTTATTCAGGTTCATTCTAAATGCTTGTATTGAGATCAGGGAACTGGATCCAGACGCCATCTTCATAGCAGTTTAGCAGATATTCATGCTTTTTCCACAGTGATGTCAGGTTTTTAATGGCTTTACCAAACCTACCTGTGATTTTCCATGCACAGCACTTTACAATCCTTTTAATTGGTTCACTACAAAAAAATACATCTGCATTGTTAAATAAAACCTGTAACCTTGCATAAGAGCTTGAACACTTTCTTTACTCACACGGCCTTCCTGGCTCATTACTCACTTAATACAAGTAAGGTCTGCTCAGCAGCAGACTTGCCTTACAAGGTTAGATGCACAAGTTCAGGGTAAGCATGATAACTTGCGTTTCCTCATTTTCTAGGGAAAGCTAATTAAAAAGTCTCTTCCACGCTGCAGTGTGTTAGCTCCCTAAAGGACACAAGGGCTGGAAAGACAACTAAAGCTCTAAACAATAAATGAAACATGTAAATCAGTGAAAGCAACAGGAATACATTAACCAGCTGCGGCTGTTGCAGTCCCTGTGAAAGTCAAAGTCTGCCTTGTCAGGTTTCTATTTAAGATTCCCCCACAGACAAGGTTACATATGACACAGGTTTATTTGCTATTATGAATTATAAGTAGAGTTTCAGGCAGCATTCTTATCAGATATCTGGAGCACCCATGGATGTTAAATCATTCAGTGCTGGTGTTGGATTGACTGAAGGAGACTGAAGGCTTTATCCAGAGTGCAGTCCCTGGCAATGTGCATCTCCCTGACCCTGGGAGGAATAGAGTCTCGATGCCCTCCCAATACCAGGCTTCTATTTTCTCTGTAGTGGTGCCTGAATGTGCAGAATTGTGTGGTGGTGTTCTAAAAATGCCACAAAGCTGTCAATCAGAAACAAACCACATGCGTACGCTGCATAGACCTTAAAATGAACCCTCTAGTTTTTAAACCTTCTCAGCCTTTATCCTTTTTAGTAACTTTGCACAGGATGTAAAAGCTTAGCAATTTCACCCTGCTGTGTGAACTCGCTTGACTTCCTTCTGCTTCATTCACACCACAGAAGAGAGAGAGAGAGAGAGAGAGAGAGAGAGAGAGAGAGAGAGAGAGAGAGAGAGAGAGAGAGAGAGAGAGAGAGAGAGAGAGAGAGAGAAAAAGGATAAACCATTGCATCCACTGGACTACTCTAAGTAAATAATAAAAGGATCAAAAGCAGCCTATGTAAACTAGAGCAAGATGGGTCCTAGGGGTGAATGAATAATAATACTGTAATATTAAACAGAGAAATTACTGTGAGCGGCTCTTGAAATTGAGAGAGATATCTCACTATTGTATGGTGCAAGTTTTTTTTACCATAGACAATGAAGCTGTCCTCAAAAGCTTTCTAGAAAGTCTTCTAAGAATCTAAGAAAGAGACAATATGTCTCTGCTTATCTAGACACAACGCGTGGTATAGTTGAAACCAATAGCTTAATAGTTTGACCTACTAATTCACTGTAAAACCTCATCTAACAAGTGCATAAATCACCAGCACAGACGACTGCACGTATGTGTTCACTGCAATAGAGAACTGCCCTGGGAAATCAGAGACTGTCAAGAACAATTCAATTAAGAACAGATGGATTGTCCATTAAGCCGGACATTCAAGTCTTAATGCAGTATCGTGCAGAGAGAAAGAAGCATGATTGTGTAATGGGAGCCTTGATTGTGGTCTGCAGCATTTTATCTTAATGAATCCTCCCTCAAAAGAGAATAGCTTCACATCATTAGCGATATTGAATTTATTACATCTAATGCTACCTCTGATGTTGAGAGGCTGGGATGTAGCCAAGTGCATTTTATTAAGATGATAACCTTCATTCAATTAGCTACCAGGATGTTTTGGGAAAGGTGGGTTATTTTCAAGGTGCTGAGAACTATAGATCTTAAACTTCTGACAGCAGATTGTAATAGAATGATGTAAAAGTGTCATCTTTACAGTGACATAGCAGGACACAAACATTCTATTTGCGTGCAAATAAATAAATAGTGTTGGGCGCTCTTTTTATATTGATACTTTGCACCCTAGCCCAGTGGTGGCGCTCTTTTTATATTGATACTTTGCACCCTAGCCCAGTGGTGGCGCTCTTTTTATATTGATACTTTGCACCCTAGCCCAGTGGTGGCGCTCTTTTTATATTGATACTTTGCACCCTAGCCCAGTGGTGGTGCTCTTTTTATATTGATACTTTGCACCCTAGCCCAGTGGTGGCGCTCTTTTTATATTGATACTTTCCCACCTTAGCCAATTAGTGGGTGGTGGCCGTTTTGCTGAAGTTTGAACTGTTTTTGACATTTTTTATAATTAATAAGTCTTGTTTTGATTACGTTGCTGGTGTTGTCTCTCTCTGGGTGGGTTGGTCTCCATTCTCCCACCTATGTTGCAAATTAAACAAACCTGTGCAAATTAACGGTTTTATTGTTGTATATTGGGTCCTGGTGCCCACTACCACCATGTGACGTAGTCGGACTACATATGTATATATATATATATATATATATATATATATATATATATATATATATATATATATATATATATATATATATTTAATGTCTTGCAACCATGAACTGCAACAGAAGGCTTTCTGTGCAGTTCACATATTTGGCAACATGACAACACAAACACAGCGCTCTTGTACAGTGCACATCTTTTTCGACTGCCCTTCAGCTGAAGCCTTGAAACACTCCCTCCTTTCCTTCCATAGAGACAGAGCCCGTGTCTGTCTCATCTCAACAGGTTGCTTACCCTAACACAGACTCCCATTATCCTCGGGCAGCTTAATATAATTGAACCAGTATACTCGCAGTGGCTTTCCAAGACCCCTTGTCATGTACTTCTACTGTGCAGAGTAACGGGGTGAAATCCAAGCCCTGAAACACTGTGGGTTCTGCTTTAATGATCTAAACACTACAGTGGTCCTGCAGACCTCCTTCCACTGTATATGTATTGTCTGTAGTAATGTTAATCACCCCAGCGGGATACACCCAGATGGATTCATATAGAGCTAAAGAGAGGCAGTATTTAGATCATTACAATGATCCCCTCTATGTTATCACTTTTTTATAGCAGCTCTTCTGTAAATATATTTACAGTTCTAGTCTTTTGTATATACTGTACGATTCATTTTGTTTTAATGATTAAACACACACACGCACACACACACACACACACACACACACACACACACACACGCACACACGTGCAAAGCACACACACACATACACACACAAGCACACACACACATACACACACACACCAGACTATGCATCAACCCTGAATTGATTTATTAAATCTATTGAAGCTAGGCTAGGACAGGGTTAATGCAATGCCATTTTTACCTTTGGGCTTCCTGCATCAACATCATTAAATCATCTAACAGCATTGTGTCGAGGACTCATTTTGATCATGGGATGGCCCTGTTCTCACAGAGCAGCACGCACCAGCACACAGTAACTCCAAGACCTTGCCTGTGCACATCACTTTGTGAATACTGGCTGGCAGCTGCATCGGTGCTTAAGAAATCGACAAGAAAAATGTGCAGAAGGGCCTAGGGGACGTACAGGTGTTACAGGGCAATACAAGGTTAGAGTGCAAAAACAATAGTTTACAGTAAGTGCACATACTACAAGAATACCATGTGAGATTAGAAGTAACAAGTTTAGGATTAAACAAGTGCACAGTAGATAATTATATAAAAACCCATTATAAATAACAATGACTTGCTTATCTGACAGGTAATAATGGCCACTCCTTAGCGAAGCCATCCCCTTGCGCAAGGTGATTGATGCTAGTGAGTTAAGGGAAGCGCGTGCGACACTTCATTTGAAACACAGCAGGTAGGAATTGGGTTACATGGTATCATAAATAGCATCTAAAGTGGTTTGGAAGAGAGGACCGAGAAGTGAAGTCAAACGGTGCCGCCTGCTCAAACTGTGCAACATGATTTCTGTTATAATAGGAGACACCCGACACACGCCGTATTAACTTACTACAAATCACAAACATTGTACTCAGGAGCTACATTTAACAAACCAACAAGGAGTAAAGTTTGGCGTGGGAAGATTTGATTAGGGGATAGCAATTGTTTTGCATTATCTTTGATAATGAGTCAGCCTTTGAACATTTTAAACATCCCTCAAACTGTGCTTCCACTTAGCTTTTAACACTAACAAGGGCTTAGGGGGGGTGTTTAAAATGACAGCGGGTTACATGTTTTTATCCTTATGTTGTTTGTCACGGGCAGTGGCAGAGTTTTAATCTGAGCTGATTTTGAATTAATGATAAGTCTTCAAAGTTGATCGAAGTTCCTTCATCATAAACTGCAGCAGTTGTATTTATTATTAATATTATTATTATTATGAATTCTCCAGTTGCTGCTTCATCAAACATTACAACAACAAAAAAGATAGTGGATTCTTTTAACCTATTTTGGTTTTCACGCTTCAAATGAAAAAAACGCTGCTGGAAGGAAGATTTCTCATTTAAATGTCTTTTGACGTAGAGCATCTTTAAATCAAATGCCATATCTGATCCAATAAGGTCTCCTGCTCTTAACCTCTAATTCAATGACTAATGCGTTGCTCAATGCAAGCAGACATGCCGTAGAATGATTATGCAAATGCAGGCCAATGTCTTATCTTTGCTCCTCCGTTATACCTTGATTGTGAAGACTTCAATTACCCAAGAATGGGAAAGTAATTTCAGCTGCATTAACACCAAAGTCCATTCCTGTGAACCATCTGCTGAATTTCCATCCAAGTGTGTTTCAAACAATGAATCAGACAACCTTTTGGAAGGGGATTTATGACATGAATCAAAGAGGTGGGATTTATGACATGAATCAAACAGGTGGGATTTATGACATGAATCAAAGAGGTGGGATTTATGACATGAATCAAAGAGGTGGGATTTGTTTCCCTCCAGTTGATAAAAGCAGTGTCTCAATTCCCTTTTATTTTCTCAATCATCCTGTTGAATAGTTAAGGCATGGAACGCACTTGCTGAACAGAACAGACATTTCTAAGTTCCTATTGATTTAAATGACAGCTTTGTAACCATGCATCGATCCGCATTGCATTGTAATTTCAGTACTAGTGTATTGGGTTACTATTAAACATAACTATGGCATGGGACATCTACGCACAGAATAAAAGCATGCACTGCCATTTTAACAAATCCTTAACAGGGCTTGGTTTAATTCTCATTCTTTAGCATAAGCAGGTAGAACAACACCAAAAAGAAAAAAGTAGAATTTTACACAAAAGAGGGGAGAAAACGCTGTGTTTTTTTCTTCAGAAATTCCTTTTTCGCAGTAATAGAATGCATGAGGACGGTCCCTTTTTCTCTAATTCGTTTCTGACTCTTGCTGCGGTCTCTCAGCCTGGGGCGGAGGCTTGCAGTGATTGATGGCTGCCTTTACTGGAGCCTTGTTTAACCTCTCTCCTCCTGAGGATGGGACCTTTAGGTGAGAATTCATGCATTTTATAGGTAGTGGTCTGAAAAACAAAATAGCAATACTGTTACCACAGGGGAAAAAAACCCTTCTTCCAACAGATTTGTGAAGTGTATCCAGACTCTTATAAATAACTCATTTCCCTGTTCAAGAGCCGTGAGGTTTTAACCATTGGAACGTCACGCAGTTGTCATGTACTGAACGTAACCACTGGAAAATTGAGTTTTATCTGCCTGGCTGGAGCTAAGCATGTTAGTCTGGCCCTATATGTTTGAAGTCAAATCAAACATGCCTGTTTATTTAGTAGCTGTAGAATACTGTACATCCCAAGTATAAAAAGCAATCATTTATATTACTGCTTTCTTTATTAGATGTGACTCATTCGTTCTATTATGCACAGCATATGTAAAAGCCAGTCAGTGTAAGTGTTGTAGTCATGGTTAAAAAAACCTTATTTCATGAAATGACTTCTGGTTGTTACATACTGTAGATCAACAATACCGTGTATACTACATACAGAATATTGTATAGGGTTCTGTATGGTTCGCTAACATCCATGAAATGAAGAGTTTTTTTGGACGACTTTAGTGGGTGAAAATCAGTTGCTTTTTATTCATAGTTAAATAAGAGAAAATTAAACAGTACAGCTGTTTGATGTCATTTCCATCTGATACAAGCTATCTGATATCGTACATGCCACCTGATAGAATTTGAGATGGCTGTATCAACATCAGTGTCAGCTGAATATTATAAAATAGTACAAAATAGACTACAGCTCTTAGCAACTGAAAATCTTCCCCCTACTGGTCAACATTCAAAATAACTCCTGCAGCCAACGTCTGTCTAGGTCTCCTTAGTCAGATACTGCCGGACATGTGACCCAAGGACTTTTGTTGGACTTTTGCCTCTCTTCTCCCCTTCATCATCCAGTCACTGAGGTGAGTGGACAGAAAGCACACAAGTGGAGTAGACACCATAGCTGCTGAGTGGGAAACGCAATCCACTGACAAGGCCAACAGATCAGACACTAGTCTTGAAGGCATTAAAACAAAAAGCCGGGGGATTAAACACGTCTCCTGCAGACAGTGTCACTCCGAGGCTCTGATCCCAGCCCACCACCACCACCAGGCTTCAGCCCCACAAGGCCTCCCACAGAGTCCCACCTCAAAGCAGGAGGCTGCATCACACACCAGTGTGAAGAGATTATATTCAGACCCCCATCCAGTATACTGTACAATACAACCTGCAAGCCTGGATATGTTCCCATACCTATTTAATGCCTATTTTCTCAATGTCAAACATATCGGACACTGGGCAGAAAAGGGTTGAAAACAGGTAAACAAGTTTAGCAAAAAAAAAATGTTTAGCAAAAATAAGACAGCTGCTTAGGGATTATCAACTCCAGAACAGACATTTCATATCATTAAAATGGGGTTCAATTTGTTGAAACGGGAGATATTTCTTAATATGTTAACATTGCAATAGTTAACAAACTAGTTGTTAAAAGCTTAATACACTAAAAAGTGACCGTTATAATAAAGGATAACCAATGTAGTCCATCTTTGAAATAATAAGATGAAACAGTACTGTATCTAGTCAAAGACAGATGCTGCGTGTGTGTGTGTGTGTGTGTGTGCGCGCGCGGCGCGTGCGTGCGTGCGTGCGTGTGTGCGTGAGTGTGTGTGTGTGTGTGTGTGTGTGTGTGTGTGTGTGTGTGTGTGTACAGATAGCAAGATTAGACGATACCCCTGGCAAAGTGGCAGTGCATCTGTCTGTTTGCCACTTCAATCTCGGGGAGAAACGTACATTCTACTAATTAAAGTTTAAAAGTGTTGGAAATGGAATCGTTCTGGGCCCTGACTAATGGGTTTCTCTTCATGAGCCACAGGAGACAGCAGTCAGCCCACACTCCTACACTCACTGATGTGGGGCAAATTCAAAACCTGCAGCGCAAAGAAGTAGGTTTATTAATCACTCCTTCCTCAATGGTACGGTTCCTGATGGACGTATCCGCTCCAGGTTTTTGTTTTAACCAGAACCTTAATACTGGTCTTTCCTGTAATGAGCAGCACTGACATACCCTGGCCAGAGCTGCTAGTGTTCTGGTTCTCAGCAGGACCTGCTGGTTCAAATGACTGTATCGCTGTTTGAGCAGATTATGTCGATTCAAGAAAAAGGTCCCTTTACAATAGAATTCATATTGTTAAATTAACCTAATTATTGTAAACCAGTCACCAGCAATTGCTAGACTTCTCAGCAGGGCTTACAAACAAGTTCCACAGCCACTGAGACTTTAGACCACCTGTGGTGTATATTCATCTGAAATCTGGTTCAAATACAGTTATGTTTTGTAGACCCGTGGTAAGAACAAAATCCTGGAGTGTTAGGATCACTGGAACAGGAGCTAAACACAGGCTCTAAACCTCTGTCTTTTTTTTTTTTTTTTTGTGTGTGTGTGGTGTACAAACACTGCCATCTACTGGTGCTGAAATGTATTGTTTCAAATGTTTAAATGTGAGGTCTTCTTTAGTCCCCCTGTCATGTGTTATTGCTTGTCTTCAATAGAAAGGGCATTTTACCTGGAGGCTAATAATAGCAATATTTGAAGGTATATTTCTATGTTTGCCTCGAGGTGAAAGTTTTTTTTTTATTATTATTTTATTACACGTTCACTTGAACCCAGCAAGTGTGACATAGCAGTTAAGAAGAGATATATTTTAAAATCAGATTTAAAAAAAAAAAAATCAATAACACCTTTTCAGTGCAGCTAGACTGCAAATACACCGTTCGATAGCTGTGATTCCAATGCAGTCAGCTCTAAGGATACAGTTACAACAGTTAGAACATACTGGCCACAAATACATTGCAATAGGATTCCACTGGAGTTCCATTAGTTCTGGAGATTATTATAAAAGAAAAAAAAAAAGCTAATAGATCCCAAAGTGGAAGATGATAGGAATAACAGCAAATGCATTGGATTTCATTGAATCCACAGCTATTATTTTAAAGTGAAAACCAATATAATTGTATAGGCCCCCACAGTATCAGCATGGACCCTGCAGTAAGGAGCAGTGATTTCAAAACGTGTGAATAATATCAATCCAATCTTTATTTCAGGCTCATTCGTTCCCGTACAGTCATTAATAGTCCTCAGGCAGCTCATAATAATGAATGCCATTCTCAAAATGAAGACAGATCGCAGACATCCATTTAGCTTTTCTTTTTTTGCATCAAGTTCATGGATGATTAGAGCTGCACCAAGTCCGATGTCCATTTAAACTCCAGTACACACAGCTCCAAATGCAAATGCGTTCGCTAACAAATGTAATTAGGAATGTCGTTTTTTACAGCTCTGTGTTCCATTTATCTGACATTTTACAAGCGCTTACTTCAAAGATGAGATCTGTGCCTTCTTTAAACCAAACTGAAGGCTGGATTTGTCCATACAGTTCCACTTGATAATATGACCAACAGGGCTCCTCATGCTAACAAAACCTTAAAATGGGACTGTGCCTGCTAAAGAACGTACAGATAATGAAATAATTCCATCAATCATATCTGGCCAGCATTGCCATTGCCTATGTAAGTCTCTCTCTCATAATGGGGTAAACATTTTCTTCTTTTGCAACATACTGTATGATTTGGCCACAAACTAACTTTGATTTGTGTAGGTCACCTTTCTCACCTTGTGAACTGCATCAACAGTCTGTATTGACTGATTGAATGCAATTTGGTACCGTTATTCATTAAATTGTTCTATACTGTTGGTATAAAAGCCACCGACAGCTTCAAACACTTAATTATCCAAAAAGTCTATAAATAACTCACGAGTTAGCATGGTATGATTGGAAGATATTTACTGAGACAATGACACTTTGCTTCAATTTTTGCAACTTTCACTGCATTTGCAATAAATTGTACAATGCAAAAACCATGGAAAAATCACAGCAAACTTTAATAAGGGCTCATTTAAATGACAGTGAAAGCTTGTGTACAGAAGCATGGTATTACCACAGACCTCACGAGGAAACCTTGCAAACTGATGACTTATTCCTCAGCCTAATGATTGTAATGGCAGTTTAAATGCAGAACAAAGCCCCCTCTTCTTTACGTCAGTCTGTTTTCTCCTGGGCTCTAATCAGCTGGTCTCCCCCTGTGGTGTTTCTGCGTCACTGCAGATCTCGCCTGGGATTCAGATGCACTTTTCAGCAGCCAGTGAGGCCTGAAGCCATGTCTGGAAATGGGTTTAGTGCTGCTTTTGTACTAAAGATTTTTCCAGCGTGTGAAAGAAATCCGAAGCGATGCAGACCCGTCAGAGCTATAGATATGACTTGGCAAAGTAGAAACAAAGTGCAAATGTCTGTCACACAGGGGTAGTGTCGTGAGAACATATAAAGTCCCATTGCAAAAAAAAAAGAAAAGCCCACTGTAATTACATAAGGTAACCACGTAGCTGGACACCAGTGATTTCACCAATGCACAGTTATCAATTGATTTGCTGTATGCACAGGCATAGTGTTCAGGTATAATCCAAAGTTTTAAAGAGCAAACACCACCAAAATGTTATCTTGCAAGAGCATTTGTGCAGGGGATCCATTTGGGGATGTGCCCATTACCGAAACCTGAACACTAAACCATACCCATGGCATTGCTGCAACGATTGGATGAGGTCAGCTGTGTTTTAGTGACCTATTTTAGTTTCTATGCATACAGACACTGCCTCTCTTTCTCATTCCCTTTCCATTTCTGGACTTCTTTTTTTCCCCTCCATTGCCCATTAATTCAGCCGTTCATCTGGAGAGCACACTGATTATATGTGACCTTAAAGCCCATTCCTTTTGGATTTCATTGTGGAGCTCTTGTAATTATGATAAACCACTGCTGAGTCGATTCTCCACATCTTTCAAGCCTCTCACCCTGAAGATGGGGACACCTGCAGGGGGACACCTGTTCCATGCGCACCCACTATCTTTCCAGGGCAGCAGTGTGGAGTAGTCGTTAGGGCTCTGCACTCTTGACTGGAGGGTCGTGGGTTCAATCCCAGGTGGATTGCAGTGCGATTGACTCACTCCACGATTCGAACTGGCGCTCTGTCCCTTGTCATAACCACAGATGGGCAAACATGCTTTTGTGTTTAATTCTTACATTAACAAGCTTTATCCCTGAACAGCTCTAAGCCCATAAGGTGACTAAGTGAATGAATCAATGGGTATTTGCATGCTTCCTGCACACATGCTGGGGGCTGCCAGTACTACCAGGCAGCGTGCCCCATGCATTTGTTTGCCTCTTTGCCCATTTTGTTCTTCTGTTTTGATTTTTGTTTGTGCTCAGACGGGTTTATGTTTCTTTTGCTTGTGTCGATCTGGAAATGATGTGACATTGGGAGCTGGCTGCTCATCCCTGGAAATCTCCCATTGCCTACGCTTAAAACCGGAACGTTTTTGTCACTATTTATGAATGGGTGGTTTTGTTCACTGCCATATGAGACCAGGAATTCCCAGCCTCTCCAGCTGTGGCTGGGGTCCTGCACAGGTTATTTTGTAAATAGTTTGATTGGGTGTGTTTTTGTTGTGAAGTTTGTATATTCCAAATTTAAGTTTGGCATGGACGGGGTTAACATCCCATCCCTGTAGAAATAAGCGTGGAATGTGGCCAGTCCTAAATTGGTTAATTGATTGCCAATTTGGGGATGGCCACCCATATAAAAGAGGAGCGGGGATGCAGCGCTCTTAACTGACTTAGTTAGTTGAAGGAAAGGACTGGGAGCAGGTTGGGCTCCGTTTCTGCACCTTGACAGCACAGCACAGCACAGCATAGCTTGGGAGCTGTTTGTTTAATTGTTTATGTTGTTTAATAAAAACGTGCAAAAGCACTGAACTGCAGTCTTCCACCGCAACACCACTCTGCCACAATATATTTATATATATATTCTCATGAAACTAAATCTTGTAAGAGATTATGACTAAAGCATGCATCCATCTTCTCATCCCCTTCTTCAATAGGCAAGTAAAGCCGTTTATAAAAATCCATCATTAGGTTAAGGGCTGCAAGTTATTGAGCCATGCAGCCAAGCTAATGTAATAATGCTTCCATGGAGGCAATCGAGACACAGAAGACAGGATGGATTATTAGACATTAACCTTTTCCTCTTAGGAATCACTGAATTACACAGCAGCAGCACAGCACTTATGTCTGCATACAGGGGCTCTCTTATTAAACTGGAGTAGCTCAATCATTTAAAAACTCCTGCATTAGCTTTAGATTTTGAATGAAGTGTTGCCAGACCAGTGGCTCAGTGGTTATCAGCAGTGATTCTTTTTTAAATAACATACCTGAAATAATACAAACATATTGTAGCGATCTCGGTTAACGCAGGCAGGCGCATCACACAGGGCAAGGCAATCCACACACAGGCGGAGGGCGGGCGCGAACCCGGGACCTCTCGCACTAAAGCATAGCGCCGATACCGCTGTACAAAAGAGCCGGCTCCTTTGCAAGGAGCGTATATCGGGCTCATGTCTCTGTGTGTGATTACATCACCTATCAGCCTTTTTGCTGCCTTCCCCCGTGCACGCTACAATATTATCAAATATATAACTTTAACATTCATACTTGTATGAATCTAAACCCACAACCCATACCCATACCTTCATTGATAATTATTACATAATATAAATAGTATAATAAAGGTCACTGCAGTAAGTTGACAGTAATATATACCATATATCTATTTTTACAATTCATTTATAAATGGGCCACACATTTTAAGGAAGTCATTTAATTTACCTTTGTCTGTCTGGTAGAGCCTCTCCAGCTGTAATACATATAGCCTTAGATGTTTCCATTCTGTGAAAAACCTGTCAGTGCTAAAAAACAAGATCTAAACTCAGTTCTGAGGAAACCTGGAGTCGTATGGTCCTTAGCAGACACTGTGCAGGAGTGACTATCCCATATGTTTGAAAATCGAGTGCTCGGGCCAAGATTTCAGATGTGTTTACTGAATTCATCAGAGTGATAAAATAAGATACATATGCATCGTTAATCTTGATGTGCTGTGTAATATCACAAGCCAGGCCAGTCTCGCTCTAAATATTTCAGTATATCACAAGACTTGCATGACATGTGACAGATCACACTTTTAGAGTAAATGTGAAGAACTATATTATTTGTATTAGGGTCAAAGATAGCAACATTATTTTAGGAATGTAGGCTGGTCCACTTCCGAGAATTACATTTTTTTTTTATATCGTTTAATATCAATCAATCAATCAATCTTTATTTTATATAGCGCCTTTCATAGTGGACCACCATCACAAAGCGCTTTACAAGATAGTAAGGATCAATACATAATACATTAAATACAGTGAAATACAGGGCATAGTACATTAAATACAACAGTAAAAAACAATGCAAATACATTAAATACAGGCATATTACATTAAATACAAGGCTGGGATGTGTCCATTGTGGATGCATGTGTCTTACAGAATCATATGAGTAAGATGGAGTGAAAAACCTGAAATAGCAATTTAAACAACAGCTAATAACAGATATCAGGCTTAAAAGGCATTGAAAGCAAAAGAGAACAAGTGGGTCTTGAGAGTTCATTTAATAGGATATGTATATAAAAATGCACAAATCAATAGGCTGAAAGCACTTGCACCTTGTCCATTAAGAGCATGAAAAAGCCTGTTCTGGAGTACTTGATAGTAATCACGAGGCCCAGGTAATGGCTCCAGTGTCATGATTTCCACAAGGACCACTTGAAGAACAGCCGGGGCCCGTCGACACCCATAAAATCCATGTGCACTCGCTCTCCCAGCTGATGCAGCAATAGCCTCAGCATTCAAAGTGGTTTACAACTACAATCAAAAGCACATGTATACGGTATCACTATACACATCTGCATTATAAACACCTCAATGCAAACAACAAAAGATGGACAAATGGACAAAAACCCTACCCACACAGAAATGTTTTCTGTACCACTCCTCAAGCACACGAGAATATGGAAACTGATTAATATAGCTCAGGCTGTATGCATGTAATGGCTGATGGATACATCCCAGTTGTATAAGCTTGTCTGCATGTCTACACAGTGAAGAACCTCTTAGTCATTTGGCTACAGTTCTGCCTTGAGATCCATTGTTCCAATGGACACTGCAGCCAGTGGTGTAGTGGTAAGACAAGAAGTGGGTAGACTCTTCTTACTTGTGTTCCCGGCTGGGCAGCGGTATGGTAGGCACTAAGGGTGCGCATGTCAGTTGTGGTCATACAGAATTGTGGGTTAAAGGTTAATCAGAAGAGATTCTGCCCATCATTAAATGCACCTGAGTCACTTTATATAATAAATTGGAATATGCCTTGGCTTTAACCTTTGATGTAACCAGGATTTGCTAATCACCGGAGTGTAGGAGTGAGTAAACATTTTATTCCTTACATGAGAAGTGGGTAAGCTCAGTCTACCTGCGTTCACCCTCAACTCCACTACTAACTTCAGCACTCAAAGTCCAGTTTTTCAGAGTCAAACCTGACTTCACCATTCATATCCACTGACCTGCCACTGACCTTGTGGTGAGATTATTAGAATCTGCTGCCTCAGCCCTTTTCACCCTTGAGAGCCGTCTGCATCGATTTCAGAGCCAGTGTCCACATTCCCCATTGCAGCACCCCATTTAGTTTGTCTTCATTTCATTTTGTTTCATATAAATTATTAAGACAGCTGGGCTGCAAGTCTTGCCTCCAGAGGTCATAGGATAGGAATAGACTGTTAAGATCACTGTATTTTAATATACAGGTTATAAATGTTTGCAATATGTGCTCAAATCCAACTTCATGATATTTCTTTCATTTTTATTTATGTCTGTGTGTGAGTGTGTGTGTGTGTGTGTTTGTGTTTGTGTGTGTGTGTGTGTGTGTGTGTGTGTGTGTGTGTGTGTGTGTGTGTGTGTGTGTGTGTGTGTGTGTGTGTGTGTGTATGTGTGTGTGCGTGTGTGTGTGTGTGTGTGTGTGTGTGTGTGTGTGTGTGTGTGTGTGTGTGTGTGTGTGTGTGTGTGTGTGTGTGTGTGTGTGTGTGTGTGTGTGTGTGTGTGTGTGTGTGTGTGTGTGTGTGTGTGTGTGTGTGTGTGTGTGTGTATGTGTGTGTGTGTGTATGTGTGTGTATGTGTTTAAAACAGATTGGGAGACACTCAGCATTAGTGGCTTATTAACCACAGTCATGTGGCGCTCGCAACAATACACAAACCAAAATAAAATGATTGGCAGTTATTCAAATGCACACAGCATCATAACGTTGATCTTTTTAGTCTGTCTAGGCTCAAGCAATGCTAAGCTAGGCTGTGATGCTCTGCACCAGTCCCTTTGTTTGACAATGCCAGCGTGCCTAATGATACAGAGAGGCAGCGTTAGGATTCATTAATATGTTTTCAAGGGCATGCAGTCTTTGCAAGTGATGCACATAGTGGCAAGCTGGTCACCGTTCAAATGTCTTCAAGGGACATCTTGCACTTTCTGTAAAAGTGTTTTTTTTGACAGGGTGCAAATTACTGGAAAATCCAGTGTGGTCTAATTCCTTTTTATTCTTTGTCTTTCTGCAGACAAACACTAATTGCCAATAGAGCTTTGATCTGTTGCTAAGGGAGCTGGCCTTCGGATCTCATCATTCTTGCTTGATGCAAGGTGATTCTGGTTGCTATGCAAACTCCACACAGCAGCACTGCTGCAGAACATGATCCCTGAATCACTGCATTGCATGGGGAGTGTGATACACACCATTAGTTACCCGAGGTCCGAAGTCAAATAGCATGTGTATGCATGTGTGATCTTTATAAAGCAGATATAACAACTATATTTACAGAGCTAGTGTTTGCATGTGGGGTTGTGCTACAGAGGAATTCACATTGTATTATTGGGAATGCTTGCAGAGATTGTAAATTAAAATTAAGAAAAAGACAAACTAAACATTTTCTGTATTATTATTTAGATTTTAAAGCAGGCATGTAGCTGAATTGAGAGCAACAGGTTTCAAAGCAAGCAATGCTAAGCTCCAGTTAAATATCCTTCCCTTCATTTGGGGATAGTGCTCACTTATATGGCCTGTTTTACACTGCTGTGGTTTGCACTTGTAAAATCTTTTAGTGCAGTTTAAGTGGCTATAGCAAGGTGTCAAACCAAGAATGCATCAATGGCAAAAGCAGTACATTAACTTTCTTCTCCAATTCCATGCTGATATGGGTCCCAATCTATCAGCCTCTTATTGATATGGATCCCTACCTATCAGCCTCTTATTGATACGGATCCCTACCTATCAGCCTCTTATTGTTTATCCTAATTTTTCAGAAGCATCTTTTGAGAAAGTATGATTGAGCTTTTACATTATTTTTCCAACGACTGACAAATGGATCTTTTGGCAAGATTCTTCAATTAGGGATTAGAATTAGAATTAGAACTACAATTAGAATTAGAATTAGAATGAGAATCTCCTCCTCATTGGGTACTTCTTCGCTATGGGATGCTAGGCACCTCCGTTTTTCTTGTCCTAAAGCCTCGTTGACAACAAGGTCTGATGTTATCTCTGATGGATTCATGTTTTGTGTGGCTAGCACTCAATATAACTCACAGCCAAGTTAGGGTAGAAGCCTAGCATTGCTTGGGTAAAAATGATTGAACAAAGTATTTTATGTTCATCCTTAATGGCAATGTTCCCTTGACAGCACAATATTAGGCCATCTGTTTTGTATTATCAACCCCTATGCAAAGATCAGCTAACTGTCTGTTTAAAACGAATCTGGATATGTAAGAAATGATAGCTTGGAAACGTGCACAGTATTCTCTAGGTATGCACATGCTGAGCTCATCATGCTTGAGGTCTGTGACAATTAGCAAAGCCTCTCTGTGAGGCATCTGCATGTTATTTACACAACATATGGTGTGATTTACATATCAGGTGCAAAATAAGTTCTACTAGGTGCTCAGTTCCTACAGTCTCAAAAATCTAGTTATGACATTATTTAAGATTCCCCTCAAATATATATATTTTAAATTGTAATTATTAAAACAGTCTCATATTATTCAATACACAGATTCTGCAAACAGGTTGGATGCAACGGTGTAGATGTTGCTCTGATTGCAGATAGACCATTGGAGTGAGTTTGAACTACAACTTTGCATCTGCTGTATAGTGCTGTCTTTGAAATGTTTTCAAAAGTACCAAACGATCGGAAACAGAAGAGAAGTTTCTCAGAACAACAATAAAGGAGCCGGTGATGATACTGAGATTGAGATTAACAGCAGTCTAGACCGCATTCATGAATATAAACTGTATGTAATTAATCCAAACAGATTTCAGATATGCAGATACAGCTTTGTGAAACTGAAACATGGTTGCTTTTCAGTTTATCTGTCTTGTGAATAAGTGAGCGTTGATGGAAATGTGGCCAAACCTCCAGAGGATAGCGCGATACAAAAGAAGGAGAAGGAAAGCACAAATTGAGTTTAAAAAAAGACCTTTCAAAAGACGCCGTCTCCCTCCTGGCCTTATCGCCTTTTATCACTCTCTAAATTCTGCTGGCATTTTGAAAAGCTTTGAGGAGGAAAACCTCTTTCTCCTCCGAGATTCTGCTAAAGGGTTGACCTTTCTGTAGCATTAAACACTCGTGAAGCTCAATAATGGCTTCCTAATTCCAGAGAGGAGACTGAACGGCCTCTTCCCCTCTGCAGCCACCCATCTTCATGCAAGAATAGAGCCTGTTTTTGTTTATTAAACAACCTCATGAACCATTGTGCAGTAGTTTGAAATGCACAGTGGCTGAGGTGTGTGCTTTCATGCTGGCTGTAAATAGAGCAGGCTAGGTTTATTACATATTGAACCTCCCCATTTCAAAGATAAGTCATGTCATGATTAAGCTCTACTTAAAACTCGACCCTGGAAGCCCCTCTGCCATGGCCCAGCTCTCAGCTTGCATTCAAGACATCGAGGCCTGGATGTCTGCCAATTTTCTTCAGCTCAACACTAGCAAATCTGAACTCCTTCTAGTAGGATCTAAAACTCAACTTAAGAATCTCAATATAGCTGCCCTGATCCTCGCAAACTGTCTGCTGCTGCCTTCCCCCACAGTACGAAGCCTTGGTGTACTTCTTGACAGCAACCTCTCCTTTGATGCCCACATCTCCTCTGTGGTCAAATCTTCCTTCTACCATCTTCGAAACATATCCAAAGTCCATCCCTACCTTTCCCTCCCGGATGCAGAGATACTTTGTCATGCATTTGTCGCCTCTCAACTCGACTACTGCAACTCTCTATATGGTGGTCTCCCGACATGCACCATAAACCGATTGCAGCTAGTTCAGAATGCCGCTGCCAGGATCCTTACCAGATGTAAAAACCGTGAACAAATCACCCCCCTGTCTCTGACCTGTTTGTTATCCCCAAGCAAAAGTGCACCACACTTGGAGAATGCTCATTTAGCTTCATGGCTATTTCATGTATTATGCATTTTTCACTGTATTGTATTATGCTTTTTTTTACTGTATAGCATGTATATTATGCATTTCTCTGTATTTAAAGTATTATGGATTTTCTTGTTGTTACTGCATCTTGTAAAGTGCTTTGTGATGGTGGTCCACTATGAAAGGCGCTATATAAAATAAAGATTGATTGATTCTAAACCCTTTAACGATCATGTTTTTTTGTCAGATCAAATTTACTGTGGGGTTTAACATTACTCCCCTGCAGGGACTGCTAACCTGCAGTATTTTGAAATGAAGATTCTCAAGCTGGTATGAATCAAACATTGGCGAGTTCACGGTGTAGTTAAGAATGCAGCTCAGGTTTTATTCCAGCTGTCACAGTGATTGGAATAGATTCCACTGGTATGAGTAATAGGCTGGTAAATGGCTTAATAGATGGCTGTAACATATGTTCTGTAACCAAACTGCTAATATTTTACAGATGTTTATTTGCAAACTGTCTGCAGTCACTGAACTGAATAGAGTGTACAAAATAAACCAATAACCAAAGCTAATTCAGATCAAACATAACTGCAAACCGTGTGTTGACTTTTAATGAACTTTTACGCTTTTGGAATACATAAACAAATCTATTTCTGGAATTATAAATATTCAGTGTATTTCTGAATTTTAGTTCTCAATTAGAATATATTACAATTGCTTTAAATACTGATGTATTTATTTATTACAATGCAGGTCCATCAATCAAGCACTTTCAATATGAATAAATAAATAAATAAAATAGTTTACCGTAAGCTGTAATCAAAATTAAAAGTGAAATCCTCAGAGCCAGTGTACCATATGTCGTTTCTGTTTTATTTACTGGAACTCTTCCCTCTTTCATTTTTCTCTTAAACTCGTTCACAATGTAATACCATTTTAGAACTAATATAGCCCACAGCTGTCTCATCCGCCACTGACAATTATGTAAGAAAAAGCATTTGGAGTCACACAGCACGGTATTTTCATTTATTTCTCCCCTCGGATGATGACAGGAAAGGACAATATTTTGTACTTAATTAAATCAGATTCTTTTTCTTCTTGAAGTTCTGAGGCTTACAGAGGTAATGAAACATGAAAAACAGCAAATTCTTCGCACCACAGATTTTTAGCACTACAGTGGCTTGTAGCTGCTGGGCTGATTTATTGCAAAGAAACAACTTAACAAAGTTAAGACCTTTCCCCTTGGGCGACAGAAACTAATAAAATGTATATCTACATTTTACGAACAATATCATTTGTTCTCTATCCTTTGGGCCATAGTTTTATAAAACCAAAATTGTCGTACTAGTTCTCTGATAAAATACGTCACAACTGAAAACATTTCACTAATAAACAGATGCCTTATTGATGAGAAATAATGTCAATGTGCTATTCAGTAAGACAGATTGTTAAGCCAATGAATTATCAATTCACTTCCCCTTTGCCTCGCTTGCTTCCCCTCTCTCAGCGCTTCCTTTGTCTTCAAGCTTGAAAACTATTACGAAGAAAACAAACCGAAGCAAAATGTTGCTACATGTAAGGGCCTTCTGGTGTAAACCTCCACTTGTTCATCTAGCTCAAAAACAGTCCCTCACAAATATGCTGCATTCTCGAATTAAATGCAAGACACAAAGGTAGAAAACATCTACAAATGTTCAGGGTCAGGTCTACCTGGTGCACACCCATTATCTGCCAACTATACAGAGGGTCACTTAAAGGGGCAACGAACGGTAATGTACAACATGCATAAAGTTAAGTACCGGTAATTCTTAAATGGGTAACAGCAAAGACTTTGTTACATACAACACAGATTTGAAGGGTTAGAGCCCACCTGCTCCTCCAGCCACTGGGGTGGTCTTGTTTGAAAAAGGCCAAGGTGTCAGCTTGACTTCCTGGTTGATCTGAATTATTCTGTGCAGGTTTTGGTTACAAGCTGTCTACAGGGGTTAATGACACATGACATCCACTCGTAACTTCTCACCAGGACGGATGTATCAATGCCAAAGGAGAAGGACTTGGCACATGGATTTATACAGCGCATTGTATTTTTTTGATGCTAGTAGGCAGCAGTTCCAGCTCCTTCTTTCTCTTTCTCTTTCCAAGCTCCAAGCTTGAACCCGGAGCAGTCCTTCCTCTGTCTTTATAATCCCTCATGTCAGACTCTGTTTTGATTGAACTGCCATTGGAAAAATCAATATGAGCCGTCAGGAGAGAGAAAATGATTTGATGTGAAGGAAATATTGTCTTAGCAACAGCCTCCGACAGTAGTTGGAACAAAGGGCAGGGATTGAATCCCAGCCATGCCACTGATCCACTACTTGGTGCCCCCTGGCTGGAAGGGAAGCCGAGTGAACAAATCTGGAGTCAATGCATTTCACCACAGCTGGCATACCCTGCGAATTTAAAAATAATCCCAAATTGTATATTTAAAACTCATGAGAATAGCTGTTATTGCCATTATGAACCATTATGAATCTGTGTCCCTTTTTTTAACTGGAAAATGAGTGTTGGGGTTAGGGTAAGGGTTTGGGATAGGTTTGATGACGAGATAGCCGTAAAAGAGAGCCACTGACCAGTTCACTGTTGGTTAGGGTTAGGGTTAGGGTTAGGGCTAGGCTTAGTTTAGGGTAAGGATAAGGGTAAGGGTAAGGGTCAGGGTTTACCTATTTAGGGTTCATTATGAAAGATTATGCCAGTACATGTACTAAAGGAGATTTAGATCAAGACTTACACATGCCTTAACCTTGTTGGACAAATTATATTATATTTTGGTGAGCCGATTCTACATTTTGTAATAGAATTAGATGCATGTAAAGATAAACTTTCTTCACAAATCCTCCCGAGTTAAAATACTCATTTTAAAGTAACAATATATCACAGCATATGCTGTCGACTTCACATTTTAAGATAATCCTGGGATATTGACTGAAACTCAACAATTTATTAATACAGTAAATCAAGCCCCTCGCTTAACAATTCTCTGCCACATATGCTAACTTCAAGGCCATTTAGTCAGCAGCAAGGTGAGTACAAAAGAATCAGGAAGAACAGCACACTGTGCTGCTTTCACTTAGCTGATTAATGCAACATTTTCACTTTATATTGGCTCTCTGGTCTACTACATCTATTACAGCTTTTACACAGAGCACTGTATGATTTATAATACCATTTTATGAAAATCAGTAACTTCATTCTTCATACCTGAAAACCGTTTGCTTGGACAGGATGGAGTGTGTCTTCAGCCCTGCTTGGAGGAGAGAGGGGCTGTAAAAGGAACAGCGTATTGGGTCTCCGGTTCCTATAACTCTCAGTTCCTGCCTGATTCTAGTGTTATCGATCTAAAGCTCCCCTGGCTACAGCCACATCATTTTTTATTGCATTTGTGTCTAACCTGTGCCCAACGTACAGTACTGGCATTGTAGTGTCAATGTAGTAATCTACATGGATTAGAAGCATAAGATTTAAAAAAGTGATCTTGTAGTGTCCCGGGAAGGCATATTGAAATCCCAGGACACCTTTCTAAAAATCGTGACGATCCAGGCAAAACAGGGACAGGTGGCAACCCTTACTATTGCAAAATATGGTGCTGTTTTGGAGTTAAAACACTTCCTTTCTTTAAAGCCGTCACATGGGGTTATTTAATTGATCTGAACACTGTCGACCTGTAATTATATACTAACCTGCTGGGGTTATATTGACTTTCTTTTTAACTGATTACAATAATAAAAAGTGTTAACAAGTTTAAGGATGACAGTATTTATATTCTGTTAAATCATTAAAAGAGACTTCAGTGACTTTGCTTTGTTTTTATTTTTTTAAATCATTTTACCCCCGATTTTCTCCCCAATTTAGAATGTCCAATTGTTTTTTTTTCCCTCATCGCAGCATTGAAGGTTTGGTGGGAGTCACCTGATCCCACGATCAAGCCAGCTTCCTCCTCTACACTCAGGAACTCGAGAGCGGATGTCAGCGAGCTACCAGCTTCTGCAGGACACGATGAGGAGAAACAGTCCCTGCTGTTTTTTCCTCCCTAACCCACAGCCGCGCCAGAGGCAATATGTCGCTCCCTCTGGAATCCCCAGCAAAGACCAGCGACTTTGTGCAGCCAGGACGTGAAGCTGCGCTCCCTGACTGTATGACTCCCCCTGCACACCAGGCGGCTGTGCCTTTATCAGGTGAGCCACTTGGGGACCCCCAGCTTGGTGCAAACTAAAAAACGAGACACAGACGCTGTCCAGACTGAAGCAGCTGCAGGAAGATGAAAGGGAGAGATCTGAGGACCTTCCTCTGCTCCAGAGTCGAGGATGAACTGAAAGAGAATATTTAATACAACCCGTCTTCAAAGTGTCTGAGTGTGTCGTGTGAACTGCAGCCTACTCAGAAAACAACACAGCTATGAGATCTATAGACGCCACACGCAAAAAAAAAAAAAACATCTGTATAATTCAATGGAACCTCAAAACTTTCATTTGTGTATCAAAAAACTAACTAAGTGCCTAGCTGTACGAAATACAATAATTGTATTCCAGACAGCCCTGACAACCTTATTAAACATGTACGGATTCTTGTTTAAAAAATGATCTGAAAGTCATTCTTGGTATAAAAAAAAAACAGTCCATTACTTCTGATAGTTTGAAAAACATCCGGTGAATATGCAATTTCTAACTTGTCAGCAGGTTATAAATCAAGCCTGTTCAATGGTCCCCTGAGTGATCAGATTAAATCCACCTTGCTGGCAAAGTTTCCATTTCAGATTGTCAAAACCTCACAGTCACCAATCACCAGTCAGAAGTGTGCGTATGTGCCTAAGTCTCTCACCTATACAAAAACAGAAAAACACAAACAGACAGCAACACTCACTTACACTCACACATTTACACGTTCATTACACCATAATTAAATGTATCATTAACTTCAGTGAAATTACTTAGCGATGTCTTAATCATTTTAGCATAACTAGAGTACACACATAAATGCTGTAATTACAAAAGGAACTGCCACTTCAAATAGATCGTGACGACTACAATTCATTTCAGCTCTACCTGATTAATTGCTCCAGGCAACTCCAGCTATTTCATCCACGATGAGTCTGTCCTGGCAAAAAAAATAATAATTATGCTTTCATTAATTATTATCACTTTCATCAAACAGGTAGCATGGGCAGAGGAGTCTGGTGCCAACACTTACACAGTAAACCAAGAAACTTCCTTGTTCATCTAAAAACTGAAATTCTCACAAACAGCGAATTCCATCACATCCTGGTTACCTTTAAAAAACTCAGCTATCTGAGAGCTTTCAAATACGTCTTCTCACTAAGTACAGCTGGCACACCAGAGTGTAACAGTTAGCTTGTTGCCCTGCAGTTTCTTCCATCCAATTGGGGCAGGGGGGGGGGCAGGTTCATTTGTTCAAGGTGTTCAAGCTGCAGTTGGAGATTAGACATGTGCGAGAGTTACTCTATATTGAGCACACAGAGGTGCTTTAAACAAGAAGAAAAAGGCTTTAGGAAAAATAACTGTCATGTTATATTAGACCCATCTTTAATATAAATATAAAAAACAACACTTATGCAAATGCTAATTGGTAAAACAATCATTGATGCACGCTGTCGTAATATTAGCATAATTCATTACGCAGACTGCCTTTTTGAGTGCAGATAATTCTAACCTGTTTATAAAGAAAATCAACAGTCCAATGCTATAGCATGCATCAACACCAGCTGCTAAGGAGCAAATTAATAGATTTTATTGAAATAGGGGAGAAATGATGATCCTATTTAAATGATGCAACTACTTTGTATTCATGAAATTGGTATCAAGGTTAACAAGGCGGTGTGTTAATGAAGCTAAGCGATGCATTAAGGGGCTTCATCCACTGAACTGTCACTGGGACCAGCGCTGAGTGTGAATTAAAACAGAGCTGACAGGGTTCCGAGGAGATTATTCATCAGCACATGGAATCGGCCGAAAAATACTGAAAAGAATTGACCATGATTATTTTGTTCACAGCAAGAGACTTTGACATGGATTAAATCAACATTTATGACGCTTCTATTGCTTTACTATATAATGGCTATGGCACCGCCATAAATTACATTTTATCTAGGTTAACCTCAAGGCATAAGTGACCATTTATCAATGGTTACTGTCAATACACACAGTTAAGAAATAGCAAAGAGTGATATACATAAAGCATTCTGTTAACTCAGAGGTAATGTAATGCAATCCATTCGTCACTTCCATAGTAACTCTGCCATCTAACTACAACTGAACTGAATCTGCATCAAAACTGTTGTTTGAATATGATTGCAGTGAGCTCAAATTGCCGGTACAGATCCAATAATTACGCATTAATAATGATATGTGTCTGTAATTTTCTTTTTTTTTTTTTAATAATAGCTTTAATAAAATTATGGTTTAAGGTAATTCAATTAAATAATACAAAATGACTCAGTAATAATTTAAACCATCTTAATTACAGGTATGTCTTACCAAATAATAATTTATATATGTATATATAGAGACAAAGAGAATGAGGTATGATACATTTTACTGGACTAACTAAACAATAATTAATCAACTGGTGATTAATTATTGTTAGGTTAGTCCAATAAAAGGTATCACATCTCCTTCTCTTTGTCTATCATCTCTTGACTGATACGGCTACTATTTCAACTATCAATGGAAATTAATGTATAAAATGTGTGCGTGTGCGTGTGCGTGTGCGTGTGCGTGTGTATATATATATATATATATATATATATATATATATATATATATATATATATATATATATATATATATATATATATATATATATATATATATATATATATATATACTGTATATATATATATATATATATATATTGCTAGATCTAAAACATTGACTCTTGAGTCTTTTCAGCTGTTGAGATGATGCATCTCAACAGCTATTAAATGAGAGCACTGGCTTCTAAACCAACCCTAGAAGTGTAAAATGTGTTTTTACTGGAGTGGAAGGGAACAGATGAAAAATCAAACCATCAAGACGGAGCAGATGGCTGAAAATCTCGTTAATAATAATACTGTAAAAAGGGACACCTGAAGCCATTTATCACTATTTCATGGGACAGTCGTCAAGGTCAGGTATCAGGAGAAAATCAAATATCATGCTTTAATGGAAAGTAAACTGATTAGATTTTGGAAAATTGAAACCATTTCAAAAAACCTTGAGAGCTGTTCAACCACAACTCCCTGGAAATGACGTGGCAGTGTGTCAAAAAAACTTCGCTGAGTGGCTGGCAGCACAGAAAACAGCTTCTGCTGAGGTCAACCTGCACAGAAAAAAAAGACTGTTAACACATGCCACCTGAAGCAGTGGGATCAGGAGGCAAACTTTTATTGGGATTATTTTTACATTTTTAATATTTTTTATTTTTGCGATTGTTGCATTGCAGGGATTTTAAAGGAAAATTGAAATGTGAAAGTGTGGGTCAGATAATAAAGGGGCAGTTACCTTAAACAGAGATAGCTCATCATTCAGTAATGAATAGAGTCCTTCTCTTACTCCTCCACATTCGGCAATACTGCAATAAAGTAATCACACTGATAATGCCACTGATTTTATATATATATATATATATATATATATATAATTTAACTCAAATAAGAAATTAAAGAATATATATATAATTATATATAATTAGAAACAGAATTCCTGCCACATACTCTGTTTTACTACTTTAAAATGCAATGCGTTCTCATGCTAGCACATTTTCTTACAAAGAGATGATCAATTCCCTTAACGGTAACAGCCTCATTGTTTTTCATAATAAAAGCTACAGAGCAGAGTGCATCATGAAAAGAGATATGCTTTCCCAGACTGCTGGAGTAGCATTCACAATGTTCTGAACCATTAGCAAGAGCTGTTATCCTTCAATTAAATTCTCATTTAGACAGAGTCATTTTGTTCGCAAACCATGCCTCACAATCCCTTTAGTGAATTACAGCAATTACCTACAGCAATCACAATGAAATTATCAGTAATGCAGGGTAATTTAAATGACAATCAGTGTGATACACACACACACACACTCTTTATATGGTCTTTAAATGCAGATGAATTCATTGTTATAGCGCGCCCCTATGAATATGAATTGCCCCCCCAAAGAAATTTAATGGTATATTTTTTGAGGTAATTAGGTGATCTACTGTCTATTACTTTTGGAATATATACGTCATGCTGTATTGATGAAACTGACAATTTCATGGAAAAGACAAAAATGTGATGTTTTGTTAAATCCCAGGAACTAGGGTTATTTTGAGACTCAACAGCGAGCGGTGATGCTTCAAATTCGATCATGATTACATGTCAGCGTGTTCAGTCAAGGAATGTCACGACTCCCTTACAGGGAACGTAAAATCTGGAATAGGACACTCAGGGATCTGAGGTAGATTATTTAAGCACTAGAACTTTTTTATTTTTCAAAAATAAGAAGAAGAAGAAGAAGAAGAAGAAGAAGAAGAAGAAATAATAATAGCAATAATAATCATCCAACGTCACAAAAAGCAGTGTTTCTGTAGGTCTTGTGCAATAGGCATCTTCTAGATGGCATAGATAGAGGACTATAGACCCCCACCTCCTCCCTCCCACACTGTCTGCAAGCCAGCTTCTTGCAGCTTCTTGCAGGGTTCAATTTTTTCAATTTGTCAGGTAATTAAGACCAAACTTAAGGATGTATTTCCATTGTAACCCTTAGCATTCTAATCAGTTGAGCTGGAAACAATGTCTTTTTTGAATGCTGGAGACATGAACCATGCATAAAGCCATTGAATTATGTTTAGAATTAGCCTTGTTATGTGTTGTGTATTGCCTTTTTTTTTCTTTATTTCATTTGTATTGTGTTCCTTGTCACAAAATGCTTGCAAGCATAGCACAAGTTATATACCATTGTGATGCCATTACAATAACAGGGTGTAACCCTGAAAAAAACATGTGGAGAAGCAGCAAGGATATTTATATTAAGCAGCGGTCATGAATCTGAAATGATCCCCCAGCCTGGGAACAGGCTGTCTGGAGTCACGGTCGTTTACGAGAGAATATTTCTGCATGTGCTGTGGCCCCCTCCCCAGAACCATCTTCTGGCCCCCCATGTGTCTCCAGACTCCAGCCTTATTACCACAAATGCCACACAATGGATGCAGGTGTCTATTTCACATTGAAGTGGATATGATACCGTGGCACTGCAATGGGATACCAGTACGTATAAGTGGTTCATATCATTAGTACTTCATGTCAGAATGATACCAATGTGGCATTGATCCACCAATGGCTCTTATCATTGCATCACTGCATTGCCATTGTAGAGTCACCCAGTGCAGTGCCACTGCTGAGCCCTGCAATGCCATTGAAAACCATTAGTAGTGTCTGCATTTGAGATTTATCTAACCTGAATGGCTTAAAACTGGGACCTCCAGCTGACCACACCATCCCTTTGTGTGCTTTTTGGGTAAATGGCTGAGAGGGAGGGTTGACTGTTAAGCACATAGTTAATAAACTGTTACCTTCATAATTGTTATGCATGTATAATGTATAGACTCAGTTTCTGTGTTATTAGTTCGGGCTCTTGTTCGTTCACAAAGCGTAACGTTCGTATGCATTAGATGGTGTGCTGGTTGAGTGCATTAGAATAAATAAACAATGAAAACAAAGCGAGTTTTCAAGGACTCTGCAGTTAACGAGCACCAGCCCTGCATCTAGATGAGCACATCAGTATTCGACACACCATCGAGTCTGTGGCAGGGCCACTATTTGCAGTGTAATAACAGTATTTTAGCTCTTTTCTACAATTTTTTTTTTTTTTCAAGAGTGCAGGGTAATGGCCCTGAACTTGCAGAATGGGAGTGCAACTCTCTGAAGTACCATTACTCAGCATTGAAATCAAATTACACTTTCCTCTTTGTTTATTTACCAGGAGGCTTTTCAGATATCTGAGCCTCCGACAGTGTTTGTATGATGCCAGTCTCAGAGAGAAGCACTAGTTTGATCATCCTTGTCTCCTTAAAAGTCCTGCTGCTACCAAATGAAACCGACAAGCCCCCAGTACTTTAAAAAAAAAGGTATTGTTCTGTGCGCCAGTGTGTATTAATGGTTTGAAATGCAAGCCTGTAAATGCATACTGATTTACAGCTTTCTGATTTTTCTGAATAAGTCTGTGCTGTAGTGGGCCAGAAAATAACGACAAATGTTGTTTTGTGGATTCACGTTTTGAACCTCCCAGTAAATCTGGTCAAATGTAAAACACATTGCCTTTAATATTTCTAGAGACTGCTGGGATGTGAATGCTGTTGCTGCATTTAATAATGTGCTGTATAATTAGCTTATCGCAGTGCAACCTCCTTATAAGGGTCACATTGTAATTTTAATTTACACCTATATATTTATTACTAAATGTGTAGAGAGTTATCAACAAGGAATAAAAAAGTTACAAAAACAATGTGCAAACATTCATGTCACGTATTAAAGTCATTGAAGATGTAATACAGCAGCTTTAGTTACTGCTGCATTGCTTTAGCCTTTTATTACAATGAAAAAAACTGTCTGGTATTGTTAACACATTCATAGATGTATTACTGACAGGGTTAGCACTGTATTACATTTTGCATGATCAATTTAGCATCTATTAGGTGTTAATTAACTATTGATTTGACTTGTCCGAAGCCACCTATGCTCACTGATAATGTTGTGTTGTCTATGACTTGCTATTACCTCCCTGCTCTACCCCCACGCTCAGACAGACTGGTAAAAAATGTCATCTTGTTTTTATATCTTCCTAATTCAGAGGGACATGGACTGGAGCGCTTTGCTGTGTGAAGTCACTGCACCAGGTCTTTCTTTAATGAGATTGCTGCTTTTTAACAAGACTTTCAATCCCAGTTTATTCCCTGTCTGCAACACTGGCTATGCTGCACCAGAACTTTATGGGCTCCCAATCGGTTTGATAGCCTCTTTATATCATTTTTTAATGCGGGTCTAGCAGCCTGGGCGTTTTGGAGAGGATTTTTATGATTATTAATGACTATTGCCAGATATGTCTTTAATATACAGAGCGGGGACAGCTCCCTGCGGGTATTTTCACAAGGTGATATTGCTTTTCTTATAGCAGATCCAAGTTAACTCACTTAAGAGTCAGAGGAAATGCAAAGGCAACATTTCTGATTGGAATCAAATAATTGTCAAGGCATAAAACTAGCAAGAAATACTTCAGGATTTGGGTTACTGGTCTGGGTTCTTGCTAGTTTCTGTTGTTAGTGTTTTTCCAGCACTTCGAGTTTGTACAGTATTTCTAGCGCAGGGCTTCTCAAACTTTCTTGGATCAAGGCCCTCCATGATATTCAGCATTCTGACTGGGGTCCTGCACTTGAAATTTAGATTGGGATTCCTTCAGTTAGAGTGCTTGCTCGTTTGTACCGGTAGAAGTTCTGCTGCTTTCATTATTGTTTACCAATCCATAATTACTGTACTCAGTGGCACGCTGTCTCACTGCAAATGCAACATAAACCTGCCTGTAAAGGGAAGCAGGAGCGGTGTGGTTTATGTTCATGTAGGTGAGAGAAAATACATCTGCAGCTAAACCATGCATTAGCAGAAATCCTGCATGTATTTATTTATTTATTTATTTCATTTTTAAAAAGTATATGCTATGCCCCCCATACAATCCCACGGCCCCCCAGTTTAGGAACCTCTGATTCTAGCGATTCTAAATTGTTTTAGCTCCCAATCTTTTAAAAAGTACATATTTAACCACATCGCAAAAAACAGCCAGACAATTCAAAAGATGTTTGCAGTCACTGCAGGATTGAGGTGCGCTCACAGAGCTGGGCTTTAAATTCACAAGCACCAAAATTAAAAAAAAAAAAAAACATGACAGTGGACCACATGGACTATCCCTGACTGACGTCTTGGCAGAACTGTGTTGCCAGCATCTTCTGCTCATCAAAGCCTGGCGATGGCATGTTTTCACAGTAAGGCGAGGAGACCACAGTCTTTGTGTTATATTAACAGCCATATAAGTACAAAGATAAAAGAGGAATGGTCTAGCTAGGGAAATCAAGAACGCTGAAAAAAGGACAATGGGGGTATTGTTTGTATGAATAAGACTTTAAATTGGCTCACCTCAAGTGTCTGAAGAAACAATCACAAGCTGAATGCTAATATTTATAATTGTAGACGGTGCTGTAATCTAGCTGCTCCATATTTACCATCCTCGTCGAGCCTGCTGAAAGATAGACACTCATTCAGAAGCCAGCGTTTCATAGCATCCTGGCTTGGCTGTCTGTTAAGATGACATTTCTACCCATAATGGGCATACAGAGAGGGATCTTTATAGCATTGAAAAGTCCACTCTGAATTTATCAAACAACCATTGCCCCCTCTGCTTCATGTACTTCTTTGGAGTGATTGTGCCAATACTGATAGAAATAGAAGAATGTCTCATCTTACGACTGACTCAGTGCCTTTCTTCTCATTGGCAAATGGAGGATTCTGAGGCTGAACTGTAGTGAAAGCCTACTGAGCTTATCATTTTGTAACTAGTACTTTATTAATGGATTGTGGGTAGAGTGGAATCTATATTTGTAGTGATTCATTTCAGACCTGCAATAAATGCCCAGCTGGTTCATAGTCATTAGTGTACAGTTAATGGCTTGGTACCCTCCCATCAAGGTTATGCTCAGGATTGCCCATTAGTACTGTATAAACACTAATGCCACCTGCTGGACAATTAAGGTAATATATCTCTCTGTTGTTATTAAATATACCTGAATTAATAGTGGATTGTAATAAACAGGTTCTAGAAAATGTACTTTATTATATATGGGTCTATGCTGTGGTTCTACTGGAACAACACAGTCTGAATGCTCTGCTCTCAATGTAATATCGTTTTCCATCTGTAGAAACTGCAATTATGTTTGATACAGGCTTCTCTCTCTGATGTGATTTCCATGCACTCACTCATTGGGGACTGTGTATTATTTTAAAGCACCTGTAAAGAGCTCTATGATTTAATAATGCTCTGTGGAGCCTCAGTGTTTGTCTAATATCACTGCTCCTTAACTTCCAGCTTCAGCTCTGGCACATTCAGCCTCTGAAAGCTCTGACTCATTTTTCACATCCCTCTGATAACAGTGAACAGTGATGGAGCTCAGAGGCCTCTGCTACATTTCAAGTGCTGGCGATGGAGGGGGGGGAGGGGTTATAGGGAGCGGCGCACTCTGAGTCATACACACAGTCACCAGCATTCACAGACGGGCGTCATTAGCTTTTCATGGGACTGCAGGATGTAGAGGTGGATTGTCCATTGTAAGATGAAGCCGCCAGCGAGCTGTGACATTATTGACATCAGAATTACCCCCTACAGCCAGCAGAAATCTATCAAAGCGCTTGAAGGAAATCCCCTTGTCACTCCAACCACTTGTCATCACTGAACTGTGTTTGTTGAAGAGCTTTTCTACCGCGCTCCATTAGAGCCTTTATTGTTCCTGCATCTGACTGCCTCTGAGCTTGCCTTCTTTGCTAAATGCTGGTTTGTTTTTTTTTCTTTCCGCTACATCTTATTTTGCTACTGGTGTCGTTTTGCCCACAGTAGATTGCAAACTGATAGAAATTCTAAAGACACTGCATTCACTATGGATTCTGCTCAGCTTCGCTTCACAGTCCTCTTGTGCACCCAAAATGCTCATGAGAAGACTTTCTTACACCACAAGAGAGAGCGTCGACTGAACATATTAACTCATATGCTAAAGAGGTCTGGCTTAACTCCGTACTAACCCTGCTGCTGTTCCAAAGGTCATGTATTGAGCCCCTTATTAACTTCACTAAATGCAAAAGAAAATACAGTGAACCAAGGTCTGCATCAGAGCAGGGATTTACTGTACGAAGAATAAACTTGAGGCTTTAAGAAATATGAATCAGAGGCTCCCATTCCTCCCCCAACGCAATGAGTCTGTACTGGATTGTGTTGCTGTAACCTGACACATAAAGTGCAGGAATTCATATATATTGCAGAGCTCCCAGGTTTGCCAGCTGTGATATTTCAGTACATTCTGAGGAATCTGTAAATAATCCATGACTGGATCTCAGAAGGTACAAACACAGCACGTCTGAGTGCATGTGTGTGCTCTTGCAGCCCGAGTTAAACCCTTGACTTTATGGGGAATACTTTGATTATTGTATTTCTGTGCACTCTTGACACCACCACTTCAGTAAGCCTGTGCATTTATTTATTTTTTTAGCACACTGGTGTTGGATTCTGGATTTTTTTTTTAAGTGCACAGCCCTTATGGGGGTCAAAGCAAAACAGAAATATATCAATTGCACTGATGTAATTTTACAGGAAATAGATTTATAGTACACAGATATTCGAAATAGGGTTGCTTAAATACTTGAGCTTGTGAGAGACACGACTGCAAGCCTTATGAATGGCTCCATGATTCAATAGTCACTTTGTTTTTTAGACAGATATTAAGGCCGTGTGTAGTACGTTACAGGCTGTGGCTGCATCATATTGGAAAAGTGGAACGATATTGATCTTAATACAAATAGCCAGTGGGAACAGAATCTTATTAGCAGAGTGCATAGGATCAATATGACCAATACAAACGGTCAGTCCTGTTGCACTCGGCTCTGCAGTTAATAAATGGCAGAGTGAGGCAACAGAGTGTATCAAACGTGGTCTGTACTGTACTGTCAGGTATGTATTTATTAATCATTAACGAGAGCAAACTGCCAGTGCAGCCTGCTAATCCAAGCAATTTCTACAGACAAACCCATGGAGCAATCATTCCGGCAGCTACCAGCAGGTGTCACTGTTGGGCAGTGGCGTTCAAGGACAAGGAGCCACACTTTAGTGAAAGATTGACACTGGAATGTTAGGCATTGTAAAGTCAATGGCCATCTGGAATCATTCATTTATACTGAAGAAAAGTTTCAAGTGATATATTACAAAGATAGCATCATCAGGTAACCTAAAAAGCACAATGTCAATATTTATTTACTTGTATGTAGTTTGTCCTAAATGTAAATTTCTTGGCGTGTGATTCTCTATTGTTAATTCGGCTTATATCAGTATTTGCTGACTAGAGAAAATGTTATACTTCATCTGATTTTTTCCCCCACATAATTTGAGACGCAAATTTGCGAAGATAAGTTACTTTTTTTATTTATTTAGAAAAAAAGTCTAGAATCTATTTTGCTTAAGTAGATGACATGACGTAACCCTTTAAGAGATAAACAGCTATAAAAAGGATCTCTAGACTTGAAAAGCTTGTGGCACTTAAAACATACAGAGAGCACAAGGCAAGTCTTTGAACAGAACCTTACATACTGAGAGGCTGCATGGCCTGTAATTATAACACCAACTCATTGTAGACAGACCTCTGTGATTGTCAAATGGACGGTGAAGGTGACGGAACTGCAAGGTTATATTTAAAGAATGATTTAATTGGCTTTGTGGACTTTGAGCCACTGCCAGTAGTCTGCAAAAAAGGAAAAGAAAGCACTTTGAGAAACATGAGCCTGCAGAAAGCACTTTGAGAAACATGAGCCTGGGGAAGAAAGCCCAGAGTCTATAGATTTATGTGTCACTGTTTCTTGAAGACTGGAGGCTCCGGGATGCTTCAGAAACAGAGGGCTGCTACTGCTGCTGTGCCTCCGAAAGGACCCGATGCACGTCTGTCCTGCCAGGTCCAGCTCCCAGACATTCCCCCAACGGGTTCAAACTCTGCAACGCTTGACAGGATCGACTGCAGGGAAGAAAATACAAAGATTGAAAAGAGAAACTGACATTCATTACAAAGGGACTTACATCCGCATTCTAAGTCTATCTTTGTCATCTGGTAACATTGACCATGGTATTAAAGCAGGACAAGGACTCTTCGGTCCCGCTCTTAAAGCACAGTATTTGTATTTTATTTTGCTGCTCGCTTGTAAAGACTTCCACCTGGTGATTGTGTAGAGAAGTGCACTCGCTGAAACAGCCGGTAGCAGCTGGAGAATCAGCATGACTCGGCTACCAGGGATTTCATGCATTCCTCAGCAGGGCTTGATGAAATCTGTTAGAGAAGACAGCTATACATCAATAATAATACAATTATATGGGGTGTATGTAGGATCCCTATAAGATGTTGTGGGATTTACAATGTATAGCACATTCATTCAACAACTTTCCTGAAAGATTATTTCAGTTTCTGAAGGATTTCTCCTAAAACTCAGAAAGCAATAGGGCAGGTATATGTTGTGATGGTAGTACGGAAGTATTGTCTGTAATATGACCCTTTAACATTCAAATGAGAAGTTATATACATTGACTGAAAGACTCTCTGCAGCCATTTCTCCATTCCCCAGAGGCTACTGTATTAAACTGAATATCAGAAACACCCAATTATAAGAAACGCATTGAGCGTTGCCATGGGCCTTTGGATATGTGAGCGTCTCCTGTACTTCGAATGAGGATTGATCTTAACAGTGCCACTGCTGCGGTTAAACCTGAACAGAGGGCTAGTATTTGAAAGTATTGTAGTGAACAGTATGAACACCAGAAAGGGCCCTTGTGGTGATATTCTCTTTTAAAGTACAAGACTGCCTTATACTTAGCAGTTTGAGTTGAAACTGGATCTACACAGTTCACTCAGCATCTGAACTGCAGCCTGACTACACGCTGCCGCTGCACCAATCCACAGTGTGTTTGTGGTAGTCCACGAATTCCTGTGAAACGGGATGGGGATGTCAAGTGAACAGCGAAGCAGGAGCACAAGACAGAAAATAACAACCATCTCTATTTTTGATTTTCATAAAAGTCCATCAATCTGTTTCTGTGAGAGTTTAATGATTTTGCAATCTTCTGCACAGCATGGAGGTAGCGTTTGTTTCTGACGCGCTGATGTTCTGTTCCCCGGCCCCGGCGTGATTGCGTGCCGCTTCAGGTTTTCTGCTCCAATTCGAGGTCACTGGCTTTATTGAGGCTGATGAGATTGCTGCTACTAAATTGCTATTCCTCCGTCAAGCTAGGCCCTCCACAGCATACGAGGAGCCTGAAACCTGATGCATTGGCCTGCATAAACTACATGAGAATCCTTTCTGAATCACTTGAAGAAGATGCAGCTGTCAGCAGCTAGCGCGTTTCAATAAAACCGGAATTGCCCATTTCAATTTACTTTTCAATTTGCATCAGTCGTGTTTTCCAAACCAGTACCCTCAGAACTGCCTGCTTGTTTTCCATAAGATGTGCGTAAGAATAACTATTTAAAAAGGGGGATCAAGAAGGCAGAGAGCACTGGAAAATGGGATGTACAGTTAAATCATTTCTTATGTGACCAAAGAGCGCGCAGTTCTCAATTGCAGCCGTTTACTACCTGCTGTAAATTTACATTGTGATTTGCGTGTTTTGTTAAATCCTGCAGATTTAGCTCAACAACAGTACAGTACAGTAAAATCTGAGGTCAAGGACAATTTTCCTCAATTTACAGCAGGTAGTAATGGCGCATAATCTGTTGGTGTCACCCACATTCTTCCAGTTAACAATTCGTTATAGGCTTACTAACAGCCAGTGACTTCCTCTTCTAAGATTCAGACTAGCAGTGGCATTTTCAAATACTGACCACAACTGATACAGATATCCCCAGGGAGGTCTCCCTAACTGTGCCTCAAACAGATGCAAAAAGCATCGATTATACTGTGAACTTCACAATGTAATAATTCAGTTATAACTCCACAATCACGTGTTTCAGCGCGGATAACTCCCAGTTTAATCTGCAGTCGAATGGAGGATGAGCACCAGTGTGAGGAAACGGGAGGCTTCACACAGAGAGAGACTGTCACTTTGCGGGAGGGCGTTTTCATTCCTTTGCCTAGCTGTGTCTGCACATCTGCACACCACACTTTGAGCGCTTTGATGAGCCTGTTGCGAAGCTTGTCAGGGGTTGTGATTACAACACAGGGTCATTTACAATGTGTTTAATAAGAACATTGTAGTATATGCTCAAGCAATGAGTTATATTATCATGGGCAGTATTTGTGTCTTCATCTTTTTAATCGGATAATAATAGTGTAGCTTCAGATAATATTGTCTTAGTTTTTCTTATGGTCGCCTTACCTTTTGTATGATGTTTGACATCATTCGGGGTGGTTCTTATTGCAATTACTCGTATATTGTGGTTTTATTTCTTGCTAAGTCTGTGATAAGGTGCTTTGACCATGAGTACTATGCAGCACGTTTGGGATCATGGGAAACAGATATTCAAACAGGATTTAAAATCCATTGAGAATGTAAAAAAGGCTCTATATGTGTCATTGAAAAAGCATCATTTAAATACATCTTCATGCAATGTATTGATCTTCAGAATTAAAATGCAGCTAATAAAATAGATAGCACAATAAAAAAAAAATGATCTGGGGTTACTGCAGTCTGGTTATCATTGCAGCCCAGGCTTGCACAGGTATTTTCTATGAGACAGGGTTCTTGATCAGCTAGGGACTTTCTTTAGTGCTTGATGTGGAATAAAAATCAATGCATTCTTAAAAGTAATTGCTGCTTAACAAAGAATATTGATCCTGAATCCAATCTGCCTTCCTTCTAATGCCAGGTCAGAAGCACAGCACTCTAGCAGGAGGGCTGATTCTGCAGTTGTGTGTATTCAGGCAGCAGCGTGGGGTTTGCTTTCTTCATGTGGGTCGATCTTGAACAAGACTGGTTATAATCCAGCTCCCTGCTTGAGATTTAACACATGCACCTATATTAAAAAAAAAAACTTTGAATGAACTCTTAATTAGCTTATTCCATTGCTTTTAGCTCAAACACAATCAAGCATGGACTAATTGCCATTTAATCAAATAAGAATAATGATTTATGGTAAACAAAAATAGAAAACAGAATCCCCTTTAAATCTATTTTTTTCTTCTTAATAAGATTCTAGTCCTACTAACTGCCAGTGTTGGGAAAGCTCCTTTTAAAAAGTAACACGTTACAATTGTAACGAGTTACAGTAACATATTACTTTAAAAAATGTAACTACTTACGTTACAGTTACAAATAGTTACTTCTCTGGCACAGTTTATGTCTCTTTTTTACATAATATGTAATGATATATTACAATGATACAGGCTATTGATAATACAATACAACGGTCCGTGTGAACTACACAACTCCAAATCAATGCAATTTAAAGAAATGACAACACTGCCATCTACTGTCAACATCTATCAATTACAGCGCCAAAATACATTAATATTATATATGTCTATATATTTTTTTTTTAATTGTTTTCTAAATTGACCACTTGTCATCCTGTTTTATCTACAAGAACCCTTTGAATTGGTTGTACTAGTGCAAAAAAGGATGCACTGCAATGTACAGTACTGTAAGGCTATAATGTCTATACAATGTAATAATCAATAAAGTTATCCCCCACCCCACCCCCGCCCCCCGCCCCCGCCGCGCCCCCCGTCCCCGCCCCCCTCCCCGCCCCGACTTCGGAATTCCGTGACGTCGACCTTTAACGTCACTTCCACAAAAACCTGTCAGGGGGCAGAAAATACCAGGATGTGAAAATAACAATCTGACGAATCTCATTAATGCTCCAATCAAAAAACACATACAAACTATCGTTAGCCAATCGCAATAATTCACGAGACGGCTTCTCTGTCGCTAGAGCGGTGACGCTGCCCTTGTGAAGGAACCAATCCGTATTGAGAAATGAAGTAAAGCGAACCAATAATAACAAAAGGCGTCGAGGAAGTCTGTGCCTGTCTGACAAGTTCGGTTGTTTAGTTGATGATGTGTTCTTAAGGGGAATAAGAGAGGAATTTATAAAACACAGTACCCTTATTATAATAAGCGTACAATGATGAGGAAGTATCAATTACATTGATTAAGGTAAGGAATTCATTAATGTATCTAAAAAGTGTTCGCGGTTTCTATAGTAACTTATAAGTTATATACATAGAGATACGAACATTATCTTTCAGGTTGCTGTGCTATTGATGTAAGCTACAAATTAACAATATAGATTTTTTTATTATTTTTAATATACCTCTGTTGTCTGTAGTTTTCTCTGTTTCATTTTAGTTTTTAAAAGCAATAATACAATATATACGACGTAGTGCTGTAGCCGTGACATTTTTAATAATATAACTTATCGGTACTACCGTGCTTCAGCAGTATAGTTGTAATGGGAATTACCTTTGTGGCTTGCTTCGCTTTGATTTTCTTTATTTGCTGTCAATTTTCATTAAATAAGTTTCAAGTAAGAGATGTGGCCAAGTTTGTTTAATCAACTGACAGTATTAAATTGGCAGATGTTTTCAGCTGAATTCGCTGCTGCCAGTAGTTGTATCAAAACCCAATCTTAATATAGCTAGTACCCACCTCCCCTTTTTTCTAAACTTAAAATAAAATATAAATGTTTCTCCCTGATGTTAAGCTACTGGTAGCAGGGATTCTTACTGGCAGTAGAGTTTGTACTGGTATTAATAACCCCCCAAAAGGCTGCAGCCAGTAGATTTTCTACTGGTTCGAGTCACTCTGTATTAAGTTAGTACTGTAGCAAGCTGCTTTGAAACTTTCACCTTTGCGATCCCTTGTGTAAGGGTATGACACATAATCTGAGCTATGAAAACAAACAAAAAAAGTATGTTGGCTAAAAGGCTGGAGGGTGTGAGCCTGGAGTCTTTTTTGTTTCTTCTGCTATCCCAATCTGAGGTGAGCATCAATTTTTTTTTCTCTTCTTCTTCTTCTTCTAGGAAGAACATGCAACATTAAAATCTGCAGAATGCCAGCTGTATTCCCCGAGACTGGTCAAGGTCGTGTTTGATGGCAGTTTTGGTGTTACGATGCGCTGGTGTCCGGGTCTTCTGTGGCTGGACTCCACTGCTCTGTCTGCTGGTAGGCACATTGCTGGCGTTGCTGTTGCCCTTGGCTGGGGTGGAGGAGAAATGCCGAGCCACCATGAGGGGATTTGCACTCCTCAGATGCCACCTTTGGGGAAGTGGTGTGCATTCCACTGTTCATTCCACCAGCCTCACTGTTCCCTACACTGAGATCGACATCCTTTCATATAAGCCCAAACCCAACGCAGGTAAGAGAGGCTGTACCAGGATCACTTCATGCTGGCGACCCAGTAACGATTATCAAGGTCAGATTGGAAGGGGTTAAAAAGTAAGAGCAGGTTTTTAAAAACAATCAGTCTGCAACACGGCTGAAGTCATTGACGTTGTAGAAATGCAGAACAGAACACTACCAAAGAGGCCCGCAGTCCACCTCATGCTGCAAGAATAGACCAGCAATGTTTTGAAGCTGGTAGGAAGAAAAAAATAAATAAATAAATATTTGGTAGCAGTCAAACAAGAGCTTCAACGATAGCAGTTTGTTTGTGCTGGAAACTTCAGGGAGCAGCTGTTGAGCGCCATACTACTGTCATATGCAAATAAAAAAAATGACCTTTTAAATAAAGTGTTCATACAAGGGCTGCCAGTTCAGTAACCCTTTGGTCAGTAGTGTGTGTGTGTGTGTGTGTGTGTGTGTGTTTGTCTGCAGTCGAAAAGTCTTAGGTCACAATTCACAATAGGAAACAAGTATTGACATCAAGTACAAGAAATCTGAGCTTTTTGATAATTTTCTGTGCTTTAAACTTGAGAAAGCATACAAATATGTTAAGTCTGATGTTGGAAGTTTGACTCTAAAATAAATAAATACATGTCTGTGCACCCAGTGGTTTTGCTATTGCTTACCTGCTATTGGGGTATAATAGCTCTCTGCTAGCTGCAAGTTAACATTTGAGCTGGCACAGAAACAAATTGGTTTTCTTTTGCATCTCGACGTCAAGTAACTTGAACTTTGCAGATTCTAAACATTGTCTTTTTATTTGCTCTTTTTACAAGCCCTCAATTCCAGATTATTTTCTGATGCATACTTTAATTGAAGCCCTGGCTCCAGTCTTGTTAAGCCTATGGTTCAGGACCCTTAAAAAAACAAAAAAAACAAACTGGAATGCCCCTTCTACTTACTGAGACTTGGGATACTGAAATGCTAATCCTTTTTTTTTTTTTTAAAGTATTGTACCCCTGGTCAATTGCACTACACAGCACTGGAGTGTTGATTTAATGTAATGCGCTTTGAAAACCGAACATTTCTTTTTGTTGTTTTTACCAGAGGATGTTTTGGAAGCCAAAGCAGCTCTCCACCAGGCACTGGAAATGAAGCGGCTGGGAAAGCGGGAGAAAGCCCACAAGCTCTTGCTGCATTCCCTCAACATGAACCCGGACTTTGTGGATGCCCTGACGGAGCTGGGCATCATCCTGGAAGAGGAGAAAGACGTGATCCAGGCAGACCACCTCTATTCCAAGGCGCTGGCTATCTCTCCCTGCAACGAGAGGGCGCTGGTGAACCGGGACCGCACGCAGCCCCTCGTAGAAGAGATCGACCAGAGATTCTTCAGCATCATCAACAGCAAGGTGCGCAAGCTGATGTCCATTCCCAAAGGCAACTCAGCGCTGCGGAGGGTGATGGAGGAGACTTATTACCACCACATTTACCACACCGTGGCCATTGAGGGGAACACGCTGACGCTGTCGGAGATCCGGCACATCATCGAGACGCAGTATGCTGTGCCTGGGAAGAGCCTGCTGGAGCAGAACGAAGTGATCGGGGTGGACGCTGCCATGAAGTACCTCAACACCACCCTCCTGTCCAGGGTTGGGTCTGTCACCATCACAGACATCCTGGAGATCCATCGCAGGGTGCTGGGCTATGTGGATCCCGTAGAAGCTGGCAGGGTTAGGACCAGCCAGGTATTCGTGGGGCACCACATTCCTCCTCACCCCCAGGACTTGGACAAGCACTTACAGGAGCTAGTTCAGTGGTTGAACTCTGAAGAAGCCATGAACCTGCACCCTGTGGAGTTCTCTGCCTTGGCTCACTACAAGCTGGTCTACATCCACCCTTTCGTGGACGGTAACGGACGCACCTCCCGCCTTCTGATGAACCTCATCCTCATGCAGGCCAGGTACCCGCCCATCACCATCCGCAAGGAGCAGCGGGCAGAGTACTACAACGCCCTGGACATGGCCAACGAAGGGGACGTGCGTCCTTTCATTCGCTTCATCGCCAAGTGCACAGAGATGACCCTCGACACTTTACTCATCGCCACCACTGAGCATTCTGTGGGCCTGCCTGATGCCAGCAACAGCAACGCTTGCTCAGACTGCAAGCAGACAATACCGGTCATGAACTGAAACTGAGTGGTGGGGGGGGGGATCCAAAATGTAGTAAAAGAGTTTGACCAAAACTCAAGTTTGGGTAGACAGCAGGCAAGTGGGTTGATTTTCTTAATGGTATTCATATTATTTCACAGAAAACAACACACTGTCTTCCAAGCAGGATACAGCGTGAAAAAGATTGCCTACTTCTTGTGATTTGACTATTTGGCAGTTTGTATAACAAATATCGTAATCTACACTGTGCCAAATTGTCACAAAGTTGCGAAATAGAAAATTGTTGTTTTGCACTTATGACACTTTAGGAATTGAAGCAGTGGTCATGCTTTATATTAACTGGGTGTTAATATCCAGAAAGTGTGGAGCACTTCTACTTCTAAATGTTATGCCAAGGTAATAAAACAGTATTTCGCCATGCTGTTGATTACAGACCAATTATTGGGTAACCAAGAAAATAAATGTGTATTCCAGTTAAAGGTAACATTAAAAGCTGTTTGTGGTATATAATAAGATTTTCAAAGTTATAGGTAGTGATACATCACCAGTTTTATCAATCAAGCAGGGTGTATCAAATAAAAACCTGGCCATGCTTGGGTTTGGATCACGCAATTACTGAAGCAAAACAGGTTTCATTTAAGGACAGAGAAACAGGACCTAAGAGAACTGGAATCCAAGTGAAAGACATTGAGAAATATTACATTTATATTGTGTTTTCAGGTGCCAAACCTGTATGAACAGTACACAGTGGCTGGAGTGCAAATGGCATTGGATTATGGGAGTGCTGGTGTTACTAACATTAGAATGGAGTGCCGTAGCGCTCTCGTTTGTGTGGCGGTGTTGCTGTGCGATTGCACACACTGACCACAGGTGATGCAGTGGGGAGCTCCTGCATGCATTCCACCTGCGGAGAGAACATTTCAGCTTAACACATGTATATTTATATAGCTTTATTTATTTCTTGTTGGAAAATCTTATATGAAATGAGAATCAGATTATTATTTGGCCTGTGTAGAAAGAGTACACTCCTTCTTCCTGCTAGTGTGTTTTGTTTTAATTGAAATTCCAAGTTAATATATTGATGGTACTGTATTTATAAAGGGTGTAAAATGGAATCATTTATTTAACAGGTTGTACCTGCAGATTGCACAGTCCTGGCACCACAGCACACACAAATGTCCCTACAGCTACATTGAAAAATTCTGTGAATCCACGTCTGAAATGCCAACAGCAAAGGCTGTCACAAATAAAAATGCATATATTGTGACTGTAAAGCTTGTAAGGTCTGTCAAATATATGGAACGGGGAGGAAACATTTTTTTCTTATAAATTGTCATATTTACTATTTATTATTATTAATCTGGGCATCAGTGTCTGTATTGTACTTTACATTAAATGTTGGGTGTCTAGCTTTATTTATTAACAAAATTGGAGGAAAAAGATAAAAACAGTTTTTACTGTTACAACCTCAACATGCTTGGGGTCTTACTCTCCAGGTCAATGTTCAATTAAAAAAATATGTGAACTTAAGTTGTTCTTTCTTCGTTACAGACTACACTGCTTCTGTAATAAGTGTTTGGAATAATAAAAAGTTTATTTAACAAAATAACTTTGTAGTATACCCTATACCTGCTGCATTACTTTTTGTAAGGTGTCATTTTCTCCAGTATCTTTCTGTTAAATTGCCCAGAATATGCCAATAAATATAGTGTGCAGTGCAGTCAGAAGCACCTAGTGAAGTGAATTTGTTTTTTTATTGTTCTTCAGTTTTCTTGCACAAGTGTTATGGATCATCTAGCTTTACTGAAAGACGTAGAGTACTGTACTGAAGCACAGTGCACATAAAGGTTGCAATATGTTTCGCAGAACTGGGTAAGCAACTGCACATGTGCACAGTAATAACATGACTGTGACCAGTTCAAATAATCCAAGCTACGGAGGGTCAAGCTGCAACCAGCTTTGGATCTGGAAGAGTCAGGACTCGACTAAAAGTTAGGTAGTGTGATCTTGAACTTTGTACGAAATACGAAATAAAAAAATATTTTACTACACATAAACCCTGTGTTTGTTTTCTTGTGGACAACCTTTACAATGGAACTGGGATCAGTAGATTTTGCACCAGCTGCTGACCAGCAATTACATGGTAAACGTGGGTAACGCATAAGCTATAATACTAAGAATAAGACTGTCAGGGGAAATACAATTGCTTATTGGTTTAAGAGGCACTGGGGCAGTATGCTAAGGAATTGAAATAGAAACTAGGGAAGACACATCTACAGAGCTTAATAAAAATTCCAAACACAGCGCATGATTATGATCTTCATTTTTTATACATTTCACATCATGAAAAGTAAATAAGTGAGGAGGGGAGTTACACACTTAAAAATGGTCCATGTACACCAGTTGGCACATTTAAAAAAAAAAAAAAAAAAAGCTAAATAAATTCATAATTAGGTTGCCGGTACACTTCTTAACATCAAGGTCAACACAAAACAAATGGACCAACATATTTAAATACAAAAGGAGGAAAAAAAAGTTACATTTTCAACCATTAATACAATTTGAATATCACCCTCTTATATAGAACATCGAACAACAAACATTAGAAGCGTTATTTGTTTTCTTTCATTTATTTATTTTTGTACTAAAAATAGGCCACTGAGGTGAAAAATGTCACTAGTTAGCAAATCGCTTAATTTGTCCTTTTTCCTTTTTAAAACATATAAATGCTATACAAAACTACGGCCAACCATTGGTGAAGCGAGCACTGAACACCCGATTCAAACGGACTCTAAAAGTGTTCTTTAATAAAACAAAAAAGGCTAGCTGCTGAAGCCATTTCACAATTTCTTCTGGGAAAAGCTTCAAAACAATTGGCTAAATTTCCAAGAAAGCTCAACAAACCATGCATGGTGCAACTGGCTTCCACTTATACCGACAGCATTCATATTAAGTGGCCCTTGCTCGGATTGTACCTCTGCAATACTAATTAGTTATTAAAGACTAATACAATTTATTTTAAATAAACCCCCTCAATGTGAGAGATCTCATCACCAGCCTGGACACTGGATTTTAATGGAAAGGCTTAAAAAAAAAAAAAAATCAGCCGGTAACTAGTATACCACTACAAAGTAGCAGAGACAAAATAAGGTAGCGTTTGAAACTGTGTTGAAGGAGGTTCCCCCTTTTGATCAAGCACGCTTGTCTTCTAAGTGGGCAGGAGTAACTTTTTTTGACACAGTCCTATATAACGGCAAGTAAATTCTCTCTTGCACTTGGGGGTGGAATGCAATTTGAGAATTGTTTTTAATTACTATGAAGTGTTAATGCCATCTGCTACTGCAGCCCCAAGGTGACATGCTTGATGTTTTGTCTCCCTACTGAACAACCTCCTTCACCCAAACCATTTTTCTCTTCAACCTTATTTTGTTTTTGCAGAATTACAGTTAGAGACAGGTAAGCTTACATTGATGTACTCACTCTTAAATAGTCACATTTCATACACAAAGAGCTAATAAAACACCTGTTTCTGGATAAAAACAAACACACATGGCAAGCCTGACTCCATGCAGCAGTTTCCCCTCACACATTGCTGGATCTTTGTGCAATGTAGCCACTTCAGCGGCCCAAGAGAGTCAAGGCTCTGCTTCAATAGACATCAAATAGAACTGTTTGAAATAAAAAATACATCACAGAAAATTCAGATTGGATTTTCCCCTTTAAAAATCTCTGCCATTAAAAAAAAAGCAAAAAAAGACAACAATAACTGCTTAAGAAACAAAACACAAGGGGAATAAAATCTGATTTCAAATCGATCTGATTTTCACTTATTCCAAATGGAGCTTCATAGAACCCAATAGTAAAGCACATCCAATCCTCGGCGTCTCCAGGCTTACCAATACTAACCACAGACTGTTCCGCCCTGCCCCCTCCACCTCTATCGTACCCCCTATGACCTGGTTTCAGTCCCCAGGGAGCCCTGGCTAACTAAACCTTTTTTCATACACTTGGCTACAGGGGTTTTGAACTATTTACAGCACAAATCACAACATAAATGTTTTTCTTTTCATTAAGGACACAGAATGGTTTCGGTAAAAGGCAGTTTTCTCGTTGCTCCTCCAGGCTGAGCCCTCTCAATGTCCACCCTGTTACTTCTTCATTAATAATCTGGAGAAGTCTGCATTGGACATCTGTTTCTGGGGTGCCGTCGCTGAGGTCTCTTGCACAGGCTCTCCAGGGCGGCTCTGCAGTGTCCCATTCTCAGTCTTCGACTCCGGGGCGCTTTGACGATGCAAAGCTCTCGGGAGCAGAGACAGCTGTGTGCGGCCCCTCCCTCTTCTGCCAAGGTAAAAAGAGACAGTGGAATCAGAGTGCTCCTCTTCACGTTGTATCCTTCCATTCCACTTACCTCCGATTACACGAGAAGGATTTTAACCCCTTCAGGATGGACAAGGAGCTGAGCGCTTGTTATTCAAATACAAAACATTTGAGAGCGACTCAAGTATTACGAGGAATCTGACAATTTGGTTGACAAGATCCAACCTGTCAGTACATTTTGAATCCCTGTTTCGTGGCACCTCATTGCAAAAATAAGAAAGTTAGCATATAATCACATATGGCCCTTGTACCTTAAGGGGTTAAGAGGTAGATCCAAAGGGTTTGTTGAACCACAGAGAGCTCTAACTGGGATACTTACGCTCCAAAGACCTGTGGTGGCATCATGGATCCCATCGCCCTGCTGGACTCAGGCTTGTCTGAGGGGTTCCTCCGGGGCGGGTTACTGATGGCCACATTCAGGGTGTGATTCTGGAACACCGTCCCGTCCACCTTCAGCACCGCGTGGGAGGCCTGCGCTTCGTTCTCAAACTCCACATATGCCAGGCCCTGCAAAAGAAAAAAATGTTATTCTCCAAGCCAGGCGTTTCCATTAGTATTACAGCACTTCGTTATTTCACCATAAAGGGCAGCGAAGGGACAATTGTGCACATACAACGGTGAATTAGCTGAATTGGTGAATACAAAACAGAATGAGCATTATATTTACTTCTTACTTTTATCCAAATCAACATACAGAGATTGGGAGGTAAACTAAGCATCAACAACTGCTGCTGCTGCTGCTGCAGAGTCACTTACAATAGGACCTCGGTTTTACGCCTGTGTGTTTGTAAAAAAGATTACTGCCGATAACGTTTTGAATAACAAAAACCAGAGGAAGTGAAATGATATCCAAGTTTCGCTCTTATGCCTTAATCAGAACACACACATTAGCTATAACATGTCCTGAACTCTTTCTTTTCTCTGCCACTTGTCAGTCAAGCATCTGAGTATTTCATTAACTGCACAACTGAGACAACTCTACTTAAGGTCTTATGACTCCAGCACGATGATGCTTTTCATCTTTACCTTTGGCTTCCCAGAACGGTTAGTGACCAGCCGGATATCTTTGACGGTGCCGTGTTCTTTGAACATCCCCTCCAGCTGTTCTTTAGTGCAAGAGAAAGGCAGGCCAGAGATGAAGATCTTGTGTTTCTCAAGAGAGGTGCTGTATTTGAACACCTGTGGAGGAGGCACAAACAGAAAGGAAACCATTGAAACAAGAGCCTCTTCTTGACATGGCACGCTGAAAACAACAGCTTTCAAACCCTGGAGTCAGAACCAAAAGAAAAGTTTTTGGAACACCACTTTCTTGGCGATCAATAGTACAGATCATTTGATCACTTCAAAAAACTTCACAAACGTTGTTAGGTGTCCTGAAAAAAAAAAAAGAGTTCTGTCCCAAATAAACCAGCCCAAAAAACGATCACCACGGGCCTCATTTTCCCACTGCGCTGTAATGACCCGTTCCATTTAGTTAGGTCAAAATGTAGGCTATAAATCACACCTGTTTCATATTTTTATTTTACTCTTAAACAACATATTTTTGTATTTCCCTTAATTTATTTTTTAACTTAAATGAAGTTAATAAGGGGCAGTGTAAAATCCAGAACCCATGTCCCTCAGCTCTTTGACCACTAGCACTCCAGCTGTCTCATTATTGGAAGATTTCCTCCCATTACCTTGAAGTCTGGGTTCTTGTTCTTGTCAATACAGGGTGAGACAAACATGGGCCTGCCATCGATCTCCTTCCGGTCCAGCTTCAGAGCTTCCTGCACAAAGACCTGGCTCTCAAACTGCACGTAGCAATACCCCCGGAAGGTGCCCTGGGGGTTGTAGACAGGGCGGACCTGCTCGATGAGCCCGCAGCTCTGAAAAACGTCCCGCAGCTTCTGCTCAGGGTCCTGCAAGCTGAAGGGCAGGTTGCTTACAAAGACGCTCAGATGGTCCTTGCTGCTGTCGTGGGGGACCTGCTGGACTTGCCTGGCTGCAGCCCTGGCTTTCTGAGCTACGGGCACTTGTGAAGTCTTCTGGAAGGGAGCCTTCCGACTGAACATCCCACTCTCCGTCTCCATCGTCTCTTCCCCCTCTCCCCGGTGCTTCTTGGCGGGTTGTTCTGAAACAGAGAAGATTCAACCATTACTCTTGCTTGTGTATATGATCTTAGTTATCACTTAGGATATCCACATTCAAATCTCAGTAAAAACAAAATAATCTGAAATGAATTTGTGTTGTCTCACCTGACTCCTCTCCCCACTCGTCCTCATCATCCTCCTCCTCCGCCTTCCTCTTCTCTCCGGCCCGCCCCGCTTTCTTTTTCTGTGCTTTCTTCTTCCTCCTCTGCTCAGCCTTTTCCTCCTCCTGCTTGGCAAGGAGAGCTTCTTTCTCTGTCTCCTGAGATTGGACAAGTCATTACAGGCAAAAGCAGGACTCCAACTCTCAACAGAGAAAACTTTACTCTAGTACTACTGTCATTGCAGTATACCACTCTCTCTGGTGCCCAACACCTGTACCACCTCAAATACCTTTCTGTGTGCCCCCCTATACACTCACGCTTATGCCATGTGAAAATGATAAAGTGAAAGTACTTGCTTTGGCTCTCTGCTCTTTGACTCTGGACAGTTTGGTTTCTGTTTTCTGCACAGCCGTGTCCCAGTCCTCTAGAGTACCTAATGTTTTAAACAGTAGTGTAACATGTCAGTAACATGCATATCCACACAAAAGAGAATAAACAAGTGCCAGCATCATATCAACAAATTCCTTTGCATAGTTTCATCTAAACCAGACTGGCGGTAGTTTTATCAAATGTTGCGTTAAAGTTCTCAGGATGTGAATAGATTCTCTGATCTCTGAATGGACTTACCCTCCACCCTCTCGAAGGAAAGGAGGACCTCACACACGTGCTCAGGGTAGTCAGAGGTGCACTGGACAGCTCGATGCAGAGCCTTCCTGCAGTGCTGAGCATCCCCGTGACACCTGGGATTAACACAGACACACCAGCAATTTAGAAATGAAAGAGCCTCAAGTGTGACTGCCTGGCCGTCTGTGACTAAGCAGCATGTATATTAATGAAGGAGTACCCTAGTGTTCATCCTGCAACACGACACAATGCTTTGCACAATACACAAAGGATAACCAAGAACCATAGTGATCCAAGCACATCCTTAAATTACTACTCAAACCTAGTTTCATCACAGCTAATTTCAAGGCAGCTGTTGGTTACACATAGTAAGCAAAATGAGAACAACGTAACAAATCAGTAAACGACAAACGTTAGGGTAGTGGTTACCTCTCTAGATTGTAGTATTCCAGCCACATGTTGGCAAACTTGGCGTTCCCTTTTGTCATGATGCTATCCCACAGTTCCCTGGCCTTCTGCATGTTTTTACAGTGCAATGCCTGGAGGCACAGGAGATAAAGCATACAAGTATTACCTGTAAATCAATGCACACAGTAGGACTAGAAAGTGCAGGCAGCAAAGTGACCAGCAATACTATGCTTAGTCCATAGATTGCATACCAAGGGCATAAAGCAAAGCCGTGCTGCCCAACTGTTCTCTTAATCAGACCAGTATCATGACTCGCAGAGAAGCAATACAAATCAGACCAATACCAAACTCCAGTGTTTACTGGCAGGAGAACATGTGAGAGATTGAAAGGGTTACCTCCACCCTTGCCCAGTTCTGCATTATCATGCAAGAGGGGTCACCGCTTTCACTAAAGCCTGTAGAAACACAAGAAAATACCGTTTTAAAATGCAGCAGAGGGTAATGGGGCCAATGAGGTGAAAAGATGAAGAACAAAACAAACAAATGTGTCACTTACGCTCCTCCACGTCCTGCTTCATGTAATCCAGAGCCCGAGCGAATGCAGACCTGAGCTCCTCCAGCTCCTTACTGGACTCTACAAACACATTGAAAAAAAGCATCAACTCCTGCAGCTCGCTTTGTCAAAGGATGGGACAAAACCCACAACCACCACCCTTATAAACGGTTGTCACAATGGCTCTTCAATTTGCAATCTAGCACTGCAAGGTTATGTCATCACTGGGCTCTTCATATTACAGCCTAGCAGGACTCATAAAATCCAATATACTTTGCTCAGGCCCTGACTTTCCGCCTACAAGGATTATAGTAAAAGTGGATTATGAACATGTCACTCTGTTCACTGGGTTAGTTCTCCCTGCTCAATAACACTGCACACAATGCTGACTACGTTAGAGTCAGTTTCAGAACTTATTTAGCATAACGCTGCAAAGGCACAGTGCGTTGGATTGCCTTTAAATACAACACTGCTTATTTACTCCATACCTTTGCTGAAATCCACTCGCCTCCTCAGGTAGTCAAGGTACGCCTGCCAGATATGCACGTAGTCTGTTGCTTGGATGAAGCCAGCATTCAGGGCTTTTTCAAAGATATCTAAGGATGAAAATGTAATTAAATAAACTGCAGATTCATTACAGGGAAAGGAGATAGTAAAAAGAGAAATAAACACACGATACACACCGCAATCAGGTAGTACGTTTAACAAAAGCACAAGATATATTGAGAGATGTTGCAGTTTGTTACCTGACACGGTTTCATGTTCAGCTCCATGCCTTTCTAAAGCTAGAAGGTAACTCTTCCAGAGTCCCACCGTCCAAGGACAGTTCCTAACAGCCCGGTCGTGGGAGGACAGCACCAAGTCTTTAATCTTCAATTTTCTGTCCTGAAGACATAGAAAGATTAGTTTTATCCTTTAACAGATATGGTGGCAAAGGCAATCTTATCCAACACGACAATGAATAGTACTACTAATCAGCAATTTCATATCTGGCCTGCATTTGCAATGCTGTTAGAAATGATGCTCAATCAATTACATCATCATATATTTCATTGATCCAACTGGAAACATGGAAGCTTTTTCTCAAACCAATGGATCATGCAACAGGATTTTAACATTGAAAGACGTCTTTGGAGTAAAACACCCTTGTTTTTCACTGATAATAGTAATAGCTTTGAGGTCAGTTTCTTACCAGGTACTGGGTCAGTTTGGCCCACATGTCAGGCACGAGGCAGTTCTCAGCCACTGCCCGTTCAAAGATGGTCTGAATTCGAGCCGGGTCCCCTTCCTTCAGCTCATAATCAATGTAGGTCTGGTATTCAGCAAGCTTGGGTGGCTCAGCTACAAGCTTCAATAAAGAAAAAAGAGAATTAGGACTCTCTGAAAGCCATCAAAGGGCTCAGCTGATCACCCGCGACAAGGATTAAAAGGGAGATAATTACCAAGGCCTCTTCATACGGCTTGCTTTTCTCCATCTGCTGTAGTGCCTTCTTATAAAGTTGAGTAACAGAGTCTGGGATGGGCTTGTCTGACCATTCTCCATACTCTGCATATGTGACCTCCATATCTGATGAGGAGGGGGGGGGGGGAAGCAGGTTAAATACTGAAAATCTCTACCTCATAGTAGATTCACATTTCTCATTTCTCCAGAAGTTTCTAAGGTACATTCAAAGACAATGTCAAGTATTTAATAAATTACATCTCCCAGGATAATATTGGTTTACACCAGCACCGCCGTTTCCACTGAACCTGAAAGACTTACCAAGGAAAGGGATAGCCAGCTGCCGTCGAAACAGCGTGTGGATTCGGTTCAGCTGTGCATTCAGCACCTCCTGCTGTTCTGGAGTGGGAACGCTACCTGGTGCTGGCTGGAGGGAAGGAGAACAAATTACTTGGTATGCCCCCTAAAAAAATCTGCTTGTCAGGGGGAAAACTCTGCAGCATACTATAGACTGACTAACTTGATTTCAAACTGCAGTCTTATATCCAATTTTTGTTCAAATAAAATGTAAGTGGTGCATCAGGACAAAGAGTAAATACAGTATTTTCTTTATATAGCCTTTTTACTCCCTAAGTATCAGTCAAATTGGCTTTTGATTTGAAGTCTTACCTGTAAAGTTCCCAAAATGGCATTCTCAAACTCCCTGTAGGCCTCCCAGATAGCTGCTCCCTTGGTCATGTGCAGCCCCACAGCAGTCAGAGCCCTGTCAAAGATTTCCCGTACCTTCTGTATCCCTCCTTGACTTCCAATCCCCCCAATAGAGTACTGTGCATATTCCAGCCAGATTTCAGGACCTGTATTCAAAACCAAAGACAAGGGTTTAGAGACTGATCCGTCCTCATTCATGTGCTTACATCCACTTCAGTGAGACATGCATTGTGCTTTCACTCATAGAACTGAGACGGTGTAGAATTCATTTTCAATACATTACTTACAGATATAATCCTTGGCCGCCTTCTCAAAGAGCTCATACACTTTCTCTCGGTCGGACTCTTCCTCTGCCATGCGAATCTCATCCTTCAGCCAGTCCAGCCAGATTTCTGTTGAGACAATCCGTTTTTCACTGGGCTTTTTGAAACAAGCTCCCACCTCCAGCGTTGGATCTCACATTACACTGTATTGTGCTTTAAGATGAGTTGATATATATATATAATGAACATGAATTTAAAAGGTTAAGGGGGTTACACTGTATTTTCTTTCATGGTGCTTCTACTGCTTAATGCAAACTGTTTTTGTTCATGCATTGTTCAGTGTGTTACACCACAGGGAATTATGCTCAGAAGAAAACTACATTATCCATATTGATGTTGTATCCCTGTACAAGTATGTGCAAAGTAACAACATTTTTGTGCAGTTGTATTGGGTTCTTCTCTCATACTGGATATCAAAATACTAGCACGTAAGTTAAAAAAAACAAACAAACTAAAGCATCATTAAGTAGAAACCAATGGAATTTAGTCTTTCTAAATTCCAAGATTGAAATAAAGGAACACCAGCTCTTTCAGTTTGTCTTCCGAAAGAGAGCACCTCTGATCGGACAGGACAAGATTATACAGCGAGTTGCTGCGCTCAGCATCAGCTGTATTTGTTACTGCATTTATGTGGGAAGATGGTCAGCTGTCCAAAACACGTCGATGTCTTCAAATACCTGGCCAAGAAAATCTTTTACTCTCTCTTTTGCTTATTATATTTGTAACGTGGGACCTTTGTCGTGGCATTTTCTGGCAAAGTCGATCACTGCTCCTTTGACCCTCAGTGTGATTGGACATTTTTCCCTGTCCTTCTCTGTTAACAGTGATATGATGTAATATTACACGCCTATGCATGTTGATATGTTTTATGTGTAAAATTACGCAGGCGTGTAATAGCGTGATTCCCCGGGGTGTAATATGTGCCCCCTAAAGTGGCAGCAAGTTTTCTATCTCGACTGACCTTCAGTGAGAGGGAAGAGCTCGCTCATTTTCTGCCGAGCCCGGCGGAGTTTCACCAGCTCCCCTGCCTGGCGCAGTAGCTTTATCAGGTCCACATGACAGTTGTAATCAAATGCATTGATGGACAGCTGTCAATATATAAACATACAGTGATGAGCAATTCACCATTGGGTTAACCCTTAGCTGCAAGTGGGGGAAGTTAAAAATAAATACCTACTCCAGTTTTATTTATCTGACATAATGTTCTGCAGATTACAGTACCTGTGATGACAGTAGTTAAAGGATCCCAACAGCACCGAGTGCATTGGAAATACACTTGGAATACAGTGGATTCATTACTGTGGTTTAAAAGTTAAAAACTGGTGCTTTAACTTTACATTACAAATGCACCAACAAAGACATACTCTGTAAACCAGTTAACCCTTTACATCGGCCTTATAGCAATTTCAAAATAATATTCTTAAATGCAGTTCTGGGTAGCGTTCATTAATGTAGCATATGTAAACATATATTAAAGATCATGTATGTTCTTGTTAAACGATGTACATTGCAAAGATTACATTCTACAAAAATGCAAATGGAATTTGATGAGATTTCACGCAACTGATTTCACTGAATACATTGCTTTTGTATACAAGTAATAAAAACATGATTGCTGCTACACTACCTAGCACTCAGGCGTACTACTATTGACTTGTGTTTAGTAGTTGGCGCCCTTTCTTTGCTTTTCCACTAGGCTAAATAGACCAGAAACTGCAAAACGTGCGCGGGTATCCAGTCAGTACCAGGCAGGAGTAACAGACATGAGTGTTTGTGCGCTGCATATACCGGTATTAATACCAGCAGTATGTACATCTGAACCTGTGGTGACGAACTAGGATGATGCTGTTCAGCATTTAAATCACAGTTTGGGTAGTCAGTACAGAAATATGAGTGCAGAAACGTAATTGCGCGAAGCGGGTGCGATACCCGTTGTCCGGTTAAAAAAACATTTCTGACAAATGATTATAGTGTGCGTTAAAGCTATAAAATGTACACTTGCCGGCTACATAAATTGCCTTTAGTTTATCTGCTGTTGGTGCGCTGCTAGGCGCCCCCGCCCCCATTCATTCACCTGCTCCTCCAAACGCTGGATCTCCGTTTGGTTTTCTTTTTCGTCATCCGAGGATTCGTCTCCCTCTGCATCAGACCCGTCGGGTTCCATTTCTCCTTCGTCTTCGGACTCCATCTCCTTCTCTTCCCCGACAGCCTCTGAAGCCTCCGCCTCTTCCTCCATCTCTTGCAACTGCGTCTCCTCTTCGCTAACCGCTGCCGCCATGTTGGGACTCGATCTGCCTGGTAACACGAAGGACTGACCCAAAACAATGCCTGACCACAAACCCTTACAGATGAGCCGATCTCCTACGAGAGAGATTAAACTTCGCTCGTACTCAATGAAAAATAAATTAAGAAAAAAAAACACGGCGTGTAGGAGCGAGGTAGTTACGTTAATATCTCTTTTTTTTTTTTAAAGAAAACATTTTTACAGGCGACCCTGGAGGTGTTTCCTAGCAACATCATCACGACGAAGGACTACAAAAACCGCAGGAAGCAACGTGACGACAGTAGAGCAACGCCATTTTTGTGAGGGACAGTGCTGTATTTAAGCAACGCTCTTAAACAAAACATCGAAAATATTTTGGTTTAATGTACCACCAATACCAGAAGAGATATCGGTACAGTATAATGTTCTAATAAATGTTATGATTTTTATTATTTTTATTTCATTTTACACCATTAATATATAAATGTGCCTCGTTTCATGTCCTTATCGCCACATTATAATGTATATGTAAATAAATAGAATTAAAAAAACACACACATATATATATATATATATATATATATATATATATATATATATATATATATATATATATATATATATATAACTACTTCACAATATTTTATTTTTGCGTGTATGCGCGTTCCCGGGGGATAATGCAAACACCGCCCCCTTTAGGTTACGCGCACTAACCTTGGCTTTACTCGATCACGCGTGCGCGTCCATGAGATGTTTAGCACAGTGCGTCACATTCTTGAACAACATGGCGGTAGCGGCTGTAAAGCGTTGTTGCTCTCCACTGATGTTATTTAGACGATTGTCTGCACCAGAATTAACCACACACAGCTGTTATCACAAAAAGGTAAGCTCAGTGCCGTGTCGCTGTGATTGAATTGTCTTGACAATATTTTTTTTTGTTCACTGCGCCATACGCGAGTTCAGTGTGGTGCGCAGAGTGTATGCAACTTTGGACACTGTTTGTTATGGAATGACCTCTTCAGAAACCAAACTATTATTCTCCTAATGCTAGTAGCTAACATTAATTTAACTTGCACACTTAACAACACATTTTTTTAAAAAAAAAGCAAGTCAACAAATTATTCCGTTTTAAAGTTCGCTAGCTTTAAACGATTTGTATGTAATTTTGCGTCGAAGCTTTACATCCACAACGTTATTGTGTAACTCATACCTGTGCATACATAACAAGACTAGACTAAGCCAATTCAGAGACTACTATATTTAAAATCTTCCTCAGTCCGGTACTAAATCGGGGGAAGTATGGGTATTTAATTTTAGCAGCTAAGTAGAGTTTGACAAACTAAGTCAGGGGTGGAAGCTCAAAGCTTATTTTTAAGAGCCTTGAGAATGAGGCTATTGGCAGGGACTGCGCCTTTCAGCGGCTACCACTCACTGCAAAGCGAATCAACAAAGGTGGGGGGAATGAAAAGATGCATTCTGTACAGGTTTCTGCTAGTGATGCATATCCCCGCAGTCTCTGCGTGCGTTTTCTACATGTATAGTGAGACCGAAGAAGCGCTAGAATTATTCCTATTTGTCAATAGGATGTATGACTAGGCAAGTATCAGTTATAAATAGCAATAGGTACCAACAAACTAGAATGGTATTGCACAGTACGCAGCAACAGTTTTGCATTGTCCTGGTGTAATACGTATTTGGAACTGGAATAGTCATGCGATTTCTAGGATGATTTCCAGAATCCTTGGCAGTTGACACATTTCATTGTATTTGTCAAATAGTTATTATTATTAGTTTATTTAGCAGACGCCTTTATCCAAGGCGACTTACAGAGACTCGGGTGTGTGAACTATGCATCAGCTGCAGAGTCACTTACAATTACGTCTCACCCGAAAGACAGAGCACAAGGAGGTTAAGTGACTTGCTCAGGGTCACACAATGAGTCAGTGGCTGAGGTGGGATTTGAACCGAGGACCTCCTGGTTATAAGCCCTTTTCTTTAACCACTGGACCACACAGCCTCCTTATAGTCATTAACTAAACAATAGTCATTAACTAAACAAACCACAGATTATACAACACAAGATGCCCTTAAGATAAAACTTTAAAGACATAGACTAGTGTGCCCCCAGAAGTTCCCATGACCTTGATTTTAGTGCTGCATGTTTGTTTTTTTGCTTGTCTATTATCTCAAATTAAACTCTGGTTTTGAACTAAAGTAAATCAATAGCCTAATCATTTCCAAAGTGTTTCTGTTGGAATTTGACCTTTTGGCACCTGATTGAACTGATGGTTGTAAGTTTTTGTTCTGTTTTTGATGATGTGTCCCTTCCTGATGTGTTTGATTATCTCATTTTAAAGGTGGTTGATCACTATGAAAATCCCAGGAATGTAGGATCCCTTGACAAGAGTGCAAAGAATGTCGGGACTGGCTTGGTCGGTGCGCCCGCTTGTGGCGATGTCATGAAATTACAAGTGGGTTTGTTGTGTCTTTCCTCCCTGTGCTTAGATTGTTGGTGTTCATTTGTGTAGTACTGTACAGTTCTGTTTGATTTGTCTTCCTGAAATTCTTGTTTCTTCACAGATTCAAGTGGATGAGCAAGGGAAGATTACTGATGCCAGGTTTAAAACATTTGGCTGTGGATCTGCCATTGCATCCAGCTCGCTGGTAACCGAGTGGGTTAAGGGAAAGACGGTAGGTAGCCACTGGTATTTTAAAACAAATAGCTTGCTTCCCCAGGTTCCCCTTATTTGGAGCAAGAATCCTGACAATATCACGGAGAGTGGCGGTTCTTCATTTATACTTTTTACTGGTTTTCATGTTTTATCCATTTATTGTCACACTTTTCTCGCAGGTGGATGAAGCTCTTATGATTAAGAACACTGAGATTGCAAAAGAACTTAGCCTCCCACCAGTCAAACTGCATTGCTCCAGTAAGTTCTCAATCTCACGCCTGTTCCCTTTTTCTGTTGGTTTTGTTTTATTTTAATCTGCAAATTATTTCTTCATTTTAAATGTGTTTAATTAGTACAGTAGCTGTTTTGTTGTTCCTTGCAAGTGATTTTTACTCTCATCACACTGATTTTGGACTTGCTAATAAATAAGATATCCCAGAGTCTGATAAAATAAATCAGTTGTAATAAATCTAGTTTCACCATGCTCACAATATCCCCCCCCCCCACCCCTATTTCATGCTTTGTCATATAATAATATATTTGTATTTTTCAGTGCTTGCAGAAGATGCAATAAAAGCTGCACTGGCAGACTACAGACTGAAACAAGATGTCAAGGCAACAGCCAATTAGACTCAACTAGGCTTATAAGTAGCAAATAATGAACTACCATTCCAGTACTCAATTGTGTAATTCCACATAAAGGCTAAGAAATGGAAACAGTTGCACAAGTTTAGTCTGTAACTTGGAATGCACAATGCAATATAGCTGCTTGAATCATTATTGTGGAGTAATAAGCCTTATCATTGGAAAACATGTTCTTGTAATTTATACATTTTGAGAACTGGGTTTGTGTTAATTTTGGTTCTTTGAGAGTTATCACCTGTGAAAAGTTAAGATAAAGTCATGGCAAAATTTAGTGCAGCTAGATCTGTGACTTCAACATGCGGCCAGTCTTTGATGAAGGGCTTGCCTTCAACAATAATAAAACATGTAACATTCAACTATATGTTTATTTTGTGTAAAATTGACATTATAACAACATGCTGGCGACATTCTTCAATGTATCTATAAACAAATGATGTGATAACAATAAATGATGTTGCTTTAAAGCAGTGTGTTTCTTTATACAGATTATGCAGTGAAAACTGAGATGTGATATACAGCTGTGTGTATATGTACAGTACACCCCCCTAAGTTAATGATCTGTTCATGGGCTGCGTTGCTAAAACATACTACATTAGGAAGGTTCAGGAATCCTTTCTGCTGGAGCCACCCTTTGGTCCCTCTCCAGTATTTTTTTCAATATTAACAGCACTGCCAGCAGCACCAGAAACACCAGGACACAGAGAGCCGCCAAGACTGCAGTGAGCATGCTTGTTCCCTGTTTGCTGGTTGGGTGGAGGTGTGTTGCTGGCTGGAAACTAGATTTGTTAGCCAACTGGAATGGAGCAGTGGGTTCTATGGAGGTAACGTTCCGTGGGCTTGTAGGATTCTCTGGATGATTTGGAACATCTTCAGGAGTAGACTTCTCAGGCATTGGAGGTTCAGTAGCTGGGGTTGTACTTCCGTCAACTTTTTGGCAATCATCAAGATTCATCTGGTCCAGAATGTATTGATGGTTTGCAGCGTTCAGTTTGAAATTCTTTCTTGCTGTGTTCTCTTGTTCATTGGCTAAACTAGTGTGTGCTTGAAATAAACCTTCAGATGAATGGGAACTTGTAAGTGGGCAGGCAGTTAAAACCTTATGCAGTTTTTTGACACTGTTGGATTTCTTGGTTGAAACAGTGATGTTCTGTTGCATTGTGTCATTTGGCTTAAGGATATGAGGGCAGATAGCCGCCACCGACAAAGTAAGGAGTAGTCGTCTTGCCAAGTGAAGTGGGGCTGCACAAACCAGCTCAGCAGCTGCCTCTAGTCTGCCTTTTAAAAGCCAGCGGTAGAGATACATTATTTCACACTCGCAGACCCAGGAATTGTTATTCAGTTCTACTGCTGTGAGTCTTTGCAAACTGTCAAAGGTCCTGTCTGGGACATATTTCAGACAGTTATTGTTTATCTTTAATATCTGCAGGTTCATTAAGTTTGCCAGGGAGGTCTGGTATATGTTAGAAATGCAGTTAAAAGACACGTCAAGCTGAAAAAGTGCGGATGGCAGAGAATCGGGAATGCTAGAGAGCCTGTTGTCTTTAAGGTTCAGAACCTGTAACTTTTTCAAGGCCTTAAATGTGGTGCTCTGGATCACGCTGATGCGATTGGCCCCCAGGTCGAGTCGGGTTAGGTTCTCCAGTCTTCTCATTTCGTTGGCTGTGAGGTAGGTTATTCTGTTAGCCTGCAGGATAAGAACTGCAAGGCTTGAAGGAAGCCCCTTAGGAATGCGACTGAGGTCGTTGTTGCTCAGGCTAAGTTCTTGCAGCCACAAGTAGGTGAAAAGCTGATGGTCAATGTTACAGAGTTTGTTTCTAGCCAGTGAAAGAACTGTTGTATTCAAAGGAATGGTACGAGGGAGCCTTTCCAATCCAAGGTCATTGCAGTTTACAAATGGACCAACACAACAGCAGGCTTGAAGGCATCTTCTACTACTGCGAGAGCCTTGTGTGACATTCAGAAACAGCAGCACAGCACAGAGAGGACCGAGCATCGCTTACTCTGGGGAACTGTTAAGAAAGGAAGGATTAAAACTACATTTATGAATGAATTACACGTGCAGTCTAGGGTACCTGGTGATACATTGCATGCTAACCATTCCTATTTCATAATCTGTGAACTCTTTAAGTGTGGTCTGGTTGCAAAATACATTTCAATTTCAATTAGCTTACCTGAGCTCAGGCAGAAACCTGGGCAGTTTCATGCTTTTTTTTCTATGAAACCTGAACTTCTCTGATTATGAAAATGCACTTTCACATGTACATCAATTATTTTATGATGTGCTTAACATGTTACGATCATACCACAGTAGAATATTTTCAGGGTGCCATTTACAAAAAATACACACTTACATTCATGTATTTTAATAATTTTTTCTAATATGAAAAAAGAAGTTTTGCTTCCATACCATCTCACTGCAAACAGGGCGGAGGTCTTGTTTTCTGAAAACATGACAGCAGGATGCTTTGGGGGCTGCCAGTAATCCAGTGTGGCACAGACTGCGTCTCGCTCTCTTTGCTGCCACTATGAATTCTCCTTCACTATAAAAGAAACAGTCTGGTCTGTACCAATTCCAAGCACCAAGCCATCAAAATTTAATGTGGTCTCAAGGTGTTCTGTTACTTGTTTGAGTCTTTGTTACCAGCAGTGTATAAATTGAGTGCTTTTGTTCAAACACAATAGTTCAGTCTGTGAGGATAATCTGTTTGAGTCAAAAAATATACAGATAAATTGAATTAAAACAAGGTACACCACTGGTATCTTATTTGGAAAGTTAACTCTTTTATTTTAAGGATATTGTGCAGTTCTTTTTTTTTGTTTTTTGTTTTTTCGGAAGGATTTTTAGCCATGCTAGTTTCACAGTTTCTATAAATTATGGTCAAATCTGCATGAATCAGTTGATGTAGATGTCATGGTACAGCAACAGGAGATATAATATATATATATATATATATATATATATATATATATATATATATATATATATATATATATATATGGAAGGACAGAATACAGGCTGGGGCAACATGTTTCAGAATTATTTAGGACCTTGCAGACAAATACACCCTTGAAATCTGACCCTGAAACGGTACCTTTTGATGCTAAAGTTACCATTGTTATGCGAGACGTTGTACAACACCAGACCTTGTTTCTTTATAGTGCTGCTTTTGTTCCTTGATTGTTTTGTTCATTTTATATCTTTTATAGAACGCGAACGGGTTTCCAGGTTACATCACAACCTCAGAAAACTGCATCAATTGTTCTGTCACTGTAGATGGCCTGCAGTTCATGTTTTAGGCATCTTCAAAAAAAAGCTTTAGCGTCTGTCATGCTTGCTGCCTGAAGACTGCGGGGAGCAGACTTTCTGTAAATTCATTCATATATCAGTTATTGTAGTTAAAGAGCAATATTCAATAGTCTTGTGTTTAGAAATGAATGTTGCAAGCATTTCTATGGTGGTGCTTTGTCATAATCTCTAATGTACCCATAAGGGGGCAGTGTGTTACTTCTGTCTTACACCAGGGCTAGTGGCTGGCTCCTGAGCCAGTAATAACACTATCAATTATATACAATTACCGGAAATTACTTTTAATTCACTTGTATTTATTGCATCTATCAATCTTACTTATAAAATAACATTAAGAAAAACTTGAAAGACAAATAGCTGAAATCTCCTGGATGGTGGAAATTGCTAAAGCTAAAGCTTGTGTTTCTAATTTTGAATTCCTATAATGGCTATTTTACTATTTTTAGCAATTACATTATTCAGGATTTTAAAACGGTTTGATACGGACTCATCCAGCCCTTGGAATGTGTTTTCCATCTCCAATAGCTGGGCTGCTTCCAGGCATCTCCTTCACAGAAACAGCTGTGAGAAAGGGACCCCTCTCTCAGACATAACAGATGATCGCAGCTGCAAAACAGCTAACACTGAACCATAATAATGGGCTCCTTTAGTATCTGGGCAAAATCTTTTGGTAATAGAAATATGTTCTCCAGCTTATTGTCCTCAACAATTGCAGTGAAACTTCAGTGAAAGGGCCGGAAACTGATACCAGCAACAGCAAGTAGCAGGTCTGCTGTTTAGCTGCACTGTGACTGCCACTAAACTGTATTATGTACTGGATTCTGTAACTGCAATTTGTGGTTGGAACGTAGCTGCATTTTTTTCTTTTTTGTTCCTGTTTTTTCCCCCCCTATGAATGGGTCTTGTGTGAATACTAGGAAATAGATATTGTAAGATTTTTTTTAAAAAAATTTTAAAAAAATTCTCTCCTTTTCTAGTGTTTGCTTAGGAAGTTTGATCAGGAAAGTCAGTGGTAGAGCTGAGAACTCGCCCAAGAAATACTGGATTCAAATCAATAAACTGTCAGCTTAGTCTTGCTAAGCGATCTGTTTGCAAGGTGCTTGACCTGGCTATGTGTGTGTCAGTCCCACGGCTGTAATCAAATACAGTACAAACAGGAATAAGCACACATGCACGCATTGGAAACAAGATGTTACACCTCGTGTGGAATAATATTCATTCTAAATGTCATGACCCGGCATTTTACAAAATATCACACATACATCGACATGCAGGTATATGCAGGACGTCTAATCCGAACAGGATTATAACAAACCATAATAATCCCTTTGAAGTTGACCATGGTGAAGCCAGCAACTGTTAAAAACAAAGCAACAGAATGCAGTGTAATAGGTGCAGCTCGTTATTTAGTGATCCAGTGTATAGTTTCTAATTACCAGCATTTTATATAAATAATCCAGTTACTGTATAAGCACCTGGTTTAATCTACTATGCATTATTTACTGTGCAATATATACTATGTAACTTCATAGGTTACGGAAATATTTATAACACTTGTACATTGTGCCAAAATGTGGGAGTATCGCCTGCTTTGTTACCCGCTGTTGTCTGGGTCATTCCAAATCTCTTGGGTATGTGCTGCCAAGATGCATTCTGGTGCCAACCACGCTGCCAAGCCTCTCCTTTTGAATGTTAACCAAATAGTTTACTGGTGATAGGCATCTTATAAACATGAAGTTAACAGTAAGTAATACAACTATATAAAAAAGAGTCTGCCGCTTGTATTTGAACCCAGCATGGTGTGCAGGAGGCTGTGCTGTTTGCAAACCCATTTTTCCACTCTGTTTTATGAGCGTCATCATGCTGCACACTGAGGAGTAGTTTGAACTCATTGTATGGAGAGTACATGCATACTGCATGATGTGGTATTGCCCACTGCGTTAAGAAGCTCACACACTGTTTCGCACATGTTCTCCAGAGTTTCCACAGAGGCAGCTTATCCTCTCTTTGCAATGCTGAAGGCCATCCTTTCTTGATGGTCATTTTCAAAACCCTCAAGGCTCTCTTTAAACTACTTTATCCAGTCAAAAACACAGTCCTGCTGGTAATACAGCTTTGGTTATCGGTACATTTCTGTGACAGTCTCGTTGCGTTTCAATATATATTCCATGGAAATCCTTGAATTGGTTTAATCCATAAACCTGCTGATCTTCTTTAATAGATTACATATAAAGAATAAAAGAGCCATTCTAGAATTCAGTAATGAAGACGGAGACCTTAAAAAAAAACAGACTTCGCTTGCCGTCCCTGTTATTTTTTCATCAGGCCCTATTAACCCTGCTTTGTGGAGTGTCATCGAAGAGCAAGTTATTGGCAGACCCTAATGCCCAGGCCACATAGTCAGCGTGAACTGTGACCTTCCCCACACACAACACAGAACAACGCACACAGGGAAACAATCAGAGTGAACTAGCACTATAAAGTAACAGCTTTAAGCTACTGTAATGTAATCCCAGCCAGCGCATACTGAAATGTCATTTCTACACCACCATTCCCCCAGATGATGTTTCCCTAGACCAGACTTTCATGTTAACCCTCCATACTGGCATGTCTGACAGTACAGACTTTTTAACAGCTACAATAAACTTGAGTGGTTGTGTTCGAATAGCTGTTTTTGTTGAATTCAATGTAAGCGCTGGAGAATGTCTGCAGTAAGCAGCTGGCTGATTTAGTGTTACCGCAGGATGTTAACAGTAGATTGGACCAATGTTACCCCCTGCCTGATTTAAAGGGAAAACAGCCTTTTTTTCATGCTGACTTCTATTAGTTCATACTTTGGGATCCTGTCTTGCTAAGGCAATGACACAAAGCGGTCTGACCACTGTTTAAAATGAACTCTCTCACACTTTTTTGTATTGTTTGTTTGTCTGTTTCGTTGTGTTATCCCGACAGATTTGGGTGCAGAATGCATTGTGCAGTATGCATAACACAGGGCTTGAAGTTAATACATTATATTCCAGTAGTGACACCTCCAGTTCAGATGCAGTATCTCACAATCATGCGCCTTTTTCCAAATTCTTCCTTGACTTCACCCTTTGTGCATTCTCAAAGCAGACCCCAATAACTGTCTAGTTCAATTGCATTTCTCAAAGGCAGATATATACCTGCAAGGACTCAAGATGAACTCCCTCGCATAGTTAAAAGAAGACTGGTACACACAAAGAGCCCATTCCCTGGGTGATTTTGTTTCATAAATGAATCTGAACCTAATATATTTTCTTTTTTTTCTGCTCACAAATGTGGCTCCTTGAGGATTTTGTACAAAACGTCTGTGTTTGGAGAAGAGGTCTTTCATTGCATTGGTCCTTAGAGGTTAATGCAGGAAATAGCCCACACAGTTCTTGGCTGAAGGTAAGGAGCTCAAGGAGGACGGCTTGCATAACAGATCCTGACTAGTTGGCATTGAATTTCTTCAGTGTTTAGTCTCTCTCAGGAAAAGGTGGAGTAGAAAGTGTTGTAGGTTTAGCTTTGTTTATTGGGCGCATCTTCTTGTCCACTTTGTGGCTCCAAGCAATGCTGCTTAATAGCGACACCTGCTGGGGGAGGAAAGGACTGCAGTAGGTTCTACTTCTGCCCCTTAGGACAGGTTTCACATGCCCTGATGAGCACTCATCTCGGAATACCTAATGTTGCTTTAGGTAAGGTAGTCTAGGATCACTGTTAATCAGGGTCTGTGTAACCAGTTCACATAACAGTTTTAAAATATCTATTACCAACAGGGATAACTGTGTGTTTTGAGCCAGAATTCTGACATTTCAGCCACTTTAAAAAAAACAACTGCTTGGCAGAGGTTCAATGATGAATAACTGGGGGATTATACAGGCTGGATCGAGGTGCATTGTGAGGAAGCACAGACACTGCCCACCCACATGGTGGTTACCAACCAATACTGTAGCTCTCTCATCTTTCATTAAAACTTCAAAGGGTCATTAGCACTATTTTTAAAAAGAGAACAAAAAAAATGTTAATGACAACCAAGACTTCACATTTTAAGAATACCTAAGCGCCCTTGAATTGAATTCCTCCGCCTGTGTTTTCCACTGTGGGTAAATTGCAGGCCACTCCATAGTTAATGCTGTACGTGTCTGAGCAGTGCCCGCAGAGGACAATCCCTTTGATTTCCCTGTTTATTTCAGGCTTTCTAACTACAGTGGGTGTTTTCCTGCCAGCACTAAAAGGCTTCGTGAATTCCCACCCAAGTTTTAAAAGAAGAGAAAAATAAAAAACGATTTTCATCGCTAGAAAAGTCCTACTCTTGTTTTATTCTTTTTTTACTGTGCTGTCCCCTTGCCACTTTATAATGCTTGCAGTCCTTCTATACTGTTCCCTTTATGAAAGTTTCCCTTAGGAAAAACATAGCAAAGTGTAATTCAGCACAGTGAAATCACGGTAAAACATAGCCAAGCATTGTAAAAACAAACCAGCTATTAAAAAACATAGCAAACCAGGCTAAGCTATTCTTATTACTTTCTTCCACAGTCTGTGTTGAGGTGCTTTGGGAGCCAACCAGGTGTCTGTATAGGAGTAAGAGATCAGCTGATCTGGATTCCTTTGTTTTGCTGGCAGTACACTTGTGTGCACTAGATGGCGCTGGCGCTTACTAATATAAAGACTGATCAAGCCTACATTACCTATATCAAAAAAAGGAAAGAGGAGAGTAAAAGCTAGTAAGAACATGTAATAATAGTACTGTTTAATTCCTGAGACCTGGTGGGTAACATTGTCGTTCTCAGGTTAACTCTTATTAAAAGGGATATTGTGCTTTACTTTGAAAGAATGGCCCCAAACCGCACTGTCACTAGTATTTCTTTTCTTGGATTTTAAAGGTCGGTTGGTTGATTCTCTAACTAAAAATACTTCGAAAAAAGTCCTGGTCTTAAAGACAGGGTTTATTTAGTCATGCTCCAATTTCAAGGCTGTGTTTTTACAAAGCTGAGAGCAGTAATTAAAGGCAGATGAAAGCAATGGTTGCCATGTTCTTTATTTGTGAGACAAACTTCCAATTTGGGGTTTGCAGTCTCTTTAATGTAAGTAAAGACGGATGGTGCTTTTGCGTTATTTTTATATCGTGAGGTAATGCACACCAAAGGGTTGTTTCCTGGAACCATAGCAGCATCTGAATCTGTGAAGCGTTCAAATGTGAATTCTTCAAAACGTTTCTTGAAAAGAGAAAAACACCCATTGAGCTAAAAAAAAAAAAAAAACAGGGCTCGCACTCCTGATTGCCTTTAAGAAATATTTATTGACAGGTATTACATAAATCCATTCGTTGTTGTGTTGATTGCAAAACAAGAAAATACGTCCTTCCCTCACGTTTACAATTGAGTAACAATCAATGGCGATTAACTTCCGCATTGTGAGGGAAGGATGTTTTTTCTTGTTTTGAAATTAACACATTAATGACTGGATTTATTGAATACTTGCTGATAAATACTTCTTAAAGACAATTCTGAGTATGAGTACTACTATCATGTCTTTCCTTCATAATAAGCGAACCAGATACTGGTGTAGTCTTTAAAGACTCTCCTTTTGCTCATATGCTACGCAAAAATCATTCCTCTGAAATGTTTATTTTACCAGGAAAGCCCGCTGAGGGCTGGGTCATGTTTCTTGCATCAGGCAGCGAGAAAAGACACCTTCCTCTAACAACCCAAGAAAAACAGATGCTGTAAAGGTTCAACTGTCATGCACCCCTCGAGCGATCCGTCACACATTTCAACTGTCATGCACCCCTCGAGCGATCCGTCTCACATTTCAACTGTCATGCACCCCTCGAGTGATCTGTCACACATTTCAACTGTCATGCACCCCTCGAGCGATCCGTCACACATTTCAACTGTCATGCACCCCTCGAGCGATCCGTCACACATTTCAACTGTCATGCACCCCTCGAGTGATCCGTCACACATTTCAACTGTCATGCACCCCTCGAGTGATCCGTCACACATTTCAACTGTCATGCACCCCTCGAGTGATCCGTCACACATTTCAACTGTCATGCACCCCTCGAGTGATCCGTCACACATTTCAACTGTCATGCACCCCTCGAGCGATCCGTCACACATTTCAACTGTCATGCACACCTTGAGCGATCCGTCACACATTTCAACTGTCATGCACACCTCGAGCGATCCGTCACACATTCTCCAGTGTGGGGCAGGATTGCTCTCCTCTACCTCACCCAAACATTTCTGCTTAAGCTAAAGTTTATCCAAGCACTGACTCATTCAGGGGTTTAATTTGAATGCAATACTTTTTTCTTTTCCCAAGGCATCATGTTAACTGAAAACAATGAAATCAGACTGTATTTCCTTTCAGCGTGTATGTACTGTAGGTCTCAGGAGTATTTTCGGGTCTATTTATGTACATAGCTTTGCTATCACACACACACACACACAGATACACAGAGATCAGGGGTCGTGGTAAACAGTGTGGAATCTTAAGATCCCAATGCATATTCCATTACATCGATAATCTACAGTCATGCAGTGTGGGGTCCCCCTCACCCCCCTGACGTTCTAGATCACGCAGCTAAAAAGCCTGCATAGTTTGAACAGTTTCCTATTGCACACTTTTCTACATGGTCACAGAATATGCCGTTGTCTTTCATTAGAGGTCAAAAAAACAAAAACGAAGCGCCTGCTTAGTCTGCCAATATTCTAAGGAATCTTCTCTGTGTGTGGAGCCGCTGCTGGGAGTAATGAAGTACAGTATTCTTCAAACTGTTTGAGAAAGACCCCTCTTGGGATGAGATATTTGTGGAGGAGGAAAGCTGGACCAGGAGATGCAGGGGGAAAGTGAAATTCTTATGCCTTAATAATAATTTTAATTGTAATTCACCTTCTGTTGTTTCTCTCTTTCTGCATTCGCTCGATGAATTACAGATAGAGCTAACCTTTACACATGAACACATTCAGTTAGATATTGTGCTATCAATTACAGCATTGGGCTTGCTTCTGAAATGCTCAATCTCGTCCCTATAGGAACTCATGGCATCAGTGTAGGGGCTTATGTAATAAGTAGTTTCTTGTTTGTGGTTGTTTCTTGGATTAAAGTATGTTTCTTTAGTCTGGTGCATCTGTCCAAAGAACCTTTTAATTTTACAAAAATGGAACGCGGCTGGTTATTAAAAGGAAGCAGATGTTTAGGGTGCAGATCCGACTCATGAGCTGTGACTATGAGTAAGGCTAGTCCAGTACAGAAGCACAGGGGTAGCCAAGACTCCAGCGATAGCTGACAGCAGATCATAGCAAATGTAGTGAAAACTAAGGGTAGATTCAGTTTTAAAAAACACTGCTTTGCAATCTGTGTTATTTCCTTTTTTTAAAGAGCTATTCAATAAAAAACCGCCCAAACCACACCCCTGCAGTCGAGCAAAAGAATAAAAAATGAACCAACTAGTAATTGTAATCAACAAAAAGTTTTATTTCTCTTAGTTCAGAAAATATTTTTGAAAAAGGAGACAGACAACCTGCTTCATTCACAAATGACATATGATTCTGAAAATACAAAAACATTCCAGGAGACAGACCAGAGTTACACTGATTACAAAACGATAAAATGCAATAAAAAATATTATAAAATAACAATAACAATTAATACTGATGGAACGCCGCCATAAAACAAAGTTAAATGTTTTTTGGTTGGAATTTGTTTTGAGTGAAACGTTTTTGTTTGTACTGCTTGTCATCTTTTTTCACAAAAGTCATAAGTAATTGTTGCCTTCACAATCCCAAAGCACATTTCATGGGTGTTTATCTATAATACTGCTGCTAAGCAAGTTCCACGCCACTAACATCAATCAGTTTGTCTTTCTTACAATGCAATCCTGTTGAATCAGACTGTACTGAAATGAGTAAATCAGTAACAGGTATAGGGTTAGAATTAGTGTCTAACATAATTTAGCATGGGTACACATTCAAACTTTACAGATATCCATCGGAACAGCACTATTCATGCTCGCTTCCACTAATATACAGAAGGCACTTATTTTAAAGTTTTGTCGACAATTAAATATAATACTGATCTACTTGTCTAATAAAGAAGAAAATCAAGCAACTTTTACAGGCTTGCCATGTATAAGAAATGCTAATGATAATGCCAGATATGTTCTTCTATGTAACAATAAAGAAAGAAAAAAAAAAAAAGATTATCAAAAGCAATCTACTGCATCCTGATTTGTACAAGACGACCGGCACTGCCAGCCACAGTATTTTCATTCGAACTGGCTTTTCTAGGTTTTGGTATTAGCTTTTAATTTAATACATTGTGAGACAGACAACTGCAAAAGGGTCTCGTCTTCCTTCCGTAGCCTTGCATAACGGGAGATCTTGACAGAGGAAAATATAAAAAAAGACATTTAAATCATGACCCTGAAGGGGAAAATATAATGATACAGGTTTGTCCAAAATATGTCCCTCTTATTTGCTTTGCAGTGGAGATGTTTTAGTGTTCAAGGCCTTTGAAAGCTGTGAAAGACTACCGGTTGTCCCTTTTTTAAAATGCTGTGGTCTCCCCGCAAATAGTTTGGGGTGTCAGGGCTTCAGTACTTTGTGTTTGGTCACTTGGGGCAACAGCAGGCTGCTGATCAGCAGGGGGGGTGTCTTGCATCTCCTGGGGGGCGGGCTTGACCGTCTCCTGAGCTGTCTGATTGGCAGGGCTGGCCTGAGCGTCATTCTGATTGAGTGCCTGGGTTGGAGCAGGGGGCTCTTCCTTTGGTTTAGGAGGGGTTGAGTCTACCGTCTGGTTGGAGCAGTCTTGGGGTTGATTGGGGCTTTGCTCTGGCTCTGTATTGACAGGAATCTGGGGTTGGCTGGGAGGCTGCTGAGGAGCAGGATCCAGAGGCTGACTGGAGGGTTCTGGAGGAGAAGTACTGTGGGGCTCGCTGGCTGGTTCTTGAGAGGCACGGGGGGCCTGCTGGGGTTTCTGTTCTGCAGCTGGCTTTTGTTCGGTGGGTTTGGGTTCTTGCTCGCACAGTGGGGCCTTGGAGGGTGATCTCAGATTCTGGGCGGCTGCTTTGATGTCGGCTTGGAGCTGCTTGGTGGAGTCCACTTGCTCCTCTTGCTGGGAGCTGGGAGGCTTGGCTGGGATCTCGTTGAAGCTCCTACCGCCTCCTGACATATCTTTCTCGTCCACGTATTTCTTCGCAGGGAAGGACGAAGGGTAGTAGGCGTTGCCTTTACGTTTGTGCCGAAGGATGGAGGCACAGCACGCGATGAAGATGATGACGGCCAGCAGAGAGGCCACCACGACGATCAGCAGCATGTTCTCCCGCAGGAAGTCCACGATCAGCTGGAGGTTGAAGGGCTTGACCGGGACTCGGGTGCCGTTGGAGGTCTTTGGGGTGGAAATGCTGATGGTTGAGATGCTGATGGTGCTCAGAGTGGTGTGGGCGCTGAAGGTGGGGCTCTCAGACTCATCATCCCCGCTCTGCTCTGCAGATGTCAAGGTGTAGGCAAGGGGGGTCGAGTCGCAGCAGCGGCACCACAGCAGGACGAGAGACGTCAGGGTCAGGAGAAGAACCAAAGAGTTCCTCATAGTTGCACAAGAAACCTTAAAGAACCAACAAGAAAAAAAGTCAAACATACTCTGCAATGCATACATAACATGTGATAAATAAATAGAATATTGTATATGGCACTGTACAGTGCAAGCTGATATCCGTGTCACTTCAAGTCAGAGTGGCCACCGATCTTGAGTGGGTGAAAATCAGCTTATATCTTACACAGCTCCCTATACTACTCTATATCTGTTATAATATGAGCTCTTCAATTGATTCATTAGCACCCGATTCCTCCAGCTGTGTTTGTAATGTTGTTCATTTTAAAAGCAGCCTGGGTGTTTCACAAAGCAGAGTGTTTGAAACTACATCTTTTCACTACTTCCTATTTCCCTGCCAGATAAAGTTACATTTATGTTGGTTTAAGTTGTTTATTTTTGCATTTGTGCAAATTAAGGCATTTTGTGTAGCAAAGTTATTCATTGTTTAGAGCTTTTGAATCAAGCATGTTCTCTTGTGTTTTTAAGGTTATTCACAATGTCCATTTACTGTTTGTGAACAATGATTGCTAACACACATATTGCCTACTCAATTGTTAACAACATGAGCTGCATGAATACTTCCATTTGTATGCCTTGTCCTTATCAAACAGACCGGAATACAAACCTGCAAATGTGTACACAATGTTTTCAAGTGTTTAGACAGTAAGATAGCATTTCATATTCACAAGTGCTGTTCAAGAGGCAACTTATAGGAGGCTGTGTGGTCCAGTGGTTAAAGAAAAGGGCTTGTAACCAGGAGGTCCCCAGTTCAAATCCCACCTCAGCCACTGACTCATTGTGTGACCCTGAGTAAGTCACTTAACCTCCTTGTGCTCCATCTTTCGGGTGAGACGTAGTTGTAAGTGACTCTGCAGCTGATGCATAGTTCACACACCCTAGTCTCTGTAAGTCGCCTTGGATAAAGGCGTCTGCTAAATAAACAAGTAATAATAATAACTACAATCTAGACTGACTTTATTGAACATCCATTTTTAACTCAATCAAAACAGAGCCTTTTATTTCCAGACGCTTTTTGTAAAAAGTCAGTGTATTCAATATTATGGTTGCATATTCATGCAGAAATCGCAATGTGCGTTTCACATTACACAGTCCTTGCATGCATCTATAATACATATCATGTGCAACAAATATTGTTTTCCCACATGTCCCCATTATTAGCCACTGTATACTAGGATATTTAAGAGCAGTAAAACCTTCTTCACTCAGAGAAACAATGCCTCCCTTGTTGACTAGCAGGGGAATGGCTGCCAGTTATGTGGTGAAGGCTTTTGATCACAGTCCAGATTAAAGATGAGGTGACAATGTCTGGCACAGTCTGCAAAGTGACCAGAAGCACATTTCTGTCCAGCGTCCAAATGGCCAGCCCTTAACAGTTACAATTACCAGAAACAAAAACCCTGCCTAAGTACCTACAGAGCAGTTGCTTTCTCTCCTTGTTATTATATTAAAACTAGTTTACTGCTCTGCCTTCATTATTTTAATTAGGAACATGACCTTGAACGGTGTACAATGTTGATAGTTTGGAAGAGGAAAGCTTCCATTAGAACTGGGAGGTCTAGGTAAAAGATAGACAGCTTGCTTTACAGATTCCAATCTTAGTGCTAATCTTGGATGTTTGTTTAGGTAAGGTAGTCCAAGACTTTTTTTGCTATATTAAAGTGATTTAGTTTTAATACACCCATCAGGACAGTATTGTATCTATGGACACCAATGTAACCAGTTTGATTTGGACAATGATGCGTCAGTAATGTAATTTCATGGTCATATTAACTGATATCCCTTTAACGAGCCAGAGCAGCTGTTATAGTAATGTCCGTGTTTAAAACACAACGCATCATGATTATAGATTATAGCTAAACAGGATCCACAGAGGGCCGCAGGGGATCTTTAGATTGTGGTTAAACTGTGACCTGCAGTGTCTGGGAAAGGAATATTTTTGTCTGCAAGAATTGAATAGAAACAAAATGCTGGCTTCATGCCTGTGGTTTTTGTGAAGTTTCTGTTGATTTGAAACTTTGCAAAAGATAAACATCCGAAAGTGAAGATGACCCAAGTGGGATGAGAAACGGAAACGTGTGTCTCGCTTTGAGACAAGTAAAAGTGTGTCATGGGCGACTTCTGCAGAATAGAAAGTCTTGACCCTGCATGATCGGCATGACAATGACTTTTTCAAAGCTGGTTTGTGTCCTATCAGGTGACCCTCTGAACAGAATGGGAACTCATTTGGGATATCTGGGATCTATAGCTTTAAGTACAGGAATACTTTTAATTTACAATGCAGTCCTGGTTAATACCAAAAGATTAGTATGTCGCTGTAAAAAAAAGTCAGGTGTGGTTGTTTTATTAACTTTAAGATTACACACCTATTAAGGTATCTACTTGTGCTTACATTGCAAAAACCTGAGGGAAACTAGTCTTGCCCTAACAAAATGTCTATGCTTCCAAAAAAAAAAAAAACATTTCATGAGTAAGTTGGGATTTAAAAAAAAAAATAAAGTACTGTAGATGAATTTTCCATGCTGGATTCTTTTTTGACTGTTAAAGGGGAATGTGCTTTAACCAAAAATATGTCATGCTCAGACTGTGTAATAAAAAAAAAATGAGGTTTGTAAAAATAAAATGGGTGTCCTGTTCCCCTTTATCGAGTCTTACTGTCACTAGTTTTTAAATATGAATATTTAAATACAAACTGAATCCGACTGCATCTCACTGGCCTGCTTGAACAACAGCTCAAGGTTCTATGCATTCTAGACTCCTTGATTCTTGTGTTCCGTGTTCTGTGTTCCGTGTTCCGTGTTCTGTCGTGTCTTTGGGGATGCATTGGGCAGCATGACATTCAAAGGAAGTGGATTTCAGAAGCAGTGGAAGCAAACTTTGAATCACTTCCCCCTCCTTTAGGAAATGGTGGGAGATTAACCACTGCCACAAAGCTGATTCCAGAAAGAAAAACGCAGACAAATTGTCTGTGCATGGTGGAAGGGAGCTGCGTTGGAGCTGGTATTAACACAGTGCTGTATATTACAGTGTCACATAAAGAGCCAACTAAAACAAAAGGGATATTATGATGGTCATTTTTATGGAACCTAACATGCCACAGATTATATGAAGCAGAAAACACTGTAAACTGAAGGAGGCCAATAAATACTGACTCTGCTTCACAGTTTTGTACTGTCCCATGGAACAAGGTTTAGGGTTTGCTTGAAGCCCAAGCTGGCCAGCTGGGGGTCCCAGGGGACTGAGGGAGATAAGAGCTTTGTGACCTGCAGCATGGAATGGAATGGAAGGGGGGGGGAGAGGAACCTAAACCAGGATGTAGATAAGTTACGATTATGTCACATCTGTTTTTCATTTCATTGCAATAACTGAATAGTATTTAACAGTATAAAAAGACTAAGAAAACTACAAGGTTTTTAATTATTAGTTTTATTATTTCAATAATCACAGTAGCGTGTATAAGATCAATTTAAAAATAAACCTTTGTCATTGAAACTACACCATGTGCGTTGCTAGAATGTTGTTTTGCATTATGTATGATTGTTTTTTCATTATGGTGTTTAGGTATTTAGGAGCTGGGCTGTTGACAGATGATTCGGACTGCTCCATTAGCCAACAAAATCAATGGATCATTTACAGTAAGTGCCTCATCATGAGGCAGCACTGTCAGTTTCAATCAGACACAATGATATTGTGTTGCTATTGCAAGCTGAACTAATCTGAGCTTATTTAATTATGACCCTCAAGCTGTAATAAGAGTGAACAGCATGCATTTAAAATACATCACCTGATTCCTGTGAAACTGGATCAATTTCCATACTGCAAGCCCTACTCATAAACAATACTGTTATCAATGGAGCGCTGAACCAATCCAAATAAAGATTTCATAGCTTGTCCTAAATGATTGTCCTCCAAATAAATGATGCCTAGGTAGCCTGACAGGAAAGTCCCATGGATTGCAAGGACAGTCACACGCATATCATGCAGAACGACCTCTTGACATGTATTATTGAAACCATTAAAGCAGGCATGTTCTCAGTGTGGCATCGTGGTGGGATTGAATCACACAAAAGACCCTCACTGTTAGAACTGTGCCCTGGGGGTAGGTCACATCACCCCCGGCAACCTCTGACCCAATCATCGGAACCCCACAGTTAATTCTGGAGGCAATGACCCCCCCCCCCCCACACCTTCTTTGTTGAAGCTCCTATCGATCCTGTTAAAGATGGATTACCTTGGATTACCTTGCTTGCTGGGATTTCAAATGCAGTTGATAAATACTGTATGATTTCATTATTAAACTAACATACAGCACTCACGTTCATGATACCTCCCACTGCTATTCATATTGCACCCTAACATGAATTAATCACAGTTTCATTTTGTACAAACAAAAAGACTTTACTGGTCTACTGGTTTGATTGAAGTCTTCTTTCCTTATCTATAAAGCGCTCTACAGTTTTTAGTTATCTTTCCTCGATCTGCATATTTCTGCAACGTTGAAAGAGTTCATTTATTATTGTACAATTTTTTTTTTTTTTGCAAAAATGGTTACCTTGAAAATCTGTCTAGTTATACATTGCTTGAGCTAAACTGATCCGAGCCGCTTTTCTTGAACAAGCGAACTGTTTAGGAAATACCATTTTTTCATTTATAAAACAGCCTGTTGATTTTTGGTAATCCTGCAATGAAACCAGATCTCTGATTTAATTACATCCTGAAAGAGGACACTGTGCAGCTTTTCCTGGAGTCACCAGTTGCCCCAATCGTACACACGCACCCACACACACACACACACACACACACACACACACACACACACACACACACACACACACACACACACACACACACACACACACACACACACACACTCACACTCACACACACACAGCACACACGTACACACAACTGCAAGCAAGTCAGCCCTGCCCTTGTATTGTATTTCATTTGATTTGGCTCCTGTTAATTCAGACCAGCTTCAATCTAATAAGCATGGCACACTCTGGAAGGAACAGCGTAGCAGTGTATTCTGGTAAGGGATGCACAGTGTGTTCCTCATAGGAGTAGGACACTGTAATTACCTCCACTTTTAAAACCCTGTCTTGCACTGAATAACTGTTTTCATTTAAGTGCTTTTGCGGCTGTGGGGACTTTTGGCAGCCGATGACAGGAAACCCTGCTGAGTTTTAAAAAGTGAATGCGTGGCAATGTTTGTCGTTGTTCATTTTTCCGCACTAACTTTGTGAGGAACAGTTACAGCAGAAGCCCCTCTACACTGTATATAATCTTCCCTGTAACACAAACTGCATCCAGACTCTTCTACCCTAAGGTCCACAAGGTGATCCCTGAAGGACTCATGAAATTAGTCCATTCTGTTCTCTTTCTGCAAACCAAAACCAGATGCTACCCTTCCTATAACACAGCACATTAACAGCTATTTGTCATCCTCCTAATATTACGAAATATTCAGTTACTGCTGATGCTAATGTAACTCACATTTATGATGATTTAGCTAAAAAAGAAAAAAAGTGTAGTTTTGTATTTAACAATAGCATTTTAAATACTAGTAGTAACCAGTAGTAGTGATCCACAGGAAAAACCCACAAAAAAAATAGATAGATAGATAGATAGATAGATAGATAGATAGATAGATAGATAGATAGATAGATAGATAGATAGATAGATAGATAGATACACTTTTCTGCATGATTTTACTAATGTAGGTAAATGGCAGCTACAGGGTTGCTGCATGAAGATGCTATTGTGAAGTATATTGATTAAATCTGACTCTTGCGCGTATTGCACATATGAAAAACGTTTGGTCCTGGTCACTGAATATCTCTGTTAACTACAATGAAATATAGTTTTGGATATTAATATATTCCTGATCCCAATTTGAAATCCATGCCTACATGATGATTTAATGTCGGTAAAGGGATAAAGGAAGGTGCTTCCTTCATATGAATTTAATGGGACGTTGATTGATACACGCAGTACATTTGGAATTGCAGATATTTATCCCTAGCAGCCAACATACACTGAATATACAAAAATAAACCATTTCACTGGGTAGAGAATATCCCATAAAAGCATATACTATACTGATAATTATAAGAAGCACATTATCTGAATACTCTATTATATAGTTTAGCAGAGCTTATGATATAAGATATATAAGAAAGAAAGATGCACGTTGTCAGGGTAGGACATTGAAACTAAACTAGGGGTACCAGTATTTGAAAACCTTTCCTGATTGAAATGCAGTGCAATCATCTTTATCACATGTTATTGCTCAGCAGTGTTGCAACTGCAGAAAACTCACAACAAAGAATAAAAATGAGTGTAAGAATTCCATGTTAAAATGAAAAAAAAGAGGGCAAATTGTAGACGCTGACCTTCTGGGAAAATAATAGCTGCAAATATTACTTTTATTGTTGTATAAAAAAAAAAATCTACATATTTGATGAAGTGGGTTTGCTTTAATCTAGTAGACATGCCCTCATAAAGTAGAATGTAATTGAGTACTTACAATTCCAAGCTGCTGTAGTAAAAGATGAAACTGTTTCCTCTGTGGGGAGAGCTGGAGAAGTGAAGGAAATCCTTCAGGATGAAAACGATCTTTTCTTATTTTCAGCCTCTTTGTCCGAAGTGCTTCTGCTTGTGCTGCTCCTGCTTTGCTGCTTCAGATTTTCTTATTTTCAGCCTCTTTGTCTGAAGTGCTTCTGCTTGTGCTGCTCCTGCTTTGCTGCTTCAGATTTTCTTATTTTCAGCCTCTTTGTCTGAAGTGCTTCTGCTTGTGCTGCTCCTGCTTGCTGCTTCAGATTTTCTTGCCAAATAAAAAAACCCCTCTGGAAAAAGTTTTTTGTGCTGTCAGGAGAGCTTCCCTCCTCCCCCTCCTTGCTTCTTCTTCTTCTTCTCCTTCTCCTTGGGTCTGGAGTCTGAGCAGAGCCAGCTGGGTATTTAACTAGCAGATTGTTTTCATTAGGCTGAGTTTAATGTGGCAGAGAGAGCGAGAGAGCGCGAGAGAGAGGGAGCAGTGGTAAGGCTTCAGATCTCCTCTCCAATCCTCTGTGTGTATTCCTGAGGCCTGACACAAGCTTTTAAACTGCACATCTGTACGTAGAGAAAGAGGGGGGCGGCTATTGGTGGGGTTGAGCTTCGGTAAAGTGCAGAGGGGAAGTATCCCACTGCAACCACCAGCTGATGTCTTGCCCCTCATGGGGTGTGAGTCATGCAGGCAAAGGGGTGTGAGAGGGTTCAGTGGCATATACCATGGTGAGGTGAACAACTGGGAAAAAGTTAGGGTTTAGTTTATTTATTTATTTATTTATTTTTTGTAAGAATCTTTCATAAAATATATATTGAGAAGGAACCCTGAGTTTCTGGGGCACTGTAAATGTTTGCTCACATTGAGAAAGCACACTTAAGGGTTGTGTGTGAATATGGCCGGCAGTCCTGTTGGACACATGTCAAAACCACTCATGTTATTGGCAACAAATTCACACTTTTGCAGGGAGACTACTATCTCAAGTGTTAATGGAATGACAGGATGAACCTGTCTATGGTATTAATCATTCGTTTTGATAAGAGTTGTCTTTTCTAGCGATGCCTGTCCCTACACATTGATGCACATTGGCCTTTGCTGTTCTTCATAGCCTAATCAGCAGAGCACAAAGAAAGTAACACAGTGACTCTGTTTAAGCTCAGCAGGACCCTGCTTTCACAGTTCAGATCATTTAAGGCACTTCTTTGCAAGGAGCTGCTCATCCAACTCCAAGATGTGCACAAATGTCTTCTATTGCAGGTCAGTACAGAACAGTACTGCTGATATTGTGAGAAATATACCAATAGAGTATTGTATTCAGGGGATCAGTGATACTGCTGCAGTGCTAAGTAAGAACATGGTTGTCTTCAGCACAGTTAAAGGGTGGAATATGTCCTTGCACTGGGTGCACCCTGTGCCAAGAGCTTCTTTTGCTAACCCATCATTTTACAAATCTGTGCCTCCCTACTCGCCCTTTAATTTCACCTCCTGATTACAGCTGCCTTCACCACATTCAGAAATGACCCAGGCAACTCTAATGGGTAGTGATGTAAACCTCTTGAAAGGACCCAGCATGATGCCTTTTTTAGTACTCTGAAGCATACTCCACTGATAGTCCTGCTGATGTTTTTACTTATCAAAGTATTTTGTTTTTAGTAAAACCTTGACCCTGCACAGAGTCTGCTTGTATTTCTACAAGTGCTGTTAAAGCAATTTCATTCGTGCTTAGATTTGTCATTTTAATACTTCTGTAATGTTATTGAAACTCAGACTATTTTATAATGCCTCTGCTTATTACTGAAAAAAGAAAAAAAACATGCACACACAAAATCTAATAACTAAAAATAAAACACATTTCAGTGAAACTTGCAGATATTTTTTATAATTGTATCTTCCAGCAGAGGTCACTGTAGAGCAGTGGTACTCAACTCTGGCCCTCGAGATCTATTCCAGTACTGGTCTTTACTCCAAACAGGTCCTAAATTAGTTAATTGTCTCTTAGCAACTTCAATTAACTACATTAGAACCTGCCTGGAGTAAAAACCTGGACTGGATTAGATCTCAAGGGCCAGAGTTGAGTACCACTGCTGTGTAGAGCATAGCTGAGATCCAATCAATAATTCAACTTGAATAAACTTCAATTCAATGAAGGAGTCCCACATTCCAATCTGCCTCTTTTGATGTGCACTAAACAGTGTTCGGGAAAGTTACTTTTAAAAAGTAATCCGTTACAGTTACAAAATTGTAACTAGTTACAGCAACATATTACTTGAAACAAAATGTAACTTGTTACAGTTACAGTTACAAATAGCAACTTCTCAGGCACAGGGTCACAGCTATTGCCTTGGTCTACTGAAACAGTGGACTCTGATTGGGGAGTTTAAAAAGCCAAGTACATGTATGTGTGGTCAGTGTTTTGATGGGAAGGTGTTGCATCTTTTTTGGACATTATCTATGAAGCCTGGATTCGCTCACAAATAATAAGAAAAAAACAAAAAAGCTAGAACCAATAAGGTCATTTCTGTGTCCCAGAACAGTAGAAGCCCTGCTGCTGGAAATAGTGTGTGTGGGAATGTAAGGTTGGCAGGGATGGGGTTAAATCTGTCCCTGCCAGCAATCACAGGTGTGGCCATTCCCCAATTAGGTAATCAATGCTAATTGGGAGAGTGGCCACGTGTATAAAAGGAAGAGAAATCACTGGTCTGGGCGAGGGCGAGGGCGAGGGCGAGGGCGAGGGCCTGGGCCTGGGCCTGGGCCTGGGCCTGGGCCTGGAGTACCGTTTGTTTTGTTTAATCTTTTTATTTTGGCCCTTGTGCCTGTTTATTTGTTCCTGTTTTTGTGTGATTTTGCTAAATAAATGTGCACAGCAGCGCTTCACTGCAGCTTCTGTCTCTGAGACTCCAATTCCTGCCAACTAACATCAGGGCCCACCGTGCTGTCCTGTCACAAGCATTATTCATTTCTAACTAACATTACACATTTGCAAGACCAACATTATTAGGAATTCACATGAGGCATATAATGAGGGGATATGTTTTAAGCACATAATTGAATTGATTTAGAGACTATTATAACATGCAGTAGTTGAGAGATACACAGTCAGTTCTCAAGTGTATTCTAAAGGAAGACAAAGAAAGGATAAATAATAAATGCATGTGATGCGTGCTTGTTTGTGTATTCCTGTGTCACTGTGTTCAGGAATCAGATGTTATGACTTCTACAAGAAATGCAAGGGTAAGCCCGGACGTCTAAACACCATTGATAAAAGAGCCTTTCAGCCGACTCGTGCCTCTGATGAAGGTCCTCAACCTTCTCCTCTGAAGGTTAAATATCCCACAGCTAACAACTGCAGATAGCAACAAGACTAGCACTAAAAGAAATGTAGCATGCACAAAGATATTCTTTTATTTGATCCACTGTGAGAAAACAGTTATGACAAAGGGTATTCTGCCTCTAGTGAACATGCATTCCAAAAACTGGCATCGGCAGATCTTCATTCATATGGGGTATGGTCAATTGAAGGATCAGCAGCCACTTCAGGAAGACAGATGTTGCCATTACTGCCAATCAAGTAACCTCATAAACTAGCAAGGCGTTTTTCAAAGCTTCTGTTCCAAAGCAACATTCATTGGAATCCTTTTTATTTTCTTAAAGGAAATACAAAAAAACAAAACATATTAGTTTCTCAATAAAAACAGGTCTATACAATATTTCTTAGGGGCGACACAAAATGCATTGAAAATCCCTGTTGATGCACCTCTTTATTCAATATTTTGGAGCAGTTTTCTAAGACTGAATTTTGCATTGCACAAACTGATATTTCTATGTGCAGTGCAACTGTCCTTACTGTAACACAGGTCTTTTAAATGAAGCACTCATGGGTGAATCTGAAATCTCATTTCTTCCAAGACACTAATTTTAGAACATCCTGCCAGCGGAGCTACAAGCTCATACATGATGCTTGAGCCTGCTTGATGGTCCATCTTTGTCTAATGACCTGTCTAATTACCGTTTACTGTATGTCAGTGTGCAGCAAACCCATGCATTACCAATTGCTCAGTTCCTGACACTAATGCTGCATGCTTTCCACCCTAATTCCACATCACTGATTGAAAGCCTGTAAATGTTAATTGCATGGCTCCTTCGTGAAGCTTTTCAACTGAAAGAATCTACCTACTGTCACTATGTTACTAATAACAGTGGTGTGGGGCATGTGAACTGCTGGGAGGAGTTGGGTAACATGATGTACGTTGTAAAAGCACGAGTTGCAAAGAGCTTTACCAAACCATACCAGCACAGTCACTACCGTATATTGCACCAATGTGGTCTTGCATCATTTACTGTGCAAAAAATGGAATGTTACACAATATCCTCAGTATACCCAAAGCATCATACAGGAAGGGTGCTCATGTCAAAGCAAACCATTCAATGTGGCATTTTTATTAAAATTTCAGATTACAGTTTTTATTCATCTAAAATGAATAGTTTTTTTATGATGGGAGGCACGGATTTCAGCGTTCAATATGACTTGTGCAGGAGAGGCACACTTCTGGCATAGAGCATGTTGTGTTTGTAATCCCCCAGCCCTTGATAAGTGAAAAGGCTGAAACGCTGTGTTGTGGCTAAATTATTAATACAATATTGATATTAAAACAGAGGAAACAAATGCATAAATAAATAAAACATGGTTGTTTTTCTAAGCAGTGTGAAGCGCTGAACTACCTGCCCTTGGAATAACAAAGCTGGCTTCTTTCCAGAACAGCAAAATGTCCCCATCTGTCTGCCCTGAAGTAATCTGGGGGAGGTGAGCTGGTTGTGTGTGGTGGGAGGGAGACTGTTTTGACTCAAAGCAAGATTTGTTTAAATGTATTTTTGTCCTTAGATCATGTTTACTGTTCCATTGCAGAAATCACCCTTTTACTATAGCAAAGTGTAAAAACGCATGGTAAAGCATAGTGAGGTATGGTGAAGCATATTAATAAACAATGCAAACCAGTTAAAATATGGTAAATAGTATAACCAGGGGAAACGCATGCTAAAACTGCAAAAATACTGTGGTAAACATTGATACGGGCCGGTAATAATTAACAGGTTTGTTGATATAGTTGATTTTACAGTGCTTTAAAAGCAGAAATGAGTCCCAGATCACTGTAGCATTAACATGGCAGACAGTGCATGCTCAGTAGAAAGTACAGTTTTAAGATACTGGAGAGTTACAAATAATTTGAGCTGTAATATGTTAAATGGCCAGCAGGTGGGGTTGGTGTATATACAGATCTGTTCCCAGTTGTTGGCTTAAAAGACAAAAAATAGAAAATTGGACCTCATTAACTATATACAAAGGATATAACAATGTAAGGGCACCCCACATCCGTTTACCCACAGGGACCACGGTCAGTAAAGTTGGTCTATACTCCGCTATTGAAGTTTACAGCTCTCCAGGGCGAGGCACTGTGGTTTGTTCTCTTCTGGTCCAGACACACAGCCCCAGTGAGAGTACTTCAAAGTGCAGGAAACTCAAGATCACAGATGTGCATGGTGATGGTGGTGCACATGGTTTGCTGTACACATGATATAAAATCCATTTCCTGATTACCAGCGAAATAACCCTCTCAGTGCAAATCTATATCACTGGGATTGAAGACCTTGAATGTTGTTAGTACTGAAATATGTACATACTTTATATGTTTAGACAACAAAAGCATAGCTTTGAAGAGCTGTAATACGGTAAATACAGGGAGGTGATACTATAGATGTCCACATTGTTTTCTCTCTCTAGTGTCACAACCTTAAAACCTTAAAAAATATCATCAGGCTTTGGCAAAATGACCGCCACTGTGTTGACACCACTCTTAAATTTGTATATTTATTATGTATATTCTGCAGTAAAATTCCATTGAACCAATCAAAATGCATTGCAGTACATATACAGAAGAGGTTAACTGTACAAAATGAAGAAGGGGCTGAGCCATCTCCAGTTTTGGTCACGTACGTAGTTAGGGCATGCATTCCAAACTGCCACCATCTCCCAGTTTCTTTCTATTCGAGGCTCTAATGTTTGTGGAAGATTGTGTAAAATTACACTGTTTGTTTAAGTAAGGGGTATTGTACAATGATCCACAATTATAAGACTGTGTTTCTGTACAACAGTGTAGATTAATACAGTACAGCTCAAAACAATTTGTTAAGAATAAATGCATTTCAAGAATAAGCTTGTTTCATTCTAACAAAAAAGCAGTATTAGATAAGTATAAATGCATGCAAATGAGTTATGTGATCTGGTGCTTTCTTGCTGTGTCACTCTTGCATGATCGTGTCACTTGTACTACAGGGAACCAGAGGACTAATCTCAGTGACACTGAAATGACAGCCTTCTAATGGCACCAGCCCTTGATCCACATAGAGACTATCCATAGTCCTTTGGCATCCTGCTTGCCTTGTTTCAATGTGTCTTCCCAGAAGCAATGAGGTTCAAATGAACTATGTATAAATGGTATGGTGTGGATCGTACTGATCACACTGGACCCCAGCTTATATTAAAAAGTGCTGAAAACGTTGCACTGGAGCTTAGTTAAAATGCCCCAAACAGTCTGTAGCTTTGTTCTTGTGTCTGCAGACCAGCATTCCTTATCATGCTTACCGCTCATGTGCTATTGGACAATGAAGGCGCCAACTGGACATCACTTTCTATCCACTTTTGTTAACAAAATCATCTCAAGAAATGATGGTTCTCTGATTATTTACAAGTCCTTTGTATGTTTCGGACATGGTAAGGCTATGTGAGTACAATAGATTGTTTCTGTGGGCAGAGCCAGGCTTTGTACAGCTTTGTAGGGATTTTTAGAAAATGACAATTTGACTTCTGCTTCCTCTTTTGCAATTACAATATGTCATTTATAAAGGTAAAGAACAACACCCTAAAATGGGAAGTGGGTTAAGCTACAATATCCCTTTGTTTGGTTTTGTCTTTGAATGTTCTATAGTACCTTATTTAACGTTCATGTTTTTTTTCCACATGCATTTTACTTTGTAATTGTTCTCTCACTCCATCATCACTTATTTTCCAGACATCCAAAAACAAATGTTGCAGGTAAAGAAATGGATTTGTTGGTATAGCATATTTTAAATATGGACACGCACATGACAGCAAACTAATGGCAGCAAGTCCCGTTGCTCTGTGTGAAGTTATCGTAAGTCTACATTGAAAACGTACTTTGAATGTGCTCTTATATAATTGGTTATAGCTGGAGCAGTGTATTGTACATATGGCTCTCTTGTTTTGTACAGGGCTCTGGGATGCCAGGGCAAGAAGGGCGCTATATAAAAAATACATTTGCATTGTATTGTATTGTATTTTATTGTACTTCAAAGGTTTATTGTTATGGCTGTAAAAAGCTGTGAAGTGTGAGATCATCCCCCTCGCTGTCTTCCACGTTTGTGATCAGGCGGCCGTTGGATTTGGAGCTCTTGGCTTTGTTTCTGGGCAAGGCCTCCGCATCAGACAGCAGTGCAGAGATGCACGTCATCTCCGTGCCCTGGCATTCGCTCATCTTGTACTTCTGCTTGGTGCTAGAGAGCTTGGTGCACAACACGATGGTGCAGATGATAAAGATGGTGGCCACTGCAGCCAGCACAGCGATGGCTATCAGGCAATGGCTCACCAGGCCCCCTTTCCTGGGGAACGCGGTCGAGCATGGGAACTCCCTGCCTTGGTTGGCTTGGGTGGTGGTCCCAGTGGAGCTGCCTTCTCCAGCCACAGTGGTCAAGCTGGTTCTCGTGGTGGTATCCTTCTTGAGGATTAAAACCACGCCCGAGGAGTTGGTTGAGTTGCTCTGGGACGTAGTGGAGAAGTCTGCAGAAGAAGCAGGGGGTTCTGTGGTTTCTGTTGTGTCGTACTCAGAGGAATCTGATGTTTCCGTATCATCGGTGTATGGTGTGATTGTCCCTGTGCCATTAAATATAGCAAAAGAAGCGTTGCTGTTAGTAGCATTATCTGTTCTTGCTGTACTGGATTGTGGGGATTCAGTGGTGGTGCTTGCCACTGTAGGGGTAGTCTTCTGAGTGATGGATGATGAGACTGTGCTGTGAGGTTCAGGAGAATCAGTCGTAGGTTCCTCAGTAGCATCCACAGTGGTCTCGTCAGGATCCATACTACTGTCATCATCAGGTTGAGTGGTAGAGATATTCTGGGTGATGGATGATGAGACTGTGCTCTGAGGTTCAGGAGAATCAGTCATAGGTGCCTCAGTAGCATCCACAGTGGTCTCGTCAGAATCCATAGTACTGTCATCATCAGGTTGAGTGGTAGAGATATTCTGGGTGATGAATGATGAGACTGTGCTCTGAGGTTCAGGAGAATCAGTCATAGGTTCCTCAGTAGCATCCACAGTGGTCTCTTCAGAATCCATAGTACTGTCATCATCAGGTTGAGTGGTAGAGATATTCTGGGTGATGAATGATGAGACTGTGCTCTGAGGTTCAGGAGAATCAGTCATAGGTTCCTCAGTAGCATCCACAGTGGTCTCTTCAGAATCCATAGTACTGTCATCATCAGGTTGAGTGGTAGAGATATTCTGGGTGATGGATGATGAGACTGTGCTCTGAGGTTTAGTATCCTTAGTTTCTGTTCTAATTTTCGGAATTATAGGACTTTCTGCCTCCACTGCTGTCCCTGGATCCCTGGTTCCTCTGGTCTGTGGTGTATCTGTAGAAACTGAGGTCCCAGTCAGGGTTTGGAAAAGAGCTTGTGGGAGAAGTGCAAAAACTACCAGAGTCAACCAAACGCAGGCCATCTCTGAGGAGTAGTTATGTTCTGTAATAGAAAAGGAAAAGGCGCGGTTACTCATCAGTTCCATGGTAATAGTGCTTCCAAATCTTTCCCCCTCAAAGACTACTATTAGAAAGGCACCTCTACAGGCTTTCTATATACAGTGCTCCCTCTTCATTTTGTGTCTGACTTACACATCAAGAAACAGGGAACTAATGAAAACAGTGAATTAGTGGAGGGGTGCTCACAATCTACTTTGTGTGCGTTTTTTTGGCTCCTAAGCACCGCAATTGCAGACATGGCAGAGAAGTGTAATGCATTGCAATGAGAACTTCTTTTACACTCAGCTTTGATGCTGTAACTAGTTCATGGAGGATTGATACTGAGTAATTTTCCATTTAAGCCAACTGCATGCAATTTGCATCTCCTTTTCTTCTTGTAATTTTCTGAAAAGGAAATGTAGGTTGAAGGTCAGGTGATGATATTCTACCGTACAGATTCAGTCATATATAGAGAGGAATGGACTGCTATACAGCTCTGGCCAAAACCTTTGCATTTGTTTACTTAGCAGACGCCTTTATCCAAGGTGACTTACAGAGACCAGGGTGTGTGAACTATGCATCAGCTGCAGAGTCACTTACAATTACGTCTCACCCGAAAGACGGAGCACAAGGAGGTTAAGTGACTTGCTCAGGGTCACACAATGAGTCAGTGGCTGAGGTGGGATTTGATCCGGGGACCTCCTGGTTACAAGCATCACACGATAGAATGAACTAATTGTGCTTCATAAAGGTGAATGAAACCTGCTGCATAATGTTACATTAACATATTGAATTACATACAGGTTTGTAGTTTTCCATATACTTACATGATGTTAAATAAAATATCTAAATTATTATTATTATTATTATTATTATTATTATTATTATTATTATTATTATTATTATTATTATTATTATGATGATGCCTCAATTCTAAAATTCTAGTCGGTTCTGTGACTCACTTGTATTCGTTTGCTTCATTAAAAAAGTCCCTCCTGTCATCTGATGCCTCTCCCACAGAGAAGCTGTTTGCACATCCAAAAAGTGTTCTATGTAAATTCTGTTGAATTGTATTTTAAAAGAAAAATCCCAACATTTAGCCTTGCTTCTCTTTTAAGTGTGTATTGAATCATTCTGAAATGCTTGTTTTCTTGGCAGCTCTCAATTACCAACAAGGAACTTCTTTGCAATGGCACCATTAAGAGTTATGACAATTGTCAAACTGATATGTTTGAAATAAAGCCCCCTGTGGTTTTGCACAAACAAACAGGAAGAGCACCCTGCACCTTGGCATAGTTATTTATTTATAGAGCATGTTGCCGTGCATCAAAATATCTGACCAGCTTCCTACATGTTTAGAAACAAGGAACTGTCTTCTGAGAAAAGAGATCAAGTCATCTAGATTGCATACACACACACACACACACACACACATACAGTACTGTGGTGGCAATGCACTGATCTTCTCTTTACTGTTACAGCGTCAGGCCCTCCTTCAGTGTGGTTTCAAACCAAGCAGCTTATCTACCAGACTCAAGGATTTGGCTTTTCATTGCTGCTCATTGCAGCGTGGAAAAAAAAAAAATTCTCAATAACATGTACAAAAAAATATATATGTCCTACTCTTCTTTTAGAAAAAAAAAAGAAAAGATTTATGATTGAATCTTGTCACCATGTCCTCTTGCAGTTCAGTTTTCGGAGTGACCTTGAAAAAGGAAGCTGTCTCTTTAAGAGGTGGCACAGGCACGCATGACAAACCAAGTGTTTTAAAATGATGTGCTTGGCCCCTAACCGCAGATCATAGATCAGCTCTGGTGTGGTCTAAGAAACAAGCTAGAAAGGCGGAAATAGGTTGCAACGGATGGCTGTGTTGACTAAATTAGTCAAGCTGTACGGTTTGCAGTCATTATGAGATTGGGAAAGGGCAGCCTTTACTCTAACAGCGGTTACTGCCGTTGGACCCTTTTTAGAATACACACAAAATGATTAAGTTCTGAATTAAATCAAAACGCATAACATTTTTCCCTGTTTGTATATGTGCTTGGAAGCACTTCACTGGTCCTCAGTGAGTGACAGAAATAGACAGTTTTGTCGACAGTGAGGCTGTGACTCATGGCACCCTCACATACAGCAAGCATCAATCACATGAGGCTATAAGCTTCAGCCTACAGATTCATTCTAAGTTATCTGTCAACTCTATTTCCTAAAGTGAAGACGCACTGCAGAGTTGGCAACAGAACAAGTTTCCATCCATCTGATAAATTAAAAAAAAAAAAGTTTATCAGATCACTGATAAGATTTGATCATCAGAACCACCCCGTTGATAAAACAAAATTAAAAAAATTCTGAGAAATAGGATCTGATAATTTTTAGCAATATTATCATTCTGTGGGTCACACTTCCATGGTAACACACCCATCAGATAGAGAGCAGCCTGGGATAACAGTTGTTTAGATAACAGGCCAGTGGTGATGAAGCATTATTGAATTTCTAATACAGTTAATCGTGATATGTGGGTTTGCTCTGCATGTCTTCTACAATAGAGACTGCTGTATTGTGATGAGTCTGTCTCCACACTTTACAACCAACCTTTAAACACAACAGAGACTTTGGTTCAAATGAACTGTATTTGAACTCCTGTTTGTATCTATTCAAAAGCACCTCAACCGGATGCAAATGCAGAAACTGGGTTGTTGTGACCTTAATCTACCTTGCTACACACAGACAAACATGCTCAGAAATAAAATAATATTAAAATGAACATATTGAAAACTGCGGCACTCAGGGATTTAGCATTGTGCTTCGTAACGCCCATAGATCTTTTCATTTGTATTTATTTCATGGTGATATAGCACCCTCATGTCTTCATGCTTATATAAATAAATAAGTTTATCTGGGTGTTTCACTGACTGGAGCCACAGAACAGGAAGATATCGCAGGCACTGAGTGTTCCGATTGAGCGCATTGCTTACACATTTTAATACAGTGTTTTAACACGCACATTTCTAATAATACTGCATACATACACATACATCAAGCTCAATACAGGATGCACAGAACACCACGCACCAAGCCCTTGCTCAATTTAGCTTGCACCATTATTAAAGGGCCAGTTTAAATTTTAAAAGCACGATCTCTGCAGATTGGCCCACTGGAATGCCAGCCTCCCATTTACCTTTAAAAAAAATAACAATAAAAGGCAGAACTATTGATGTAACTTTTTTTCCCAATCCTGACCATGCAATCAGGAAATCCTTTGTTTTCTACAAGCAGGCAGAGCATCTTGTAATAACAGCACATGTATACACGCTGGTGCTGGTAGGTATTGACACACTCTTTTGCAAGGCTGACGGACACTACAGGGCGTCAATTGGTGTCAGTAACATTGTATATCTCATTGGCAACCACTCATGATGTCATCTTGAACTCCACTCTCCACTGACCTTCCTCTGTTCTGTCTAGGATGACCCCTATCTGTTATTCTCTCTCTCCTTTATTCTATTACCATGCTGTACTTTAGTTATAAGGTCAGGGTGGGAACAGCACAGGCTTTAACTGTCAAGGGGATCTCCAGCAATAGTTACATTTCAGGGTGTCAACACATTGGTGTGGATTATTTGATTTGAATTGATGTTTCCCCCATTTATACAATTGCAATCTGCTTCAAAGTTGTCCCTTATTCCACCTGTTTAGCATTCAGATTCTATGTTAGTTTTACAACTGCGAGCTCTCAAGTTATGGAAAATGGTAACACTTTAAAATAATGACTGCAAAGTCCAAAGAATTTCATAGGATTGCACAGGAGTAACATCTCTACAGTAAATGCATTGTTGTTATCTTATTTTGTAATGATTTTTTGTAGTCTTGAGGATTTCTTTTTTTTTTTTTTAAATAGCCACACATTCCTTATGAATTCAAGTGGAAGACCACAGGAATAGGGTGTATTGGAATTGGGAGGAATTTTCAGCAATTATTTTAAAGTGCAATAAAAACACAGCATGGATATCACATCAGGACAACCCTTAGACAGAAAAAAATGCACTATATATATATATATATATATATATATATATATATATATATATATATATATATATAAATTCCACGCTGATACTGTATTCCCTGGTGAAGCTAGAAACACAGACATGCAAACATGAAGAGGGGGAAAAAGCAACAAATATGGTGGATTCTTGGGAAGTTTTTGGTTTATCATCATTTCTTTGATATTTTTGGATGGCTCATGATGAAAACCATGCCAACAGCTGTAAGATAAATCAACTAAACTTCTGAATAAGTCCAAGTCTTTTGGTAGTGGCGTCCACATTTTTAATCTCAGCACCCTGCCCTTCAACAAAAACTTGTAATGGTGGTAATATTAGTTTTGAAATCAGGTCAAAGTTGTTTCTTTGTGAATACAATTTAACAAACAGCAACACTTACCTTATTAGCAGAGAGTCAAGAAAAGGTATAAGAAGGGACTGTTCCAAGAGTCTGGATTCACACGCTTGTACTCTGTATTAGCATGATTAATTATCATCTGCAGACTGTCGGTTTGAAGCATGACTGGTTTAAAAGCATTACCTGCTTGCACATACACAGGAAGCCTGGCTGCTTCTCATTTCGCAGAAGTGAAGTTGAGGTTTGAGTTTAAAAAAAAAAGCACAAAGACAAACACAGAAGCAGCTCTGCCTTTTCTGCGTATGCAGTAACGATGAAACAAAAATGACGCAAGCATGTATTGGCTTTTAAGCATAGGATTGTGTGAGAGGCTTTGAATGAACAGAGCAGGGAGTATGTTTATCAATTTCTTGTTTTATTAATTTATTAACTAAAATGTTCACATTTCAGATTAATTCAACATTATGCATTTGTTTTTAGTTAGGCACATGAAGCACACAAAGTTACACCCATAAACCATTACCTTCACAACTATATTCAATATAAACTAAGTTTTAGGGTTTAGTCTTCAGTAAACTATGCTTAAGCTGTACTGTTGGCTGGCAATCATTCTGAGTGGTTTGGGGTTAAGTTGCTTCAATGCAGTTATCATTTTTCTCCTAAACTGTCTTTACCTGGCTTTGAGCTTGTCTGGAGAACCCTTCCTCACTCCATTCAAATCATGTGACAATGTGACCTTTCAACTCTGCCAGTTCCTACTGTCAAATGCATTGATTCGAATGGAATGTAGGATTCTATAACTGAAGCTCAAAGCAAGTTTGAAGCATAGGACAGGCAGGTTTAAAGAAACAGGTTGGAGCTACAGAACCCAGAATGGTGTTATCAGAATGGTAACAAGCTCTGTAAAATAGTAAGTGAAATTACCAACCGCATTTTCAAACCACAGGACACTCCTCTGGCTGTAACATGTGTGGTCACTGCCTTGTCATTCCTGTGTGCTGCTGTTTAAGTGCCCTGTATGGGCTACTGGGAGCCAGCAAATCTATCCAGCCCTGTGACTCTGTTCGTTTACCTTGTAATGTAGAAAGCACCCCTGATTTGAATGCAATTGAATGCTAGATTGAATAGTTTTTGTGTTGAGTTCATATAAATATTATTGAGTTTGAAGTAGTTTAAAAATGAAAAGACAAAGTTTAAATGAAATAATCTTAGTATATTAGAAGTATCCCTCCCATGTTACATCACTGTATGTACAGCAGAGTGAGGCAAACATTACAGCTTTGAATTCAAACTGCAGGGTTCTTCAGGATAACAATGGCACTTCCTGGAACTGCTCTTAACTGACATCTACATGGTCTAGATGAACATTTGACTATCTGACACAACAGTCTCTCAATGGTAAAGATTGAAGCTCTTTGCCCTCAGAAGCTTGCTGAGTATTAGCGTGCATGCTACTATAAAGATAAGCATAAAATTTAGGCTGTTTTTTGTTTTCTTGGCATTTTTATTTGTGGCGCCATTAGCGCTGGCCAACACTCGAGAGGTACTGACTGCACAATTCACTTGATCGGTATTTGCCTTATTATTTCTTTTAAGAGCTCAGGTATCGCAGACTAATATTCCTTTAGTTTATACATGCTCTGTGTCTTTAGAAGTGATTGTGGTTTATTCAGTAAATGATTGGTTGCTTTTTGAACCCAGTGCACACACGAGTGGAGGGTCCTCAACGATTTATAACTTTAAACAGTTTATTGGATTATGCCAGAAAGCGATCCAAAGGTCTATAAGAGGCTGAAGAATGTGATTAAAGTTTGTGGAATATTCAAGGTAGTTATCTTGATCAATATGTGTCACAGACAGACCAGTAGAGGATGTCATTCTAAACCAGCAGGCGAGGACATGACAAGACAGACAAATAACAGCAGCATTTATATCTTATTTATTAATCACAGCACACTTTCATTCATTTGATCTTGTTTTTGTTCATTAAAAAAAATGCCCTGCTGTGGAATTGGCTTTTACAAAATACTTATTGATGTATAATATTATGATGAATAAGGTTAATGTTTACATGCAACATAAAGTGAAGCACAACTAATAGTAGAATAGGTAGTGCCTATTGTATCCAGTAAATTATATATTTCATAATACATTTTTATAAATGACACAGACTGAGATGCCAACCTTTCAGACATTAAAAAGAGGGGGCAAGCTCTTGGCTGTCTGGTTGGTATAGTCATTCCTCTTTATTGCTAAACAAACATTACAGGGAAATTCCTATTTTCTCCATGAATGAATCATTGTAGCATCGTGAGGGACGGTCCCTCTTTAAACTGTGGGAGTACTAAAGATAAACCTCTTGTTGAAACACTTCTCTAATTTTATAACTAAGTTATAAAGAATCTTCTGACTGACTAGTTCTGACAGCAGTGTTATTTCCCTGATGTACATCCGTTTTTAAATGAAGGACTTTTAGAATGTTTCTACATATTTTAATTATTGAATCTACCCCTGAGAGTTTAGTGTGGATGAACCTCTCCTGGATAAGCTTAATAATTATTTAGGACTTGAATTTTGGTTAATTACGTAGCTTGTTTTAACTTTATTCCTCTACCAACAGTTCCCCCTACTCAAGATAAATGTGTGCTTTATCTGACAAATGATCTTTTCAGAGTTCAACTAATAATTACATATTTCTCTCATATCGATACCTGGTAGCCAAAAACACACAAGGTTGTAAAAAGCTTTTTGATTGGTGTTTTATAAGAGATGTTACAAATCAACCAATGACAATGCTTTTGTGAAACAACAGGCCCATTACAGGAAAAAAAACACGCAAGCTGGCCCCAATTCACTTTGTTCACTTTGTTGTTTAATATGGGGCCAGCGGCACGCGTGTCAGGACAACATGAATCCGCTTACAGAGGGTAAAAAGGGACAGGACTTGCCAGCGCACTGTTTCAGAACTGCAATAATACTGACAGTAGCATGAAGCAACTCAGAGTGAAATTAAATTTAGCTGATTCTTCTTCACACTTCTCAATTTCTCTTAATTTCTTTCCAAAAAGCTTTCTGAAGCACCGTATTTGGTCAGTCTATTGTTTTTAAATAATTATTATTTGTTTATTTAGCAGACGCCTTTATCCAAGGCGACTTAGAGACTAGGGAGTGTGAACTATGCATCAGCTGCAGAGCCACTTACAATTGCATCTCACCTGAAAGACAGACCACAAGGAGGTTAAGTGACTTGCTCAGGATCACACGAGTCAGTGGCTGAGATAGGATTTGAACCGGGGACCTGCTGGTTATAAGCCCTTTTCTTTAACCACTGGACCACACTGCCTGCTAAATACCAGGGTGCTTATGAATAATCAATTTCTCCTCTACCAATGCAAACCAATCAAGAGAATGCATATATGAATGTGTGTGATGACTGGATGAATGGCATTACTTTCATTTACAAGGGCATCCCGCTGGAGTGCATGTATTGGAAACTCTGTTTATTAATATTACTCCTCTTTTAAGTGATACACGCTGCAGGATTTACACAATCACGTTTCTTGTTCATTTAGTAAAACACACAGCCAAGGCAGATATGAAAGTGAGTGTCCCTGAGGAGGACATTTCTTAACCTGGAAGCCCACATCTCCTGCTGTGACGTTTAAACAAATCGCACAGATCCGCTTTCTTAAAACCAGGCTGTCCTCTAAACTCAGAGTCTATTGTACTCTGTGTTCTACTATATGTCTTTTTCACATCCTGCTGGCTTTCCCCTGCTTTCTATTCCTCTACACTGATGACACAAGATCAAACGCTTGTCTACTTGATTCTCATAAATCCCCAGTCGGTTTCCCACTCGTAAGCGCATATTTTAATATATCTTGCAAGCATCCTTCCAGTATGCTCTGTGATTAAAACCTCGCCTCCAGCATTGCAGCTGAGTCCCCAACTGATTATTAACAACCTTGCCATGAGTGCTGTATTGGGACATGTTTTTCTAATACATGCCTTTGCTTTGAAGATTCAAACCGTAAACGTCCTTCAAATCATTCGCTGGTCGCACCACCCTTATCTAAAAAAACATTTTATTTTTATTTTAAAAAGCCTTTTTTTTAATTATTTGTTTATAACAAGAAAAAAAGATTTTTCAACTTTAAAAAAAAAAAAAAGTTTTTAGTCGTATTTGCTTCCCAAACATGCTTTGTATAACTGTAACAGCATTTGGAATGGTTTGATGTGGTTACTATAAAGGCAAGCAGACTGTGCCACTGGCACCAGCTGGAACGATTCTCCAGCAGACCCTAACCTCCATTCCACATGGGCTGCGTTTCCTGGGACACTGAACCACATGATGTGTAGCTCCCCCTCACGAGCTCTGAAATGCCACCATCAAAGATCTGCAAAGCAAGGTATTAAGTAACGACTTCGGAAGAATGCGGCCCGGTGATTAAGTAATATACAGTAATTAATACCTGACACAGAGGCCATAACTTGAGCTCCTGGACCAGTTTATTTATTTATTTTCAGAAATGACACGGAGATAGAAATTCTGATCATTATGTTTATGACGATATGTGCACTTTATTTATTTCTACTTTATTTTCTTGTAATGTTTCTGGGTCCTGTACTCTTCCATAGAGTGAAAGTAGTTCCTTATCCCTTTTCTCTCGGTTCTCCTTGTAGGGAAGCAGTACTTTGTATGTTACTTCCAGTTCATGGTGATCAGATTACAACTGTCCCAGCCATTGATATGTCATTTGTATCAAGCCGATAGTTGGTGATTGGCTGCTGTTGGTCCCACTAACAATCTCAGGCATCATTTTTTTTTCAGCATTGAGAAGTCTGGCACAGGGACAGCTTAGGCTTGCTGCTTTCTGATGTATGTTATCAGTGTAACGACACACGCACTATTAAGAAACGTGAGTACGATACTGACAGACTGGAGGCATTCGTTTACAGGGTGTGGCAGACAGCTGTGTGTAAAATAACAACCATGTGATTAGCACAAGCTCTTAATAAAAGACCATGTTAAAACAAAGCTAAAGCAGATCTGGATTTTTAGTTTCAGTTTTTCATCCTGCACAGTTCTGTTTCCATTCAGCGTGTGAGACAATGGAAACTTCAGTTAGTGGCTATAAAGCTTGCTGTAAATAACCACCACTTCCTCATGCTGTGACTCATCACCCTCTGGCTCCTTCTTTGTCCTTTAAAACTCCAGCACACCAAACTCCAGATTTATGTGTAAGGGTAAAGCTTTATGAAGAACTTTTACCCTAAAAGGGCCGTGGAAAGTTTGATCTATCCACTCCAAGTGAAACGGACCCGGATCAGCACGAGGTTCACGGAAATTGAACCAACTGAAGTGAACCACGTCACATAGCACTGTGCTTGCCTGGTGGACTCCAAGGCAGCTGATTTTATTCATTGGAAGGAATTGTCAGGACAACACAAAACACACAAAGACCCACACGCTTCACTCTTCACTTTGTATTTATTTAGTAAATTCAATGAGTTCGTGAATCGAAGATGTTTGGACAGAACACCAGTGTGACTATTATGAGCAGATTCCAATTTGTTTTAAAAACACAGTTTGGCTTTTCAGTTCTCTCCTAAATCATCAATGCAGGGCAAGGAATTACATTTAAAAAATAAAAAAAAAAACACAACGGTCTGATCCCTCTGAATTAACATTCTTTTAAAACAATATACCCCCTTTCAACCTACTTATCGTATTGCACTGAAACAACACCCATCTCTCTCTATACTTAACATTCCCTTCACCCACAACACAAGCATTGCCCTCCTATGGCATTGCTCTAATCCACTACCAAAGACATCATGAATCCATTACCCCCACGAGGGTGAACAACTCGAACAAAGGAAAACTGGGTATTGTGTAGCAGTGTTTAGTGGGACACAGTTCTCAGGAGTAGGAACAGTTTGACATGCAGTCCAAAAAAATAAAATAAAAATCCCCCCACCCTTTCAGTTTCTTTACTCGCTTCCAGTATTGATTAAACAAATCGCTGCAAAAAAACTCCTTCAGGCAGAGCCCTAGTTATTGGTTCTAGAACCCACAGGGTTCAAATCCTTGCTTCCTCCTCACATCCCACACCACGGCTGTAAACACCAAGCCACAGCCATGCATGAAAAGCAGACCACCATGCAATCTCCTTCTACATAGTCCGTCACCCTCACAAGCTACAGGGTGTCGTAACAAAGTTATCACAAGCAGAGAAGCAGTGTTCCACATTCCAGTGCTCCCAGTTTGTTCTAGTGTTCTAAGTTTCATCACAATTGGAGGACAGCTTCACTGTATTTAAACCCAATCACATTCCTTTCTGTTCACCCAGTCCCTCCTGCTCCTATCCCCCGCAAATTCATGTTTTCAGTTGAGATAAAAGTCTGTTACATGCCCATCATTTTCCTGTTCTGCTCACCACTTTATCAGTCAGTCTTACTGCAAAACCAGTACTGATGCAATATAAAACCCCTGTTCTTTGTGCATTTATTTAATGCTATGCATCAAGAACAATGCAAACTATATTTATGCAGCTAAAACATGGGCACAGTATGTGGTTAATACTGTGTGCCTTATTTGATTATGCATATAAAATTGATCAAATGCATAACTAGTGAGTGGGGCACTATTGGGAGGGGGAGGGGGGAGCTGTTACTTGTTTTAAAATCTCATCCATTCTCAATAACCTGCTATTTCTCTCACCAAGCAAAAGTAACATGACGCAAGCACTATTCTCTTCCATGTTGCAATAAGACATCGACTTCAGTTCAGGCTAGAAATAGAACACATTTGGACAAAAAAAAAAAAAAAAAAATTTAAAACCAACACCCACCAGTTTAGTCATTTATCAAAATATATAAAAAAACACCACCACTCTTTCAGAGGATCAGCATTATTTTGTCTTCCTTTTTTTAAATGCAATTCATCTGTATGATACAGGGTCCCAGGTCTGGCTGAAGAGCAGTCAGCAGCCTCCTTTTATATTAAACACATTTTTAAAAAGAGGTTCAGTAGAAAAAAATCTCACGGTTCAGAACTACTGGTAATTAGGATGGTCTGTACCCTGGTCTCCTTTAAATACATTCTGAACAGAATGTAGGGACTTTGCAGTTTGGATCAGTGCTGGTATTATGTGTGTGTGTGTGTAATCCAAAGCACAGAGGTGTGTGATTGGCTGAACAGCATCTCAGGGACCCCGATCAGTTTGCATAATGTCTACAGTAAGGGGTCTCAGACAAATACCTTGCAGATGAAACTAGAAGAAAAAAAAAGGAGACGATACTCTGTGTTAACGGCTTTCCTTCCAACCACATCTCCCTCAGAACCGATACTGTAATATACTCTCTCTCCTCCTCTTTTCATGCAACAGCAACACTAACAGATTTTCTTTTTTTGGACAGTTTCGATTAAAAAGTCCAAAACAGAGAACAAGTAGTTCACAGATGAATTTGACAAATAATTCAACCCTAAGCTGAAAACGGTTGACTTCCCCCCCCCCCAAAAAAAAATTTAAAATGAGTTTGACGACATTGTCGCCAGGAAAAGAAAAAATAAAAACCGGATTACAACTTTACAAGCATGAAAATCAAATGCAGCAGATAGATTTCTCAAGGAGGGAGGGAGAGGGGACATTTGGTCATTTATTTTACATTTGGCTGTACATGTAGAACCTGTAGTGTCAGCAAACACTTCCCTTCTTACAATAATTACAATGCCATTTACAGTATCCGTTGTATATTAGATTCATGTGGTATGATGAGGCTTTTCACTCCCAATTGTAAAAAGGATACATTTAACTGACCTTTAAAATAAAAGGTAAAATGCAATAGCAAAAAAACAAGAATTCAGAAGATCACTTAGCCTTAGCCTTCACACCTGATCACATAGCTGTGAAAGAACAAAGCTGACTGACACACATTTCAATACAACCTTTTTTTTTTGGCAGATTTTATTATTTTTCGGATTAGATCTTGCTAGCGAGTAAAGATCCCCCTGCAAGACTTCCAGAGAAGCCGTTTGCCCAAAACAGAGAGGTAGATCCCTCTCTTTGGAGACGACATGAAATGCGATATGTGATTGAAAAAACACGTCTACAATAAAGATGTCCATGATGCATTGAAGTGGCCTACTAGAGAAATGGCAAAAACACATTTACAGCTACAGCACAGACTTTACCAGCGAATCTGTTCATGTTTAAACTCACCTGAAAATGACCAGGGCAAAAGAAAATTCTACAATGTAACCCTCTTTCTATTCAGTACTCTTATCTTGTAAACATGCACATTCTGGTTGAAATGATAAAATCTTGTATTTTTAAACTTTTAATAGATTCATTCTGTATTAAAAGTCCACTTCTCCCTCTGTTTTATTGAACTATACGGTCTGATTGCATTGTCCTCCAGTTTGTGTTCTTTGAATGCATTAAAAAAACAAACACTGTCAAGGAGGTATGTAAACAGAACTCCTTTTAGATTTGGCAACAAAAAAGGAAGAGAAAATACTGATGGATTACTACATATAAAACATTTGGGTATAACACAGTAAATACAAACTTGTCACTAACAATTTTCTTGGTCACAAATTTAAAAAAAAAAAATGTTTTTGAAGATTCTCTTGATGAAAAAAGGACAGTCAAATTGCCACTTATTAAAACTTTCAATAAAAAGCTGGAATATCAATTGCAAGAATTTCTCTTTTCTCTGTATTAGTGGGGATAAGAAAGTTCATATCGGAATGTGGTTTGGAATCATTGCTAGGCAACAAGCCACAGGTGGAACGCAGTCATCAAGATTGGCAGTGATGTGTCCTGCCCACCTGGAGCAATCCCAGCCAATGAAACGTCCCAAAATAGCGACAGGTGCTGTTGGTCATTAGATTGCAATCTTCGCCATTTGATCTTCTAGTTTGGCGATTCGCTTGTCTTGGCTGCCAATAAGGTCTTTAAGGGTTTTGATTTCTTTCAGGATCTCATCCAGCTTGGCATCGTTTTGCTGGTAAAGACAAGAATGCATTTGTTTAAATGGACAGCAGTTCTGAGGATTCAAATTCAATCTATTTTCTCACCATTTAGCTTATTTTTTCATTTAACTATGGAAGTCCCCTAGACTTCCATAGATAGTTTAAATAAGGTATCCAACCTACACACAAAACCAGCAATTGCAATTGAGGTTGGCTCTATGGAAAAGCCTTTAATAAAAAATCAAACAGCTGTGCTATTTCTAGCTGGGAAAGGGTTCAGATCAATTCTCGCTTCTGAACTAGCAGGACTGGTCACATCACATATGATGAAGGGTTACAGTTACAAACTGTATGTGGAGATTAAGGAGGGCTGGGTCTGTCCAAACCCTTTTAACCGACGTGCTTGAGATGGGGCAGGCTGGTGAAACACTGCTGTACAGTGCAGACCAGCAGCAGGGTCTTCTTTTCAATTCTCAAGCACAACTACGACCCCAATCAGGGTCAAAGCATGTGGGACACTTTATAAATCTATGTTGCAAAAGTAGGATTTTCTGTTTCAGCCATATGTATGAACTGTATAATTCAACTTGCATCACAAGGCTGGCTTGCTGATCAAACAGGATTATGTACTGGAAGCCTTTGCATTCCAACAAGAAAAAAAAAAAAGAGCGAGTCACATTACAGTAAAAGTGAGCGCCAGAACAATACAGGCGGAGTGCATAATCTGCAAATGCCGTTTGCTGCAAGAAATGGTATGTAGTTCTACCCTACTGTACTGGAACTAGAAGGAAATGAATAATAAAAACACACATAATAGTTAAATATAGAATAGAGAGGTTAGCTGATGTGTGGCTACACAAGCGGCGTGCTCCTCCAGCAGTAGAGAGCTGCAGTGCTTACTATGGAGGGCGTCGCGGCCGCAGGTTTGCTCCCGGGGACGGAGTTCTCAGTCTTCTTTTTGACGGCCAGCTTGTTGTCCAGGAAGTTCTTCTTGACCACCTTGAGGTCGCGGTTCTTGCCGGGGATGTAGCCGTGCTTCAGGGAGATGAGGATGGGGTCGGCGTTCTTGCCCTCGAACCAGTCCTCTGCCTCCAGGGCAGCGTCGGGGCCGGCCGTGTCCGGGTACAGGTCATCCTGGAACAGGTCAGACTGCAAGGAAGGGCAAGAGCTGTAAACCAGGAGTGTGGGGCTGCTTTAAACTACCGGATCCCTACATACACTACATGCATGGGGAACAAACCTGCCACTTGCACAGTACTTCACATATATACCACTGAAGGGACGTGCAAAAACCTTATTTCCAAGTCTTCTATTTTTGAAAGAACACACACCACGCCTTGCTTTGTAGTCTATATAAATTGATAGCTTGGATGGGACAACAGGATCACTGTGGTATCCAAAAGGCTTCCACATACATGTACCGCAGAGAAGGGCTGTACCAGACAACAAGTCTGAGTTTCCTGCTTACCTTTCTGGGTACAGTCATGATAATAGGTTCACACTTCCTCTCCTGCAGTTTATAAAACCTGAGTAGGAAGAGAAAAGAGGATCAATCTAGTAGCCAGACAGATCTGACATGCACTAAACTATTGCACAAAGTATCTCTGCAGCGGTTCCTTCCTCTCCATCTCACTTAGCTGCTTGTTTAGAACGCCTCTCCACACACACACAGGTTGACAGTATTTATAAACTGCTGCTCATCAAAATGCTAACAAATGACACGACTCCTGTTATGAAGCAGGATGCTTGAAACCGATCATTTCATTTCTGTCTCAAATTTCTGTGACTGAATACATGTACAGTCAGTGTTTCCGTCGTTAAAATGGCTTCTAAAAACTGTGACTCAAATAAAAACGGAACCGCGGTAGCTTTTCTTATCCGTCAAAGAATGCCTCTTGCATTTCTTTGCTATTTTCCTGCAGGATCAAATACTTGTCATTTCTGACATCGAGATGCTTCAGCAGCCAGGGATTAGTGCCAGTGCAAGACTGCCCCCTAGGGGATCGTCGAGGGAATGTGATCAGTAGTCAACAGGATGCAGGGGACCCTGGGGGAAGAAAAGAATGCTGGGAAGTGCAGGGTTGGAATTCCTTTAGTTACCTGGAAATCTCACACTTGTTGACGTCCAGCCCTCTCTTTGGCATGTAGCCCATCCCTCTCTGAGGCTCCTTACTGCTGTAGGTGTTGAGGAAATGAACATAGGGGGTTTCTTCTGTTACCTCAAAGTAACGAATGCTGCTATCCCCCTGTGGAAAACATTAGCAATACAATGTGAGAAATCAGATTAAACTACTCACCGTTTAGTTCTGCTCCCATTTACTGTATAGTAAGCTTTGAGGGTTTAGAGCGATCATGTGCGAGCTATATATGGAGACCATTCAAATAAAAACCTACACACAGTGCTGCTATCGTGCACCACCTAGTGGCTGCTACTGCGCAAAACAGCTGTACACGAAGCTTCCATTTGCCTTCCAATAGCAACCTAAAACGGTCATTACACCTGGTACAGCATTAATTTAACCCCTTCAGGGCCCTTTGCAGAATAACTAAGCCCTGCCTGAAACAAGTCAAGCTTGGACTCCATGCACACAGTTAGCTGGGATGCCTGGCATTTGTATTCAGGAGACCTGAAGGTATCCCAAAAGTGAAGCTTCAGTGTGTCGCTGTGTAAAATCTTTAGTGGCCTCACAGAAGGAATTCAGAAGACTGCATCGGTTTCATGCAACATATTTTAACACTGATCGTAAGCTTTGTGTAGCAAAAACACGCACTGCAGTAAGATCTTCTGTTCTGGTTAAAACAAAGCAGCAGTTATATCCATTATACTTCTGGGTAGCACTGCAGCAGTAAAAGTACCTGGCACAAGCTGACCTCAACATCTGGATTTCAGCGATTTACTTAACCTGGCAACAAAACCCTATTTGTAGTGGAAACGACTCAAAAAGGTAATCTGGACGATCAGGGAGTATGAAGGGAAGCAGCGCAAGTCGTCCCTTTGAACTTCTTTAATTTGGGATTGCGTCCCACTGAAGCAGTGGGGTTACTTCGCGGTCGTGTTGGTGAAAGGAAAAGGACTTCAGTTTCAATGTGTAGAAAGCTTTCCCAGTCTATGCATGTCTAAATATATTGATATTCGAGATCTGAACCAGAGGGGCTTGTCTGTTGCGCACACACGCCTGGCATGATCCTGTTTTCACCAGAGGAACGGGTTATTGCTTAAGGAACGGAGATTCCTTAATGCGTGATGAATCATTACAGCAGTTCTGACACTGCGTGAAGAAGCCGGCGTCCAGATTGAAAGGAAAGTTTGTTTCCAAATGTTTTTTAAACCTCATTCCATTTAGAAAAACTTCCTCGATCACGCATGTACCAGTAGATGAAGTTAACGTGATCACAACGAGCGATCATATCCTGTATATGCAAAAAAAAACAAAAAAACACACCATCTACAGCAGGCAGTTCTCAGAAATCCTGTTACGATGTCAAACACGAAAATGTGCTGCATGTAAGAGTAGAAAGGTGGTCAAAAATTGATTAATTGGGCTAACACTGCTTCTAAAACAGTAACTATGAGGGACACACACACATTCCTTAAAAAAACGTATTTCTTGTAGGAGAAATCAGTGTGCCCACTGACATTTTTTTGGCTCCAGAATGCATATAAAAATGACCCAATCTTAATGAATTGTAGGCAATTTATTTTAGACATTTTAAATAATGATTGGTCAGAAAATGGGGGGGGAAAAAAAAATTCTGTTCATTTTTAAAGCCTTTCCTTAGCCGTACCTTATAATCTGTGATCAGGAAAACGGCAGCAACCCAAGCTGATCCCTTACCTTCCCACACAGGTAAACCACGTTGGTGTCCGGGTCATAGAAGGGAAGGAGCACTCCATTGCTGCTGTCCAACTCATGTAGTGCAATCGGTTCATCCATGTTTTGCTGCAAGACATTTTAACATTGGTTTCATCATAACTCCACAGGTTTAGCCCAATAAACTGGTGTAAAAATACTTCCAACCATCTCCTCTCCATCCCATCCCACATATGTACTGCTACAGCTGAAGGGGGGCTGGCCCACAAGCAGGTCAGGATAAGAGCCTGGAAAGGATGCTTTCTAGAGCCCAGCCTGCTGGTTCTCACCGGGTTCCAGAGCGCGACCTGTCGCTCGCTCATGCGGCTGAATCCTGTGGTGAAGATGTTCCCGTCGGAGAGGAAGATGGCTCTCATGGGGCGGGCTCCTTCGTGGGCTTTGTCTTTCTCCTGCATCAAGAGGAGGAATCAGGTCAAGGAAGTACATGGCCAGGGCGCAAGGCAATCAATGCACTAGTCATTTACTCATCTTGGACCTCGGGTTAGACTCACTGCAACTTAATTATACCAATTCCTCCTATTTCTTCAGTTGCCATTATTAAATTTCACCAATACCCACACAGCCGCTCCCGGATTGAGTGGAGGAAGCTAAATAAAAATCAAGGGGACTCACGACAGTGATCTTCTCCTTCCTGGGGTCAATGACCCGGACCTTCTTGTCTTTGGAGGTTGTGCAGATCAGGCTGCCGTTGCGGTTCCAGCACACGCTGTAGATCATGTCCTGGTGCATGTCTTCCAGATTGATCATGGCTTCCCCGGTCCCCACATTCCACACAATGATCAAATTGTCACAGCCTGGACAATGGGGGGAGAGCAACAAAACAAGGTGAGGCAAGTCAGCAACACATCTTACTCACAATGTAGAATATCCAATCATAACAAACTGGAGAGATGTCAGGGTTCTCAAGAGATCGCCTTCAGCAGCCGAGCCAGGAGTCTGTACCTACACTGACAGTGTGGAATATTGTCTTGTATCCATGAAAGTTTTATTCCACACAAATGAAAATGTGTTACTCTGCTTGTAAGGTGGTTTAAATGAAACAGCTGAACAGCGATAAGCAAGACCATGCTCAGGCTGAGTAAAAGAACACAGGGGCCGTGTTTGAAGGTTACCGGTATAGCCAGCTGATGAAATCTCTTGGGTAGCTTTCTGGCCATTGTGCTACACAGTGATATATCAATGAAATCCCAGCCTGGCAGCTTGCACTGCACTAACAGAGAGGCAGTAGAAGACCCACCAGCGCTGAGGAGGACGTTGCGTGCGGTTGGGTGCCATGACACAATGCCCACTCTCTTGGAATGACCCTCCAGAACCACGGCCGGCTCGGACAAGGGGAGCGCAAGGCCGTTTTCAGGGATCTGCCACACCTGCAACACAGAAACCAGGACTAGGCTCAGCACCAACAGCACATACACTAGTAATGGGTGTCACTGTAGCAGCATCCATTTCATATTTCAGCCTCCAAGGTGAAGCACATTAACTTGTGTACTTGCAGAATTACGGGTTCAACCTCAACAACTAACGAAATCAGTCAAACTCCATTAAAAACCACATTCCTTGTGTTAATAGTATCAAATAGCCGATGCACTGTGCAGGAGTGTTTCAGTGAAGCTGCGATTATGATAAACTGCAGTTCCAAAGAGAACCTGTAGGTGGCATAAGAGAACTGCTTATTAAACAAATGTAGCTGGAAAATAAGGGTGTACATTATAGCTCGATTCAAAACAGGAATCAAAAAATAGGAAATACATTCTGCATAATTAAGTCTTAGAGAACTAAAGCATCGATACTGCAGACTTTGAGGAAGTGTCAGACAAAAGGGCCCCATTTTGATCTTTCACTTTTGAGGAACCTTGGGTTGCTAAACAAAACCTTGATCTGTTCCATTTGCTGAAAACGTACTGCAGCATTGTGCAATACTGTGGCCAAAATCACCACGCCTTTAAAGGTCACCCGTCAATTCTCTCTGCCCAGGTTTAGTCCAGGAGGCAGGATTAAACCATCTGGCACCAGCACTCCCTCCCTCCTTTCTGAAGCCCTCATACCTTCCATGGTTCTGTCATTCACAGCTGCCAGGCCAAATAAGGCAAACACACTGAAAGCTAGTGTTCCAATAGATTCCACACTATTACATTTTGCAAATCAGATCCAAAGAAAGTGACCTAATAAACTGTGATTGTTCCTTACATGTCCCACACACCAATCTACACCTGCAGGATCGCTGTTTCTCTGGAAAATCGTCAGTCTTCCATCGAATTACCCACTAAAGCATTAATGAAACTATCACAAAACAAAAAATAAGAAATAAAACAGGGGTTTTACATTAACAATTCCGTGGAAGGTCAAAAGAAAAACAGGTGCAAGTATGATGTCATTTCACAATGTACCAGTGTACTGTAGCTGGAATTCTGAAGAGAAACAGGGGGAGGGGAGGGGTTGCAGCATTAGAAAAAAAAAAAAACAGAAGTGATGAAATCAACAAAATGTGGAGATGAGCTCCGGTTTCACAGAACATGGGAAGAACGGCCTGCGTTCAGCCTGTATTGCTACTGCAGTCAGTCTGTGTTGCCCGGTGAGATTTGTGGCTGAGCTCCGCCGTGTGAAACTGCAAACTCGCAGAGCTGATGCTCTGGCAGAGGGAATTCCAAACGGCTGACGACACTGCCAGTGAAACGGAACAGGAGGAGGAATTCAGCAGAACTAACTGGCTGCAGACACAGCCTGGCCTGCCAAGCAGGGATGTGTCCACACACTAGTACCATCACACAAACACACTCCTAAAGAGAGACCCTTTACACCAATGCACACTCACTACTTCATTCACCTACTGAAGGCTGCAAACGACCCTTTATTTAACGTGATCCTCCTGGCTCTGAGCACCAGCCTATATAGCATGTATACAGTGTACACAGAAACAAAAGTAAACCTCGTCCCTCACGTACCATGACGGTGCAGTCCTCCGATCCACTGGCAATGACTTGATCATTGTGTGGACACCAGTCAATGTCCAGCACAGGCCCCGTGTGGCCACATACTGTAGGGTAGGATTTGTCAATTCGACCAGTCTGCAAGAGAAAAAGAAAAGGAAAACAATGAACCATCAATTCAGAAGATCTGTAGATCTAACCCAGAGCTAGACTACACTCCGCACAGAACAGGCACAACCTATTTCTGTTCAATCTGTATGCAGGACATGCACTGTAGGGCTGGATATTGATTATTGGGTTGTCTTTGAGCTGGGCTGCTCGTTTACACAAAGGCGCTGGTTCTTACAGCAGGCATGCAGGATAAAACGCATCACAGTCTTTTCCACATATTCCAAGCAGACCCTTGGGCTCTTGTTATATGGGTTGTCAGCACACAAGCATTACAGCATTCAATGGTTGGTGTAAATGACACATGCACAAACAGAATGCCAAGAGGCTTCCAAAATGTAGGTTTTCAATTATTTTTCCACACGCACACGCACACGCGACCTAGCAAGGAAACACATACATTAGCCAATATCAAGGAGAGGCCTGATGTAATGTTCCCGAAACAAAACTACTTGGCAAGCTAAAGTCAGGAAATTGACGGGGTGCCATTTAAAAAAAAAAAAAAAAGTCGAATTTACTAAATTACATAATAAAATTACAGCCTGTTCAAAATTAAACTATCATGGTTTTCATACTAGAATAGTCTTTCAAAATTCAAACCATGTTCTTCCAGGCATTACAAATAGCAAAAGCAACACATGTTATTGCAAATTTGCCCCATCAAGGGAGAGAACTCCAGATTGATTTTACAGCTCACACCTTTCAAACCGAGGCTTATTCCAAACCCCACCCCCAATTCAGCTGCTGCGCAATGACATCAGCCAGCCAGAAGGCTGTTCCTGACCCTTGACCCCTGCAGAGACCCCAACAGCATCACTGAAATTAGATTAATAGGAAAGAGGGCCCTTCTTTCTCTGGCCAATTGCAACCTTCACCACAAAATACTTCATCACTGGAGCCTGACATCACAAAAGCCTGTCATGAGAACAGGGCGGTCCTCGTTTGTACCAACTGCCCCTTATTCCACACCCTCTCCAATCTAGAAAGAGTCTGTTCATTGTTTCATGCAAGGGTGTTTGAGAGCAAGGTAGAACACATTACTGTGTACTGCAAGTAAATCTAGCAGGGTGTGTGGACATGCATATTGGTGTCATTCATCTGATCACAATGCAGATTGCAAACTCTCAGTATGATGAATGCATGTTTCATTGTGCAAACCAATTTAACTGCTGCTTCTCAAATGCATCAAATCTTTTTTTTAAGGAATGTTGAAGTAATTAACCAAGGGAACTGGGCACAAGCACCAGTGAACCGTATCGGTATCCAAGGGTCACACCATTCTGTATCAGAGCTCTTACTGTTTGGAAGATATTATTTAAAACTACAGAATCCTGCAACTTTACTATTCTTACTTTTGCTGCTTTTTGTACGTTGGGCACTGATGCAATGCTAGACAAATCCACTTCTGGTTAGAGCAATATTTACCAATCCAATGGTCTGCAGGCAAGCAATCTACTTGCAACAGTATACAATAAATAAAAATGAAAACAGGTGGAACAAAAGGTTTTTGTACATGATATATTTAAAAAGGTGACCAAAGTCTAGAATGAAGAAGCAGCTTTAAAAAAAAAAAAAAAAAAATCACAGCAACCAGAGAGACAGACAGCCTATAACCCACAAAGCAACCACGCTGTTCACAGCAATACAGTCACTACCACACAGCACGACTTTTTTTGAAGGCGTGGCTGCCACAGATCGACTAGGATCAGCATTTGACCCAGGGTTCTGAATTCCACACTTTGTGTGTGTGTGTGTACGAGAGCAATTCTATTAAAAAGGGCAACACATTTTTTGTGGCGTTGGTTACTAAACAAACAAGACAATCAAATCGCGGCATTTCTTACATCACAAAGAACATGTGCAGATGACTGTAGAGCCTGACGTAATCAATGTGGCTTCGCATTTGTTTTTCATAACTTCACATTTGTTTGGTCTGTATGTACTGAAAACGTGCCATTGAGTTTTACAAGGAAAAACAAAATCAGTCATTCAGAGTCTTTTGTCTAACTTCCTTTGAGAATTATTCGAGGAAATGACTCCATGTCCTGGACGTTTGTGAACATGAAAATGAACATTGAAAATGTTTAAAAACACAACTGTGTGTGTGTGTGTGAGTGAGTGTACACACACACACACACACACACAAACAATCTGAGTAACTATAACTACCTCTCTACCTTTATTACCCACAGCACTATCACATGTTGCAATACAGCCAACACCTAACAATTCAGAAGTCTAAAAATGACATCTAGTGTACATTGTAGGACAAGCTTTAAAAACATGGGTGGGTTACAAGATTGGAGCTCAAAGTCCAGCAAAAAAAAAAAAAAATGTAATAAATCACATCTTTACACAGTATAGACTTCCCAAAACTAATCTGCATCACAAAACCACCTTGCAGTTCAGCACTATTGCCGATGTCTGCTCAGGGGAGGAGCCCGAGTGAGTCAGGACTTGGAGAGGTGCATTGGTGGAGAATACCACAGCACCCTGTAGCACTCCCCACACCCAACCGTGCTATAGTCCGTGCCAGTTGCTAGTGTCTCCGAACGCCTAGCCCATCCCCCAGCTTTTGCCCCAAGCAGTTTGGAAAGGCGGCTGTTTTAAAGGCAGTTCAGCGCAATTCCATTATGCAAATGAAGTGGCTGGGATCCAGTAGCAATGCCCCAGATTTCAAATTGCAGCCTGGGCATTGCCCATTCCCCGTGCTGGGAGTAACTGCAGCCTGGGCATTGCCCATTCCCCGTGCTGGGAGTAACTGCAGCCTGCGCATTGCCCATTCCCCGTGCTGGGAGTAACTGCAGCCTGCACATTGCCCATTCCCCGTGCTGGGAGTAACTGCACCCTGGGCATTGCCCATTCCCCGTGCTGGGAGTAACTGCACCCTGCGCATTGCCCATTCCCCGTGCTGGGAGTAACTGCAGCCTGCGCATTGCCCATTCCCCGTGCTGGGAGTAACTGCAGCCTGCACATTGCCCATTCCCCGTGCTGGGAGTAACTGCACCCTGGGCATTGCCCATTCCCCGTGCTGGGAGTAACTGCACCCTGCGCATTGCCCATTCCCCGTGCTGGGAGTAACTGCAGCCTTCGCATTGCCCATTCCCCCTGCTGGGAGTAACTGCAGCCTGCGCATTGCCCATTCCCCCTGCTGGGAGTAACTGCAGCCTGCGCATTGCCCATTCCCCCTGCTGGGAGTAACTGCAGCCTGGGCATTGCCCATTCCCCCTGCTGGGAGTAACTGCAGCCTGGGCATTGCCCATTCCCCCTGCTGGGAGTGGGGTCATATTTGAAAAGGAGGAAGTGTAAAAGACCTTGGAGGAAGTCTGGAGTAAACAGGATACCAGCTAATCTCCTTGACCGAATGTACAAAAAACACCTTCAAATGTTGCTCTTTATATTTGAAGGATTTTGTTTCAGCCGTTACTTTTCATGTACTCAAATTAGGGCTGTGTGGCGGGTCTGGCCATATATACAATACACAAATGAAAATAAAACTCAAGTAGATTTAAATAGGAGGCTTTGTGGTCCAGTGGTTAAAGAAAAGGGATTGTAACCAGGAGGTCCCCGGTTCAAATCCCACGTCAGCCACTGACTCATTGTGTGACCCTGAGCAAGTCACTTAGCCTCCTTGTGCTCCATCATTCGGGTGAGATGTAACTGTAAGTGACACTGCAGCTGATGCATAGTTCACACACCCTAGTCTCTGTAAGTCGCCTTGGATAAAGGCGTCTGCTAAATAAACAAATAATAATAATATTATAATAATAATAATAATAATAATAATAATAATACTGGACAATTAAATTCTCAATTGAGCAGGACAAAAATAAGCTCATGTTTGCTGTTGCTTTGAGGTTTCAAAAGGAGGGATAACCACAGCATCAATGCAGATTTTGAAAGAGTTTGACTGTGGGTTGCCATTTATTTTCATTATGTTGCTGTGCGATTTATGGTCTTTTTTTCCCCCAAAAGGGCAGAGCATGCCTGGAAGACATGACTAACACTTCCATTACCAGACCAACAGACAGGCTACAGGAGGGTAAATCAGGAGGACTATTAGTGCTCAGCCCCAGATGGTCATAAACTGCACTGTGTTATGCTGGAAATAACAAGCAATAATACAGACACATTTACCCTTCACTCATGGCTACGATAATTAGCCATTAGTCAACCTCTCAGCTGTGCAAGGCATCCAGAACGAATACTGAAGAGCCGGAGACACACAATGTCATTCCTGCTGGGGATACAGCTGTGTGATCAACCCCAGGGTCATAGCTCCAAAGGCAGGGTTCATTACGTGTTTGCTTAGTATTTTATGGCACAGGGACAAGAGCCGCAGCAGAGTATAAAGAACTCCACAGCACACAACACAAATGTTAAAAGCAATCGTTATACCCAGACCTGTCCTGACGCATCCCAGCAGAATTGCAGCTTGCTTTCAAGAAGAAAAAAAAAAAAGAACTCAATCTGGGAGTTAATCCGTCACACAGCCTCCTTGCTGGGGAGGTTAAAAGCTCTAGAACCACAAATGCAGAAGACCCCCGGCTCTTTTGTATAATGGTTAAGACGATTGCTTGCAGTGTGTGGGGGATCACTGGTTCACTTCCAGCCTGTGCCCTGTTACATTGGTGCTCTGATCTCAAATTTACTGCTGCTGATCGCCGGGCAGGGGGTGGGGGGGGGTGGAGGTTGAGGCTTAAAACCACCAATTTAGGCGAGTCCAGCTCTTTCACACAGTGATTAAGAGGATGGCTGGGGGGGGGTCGCCGTTTCGCCCCCCAACAGCTGCTCTGCTACACTTGGTTTGAGTCACTCTTTTGTTGCTGGCAGGCCTCACCAGGTAAGGGGCTCTGAGGCCTCTTCCCCATTGCTACCCAGCAAGCTTGTAGGAACACAATCACGGTGTGTAACAAAGTACTGATCGACGGGATTCAGTTTCACAGGCACGCTGTACCAGTCTAGTGAAAGCGCTGATCGCCAGGGATTCAGGTTTCACAGGCACGCTGTACCAGTCTAGTGAAAGCGCTGATCGACAGGGATTCAGGTTTCACAGGCACGCTGTACCAGTCTCGTGAAAGCGCTGATCGACAGGATTCAGTTTCACAGGCACGCTGTACCAGTCTAGTGAAAGCGCTGATCGACAGGATTCAGTTTCACAGGCACGCTGTACCAGTCTAGTGAAAGCGCTGATCGACAGGGATTCAGGTTTCACAGGCACGCTGTACCAGTCTCGTGAAAGCGCTGATCGACAGGATTCAGTTTCACAGGCACGCTGTACCAGTCTAGTGAAAGCGCTGATCGACAGGATTCAGTTTCACAGGCACGCTGTACCAGTCTAGTGAAAGCGCTGATCGACAGGATTCAGTTTCACAGGCACGCTGTACCAGTCTAGTGAAAGCGCTGATCGACGGGATTCAGTTTCACAGGCACGCTGTACCAGTCTTGTGAAGCTTCCTGGCAGACATCAGATGATGCATGACTTCTTAAAGGTCACAGAAGAATCTGATGAAGCAGATTTTAAAGGAAAAAAATAAAAGAAAACCTTGTACTACAGAAGAATCTGGCAAGCTTTACACCCTGCCAGGCCACCAGACTTCTGCAGATCTGTGAGCAAATTGTTCCAGAAACCACACTGTGTGCGATTATGTTCTGGCACAGGAAAGCGAGAGAGAGTGTGAAAGCATTGGCTCAACCCTTCCTAGAGCTATTAAGTGCTGTCTGTTTGCATTCAGCATCAGCAATTCAATTCCATGGTTGGAAATCATAAGATTCCCGCCAGGCTTGGAAAGACTATCATTTAATAGCGCTGTTCTCCAACTGGGGAATTCAATGAGAATGACAAGATAGAAAAAACCAACCACAAGCATACAGTATATTATCTATGATGTATACAACAGTGTCCTCCACATGCCTCAAGCGCCAAAACTTTATTGGATTCTCCGTGGTGTCAATGTTACTGATAGACACTGGCAGGACCAACGTCTCCAGAGGCATTGAGGAGAGCAAATGAAGTTTAACACAATTCATCCACTTCTGCCTTGCAACATGCTGCAATCTGTTAGAGGTCTAAAGAACCATCATTAAATTCACTGACCAGGCACCTGGATGAACACAGCGAAACACGGCACAAATCTGTGCACCTGTATAGGCGACCGCAGCTATTCTGCAGGGAAAACAATTCTCATTAGTTAACACTCAGTTCTAAAAAACAAAAGCAGACTACACTACAAAACAAAAGATTAAAATAAAAGCCAGCGCTTACAATCTCAGGATAAAAGCAAGTACTACAAAATTCACAAAAAACAAATACAATTGTCAAATCATTGTGATGAACAGCTAGTAATACAACTGTAGGCAGGGGGAGATCTCTGCACTACCTGTAGTGCTGCACATTAGAGCAATGCCTGGGATGCACCAGCTGTGTAATTGCTCTGCACCCTCCCAGACACTGCAATACATTCACTTTCCACTGGGTCTTTCCTGCACCTGATCTCACAGCTGGGTGAGGCTGCAGCATGTGGAAATCTACTGGGTCAGAGTACAGCTTAGGACAGCAGTAGAGCTGGAATTCATGCCAGGTTCCCAGCCCTCTTCTGAAACTACAGAAGCAGGACACACCACTTCCATTTGATTAATAGGAACATCCAAGGCACACATTAGCACCATGGAGCGGCTCATGCTTGAATATACAGTAGCATCCATTTCAATTAAAGTAATGACATTACATTCCACTCGGAGCTGCACACAGCTCTCTGGAAAAAGCACACTTCCCTGAGAACACTAAATGTTTTTAGGTGCAGCAATAAGCTTTCAAACCCAGCCACAGCTGAAGTGCTAGCCAGCTAGCTGAAATCGACATTATTTTTGGACCTGGAGCATGAAACACATTAAAGAGGCATTTGATCTGGTTTGTGCGTCAACACGCTGAATAAACATTAAAAAAGGCACCAAAAAAAATTAAATAAATCTGCATGAATTCTTTTGAAACAAATCCCAGAAAAACTGACAAAAGACATCTGTCTTATTGTAGCAGCAGCAGTAAAAATATACAAAGCGAGATTCTGCTTGGAGGGGCATAACCTTAAATGTTTTGGTGCAAAGCTCACTCCTCCAACCTTGAAAATTCCAAGAAAAGAAACTAGAAAAACTACTAAAAGTATCAGGTTCAGGAGGCAGCGTGCTATCTGTACTACAGCAGCCAAGCGCTCACTTGAAATGGCTTTAAAAACAGCCATCCATCACGGCAGGACTATCGCTACGCAACCTGCACGAAAGAAAAACTCTGCTGCCCAAGTGCTTCATATTTGAACAATTAAACTGCAAAATTCTATCCCTGCCCGCTTCAGTTAAAGCAGACCACAGTCAGAAAAGCTAATTTTACACAAGGGAATTAGATCGCCTGTATACCTGTATCTATGTTAATATATCTTCAAATCTCTAACCAGCTATATTCTAGCACAGCAGCAGGTCCTAGGCTTGCTGAAACTGTTCCACACAGCAGCGCCCAGAGGATTGAGGAAGATCAGGACGCCCTGTCACCACGTGAGCTCCTGGTAACAATACCACAAACTGGAATGGAAAATTCCACTTCCTCAATCTTTGTGCCCGCCTCGTGGCAAAAGGGAACACAGGGCATGGTCAATCCAGCAGCAGCTACAGGCAGCCTTCCTCCTAGCGATGCAACTTGCTTTTGTTGTTGGGCCAAAAAAAAAAAGAGAGAGAATCTCTCCAACCGGTTTCAGCGACTTGAAGTGTAAAAGTATGCCAGCTAAAAAGTAAAGGAAGTAAGTGTGTTCAGACAAAACAGGACACAGTACTACAGCACATGGCACAGGAGCACTCAACTTCATCCTTCTAGCTCTGGAACTTCCTATTCTAGGCTTGAACTTGATCTACCCTCTTCAGAATGCAAGGATTTCTCATCTCGATTGCCCTACAACATCACAGCAGTGAGAGGACTGGGATTAGACAGGTCAGCAGGTTATGCAATGCTCACACCACCAATACACACTATAGGTTTCTGTGGCACCAGAGGGGAGGAGAGTTCATGAAGTTTCTTATGCAGTGGGAGCAGTACGTTCCAGTTTAGCATGTATGTGCAGATGAAGGATCAGTCTACTGAAACATCAGCTCCTTTGTATTATTCATTTGAGAAGAAAGGTCATAATGTATATGGAGGCACAAAGCTTCCAAACTCCCATCTCATTTTAAAATGTGTCCAATTATAATTAAAAATAAATGCAATTGTATTCACTGCTGACAATGTGCTGTTCAAATGAAACCTTGTAAAATCTACCCAAACCAGGAGAAGGGAAGCATGCATATCTAACACTAACACAATTCAATAGGGTGTAAAAACAAAATGCATGCATGTTCTGTAGAGGTTAGAATCCAGCAACTACAATGAGGATTTAACACTGGACTGTTTGAAATGCTGCTTTTTACACTTTCCTCCTTGTGCAGTATCCACACCTCCCAGAATCCACTGGGCCCCGGTCCTGCTCACAGCCAATGGCGGCGCAGGGAGGAAACTGCTCTGGAAAGCTGAGAGCTCTGAATGGCCATATATGGTAAAATCTGCTGTCAGCAGGGCTCTCCAGTGTAGCAGCAGGCCACTTGAATACAGATTGGGGAGAATCAAGCAGCACTCAGGGAGGGGACACAATAGAGACACAGCAGCATGTCTTAGGGGCTGGGGGTTGTATAGTTAAGCATCTGCCAACATTTAAAATCCCCAGGCAGGAGCTGAAGTGTGGGCTCCTGCCCCGAGAACAAATCCAATTTTAATTAATTATCTTCATAATAGCAACAGAAAGCAGAATAGGAGAGCAGTACTGTATGCAAAAGCAAATCTGATCTGCCTTCAGGAAAGAAAGAAATAAACAAAACTCACGAACACACACGTCATCCACCAAAGCATTCAATGTTTCTAATGCAGCTCAGTACAGTGGGTACAATAATGGGCAGCTTTAATAATAATTTTTAAAAAAAAGCTGACCTGTTCATACATTGTGTGGTTGGTTTCCATTAAAACACACACCACTGCGGTCTGAACAGGATTACTGGAACCACAGTCTGCAATGCATTCTGCACCACACATACCCTCCCCCACCCCACCCCCATATGACAAATGAGTCAGAATACAGCAAACGGAGGCGCCCGACACAATGCACGATTAGACACAGGCACCTGATGCCCGTTTCCTATTCCGTTCCCCTGTTGGATTACAAGGAGCCTTTACAATACAGCCTTGACTCGTACCGATTGTGGTGTGCTCCTTCTACACCCCAAACCAAGAGACCAGACCAGATGAGACAGCCGCCTCACTCACTAATAACACACCACTGTGCAGAACCAGCGACAGAACATGGCAATTTTAAAAGGCAGAACAAAGGGTTCTGCTGAATGCGACGTGGCACGGCTGGTCAGCAGGTCTTGCAACACAATGCCCTATTCCTCTTTACTGTGCAAAACTCTGTACACAGAGTGCACTGCAAGCAACACAGCTGGAGCTTTTAAAAAAAAAGCATAATTTTAAACACAATGTTACTTTTGCAAATTCCTACAAACAAAACCTGTACTGGTAACCCAAACACTCATCCCAAAATAAAACAACCTCGCTGCAGGGAAGCCCAACAAAAGGCTCGACATACTGGCTTAAGAACAAAGGCATGTGCAATAAGGAACCTCCACAAGCTGCTCTTGCTAGAAGTTAGAGACCAGAAGGCTCAGATGTGACACTAACAGAAGGTGCTGGAGGTACAGTAAAATGACAGAACAGGACTCTGGGACAGAACAATATCACAAAACACAGACGAGTTCCGAGCATCCAAGAACACATTTAAAAAAGGAACACAAATGAACGCCCTGCTCTGAGGAGAGGGAGGTTGCATTGAAAACGTACAGCACTACAACAGACCTATTCTTCCCCTTTCTGAACCTGCTCTGCTATACTAATTAAAATGTCCCTCACATGGAGGAAGGAATACTGCAAGTCCCTAATGTGCATTATCTTCAGCTTCCAGATGCTTACTCAAATAATGCGCTTGTGAGGTCATCTGACCCAACCAGCAGCTCACATTATCTACAGCCCATAGGCAGAGGAGAGGCAGGAAAGCAATACAAAAGGAGGGACTTTTAACCAAACAGCAGAAAGCATGTATGCAGTGCAACTTACACTCTACGACAGGCGTCATTTAGATTCTACTGTAGACTGGGAAGAAATGCAAACAGCTATCGACAGCATGGACAGTAAGGAATTGTTACAGTGGCTGTATTTGGACAGCAGTATATTGCACCAGTGGAAATTTTATTATGCATTAGTCAAGTTGCACCCTAGCACAGGAAGTTTATTCTAACAGTCTAACAATACAACTAAAGCAATACACACAAAATGTGTGTCTTATTATCCATCATGGTGTTCAAGGACATGCCAACTCTCTACAAAAACAAAGAGCAAACAGTACCCTAAGGCAAGACTTTACACTGCCTCTAGATTAGATCTGTTTAATTGACACATAATTCAGAACTGACTATCTTCCCTCCGTCACCTCCCCTCCAAAGCATTCCAGGAATCTCTATTCTGTGGAAGACATTTTAATAACCTATGAAAATATGTAACTGTTATTAAAGACAGTCTGTTTAAATCATCTCTCTTGTGAGTGTTTTGTTTTTTTTGCTGCAGATGACCCACGACACGCAGGTTAAAAGGCAAACTGTATCTCATTGTCTTTTAATTCCAGTTTACATGCTGTATTAAATTAGTAAGATTTAGATACACATGCTAAAACCTTCTGTGACAAGACTCATTACCAGAGACGTACTGTCATGGGAGCAGGGATTAGGTGCAGCGATGTCACACGATCCAAAAAACTGACAGTAATACAGGTCAAAAAATACAAAACGGGAATTAGAATTTTAAATAAGGATGCTGTCATTTTGTCCTGGCAGTCAATATATCGTTAATCTTTAAATGGGGTTTTTTTGTACACACAGTAAACTAAATAGGGAAGTCCATTTCCTGTAGCATTACACATTTCTGTTAAGGAAATCTCACAGTTAAGGCTCCCCTTGAAATTTGCTGCCTTTCGTATGCAACAAGCGATTATGCAGGGTTCATTACAGTGTTCACAAGGGACATTATCCACATTTATAGTCACTGGCTAAAGCCAATAGGACTTTAAAACTTAGTAGGATTGGTATGAACTCAAAGCCACACAGACCTGCAATTCAAATAAGAGAAATAGTAAACTTAAAAGTTAAATCTGACTTTATGCACACCCTTATTGACAACATTTATACTAGAAGTCAAGTTTTTTTTGTTTGTTTGTTTGTCTGTTTCCCCCCCCCCCCAGATCCAACAGCTACCCATGTGGTCAAACTACATAGCAGACGGGAGGAAACTCTTTGAAGATACAGCCTGAGCAGCGATTCGAGTCTCGCCAGCTTATGATTTAGTCCTTTCAGAGGAGCAATCTCAGCAATAAACAAACAAAGCATGCAGCCCTGTTTAAAGCAGAGGTTTTGGCTTGGCCATGTACAAAATGTGCCCAAGGCCACGCAAGCAGCTGTAGATCAGGAACGAGGCATTTGATTCAGTGCAATTGAATGTGGTGGCAGTGAGCTGGGAGTGAGAAAGGTGCTGTACTGTATAAAGAGCCCGTGCTTACCTTGTGCAAAGGGAGCACCAGGAAGGCACCGCCGCCACTGGCCTCAATGATTATGGCAACGAATTTGGGGTTGACTGCGCAGAAGGAGCTGTCCCAGGTGACCCGCGAGACCCGGATGTCATCGTAACACTGGTCGTTCTTCACCGCCTGGCCAAAGACATGACGGAATTTGCTCTGTCGCACAACTCGCCTGAACATATCTGCAGGGGAGAGACAGGGGTGAGACACAGCACTAAATCGAGAAGCAACATTTGAATAACTGTAAGGGCAAGTAAAACAGAGGGAAAACAGGCTTGTGCCGCCTGCATGCAGACAGTATATTACCCCCTTTCTTGAATCAATATGCAGTATTTCTAGAGAGTTGGAATTTGACAGGTAGAGAATGTCTGGATGCTTTCATTTGAAATGCTTAAATCAGTGCATGATCTAAAACAAGCCATACTGGTACATTTACTGTAGTACTACAGCTTACTATTATTTAGTCAGAAACCATAGTATCTGGAAGTTGCTTTTATCCAAAAGCAACTTTCAGATACTATAATAAGTTACATATTTATGCATCACAACTGCTGCTGCAGAGTCGCTTCCAATAGGACCTCGGTTTTACGTCTCATTCGAAGGGCGGAGCACAAGGAGGTTTAGTGACTTGCTCAGGGTCACACACAGTGAGACCGTGGCTGGGATTGAACCTGGAACCTCCTGTTAACAAGCCCCTTTCTTTGACCACTGGACCACCAAGCCTCCTTCATTCACTCAGAGAAAATAGCTTGTTAAACAGACTAGGATTCATATTCTGCAGCGCATTATTAAAGGAGCTTGCGAAAGAGCTAGCTACAGGATTGAAGTGAGGGGAATTGTACATGCACAATATGGCCCCATTATACACAGTTCAAACACTACCAAAATAGGATTTTATCTTAATGCACATAAAAAAAAGCAATGAGGTGCAGCTTCTCAGTTCAATGTAAAAATGTACAGTACATTTAATACGCAACCACTTCGTGAAATTGAAAGCAACCTTTTAGGAAGTGAAGAATTATTTCCAATATTGCATCAGCTGTTTTTCCCTGCTTTAAAAAATAGTTTGGTCACATCCCTACTAGAATAAACACACAAAAAAAAAAAGTTATTTAAAGTTTGCTGCCGCGGCACCGCCTCATAAAACAATTTTTGACTTTCAGCTTCAACACGGGGAGGCACTGGCTTAGTCAGTTTGGGCAGGCCTGCTTTGCAAACCATATTTCATGAGCAAATACTGTACACACACAGACACATGCAAATAGAGCACAGGACAGACTGGGACAACAAAGCAAGGACTTCAACTAGGAATACAGCAAAAAAATAGCCTGTCAGTTTAGCATGAATCATGGACGGGACAAATATTATCAAACATCCTTATTTAAAGGGACGTGCAGCACCTGTATCCCTCCACACTTATTAGGGAGTGCCCTCTCTCACTCCAGGAAGCATGACATTAACCACACGCAAACGGAGACGGAGAGAGCGAGAGACATCATGAGACGCTGCTCCAGCCAGCATGAACCTCCCTCCCTGCCTTCTGTACAGAGTGCAGTCAGTTTACACTGCAGGAAACATATCCTGCAGAGAGAGACCGGACAGGAAAGCCCTGGAAATGAGCAGAGAATCTTTCTCTGGCATATGTGGAGTTGACAGATTCCCTTCCCAGTCACTCAGCTAAAACTAATGGCTTCCAGTGTGAGAGAAGAAGCGATCGGGATGAGGTTCATTCATTCAGCCGGAGCGAGCCACCTAGGAGGAGGACTAGAAGTGCTGTTTATCTGGGAGTCTTATCTGTGGCTATCTGTTTAAGCCATGCTGCTTTCCTGTCTTACAGAACAGTACCCCTGCAGACTAAAGGTTTCCAAACAGACTTTCTGGCTCCAGCACAGTTGTGAACTATAACAATTACAGAATCTGGAGGTCACCCAAATAAAATACCCATTCCTCTAGTACAGGCCAGTGTGGTGCAAAACAGACTGAAATACTGTAGACCCGTTTCCTAATTCTGATCCCTACAGCCTAGAATCTGCTCACCAAAGTGAGTCGGTTCATATCATGCATTATAAATGGTAATAAATAGATGCGTGTAGCATTTATTAGAGTTTATCACTGTGTGTCATATCTTGTGCATGGCAGGATCATAAAACTGGAATACTTTTTTGTTCCAGGAAACCAAAATGTCCAATTTAGGATTAGCCTTCATTTTACTGCCATTACTCAGGAAGTTCAAAGCTCACGTCAGTGCTAATTACAACCGTTCAATTGCCCTCTGGAAAGTTGAGCAAAGGGGTGGCATCTATCAGAATATTTACAGTAGTGAAGGCATTTTAAAAAGCACACAAACAGTGAAGACTAAAATCACAAAGGAAACTGGTTTCTCCACTTCTGTACAGTATGAAAGGTATTGAGCCAGCTGGACTACAGCATGCTTACAGAGAAGCCATGACCAACATTCATGTCTTTGAAACTGAGGTTCTTTGCTAGGGGGCAAGTCAAACAAGAGAATGGTTAAAAAGGACTTTCCCTTAAAGTTACACAATAATTAGGGCTTTAGCTACAAAAAGACAGAACTGTGGGTTGTGGGGAGGGAACTGCCCATTAAAACCCAACAGATAACACTACAGTTCCATGTTGTAAAGTACGTACAAATGCAGCTATTTAAAACCTGCTAAATATGCTATGAGAACACTTACATCCAGAACCAGGGCTGGATTTCTAGGAGTGGACTCCTTAAATGGAAATGTAACAGGAAAATGTTAAAGAAAATAAAACAAAACACTGCTGTTTCCAGGGAAACCCAATTAATCCAACCCCTGGATTACCACTCAGCAGCAGGGCAAGAGTCAGTATACGACGGTATCTTAGAACGGATCAGCACAGAAGAAATGCAACAACTTACAGTTAATGTGACGCAAATCTCACCGGGAAAGAGACATCTCTCAATCATGATGCCATTACTGCGCATCCCCATGCTTTTCCATGTACTGCAGGCTTGCCTTCACAACAAAGATCAGCAAATGCTTCACAGCACTGTATGGATTTGTTATCGGGGGAGAGAGCAGTTAATGCTCTTTGAGAATGAATCAAGTGAAACACTTCAGCCGATTACTTTTAGTATCGAACCTACTTTACAGTCTGATAAAAGCTTAAATATGGAGTAAAAGTAGCAGAACTAGGGGCAGAGTTAAGCAGATGAAAGTGAACTACATTACCACAACATGTTTAAAAGCATCAGGTCTACCTGTTTTCACTTAAAAAAAGTAAGACAAAGGAGAGAGAAACATCTTTAACAAATAGAGGGCACATTAAAAAGATGCCACATCAAACATCTTCCACAATACTGCTAGCATGGAAAATCACCCACAGCCGGCCCACAGATGTCTGGTTTATTGCGGGGCACTTCTGCAAATGCTATAAAAAGAAAAGTAGCTGGGACAGTTTGCCCAACGTTAGACGCTCCCTTTTAGCCGACACACGATCACTTCTCTGGAAGGGTTTGCAGACTGTGTGGGTGCACAGCTCCGAGATCCACGTCACACACACTACGATTAGCAGGCTCCACATTCTGATCAGGGAGTTTAATAAAATGCACCAGAACCCACCCCCTTTAAAACCCAGGAACTTACATCAGAGTAAATCGCCAGCAGGAGCAGCCACGCGTCACAGCCTGGATAAAGCACACAGATTGCTCCTGGTTGAGACGGCCGTAAATTAATATCACTGGGGGATTAGTGGGATATCGAAGGAATCAGAGCATGACTTAGCTGAGGGGGTGAAAGTGACAGTAAGCTCAATCATTAGAAAGCAAAAGGCAAAAGACTCTTAAGCATCCAAATTACTTGACAAAACAGAAGATTAAAAAAATTGAAATTAGATTCCGAGAATGTAACACTGCGCAGAGGGGACCGGACAATTTATGAATGCTAGGAGCTTCATTGAAGACAGTCTTGGCACACAAACATTACAGCAACTCATTGAAGAGCTTCCATCAAGGCTTGTACCAAGTCTTTTACAGCTGGATGGGACCAAGGAGGTCGAGTCAAACTTGCTTGGATCTGGCGACGGGCTGGATCATTCCTTTATTTTAAAAAAAAAAAAGGAAAGGTGGTTCACTTGAACTCCAAGCCCACCAAAACAGGGAATTACATGTGTAGGCAATGTGCTCCAGACTTGCAGTCTTTTGAAGTTAACAATGCAGACGTGTGTAACACCAGGAAGCCTACTAATGATGTGCACAGAACGCAGCTTCTGAAGACCGTACGAGACGAACACATAACTCAACAATTCACATACTGCTGGTCGTGCTTGCAGTACAACAAAAGGGTTTCTGCTGAGAGCTGCCCCACGATCCTCTTCCACTTCACCTCAAATGAGAATGCATCGATTTAGTGTGTTTACATCAGTCTGCTGGATCAGGAAGCAGATGGTGTTTTCAGACTGATTTTACTAGAAACATTTACATTGACGTCTAATGCATCCATCTATACAGACTAGAGTTTGTGGCAGAACATCTTTGAATTAGCACGAAGTAAAATAGCATGTCAAATCCTATGGACTGACCTACAGTAAGGCGGCATCCTCCCAAGTCCTTTTCAGTCTTCTGTCACATCAGACAAAGATACTGCGGTTCTATTTCTACGAGCCAGCGTTTCAAGCAGGTGGAAGTCTGAACCCGTTTGGTGAATCTGCCTTACTTCAAAGGATAATCTAACACAGGGATTGTAGATGTAATGCAAAGTTTAATAACAGCCATATGGAGTACAGTGTGTTTCCATGCGAGACCCCTGTGGCAAACCGCATTAGAGACGAGCGTGGAAACAGAATGCAAACTGTTTATTAACCAAGACCACAAAAAAAACATTACGAAAATAATGCAAAAAATGGTCGGAACTAATCAGCATTCAAGGTACATACCAGAAAACAACTCCAATACCAAGTTGGTTTCTAGATGAAGCACACACACACACACACACACACACACACACACACACACACACACACACACACACACACAGCTTGTACTGTGTACTAGTATTATAGTCACACCATTGTCATTTTTAGAGTGACTGCAACACATTGCAGAAGTTGGATTCAAACATGTTTTGAAATGCAGGATTATTATATCCAGGTGATATATGGGGGATTCTGAGTAAATCCTTCTGCAGGAGGTGGACTTCACCTTTAAAGCCATGGTCACAATAGTCAGTCAATTAAAGTACAGCTGAATGGCAATATATACCCTGTCCTCAACACTACCTTAAACAGCCTGCAACTTGACATTCCAGCACAATCTCTCTTCCTCTACACCCTTCATCGGGATCTCATCTCTTCCGGAAGCAAGACGCTCCTCCTTTCCCTTTAGCAGTGAATCCCAGCCCGGTCTTTTGGACAGGAACCCAGAACTGACAAATGTGACAAGCAGAGAAACTCAAAAACTACACTCAACGAGGTCGGTCTTAAAAACGTTCTGCTAGAAAATCCAGCGAACCTCCCACTCACCACCTGTTACACAGAAATCAAATCAAAGAGCGATTACATACAGTGCAGAGATCAAGATGCAGTTTCAACACTTTCCAAAAGAGGCCTTGCAACATCTACAAGAGGGTTTCTTAAACACTCTGTCTCGGATTCTCAATTTCCATCACAGTGCTAGCACAGAGGGTGCTGAAGTTCAGACTGCCTACAAGAGCTGTCCAGACAGTGAAAAGGTCTCCCTGCAGTCTGCACAGTGGTTATAAAGCAATTCGACTGCTGTACAGGATTCAAGCAATCACGCAGGTCAAACCAGTTACCTGAAACAGCATATTCCTCAAGGGCCTGACAGCTCATCATGGTGGCACTTATGGGAACAAAATTCTAAAAGACAGGCCAGTCACACTATTACACTTTTAGGTTTTGTTTTTCAGCCAAGCCTGGATGCCATCACACACACACACACACACAAATAACAGCCCCTTATCTTTGATGCAGCCAGCTCTCAGCGACAGCTCATGTATGACTCACTCCCAGCATGTCCGGTTATCCCATCGGCAGTGAAGAGCTATTTATAAACCTGTCTTGGAGGAAAGCAAACGGTTGTCTGCTGCCAGACAGGTGGATTATACCAGCTACACATCATCTGAGCGAGTGCACCATTCTGTTCCACATGGGTACAAAAACCAGCAGGTCGTGATTTGGATGGAATCACTCAAAAGCAAAACGAGCCCAACTCTGAAATTTTCGTATCTGTCATTAAACATTGCAACAAACAGAAATACAAGCATTGCTCAGTATATTTCTGCAAGAAAGGCCAATAGCTCAGTTCAGGGTCAGAAACCGTCGTGCAGCTTGAACCAAGAAATGCGTAGCATTGCAACATTAGAAAAGAAGCGAACGGATTTCAGCTACAGTAGTGTTACCTTACATGGACATTCATGTATGCACCTGCCAGTTCTAAAGAGAGGCACAGGCGCTCATCTGTTATTCAAAAAATAAACCCAATTGTGTGTTTGGCATCAGAGACTGATCAAATCACAGAAGAGGGATGGTAATTAAAATAAAGGCCCATCAGCAGCGATAAAGCAATTGAATTTTCAAATCAATTCAGCTTGTTTACAGTCTAGCTTACAGTAAAAAGCTACAGCAGGTTGTATGATGATATTACAGCACTGGGTAACATACTGTGGCAGGTCCTCACAAGTAGAAAAATAACTTCATGGCTGTGGGCTGGCTTGTGTTTATGACCCTGCGATTGCTCTTGCTTGATTCATGCCTCTCAATCCTGCCAATCACTCACACAGCACTTAAAGATTTCCCTTTGGCCTGATCCAGACAGATCATCTCAAACTAGATGTCCTTATCTGCCAGTCTGATCTCTCAACACACACAGGCACTCCCACACTGTGGGAGGAGTGCTAAGCAAATCCCAGCCTGACTGCTACACACCTGAATATGAACCGATAAGCAAGGAATATCAAAAATAAAAGGAACTGCTGGGATTCCTGTATCCAGCACTCGCTAGCACTGCATTACCATTTGCTATTAGACTACACCCGCCGTTTCTTCTATCTATCTGCCAGCCCACAAGACCCAAGTGTAGAGGGGCTCCATCACTCTAACTTTGACTTGAGAATCTCAGTGTGTAGATCCCTTTAAATCCAGCAATGCAGAAACCTATCCCAGAAAATCCCTCAAGAGCCATTTAAAGCAGGACTTGCATTAGGAGGTCAGATTGAATATGCATTTTTTAAACCTTGCCTTGTATACAAGCACAGTATAGCAAACAGCGACAAGCAAATGCTTAGCAGACAGCAGCACACGTGCTTTAGGGCTGGGGGAGCCCTGTGGGTTTGTTTCTTCATTGAAAGTTACCACCAATCCACACTTGCTTCTACAGCGGTATTACTCTTACAGACACCTACACTGTTTCCATCAGCGCAGGCTTCATTACATACATGACGTGACTTTTTAAAATGCCGACTTGTACAGCTGAATATTCTCTTCTTGTAATAGCATTTCACTGCAAGTCTAGATCTGCTGTGACCACGATCAATACGATACATCTCCCACGGATATCATCTAAGCAGGCTCCATCAGAACAGAGATGGAGCAGATCTTCACACGCAAACACTATTCAGGCAGACAGCGCAGGATATCTGAACAAAATAAAAAAAGTCGCAGGGGTTTGGAATAAGCGTTGGGCGCATAAAGATTAAACTTGCTCTCCCTTTTTTAGGAGTAGTAGTAGGAGGAAGGGATCTATTCACGAATAATGATGCCAGGTAGACTAAACAAAAACAAAACAGTGCAGTGCTTTGAGGCTGTAGGCTACTAAAAATAGTGTAAGCACCTGAGGTGACCAGGAGTTCATGCCTGAATTAAAAGAAAAGTCATTTGTTTGAGCAGAAGTGGTTCTGAAATACATAACATCTCCAAGACAACCACTGTAAAAGCCATAGTAAAGATGACTGTTATTGGAATTAAAACACAATGGGAACGTTCAAAGCAAAAACTGAGCAGCACACACCCAGTGCCATATACTGCAAAAACTGAGCAGCGCACACCCAGTGCCATATACTGCTGAACACAAGTGTTTTGTTACTGGGAGTTTCCCCGTGTAGGTTTTTCAAAAGCCTGCCTTGATCAAGCGCATCTGGAAATCCCATTGCATTATATCAAAGAATAGGGAGACACAATAATCAAGGCGGAACAATAAAACTGTGGTGGAATCCTCTGTACGTATTCCACGGCATACAATGACAGGTGCTGTCCACGGAATGATTCATTATACAATAATCTTTATTTCCACCGAACTGCCTCGTCAATAAGCTTGTCCGATGGCGCTCGTAATAAATAGACCACAGTAATAATGATGGGCTGCTCAGGGTCCACACGCTTGAGAGAGGGGTTTGGATATTCCGTGCACACAACAGAGCGGGGGGAAATAAAAACCCACACACCCGTAGCAAAGCCATGCTTTTCTTTATTAAATATGCAATCGTTCTAGGGCTCCTGTGCCTAGCAGTACGAACCCATTTAAATTGAGTGTGTTTATTTAAGAATTACTGCTCCCACAACGCTTCGCATATAAATGGTCTCGAGTCTAGCTACATAGCTCCATGACATTTTCCTAGACGAGTCTCGAGATCAGCATTAGCTGAATAAACAGCGACATAAAATCTAAGCGGCAAGGTCCTTTTTTTTTTTTTTACAAAAGCTTTTGCGATCTGTGTAAAATGCATCAGTGCATTTTGCTTGGCCGAACGGATTTTACCATTAATAAATCAATCATTTGATATGATGCCATTACAGCATCGCTAGTTTCGGTTTGGCTGTCCTGCATGCAGTCCATTGTGAATACCGTGGTTCTTTTCGTTATATTCCTACTGCAAATCCGGAAATCAAAACGACATGTATTGGCCACGCGCGTCTTGAGTATTCCTCTTCTTATTCCAGCTTTAGAGTTTCCTAATGAACCATGCCTCTATATAAACCCGCTCCAATAAATCGCTGAAAGTTGCTCTGTAGATGATACGACAGTGCGAGACTTCCTGGCATATTTAGCTGGCAGATATCAGAAATGCATGTAGCCTAGGCGGTTCCATTACATAAGCGTTCTTTCTGCTGGGTGTGAGAATGCAGCTTGAGTACACCCACCTCAACCAACATCAATAATCATGCGCTCGCCTAAAGAGAGTCCCCTGCCTTACTATCACGATATCAAAAAAGAGGGCATTCACTTGACATCATGCCTGTATTATTTCAATTCTACACCACTAGACCGCCTTAGGTTACAAACTGCATACTGTACTTCCATTTTAATAAGCAATCTAGCTTACTAAAAATACCATGTTCACCTGCTTTCATTAATACTACTAGTTAGACCGTAAACGACCAGTTCAGTTTTTACGGTATAACACACACACACACAGTCAATGCAGACACCCACATGCCGATCACGCATTGCTTATTGCACAGGATTCACAGATCCATTCAACAATTCTGAATTTCTTCAACTCAAACGATCCTACCGTCTCCCACACAAATGACCAACCCGAGCTAGCACGCCACGAGTATTGTTCTCTCTCTTTAAAATAAATAACTTACTCGACTGGAAACGTTGCGAATTCCCTCGTCTCTACGTGAATGAATCCTCTGCCAAAAAATTGAAAAAAAAGCAAGGTCCGGCTAGTTAATCTTCATTAGATTCCCACCACCCGGTCTGCCTTAAATTAACCAATGCATTCAATGTACACCCTCCGCGACTACGATATTTCCTAAACTAAACCCGGTATATTTTCCCGTTTATTAAACCGCTTCCACAAAACGATCTGGATCTCAGTCATAATGCATGTGTAACGTGACAGCATCCCCTCATTTCTATCAAAACCTACCATATAAAACTCTCCCAGACGCACACGAAAACGATTTCATAAAAGGCGTCAAACCTTACCTGGTTGCGTATAATAATAGTCCCTGCCAAGAGTGTTTTGTTTTTTTTTATAAATTTAAAATCATATAACTTTCCCCAACACCTCTCTTCTCTGCTCTCTACCTCCCTGCCGCAGTTACTCGCTCGCTCGTCTTTTCTTTTCTCTCCGGATCACTAGTGCCGGAAGCAACGCCCTGCCTGCTCCCCGCCCCCGCCTACCCTTTGCCAAAATCCGATTGGCAAGCATGGGACATACAGCCTAACTGGCCAATCATAATTTAGCGGGATTTGGAGCCGGATGGTTTGGGGAACTGGTGCATGAGCATGGATGGGCGCTCCAAACACGTAACCCTGTTGTAGTGCTGGTTTAAAATGAGAGTTAGTGTGCAATGCATTTGATTTCCATTGTCCTCCAGACATGACGGCCATCACATTTCAGGGGTTATGACACACTCTCTATAAATGACGTGTCTCTGAATATAGCAGTATACATCTTACCTGAAAAGCCTTTTAAGGACGTGTCTGTTTAGTTCATGCCGGTCAAGAAAACTTTAGTAGGAAGTGAAACCACCTTTTGGGGAATGCAAACAAACTGGAAAGCGAATAAGGTCTGAATTGGTAAACCATGGAGAAGTGCATTAAACAGTAACCCAGAAAATAACTGTCTCATTGACGACTCACTCACTCACTCACTTCCTTCCTGTATATTTTTCCAGTCCCAGACTCAGCAGTGTGTGGGACTCCTCGGTTTCATCCAGCCCAGCCCAGCCAAGCCCGGGTCTCTCCGGCTCATTTACATGCCCTGACAACCACGCAAACCGCAGTTTCGTTTCCTGAGTGGATCTGAAATGTGTATTTATATAATGACTCATTGCAATCTGCCATGCCAGATTAAGTAAAACTGTCCTCCTTTTTTGCATCTATCTTCAACCAAGCAATTTGTTTTTATTCTGCATAATGCAAATATATCCCAACAGCCACTCTGAAGGTATTATAAGCCGCTAGACGTAAAGTGTGCTATTTTAAACTTAGCGTGTGGTCAGATAGCAATCTCTTCGAGAGCATTTAAATGCAACTTTTAAAATTGCCACCAGTGAAACTCTGTGTGAAGCCAATTCCATCTTACTGGTCAGCCTGGGCAATGACTTGTATGAGTTTATATCCCCTGATCTCATTTTCTATATTGATTTGGAGTGATTATAATGGCTGTTGTATTTAGCTGAGGGATAATTACACATTGTAACTTACGTTTCTGTTTTTTAATTTTCAACCCATGATGTTGATTACACAATTATTCAAGGTTTTAGAGATGAGGAATGTGGAATGTGGGACGGGGGGATATCTTTACCATGAAGAATACTGTTTTGTATATTTTCAATTACACGCTACACAGGCAGACAACCAACCACCCCAGGCCACAATGGAAAACAAAACTACTGCAGCATAAGCCCTAAAGCAAACTCTCGCTCTTCAATAGCAATTTCATAGAAGGTATAAAAATCTGAATGACACGTCTTTGCTGACATGCACATAAAGTATTTTTCGCCAGTGGCTTTTTTCACCGTTATTAACAGTTTGCAGCGAAGTGAGTACACAAATTATATCAAAGATGAATTTTTAACACATTTAAATGCCTGCTTCATTAGACTATACCAACCAAACCAGTTATATCAGGTGAATCAATCACCGAATCCACCCATGATTATTCAGAATAATTGTAATCTGAGTGAGCAGTAGCTTCTATTAATAATTTGCAAGGGGCAGATGCAACTTTAATTGAGAATGCCATCTGCTATGACTGAGAAAATCTACCCAGATTGCAAATTCAGGTCCTTATATAAGACAATTAGGCATGAAAGGAATAAGCATTCAAAATGCATTACCTTGAGCTACATATGCTGGACTGTGTATTATACATTTTGCAATACATACAGAGTCCCTCACATCCCTGATTAATTGAACCGATTAGCTTGAACAGGACTTATAATTGTACCCGACCTCAAACACAACACCCACTTCGTAACATTGCTTTCTGTAACCACCTGGAAAGTGCAAAGCCTGAATGCTACGGCTGGTAATCACATATTTTGTTTCCAATATTGCTTTCCCATAGCAAACCACTTGCACAGCAAACAGTGTCCCATTATGTGACTGTAACGTTTACGAGGTGGTCAGTGTTATTGATAAACCAATGGGTCAGAATCTCAAAGCTTTTTACTCCAACATGGTATAAGAACTATGAAAATAACTCTTAACTAAATCTGTTCAATGAAGTGAGGTCTTTATATCTGATAACACCAACACTTCTTTAACACCAAGCCTGTATCATACTTCTAGATGCATTTGAACGAATGTGTTTCACTTTCACACACAAGGTTGTGTGGTCCAGTGGTTAAAGAAAAGGGCTTGTAACCAGGAGGTCCCCGGTTCAAATCCCACCTCAGCCACTGACTCATTGTGTGACCCTGAGCAAGTCACTTAACCTCCTTCTGCTACGTCTTTCGGGTGAGACGTAATTGTAAGTGACTCTGCAGCTGATGCATAGTTCACACACCTTAGTCTCTGTAAGCGCCTTGGATAAAGGCGTCTGCTAACTAAACAAACACTGAGAAATAAATCAGGTTAGCTCTGTTCCCACGCGCAGGTGCATCAGCAGGCCGGGATATCTGGTTTCCTCACGCCTTGTGGGTTTCCTTACTCACTTCTCTACTGGGGTTAGATGGGTATCGACCTCTTCCTGTGGCACGCGGTGATGGCACTCATAGCAAAGACATGACATACTGGCTGCAGCCCCCTGTATATTTAGAGGCTTTGCCACCAGGGACAGTGTTAAGCCCATCCCAAATACATTTAACCACCTGAAACTAGAACATGATTTAAATGAAGCACTTCGTTATTACGTGCAGGTTTTATTTATGGTTTGTTTTAATGATACATGATAAATAACCCTAGAAAAGCATATCAGTTTAAATGCCTTTAGTGTTGTTTCATATTGTCTACTACACGTATCACACCTGCAGCTATTATTTTAAGCAGTGCCGTTGCCGTAATAGTAGTTAGTTGTAATATTTTACATAGGCTTCCCAGCAAAAAATGAAATCCTCTTTGTTAAATGGTGTAATCCTTTACATGTGCACAAATTGCAGTGGGATTGATTTTGTAACCACTAGGCGGGGCTATAGAGCTATAATAGGTTGTTTTTAATTGCAATAGGTTATCAATATTAATTGAACAATATTTGTAGTCTGCTTTATTTCCAATGTACTTAAAGTTGCAGTCACTGATCTATATATTTCCTTATAAAGTTATATAAACCATAATGAGTTATAAAAAATAAAAATAAAAATGTGACTGCTGACATAGATCAATTTAAGTTCATTGGGAGATCACTAGTTGCTTTAGGGGAAATGATGTCATATAGCTTTATTGCCTGCCGTCTGTAAATTGATGTGCATTCCAACATGTTATGACGTCACATTTGACAATAATAAAGTAATACGCTGAACTTTATTTATAACTAGACTACTGTCCTGCCATAAATATTATACATTTTACTAAACGATATTTAAATGTGGTATTATTTTGACGTAGAATAATAACATACAGTATAGTTTCTGTTTGCTATAGCTAGAAAGAATGAAAGAAAGAAAGCTCCAAGACAGAATATGTTAAATAAACTGATGTACTCCGTCTAAATAATAAAACATATTCCGTTCAACCAGGACGAGGAGTGAATGCGCTTAAGAGACATTCCCTGATATAACCGTGCCTCTTGGTTCATTGGCTCAAGACGCACTGATTTTGGAACCAACCACTTCCGAGTTTTAAATGTCATGATGTGCGTCAAAAGACTGCTAATCCTTCATGAAAGAATCCCCGTTAAGGCAGCGTTTCAAGTAGGCCTGCTGTTTCTGTTTTTATTTTAGGAAAAAGCTCACAGCTGATTATATGAAACATTCTTTCTTTTCAGCGACAAATACATTGATGACAAATTAGCACTCCAGTTGGCTCAGAGTGTTTAATGTTGCTTTTCAATATCGGTACAGACTAGAGTGACGTTTTCTCTTTTTTTCTTGTTTTTTTTTCTTGTTCAGATACGAACCTTCGATTTCTAGGTGGTTAATGCAATTTCTTAATTGATATTTTAAATCATTTACCCCCATCTGTCAGCAAAACATTATTGAATTTGAAACTGAAATCAAATCACTTTAGGAACATACCTGAAATAAACATACAAATATTCAAAATACAATGTGACTAAAACGAATGGTAATGTGGTTACACTTGTGTATGGAAAATGCAGTTAATTAACGACCATGGGAAGGTGACGTAATAGATTTGCATCTTTAATAGCACATTCTTATCTGTCTATACCCACAATGCATACGTTTAGGGTTAATAAATGCATACATTATTGATGTTTAACTGTAATTATCAGCAGTAGGTTTGTGTGCTTACCTTTCTTCGGTGTGCTCTTCACCTCTGCTGCCTTGGTTTTTTTGGGGGTGTCGAATGCCATTTTCATCAAAGCCACTTTCACTGCTTGACCTTGTTCTGCAGTGAGCCCCTGCTTTCTCTCCCTGGGATTCGGAGAAGCCAGTAGCTTTGGATTTTCAGTAACAGTGACCTCCACATCCACAGGCTGGCCTGCCCCCTTCCCGAATCCCAGATCAGCCTTGCCGGAGGGCAGCGGGGCCTCTGCCCAGTGTTGGGGTTCCTCCCCCATTGAACGCAGATCACTTTCTTTCAACATGCTCTTCACTGTTTTCGGTGGGCACGTTCCCGATTTGTTCCTGTCCCCTTGCTGCTCGTTTCTAAACTGGGAGGAAGCTTGTGCACCGCTACCTCCAGCTTCTGGCGCTCGTGAAGGACATGGGCTGGCTTTGATGCTGTCGAGCTGGTCTGCTCCAGCTTTAACATCACTGTTGTCTTTTAAACTTTGTGCACTGGCGTCCTCTTCAGCTTTGTCTTTGCAACTCTGGAAAAGCACTTCATCAGCATTGGCATCTTTAGGGCTCCCCCCACTCTGCTGTTCCAGGTGCTCAATTGGCTTCTCTTTGGCTGTGGAGGCCCAGCTGTTGTCCCCTGCCTCTGTAATGCTTTGGCCCCCATGGAAACTTTGTTCAGATTCAACTTCTTTGGTGTTCTCAGTTGTAACTTGTACATGCTCTGGGTTTGCTATTTGGTCTATAACTAGATTTAGGCTGGATTCTTCAAGGGTTCCACTGAAACAAATATTATTGATTTTCTCAACCTGAGGAGCACCAAGGAGGTCCTGGTGGATCTCCTTGCTTTCTTGAAATTGAGGACCTTCTTTATAACTTCCCACCTTCTCAAGCACCCCAGAACCCTCGTCAGATTCCTTGTCATCCTTGAGTCTGGACTTCCCTTGGTGGACCTGCAAAGCGGGAAGACACACCACCTCCTCATCTCTAGCCTCCACTGGTTCACTTTTCCCCTGCAGAGGAAATTTAACCTCATATCCTGAACGAGGCACATCCTCTCCAGCAGCCAGCTCCAATGGCAAGCTCTTCACATTCTCCTCCTCTCTGGAACATTTTATTGGAGGATGGACCGGCACCTGTCCAGTTAGTGTGGGGCTGTTCTGAAGCTGATCCACGTTTTCCGTATTCACGTCCTCATTTGATGCCTGATCTACTCCTTTTCCACACATGCTGTCCCCTTTATTCTGATTTGCCTCCTCCTGAGTTTCAACTCCAGCATGGTCTGCTGCAGAGTCAGTCACCTCCTTGCCATCCACTGAATGCAGAACAGCGCTAGTCGTCAAACTAGCACTCTCCATTGCTTCCACATCTTGTTCCTCCAATTCAGTTCGACCACTCTCGATGTCCTCTGGCGTTTCATGAGCAGCATTGCCTGCCTTCACTCCTTCCTTTCCCATTCCATCACTGGCGGGGGGCCTTCGTTCCATGTGCATGGCACTATCAGAGCTCTCCTCCCTCTCCTCTGTCTCCTGAGCAGTTCCTGCTGGCTCACAGCCTGGTTTGGTTTCCATGACCTCAGTGTTTGTTTTCTCAGCCTGATGGATGTTTTCTGCAGTATCTAAATGCCCCAGACTCTCCTGCCTCACACCCTCTCCGACTTGGCCACCCCACTCTCCAGCAGGGTCCCCCTGGGTTGAACTGCCCTCCAGCTTCTTGTCGTTCATCTTTGCCTGAAAGTCTGTGGCTGCTGCCTCCTCAAGGATCTGTCCGACTGCGTGGACGGTATCCAGTTGTTGGCCCATTTTCAATCCTATGAAAACAGGGATTACGTTACACTTTACATAAAGTAGCCACCCTCCCTGTGATGCTATGTGTCAGGCATGCATGCTTCTCTGCAATGACTGTTGTACAGAAACCACATGCCCCCCACCGGCTTACACTCACTCCCACTGTTGCACCTCCACCCAGAATGCAAGAGGGAATGTTTCGGTGGGATGCATGGAACTGGTACAGGGTTTGATCTGTCTCCAATGCGTGAATGATGCTTTTTTTTTTATCAGCAGGGGAAAGAAAACACGTGGAAGCAAACCAAAACACCTACAGTATGAATGCACTAAGACATGATTTCATCTGTTTATTCCACTAGCTGTATGTTAATTTGAAACTCTTTCTCAACATTAACCTAAGCAGGGTGATCCAGAACTAACACTCTTTCAAAAAAACGTCACTGGTTGTCTAGAATTGTCTAAAAGGCATGCTATAAGTATAACATGCTGTAAGTACAGTACGTGTTTTAAAGCGCATGTGAAAGTAGGAGCAATTACATGCGTGGTCTGATTTATTTCCTTCTAGTTTTAGCCATTGTTTTCCTCCTTGCATGAGACAGCCCCTCCCCCTGAGACAGCTCTAACTGTGCTTGCGTTCACTTTTTACAGCACTCCCTCAGACACTGCTGGCATACAGTATCTGATCCCATACTTCCATGACAAAAACAGGAACTCAAGGGAGACCCGCGATATTTACCAAGAAATTACTGCCAGCTTTTTTTTTTACTTTTTCAATTTATTTTTACTGTTAACTACGAAAGAAAATGCAAGTTAATTGAAATTTGGCACAAGCACTAGCTAGGTTTTATTGCACTGTGCAGACAAACTTCACAGCTGGATAGAACTCTACAATTGGTTTCCACCTATTTACTGTACATAGGGTTATCTTGTACATGTTAAACATATTGTTGTGTGCATCTTGCTACAAGTCTCCAATGCAGAGAATGTAACTCCAGGTTACCTCTCCTAAAGCCAATCATTTCAGGCTTGAGTGGTTCAATAAAGAAACACTTACTCCCTGAACTGCTTTTTCACACTGTTGTCTATTTCTTGCTGCAGCACAGCACTCAGCTGTAAAACCAGAGGGTGTCACACTGCATGAGCTTACAATGATTCTGGTCATTTAATATCTCTTCAAATCAACAGGATCTGTGGGGCTTAGCAGCTAACTCTCTCTCTCTCGCTCACTCTCAGTGAAATATGATTACATGCCGTCGGCTTTAGCGCATTCTTCAATTGTTAAGCCTTCTGTGCTTATTTAAAGACCTTGTTGTCAGTCCAGTTTGTTTACATCCCCCCCCAGGCCTGCTTTCCTCTGTGAGCCAGAGGAAGTTCTACATGATATATCTGCAGATTGGAAGACTTCATGCTATAGCCTGGTTCAAAATCCTAGTTTAGCTACCCTGACTAATTATATTGCGTGATCGCCAGCTTCAGGCAAATCACTTGATCTTCATGTGCTTCAGTCCCACCCAGCCTGTAACACTGGAGACAAGCAGGAAAAAAAAGGCAAATGACATCCTTGAGCGAATAAACATTAGCCAAGCGGACTACTGGAAATGCAAGTACGACATCAACCTCTCCATCAGTATGTTATGATCCAGTAGTCCAGCATGAATGCACTTACCAGCCTTCTCGATGCAGCTTCACACTGAGCGGTCCAGGAGCACAGAGCCCTTTTGTTGAGCTGTGTCTTCTCCAGTGCCAGGCTTGTGATCCTTAATGTTCAGCCCTACCGTGACGTCAGAATTCATTTGCCTACGGAAATCAGCTTTCCTTCTGTTTCTGGTTTATCAGTGGAGGAATCTTTCCTTTTTTGCCTTTGGCTGTCACTGGTAAAGTTCAATTGGTTGTATTAGGAGTATGAATCGCTTGAGGAATCCAGTACATGTGACAGCTAGTGGTGCCAATACAGGGGGTCTTAAACTGCAGAAACCAGCTCTTGGTGGGTTAGCAGTCTCCCTGTTTGAAAAGCACAGCTACACTCCAATTCCTATGAAATTTGGATAACCAGCATGATATCTCCCTGATCTAACATTTACAGGCAGTAAGTAAATGATGTTAAACACTGACATGACAATACTGTTTGCAACCTTTTTAAATGCTTGCATTATTGCATTATAGCAGTTTAGGCTGACTCAGTCTTACTTGTATTCTTCACAATAGATTTGTATAATGCGACTTACATACCTGGTCTCGGGAGAATAGTAGAGGTATTTCAGAATGATATTCCAGTACAATGGACTGCTTTATTACCCCCTGTGACGCATCTGTACCTACACATCAATCAGTACATCTGGAAAATCCCCTATCCAATTGTGATGAAACCTGGTGTGCACGTTCTTTAACATAGGATATTGAGGGTGACACACTCTGGGGACATATGAAGGTGCACTGTATTCTGTACATACTGTTGATCTATGTCATGGTCATTGACTTTTGACTCCTACCCATAGCTTTGCTGTAATTGTGAATTCGCAGCCCTGGTCAGGGATGTATAATTAACGTCAGGTGATCGTCTCCTTTAAACACACACTTTATTGAGCAATCAACTAGAACAGTATAGTTTTCTTCCTGTGATGAAGCATGCAAATATAACAAAGAGGAAGCATGGGCCAAACTGGACTCCATTCATTCTGAGAAAACAATGCAGCTCGACTCTTCGACTCTTGGCTCTCGCGCGCTGAGAATAGCTGCAGAAAACACAGAAGTGGAGCCAAAGCAGGCAGGGCGATCAAAACATACAGGGGAAAAAATAAATAAATAAATCACACACACACACACACAGAATCACGATCTGCTGTGTTTTCGCGTGGTGACCATGGCAACCCACAAACAGGATACCTCTCCAGATAATAAATCAAAGGACGAGTCATAATTTTCATTGAAACAATTGCTGTAAATTGTGCTCGGAGTCTAGATGACGACATTGTTCTTGTTACAGGGAATTAGCTCGCCGTGCTCTGTGAGATAGATAAACAGGGACAAGTTTCAGCAGGTCTGGTGTTGTGTGGTGGTTAGTGACAGCATCCCAGAGCTTTGTGGCGAAAGATTACAAGGAGCAAACCAAGAAGACCAAGGACTTGTTTATCAGTGACCTAGATGCACAAAGCAATACATCCCAAAACCCTCACATGACAGCCGTCTGGCCCTTCACGAACCCATTTCACCAAACAATTCAATACGTACGCTGTGTAATAGTAATAACCACAGTGCTTATCCTCATTAGCCAGTAATGCACTCTGATTACTAAGAAAAGTGGACGCTGCCAATTTGCTTGCAGGCATATCAGGCCGTCATTGCACATGGACACGATATATAAACAGAAAGAGCGTTGGTAGTGATGAAATATTATAAAACAGCATGTTAGCACGAGTCTTCGTGTGATGAAAAGTGATATGATGCAGAGCTTGTCCAAACACAGCCTTTTGTAACGGGACGTCCCAGTTAGTTCCCAGGGTTAGTGCTGGCAGGGTTGCATCCCATGACAGCAGTTTCATTGCAGGTCTGAGCAGACTCCTCCTAAATACTGCACAGCTGTCAGAGGTACAACTGGATAAAGGTGCACATACAACAGGCTGAGCTCTTTGAACAAACCAGTTGTCTTACTGGCTGGAAAATGGTACTTTAGTTTTTGGTACACATATCCCCACCCAACACATGTGTAGTACATTGATTTGAAATCAGTGTATGGAACAAGTCAGGTAGAATACTGACCCTTTTTAATTAGAGCGATAGCCAATGCATTGGTATAACATGTCCAGGGGCGAAGCCAGACTTTCATTTGTTCATTTGATACTGTCAGCTTTTCTTTGTCAATATGCTATATGTATCATCAACATGATCACTTAAAGTTCTCTTGTTTTTCCAAACAGACAGCGCATGAAATGTGCATCCTAGAAAGTGCATATTCAGTGAGAATCTAACGTGTTCAGTTAGTTATAAAATTCAGGACAATTACTGAATGAAAAAGTTTATTTCCATAATAAACACATACAGTACATTATTTTAACAAATGTAAAAATAAAAAAAAAGTGCAATATGCATTCAAACTACAGCAAATTTACAGTACAAAATAAATGACTGCATACTTAAATAAAAAAAGAAAATGGTAACAAAAACCAGTAAGACATCCAGACCAAAAAAAAAAAAAGAAGTCACAATTTTTTTTGTTTTTTTTTAACTTTTCAGAATCCTGGAAATCTTGGTCAGTGATGAAACCGCAGTCAGTTTGGCCAGATAGGGACAGTTTTATTTTTTGTGCTGGGCCACCTCTCCAACAGCAGAGCTCACCACCTAGTAATGAGGCTCCTAACAAACATCAGAGCGAAACTTTGTTAAATCTTGCAAGTCCTCTTTCCCCACTCTGTCAACGACTGGCCTATATCCCTCCATGGGCAGATCACAGGCAAATTCCCCTCTATCACATATCAAGCCCAATATGTCTTCAATACCATCTCATTTACACCTTTTTTTTTTTTTTTTTTTTTTTAGTAAAATCTGTTGAGATTTAAAACGATTTCAATTGAAAACACAGCTTGGGGAAAAAAAAAAAAACAACAAATGATGGCGGCAGTTACCATAGCGACTGTGCAACCACAGGTGGAGTTATGAGAAGGGCGCAGTTCACAGCGCTCCCTCACCGATACTCTCTTGCAAGAAAGGAGCTTGACAGCCAATACCACAGCACAGTGAAAGGTACAAAGCACAACGCCCGTGGAGTTATGAAATAAGGCACTTGTGTAAATATTACTCAGAAAGAAAAGAAAGAAAATGGAAAGCAGCAGTGGCAATCATGCAACAACATTAAACAGAACACAGCGTTATTATTGAAAAAACATGGCAAGGGCTAGTCTCATGTTTCAACTGCAAGAACGCATCCTAAGATCAGCTGGCATCCACCCGTTCATAATACCTGGGATGTTACTCAATGGCAAGTACTAATACACACCAGCAGACAGGATGCTTTTATTACCGCAGAGACCAGGGAACCCTGTTGTGAATGAGGCAACGACCCAGATAGGACAGCCAGTAGACGTTTTACTTTTACAGACCAAACGCGCACATTATTTATAACTAATAAAGAGGACAGCCACAACACCATGATCTCTCACCACTATATATTTGAATGCCTGTTTCTGTGTTTCTGTTCCATCTTTCGTTATCATTCGTTAATGTCCACACACTTCTTTATAAATATTTCACAGTAAACATGTAACGTTTGTGTTACGCTCGCATGCACGCACATTTCCACACACACACACACACACACAGGTTTAATACACTGATTTGACTGCATAGTGTATGGAACAACAAGTCAATGGCAGAATAGCATAAGGTTTCATACAAAATTACCTATGAACATACTTGCATATTATGTGCAGATATGTAAACATACAATAAATTAGAGAAACGGACATGGGAGACTTCGAAAATTGGAATGGTGTGGACAAATAACGTACTCTGAAAACTGAAACGGAAGCACTGCGATGGTGTGGGGGTTTGATCGTAAAGCTTTACCCACAGACATGTTTCTATAAGCTCAGATTTGCATCAACTCCTGATAATGAATGCTCATTGGCAAATGGCAGACATTAATGAATGAACTCAATGACTGACCACTGCCCCATAGCTTTCACTCTCATGAAGAAAAAAAAAAACAGTACCTCTGGTTCGCTAAACACATTTTTCTTACAAGGTGCTGACATGCTGCAGAGGAGAACAGTAGGGATTACAGATAAGCAGGTATCTTGCATTACAATACACCAATCCTACAAATATATACACGTACCTAACGGTTTGTGTGCTGGGTAGTTTAGGCTTGCTTCAAAACATATTCACAGAGTAGCCAAGAATGGGCAGCAGTTGTCCAAGACCCTTCTCAAACTGTACTAGAGGAGGGAACAGTGCTGAAATCCATGTTTGGAGTAGGATGTCTACATGGGACCTCAAAGCAAGATCTCGCCTGCTTTAAAAGAAAATTAAACTTGAGAAGCACGCGCCCCGAGCCAAACTGAGCCCCAGAGGACCGCATAAATACGAGGAGATGGCACATCTACTGAAGAGAAGGGAGACACGACTTTGCGCTGGGCCAGTTAACAGTCAGCCTGATGTTATTGCGATTATTTTGTTAGAGGAAAAGCAGTGCTATATAACCTTATCAGAAATGACTATCCAATGAAGGGAAAATAAAACCCTAACTCTACTAATATACGAAAAGATACAATAAAAAGAAGAGCCTGCCGGTCTGAAGCGGCCTGGTTTGCAGTCTCTACAGCTTCTCATTATCACCGCCTTATTTGCAAAAGGCTGTAATGTATAGGATTTTTTATTGATCTTTTACTACACTGTGTATATTTAGGATGGGATTAAATACCATAATATAGCACGCATAGTTACATAAATGGCACTATAGCACTGGTCTAATTTAGATTTAATGCAGTCTTCATTCACTGTATTAAACTGAGCACAATGAAGCCATGAAAGACGATTCCTGCTTATCAAATCACTTCTCTCAATTCTATTGAAATGCACATTTGATTCTCTGGTTCTTAGTTTTTTTTTAGCATGTCTCTTCCCAGTCTCCGGGACTTGGTGGAGAAACCTTGGGGATTGATGCTGCATTTCCCCTGTTCAAAACTGTTCTCAACACAGGCACAAGCAGCACAGAGGACAGGGGAACAGATGAGTCTACCTGAGCAAAGCAATTCTGGAGTCTGGACAAAGGAAATGCAGCCTAAGTATTTTCAACCAGACCCCTCCTGGATAGTCATATATTCTCAGCTGAGATGCAGACATTACATTGTGTTACAATTTGGATTTGCTAGTTTGTGCAGACACAATGCAAGCCAGTGTACAGCAACACACTGCAATGAAAGAAACATGCACATAAAGACACAATACCTCAGCGCACTGCACAGCTGATAAAGCACGGTCATGATTTTTAAAAGATTCGGTGGAAAATGTACCTATCTAAAATGTTATGGGTTTTTTTTTGTTCATCTGGCCCTGGTTCAAATAAACGTTTGTGAACATGACCAGTAGACAGGCAGCCTTCTTTTCTAGTTATGAGCCCAGGATAAGTCTCTTTCCTACAGTGAAATGATGGAGGTAGAATGGTCCTGGAATTTCTGAAGAACAATTTGTAAAGTGAAAAAAATGAATAAATAAATAAATACATAAATAAAAAGATAATTCACTACAGCTATGGAGCGTAACAGTCACAGGAAACGTGGGATCCGTGCTCATGACAGGACTCTAGATTGCTGTGCTCATGACAGGACTCTAGATTGCTGTGCTCATGACAGGACTCTAGATTGCTGTGCTCATGACAGGACTCTAGATTGCTGTGTTTGTTTTCTCTAGATTGCTTTGTTCATTTTCTCTTGGTATCAAGGGAGAACGGCATCATTGTGGAGCCATTACCCTGGCTGCACACTGCCAACCTCAAAAGCATGAAGCACGATACACATGGGGAGGAATAATTTCAGAAGAAAATGATCAAGTTCAAGGAATCAGCCTGACCAAGGCTCCTAAACCATCAGGTCACCTGGACACCATCAGATCTAAAGTCCACACTGTATACTACGCTTCTGTGTGGTGAGTGGGCTAAGCACTAGTATACCAGGTGGAACACAGCTATAGCAAATCTGAAATGAAGGGATGTCATTGTGCAGGACTAAACTCATACCACATGCTTGTGGGGGTTAGTCCACTCTTACTGAACGATTCAGTTTTACCCAATGGGGCATTACAGTCAATGGGTACGCTTCAGATTAAAAGAAATGGGTGTGGGCAATCCTGAGCCTCACAACACACTTAAGGGGTTGGCAACCGTGTATTCCTTTAGTTTCACCTGCACACATTCACAGTTCAAAGTGAAATGATGCCAAAAACCATCTATAAATTATATTTGGATATATATATATATATATATATTTTTTTTTTTAAATACGATGTGGAATGATATATATATTACAATTTAATTAACTTTTTTTATTTAAACCCAAGAGAAATTTTTTCACTTATATTCTCTGTCATCTTCTTCATCTTCCGAGGAAAGAAAGAAACAGCCAAAAAGAGTCACCCGGCTCTACCGTCAAGATGGATAAAAGACGTCAGCTGTCAGGAGACAGGTAAGTGTCTCCGAATGGCATCCTTGGCCAGTTGGCCTGGCCCGGCACGCCTATGATGAGGTGGGTACCAGATGCCACCGGCCAGCTCTTGCTCTCCTTGCCTTCATCGGGCTTGGAAAACAGGATGGTGCTGGATTCCGAGGAGCAGGCTGAAGAAAGGTCCTCGGAGGAGAAGGTGAGGCAGCCCAGCTTGGCCAGCGAGTTGGATCTCTTCAGCCTGGAAGAGACGGTCAGTCCGGCCAGACGCATCATGGTCTCTATCTCCTGGGCACGCTGCTTGACCAGGCCAGGCTTCCCTCGCACGCTGTGGAGGCTGTCGCTGCTGGAGCTGCGGGTCAGCGTGGAGCTGTGGGGGGACAACGCGGGCGTCTGCACGCCCACCGTCTTCAAGAGGTCCCTGGTTAGGGGCTCGACCTGCTCCATGAGGCCAGAGGAGGGGGTAGAGGTCTTCTGGTAGACCTCTGTCAGGACACTGCTGCTGCTGCTGGAATCTATCTCCATATCCTCCAGAAGGCCCTCCACAGAGAGCTCCACTGCTCCAGAGGAGGTGTCCATTTGGTCACAGTCTCGGAGCTGGCCAGGGGCTTTGCCACTCTCCAGGGATTGGCCTGATAGCTTCTCTAACTCCTTGGTGTGCTTCCGGACTAGCCCGGCTTTCTGCAGCTGCATGATCGACTCCTGGTGCTGCATCAAGTAGCTTGGTACCATGGGCTTCTCAGCTTCCAGACTGAGCTTCAGCAGCCTCAAGTCTTTGGCAGCCTTCCCGTCAGTCTTCTTCCCTGCTTCCAAGAATTCATTCATGGCTTCAACCTCTAAATGTGTCTGCGGGTCCCCGGAAAGGCCACAACAGCTCATGGGCTTCACCTGGTGGTGACGGTGGGCCTCTATCAGTGTTCCTGAGACACCACAGTTGGCACTGTTACTAGGCAAGCAGTGACTCTCTGAGGCTCTGATCAGCCCGGGCAAGGGCGACGTGTTAATGACAGTGAGCTTTGCGGCTTGGTCGGGGATCACAGAGCCCAAGGAATGCACACAGACAGAGGGGATGCTACACAGATGCGCAGGGTTAAGGCTTTGGGAATGCTTGGAGACCATGGATTGACAGTGCAGGCTGTTGGGGGGACGCATGCAGTCTGTACAGGACTTGTATGAAGGTTTGACTTTGTGGATGTTTCTGGTGTTAGCACTGTCCTAAAATAGAGGAAAGACAAAAATACGAAAGAGAGAAATGGATGGTCAGAGGGTCAAGAACAATTTGTATAACAAATTTACATTATGTATGTAAAATACCATCTTAAAAGCAGACACTTTGGCAAGCAACTTGACAAAAGATACTGTACCACTTGTTAAAAACTTTCTACTTGGAATTTATCTTGGAAGAAATGAAACCTTGAATATTGAGGAGCACATGCCAGCTTTGCCTGGTTTTACCAAGGAACCTTAACTTTGCCCACGGGTGACACCTGCAGGAAGGTCAAGGACGATCACAATAGTTTCAGTACTTGCATCATCTTGTACTTGCACTCAACTGCTCCACACTTTGCTGTATTCTACTACTGCTCTTAATTATAACTACGTTCTGTATCTTGTTCTTGATTTTTCTCTTAAAGGTAACCATATTTATGTTTTTTGTAATTGCTCTTATTTGAAATCGTTCTTATCCATTCATTGTATTTACTACATGTTCTTAATGGAATTTACTCTTATAAGCAAATATCTTTACTAGAAGTTTAACTGCTCTTAGTCGAATTCACTCTTAAATTGTAATTATTTACTGTACTCTATTTTGCTCATTTGAATTTGCTCTTATTTTCTACTGACTATTATTTTATAATTGCTCTTATAGGTAATGTGATACTTTGTACTGTGATATTTTGTAACAGCTGTATGTCGCCCTGAATAAGGGTGTCTGCTAATAAATAATAACAATAATAATAATAATAATAATAATAATAATAATAATAATAATAATAATAATAATGCATGTTGCATAAAATAAAGCACAGTGCCATCCAAGATTCAAGTCTGGTAATTCAAATGACCCCAGCGCTTAAACTTAGTGCTTAAAAATACCAGACTGGAGTGCATTTCAACACAATGAATCTGAATTATGTTAATGTGCGCCTTCATACAACAACATGAGCATGCTGATAATTTGCTCGACTGCCTTTATCGAAATGAATGCAGTAAGAGCACAGCGCACAGACTGAAGCATCTCTGAGCAGAGCTGTCCCTGTGTTCTTTGTTGTTTTACTCACGTCAAACCCAGACGGGCAGCTTCTTTTGCCGCTGCTGCTGCCGCCGCTGCTGCTGCTGATGCGGTTGTTGTTGTTGGCATTCTCGTTGTTGAGCCTGTTGCAGCCGACGAGGCGGGAGCAGCTCGGAGCCAGCTCAGCATCTTCCTTCTCTCCATCCACAGCCTCTCCCCCTCCCCCCGTCAACGAAACAATCTCCTCCTCCTCCTCGTCCTCCTCCTCCACTGTGCTGAACTCCAGTCTCTTCCGGAGGTCGGTCTCCAGAGTCTGTGCTGCCGTCCCCTCCCCGGGCACAGTGAAGCGGGGCAGTGGGAACTCTCTGGTTTCGAATCCCTCATCGTCCAGCAGGGCGTCTCTCTCTACGTCCTCGATCTTGATGTAAACGCCCTCCATGTGAAGCAGGGGGGGTGCCCTGACGGGGGTTGAGGGTTCGCTGTCCAGCGCCGAGTCAGAGAGCCGTCTGAAGTAGTAGTTGTAGTTGGGGGGCTCAGCAGGGTCCACCTCCTCCCCTATGGTCCTGCTGGGTGAGGGTCCTGCCTCGTCCCCCCCCACCACATCCTCCGGCGGCCTTACGCTGAAGACAGGGGTCACGTCTCCTGGGCCGTCGGCACCACAGCACTGAGCAGAGGCTTGCTGGCCATCCGGGAGATCGCAGTCCGAGTCAGGGCGCCACAGCTTGTTGTGCCGCTGTTTGCTGTAGGGATCAGTAGATAAAAGGGCATCAGACACAAGCACTGTCACACAAACACGCAAAATAGAAAGAATTTATTTTAACATGTTCATATATGTTTGTATGTGCATGTATATGTATATGCTGCGGTCCAGATAAGTTGCATACTTTACACATTAAAAAAAAAAAATCAGAAATATGCACTAAATTGAAATGTAATGTCTAAAAATACGCACAGCAATTTTGCTGCACAGCCCTCCCACTCCCCTACAACTTCCATCTCCCAGAATACAATGTCTTCAGTTACCAGGAAACTGTACACAAGAAAAACCAACCCATCAAACATTATCCAATCTCTGGCTAGCCCTGCAGCCAATCACAGTAAGAGTAAGAAATTCGAAGCTGCACAGGTTGAAACGTAAACACTCTAGCTCAAAATCTAACTGGAACCATCATTAGAGGCAACGGCTAAAAAAAGGTGCCTATATAATTTTCAACAAACTGTTTTATAACTTATTAATGCATTTCCTTATTGTATTTATCTATATGGCTTTATATTGAAGTTTTAACATGTTCAGAGGTGAAGAATTTAATGTTAAAATATAAGTAATGTAATTAATTTGCAGAGTCAGTGTGATGCCTTGAAAAAGCCGATAAAGAACCTTGCAGAACACACGCAAGGTTGTATAGTAGTTTGAAGTAAAATTGCAGTAAAATTGTGTATGAAGCAGATATATATATACAGTACTATGCAAAAGTTTTAGGCAGGTGTGAAAAAATGCTGTAAAGTAAGAATGCTTTCAAAAATAGACATGTCAATAGATTATATTTATCAATTAACTAAATGCAAAGTGAGTGAACAGAAGAAAAATCTAAATCAAATCCATATTTGGTGTGACCACCCTTTGCCTTCAAAACAGCATCAAGCATCAATTCTTCTAGGTACACTTGCACACAGTTTTTGAAGGAACTCGGCAGGTAGGTTGGCCCAAACATCTTGGAGAACTAACCACAGTTCTTCTGTGGATTTAGGCAGCCTCAGTTGCTTCTCTCTCTCTCATGTAATCCCAGACAGACTTCGATGATGTTGAGATCAGGGCTCTGTGGGGGCCATACCATCACTTCCAGGACTCCTTGTTCTTCTTTACGCTAAAGATAGTTCTTAATGACTTTAAGCTGTATGTTTGGGGTCGTTGTCATGCTGCAGAATAAATTTGGGGCCAATCAGATGCCTCCCTGATGGTATTTTATGATGGATAAGTATCTGCCTGTACTTCTCAGCATTGAGGAGACCATTAATTCTGACCAAATCCCCAACTCCATTTGCAGAAATGCAGCCCCAAACTTGCAAGGAACCTCCACCATGCTTCACTGTTGCCTGCAGACACTCATTCGGTATGCGCTCTCCAGCCCTTCGGCGAACAAACTGCCTTCTGCTACAGCCAAATATTTTAAATTTTGACTCATCAGTCCAGAGCACCTGCTGCCATTTTTCTGCACCCCAGTTCCTGTGTTTTCGTGCATAGTTGAGTCGCTTGGCCTTGTTTCCACGTCGGAGGTATGGCTTTTTGGCCACAAGTCTTCCATGAAGGCCACTTCTGACCAGACTTCTCCGGACAGTAGATGGATGTACCAGGGTCCCACTGTTTTCTGCCAGTTCTGAGCTGATGGCACTGCTGGACATCTTCCGATTGCGAAGGGAAGTAAGCATGATGTGTCTTTCATCTGTTGCAGTAAGTTTCCTTGGCCGACCACTGCGTGTACGGTCCTCAACGTTGCCCGTTTCTTTGTGCTTCTTCAAAAGAGCTTGGACAGCACTGGAAACCCCTGTCTGCCTTGAAATTTCTGCCTGGGAGAGACCTTGCTGATGCAGTATAACTACCTTGTGTCTTGTTGCTGTGCTCAGTCTTGCCATGGTGTATGACTTTTGACAGTAAACTGTCTTCAGCAACCTCACCTTGTTAGCTGAGTTTGGCTGTTCCTCACCCAGTTTTATTCCTCCTACACAGCTGTTTCTGTTTCAGTTAATGGTTGTGTTTCAACCTACATATTGAATTGATGATCATTAGCACCTGTTTGGTATAATTGTTTAATCATACACCTGACTATATGCCTACAAAATCCCTGACTTTGTGCAAGTGTACCTAGAAGAATTGATGCTGTTTTGAAGGCAAAGGGTTGTCACACCAAATATGGATTTGATTTAGATTTTTCTTCTGTTCACTCACTTTGCATTTAGTTAATTGATAAATATAATCTATTAACATGTCTATTTTTGAAAGCATTCTTACTTTACAGCATTTTTTCACACCTGCCTAAAACTTTTGCACAGTACTGTATATATATATATATATATATATATATATATATATATATATATATATATATATATATATATATATATATATATATATATACACTGTATGTGTATACATTGTGTGTGTAGATATATATAGATATAGATATATATAAATTATTTCTGAATGTATAGTAATTGTTTGGAATAATTGTACTGTTGTAGTGTTATTTTATTGAGTATGTTCTACGTATAGTAGGTTTCTCTTTGTATTTGTACTGCACTATTGAGATGTACCTGTGCTGGCCCTGCAGGCACAAAGTGAATAAACTAAATTAATATAGAGAAGATACTCAGAGCCAGGTGTCACTAATTAGGAAAACAACAAATTAGGAAACCCAAAGTTCACATACATCTTCAAGTTCATCCCTAACTTCAGAATTCTATGGTAAAACTTCCAAGAAACTAAGTCAAGTAGACACACGTTTGGCTGGTGCCTCCTGCAGTTTACGAAGCAGAGTTTCCTCAAAAGGAGCTGGCAGTGGTTTCTGACATGCTGCGAGGCACAGTCACCCACCTGGCATCCAGGATGCCCTCGTACTCTGCCAGCTGCCTCATGAAGCCTGCGTTGGGTCTTGTGATGCTCCTCTTCTGTTTGACGTAGTTATAGGCTTTCTCCAGGGACCAGCCGTACTCCTTCATCGCGTAAGCTATGACTGTTGATGCAGACCGGCTGACACCCATCTTACAGTGTACCAGACACTTGGAGTGGTTTTTCCTGGTGGAAGATGGGAGGGGAAAGCATTGTGGACGTTCAGCTGTCTGTTCATCAATCTAAAAAGTTAGTCGTCAAGTGCATACTGCAGTCAATATCACACTGTAAAGAGACTACAGGATGATAAAGATGTGGAATACACCTAATGTAACCAGCTCCCCCTGCTGGTAGATACAAGTGCGGCATAGCTGGGGCTGTAACCCTATAACCCTGCAGTCCTTAAATTATTTTTATGAACGACTGCACATTCTAACAAAGTATCGCATCTCTAAAAAATCTCATATTTTTTTTTATTCCTTTGTAAGCTTGATTTATGTGTCCCTGTCAAATCTCTGGTACTGTACACCTAATTAACCTGAATAACTGGTGCTGGAGTAGCAGTTTATTATCTCTTAATGTGCTTTTAAATCAAGCCATTAAAGCTCGTCTGCCTTACAGCTGGCCAATGAATCATGGGAAAATTCCCGGTCACCGTTTTCAGATCCTGTTCAATTCATGCCATGATCTCCAGCAGCTCCACAGTACAGAATGGTTTAAAGCTACATTCGCTCTCTTTGCTATGGGGCAGAATGGCTAACTGCTTTCTCCACCCCAAGACGACCTGCATCTCAGAAAGCAGGACTTTATCTCGAAACCTACTTGGCTTTCACTATGAAGTTGTAGGTGTCGTTCCAATGGGACAGCAGGTCTGTGGCTTCCTCATCGTATACCCGGATGTTGTGATATGCAAACAAGCCAGGAAAAAAGTTATCGATTTCCCTGGTTATGTTTAAGATGTACCCCACACTGAAATGAAATAATAATAAAGAAAAATAATTGGAAATGGTAATCAGAACTGTAGTTCACATAATGTAATGACTTATTCATTTCAATTTATTAAGAGCACAAACAAAAATACTGCCACCAGCCTCCTCTCCTTCAGAAATGTTCCTATGTTTTAACAGGTATTAACAGTGAATACTACGTATGTACTGTACAATTGCATGTATTGAATACATTAGTTATAGAATTCAATGCAGATGCATGTACTGTAGTGCGCTTGTGTTATCTGTAATAGAACAGTGAAACAGCACTCACCCTGAGCTCTGGAGTTCCTCCAGGTTGGAGGCGTTCCATTCGGAGCCCTGCAACAGAACAGCACAGCAGGTGAGGCAGTGTTTCTGTGATTAGCCTCAGACACTACAGCCCCTCTCCAGAGCTCTCACCCGGGCACAGGCACCTCCGAAACCAGCAGACACGAGAGCCCTTGTACTCTAGTGGCTCTTTCTTCCTCTTGTGATTGATAATTATAAAAAAAGATATTTGAACACAGCACTTAAAAACAATTTTTAAAAATCCAACAGTTAGTTATTTTCGAATAGAAAATCTGAGGGAAAAAGTGTTTCAAAAAGTGTTAAAATTGTCCAAATAATAATTGAAGGGAACACTGAAGCAAACTAAAGCTGAGGGAACACGAAGGCTTGAAACTTGGGTTTCAGGAGACTGCGTTTCAGGCCACTGCATGGGACCCCAGGGGAGACTTGGGATTTGATACAGTAAAGTTGCCTCAAACTTGGTCTCCTGGAACCAGGTTTCAAGCCACTGCGCCTGAAAAAGTGGCTTTGTGTTCCCTCTGCCTTACCCGCAACCACCAAAGCCAACACCTGTAGCGTCCCACACCAGTGCAGCGTGCAGGATTAACAGCTCCGGTGTGCAGTATATTCCTGGGGTAGAACGTACCAGATAGAGGTGGTCGAAGATCAGAGAGGCCTTGTCCATCTGGCCCAGGATCAGCAGCATCTCGTTGTCGATAAACTCTTTATACTCCTTCAGGTTGCAGTTCATGTGCTGCTCCAGCTCAGTCCGGATCTGGGAGGGACACAGAGGAACACCGAGAAGAGAAGCGATCTTATACAGTGGATAGGGCAAGCACAGAATTACAGTTACACAGCAGGAAATGCTCTACGATAATGCATTTCAGAGAGAGGTATTTGCAATCCTTTAAAATACAGTAATACTGTAGTAGAAATCGTACTCCAGGTGTAAAATGCTGGTGACAGCCCTGGCAGCCTGCAGTTACTCCCGTCCCCCTTTCTAAAGCAGGTGTTGCTTTAGAGCAAAGGCTTTGCAGAGCCCAAGGGCAGATGAAAAGGGGACACAACCGGTCCGCTGTCTCCACTCTCTCCGCTTACCTCCTTGGAGGTTATATTCTCCAGATCTTTGTACATCATTATGCTCCTGAGTTTGGTTTTCACAAGACGCTCCGTTCGCTCCCTCTCTGTAGGTCTGATGAGAGAAAACAAACGATTGATGCAAGCTAGCCCGTGCCCAGATTCTTCAGCAGACAAACATTAAATGTGCAAAGCAACAGGAGAGGGAGTCTGCGCTAAGCGTTAAAGGCAGCAGCACTGCAGCACTTACTTATCCACAAACAAGGCTGGGGAGTCTGGCCGCGTGGTCTCCAGGTCCCGCATGGTGTTCCACTCGTTGATGCAGCTCTGATCTGAGGAGATGCAGCTCTCATAGAACCCGGTCCAGGTCAGGGACATCCCGCCTGGGAAGTAGTTGTACCGGCGGGACACCTCGCTGACTTTGTGAAGGATCTGCAGGGCCGACCTGCAGCGATGGAATTCGAGACACAGGGTTTAGTTAGTTAGTTAGGATTTTAAAACTTTCTTAGAAAACCTTAATATGCATGATCTGATCTGGCCCAACTCCTCATAGCTCCAAGATCAGGATCCAAGCAAATCACAAGTGGAAAGTGAGTTTATATAAAGAAATATCCATGGATAAACTGGCTTGACACAGATAGGGTGACTTATGCATGACAATATTCTTAGAACAAGCTCAACAGCTGTAATACCAAAGCAAAATGGATCTGGAAAGGTCATACATTTAGTTAAACTATGTCCTGGTTTTTATACGGTAAGTAAACAATTTGCTATTGCTCGGCATACTGCACCTACAGTATCTGCACATACCTCTGCAGACCACTAGATGGCGCAGGGGCTCAGCAGCAATTCTGATCTTCCTGAGTCAATGCAGGCTGCCGGAGCAAACATGCTCCTCTGTGCTCAGAACTCAGTAAGGGAAAGACTGGGCGACTTCTATGTTTGGTAAATGTTTATAGCCACATTATACCCAATTATCAGTGAATGAATGGTGAGATTACTGTGCACGGCAATGAAGCAACGTGCTACCTACCACATGGCTTGAACCGACACTGGTTTAAAGATGCGTGTCTTCCCTGCTGTGGTCACACTGAACCCTCTGTCAAAGAAAGCACAGGATAGTTGTTTGATGTCTCATTGTGTTCTGTTGTGGAGAAAATCAGCTAGACCTTAAAAGTAGCCCACCGACGTTACAGGCAGCGACAGCGCGACTCAACTTCCCAATGCCCCCCCCCCAGACAGAAGACACTTCTCACCCGTCTCCATCCAGGTGGATCTTGGTGTCGCTCCACAGTGGCAGCACCATTCCGATCGAGCAGTTTTTACTGCAAAAAAAAAATAGAACCAAAACAAAATGTATGATTAAAACAGGAAAACGCACCAGCAAGTGTAAAATCTTTATAATTAATTTGATATAAGAAACTTGAGCGACAAGTATTCAGGTTTCCTTGATACAGTAAACCTGCCCCTTTACATTTCATGGGAGTCAGTTCTAATGAACGCACGTGTGTGTGTGTGTGTGTGTGTGTGTGTGTGTGTGCGCGTGTGCGCATCGGTCTATCCGAGAGACTGCATCATGGGTACCTCTCCTTGTTGGTGAAGTCCATGCCCAGCAGGATGTTCTCCTCTGTGTCCTGGCGACCGTTGCTGTAAACGACCACCATATACCTGACCCGGTCCGACCACGCACTCTCCAAGCGCACAGCCTGCACAGAGGGAAGGAAACGGACGTCTTCACTCATCAAACACAAAAGCAGCAGCTCTTCATTTAGTGCAGGTCTGACCTGTTTCTTCCCAGACACCACATTGGATTTTCCTGGCATATCCCTGGTATGAAACACAGAGGGAGCACTCCTACTACATGTACTGCGTCCTACAATTGATGTGCCCCCGTTCTGTGGAATAAAACCTTTCTTTCTTACCAGTTTAATTCTGTCTTCTGATCGGAGAAGGTTGATCATCACCTGAAGGTGCTGAGGTAAATCACCTTGAAGAAAAGAAATAAAATAATCTACATTACTACGAATGGAAAAATCGGATCATGAAACCCGTATTTTGCTGATGCTCAAAACCACTTTATTGAATTGTCAAGCCAAAAATACGCCCTTCCCTTTCATTCCGGGTCATTGATGTGAGATCGCTATACTGTGGTCACAATAGGCTGTGTCCTTTTGACTCTGTTTCCAGGACCCAACATAAATATACACTAGCAAGGGTGTCCCAATACTTGTTTGTTTAAGGGGAGTGCATTTAATAAGGAAAACGCTGGTGTTCAAATACTGTCCCAACATGAGTGTGTCAAGTTAAAAATGAGAAAAAAATAAACTGAAAAAAAACTTCACCCAAGGCCAAATATGCCTGTAGAATTCAGCCGACACAAACTCAATGACTCTCGAGTAGAGAGAGAAACCCTCTCTGGTGCTCCTAAAGTCTGTCCTCTTCAGGGGTTAAAAAGAGCCTGTTAACCCACAACAAGCAAAGTGCTGCCAGACGAAGGTGGAGGGGACGGTCTGGGCAGACCAACAGAAAGCCTTTGTGCTGCAAAGTGTTTACCAAGCAGCAGCTGGACAGTGCCACAGTGTGCCTCTCCTACTGAACAACTGCCTGTGCCCTCCCATTCAACCAGCCTGCTTTCTCTCGCGGACAAAAGCCTTCAAAACAGCTTTTCACTGCCCAGCAGGGAACTACGGCCAGAATCCTGCCTTGCTGCCATCCACAAGTTCACAGGGTCAAGTGTTAATGTAGGACTGTGTTCTGTCCCAAGAGCATTTCAACACTTCCTTTCCCTGAATGTTTCATCAGTCCGTCTGCATCAAGCAAGCCATCGTGAAACCAGCTACCTTCCAGTAATGGTCACACCTATTTATGCATATCTATTAAAACTATGGATCGTATTTAAAAAGCAATCGCACACCACCTAACGTAACCTTTTTCTTATTCTCTCTGGGACTTAACGAGAGTACTTCCAAGACGTTTCAGGTTTATTTATATAAATCTATATCTATGTACCTACAGTACATTTATACTACCAACAGGGCAATATTAAAGGAGTTATGTATCAGTCCCTCGCTAGGCTTCATGTTCACGCAGGTTAGATTAGAACTGGTGCAGTAGCTCTTCTGTTCTCAATTCAGGTTGCAAAGCCCCCTCAGGGTTCACACACCCTGTGTCAGTCTTTAAATATCCATTTAAACGAGACCAGGTCATTAAAGGCCTGTGCTCATCTATTAAACACATGCCATGATGACAATTCATAAATCAAAAAAAGTAAAGTTTCTTAAAAATGTGGTTAAGTCAATAAAACATTGCACAACCGCTGTACGATTTAGTACTGCTTCAACTTTGTGACTGATTTCTGACTTGTCTCGACTGATCCATTTGCTATCCTTTTTTATCTTTGATTTTCCACAAAAGACAGGGAATCGAGAAACACAAAAAAGAGAGCCGGAGCAGACATGACAAATGTGTGTGTGCGCTGTGGAAGCATTTGCAACAGTGAGAGGCCAGCGGGGTGGGCTCCTTACTTGCTACTTTGTAGATTAGCTCTTTTGTTAAAATCAACCCCTATACTGTGCCATGCTAGAGCATGGAACAGATTCCAAGATAATCCATGATTTTAAAAAAAAAACAAAAAAAAAAAACAGTGCTTTCCAATCAGCTTTAATTTTATCTGTCTCGTGATCTTCCTATCTGCTCGCAGCTTCACTGCATCGGATACTGAAGATTTTAAGGTTGAATCTAATGATGTGTGAAAGTACAGAGTGTATATATTCCAATAGGTCTTTGAGATAAAAACATTGAACAAAAATATATTTCTGTAACCTCCTTTGAGAACCATTCTGTACATCTGGCACACCTATTTCATGCACTTAAGTGGGCAAAAAAATAAGCTTTCAAACAGATTCCCTTTTGGATGTGCGGGTTTACCAAGCTGCTGTGTGTTTGGGGTCTCCCTTACCTGCATGCTTGTGATGGGGGTGCACCTTCTGGCTCTGTGGACTGCTCCCCTGCTGAAGAAAGAGGGCTGCTCCCTTTACCATGAAGAAGCTCTCACTCAGGCTGCAAAACAACAGCGACAAGAACAAACAACACTTTAAAAACACTTTCATGAAGAGGTACTGTACTCTGGCAATACAACCGACATGACGCAGCGCTGAGATTTACAGTGGCCCTCTGCTGTCGTGAAAGAGGACAACGCCTGTGACAAAAGTAAACTGCATTGAAAAGCACATGGAGAGAAGTCTTGCAGTCTTGCAGGATTCCCAAGTCAGCCTTCTACATCTCTATAGTGGATAAGTCTAGAGGTTTATTAAATAGAATCACCTGGGACGCCACTGACAGAATATTTCAGACTTAGGATCCTAAATTCAATAGAGTTATAAAGCAGAGCTGGGGATCTCCAGCAAAGTCTTTACAGATGACAAGCAAATTGAATAGAGATTCAGCAGTAACCTTCAGCAGTCTGCCGGTAAAACAAGGTGCTGCAAGCTTCGAGGTGGTATGAATTACTTAAACACAGCATTGTGAACTTGACACAGCTTGTCAGCTGTTTTTAGCTTTTGTTACGTGTCAGCTGTATAGGCGTGCCTGTAATCCAGGTGCTTGTCCCTCTCAGGGCTTTCCCAGTTACGAAATAAATGTAATCCTTTTAGATGGGAAAACGACTGGGGGATACAAAAATCATACCTTTATGCAATCTGGGAATACACCTGGTAAAGCGTTCTAGGCAGGCTTGGTGATCACATCGTGGCCAAGAACATTTTGTAAGAGATCCTATTGTTAGCAGCCCTGCTCAATGTGCAGAACTTCCTTCAGTCAGTTTTAATGGATCTCCAAACACAGGAAGAAAACCTCATCTCTGCCCACACAAGCTTTGTCTTGTTTAAGAGCTGGCTGTCGTGAACGCCACAATGTGGAGACGTTGGGAGTGGAGGCGGCGGCTTGCAAAGTGTCTTTGTTTGGTCCTTGATTGATCTGCTTTTTAACCGTTTGTCCAGTTTGAAAGCTGCATTGAAGGAACCCTGTTTATCAATGGTTTGTTTAAAAGGAATTGGCAGAATTGCTGTTCGATCAGAAACACGCGCACAAAACAGAAGGTGATGATATTTACAAAGTCTACCGGAAGCCATGCTAGTAGTACAGTATTTCATGTTAGATTTCAAAATGTCACATTTTTTCAATTGGTTAAGCATATGGAAAACTACAAAGTATGTAATTCAATATGTTAACGTAACATTATTCAACAGGTTTCATTTGACTTTAGGGGCGTGCTAAGCTTTTGGCCATAGCTGTACATACATATTAATGCAAGCACTGTGTCATCTGTATTGTTTTGAAACAAGAACTCCAGACAGGCATCTCCACAGGCAGCAGCACTTAACAAGAGTAAGATTGCTCTGGAGAGTTAACAGCCAGCCAGCATTTCCCACTGACTCTAAATCAGCACTGTCTATTTATATCTGTACCGAGTCGCTGCAGCATCAAGAAAAAAAATGAATTAGTTTCAAAGAAGCATTTTATATAACCTAATTACTTATCCTCGGGGGGGGGAATTATTATAAATTGGAGTCTACGTTAATGATAAAATAGTAAGGAAAAATATTGGAAAAAAAAAGTGAAGAAAACATATGTTCCAGCCTTATACAGTTCATAAGGGGGGAAATACTTAAATGAAAAGCAAGTGGAATAATTCCTTCCGGACATAGCTTCAAAGTAAGTTAAATGATCAAGCATTTTAAGCACATAAAACATGAGTTTTATGTACCACTACTCTCTGGAAATCATCGACGGAGTTACTTCGGTTTGCATTGCCTGGCTATGCTCTGTGCTGGTTTGGTCGGAGCTACCGCAGCAGGGACTTACATTCGGCAGATCTCGTTCTGGGTCAAGACAGCATTCTCCACGAAACAGGGCAGCATCTTCAGCACGGCGTCTTGCGAGGACTCCACCACCAGATGCATCCTGCTTGCTCACTCACGCTCTCCCGTCCCAGTTTAATCAGGGCTAGCCGGACCCCACGGCTGAGGTTTGAAAACCGATTCTAAACAAGTCAGCTGTAACTAGTGTCTCCTCATCCTCCCCTCTACAGCGTCTTCAACAGAAGCACTGCCACATTGCCCAGGAGTATTACTAGCGCCTCCAGAGGATATTCTCATCAGTCCGAATGGCACAAGCTTCAACTCAAACACCTGTCCCTCTTTCAGCTAGTTACGAAACAAAAGAACAAAACACTTCTTAAACTTGATCTTTAAATCAATGTTGTGCTCTCTTTCTGTCTCTCTTTCTTTCTTTCTCTCGCTTACTCTGTTCAAGTGTTTCCTTCCTGCAGCAAACAGATTTTTAAAACCACAACACCCACTTATTACCAATGTGAAACAAACACGTCCAATTTCACCTAACCTCCAGTGCTGCTCAGTTCAAAACTAAATCCCTCAAACTGTGTTTCACAATCTCGAAGGTATTTCAGACAGCATGTCATTACAGGTGCAATCTGAGTAAATCGCTCACATGCAACACACAGGCAGCGCGACTGCAGGCTAGGCAATGTGCCGGCTTGATCTGGCTCTCCTGGTATTTCTTTAATCGTATTGCCCTCTCAACGGCTCTGACTGCAGCTCGGTAAAAGGATATCACCTTATCTTTCCTCTTAAGACCAGCTAACATTGTCCTCGAATATCATCAGGGCTTACAATACCTCTCCATGTTGGGGTGGGGGGTGGGATTTAAAAAAAAACAACACACACCTCTAAAATACAAATGAAGAGGAGCAGCGCTGAGACGGTTTCTTTCTGCCTAACTGCCGGTACTCTGCTCTGAAGCACACTCAGCATGCCCTTCCCTTCTCTCTCTCTCTCTCTCTCTCTCCTGATATAACCTTGTTGAAGGCAACTAGATAGCTCCAAGGACTGTAAGGAAATTAGATGCAGAGGCAAGGAAGTGAGAGCACACAGCACACTGCATCCAATGCAGCCAAGGCTGAAGGCACATGTAGACACGCATCCCACTCTAGTAGGGCTGATCTAGGGGGGTTCTCTACTACCATATCCCAGCAAGCAGGGCCAATCAGAGAAGCTCTCCATCAGGGAATTTAGTCTAACAGGGCCCCTCCAAGGGGGCTCTCTACCACTGCATTCCAAACTAGTAGCAGGGTCACTCCAAGGGGGTCTTAGTATCACTGCTTTCTAGGCTCAGGTTAGACACACCAGCTAGTTCACAAGATCTCATGGTTAAGTGCAAAGGCATCTTGGGGAGATTAGTATTGTGCAAACTGTGCACTAGACCAAAGTGATCCCCTTGGTCCCAACTGCTTAATAAATTAGACCCCAGGACAGCTTCTGGCCAGCACTTTCCTTTCAATGACTAGCCCTTGATATTTACTGGCATAAAACAAACTGAACAGTTGTGCAATTAAACAGTGGTGTTGTGCGTTTGATGTTACTATATCGTAGGGTTAAGTGTTTTGTTATGTTAACACTGTTGCCTGCCTCCAGGAAACAACATCTTAATGTACTCTCTTGTGATGTAATAATAAATTCCAAATTGTCCTCCTGAATATGAAATTGAATAAATAGCCAGGCTTGCTGTAGCAGCCCTTCAGACAAGTAATTAACACCCCCCCCCCCCAGTCTAGTTTAGTAAGGATTGGCCCACTGACTCAAGGAGGCAGGCAGGCAGGCAGGCAGGCAGGCAGGCAGGCAGGCAGGCAGAGACTGAATCACACATACAATCATTTTCTCAGCTTTTATGTTAGCAATGATATTTCAAATTATTAGGGAGACTAACAGGTTCATCTAAATCGACACCCAACACATTGCCATGCAAAACTGTTTTAAATTTTCTACCATGCCTCATTCAAGCTGTTACTGAAGTCTGAGAGCCATTAACATAATGACGATTATTGTGTTTGACCACTTACACCTCAGACAATATCACCAGAACTGAATTAACTTTGTCTCCTGGCTGAAATCGGACCAGGTCATCAAAGGTGAAGACCAGCATCCTATACAAAGCTTTTTCCACTTTACCATCACACCTCCTTTTTTTTTTACTGTAACCCTACAATACCCTCTGCATCACCTCCCAGTCCAAAATAATAAAGGACTGAAGAGTTCTGCAGTTTCTCCAACACTTATGTCCTTCCTTCCCCAGATCGGTGTCAGATTCAGGTTACACTGTTCCGGAACTGCCACCGAGAAGGGATGAGAGATCTACGGGCTGGCGTCGACGGACAGAAAAAATAATGACATCATGTTCACCCCAGGGCACTTCAGAGCTGGCACCGTACAGGACCAAGTTGCACAGCCCTATTCTACTTCACTGATGGGTCTGCCTTAGATGTATAGGGTGTTTAGGATGGCTGGGTCAAGATTCACAACTGTTTAGATCATTCAAATACACCCCTCTGCCTGGAATGTCCAGCTATTCTACCTCCCTCGATGGCTGAGCTCGGATTCTAGCAGAGGATTTCCTGTCTCCCAGTCCTAAACTCCGGTCACATGGTTAGTACATATTCACCCTCACTACCATTCAGCTCTGTTGCATGCCAGGAAAGCCAACTAAATCTTTTGAACATCTTTTTTTTTTTTTTTTTGTATTCTTTATCCAGCTGTCCAGGATGACAAAAGCACACATTCATAACGTTATGAAAGAGAAATTCTTAATAGAAAGATGAAAATGAAAACAATCCAGTTCGCTACACTGGATCCAATGATTGAAACGTGTATAAATGACTGCACCCTAATCCCTTTGTCTATCAGCAGCACTGTGACGTGACAGCATGCCTGTGACGTGACGGCATGATCAGCCATGTACTGTAGCAGGCATGCCAGAACAAACATGCTGAGCTTTCCCAATGGATTTTCTTCCTTTTCGCCCGCACTGCCAGGGTATTTGAGGGTCACTGATGACAGGGATGGATAGTGCAGCTTTCTAAGACCAGCGAGCAGAACTTACTATATGGGGTCAGAGTACACCGTGGAGAAAGGACAGTCGGAGATCATGACTCCTCAGTCCATTTAGGTGCCTCAGCACTGGAGAAACGCACCACAATCTTTACATGTGGAAATCCTTTCTAAAAAACGACTTCCAAATTCTATGTACCTTTAAGAGAAAGAGATCGTAAGGCTGTTTGCTCCTGTTGTATTTGGTTCATTTCATCAGATTTTTAATTGCAGCGTCGATGTTGCATCAACTATAAATCAGAAAAAACAGAAAAAAAAACCTCCCACCAGAGCATATTTATAATCTGGGCTTCTGATTTTAGGGTTTATCTGATAAAGTCTGATTTGTAAACACGATTAGAGTGAAAAATGGGATTTAAATGTATTCTGACAGATCCTTTCATTAGCCATCATAAATCAGGTATATTTTCTCAATCAACGATCAGGCACGGTTTCATTGATTTTTTATTCGTTATGATTTTCCCATGTGTAAGTGCCGAAATAAAGCCAGATTAAATTGAAAGCAGTAAAAAAAAAAAACAATCAGAGCCCCTCTTTAAAACACGAACCTCTGCAGCAGCACTGAATTGAATCTGTCCATAAGGATGTGGATCTGGAGATCTGGGTCAAAGTTTAAACATTTTGAAAACGGAGCATGTGAGTCGACGACAGCGGCTCTGTGGCTCAGCCTGTTTAAAGGTTCAAATGGGCAATAAATAAATAAATCTCCGGACACAGAAAACATCCTGCACAGTGCTCTGCTACGGGCCGCGCACACACAGCCGGCGCTATTTATATGTGCTTCCTAGCCAGGCTCGGCCCCTCCTGTAGTGGGTCGGGAGGCCGCGGGCTCCCTGTCTCTTCCCTATTGTGCTCAGCACGCTAAGGCAGGAAGCAGCTCTGCTTGCCAGGGTGTGATTCAGCATCCTGTTTTCAGCAAGAACAAAAGTCAGCAACTTCTACAAGAAAATAAAAGACACAGAGACTAAAAAAAAAAAAAAGAAATACACCCTTCACATGACCTCAATTCAGAGACAATAAACAATGGAGGCGGCTTCAATGACTACCTCTGCCCGATCGTTTACTTCAAACGGTCTTCCTAAATCACTGAAAAATCTTTTGGTAAAAAAAAAAAAAAAGTCAAACAAAAGTGAATCCTGAGGCTGAAACCCCCTTTAAAAAGAGCACCAATGCACCCTACTGACCCCAGCGAGCCTCTGCCAAGGCAGTAACAAAAATTCATTGTCCGGATTCAAAACGCAGTGTGAATTTAAACAAATAAAAACATGTCTACTTTACTCAGTAACGTCGTTTTGTCTACAGAATGTTGTTGTTTAAAGTTAGGAATGATTACAATACTTCAGGATTACATGGCCATTTGCAATATTTGGTTGACCGCAGTAGCAACAGGTGGCACCAGGTGCTATGCAAAAATGCTTTACGCAAGGGGAAAAGAAAACAGCAAAAGATAAATTTGTGTCCTCGAGGCAGCTTATGTCAAATAGTTAAACTAAACAAAACAAAAAAAATCACAAGAATGCAGATCATCTCTTTCACTCAAATCACCACATTAAAGGTACTATCTGATTAATTTTATCAAAAGAGAAGATAAGAAGAGAGATAATAAACCTTCAAGATGAAAAATGCGGTTGCAAACAGCCGCCAATCGTCACGTAGAATCAAAACAGGTACGTGCGCTTCCTTCCTGTGTGCAGACAGGAGACCTGAAGCACCATCATTCCATCTCTCAGAATCTCAAAGAACAACCATTGCCTGGGATACCATCCACAATGGAGCATCACGGACGTGATGTCACAATCACCCATGTATCTTAGCAACTGCTGTTACAAACCGGTGCTGACACTGGGAGAACCAATCTGGAGTTAGTATCATATACCAAGAAACTTCTGCAGTTCTATAAAAAAGAAAAAGAAAAAAGTCTGGAGATTTAACCTAGCTTCCACAGGCACTGTGAATCAAGGACACAGAACACATCTCCCAGGAGAGGGAATCCAGTTTAAGATTTTTATTTTTATCTCCTGGATCGAGGTTGCACAATCGTTATATAGCTAGCTCCTTTACTTTTTAAGTTGTGCTCTCAATCTGGGTTGCTTTTTCTGTACTTGCATTTTCTAATGAGTTTTATAGACGCTGCATGCAAAGTGGTGCTCTGTACAAGATCAATTCTGACCAACATCCCCATCCCTTCCCCACAGCTCCCAGTTACCAAGAAAGTGTGGCAGTCAAGGGTTTGGGTACGAGATTAATGACAACCAGAAAACACAAAAAGGAGAATCATTCAAAGCATCACAAAAGGAAGACTCGAGCAAACTACAGTAAACACCATCAAAACCTAGTTTTGGCACAGATTTTGTGCAGTGTGTAATGAGACTCAAAGTTTTACAGGTCTGGTAACTGTTAATAGGTTTTTCAATTGATGCACAGCGTCTGTCGTTATCTTGTAACATGTAATCTCTTTGAGGGTGGGTAACCACTGCAGTGTTGCAGCGGAACAGAGACACTGAAACTTACCTCTGGTTTAACCTGCGCTCATCCTCACTCCCAAAATCCTGCAAGACAAAAAATGCAATCAAGTTATTTGTTTAAATTATATATATATATTATATATTATATATATATTTTTTTATTATTATTATTTTATTTGACTTACTTTTTAATATTAGTAATTAAAAAATGCAACTGCATTATACAGAGCGCATATAAACCAGCAACTGGTTCCATACACTACTTGAATATTCTTTCATTCGGAATTAGCTTGAAAACAAAAGTATAATTCATACCATATCATAGTAAAAAACAGAATCTGCACAATAGAACACGTGTATTTCAGACGTCATTTATGCATTGGTTTCCTTTGTCTGAGTCATTTATAAATTCTGTCGGAAGCGAATTTCTGCAACTGAAAACATTGTGAGCAGTGGTAACAGACATTTAGGAAACTTCCTGCTGAATTGTGCAGTGGTTTTGAGACCATGTATGACCTATATAAGGTTATAGACAAGTCCAACCTTCAGAGGTCAAAGGGTATCGCATTGACCCGCGGCACTGTATTTTCAAATCAGGTGTTCAACACTGACTACAGACAGAGCCGTTGTCTTTTAGCTTGTCTTGCCTTTTATTCACCTCCCTGCCCCGCCTTTCAATTTACCAAGGTCTGTGTTCAAATCTTGAAGGAATTCAGGAATCACAGTACAATGTAAAGTTACTCATTGTGTTGGGGCTTATGCAAGCTAGATAATTGAGTTATCTGGGGTAATGTTGTTTTATCCACAGATTATAAGAGTAAATGAGGGTTTCAGCTCAGCTTCTGAAACTGGAAACCAGAGAGTATTCTCATAGCTGCAGGCACTCAATCGCACTAGGAGGGCTCGGCACACTGCAATTATAATGATCCTCTGGTATGAGAGAAATCCTACCGGCTCGTCTCATTTGCCACACAGGTTTGTGTTTCAAGAACACTAAATAAATATGCATCCCAATGAAAAAAGGTGGGAAGGGAACACTGTCAGAGGCTGTGAGCTTTCAGTAGAAGTCCCTAAGGTCCACTGCATCAGCTTTGCAGAATGGATAATCACAATGGAAGCAGAAGACGGTCCAAAAAGACAATTTTGGAGCACCTTTAGGCACAGGCATTGATTAGGCAGTTTGACAGCAGGATATACGGTCAGGCTGAGATCCTTCCTCCCAATGCGAAACCTTTTACTGATGCTTTTGTACTAACTTAGTGCTTTTGAATGATAACATGCACAAAAAGACCAGGCAGTGAACCGGTATCTGAAGGATGAACCGCATGTTTCAAAGATAAATACAGATACAACTGGCCTCACTCAAACCCCAGTATGAATGGATAAACTCCAAGTATACTGGATGTCTCCACTTTTCTTTAGCCATTTTGTGACGTGTTTAAGTTTGGACTTTGGTCTTTTTAAAGTCCTAGATTTGAATAAATTAAAAAGGCTAATAATGTGCCTCTTGTGACTTTAACAGAGCCAGTCATTCAGAAGCAGGCTGTGTTGTGATGTGCATGGGAGCCTATGTGACACATGTTTATTGAAACTGTACCATGCCCTGGTATAGCAGGATAACATGAACTGGAATCCTAATGAAAGCTAATGGCAGACACATAACACATTCATATTTAATACAATCTGTGTGTGTGTGTGTGTGTGTGTGTGTGTGTATAGATATAGATTAGTGGCTTGAGGGGTAAACCTTAAGCTTGAGGTAATAAAGTAATATGAAGCCCAGATATTACAAGCCATGTATTGTGATTTATTACAGAAACTGAAATATGAATGGGACTTCTTTCTATGAAAAATGTTCAGCGAAACTCGTATTTTCTGTAAGGCAGTACTGTAAATACAGTAGCTTTTGTTGCATGATGAACAAAAGGTGCCGGTAACAGTACACCACCTGACTGCGAGAGAAGTGAGACGTTAAGTGTCAAGAGGACATAATGAAACCTGCATGGGCCGAGCGTCGGTCGTTTTACTTAAGGGAAGTTTCCATTTCACTTCCCCATTGACAAGGTACAGTGGCAAAGCAAGCCTTGCATCAATGTTAAAACCATATCTCAAATAAGAACTGTTCACGTGAGCCCAAAAATATATATATATATATATATATATATATATATATATATATATATATATATATATATATATATATATATATATATATATATATCCTGCTATATGGAATCTTTACTGTACAACCCTATCTTAGAATATTATTTCTGAATCAAAACTTTTTTAAATGCTATATAGCTCCAACTAGGGGAGGCCTCGGGTTACTGCGGTTGTTCATGCAGACTTCATGAAATCAGCAGTGTCAATTGTCAAGTGAAGTGTATGCAGATGCCTTTTTGGTAATAACTAGTTCTGAACACCAGTTTTTGCTCTCTGCACACAAGCTTAATATTGACTCATACTTGTGGCGAGAGTGACTGGTTAGCTGCTTAGAAACCTGAAGGATAACAAAGCTGCTTAACTAACCTGCTGCATCACTTCAAAAAGGTCTCTATGAGGTGCAATAAATCCTGATTGCCTTTGCTCCTCCGTGCCCATTTACAGGCACAGCATCACCCACCCCTCCTGCAGGGTTTCCTGGTGAAAGTTCAGACAGGGCTCCAGAGCTCAGCGGATTTCAAACTGTGTGTGAAAAACTGTCAATACCAAAAAAGCTGATCTTCTCTCAAGCCCTTCCCGAAGGCATTCTGTCTGTTTAAATTTAGCAATTGGGACTGTAAAAAGTACCAGCGCGTCTGCAGCGAGCAGATTGATACAGCTCTGCTTTATCGGAAGGTCAAAGGGTAAATGCAAAATCCAAACGCACCCAACAACAACAAAGAGAGCTGTCTGGACATACAAACGTGTTTAAGATCAAGTAGCACCTACTGTATTTTCCCACATTAAAACAACAGCTTTGTCCCTTTGTATTCTGAAACCATTTGATTTCATTTATATTGTTTGCTGTATTTTGCATTACTTTCCTGTTCGCCTATATTTCCTCTTTACAGTTCCTAATGTTTCTAGAAGAGAAGCAGACACTCAATATAATTTAGACGCGAATAATGAGTGAGGTTGCAAGGAGCTTCTAATCTTTTGGAAGTGCATTTGTCCGATTTGATCGTACAAAACCCAATCCTGTTTCTGTATCCCAGTGCATTCTGTCGCTGGTAAGCAGAGTGATCCTAACAAATGAACAGTAGGTGCAAGTGCGCCCCCTGCTGTTCACAGGCATATCACGTTCCTTTGTATCCCACCACCGTATCAAACCAGAATCGATTTTTAAAATTTGTATTTATTTATTCATTTCATTTATAATTTGGGAATGCCTACTTAAATATCTACTGTTGATCTTCTTACAATTCCTTTCGTCGTTTTGCATTTAAAATATTTCATGTCACGTAGCCTTATAAGCGTTTCACGCAAGTTGAAGATCAGACTGCAGTTTATTGCCTGGTCTTGAATTCCAGCTCATGTTACACCTAGTGGACACAGACACACACACACACACACACGCACATACGCACACACACACACACACACCAGATGGCTATCTCCTGGACACAAAGCAGGTGTAAGTTTACCCTACAAGGCATCTGAACTGATACAGACAAAGCAACACACACAGAACATTTACACAAGCACAGACAGATCAATAGGGCATTCACAGAGAGCTGGGTCTAGCTATGTGCACACATTTAAGAGTGCAAGCATCAGGTTCAATTAGGATAGCAAGTTGTTTTCTCATCTGTGAATTGACCTCCCCCAACACCAGTTCACATTTAAACTAACCCTGATCCAGTAACGCAAGTGTTCTGCTGTCTTTACGAATATATTCGCTCTTCATACAAGGACAAGCTTGATTGAAAGGCACTGTAGCCACCGCTCTCTGCAGTAAGGGTGCTTGCACAAATCAATCCAGTTTTAATCACAGGGAGAAACAGGCCCCTGAGGCTAGCGCTGTTCTGCGTCTTTTCTTAGAAACCAGATCCATTAAACCTCTGAGAATTCCCTGGGAACGAACATCCTGATTTTAAGAAATAGATCCATTACCCACAACAAAAACTGTGTTGTATTATCTTTACTGTGATGGATAGTAAAAATCCATTGCCAAATTAGATCAAATGTATCAACGCAACATTTCATTTGGGAAGATTTTGTCAGATTTCAATCCTGCAGCTATATAACCATTACAGGCTTGCATGCGCACATCTTCTTCAATTTTAGGCTTTACCCAAGAATTCAAATACATATTTTAAGCCAAAATGTTTTGCCTACACCAAAATCAGACAGCTAGATATAATTCATCAGTTAATATGTCATGTAATTATACTCATTGTTTTTTTTTTCCCCCTATGAATTGGGTTCTGGGAAGTTAAATAAATCACTGCACAGAAGCTTTCTGCTACCCACAAGAAAATCAAACAGGAATTTACACAACAGTCAAAATAATGGAACCCTCCCAACCTACAGCAGTATGCTTGGGCTCAATGTGGTGCACAGTGTTCATGCGAAAGGCACATTCACAGTGGCTGAGGTAGTCCTTGTCTGCATTACCTCTTTATTCAAGGCGACTTACAGAGACTAGGGTGTGTGAACGATGCATCAGCTGCAGAGTCACTTACAATTACATCTCACCCGAAAGACGGAGCACAAGGAGGTTAAGTGACTTGCTCAGGGTCACACAATGAGTCAGTGGCTGAGGTGGGATTTGAAACGGGGACCTCCTGGTTACAAGCCCTTTTCTTTAACCACTGGACCACACAGCCTCCTTGTACAGCAGTTTGATCTATTGATCGTAGTAAAAACTGGAATGGGTGAAACTGCTCTGTAATAGGAGTCTTACTTCCATCCCTGAAGCAAGAGGAGTGACTAATCTGCTGCGCATCACACATTTAAACAAGCCTACGTTTTGCAATTACCAGCTTCTTAGCAGCCCATGATTCCTCAGTGGTCTGCAGTTTATGTCAGTTTTGGCCGAGCTGAGCACCTTGGCACACAGAGGACTGTAGTGAGGCTGGAGAGTCCTTTCAGACCAGCTGCAGTATAACTCCCTGTCTACACACTGTAGAGTGTGCCTGTGCTGGTACTTTACAAAGACAGATTCCAGTTCTGTAACACCACCAGAATACAGCTGCACGACAACACTGCTCATAGCATTGGCTGGACCGTGTGTGTCTACATTACTTGTAGTTAGATTAATACCAGCACATGCAGTACTTCCAGATTTTGTGTTTCTCTTTTATACAGCGAGAAGGATTGCTAGGCAACCAATTGTGGTGTTGCAAAGCAAACCACGAAAAACAATAAACAGTGATCTGACTCAATACATTGCAAAATGAGATCCTTATTAAGGGGAAATATACAGAAAGGGGACTCAGTGTGTGTAATTAGCATGCATGCTGTCTGTACTGTTAGTTACTTCTGTGTCCTAAACCACTAGAAATATTACCGGACCTCTGCATTATATTATAGGGAACATGTTAATTATTTAATTGCAACACCTTGGGTTGAGGGTGAAAGCATAAGGTTTTGGTACTCAGCTGGCCATTATAAAAACAAGCTTACCTGGCTATAGTATAAACCTGTTGGTAACATAAACTAAGGCAATATTACTGCGAGTAAACATGTAGCCTAGGTAAGCAGCGAGTACACACATGCACCTGCAATGACTGTTGAAACAAACGACCTGGTGCTTCTCATGCGTGTTTCGTTTTGCCTGCTTTCTCTCTATGTAAATATTTGGAAAGCAAAAGGCGGGTGAGCGCTTTTCATCCACAACCGAGCTGGTAACATGGAAATCTCGTTAAACGTGACATTTGCATCGTAATGTAAGGCCGATTGATATGAACACCACGTAGCAATACACAATTAAAAGCAAAACGTTAATGTGCATGTATACGCTTTTGTTCAAAACATGAAATATGAACCGAAATAGGAAGCATATACTGCTAGTTTTTCTAGGTCCTGTACAGTTCCCAGCACGGTTTCCAGCATAAATCAGGCAGCCAGGCCAGAGTTCAGAATCAATAAACACGACTTTAAGAATCACAACATTTCATTTTTGACGCAACTTACAATAAATGCACAGTTTAATCTCAAATCACACAGACTGGAATCCCAAATGATCAAAAACGTCATTTTTAATGTTTGTATTTGTAGCAACTAGCAACCAAGTATGGTAACTAACGCGTTCTCTTTTCACCCTATGTTCATTCTATTGATGTAAGTTAACGGGTTTTATTATGAATATTCGCCTTAGGCATTTTTTCAATTACATACTATATTTCCCTAGTCACTTTAGAAAGCAAATGATTAATAGGACAAAATAATCATGTGTGCTTTAATTGCTGGTAAAAAAAAAAGAAGAAAAAAAAAAAACATAATTACAGTATATTCTACTCCCGTGTGTGGGCCTACAGTAGTTACTGCTGCAGATCCCCGGTGTCTCCTGTCCAGCTCTTCCCACCTAACCCTCCCTCCTCCCCGGTGATTTGTATACTCACCTCCCCCGCGTTGGTGGTAACGGTGCTAGCTGTTGAAGCAGCGCTAGGGGTGGGTGAGCGCTGCAACGTTACGAGAGCCATGGCTGGGAAGGGCTACTGCGGGGGACTGCCGGGCCGGAGAGAAGCGATCCCTGGCAGGAGCCGCCGAGATTGCGCCTTAGTTTTATTTAGCTGGTTGCACAATGATCGCGTTAATAATGTAAGGTTTCTGATTCCGATTAATCCATGATCCACTTTTGACAGTCGGCCGCTTCAGAAAATCCTATGAATGGTATAAGGGCTGGTTGTAATTGTGGCATCAAGGCTCAGCAGCATAAGATGCACGTTCTTTCTTCCTGCATGTATCACTTGTCAGTTCAGTAAGGTTAAAAACACACACAAAACACTGCCAACAGGAAATAGGAGGGGCGGACGAGGATGCACAGATACCTCTCTTTACCGATGGTTCTATACGCACTGTATGTATATGTGTTCTCTGTGTGTGTGTAGATTCTGAATATAGGGGTCACTGGTCCAGGTTTAAATGAGCCGATGTGACGCAGTTTCTTCCTACAGTAAATGTGCCAGCCAGTTCACATCAGGCTCAGGGCTGCATCAGACTTCCAAAAAGACCCTAATACACTACTGGTCAAAAGTTTTAGAACACCTCAATTTTTCCAGCTTTTATTGAAATTTAGGCAGTTTAATGTCTCAATGTACTCTGAAATTAAAGCATAGAACAAATAAACAATTGGAGATAAAAAAGAAATCATGGAATCGTTTTGTTTAACAAAATTTAATCTAAATTTTTGACTCATCAAAGTAGCCACCTTTTGCAGATATAACAGACGAACACACTCGTGGCATTCTTTCTACAATGGAAATCAAATATTGTTCGGAAAGTTCTTCCCAACACTGTTGCAGAAGTTCCCACAAATGTGTTGCACTTGTAGGTTGCTTTGCTTTCACCCTTCTGTCCAGTTCATCCCAAACCAGCTCGATGGGGTTTAAGTCTGGAGACTGTGCTGGCCATTCCATGATTTGAAGCCAACCGTCTTGTTCTTTTCTTCTAAGGTAGTTCTGACATTGCCTGGAGGTATGTTTTGGGTCATTATCTTGCTGTAGGATAAACCCCTGACCAACTAAGTATACCAGAGGGTATTGCATGGCGCTGCAAAATGCTGTGGTAGCCGTTTTGGTTCAGGGTGCCACTCACTCTGTGCAAGTTGCCGACTCTGGATCAAGCAAAAGAGCCCCAGACCATCACGTTAGTACACTGGCTGGTGCTACGTATTGCAGTGGACTATACCATGCATGCATATTGAACACATACACTTATAATACTATTATGATGCATGTTTTCACGCTGTCATTAGACATTGAATTCTATAATGTTGCAAACCTGTTTTTGATCCTAAAATGATGTATTTATTCTCACTGTCCTCCATCTATGTGCATTTCTATCAAGATGCGTTGCATGCCATTACTGCTGTACCGTGCATTAAAAGAAATAACAGTTTGGCATATTCCTGCATATTTGTAGAATTTAAAGCTCTTCCATTTTCTCTCAAGCAGATGCAAGGGTTGCGAATATTGTCATGTAGTGCCCTTAATAACACATATTTTTTCTCATGTTATATGAGCAAATCTAATCATTTTAGGGAGTGTGTGTCTCTGTCAACTCTGCATTTGTTTTTAGAACCTCAGAACTTGTGAAATTCTAGCGGTGTCAGCTAATTCAAATTTTATTAGAGAATTCTAGAAATGACCAGGTTATTTAGTAATTTCGTAGGGTATTCTAGAATTTCCAAGTGTCAGTCAGTAAATACACCTATATTACATTCACCCCCTGGTTCTGTATTACAGATGAACGAGATAGTTAGAAAGTGTGTTGCAGGTGGAACTCGAATCACTGTGAATATATTTCATAATGCAATGAAATGGATTGAATTAGTGAAAAGCATACACCTGTAGTTAGACCTAAGTTCAACTGCAATGTATATCATAAACTGTTAATCTTCAACATCATAAGTCAAAATTGCAGAGTGGCTTTACATTTTGCATCAGGCACCTTTGGCTATGGTCCAGTACCATATTTATTCAAGCAGCATGTAAAAGACATAACCTTCCCTTCCTTTGGTTAGTTTTACTATCATTTTAACTACTCATCCAACCCTTGCGCAGTTCAATTACTTTTTTTTTATTTTAAATCCTTGTAAATACAAAAGGTCACACAGTGTAGCTCAGGGGAAAAAAAATTCCAAAGGGGTGTTCATTGCAAGCTGGCGCTTTGGCTGACCTGGGTTGGGTCCCATCACTCCCCGCGCGAACCAAGAAGGAAGCATAAAATGCAAACGAGGAACCGTCTCTCTGTGCTGTAGTTTAGTAAATGTTGGCATTCAGAAAGATATGCGGGCGATTAGCTGCTGAGGAGTTCTGTAATTATTTTAGTGTTCAAACTGCAAGCAATACACGAAAGCGATGCAGTAGCGTCAAGGGGACAGTTGCACTAAAAGAAGGTAACTCGCAATGTTTTGTTGCACTTCCAGACCTAACAATAGCTTACTTTCACTTACTGTATACTTACTAATACATTACGTATTTGCATGTGCGTTTTGATTAACTTATAACTTTTGTTAAAGTCTATCAAATACAAGGCTGTCGTGTTTTCTGTAGGACAAAGGTACCCCTGTGAGCTGGAAAAGACAAAACCAGTGAAAAATGAAATAAGGAAATACAGTTCCCCGTTAATTTACTCTGCTAGCCTCTTCCTTTTTGTGCTACAGTGCATCACCTTCACGGCCCACATGTGCAATCTAAAGTAACAGCGGCAGGGAAACCACTTCGCTACAAAGTGACAGCTAGGATAAACACTTGAGTAGCCTTCGCTACAAAGTAACAGCTAGGATAAACAGGTAGGTAGCCCAGCATCATAGCCTCCTTGCACCCCTTTCCAAAAGTCTGAGACACACATGTAAAAACATACGCATGCGCGCACAATACGTATTCAGAAACATGCGTGTGTGCGCATGGAATATACAAATACTGTCACACACGCTTAGACAGATTTTAAATCCCATATAGATACAGTAAATATTAAAATCAGTTTTCTTTCCATATATGATAACATAGAATACATTTATTAATGTCTTTTATAAGAGTAATACCTTCAAAAAGTGCATTAGTCGAAATGAACAAGTATACATTAAAACCCCATTTGGTGAAATGGTATTTTCTGTATTTGTATTGTTTTACACTGTGCAGAAATCGGGGTTCACACTGCTGAATGGATAATGCACCCACCCCACACGTTTGCAGTTTGGCACACATCATGACTGATACTTGCATCGACCAGATCAAAAACAGTATTAAACTAAGCACATTACACAACCCGTTGCTTTCTCCACAAGTGTGTGCATTTATATTAGTGTTTCTATGTAATACCTAATCTAACTACCGTGTTTGTGCCAAAAAAAACACGTATAGTCTGCTGTTCGAATGACTGCCAAAAATAGAATTTATCTCGCGTGAAAACTGTTAACTGCCTGCCCTTTGGACGGGGCTTTTTCTTCGCTCTCAAATTTAGCCCTTTTGAACTCCGAAAGAATATCTAGTTTGCACGCACTGCACGGACTGCACAGAGTAAAGAGTGCACAGATTCTTACTGAGGCATCGGTCCAGGAAAACAATTTGAAGGCAGGTTCGTATTTTCATATTTTTATTGTTTATTTGAGTAGGTCTGCATCGAGTGCTATTTAAATGTAGATTTTGTGTGTACTTCCTTTTGTCGAGGATTCATTGGAACTAATGTTTAATACAGGAAAAGTGGATGGAAAGTTTGTGCTTTTAAACGCGTTTCTGTGAACAGTCAGTGACGCCCATACACGCAGTATGAAAACAAGCTAAACTTTTCTTTCTTTCTTTCTTTCTTTCTTTGATCGACGTTGAAGTATATATTATTTACACTGCCAGTGGGAAGTATACTGTAATTTAGGGTGAATCACAGAATAAGCTATTTTGTTTCCGATGAGGGATAGTAGTGTATCTGCTGTCTGAACTGTCTCCAATTTAAACTTTCTGTTCTCTTTGCAAGAAACTGTGTGTTCATGACCCCTGTCTTATACTATACCACAGATCAGTGGGGCATCATGATGATAAAGGTGACACAGACAGATTTATTTAACATGGTTTTATGGTTTTGCATGATTTGCATTCTCTGCGATATTTAAGGAGGTGCCAGGGCAGAATTTAAAGGCACAGATTTTTTTGGCTGCAAAATATTAAAATCAATCATCAATTAATTACAGTTCTGTATTCACATTATTCAGCTGCAGAAGAGCACATTCTACAGTGTAAAGTATGCAGATCTATAGAGCTATGCAGCAGTCAAAGTAAACCAGCCCTAGGCTGGCAATGCTACAGCATGAGAGGAAATAAAGCAGGTGACTCCACCACCTATTAGGGCTAAAAAGCATGGGGATGCCCTATAGGTAACCAGTGTGTGCCCATTATACAGATACTGCATGTCCTAAAATGGCATTTGATATTTTTCAAGCATCTAGCTACATGATCGCAACTTACTCTGTATGTCAGGGATAGCAGCTTAGATGGGGATATGCAGATAGAGCATGGGGTCCAGATCAAGGTGATATGCAGTCTAGTAACCCCACTGGTCTCTAATTCCATTGTACTGCTGTTACCAGAGCTTTGTCTGAAGTGGCTGCAGGTACATTTGTGCTTGAATACAATGAGTTATAGAGTGTATATTGCTGCCCTTGAAAAGGAAAGGTTGTATTTTATTACACAGCGTTGATAAGTAACTCATGATACAAAAAAAGGAATATTGCTGATAAGTAAGGCAGTTGGTGTGATTCCAGATCCGGTCATTGAAATAGGTCAGGTAAAGTAATGCAGTATTAAAGATACCTGGAAAGAAACCTGTGGAGCGGCTGGGTGTTTGTCGATTTGATTACGTGGCACAGTCCTCAGACTAGCAGTGGCTGTACACAAGGATTAGACCATAAGTAAGCCCATATGGTCAAAGTAACTAGAGCTGCACAAACGGATTGTTCGACTGTTCGGATTGATCTCTCTGCAGGGGAGGGTGAGGGGTGTTGTTTGGGCTCATTTGCCATTGCAAGCGAAACGAGTGAAGAACCAGTGGCTTGGATTTGTGTGGATTGCTGTTCTCCGCAGAGGGTCTGTTTCTTCCTTTTGAAAGTAACCGTGTGTTTTGTTTTTTATTTGGCAGACATGCGGGTGGCAGTGATTGGAGCCGGGGTCATTGGCCTCTCTAGCGCACTGTGTATCCATGACCGCTACCGATCCAGCGTGACTCCGCTCATTATTGAGGTCTACGCTGACCAGTACACCCCGCTGACCATCAGTGACGGAGCGGCAGGGCTGTGGCAGCCCTACCTGTATGACAAGGGCAACGTCCAGGAAACGTATGCTGCTCTCTGTGCCTCTCCATGTATATAGTTGGATGTATTGTTATTTTGTTTGTTTCTTGTTATTGTGGAGATTGATATGAAAAGTAGTAGCATTGTAAGATGCCCTTTCAGCCCTGAAGAGGACCTCCTTCGACGCTGTTAAGTGTTAGCTTGCAGATGTCGATTTATTATGTAGGCTACCACCGAACTCCGGGAGACTACCTGCTTGCTAATCTACTTGAGATTTTTTATGGCTGTATAAATACAATGCTTGTTTGTATCTTCACAGCGTTCTAACTAGTTCGACACAAGATCTATCTAGTTCTTCCTTTTTTTCTTTTTTCTTTAGTAAATGGAACAAAGAGACGTTTGACTACCTCCTGACCTACATCAACGCCCCCGATTCAATCAAAATGGGAATATTCACCCAGTCCGGCTACAACCTCTTCACTGGACCCACACCGGTAAGCCTCGATTCTTGGCAAAAGCTGCCAGATGCATGGGAAATGAGTGGCTGGTTTTGACAATGCTGCTCATGTTCATTCTGCAGGACCCCTCGTGGAGAGACTCTGTCCTCGGTTTCAGACACCTGACCCCACAGGAGCTGGACATGTTCCCAGGTTACAGGTACTGGAACAGCAGGATAATCCATGTCTTTCACTCCCAGAAGCGTGGGTGGAATCAAGTTTTTGTACTAGGTACCTTTTCAGGTAGTCTTGGAACGAGATGTCAAGGACCAGTAGAGCTGCAGTCATGGAGACTGACAGAGGGTAGTGTTAGCCCTGCTCTGCATGTCATTCTCCAGTGGTGCGAATCCAGCCTTGGTCATCATGAGCACGAAGCATGTCATGACAAATATAAACTATAATATTAAACTATAATCTTGTGTATGTCTTGTAAGGAGTGGTAGGCAATTTGACTACTTGATATAGATCTTTAATATGTACAATAAGTATTATAGTACTGTATTCTGTTATAATGTAATGGTATACAATGTGTCACATAAATATCATTGTCTGTAAGATATATATTTTTTGACAGTATAGTGCAATCATTTTCTTTTGTGTGTTTTTGTCTATGGACACATCTGTTTTTTTTCCAGTTATGGCTGGTTCAACACTGCACTCATGATTGAAGGCAAGAGCTATTTACCTTGGCTCATGGACAGGTGAGTGTGAAAGATGCAATGATCCAACGATTCCCCTCTGCAAAGACACAGGGAACCTGCCTAGGACAAATTATATAAAGCACTCTGCTAGTTGGCAAAAGCCCACAAGTTGGTGCAAGCTCACACTATGCAAACGATATATACCTAGTGCCAGGTGCTGCAGTAATAATGTGTCTGCGACACCACAACCTCATTCAATGGCACAAAGCCACCCGGCTCATCTCCCTGCTCACTGTTCTGGCCCATACAGCTTCCTCAAGACATGCATTCAGTGTTGTGCAGATTGATTTACAGGTGGCATTTTGTCATGTCAGCAATTGCTAGTGTGTGGTACAAAGAAAAAAAGTTCAGTCCATAAACAAGTTTCCTAAATTGTTTACTATGGTGTTGCATTACAGTGTGTCTTATATGGGCAGGAGCAGAGAGGTGCTGCTGGTTAGGGATCCACAAGCACACCAGGTAGTGACAATGTGTTTTTCCATTGGATGCGTTTCATACTGGCTGTTTCATTTGTTTATTCCAGGCTGAGGGAGCGAGGAGTGATATTTTATCACAGGAAGATTGAGTCTTTCAGAGAGGTGAGGGATGTTTTTAAAACACTTTACAGTGGCAAATAAATAAATACTTTTGTTATACATTATAATGTTTTTTATTACAAGTGTTTTTTTTATTATTATTTCATGTCCCTTAATGAATGATTGGCCAAGAGGACTGAGTAAATAGTTACTGTATTAACAGAGCTTGGTATTCTTGTGGGTGCATGCATGCTGGCTGTGACTGCATTGTATTGACAGTGCATAGTAAAGTATTCCTGTGGGTGCATGCATGCTGGCTGTGACTGCATTGTATTGACAGAGCTTTGTAAAGTATTCCTGTGGGTGCATGCATGGTGGCTGTGACTGGTGCTCTCCCCTCTGTAGTACACTGCAGAAGGCACTAGCCAAAGCATTTGTCTACTCGACTTAGTTTCTTACAGTGTTGCGTCTCCCCCTGTAGCTGGTGGACTCCGGCGTGGATGTCATTGTGAACTGCACCGGGATAAGAGCCGGGGAGCTGCAGCCTGACCAGGATCTGAAGCCAGGCAGAGGACAGATCCTGAAGGTGGGTGTGCAGGAAGGGATGGGTGAGCCCAGCAGTCAGTCAGGCTGTTATTCCTTTCCCTAGTCAAACACAAGCTTCGATTCCTAGACAGCCCGGCAGAGCCTGTGTCCTATTTAACACAGGACAGAGCCGAAAAGCACCTTGAGATGTTTCTGTTCTTTCCCAGTGTGTAAAATGTAATCCATTCATTCTTTATCAATTCAAAACAAGCTGTGTTTCTTTTGTATATACTGTTTCAGGATGAAAATAATAGTATAAAACCAGCATTCATGGTTTTTTTAATGCTTTTATTAGGTAGCGGCTCCTTGGCTAAAGCATTTTATAATAACTCACGATCTCAAGACTGGAGTGTATACGACCCCATACATCATACCAGGGTAAGCAAGGGCAGGTTTCCCTATTACTGTCTTACATTTGGGTATCTGAGTCAAACTTCTCTGTAACTGCTTTAAGCTGCTCATTCAATCTCTTTTAAACATCCATCTTTTACCAAGATATGTGCACCTACAGATCATGTGTGATAAAGGTGAAAGTTATTATCAGTGTTGTTTTGCTGAGGCCAGCGTTGTGGAGGGGCGGGGGGGAGGTGGACCATTTTGTATGCAAACTTCAAGCTCGACTCTTTTTCATCCCCAGGAGTAATTCAGTTACCATTGGAGGCATCTTTCAACTGGGGAACTGGAGTCAAGAATGTAACTCCCAGGACCATCAGAAAGTGTGGGAGTCATGCAACAAGCTGATCCCCAGTCTCAAGGTTAGTGGCTGCAGTGCTCGGTCAGTGCTCCTGTCTTGGAAGAGACTATCCTGTTTTTAAACATTTCCCTTCAAAGGGTGTTTGCGGCTCACAGACCTGCTTGTTATGTACCAGTGAGTATGCCAGGAGAGGTAGAGAGGGGTGGCTGGGGGATGCATTATACCTGTGGGTCCGCTAATTAAGACTTGCATTAGTTTAAAACACATTCAGTGAATATCACATTTAGCAGAAACAGTAGTGTCTTTATGTAGGTGGTGAGTGTGACTGTTTTAAACCTTAGTAAAGTCCTGTCTGCCACTGTGCACTCTCGGCTCTGAGAAATGACTTGATTCCAACTCCTCAGCATGCCAGGATTGTGGACGACTGGGCTGGCTTGAGGCCAGTGCGCAGCAAAGTGCGTCTGGAGAGAGAGACCCTGGAATACGGAGCTGCCAAGAGTGAGGTGAGCTCCAGACTTCTCAATGTGTTCGACTGAAAGAAGGGAGGGCATGTACACTGCGTTCTGAATTAGCCACTGCTCACGCAGTAATATTGCATAGTTGATAATCCCAATTCTGGTAATAGGGGAAGTCATCTGTTTGAAAATAAGCCAGGAAATCAAAGGAATGGGGATATACAACCCCACCCCAATAAAGTTTGTCGTCTATTTATAATATTTCAATTAAGAACATCCATATTTCAATGCAGTAAAGAAAGTGAATTAACAATAAAACCGGTAAGCTGCGTTTGTAGCTGTAAATTGAGAGGCTATAGTTAAATGGGAACAGTAGAATTGACATGTACAGAGCAGATGTTCAAGCTGGCGAGCGGGTGGCAGGTCAAACAGGGGGAGTGTCCTCAATACCCCTTCTCCTTCACTCTGGCGTACAAACAAGTAAGTTGGCTTCGTTCTTGTCAAGGTGATACACAACTACGGGCACGGAGGCTTCGGGCTTACCATCCACTGGGGGTGTGCGCAGGAGGCAGCCAACCTCTTTGGGAAGGTGGTGGAGGAGAAGAGACAGAAAGCAAAGTCAAGGCTGTAACCCTGTCTGATCTGATCCCTCGAGCTCCAGCAACTGCGCTGTGCCCATTCCATTGACGTGAAGGCGGCAGTCATCCAAATCATGAGAAACTGGCCTCTCTTTGGCATTTTATAATTATTTTTTTACATGATTTTAATATGTAATAGCACTGTAAAGCGACAATGAGTAAGGTTAACCAGTGACCATGTCATTTTGTTATACAATAGCTAACTTGCTTCAGGAGTCTCTAATGATTAGCCCACCGGATTCAATATCCAGCCCTTCAAGCAAATGCAATGTAGGATGCATGTCTGTCTCTCCAGAGTCTGTCTCTCCAGAGGCTCCACGAAGGAGCTGCTTACCTGCTAAATATGTGTCATTTTAAACTGTATGTGTGATCTAGACTTTGTCTATAACAACATCTTTAATTCATTTGTCTCATTCTTTTTGTGTTTTTTCACTTCAAAGTGTGCCTACTCAAGTCAGAAATGAATACTGCTTTCAGAAAGCTCATCATCGTTTGCTTCTCATGGTGTGCAGAGCATTCTTGAAACTGAAGCACTCAAACCATCTGCTCATAACAGTCAATCTGTCAGTGAGGCCAAAAATGAGTGGGTGTAAAAAATGTAAAAACTGTAAAAAAATGGCAGAATGAAGAAAGGTGTTCCCGGGTTACATTTTTTTGTGGAGAAAATGAGCTCCCTGTTTTAGGATTGAGAAAGCCAGGTAGTTTGACAGAACTTCATTAGGTTCATTTGAATGTTGCAGTTGTTTCAAGAAACGAGTGTAATATGATGGACTGGTTGATACTGTAGCATAGACAATCAAAAAACCACTTTAGATCTGTGAGACTTTTTGAACATCATTTATTGTATCATACACATTTACATACAGTGCACTGGCAGGAACCTGTGCAGAGACACTTAATGAATTGTGAAAGGCAGGCATGAGAGAGAGAGAGAGTGCAGGACTTCACAGATCACCTTGTCTAACTTGTTGCACGATCTGTCCATCTTAGGGACAGGAGCTGTTTAAAATGGAGCGTGTGGAGCCAGCCAATACATCTTTACATTTTTATCACAGTTGTAAGTACAGTAATTGTTTCCATCTACAATGTATTGTAGCACATACCAGTGCTCAAGAGGGCATGTTATGTAACATGTTATGCTAGCAGACTGTGCCACTACTAGCACACTGTGACATGGTTTCCTCTTGAGTCCTGTCTCTGTGCTTCAGTTTGCATTGAGGATTCTTCATTAAGCATTACTGATGTCACCTCAAAGAACCCACTTGCAAACCTGTGCTCTGTGGCTGACTGTCTCAAGAGCTCTGTTCAGCATGGGAATCCAATCCACTTACACACAAAGCGCCTGAGCCTTTTACAAGTAAATGTTTTGTACACTAGAGCCCAGGTTTTAACCTAGCTGTCAGATATGTTGGGCAAACTTCTAACAATGATGGTATTTGTTTAGTCTAATATTCCGTGCACGTTACATTCTTTGTTCATGTGGACAATATTCTCATTATTTGCTTTTGGGCCTCCAGCATACAGCTGCAGCTGCTGTAGCAGATTTCACATAACTGCTTTTTGTTTTGACATTTTCATTCACCTAGCCTGGATTGTTACTCAGCTGGGGCATTGCTAACAAAGTCGCAAGCTGTCTTTTGAGTACATCCACTGTGAACATCGTATTGCTGCAGAGAAGCCACAGAGAGGTTTGCTTCTGTTTCAATAACTGCAGCAACGTTTGGGAAGGAAGAGCTTGCAGTGCATGTTGTGATACCCTCGTTGATAATTGAAACCGGGTATGCGAATGCAAATATGCAGCGTATTCAAATGAAATCTGCACAGGAGGGGCAGCAAAAGAAAGTGGTGAGAATCAATCGCAGATTCTTCACTAATGCTTCAGAGCTAGCTGGCCGTACAGTTTGATTGGAGGGCTGGGATCATAACACTGATCATACAGAGCTAAATGAGTACCACCATGACCAGTGAGAAAATACTAGATTAAAACCAGTACAGGTCTTAACTGGATCTGAAGCAGCCACTTGGTTACTAAAGCACCTCTTTGGGCCTCTGTCTCACACTTTCTGTACCAGTACACCCCACCCTTTGCCCTAAAATGAGCTGTGAGCTTTTAAGCTGGACTGTCGTGGAAAAATAATTAATGGCCTAAGCTGTTCACGTACATTAATATGACTTTAGGAGACACTAAATCTGCTGTGTTGCTTGCATGTCTTGATAAAACTCACATTTTGTAAGGTCATTACAGTAACAATATCTTATCATACAAACACATTGTACAGGCAGACATCCTTCTTAAACCCAACACTTCTATGTACAGACTAGTAAAGACCAGCCCAAATGGTGTTCCGGGGGTTCTGACCAGTCCTGCAGCCCCCGTCAATTCTGTGACCCCGAGCTGGAGCGGGGGATCCTCTCTGAGCTGTGGGACGCACGCCCCACCATCTCCTGACCCCACTGCCTGTGGCTGGACTCCTGCAGACCACGGCCCGTGGTCTCGATTGGCAAGGCGCAGGAGGCGATGGCAGCTAGGATGGAGCAGCAGCAATACACAGAGAGCGTCAGGTAGACTGAAGACTCCAGCATCACCTGGGGAGGGAAACAGAGCAGCTTTTGCAGGACTCGTTTACAGCTGTTTGCTGTGTGAGCTATTGTTGCTCCTACCTAGTGGTTTTTGCAGCCATTGTTTGAGGCTAACTTCTGCGTTCTAGTAAAGGTTCAGGGTTATCTTGAGTAAATTGCATTGTGTGTGTGTGTGTGTGTGTGTGAGTGTGAGTATGCACAATTCATTGTGAATGAAGGAGTTTCCTTACCTGTGCAATAAAGGGGGTGAGGAGAGCACCCACCCTGGCCATGCCACTGCAGGTCCCTAAACCCAGAGCCCTGGTAGCTGTGGGGTACACCTGTGAGACAAGCAAGCAGGATCAGCACCAAGATAACAGCAATACAAAGGGGGGGGGGGCTTCATGGCAAAACCAATGCATTAAATTATATTTTATTACTGGAAATCAGGGACTATTGAGCTTTTGTATATGAACTTCTAAATACAGATCTGTATATAATTATATAAAAGAGTCACCTTCCCAATGTTTCAGTATGTTTAACAGACCTTTGTCAAGGGAAAGTGTGTTAAAACAAACAGTGGAGGTACTTCTGGGCTTTTGATGCCATGGTAACTACACTAATTTATTTCTCTTTAAAATCTATTAATGATGAACAAGCTGCTATTCCTTTTTTATTGAAACCTCCAGGCATCGTGGTATTGAGTCTACAATGCATTTATTTTCCTTTATTCTTTTATATTATTTCATTTTTTCTAAATCTACCAATTGTGCTGCACTATTGCTTCGTTTGCTTTTTTATTTCTCAAGTGCAGCACAGCAGGTTTCTCACCTCTGGGGTGTATACATAAGCAGCTTGGAATCCGCCCGAAATGAAAGCTCTGGCAATGAAGAGGAAAACCGTGAGCGCCGTCCTGCAGAAATGAGAACAAAGACAAACACCAATGCATAGTTAGAATGACCAAGCCTTAACAAAACACACCGCATTCAAGAAGTTCTGACACCCTCACCTTCCGACGCAGGCCAGCAGCAGCAGGATGCAGAGTGAGAAGATGATGAAAGAGAGGGCCATGGTCTTCTTCCGTCCGATCCGGTCGATAACCCAGAGAGTAACCAGCACGCCTGCGAGAGACAGACAAGCAGGCAGTAAAACTACAAGAAGCCAAGGCCTTTTAACCAGGGGGGTCCCTCCTGCTCTGCAAGCCCTTTGGAATAGTGTTCCAGTCTGACGGTTAAGAGTGAGAGAGAGATATTGTGAGCACCTGTTTCTTCTTGTGATGCTGTAGGTAAATGATCCATTGCTTCAGCTCACTAAATTAGAATTATCAGGTACAACTATAAAAGAAACTCAAGTGGACGCACATGGTCAGTTTTGTAAGTTATTTAAACAGTAGGCATAGAACTGGCATAATGCTTTTCAGCACAGGAACCTGTTCATCTCAATCACAGACCGAAAAGGATTGATGGCGTATTTGTTTTTTTTAATGTCATTTTAAAATGCTTAATGCTGTACGTGGAGAAGATATTTGCCGGGGTCAGCAAGTTGTTGACCTGTTTACATATTCATAGGTCGCAGCATCCGACACCCCCATGGAAATCCAGTAAGTGAGACGTAAACAGGAGACCGGAGCACACTGTAACCACAGGCAACATTCAAATAATGTGTTTCCTCAATTTGAATTTGAAAGTTCAAAGTAAACTGCTTTGCTTTTCAAAGGTCTGATTTTTTTTTCACGGTATTCTTACTTTGGAGGCAATTTTTAAAGCAATGTGAATCAAATGTTTGGATTCATATCAAATGATTCATATTCATATATTTATTTCTGCAGCGTTCATGAGCTTTATTATTATTTTTTCTCCTCACAGCAGCAATTCCCCACACAGCTCAGGAGAACTGAAGGTTCAGTGAGTGTCCTCCGATCCCCCGAACGGGAATCCCCAGGGAAGTTAACCAGGTTAGCCACAAGTTCATGAACTCTTTACATATGTATATGGACAACTTGCATCAGTAATAGATAGCATACTATGCTGGTACATTCGTTCAAGCTCATTTCTGTTTTTTTGCTTCCCTGGCATGAATTTAATTTGGGTCTATCCAGTTAAAAATCCATCACGTAGACTGCATTACATTTTTATAAGGGATGTCTCCCAGGGCATTGTTTCCCAGCCATGCAGTCCGCCCTTGTGGTGAGCCAAGGGGAATGTACCTGGGAATTCAGATAAGGTGGTCCACAGGAGGTCTTTGTAGTCATTCTCGGTCAGGTATTTACATTCAAGGCTGCACCTGGGTTCCATGGTCCGTCTGCCCTTCGAAACTAAAGGGAGAAAGGGGGTTCTTATTTTCCCACATGAAACTGGTACTCTAGTGTGAGTTTTTTTCTGTAAGCTGCAGAAACTGCAATCTAATAGAGCTATTGATTGAAAGCATTGTAGTCACAGATAGCATTTGCCCAGCGCTAAATAAGGTAACTATCAAGACATTTTATATTACAGCGGCTGGCAATATCAGGTTCATTTAGTTTAGTGATATTTATTCTGGATGTACACCATTTGACACAGTTTTTGCTGCAGTTGAAATGTTCATGGCTATAAGAGATTTGTTGGGGTTATATTTTGTTTTGTAAAATACATATTTGAATTTGATCACAAAAGAAGATTTATAAAGAACAGCTAAAAAAAAGCCTTGTGCTGTCTCCGCACACAGCCTCATGAATCTTGTGCTTGTTTGGAAGCCATTGAGAATATGAAACACTCACCACTGCACACATCCCCTGCTTGGAACAGCTCGGTGGTCAGTAACACTAACCCATAATAAGAGAATGCGTTGGAGAACCTGAAACACAAGCACAGAGGGGCACATTAACCCTTGTGTAAATACTGTTCCAGCAGAATACTGAATCTGGAAGGAGCTTGCAATGCTAGATAACCCAGCTTCTACCCCGTTAGGAAACCAGGAGATCAATCAGTGGAGTCACAAGGGCGTTTTAAACTGTTTCTGAAGTTGCAGGTGAGTTGGGCTCCACTCACCAGATAAACCACAGGAGGACAGTGGTCCAGCGGAACTGGGGAGAGAAGAGGTCCCGAATCTTTCCACGGTCCTCCTGTAAATAAAAACACAACAGTTAACGGTACTAGCAAATAAAGATTTTGGCCATTCACGTTTTTCTCCATTCATGTTATACATGTCCTGCACACATACACACATAAAGCCACACATACATATAGAAGCACATTCCCATATCCCGGGATTCCAGTTCTCTCCAGTTCTTACCTGCCTGGCCACAGTAAGCTTCCCCAGTGGCATGGGGACTCCATTCTCCTTGGCGATGCGTTTCAATGTGGCCAGAGCTTTCTCCTGGTTCCCAGTTAGGACGTCGTACCTCGCACTCTCCGGCAGCCACTAAACGAAATGACACGCATGCAGCAGTACAGTACGGATCAGGATCTGCTGTCATGCTAGGGCTGCCTTGTAAAAAAAGACTTTGGTCTTAACAAGTCAGGCAGATCTACTTTATTCTCTTTGCATGGTTTTTGGCAATGCTGAAATCTACTGTAGAAACATAAGTATTAGCAGTTTGCAGCATCTTTTCATTGATGATCCTTACGACAGAAGGAGCAATGACAACCATGGCAATGTGTAACCACAAGGTGTCACAACGCCTCTAAGTGAAAGTGAAAAATCAACACAGGCAGCAATGTTTTTTTTTGGTTGTATCAAACACGTGCATCTTAAGTTCAAATAGCAGCCCCTAAATCAGTTGTTTAATTATCACTAAAAGGATGATGTTGCAACTAGCTTGTAGGTGTGCTTCAGTTTACAAACTCCACTATTGTCAGGCTGCTCTGTTCATCGCTTCAAGCAGTTACTGTATACCTACAAAGCACAGGACACTGAAGATCATGAGGGGCAAAGTGGAGAGGAGGAGCAGCCAGCGCCAGCCCAGCGTAGGCATCACCATGATAGCCAGGAGCACCTCGAACACGGTGCCCAGTGCCCAGAACACCTGGAGGGAGGAGAGGGGAGGGGGTCAGCACACATGGATGAAAATACCATTGAGATCTTGTTATACTGAAAGTGCATATTCCTCCGAATGATACTTTATCATTACAAGTCATTTCATTACCAACAGTGGCAACACAGTCGATTTGGAATAAGCATTGACAAGCGGTGCTGATACTGATATGGTGCAATAGTACTTCTTCAATAGATTGCACATTTCTATCAGTTCATATTATTGTGATACCATGAATTGCAGTACAATACAACAAACATCAATCTAGCATCTTTCATGTCAAGTATGGCAAACTATAGCGGCAAGCATTAAGGTATAAACCTGCGTGGATATTTGCTTCACAGTAATGTATGACAAAACCAACGGGAGCTGCAGTAAAAGTGCCATGCTTGTGTAAGTGCACTGGAGCTGGGCTTCAGTATAGCTGCAGTTCAGCCGCACTGTATCAGCCTGTAAGCTGCATTACTGTTCTCACTGCAGGCACAGTAATAGTATCAGGATTGTCGTACCTCTATCAGTAAAATGCACTTGGCTCTGGATCTCATTGGCAGGAATTCCGCATAGAGTGTTACCCTGGTAAAGACAACAACAGCTGAATTGCAGTCAAGTCATTGCAGTCAATCATCCGCCTTCATGCTGAGTTCCACGTGAAGGATTGGCACTGGCCCCACCCTGTACTCTGGGCTGGAATTTTCCCATAGCAGTATACTGTGCATGTGAAAGGCAGATTCACTATCAAAAGGATAATTGAAACACTGGTTAATTAGTCTTACACTGCCAGTCTTTTAGTTAAACAGCTGGAAGTGCCAAAGGTGGACTCCTCTAGCAGATCCTGGGGAAGCTAAACGATCACTTTGCCCCTCAGCACTTTAATAACATGGATACCAGTCCTTGATAAGGACTTCACGGTTAGGGTTCTTGGTATATTCTGCAAAGGCAATTTCGCCAATGCAGAACTCAGAACAATAATGAACAGCTTTTTCTTACAAATCAGTTGTTTCTAGATGTCTACATTACTTTAAAAATGCCCTTGACTCTGCACTTGCTTCAGTTATTGCCTGTAGGGTTCATCCTACACTCTCAAATACTTGCTAACTATTTGTGGCTTGTATGCTACGCATAACGCAAACCTTATGGAAAGAAGCTGTGATCAATTTATTCTGAACCCACGCTAATGGAATTCGGCACCTCTGCTAATGGAAGAAATACTACATTGCAAGTACTTATTTTTTATATGTTGACTCAAATAAGTATACACACCAATGCCACCTGCTGGGCATTTTAATTATTGCAACTCTCTGTGTAAAAAGTACATTTAATCTAAATCACAGGAGTGGGGAGTACTGGCAACTGTTCTTGAGACTGGGGGATACTGGTATTTGCTCACTACACAGATAAATGTAGATACTGCCCTTCTCTAAATGCCAGACTATATGATTATTCTGTGGTCACATGATAGACCTTGCTCTGAATATTCTGCTTCACTTACGACTGTGGAACTCCTCCGATCCCAATTCCCACCAGTCCTCTTAGAAACAGAATCCAGCCGTACACCGGAGCGAACGCACTGAGCACTCCATAGAACAGAGTCCACAACACACTGACCTTCAGGCCCTGGCAATGACACAACGTTATCACGTTATTCACATGTACATGGTAATGTAGTGAATAATTACTTATAGGGTCAGAGCCACAGGCTGTGGGGCTGTCTGCAGTGACCGGACTGAAATGCATATTCATTTCGGTCCCTATATATACATATGTAGATAAAGATGCACACACTGAGACTTACGGTTTTTCTTCCATACTGGTCGGATATGTTCCCCCATAACGATGAGCTAAGCATCATGCCAATAAACACTACCTGCTCAAGACACAAAGACACACACACTGGGTGTTACAACAGCAATAATAATAATAATAATAATAATAATAATAATAATAATAATAATAATAAACATTAAAAGTAAGTTTTTAAGTATTGTATTTCCAAATGTAATGAGATAGACATACAGAGAGAAAGACTGACAGACAGATAAATTGACAGATAGATAGATGCTCTATGTGTGTGTGTGCATGTACTTGATTTAATCTTTAAGATTCTTAAGCACTAATATAGGAAACAAAAGAGTGATTAGGTCAACACGTTGTAAATCCCTTTAGCATGGTTCAATGCATTTGTTTAGAGTACTCTAATCTTGTGCAGTAAACTCATTCACCCGTCCCACCGTTCCAGTAACAAGCAGGATGGTACAGCGTGTGTTCAGTGGCGATTAAACAGGAAGGTGCGGATCATGGTAGAAAGGGCTGTCGATAGTTGTTTGCCTTCCATGAAGTGAAAACTGTCCAGTAGTAAGGGGAGCAGTAATATTGAAGCTATTGGTAAACATACAGAGAATGAATGCCGGTGTGTGCAGCGAGAGCGTGCTTCCTGTAGTGAGGCGTGAGTCCTTGGAGAAGGGTGTGTGCAATGTGTAGCATGGTGCATGTCTGTATGAAATGAGATAAGGTCCGATACAGTACCGACGTGAGAAGTGCAACTTGCCAACTGGGTAACCTCCACTCACAGTGCAATTGCGGGGCTAGAATACTGAGAATCATCATCTCCATGGCATCGGCCATCTGAAGAGAGAGAGCAAGACAAGAGAAGAGAGCAAAGAGAGGCGCTCGGATAAGCAAGCAGCACCAACGTGGCGTTTCAATGGTGTTTGGACAAGCTCAGGCTGCCTTTATCTTCTCTTGCTGTTTTAATCAAATCTCCAAACCTGTGGTCCGTGAGAAAAATACCCCAAATTAGGGTTACTGCGTCTACCCATTCACTCCCATCTCACTGGTTAAACCCCCGAAGCATTCTTGCAGTTTTATCCTGTTTGTTTATTTTATAATTGCCTTATTGGTTTTTCCTTCAGGTCACTTGTCTTACCCATGCCAATCCAGTGAGAATGGAGAGTTTCCACTGGAATTTCCCAAAGCCAATGGCTTCCACTGCATCTTCCACCAGAAATGTATCTGTGACAAGAGTAACCAGAGGGTGAGTTTGGTATGACGTGTGCATGCAGTGCAAACACTAAGGGTGGAGCAATCCTTACTCTTTTCAAACAATATATACAGTATATAACAAAGCTGTATATTGATGTTTGTCTATGGCTTTGGTTTAACATAGAAGATGACCTCCATGAAAAAACACGTACCATTATCTGTTCAAACAGAATGGTTCTAACAATCATCATGGAGAACATCTATCTCATAGAACCATTGTTAAATCCAGGTTACCATCTCAGGTTTCAAGTAGTATCCCTTATAAAAAAAATTACCACGGTATCGATGCACTTTTACCATGCTATTTCTATGGTTATACCATGAATTTACCATAGTTTACCCTGGTTTGCCATGTTTTTTTTTAATATGCTTTACTATGCTTACCTATGCTTTACCATGCATTCACTGTGCTTTATTACACTTTGCTATGTTACTATGGGAAACTTTTACAAGAGATGTTACAGAAATTAGCTGAATACTATTTTGTATGAATGGCATAAACCCCTATGCTGCTGTGTGATGAGGCTGTGTTACCATCGGTGGGGTTTGCAAACTCCTTAGGCACTGCGGCTCTGCCCGCCAGCTCCATGGGCTCCAAGTCCCGGCGGACCCCCTCGATCTGAACCTCGTGTTCTCCGCACACAGCCTCATCCTCGGAGCGTGCGCTCTCGCCTGTGCGCCGGAACTTCACCACGCTGGAAATGAGACCGATCAGAGGACTCTGTTAAAGTCATGGTAATGAGGGGGGTCGCACACAGCTGGATTCATATTAAAGATGCAACAAGCAATTGATGATTGATCGTCATAGTTTTTATTTTGCGATCCACAATTAAACATTGATTAATCACCTTGGTATCCTATTTGGAGCCTCATGTAGCTAGCTGCCCTGTAACACGTGCTTTCCTTTTACTTTGCTAGGCTAATGCTCTTCTGTTTGTATTTGGTTTGTGACAAGAAATGACAGAATGTAATGAAATTGGGTGTCCTCTTGCTTTTTAATAATGCAATCAATAGTTGCAATCAATAGGAGGCTGTGTGGTCCAGTGTTTAAAGAAAAGGGCTTGTAATCAGGAGGTCCCTGGTTCAAATTCCACCTCAGCCACTGACTCATTGTGTGACCCTGAGCAAGTCACTTAACCTCCTTGTGCTCCATCTTTCGGGTGAGACGTAATTCTAAGTGACTCTGCATCTGATGCATAGTTCACACACCCTAGTGTCTGTAAGTCGCCTTGGATAAAGGCGTCTGCTAAATAAACTAATAATAATAGTTAAAATAGTTTTCTCAATGTATATATTGCATTACTGTGTATAGCAGTACATCAATTAATTCATTTGAAAAGGCATTGATTATTATTGATTACTACCTGTTCCATATTTAATAAGGAGATTGGTTTCTGAGTGCACCCTCTAATATGTATTTAGATATACAACTCTGTTTAGTTCATTAATGCTGACTCAAGAATGCACGTTCAGACATCTTGTGTTTCAATAGGATCCCAAATCAAGTAAGCCTAAGATCTTTTCAAACTGTTAGACACTCAGAAAGAAAAAGGTTGAAAGTGTTTGTCTGCTTGACTGTCCTACATCAAAGGATAAAGATCCATCTCCCCAGCACTTCCTTTAGAATCCTGTTCATCGTTCTCCTTTGAAGGCTGACAAACCACAAACAGAAGTTGCAGAAAACAATTCCCCAGAAAGTATCTCCTACTGTTTCAGTGCCTTTTTAGAAAGACATTTAGGTGGGCGGCTTTGGAGTTCTTAATCACTGTGATCAGCTGAGATAACCATTAAACATCCCTTTTCACGCTGGGATATGTTGAGCACAGAGATTTTCTTGAAGGAAGTACAGTGCAATGTAATTATCTCCAGCATGCATATATTTTCAGTTAACCTTTTTGAGCCTGATTCCCTAAGCTTGGTAACTCAGTAATATGATACAGTAAGTTATTAAAGACTGTTTTGATTAATTAAATCATATATGATATCATGAAACTGTTCTACAATATTACTGTCTTACTGGGAGCATGAGAATGAGGAGTTAAATTGGTATAACCAATTTAGGTAATTAAACTGCTTTGTCTTGTACCTAACAGTAACTGCTGTTTACAGTACAGTTAAATGAGTGCTAACTGATACTTTAAATCAATGTCATACCTCTTATTAGCTTTATCAAACTTTAGGTTATTCGCTTAAAATACAATGCAATAGATAAACTGCTGTATACTATCACCTACAGTATCAGCATACATTATGCCAAGGGAGATCAGGGCTGATATTAAAGGTAAGCAATGGGTTTTAAAAACCTAAATAACTCTATAGTCTAACAATATGTACATGTTACCCAGCGACATCTGAAGTTTCTCGTGATGAGGATGTGTAATGAATGTTAATACATTGTAGAAAATACTTTTATGCAGACAAGAGAAAATGCTACAGCTCACTCCCAGGACCAGCACACGGGGAAACAGAAACCTGGTATGCAAATTGCACATCAGTAACAGCTGCTTAAAAATAAAATATTAATTAAGGCTCAACGTGATCTACTTATAAGAAGATAATGGCTTTGGTTCAACATATCCTCTCACCGACGATATCAACAAAACACTGAAGAAAAGTCTGTCTATCCATCAATGCATATATTCACCTGATCTACATAAACAAAATTCATGACAAAAGAAAATCATAAGACTTGAGTAAGGTAAAAAAAAAAAAAAGCTTTTCTCTGAAGGTATTTTCAGCTGAATTATATACCTACATATGCCCTGTTGTAACAACTAAACGTGTAACTGCTGTATAATTATTATTATTATTATTATTATTATTATTATTATTATTATTATTATTATTAATAATAATAATAATAATAATAATAATAATAATAATAATAATAATAATAATAATAATAATAATAATAATAATAATATCATATTTTGTATGAGATTTATTTTTATAATAGTATTAATATCTTAATCTCGATAGTAGCTTTATAATAGTACAATCAATGAATCATTGGATCAGGTACCAGTACTCATACGCACCGTGTTAATAAATTAATTATAAAACCACTATGCCAATAACACCGGTAAACATGATATATAAACATGAAATGAGATTACAGTAAGTGGGCGTATTATATTATATGAGCAATTTGCAATATACAAAATGAAAACTTGACATAATTAAGTCAAATTAAGACCATACATTCAATATATGGATTCCAGCCCTTGTCTTTGCTTTCTTATCAATAAAAGCTGTAACTTAATCTAAAAATACAATTGCAAATAAATCATTATTTTCAATAAACTAATAAAGTGGGTGTATTTTCTGTTTGCATTTGAGGCTCGTCAGGTCCCGGCTAACCGAAACAAGACATTGGGAATGTTTACAAAAAAGCAGTCTGTTTTGCAAAAGGCCGCGGCGCTTTCCTACCATAAATGTATATTTCGGCCGTATTCGATGACAGCTTTTGAAACGTATTTAACTGTTACTTACGGCAGCTGTCTCAGCTGGAATAGGTCATCATCCATGGCAATGGCGTTTTTCGTGGTCTGCAGGTCCTTTGTCTCATTGCCGTTCCATTGTTATGAGAACGAGCTGAGATTTCAGCACTACAGACTGCTGGACAGCGACTCACTCTGATTATCACTGGAGACCCGGCGGAGGGGCGGTGTTACAATTTCAGCTTCCCGTGTCGTGTCCATGGGCCTGGGATTCAGTGGCTATTCAGACCCGTCTGCTGGCAACACCATAAATTGGTCCCTAAATCAATGATATTATTTTGTTTTTCATTTTAATTGTGCTTAATATTGTTACTTTGTACTGCAATGTACACGGAAAATAGGATTAAACCAATTAGTTAACATAATATTTCCTTTAATGTTTATAATTAGTTTATAATTTTATGACACACTGGCTTTCCTCTTTCCTATGAGAGTTTATGCAGTTTTAACACGTTGGAAATACATTGCATATGATGATATAATAACCGATATGTTTTATTTATTTATTTATTTATTTTTGTTAACATTGTGATGTAATAGTCAAAAGTCTGCCTCTTCCTTCTGGATCAGTAGTCTGTATATTAGTAGAATTACACATTATGGCCATTCACTATCTGCTATATGTCTATATGCTATAATTTGATATGTTCTGTTTATTATTATTGTTTATTTAGCAGACGCCTTTATCCAAGGCAACTTACAGAGACTAGGGTGTGTGAACTATGCATCAGCTGCAGAGTCACTTACAATTATGTCTCACAAGGAGCACAAGGAGGTAAGTGACTTGCTCAGGGTCACACAATGAGTCAGTGGCTGAGGTGGGATTTGAAACTGGGACCTCCTGGTTACAAGCCCTTTTCTTTAACCACTGGACCACACAGCCTCCTTCTGTATTCAAAAAGTGACTCAGGAAGGCCAGGTGCAATGGCTAGCAATAAATAAATCGAAACCATCTCTGTTGATGATAAACCAATAATGGATTGAGTTCGTGATAGAGTACATTCTTTCTAAGCCTGTGATTTTCTAAGTTACTCTTCTCTTATGACCCCTGGGGGTTTTATAAAGAACCACATGGTGAAGTCGTGCTTTCTATGGGACCCTTACTTTGTTCTATATTCTATATACTGGGTTGTATAACCAAGCGGTTCCAAACAGAACCAATAATGGTTCCATAATTACTAATGCCATGTTGCAAATGTTGATCAAACAGTAATTATTAATACATAATGGCGATTGTTTGTGGTAACAGTAGCACCTTCACGTGTATCGTTGTTGTTGTAGTTATATGATTTTATCCCTCCAGTCAGACTTCAGTCAACAGAAGAGCTCCACCACACAGCTGCAAGACACACAGACACAAGACACACACACACAGACAGACACAAGACACATAGACACAAGACACACACAGAGACACAAGACAGACAGACACACACACAGGCACAGACACAAGACACATAGACACAAGACACACACACACAGAGACACAAGACAGACAGACACACACACAAGCACAAGACACACACAGACAGAGACAAGACACACAGACACAAGACACACACACACTGTTAATTCAGTGTGCATTCAGCTCTCCAAAAAAAAAAAAAATTGGATGATGGGTCCCTGCACCGTGCGTCATACCCCTAGATTAGCATGACTGTAGGAAGAGAGAAGATGAGTCACCCAGTATCAAGGGCATGTATTCAACAACCAGACACTACCGTTTACTGCGGGAGTGACATGGGTACTCATTTCTGTTCGGAGATGAAAACGTAATTGTTTCATTTAGAATAATAGTTTTTAAGCCGGATAAAAAAAATACAGATGGCTTACAAAAAGGTCCTAACCACTGTACTATTGTAATGATACAGATAATTGGCGTTATATAATTATCAGGCTATGCACTGCATTAGAAAAGTGTTCGTGCAAGAGGAGGAACTCCCTGTAATTCAACAGGTATACTTTTCATTAGACGCGTTATTAGCAAATACAGTTTAAGTATATAAATACTGAAATGTGTTTTAAAATAACTTAAACACGACTTGGTCTTCACTGTGGCTGGCGAAAACAGCTTGCCCAGAATATATTGGAATACGTTTATAATTTTAATTCTTACAGTTAACACGAATGAAAAATATTAATATCTAAATAGTTGCAGCTGTACCGAGGTAGCTGTTATGTTAGTGCGCATTATTAACGTTTTAAACGTTGCACACGTCTAATCAGCCTGTCGCTTCGCTGTAGGTGTCGTTTGAACACATAAGCGCATCCAAACTAACCCGAGCGTGACAGCGCCTGCTTAGCAACCAAAATAGCAGGGCGCCCTTCTTTAAATCCATCCGGGGGTTCATTTCCTGTTCCGCACTTAATTTTCTTCCGGATGGGGCAACGGAATCTTTAGGTACTTTGAGTTCCCCTTGCAAGTTTCCTCCGCCTGTAGCCCCATCTGTGGAAGCAGTGGCGAGGATGCAGTGCAGACTGGAGGCCGCAGACAGGCTTGCCAGGGAGTTTGTGCGGACGGGATCTGCTGTCAGGTCAGAACCGAACCGGCTCAGAATAGTAAGGGGGCTGGGACAGGAGCTCGGGAAATAAAATGGTGGTGTCGGTCGACTGATAAAAAAAAAGTGCTGTGGGGAAAAGACGCAAATGGTATTGAAAAAGCGTAAAACGTTTATTGAATTACTTGAGATGATTGCTTTGAAACTTTAAAGCTACGTATCATTCAGTATTGCATAATGTATTGTTGATACGTAATCAGGAGTCATAGTTAATGTTGTTTATTTTGTATTCAAATGTACATACGCAGTTCGTACAGCAGTGCAGCGCTCAGCTTGTGACTTAAATACGTCACTTTTTACTAATCATTTCCAAAACAAGGTATTAAAAAAAAAAAAGCTATTCTGAAATTGTTTCGCTTTGAATGCAGTTTAACGGCTGTCGAGTCAATGTGCTTAGTTTTATGATGATTCATGTGAAATTGACAAGGTTGTTAGTAGGACTGTTCTGTGAACATGTCCGCCGCTGTGACACGAGTAACGTCTTTATAATAGACCATGTTATACTATTATTTGGTGGCTCCCTGTTATTCTGTATTTTAATATAGAGTGATATGGACTGTCGTCTGGGCCAAGGAGAACTTTATCAAAGTGATGTTATTAATGTTAGAACTGTTGCTGTTGTTTGTTGTTATTGTTGAGTTTGAATCTGATGTTTTTAGAACGGTTCATTAAAAGTGCAATTATGCATTACTAGTTTTATTTTAACATTTGAAACGTTGGAAACATAATGTGAACATAATTATATTATAATAATACAATAGCAAAAGAATTAGTCCATTACACATGCATACATTTCATATTGAATATCCCTTAAACATTTATTTTTATTTTTTATATTCCGGTGAGTGACATGAGGTCACTTATTCTTTGAATGGCGTCACAGGCATCTCCCACCGCATTGGTTGGTAACCATTATGACGCCAGACTGTGCAGGAATTTTGCAGCTGTCAGAAATCTAATATTCTTAAAATGTCTGCATAGCATCTTAAACGGGTTGGTAACTAGCTGTACATTACTTAAGATTATGAGATGTTTCGGTATTTAAATTTGATTTCTTTTGGGTGTTTCTTTAGAAATAAAATGGTGAAAAACTGGGGAGTGATTGGTGGTGTAGCAGCTGCTCTGGCTGCCGGAGTGTATGTGCTGTGGGGACCCGTTACAGAGAGAAAGAAACGAAAGAAAGGTAAGTGCAGCATTGAATACGTTCTTCAGATAAATTATTATTAAAAGCTAAACAACGATTTGAAATAGTCTGAAACATTATTAATCAGACAGCTGTTAAAAGAAAAAGTGTGGAATATTTAGAACTTTTATAATATGCAACAGTTTTGGAAATCTGAATTTTAGTTTCGACTGTATAGGCTGGTTTTACAGACCTCTGGAAACATTACATCGATTATAAAGTGATCAGTATATGTGTCGATTTGTGTATGATTAAATAAAGTAGGCAAATGCAGAAACTGATTATTTTTTACTTAAAAACCCCTGTGTGGTGCTGGTTGTCTGCCAGACTGAGGCTTTTCCTTTATGTTTCCTAATGCTAACTGCTTTTATTGCATTTCGTTGATATAGGCATGGTACCTGGGCTCCTGAACTTGGGGAACACCTGCTTTATGAACTCCCTGCTTCAGGGCTTGGCGTCGTGTCCCTCCTTTATCCGCTGGCTGGAGGAGTTCACAGGGGGGTACAAACAAGACCAGAACCAGCAGCAACAGCACCCCCAGCTGGCTAGAACCCTCCTGCAGCTTCTCAAGGGTAGGTCAGCAGCAGAGAGAGCAGGGCTGGCAATAAGACTCCTATTGCATAGCAGTTTCACCCATTCCAGGTTTTCTTACGAGCTTGATTAGCCACAATGTATAGGTAACAAGCTCAGGTGTGTATTATTAAACTCACAGTAAAACCAGGAATGGATCAAACCGCTGTGCAATGGGAGTCTTTATTTCCATCCCTGGAGAGTGGTATTTGGGTATACCACGCCAAGCTGCTTTGTTTTAATGAAGGTTCGACTTGTTTTAGTGAATCCAGTTTTTGGAGCAACGTTGTCTCGTGTTTGCAGCGTTGTCCACGCAGGAGCTGGCGGAGGGTGATGTCCTGGACGCAGGGAAGCTGCTGGAGGTCCTCCGAATGTACAGATGGCAGATCAGCTCATTTGAAGAGCAGGTAACTTTCACTTTGTTATAAAACCAGTCACTAGGGGAGCTAGTGGAAGGGGCCTTATGGTTTAGTCAGGTTTATATCTTTCTAATAAAAAACAGTATACCTACTTACTCATTCAAGAGGTGGAGTGCTGGACTTGATTGTGGGTGGGGTTACCATATGACTCCATGTACTCTAGGACAGTATGCGACAGTATAGGCTTTTCAAGTCCCATCACAATTCATTCAGGTATGTTTTACATGTACCTTTCACAGAAGAACTACACTTACCTGTACTGTGCCAAACTGTCCTAGTGTACATGGAGTTATATGGTAATGCTAATTGTGGGGGCACTTTACAAACTAACCAGGTATGTTGTAGTCCAGGGCTAAATGAACCAAACCGATTACCAGTTCTGATAGTCATCCAAAAAAAACAAAAAACAGGCTAGTTTACTAAGCTGACTAAATAGTAGCAACTACAACGTTTCAACAGATTTCTGCTCATTAAACATGTTTAAAAACACAACATCCATATGCTGCATTGCATGCTGGCTTCTACCAAAGATTCCGGATTGTCCTTTTGAAGCCCATTTCAAAGCCTGTATGGGATAGTTTTTGTGGAGGTCAGTCCGCTGGGCAGCCCTGCTCTGGTCCTCCTGATCTCTGTTCTCTTTGTGCAGGACGCACACGAGCTCTTCCACGTGCTCACTTCCTCTCTGGAGGAGGAGGAGCGGGCCCGGCACCCACGCATCACTCACCTGTTCGATGTTCAGTCTCTCGAGGTAAGAGGCCCCCCCCCCCCCGTGCACCAGCTGTGAGGCTGGATGAAAGCAGCGCCCTGCTGGAATTCAAATGAGACCGAGAGTTTGTGCTTCTACTGCTGTTCCATCACCTGCTGTACTGACCGCGTCTTCTTCTCCTCGATTGATTCTTAGAGCGCCGCAGGGATGGATGAGAAAAACCTCAGCTGCAGGAGTCGAGGTGAGGGGCTTTGTGTAAAATACTGTACGTAGGGTTTAGTTACAGGGCTGAAATAGTATCCCGTGATAGAAATGTTCTTCATTTATTTAGACTACGTATGGGTCTTGCCAAAAAATATAGCGTATCAGTTGTATAAAAAAAAAGTAAAAAAAAGGGGTCAGTCCTGTAAAGATGTGATATAAAGATGGGCAGTTACAAGACACAATGGGCTCAGGGAATAACTAGAAATATCCCTTTAGAAGCTTTACAGACATTGGAAAAAGAGGGCTCAAATTAGCGCTCTGTTGCAATATATAATAAAGCCTGAAATGGCCATTGAACAGTGTGTCTTGACAGCTGCTGATTTTTATAAAGCATACTGGTTATCTGTTTCTGGATGCAGCAATTACCTCAGGTACAAACTCAATATTAATCCTAGTCTTGAATTCCAGGACCTTTGCATCCATTACCAAACTCGTGGCAATCCCAGCATCCTTTTCATGGACGACTGACCAGTAACATGGTGTGCAAGCGCTGTGACCAACAGGTGAGGAGCGTTCACTAGTAAAGGATGTGACACGAGGTGCAGGACCTCAGTGATGATGATGATAATAATAATAATCATTTCATTGGTTTGCCCCCAGAGTCCAGTCCGGTATGATTCGTTTGACAGCCTCTCGCTCACCATTCCTTCAACAACTTGGGTAAGCACAGTGCTCAAGGTAGAATGAGGTGAAATGTCTGTATACAGATATCAGTAACACTCATATAATCACACAATAAGGATGGTTCAATATGTTGGCAGTGGCTGTAATTTCAGTGTGTGCACATGTAAAAATCTGGTCATACAGACAGACAAACATGGTACCCACGGATTCTGATAAAATTGTAGATATCTAGATATACGTGATTTAAAAATGTAAGCATGATGAACAGACAGGCATGCATCTGTCGCACGGTTCTGAGATTGACCATGTCACTCACTCAGGGCCGGCCTGTGACGCTGGATCACTGTCTCCAACATTTCATCTCTTCAGAGACGATCAAAGATGTGGAGTGTGAGAACTGCACCAAGGTAGGTGGCAGCTAATCACAAGCACGTGTGTATCGGAACATTTGAAAACAAATATATTGGTTAGTTTTTATCAGTGTAATCTCATTGACTGTGTAGCCATCAAACGACAAACCTTCACCAATCAGCCCACTGGAGCTGCCATAGATTTTGAATCTTCCAGCTTTATTAATGCAGTTTTGTATTGTTCTTTATTAATGTTTCTATATTTACTGTGTTTTTCAGATCCATGCAGGTGGAGTGTTAAATGGACAGGTTGTGGAAAGCCAGAGGACAACTTTTATCAAGCAGCTCAAACTGGGGAAGGTAAGTCCAGTTCAGATGAATTGTGTTCGTACTGTAACATGGAATGTGATTTGGGGTTCAACGCTTCTTGTATCAATAACCACTCTCCCTTGTCACTGCTGTGGTGCCCTCCCAGCTGCCCCAGTGCCTGTGCATTCACCTGCAGAGGCTGACCTGGTCCAGCCAGGGCACGCCCATCAAGCGGCAGGAGCATGTGCACTTCACAGAGTTCCTGTCCATGGACTCCTACAAGCACAGAACGGCGGGTCAAAGGTCACAGCGACAGAACCGGCCAGCCAGGCCGAGCATTCCGGAGGATAGCAGGGTGTCTCCCAAACCCTCAGGTACTGTCTGAGTCCTGAACCCTAAATCTGATAAATAAACAAATACATGAATCCATTAATTAACATCTAAGGAGGTATTGAACTTCACTTGTAACAGCAAATTACAATATTTGGCCACCAGGTGATGGAAGTTCAACGAATCACATAGTAATTTGCACAGAAACGGGAAGTGATTTTGAGTTTGAGTATTTCTAACTACACCTCCTGTTTTGATTGGCCAGATCCAGACCAATCAAACAACAACAAAAAGCCACTGACGAATGGAGCATGCTCAGCTGGGTGCCTGCCCCACTCCACAACAAGCCCCCCATTTGCCCTCACCTACGAGTGCAGGTGAGTAGACGTTTACAGCAGTGACACATTTTGGGAAATACATGACCACTGTAACTTGGTTCTCTCTGTCTCCTCCCACAGTTCATCTGTCTATCTCTTCCGATTGTCAGCTGTGTTGGTCCATCACGGAGACATGCACTCGGGACACTTTGTCACCTACCGTCGCTCCCCTCCCTCTCCCAAGAACCCCTCCGCCTTCAGCAGCCAGTGGCTGTGGGTGTCTGACGACTCTGTACGCAAGGCCAGCCTGCAGGAGGCGCTCTCCTCCAACGCCTACCTGTTGTTCTATGAGAGGGTCCGGCCAGCCTCCTCACTTCTGCGCCCCAGCCCGAGGCTGACGCCTGAGGAATGAGAGAGACTGTATCGCCAGAGATCCTGCAGATAGGAATGCATTGCACCTGCCTCTGCCCTGTGTATGATCAGTCAGGTGGATTCAGATAACCAGTCTTGAGGTCCTTCCTTAACCTTAACCACTACAGTACTGTACTGATGCCCCATGTGTGTTGTGAACTTTCCTCCTATAGCTGAAAAACCTTTGTCTTTTTAATACACAGAAACGAATAAGTAAAACATAAGAGGAGATACATGATGTGTCACTGTATCAGTATTAAAGTTTTACTGTCAAATGGCTATACATGAAAGGAAAGTAGTCATGGCTCATGGAAAGAGACCCTATCCTTGAAAGTGGATGTGCAAACAAGATGCAGCAAGATCTGTACCCACCCCAGCCACTGCTAAGAGGGGGGAGGGGGGAAAAGTAGAAAAGGGTGTGATTCTGTGGTACTGTTATGTAAAAACAAGCATCCAAGTTATTGTAATATACTGAGCAATGATTCAATACATGCTGAGGACTATTTGTATTATTTTTTTTTAATAGAATATAAAGAAAAGAGCATCATTGAAGTAAACCTGCCTGATTGATTCAGTCCTCATTATTTCAATTAGCCAGAAATGAGGTTTAACTTGACTTCCAAGACAGATATTGAAATGTTTATTTGAATAGTTACTGGAAGAAAAGTTTTTAGCGTTTCTGTGCTGACTCAGAGCTAAGATTGAATATATCGGGGCTGGTTTGCCAGGTTGGGAAATGTATAGCTGGTCTACATGTGGTATAATTGAGGTGTGCTTAATGGATGATACTGTAATTGAAATGGGTGGGACTGCTATGCAATGGGGCAGGTGTCTTTAATGTATTCCTTGATTTACAGCCAGGGTTCTGTTATTGCTGACTTTACACACAAGCGTTAGCTTATACTACGAAGACCCTTGGATTGCATTGGCTTAAAACAAACCCATTGCAGTCCATGGGATTTGTAGTATAGGGGGATTACATTTAGACAGTGTCACACAAAGACTTTTTAGAAGATTCTGACTATTGATTCAGTCAGCCAAGTAGCAGCAGCTACAACAGAAAAATCTCCCCCTGCGTTGTTGTGCTGTTAGTCAAGATTAATGTGAGAATGTATGTGTGTCTTCCCAGTGAATGTTTGTACACCTGTTAATATATGCTGCCCATCTTTGATTTTTTCAGTATTACCTGCGAATAATGTGCGATGTTGTACATAAATGTAAAAATAAAATAAATAAATTGCACTAACAGGTATATGTCACAAATTATATATATATATATATGTTGTGGGAACTGAAATCATGCCATATGTGTATTTTCATAGTTTTAAAACATAAGAAAGGAAATAATATTATTCATAATAAAACTGATTAAATAAGATTACCTGTGTGGTTTCGTTCATGTGGCTCATAATCTGAATGGTGTAAATATGAGTGGGAGAATAGCACCCTGTAGAATACAGCATCTCACAGGGATGTGAAACACATTGACCCACACCATCACTTTCAAAGTGGCATTGTGACTTTATAATAACGAATATAAACAAGCATAAAAGAGTGTAATAATTCTCTGCGTTCCCAGGTTCACATCAGTGCGCCTACAACACTGTGCACGTAATCACTCAGCAACATACTATTGCAAATAATGTTCCAGTGATACAGTCCTGTTATTTTTGGCTCTTGTGCCGCTTGATGACCCTGCGGAAGGTCAGGCTGATCCTTGGGGTCAACACCTTCTTGCGGACGGGCAAGCTGTGGTACCAGTTGACGTTGGTGGGCCAGTTCATGAGGAGCAGGCTGCCGTGCTGCAGAGCCACCTTGACCGGCTCGATCTTCCTAGCTGCGTTTTTGCCGCGCGCCTCCTGGTGGCGGAACACTAGATCCCGGACCACCCCGAAGGAGACAGCGGCGATGGGGCAGGTTGGGTCCAGCTCCCGCTCGTCATCCTGGTGCTCTCCTATGTGGTCATTCCCGTCTTTGTACCTGGGAGACAGCAGTGTCGAGAGGCACTTCAAGTTTAACCCTTTCATGCAATGAAATATTCAAAATAGCTGGGGAAAAAAAAAAGTTTGGACAAATAATAAATACATTTTTCATTGAATCAGCCATTACCTGTTCACCAGCACGAAGTTGAACGTGTGTCCAGTGGCCTTGGTGATCTGGTCTCTGATGATCTCCAGGACAGGCGTCCAAGGCCTGGCCATCAGCTTCACCCCGGAGAAGGAATAATTCAGCCCAGGGTCTCCGTAAGTGGCTTGCTTCCTCGGAATATTGTGAAATTTTCCAAACACCTGCACTTTCGCCAAGTCCCCTAGGTGTGATGAAAAAGGCATCCGATTATTCTAAGTGAGGCAATCAAAAAATATTTCACTGCCGGGAGAGGGATGCCTAATCTTACACAAAACTATCCCAGTCGTAACCATTTATACACAGAACAGAGCTATTACACAGGAGCAGACAAGCAATTAATAAAGTGAGAGGAATCTTCATATATGAACAATGCAAAGAGGTATTACACTACCATAAATATCAACCCTTTAAAAGTTTACTATGGTAACTTTGCACAGTAATTTAGCAGTTTTCCATGCTTTTCCCATGGTTATACTATGCATTTACCACAGTCTACAATTGTTTGCCATGCTTAAATTCGTGTTAACATACCTCTCTGGGCTTTACAATGCTTACCTATGCTTAATCATGACTCTACTATGCTTCATCACACTTTGCTATGGTTTTACTTTGACTGTGTAAATAACTGAATGCAGGTGTCAGATCAGTAGTCCGCATACCTGCCTCTCTCTCGATTTTGGCTTTGATAGCTGCCTAGACAATCGAGCCAGGTTTTACACAGCATGCATTTCACCAGAGTCCGTGTTTATCAGCCTGCAGTACCTGAAAAGTACTCCACTTCCTTCTCCAGCTGTTGAAAGTGACTGTCTGCTTGGAGCCTGTGGAAGAGCAGAGTGTAGTCACAGTCCAGTCCCTCTGCCTCAATCTTCTTCCAAGGAAGGGGTTCTGTAAACTCTGTGTCATCCTCCACTAAGCCACTGCAGGACTGAAGCCTTTTCTCAAGCCCTCCTTCGTCTTCAGTGTTTCTCTCACCCTGTTCTGAGCCGGATCCTGCATCCTTCCCTTTCACCCCAGTGGGATCCAACTTGCGTTTCCATGTTCTGGTTACAAATGTATCCATCTGAAATCCTGACAGCAATTACTCCGACACGGGACAAAAGATAAATATACAGTCACATTTCTATGATCTGAACAATGGGACCAGGGGGTGCTCTGGTAACCGAATTACGAAAGGGACATTTTTACATGATTAAAAATATATAAGCCTAATTCAGCCCTTTACCTGTAAATATATAACCTACAGTACTGCACTGTTCTGTAGATACCACACATTGAGGTCTGAATAGCGCATTGTCCTTGCAAACAGGGCAGAAGTGCACAGCACACACCAGGACAGGTTAACAAGGGGTTGTTTGGATAACCAGGGTTCCGATAATCAAAGTTTTACTGTTGAACCAATTGAAAAATGTACAGTAAAGATGAAGCCATTTCCCAGAATCATGTAACATTTTGACACTAAAATGTAATTCATCACGGGAGGACTATAGGGTTAGAGCAAGGGAAGGTGTTGGTTCTCTTTTGTATAATTTAATAATAATAATAATAATAATAATAATAATAATAATAATAATAATAATAATAATAATAAAGATTTGAACCTGGTATAGCACTACCTTTGATTCCGCTGCTGCCAGCAGTAGCTGCACAGAACAAATTCATAACCACTCATTTAAACTTAGACAATAAAAATAGAAGTATGTCTTTTTCTTATGACCCGATGTTAAACTACTGGCAGCTGTCTTGGGGGCTTCTTACGTTCAGTAGAATTTGTAATACTAGGAAACCCCAAAACGATTGTTTCCAGGACGTTTTCTACCGGTAAACACTCCGATTTTTAAAACTATATGGGCAGCTACCGCAGATTGCAAAATGTATGTCTCACTTGATACAAGTAAGCGTTATATGTAACTGTGGAACTTCCAGTATGAAATTCACAATACACACCTCCTTCTTCAATCACTGTTGCAGAACACAAGACGACGTCAGGCTTCCTGGATATGCATGATAAAGCACAGCTTTATTTATGACAAGTGTTTTAGTTCCCTGCGTTGACCAACTACCTGCATACACTCTGTGAAACTCAATGCAAATGGAAAGGGAAGAGGGACAAATTACATCACGTAAAATCACAAAAGGAAAGGACATGCTCAGCCACACTCAATGCAATGTTTTGTATTCAGTATTCGGAACTCACATGAATCCTATAGAATGTCTGATTTTTTTTTTTTTGCTAGACACGAGCTCAAAATGTTCTGCTCGCCCCCAGGGATTGAAAGTATGCAAATTTGGAATCCCCCTACAAAGCGGTGGGACTACTGGAGTTTTCAATTTTGCGCCTGCGCAGCATAACTGGCGCGAAACTTGTCTCCTGCTGTCAGTCCGGGATTTCTACCACCACCAGAGAAGGAGCTGTAACCATTGAGAACTACATTTTATTTTTAAAATTTAAAAAAAAAAGGATTGCGACCACCAAGTTTAAAATGATTGGACAGAAAACGATCAATGCCTATTTCAGACCCGCTACACAGAAAAGGGCTTTGGATGAAAACGAGGAGAACAGAGTGGTAAGAGATCCTTTAGTTTATGGGAGTTTAATTAACACGTCTTTTCTGTTTTAAATTAACTTTTTTTTTTAAAGAAATGTTTACTAATTTAGTACAATTACAACAGCTTTTAATAACATACTGATACACTACTAACCGGTCTTGTTACGTCGCAATAAAATCTTCAGTACGGTATACTGTGCAAAAATATATTTAAAAAAAAGTGCATTGGATTTTAGAAGCGAGCATCATGTCATTGTAATATGTATTTAAGCAGTATGTTCTGAAATCATAGATAGTTTTGCTCTCACTTTATTCCCACCCCCCAGTAAATATTGTTAGTTTGTGGCAATCTGTCTTTTGTCTTGCATTTGGAGAAATGTTTGTTACGAATCGAATTAAGCGGTGTATTAAAGTCTTATAGTTAAGATTTGTAATAATAAAAAAAACAGTATTAATACTCACTTTCTAAGTTTTTTATAAAACCATTCATTATTTTGTTCTGACTATAAGGAATGCCTTTTAATGTGTCTTACAATAGCCAATAGTTTCACAGTATTTGGAGGAGGCGGGGTTTCCTTGTTTAATAAGCCAATGCCTGCAGTGCAGGCGCAGTTTAAGGAGAGCTGCGATTTGCCGCGAAATCCCAGCGTGGCGCCATAACCCAGTGACAGGAAGTAGAAATCTGTAAACACATCGTGGCTGGTCTGCGTATTGCAGATTTTGTATGTGCAATACTGTGTACTTTTTTTTGCCCTCCATTTTACCAACTGGTCTCAAAATCTGTTACGACAAGTAATATTGCTTGTGTGTTTTTGTTAATGTATTTGTAGTCTTTTGAAACGGGATCCCAATTAAGAGTTAACTATGTTAAATGTTGGTTTGTTGCGTTCTGTCTGCAAAGCCAGGGTATGTGCGGGTCGACTTGACACGCTTACTATTTTCTTACCTCGCTGCCTCACTGACTATGCTAAGGTGACGCCGGTAAAGAGACTGAAACCCGAGGAAAATGAGGCGCCGCTTTCCCCTCCGCTTAGCCCGGAGCAGCTGGACCGAATCGAGAGGAACAAACGCGCGGCTCTGGAGAGGCTAGCGGCCAGGAACGTCCCTGAGGGCTTCGGAGTCAGCTGGCGGAAGGCTCTGAGCGCAGAGTTTGGCAAACCTTATTTTATCAGGGTAAGGCCATAAAAAATCCTTCCATTTTAAACATAAGCCGTGTGTTATATGTAGCAAGCTGCTACACTCGAAATATATACCATTCAACTGGAAAACACAGCTGCCGTTATGTCAGAGGTTTCCAGTCGCGGTCCTGTAGGGCTATTCCTCTCCGGGTTTAACAGGTACAATTATATAATATACATCAGGGTCTGGATGGAGGTTACATTAAACAATTTAGAACAGGGTTTGAACAAAGACCAGAAATGGAGGAGACAGTTTTGTACACCCCAGGTGTAGTGAGGCTACAGATGTATGCATCCTGCAAGAGACTTGGCGTGTTCAGTGATGTATTCATTTTTTCTTTTTTTTTGTATGTCATTTTCTCAGTTAATGGCGTTTGTAGCAGCGGAGCAAAGACGTCATACCATCTATCCTCCGCAGAAACAGATCTTCAGCTGGACTCAAGTGTGTGACATCCAAGACGTAAGTTTCCTCTGCCTCCTCTCCACCCCCCACCCCCCTTTTAGGGGTATGCTAGTGACCTTGTCCACTTCTCCTAAGTACAATTTTAAAGACCTCTTCAGAATAGCAGGGACCCTCTGCTGATGAGTTAGATCTCTGTATTAAAATAGACCACACATGCCTTAGAAAGTGATGGTACAGTAGCTTGGGGCTCTTCTGTTGTACTGCTTGAAACCTGTTAATGCTTTTGGCTGTGTGTTTGTCTGAAGGCTTTACCAGAGTAAATAAAACCATGTGTGTCGTGCATCTAGGTTAAAGTAGTGATCTTGGGCCAGGATCCGTACCACGGTCCCAAACAAGCACATGGCCTGTGTTTCAGTGTACAGAAGCCGGTCCCACCTCCACCCAGGTAAGGACTGCCATTCAGACAGCCTTGCATTTTTTTGCTGGTAAAAATTAGGGAGAGAGATGTGTTCAGATACCAGGCTGCTTTAGTGCAGTAGGCATGCAAACTGTTTTGGTGGCCAGGGTCCTGCATCCACTACCTTACCCACAGGATGTTTCTGCTGTCAGTGGAAAACTCTAAACATGAGAACTGTTAAGAGGCCTATCCACACAAACCCGTTTCTAGCACAGCCTTGACCTGTTTTGCTAATAGTACAGTCTACATCATTACCTGGTAACCGATTCCACAAGCAACAGTGTTAATTTCAGGAATTCTGCACCGATGCTTCTGTGCAGTGTTTGTACATGGTAGTATATCAGGCTTGTGTTTGCCCAGTCCTTCTAACTGCAGCCTCTCTCTCTCCAGCCTGGAAAACATGTACAAGGAACTGGCTGCAGATATTGAAGGGTTTGAGCACCCAGGGCACGGGGACCTGACCGGATGGGCCAAACAAGGTATTGGTTTGTTTTAGGCCTGCGGTTAATGTTTTTAGATAACTTGAGGATCTCTGATGAAACTTGATATGGCCAGTTATTATCACAATCTGCCACAGTGAACTACAGTCAGCACTCGCATGTCTGACCCTATAGTAAAAGACTAAAACATGTTCGTTTTTTTCAGGGAACACAAAAAAGATACAATGTCAAAAATACATAGCTGAAAGGGATGTGTTTGTTTTTTGTTTTTTTGTTTTTTTAAAAAAAGGCTTCCATTTAGATGTACTGTAGTTGTTTTTTTTGGTACAATACTATATTTAACAGAAATAGTATTTTAATTCTGAACGATATGATTCTGAAAATCACTTGCCAAAAGAGACGACTGGACATGAACTGTAATACTGTTCATACTTTTAAATCCGGTACGTACTGTAGCAGTATGTAAAAATCCCCATTAATGGCACTACAGTAAAATGAAATCGATGTTACCCATGCACACCTGCCTAAAACGTAAAAGGCAATGCAATTTAGCAAAAGATTTAAACAAAAAACACCAGTTTCCAGAATTAAAACAGAATCCAAAGTTGCAGAATCTAGTGCTCTAAGGCTCATGTCACGGTTCACTTGCAAATGTCAAACTGTGACAGTTAAACATTGAAGAGATAACATTGAAGAAATGAGCTTTGTATCAGGAAACTGGTGACGGAGTCGGAAATCGTATATGCGAGTGCTGACTGTATTTTGATTGGTGGGACCACACTCAGTTTGATGGAATACACACTCCAGTGTTAATATACTGTAGGTAACAGTGACCTGAAAGGCTCTGCAATTGAAGAGTTGTGATGAAACAAGGTTGAGATGCAATCCTGTTTGCTGCAGATGTAAGTCAAGGCGATCTGCTTTGTTCACGGCTTCTTCTCTTTGCTCTACAGGAGTATATAATAAGAATTCTCCCTTCCCCTCCTCTAGGTGTCCTACTCCTCAATGCGGTGCTGACGGTGCGTGCACACCAGGCCAATTCACACAAGGACCAGGGCTGGGAGCAGTTCACTGACTCTGTGGTGCAGTGGCTGAACAATAACCAGGAAGGCCTGGTCTTCATGCTGTGGGGGGCTTACGCACAGAAGAAGGGCTTCTCCATTGACAGGGTTGGTCTCCAACCTAGCAGTCCTCTTAAATCACTGCAGGAAGACGGGGACGAATCCCGCTAGATTTTTTGGAACCCCGCTACTTTTTAACATTGGGGTTAGGACCGTAGAAGAATTGCATTTAGGGCAACTCATTTCATTTTTCAACACTTGATATTGTTGAAAAAAAACATGTTACCTTTAGTGTGTCAGCGGCAATCTGTACTCTCCATCAAAACATTCACTGTGTCGATGGCTGTTCCGGTAAGCCGAGCACACGGGATAAGTTGTAAGCGGTGTGGTCTCAAGCAACGGCTCAAAGAGAACGTTTCATGTGTTTACGCGGGGGTGGCAGCGGTGAGCCGGGTTGAAATAAATAGTTGGACATTTCAAATTGGGGCTAAAAATAAGAAACAACTGGCTAATACCAAATTTAAAAAAAAAAAAAATTTAAAAGAAATGCATGCATGCTAATCGATAATCCCTATCCTGCCTTGCAGAAGCGACACCACGTACTGCAGGCGGTGCACCCCTCCCCTCTCTCCGCCCACCGAGGATTCTTCGGCTGCAAGCACTTCTCTAAGACTAACGAGCGGCTCAAGAAATCGGGGAAGAAGCCCATCGACTGGACAGCACTGTGAGCTCCAGGAAAGCAAGGTCCAGCCTCTCAGCCCTTTGAAAAGCACGGCACGCGCAGAATAAGCTAATGAAGAAAACAGCCCCTGTTCATGATTTAAAAGAAGTTTTCGCATACGAGTCACATTCCTTTGTTTTAGATAAGCCTCTGTCAATGCAAGTGGTCTAGTCAAGTTGTTTGTACTCTGCTGTACAGTTACTTTATTTACAAAAGACTATGAAGGTCCTAGACTATAAAACCACTAAGCAAAAACGCCTCATTAAGTTGTTGGTAGATTTCCCCAGGTGTGTTGTACTAAGATAACGAGAAGGGAGGCTGGTCAGATAATGAAACTCCTTTGTACATTTATTGTAAAACTGTATATACACATTGTTTTTATTTCATTGTATGTTTTGTTTGTTGGTTTAATGCAATGTTTTTGCATGGCAAGTCATTTGAATGGGGAGGGTGAATGAATGGTATATGTTTTAATTTGTACATGGTTTAAATAAATATTTTTCTATAGTGGCTTCATTTCTCAAAGTTTCTATGTTGTACGTGTTTTTCTAAATGGTTTCAGCACCTTGAGCTAGCCCAGTTTGTTTGTTTATTATACAGTTGGATTTTTAAGCTCTGACACAGGATCAACCAAAAAAATATTTTTTTTTTGTGTGTTTTCTTTTTTTTGGCTCCTTTGTTTTTATAGAGAACACTATTCTGAACTTCGAATCTCGCCTGTAAAGATGTATTATTGAAGAGATGTCCTCACAGTAGTACTTGAATAGCGCTCTGAGTTGTGAATGGTGATAACGGGTTTGGGATTTCGCAAACCATTATGCGCTAACAATTTGAAGTTGCCACGACAACCACAAGGCGCGCTGTTGTAACCTCTTGACTACCCCGGAAATGAAAGGGGGAAAAAAAACGTCTTGCTAATAAACAACCAAGGACTGAAAGGGGGAGGGTACGGGAGCAACTGTCAATTCATTTGACCTTGCATTACAGGGAAACAATGTAATCCCCGGGTATACCGAAATGAAAAATGCAACCAGCCGTAAGTGTTTAATAAAATGAATATCGTATCGATGGTCTTGCAGTAACCTGCTAGGTACGTTATGTGTAAGTAGTACGGTGCATCGCTAGCTGTTTGCACAGCGTGCATACATACCAATGACTGAAGCAATCGGGACGCTGATGTGTTGCTGTCGCGTGGTTCTGGTGAGTGGTGTTTTTGTTTTAAATACATTAAAAAAAAATTTTTTTTAAATCTAATGCTGGGAGATAACCTGTTTCTTGTACCGGCCCCCAAAGCTCCAGTGTATTCCACTGAGCAGAGCATATGGTGTTAGCACAGAACACACGTGAGAGGCTGTGTGCATAACAGATTCATATGTACTGTAGTGGAACCTTCCTCAAGATCAACAGATGATTCATATGACAATGAGACAGTGGGAGCATGCAGCCTTACCAAATACAGATACAAGAACCATGTGGTGTCCTTCAGCTTGCTGTCTTGGGCTTGTATCTTGTTACATTGCAGCTGTTTTGAACTTTTTTGTCCAGCCCCTGCTGTATGCTTTTGGTTAGGAGGTGGTGTTTAAAATAAGCTGATCTGGTTTCCTGTTATCTATCTTGTTTGGTTTTAGTTGATTTTAGTTGGCACTCAAAGCCAATACGCAGTACAGTGTCGTGTTGGTATGCATACTGTTCTGAGCGACACACACTTTCAACAGGTTCAGTGAACTGATAGGAATATGTGCAAAAGGTCACCAGATAGAATATGCTTTATTTAGCCTGTATCAGGGGTGCAATCCATACACCATGACCTTTATGCACACAGAGTATGGGACATGCTCTGGGCTGCAAGTATATTAATAAGGAAGTATCAGTAGACAAATAAGCTGTGAAAAGCTGATAAAATAATGCATTGGCACCTATAGCCGAATTTACAGCAAAAAGCTGTACATTTGTTTTACAGACAGTAAACACATGCAAACACTGGCTTTTCTGTGTTCTTATCACAATGCAATACACTTTGTCTCTCATGGCACTTGAAAGGAGAACGATCCCAGTTTGATCCTTATTGTTTTGAAGTTGTCCTCATACATGCCAGTTTCTGAGACTGCCGTCACTCAGTGTGTGCTAGGCAGTAACTAGCAAGTCCTAGCATAAGCAGGGGCAGTTATGAAGGTCCGCAGTCAGCTCAGGCCCTGGGCTGAACAGTTACAGAATTAACGCAGAACTGGTAACAGGTACTGCTTGGTGCACTGTGCTAACAGGTTCACCCTGATAGTAACTCTTAACTGCATGCTAGCGTAGTGTGCATCGTACAGTACATAGTCTGGCTCCAAAGTCCACCCTTCTGAATAAGGGGTGGTCAGTATTTACACTGGAAAGGAGTTACTCCTTGAGGGGGAATGACAGCTCTGTTCAAAACACTGGCGACCTTCACAATGTCTGCTCCAATCTTCTAGTCTGTGCTTTACCGCTGTAGAGAGAAACGGTGCCTGCTTTACACAATATTTTTATAACTGTCGAATCTGCAGAACTGAATGTGTTCGTGCTCTTTGTCTGAATGACAGTGCCTGCTGGTACAGGTAGTTTCATTCTCAGCGCTCTCCTGCGTATAGATGTGTTATTAATTAATGATGCTGTACTGGGACTGGATGTGCTGGATAATGTCTAGGTTCATGTGGAGCAGTATTTTATAATACATTTGGATTGATGTTAATCAGGTTAAAAACAATATTCATCCATACTGTTCCATTAAAGTATTTCCCAGAAAGAAAAAGATAGAATTGAGCAATCAATCCCAATTCTTCTGTATTTCAGTTGACCTTGTTTTATATGTATTTTTTTCTCCTGTTTAAATACTTCATTATTGTTGTCTGCCCGCATTTCCCGTCCCCCTGTGTGCACCCCAGTCCCCTGGATGACAGCTGACCTTTCTGCAGTATTGGCAGCTCAGCTGTCAGTGACACACTGTTCACAGACAGCAGTAACAGAACACCCTGCCTCTCCTTTAGCTTCTCTCCCGGTCTCCGTGTAAACACCAGATTCTCAGAAATGACCTGCTGCAGACAGCGCCTCATGGCTCAGTCTTTTCAATCTTTTTCATGAGCTGTACGCTTTCCCTATACATTGGAGGCATCCTCTATGTATATAGTCTATAGGCAGATCCAGTATACTGTTTGGCTTTTCATGAAGTTTTGGCCGAAGTGGTTGTCTGTGATTTACAGGTACTTTTTCATTTACAACATACTGTTCTTATTCTTTTAAATTTATTTATTTATTACACTTTTTTAAAGCTGCATGCATTACAACCGGTACAATCTGTTTCACAAGAGTGATCTGACAGCCATGCACTGCCATATTCTAACATTGTATATCATTATCTCCAGTATAATAAAAACTGTAGAATTAGTCACAAGGTGCAAAGGTTAACCCATAAATGAACATGTTGTTCACAGAAATGGGGTGCCACGAGATTTGACTATGCACGATGGTATATTTAGACAGGGGGTCTGAAAGCTGCTGTATGACATACCAGTAAGTGCTGCTACTTCAATTGAAACACTAGGCTAATGGCCTTGTTGACTGCATAACTTACATGTATATACTTCACTGTGAAACACCTCCACTCTCCTCTACCCTTTCAACTATGAGTATTGGGACAGATGGATACATTCAGACCAGCTAGATGTGGGCTGTCGTCTTTTATTCCTCTTTGACCCCGTGCTTACTAAATATCTAGGAGAAATGTCTGTTCTGTCCTGGCTGTACTGTAACATTCACTGACACTTGGCTCGACACTTAAATCGAATTGCTGCACACCGGCTAGGTGTTGTTCCAGACAGCAGCCCCCTCTCCACTTTCCCCTTTGCCCTAGTTAATATTACAATGCAATCCAGTAACATGCGAACATGTGTTTTGTTTGTTTTTCTCTCTGTGTAGAGTAACAGAAGCCTGAATGATTATCGCTGTCCTGACAGGATTCTGCATACTGCTGTTGATTTGGAAGGTCATGGAGGACCAGCTAAAGCTGGTGGTTTCAGGGAAGAATGGGGACGTGGATCAGGTCTCTATCCCAGGGAAGCAGACAGAGTCTGACCCCCCGCCTGAATCAGAGACTACCTGTCCCTCAGCATTACCTTCTTCCCAACCCAATTCCACTGTCGTCAGCAAGCAGGCTGAACCAACTACATCTACTACCTCAACAGCAAAGGGAGAATCTCCTGAAAATGCATCTCTTCCACCTCTGGGGCAAACACACGAACTACAGGCATCCACGTCGGCCAGGCTTCAGAACTCATCAAGCAGGGCGGCGGTACAGCCCAGCCCAGGCCACGCTCAGGATGCACCCAGGTTCCCACACAAGGCAGCCTTGAGACGGGAGCGTCTCAAGTTCGTTATCGGCTCCTCAGAAGATAACTCCTCGGATGACGAGCTGGGCATGTTGGATCACAGAGATGGGGAAGCATCGCGGCCGGCGCCCAGCAACTCCTCTGTGGTGCCGGTGTCCCCACTGGCAGCCCACCGCAAGACACTGGCATCAAAAACCATGAGGTAGGGAGACATTGAGCCTTGAATATACTAGATCAATCCCTTCATCCATAACTGGACATTGTGCTGCATTTAAAATACTGAAAGAAGAGAACAAGAAACTCAGGGTTGGAATCCACATCGCCCAACCACTCACTTTATGAAGGTCCTGGTAGTATTCTTTTATAATAGGATTAAAACATATCAAACCGTCAGTCGTCACAACCAGCAGGGGGCACTTTTATTTGGTTATTAATCTCTTAAAGGGGAAGTTATTTAGCCACAGTATGCAGTGCAATGTTGCACTTTGTTTTTCTTTGCTCAGAGAGTGAATCAGTGTCCCGCGGTGGTGCTGTGCTGTCCCTTTAAGTTAACAAGGTGCTAGCTGACAGGTTAAAGGTGCGAATAGGAAGTTACATGTGGCAGTGAGGAGAGGAGGGCGGGGCCAGTGTGCAGGCCTGCATGCCTCTCTGTGTTGAGTTGCTTCTGTTTCCTGAGGTTGGAGTCCTCGTGCAGAGCTGGGGTGCTCTTAAAGGTGAGTAAGTATAACGCACTGTAAGAGGGGCAAGGCAGCAGTGGATTCTGCAGAGTTTGTATGATTGTTTGTTTTTCATATGAAGTGAAGCTCATGCTGTAGCTATGGAAATTACTTCTACCTTATATTGAGCTTTGAGCAATATTACTTAATCTGCATGGGTTCAAAATATTAAGACAGCTGTTAAGTTATTTGCAGTTGTTACTTAGAAAGTAAATTATGTTTTATAGAAGTTTACTTAAAGCTATTGTCATCTGTCTGTATTTTTTTTTTCTGTTTAGACCCATCTTGTAAATGCCTTGTGGTTTAATAATGAGAGGTAGTCAGGGAGTGTGTAGATTCATTTAAAGAAATGTTTTTAAACACAAACACTGCAATTTGTATGTAATAGCTTATGAATACCACTAGAGTGCACTGTTGCACCATTATACAGCTATTGACAGATATTTTCCTTAAGAGTAAACCTGTATTTATTAGGTTCCTGATATAGACCTGCATGCCCCTTGTTTTGATGCTGTACATGTGTGTGCTATAATTGGAACTACTCTTTTGAAGTTGTCTTTTAACAGCTGCATCTTTTGTCAGCTGTATTGTGACACTGCATTCCTGGACCTGACAAACACATATTCTACGCATTTGATTACCCACCAGCCCTTCACCTGTTGTTTTCTCTGCTACAGTTAAAGGTCCCACAGATGCATGTGATGGTCCAGTAAATAAACAGTACATAGATAAAGGTGTCTGTCCAATAAATAAACACAGGTTGGTAGAAGTTCAGTGTAAACAGACAGATCCTCTCCAGAGTATCATTCCCATGCAATCTGTTTACTCGTTTCATTGCTGTCTGTCTCCATACTATAATTATAACAATAATCCAGTTATTTACATTAGGATAGCATCTAGATTATTATACAGGAATGCCTTTAGAACATTAGCTTGGAACATCCAGTTAGTTTTACATACAGTTGTAGGAAGTGTCCACTGAAACAGTTTCAAAGCAGTAGTTGCCTACATTCTGAAATGTTCACCCTACAGTAAAAGCAGCCCTGTCAGTCCCTCTCTAAAAGCACAGCCCAGGATATTTCAGGCATGTTGTAATTTGATAACCTGTTGAAACGGCTTGGTCAGGTGAAGGGGCAGTTTATTGTGTTGTAGAGGAATGATCCTGAACTGACATCGACCAGCTCAGGTGACACAGCGAGCCAGTGACTGGGCTGGAATTTAAAAGCCTTCCACAGCCACGGCTTTTCAAGGCAACACAGAATGTGTTCATGTGTTTGTGTTTCAGCTTTGTTTTCCTAATGCTCAGGGGGGAGAATTGTTTCTTAGTGTTATACCGCCCCACGTTGCCCTCCTCCAGCATCATGGTACTGTGATTACACAGAAAATTACCACCTAGGTTTATGGAGAGGAGGGAGTGTGCTGTACAATTTGAGAATCAGTTCCTCTAAGTGTTTGTGTTTTATTCATGCGTTCAGTTCGTGCACACTTGTCAACACTGCGGTGCAACACATACTGTACCTCTAGGTACACTCTGCTAACCTGGTTTGTAAGCCAGTGTGACCGTGCGAAGCCCATGCATAGTGCTTAAGGTGTTTCCTATTCTCCGCAGCTGTGTGAGAGATTACCTTTGCATTTTTTTTTTAGCCCTTATTCTGATCTGTTTATTGAGTGGCTAATATTTCACCATCTTTCGGACACTGTTAAAACAATGCGGTCCCCCAGCCAGGTGCAGCATGCTGTGGTTATTTATAATACGTGTGTGCCAGCGTGACCCCCGTTATCAGCATGTGAGGGGCCGGTGGACAAAGCTGTTAATCGTTACCATGTGCTTTAGAGTTGGGAGGGAAGTTTGGAACGTGAGGGGGAGGGGACAGGAAGAGAGGAAGGGAGGTTGGGATGCAGTCAGATTGTTTCCAATCCTAACGATGGAGGAGGACGACAAGCTGAGCCTGGACTGGTTTCAGTGCCTCAAGAGGTGAGTGGAGACCCTGTGGAACTGCTCTGTTTGTTTTGAAAAGTGCAGTTGCTATCCAGTGTTGAAATGCATTGCTTTTTTTTTTCTCGGAGCAGTAGCGGTTTGGCAGCTTGCCGAACCGAGAGTATACAGTGTCTAGATGGCTCTTCTAATTCCATTTGAAGTGATACACTGGAGTGCAGGGACATAATAGATTCCATGTGATCAGAGGAGTTCGCTGTTCAGAACAGCACGACCATTGGGAGACTGTGCTCTCTCTCACGCTGCAGTGTGAGTCATTACTCTGAGCGTCATTAATAAGTCACACGTGTTGTTGTTGTTGTTTTAGACTTTAGGCTTCTGCGATACAGAGGAGTGTAATTAAACTCCTGCTCTGCAGTGGAAAGGCGTCGCTAGCGTGTCCATTTCCTGATTTTGAATAAAGACGTCACAGAAGTAATTGGGGGGGGGGGATGATGCTGCCAGTCGTACACTTACATTTTTTTTACCGTTTATAATTGTGTAATTCTACCCCAAAGAGTGTAGTAGCATTGCATTGCTTTTAATGACAGACTCATTTGTGTATTTTTGTTTGTTTGTTAAGCTTTTTGTTTTTCTTAATTAATGTTTGCTGTTTAAATCTTGTTTTAAATGAGTTTAATCAGGGGTGATATCGCTGCTGTAGAAGTTATGGATGCATCCTTGGGGCAAATATATTTCTAGAAACAGTCGTTGCTTTTTCAAGTGCTGCCGCACAATAATCCAGTCAAATGAACACCGTTTCCTGTCCTGGTTTTGAAAATTAAAACTTAATTTAGCTGTTCAAAGCAGCGCACCTGTGGTCAGTGACAGCCAAGCATGAAGTGAAGCATGCTCATTTATTTATTCCAATATTGAACTGTATGCATCTTGCAGATGCCAAACAAGCAAATAAATAAAGACACTGGGTTGTAAAACTGAGCCAAACAAACACACTGTTCCTGGCTGGTATGCCTGTCACTATAGGGGAGGGACCTGGTTATAAGCTCCGCCAAGGAGCTAATTCAATCCATCCCTTTCAGTTTGCAAAAAGGGCATTCCACTGCAGCAGAGCTCAAAAGGACGATGGGTGCCTGCCCTGAATATGCAGGTTTAGAAAACCAGTTCAATGCTGTGTCGGTAATAAGACTTGTGTGTGAAGGTCAATGGCTATCTGGTACCAAGTGTACAGTTACCATGCATGCACATAGGAAAAAATACCCTTTGCCAAGTTTGTGTTGTGTGAGAGCATGCAGTCCTTGGCTCATGTCCAGCGCTTGGGGAGGGACAAACCGAACAAAGCCATATATGACTATAATTTGGAGCTACGTGTTTAAGAATTACAGTAGAGTGGGAGCTATTGTGCATAGTACAGTATCTATGAACTCACAGCTGATAGATCGACTGCTTCTAGGTTATATTATTATTATTATTATTATTATTATTATTATTTATTTGGCAGATGTCTATCCAAGGATAGGGTGCAGTGTAGACCTTACACAGAGGCAGTAAAGGCAGAGAGTATAAGAAGGAAAGAACCTGAGTTTTGGGACGAGCAAATCCACTGCAACTAATATAGGCCTTGTTGAATGCAGTTGCACTTCACGCTTGTGTCAGTCACACCTGGAAAAAAAAGTTAGCAAGCAACGAACCTAGAAATGTTAACCCTGCAAGCAGCAGACAATTAGCAAGCAATTTAAATAGTGGGGTTCCGAAAAATAAATGCTGATAGTGTAAGGATTGAAGCTGTGCTTTTTAACAGTAGGTTATTGTGGTGTGTTGGTCTGTGCCAGTGGTAGTAAACTGTCCTTTTATATGAGGGGAATGTCGTGATCGCGATCGTCATTGGGCATTCTGCTAAGTCATCAGATCTGCATTATCTTCAGAAGCCATAATCTACAGCTATAACAGGCCTTCCTTATTAACCCTTCAGGCTTTATATAATGTCAGTATTGTATTACTTTGGCTCGGTGATGGAAATAAGAATCCTATTGCATAGCAGTTTCACCCATTCCAACTTTTAATACGGTGTGTCTTATTAAACGCATAGTAAAACCAGGAATGGATCAAACCGCTACGCAACGGGAGTCTTATTTCCATCCCTGTGGTTATAGAGATTGAACCTTTATTTGAGAGGATACTGAACCCTTTTGTAAATGGCTACAGAATGGGTTGCTGAGGGGCAGCATTGTTCTTGCCTGCAGTGCATCAAAATGAAAGCTCTCTAAATCGGATCATTAACCAAAAGGAGGCAAGAACACTCCAGCACTGAACAACAGGGATCTGCTGTGTACCCCGTCATCATGAATACAAATACAAGGAAATACAATCGCATGCACCGAAACAGTGAGAAAAAGAAACTATTGAGAGCTCAGCAATATACTCCGGAAATGTAGATTAAGAAGAGCAGTTCTGCTTTTTGTAATTATTATGTGAATTGTTATATTATGTGAATTGTTCTACAGTATGTGGTCAGAGTTCATTTTTGACCAGTTGCATGTTACTAATAAACACACCCCTTTGGTATCAATACACAATGCAATTGAAGCACTGTTGCTGTTAACTGAGCCTGCCTCCAGCACTGAGCTCTTTTTTACTGTTGAACTGTGCACCGTGTTACGAGTGCTGCACTGTAAATCAGAGTTAACCAGTGATAGCGCTCCCCGCTCACCTGTGCAGCGCTGATACTGGCTGCTGGACTTCATTTATCCAAGCAGAACTGGAGGTGCAGCAGAATGACATTGAAAATGGCTTACAGTAACATCGTTTTATACATCTCTCTTTGTATTTTGAATGAATGAAAACATACAGTGTACCACTCGGCTAAGCCTCTGTTTACCAATTTAACGGTACAAGGTAGGATGAAGGTTTCAGGCAACGTTGATTTTTGGCACAGGCATACTTCCAAAGGATCTGTGGTTTGCAGAATTTTAGAACCACCTCTGTTTATCTCAATGGCACATTGAACTTGTTTTTCTTCCTACTGATAACGACAGAGGGATCTCTTTTTTTTTTTTTTTAAATGCATTGGTTTGCCCGTGTGACTTGTAAGTTGCAGGATTTAGCTTCAGGTTAGTTTTGTTTGTAATAAGAGCTGCAGTTTTGCCAAGTCACTCTTCAAACAGGCACTCAGCCACAATGTATATTCTGTTAAGTAAACACGTGCACTGTAAACCTGTACAGTAGTAACATTTTTTTTCAATTCATCTTTTAGCTAGAGGGATAGTTTTAAAACAATTAAGGATGTCTTTGTGGAACACATCAATTGTAATTGTGCAAACTTCTATTACCTTGGAGCATGACAGTAACACAATTTAAGATTTTGCTCAGTAATTTGATAGACGGTATAACCTTGCTTTACATGGGAGGTGAAAGTCATCAATCTAACCAGCATGCATGCGTTTCCTCCTAGGCCCAGCATGTCGGGCCTGCACCTGATGAAGAAGGGGAGGGAGCACAACAGGATGGATCTGCACAGAGACTTCGCTGTCGCCTCGCCCGCGGAGTTTGTCACGCGATTCGGGGGCGACCGCGTCATCGAAAAGGTCAGCACGCTGCTTTATTTTATGGAATTCTGTTTGGTGATTTTCAATCTTGGATGAACTAGCGTTACCTCAAGTCAGTCAGTCTACTGTGCTTCTGCACTGATCCTTCCCTCACTGTCCCACAAGAATGCCTCGGTTGTTGTAGATGCTGAATTTGTGAGGTAGTTCTATGATGTGACCTCACAAGTTTTTATTGCAGAGCCTTGCTATCAAATGATCCCTATTCAGTTTGTTTAGTGCAGAAAATGAGCTACCTGGTGGCTCATCAATACTAATACTGAGAGTTTGTACTCCACAGCAAAGAGGCTGGTTTCCTCAGATGATAATCTCCTCAATTTGCATATCTTCTCCCCTTTTACTTTTCCATGGTTATGAGGTAAGTGTGCACAGGTCAGGCAGATGATTCACTATCCTATGCCTTTTCAAGGTCCTGATAGCTAACAATGGCATTGCGGCTGTGAAGTGCATGCGCTCCATTCGTCGGTGGTCCTACGAGATGTTCCGGAACGAGAGGGCCATTCGATTTGTCGTCATGGTTACGCCCGAGGACCTGAAGGCCAATGCAGGTAAAACACCTTTCGAATGAACCAGATTTGTATTGCTGTGATGCTAACGTGCCTAGAGTTTTTGCTCTACTAAAGTTGGGGATTTGAGCCTTCTAGCCATTTTGTTGTTTCTTTCTAGAGTATATAAAAATGGCAGACCACTATGTGCCAGTGCCCGGTGGGGCTAACAACAATAACTACGCCAATGTGGAGCTGATTGTGGACATTGCTAAGAGAATCCCAGTACAGGTACTCCCTTGACTTTGTGGATTAAGCTGTGTGGCTTCATGTTCCAGGTGTTCTCAGTAGGAATGCAGTATGCAGTAGACCACGCTGCATCCTGTCAATGTCTGCTCTGTCCTCTCTCTCCCAGGCTGTGTGGGCCGGATGGGGTCATGCTTCAGAGAATCCCAAACTCCCAGAGTTGCTGCAGAAATGCGGGATAGCCTTCCTAGGTATGAAGTGACAACTATTGGTATTTCCTACTGGCTGAATGAGCAAAACCAGGTCTTTTTAGATTACTGTAGTTCTTTGTTGGAGAGCAAACTTGAAATCATCTGTCATTTCCAACCCACCAGTAGTCATGCCACCTGCAGGATGGTTCATCCTGATGTATTTTTATTTCCTTTTATTTCAGGACCCCCCAGCAAGGCTATGTGGGCGTTAGGAGACAAAGTAGCTTCTTCCATAGTGGCCCAGAGTGTTGACATTCCTACCCTGCCATGGACTGGATCTGGTAATATTATATTACTGACACTGAAACGTACATTTATACTTGTATATACAGTGATGGAAATAAGACTCCTACTGCATAGCAGATTCACCTATTCAAGGTTTGAATATGAGCTTGATTAACCACAGTGTATAGGTAGCACGCTCAGATGTGTCTTATTAAACTCCTAGTAAAACCAGGAATGGAGCAGATTGCTGTGCAATGGGAGTCTTATTTGTGTGTGTGAAGAGAAATTCCTCCATAACCTCAGACTCAAACAATCCTTGCTTTGCTCCGAGGGGTCTTGTCAGTGACGCAGTGTTTCCACTGCAGGTCTCACCGTGGAGTGGACAGAGGAGGACCAGAGACTAGGCAATGTGATTAGTGTCCCCACAGAGGTGTACGCACAGGGCTGCGTCGGAGACGTCGACGAAGGACTGGCGGTAAATTAAAAAAAGTTTAAGAGACTCGTGTGAGCGGCGCTGTATCAGCAGGAGTCCCTGTTGAAACAAACGCAGTAAATTACTAACTCACTTCAGCTGCTGTTGGATTAGCAGTGAAATTGAGGTAGTCATGGAAACTGGGGGTTTATGTTTGTGGAAAGAGGTTATTTTCTTATATAGTGAATATAGTAAAAGTGGAAAAAACTATTCTTTAATATTCTGGAGGGAGGGGAACAACTTTCTCCATGTCATGAATTTCGATCGGTGCACTGCTTCTTCATGTTTCTGCTCAGGCTGTTAAACTTGCTTTACACATTGTGCTTGACTTCAGGAGGCAGAGAAAATCGGCTACCCTGTGATGATAAAAGCTTCCGAAGGCGGCGGAGGAAAAGGAATCAGAAGAGTGGACAGTTCGGAAGACTTTGCTGGCTTCTTCCGACAGGTAATCGAGTCCTGGAGCTTCCCAAAATCAGGATGCTTAAGAAATGCTTTCTAAGGCCTAATGTTGTAGCTACATCAGCAAAGGCAAAGTGAGCTTCTGAGATTGCACACACAGAGGACAAAGCAAATGCAGTGAAACTGCGGCCTCGCGATGTGGGGACGTTGTACTGACCCACGCGTCTATTGCATGGTGCAGGTGCAGACGGAGGTGCCTGGCTCACCCATCTTCGTGATGCAGCTTGCTGAGCACGCACGGCACTTGGAGGTCCAGATCCTAGCTGACCAGTACGGGAATGCCATCTCTCTCTTCGGACGTGACTGCTCCATCCAGCGCCGGCATCAGAAAATCATTGAGGAGGCCCCAGCAACCATAGCATCTTCCCCAGTGTTTGAGTACATGGAGCAGGTAAGTGACCAATCAGTGCACTGACACCTATTATTATTATTATTATTATTATTATTATTATTATTATTATTATTATTATGCTGCTTCTTTGTTCACTGCAATTTTGTATGTGTTTCTACCTTTGTCATTTCCCATATGATACTCATGGTTCCATTTGCAGAGGAGCTTGCCCAGGTTTTCCTAAAAGCTGCTGCAGTATGTGTCACTGTCTCTCTTGCCTTGCCCTTGTGCAGTGTGCAGTTCGCCTGGCTAAGATGGTGGGCTATGTGAGTGCTGGGACCGTGGAGTACCTCTACGCAGAAGATGGAAACTTCCACTTCCTGGAGCTGAACCCCCGCCTGCAGGTGGAGCACCCCTGTACTGAGATGATAGCGGACGTGAACTTACCTGCAGCCCAACTCCAGGTAACTCAAATACCATCAGTAATTTCACTTCAAAAAAGGTCTTTCTTGCTTCCTTTTAGGACTTGCAGGCTTTATAGTAGTAGAGCTGCTGGAGTGAGATGCAACTAGAATATCTTCTGCAGTAGACCCAGCTGTCATCATACTGCATAATATGTATTTCTGCAAGGGTCCTATCTATTCAAAACCATGTCAGCTAAATATGAAACAAAAGAAATACATTACATCTGTACATGCCCACACTGATATTTTTTGGCAGTAAAAATGCTTCTATTTGTGGATGCGTCCCTGTGGGTGATCTAATTCAATCCCCACAGATCGCAATGGGAATCCCCCTCCACAGGATTAAGGATATCCGGGCTCTGTATGGAGAGAAACCCTGGGGGGACTCGCCCATCAACTTCCAGACCCCAGCCAACGCTCCCAGTCCACGGGGCCATGTCATCGCAGCCCGGATCACCAGCGAGAACCCTGACGAGGTGCGAGACTGTCACTGGGTTTCTGTTCATCTGAGACTGGGAATCACAGTCCACCTACTGATGGGTTAGTTTGGATGCTCTGTTTCAGGGCTTCAAGCCGAGCTCGGGGACAGTGCAGGAGCTGAATTTCCGCAGCAGTAAGAATGTCTGGGGCTACTTCAGCGTTGGGGCCACTGGAGGGCTCCACGAGTTTGCCGATTCTCAGTTCGGCCACTGCTTCTCCTGGGGAGAGAATCGAGAAGAAGCCATTTCGTAAGTACCAGCGTGGGAGCGTACTTCATGCAGCACGTTTTGAACAATAAAGAAATACAACGCGTTCATATTGATCGAGCACACCAGGGTGCTGCAACGTTACAATAAGAGCTCTGCGTCTCAACAACATCTGCAGTAAGTAACAAAAGTGAGATTTCTTCACAGTGACACTAACCCCATGTGGATACATTACTAGCAAAAACATTCATTATATCAAAATGATTAACAGCTAATGGGATTTAAAATGTATATATATTTCCCCAAGGAACATGGTGGTAGCCATGAAGGAGCTGTCTATCCGCGGGGACTTCCGAACAACAGTGGAGTACCTGATCAAACTCCTGGAGACCGAGAGCTTCCAGAACAATGACACTGATACCGGCTGGCTCGATCATCTCATCGCAGAGAAAGTGCAGGTGAGGGCTCTCCTGGTTTCAGCGGCTCCTTCAGCCAACATGGAGGCTCTCGCAAGTCAATCGGTGTACTGGGACTAGCCAGCTTGGGGTAAAGATCTGTCCATCCAAATAAGAGATGTTGTGTAGTCCATCTTGGTTATGGTCCTAGAATCATCTGTCTCATCAGGACTATACATGTTCTCTGTTGGTTTTCAGTCCAGCACCTTCATGTGCTTTAATGGCGTTCTGATTTCTTTCCCTCTCTTTTCAGGCTGAAAGGCCAGACACCATGCTGGGGGTGGTGTGTGGATCATTGCATGTCGCGGACGCCTGCTTCAGAAAGAGCATGTCTGATTTCCTGCATTCGCTCGAGAGGTGCGCGCAGTAACAACACCCAGGTTCTGCGATGAACAGGAGAACACTTCAATCCAAAAATACAGAGCCTGTGTTTCACTGTTCTGCGGCGACATTCAGTACACTGACTTTGTAGTGTGAATGTTCCTTTTTGTAAAACGTACAAATGTCCTTCTTATGGTGTTAAACAATCTGTATCATGGCAAGCTCAGACTATGTAGATAAGCTGTCAGTGCTGGCAGAAAGCCTCGTCAGGTTTGATCGCACAAAGCAGTTGCAGGTGCTGACTCTCTTAACGGCGACTCTGTAAGGATTCCTCTTTTTCCTGCAGAGGCCAGGTCCTGCCTGCTTACAGTCTGCTGAACACTGTAGATGTGGAGCTGATCTATGATGGGGTGAAGTACTCCCTGCAGGTGAGAGAAAACTGTTGAAAAGTAGCATTTCAATTTAAGAAATCGTTGATTCATTCTTACTGCACGTGGTGTGTGTATTGCATTATAAAGAAATATAGACAAAATGTGAGATTCTCAGTACATAACGTGCACTTGGCAGATCTGCACCTGGTACAGCACCTAAGTGATACTTTTACATGGACTTTTATAGCTGCTGGCACTTGGTATTGAAGCCTTTCTGATCTGTTTGGGTCCTGTGCAGGTAGCTCGGCAGGCCCTGACCACATACGTGATCATCATGAACGGCTCCCACATTGAGATCGACGTCCACAGGCTGAGCGATGGAGGGCTCCTGCTCTCTTACGACGGCTGCAGCTACACCACCTACATGAAGGAAGAAGTGGACAGGCAAGCAAGCCGCATCTTGACTTGTCCTTTTCTTTTTATGTAAAACGTTTTTTTTTTTAGATGAACATGTCAATCCTTCTTTGTAGGTATCGCATCACTATTGGCAATAAGACCAGTGTCTTTGAGAAGGAAAAGGACCCCACTGTGCTCAGGTCTCCCTCTGCTGGTAAACTCCTGCAGTACATGGTGCAGGATGGGGGCCATCTCTTCGCTGGGAACTGCTATGCCGAGATTGAGGTTAGCACTGACAATACTGACCACAATCGCTCCGGATCATAATAACTAACACAGTCTTATTTATATCCTTCATGCGTAGTAAAAGCTTGGTTGGGAATTGTAAATATTTTATTCCGTCTTCAGTTCTGCCTCTTGGTGTGCTAGCAAGCTGGAACAGGAAAGGGTCTTTGCTTAAAGAATTCAGGGGCTACTGGCAACTTTAAATGGGCCAAGATGTCCATGAGGAGAAATGTGCAGAAACAATAGGAGAGCACTGTGAAAATGCTGGTAATTGACAGTGTGGGGTCTGATCTGTTCTGGAACTGTGTGCGTCTGCAGGTGATGAAGATGGTGATGGCCCTGACAGTGCAGGAGTCTGGCTGCGTGCACTATGTGAAGAGACCCGGTGCCGTGCTGGATTCAGGGTGCATAGTCGCTAAGCTGGAGCTGGATGACTCCACCAGTCTGCACCCTGTGAGTGCACGGCTTCACTAGCTTAACAAAAAAGCTTTGCAGCACCTGTTGAGTAATTATAGTGTTATACTATTAACACTTATTTTGATCCAGACCTAAATCTTATTAAATTGTTTGCCACAGTGGGTGAGTTACCGGTACTTGTTGGTCAATCTGCGGCTGGATTTGTCTGTTTGTATTGATGTTCCTTGACCCCCTCCCTCCCCAGGTACAGCTGTACACGGGGACCCTGCCCCCCCAGCAGACTCTGGCCACCATTGGGGAGAAGCTCCATCAGGTGTTCCACAACGTTCTGGAGAACCTGGTCAAGGTCATGGACGGCTTCTGCCTGCCGGATCCCTACTTCAGCAACAAGGTAGGAGTCCAACCAAGCGGGCTTTATGTACTTAATAGAGCTGCTATTGAAAATAACATGATTGCAAACTTGCTGCGTGCCGCTGAGCTCTCCTCTGCCACTCTCTCTCTCTCCCAGCTGAAGGAGTGGGTGCGGACGCTGATGAAGACTCTCCGAGACCCCTCCCTCCCCCTGCTGGAGCTCCAGGAGATCATGACCAGCGTCTCTGGACGAATCCCAGCATCCGTGGAGAAGGCAATCCGCAAGGTGATGGCCCAGTACGCCAGCAACATCACCTCTGTGCTCTGCCAGTTCCCCAGCCAGCTGGTGAGTCTGATCAGTTAGAGAATGGGACTAGTGTGGGTGTCTGTGTGTGGTGTTACAGACAGCCCAGCAATAGTTAATTTGAAGAATTACCTCAAACTGCAAAATTATTATTATTTGTTATAATAACAAGAATGATCAGGATTTTGGACCACAAACTATTGCAGTTAACAAAGTCCACGGCATTTGCTCATCACTGGTCAGCCTTTTCTGTCTTTCACTAAAATAAGAATGAAGGAAAGTGATCTATATCTGTAATGCTTTCCCTTACAGATAGCGAATATACTGGACAGCCATGCTGCCACCCTGCAGAAAAAGGCTGATCGAGAGGTCTTCTTTATGAACACACAGAGTATTGTGCAGCTGGTGCAGAGGTAAGCAGGCTTGATTTTACCTTGAGTGTAGCTGCACCAGTTCAGCAGTGCCATTACAGGGATGAAGAGGTATTGCACTGCAGGTCTGTTACAGGGGGTTTATGTTTCTCCTAGGTACCGCAGTGGCATCCGAGGCTACATGAAATCTGTGCTGTTGGATCTGCTGCGCAGGTACCTGCAGGTGGAAACACAGTTTGAGCAAGGTAGAAATGTGACTTCAAAATATACAGAATGTGTATTGCACTGACCTTTCACACATACGGATTGGCATATAATCATGTTTCAGTCTGGCTGCAGATGCCTGTTGTAGTTGTGCCATTTGTTACTAGAAGTTATCGAGTACCTGAAATGTGATCTACTTGTTCATGATTCTGATGGGTCTAATTGTGTTGTTGACGTACCAGCTGCGTGCGTGCGTGCGTGCGTGCGTGCCTGCGTGCCTGCGTGCGTGCCTGCGTGCGTGCGTGCCTGCGTGTTGAGTAACACTGTTTACTTGTTCCCTGCAGCTCACTTTGATAAATGTGTGAGAAATCTGAGAGAGCAGTACAAGCCAGACATGACCCCGGTGCTCGAGTGCATCTTTTCTCACGCCCAAGTCGCGAAGAAGAATGTTTTGGTCACAATGCTTATTGTAAGTGTTGCATTTGTGAAACCCAGTACGATATGTCATGAAACCCAATAGGATAATGAAGGGATTCTGATTTTTAAAAATAAATCCTTTTCCTTGTGAAAGATCACATTTATGAGCTTTTCAGTGCAAGTGAAGATCCTATTATCTCACACACACACACACACACACACACCTCTCTATACAGTATGTAGGGATTCCTGCCTCCAGGCTTGAGTATCTAGCTTTCGTCTTCCCCAAGTCTTTGAGCCTACCCTCTTGTGTTCTGCAGGACCAGATTTGCAGCAGGGACCCGACTCTGGCTGATGAGCTGATGGTGATTTTGAATGAGCTCACTCAGCTCAGCAAGACCGAGAACTCCAAAGTGGCCCTGAGAGCCAGACAGGTGAGACCATCGCAGGCATTAAATTGTCGTCATGAACTGAGATCTCACAAGCTTGTCCTGTCTGAAATCAGAGCGATACAAAGGACTCTTTTGCTTTTCAGAGACGGACACTTTAAAGCTGACGCGCCTCTCTATACCAGGTCCCATGAAAAAGACTAACGCCTGTTTTATTTTATAATAATCAGGCTTTGATTGCATCCCACCTGCCCTCCTATGAGCTGAGACACAACCAGGTGGAGTCCATCTTCCTCTCTGCCATCGATATGTACGGACACCAGTTCTGCCCTGAAAACCTCAAGGTTAGTGAATTCATTTTACTTCCTGAAGGACCCCAACGATTCGACGCACCTGAGCAGCACTTACCTAGATTCATGTGCACCCTTCCACACTGTCAGCAAAAAAAAAAAAAAAAAAATGAAGCTGTTTTTTAACAATGCCAATTCTCTCTGTAGAAACTGATCCTGTCCGAGACCTCTATTTTTGACGTTCTGCCCAATTTCTTCTACCACAATAACCAGGTGGTGTGCATGGCAGCTCTGGAGGTAGGTTCTGATTTTAAGAGCTGGCTCTGGGAATAAAGCTTGATTTGTATATAGATGTACCTGCAGAGTTACTGAGTTATTACTCCATCCTCTCAGAACTGCAAACCGGTAGCTGCTATTTCAATGTCAAAGTTCAACACTGTACAAAACATAAACAACAATGATGACCTACAATGTGTAGGTTTAGAAGAAATACAGTTCGACAATGTACAATATAGAATAAAAGAAAACAAATGGATAAATACTCAATACCGTGATGCCTGAAGATTTAAATAGAAAGGAACAGTAAATCATTACATCATTAACTATGTAGTACATGACATCACAAGCACTTTAATAGATTTTAAATGGAAATAAGTGAGTGTAGTTACCATGGCATCAAAAGCCTTCAGAAAAGTACCGTCAGTGTTTGCTTTCAAACACACTTGACCTTGACAAAGGTGTGTTAGACATACTGAAACGTTGGGAAGTTGGCTGTTTTGAGCAATATATTTATATATATAACGTGTGGTCCTGGTGTCTGTGTCTTTGCACACGTGTGTGTTTCCCTGTTGCAGGTGTATGTGAGAAGAGCATACATTGCCTATGAGCTCAACAGCCTCCAGCACCACCAGCTGCAGGGAGGCACCTGTGTGGTAGACTTCCAGTTCATGCTGCCCTCGTCCCATCCCAATAGGTACGAACCCTGACCCAGTGGGATTTATACAGGAATACAAACCACACTCAAATGTAGTTTGAATGTACATTTAAGTGTCCTGTAAGCAGTTTGAGACAGAGCGTTACCTCTTCAGCCTGTTACATTGCTTAATATGTGTCATAAAAGAGGGGCATTGAAGAATGTACTAGGTTGAGACCTCTCGCATTACATTGCACTGAATGTGAACAGCAGGTAAGAATACTCAGCAGCTGTATCTGACATCACTGTACACAGTAAGCTCACTCCAATGTATAGTATAGCAGCAATGCCACGGATGTTGGGGTTTAGCTTCAGAAGACCAAAATGCCTGGCAAATGCTTTCGTCAATAAAGCGATCTTAATAAAATATGTTGTGTACAGGCCAGCAGTATATGGTGTTGTCGGTTATTTTTCCACTGTGAAGAACGCTTACCATCCCTTTTGACTGGCATGTGTATGTCCATTTTATCACAAGTGTCGTCGTTCCCAGTGTGTTTCTCGCTCTGAGGTCGTATATAGCAGACAAGTATTCTTCTTCTGTTTTTAAGCATCTTTCATGTCTAGTGAGAGCACGTATCCCTACTCAAAATATTAACATTTAGCAGAGCGGGTGTGCTTCTGGAGCTGGGGCTGCACTGTCTCTATGGCCTGGACCAGATCAAACCGATAACACTGATCAAACCAACATGATCTGGCCGTAGCGATGCAGTGCTTTTGATTTAGTTCAGGAGCACGTGTTGTGACATCCGGTCGCTTTCTTTTAAAATGACTCCTCTTTGCTATTTCGATGTCAAATATCTAAATGATTTATTTAAAACACTTTCCTACTCTTCATTGACTTCATTAAATAATTGTCTGCACCTTTTTCATTTTTTAGTTTCAAGTTCAACTTTTTGTAAGTTTCTGAGGTGGGCAGGGCTGATTTCAATACTATAGAGCAGCAAATAATGCATGGGGACTCTCAATACATGTAGAGCAATGTGAACTACAGTAGTGTGCACCTTCACAGAGGGAAAGGTATTGGAAATGAAAAGTTCAACTGGACAGTGATAGGAGGAGCAGTGAAACAGTATATACAGTATGCATTGTAGAGTAGTTGTTAGTAAGCAGTCTAATCCCATGCTAACGCACACATATTAATAATCTAATTTTCAGAGGAAGCAGCCCTACTCTGAACAGGTAGAGTATAGCTTATGTTTGTGGCACAATTATTTGCAATAAAATTAACCAAGCATGTTTTTGTCATATTTTAAGGCCCATGTATTATTTATTTATTTATTATTATTGGTTTATGTCATTTTGTAAATCTTTTTGTTTGTCCTGGAGCCTTACCTTTAATTGCAGACCGCCCCCTAGGGGAGATGAAAAAGATTGGCAGTCATTTTTGTTATGCTATCGATCATTGTCAGTGAAATATAAATCCAAAAGGCTGAAGAATAATTGCTCCAAACCATGCACATGAGAACTGGCTTAAAGCATTGTAAATATTTAAATAAATAGTTCAGTCCCATCTGCTGTGCAAGCTCCCGCCAACACACACACACACACACACACACACACACACACACACACACACACACACACACACACACACACACACACACACACACACACACACACACACACACACACACACACCCAACAGCAGCCCCTGCATGCCCCACGACTGTGCCAATAGCCTCCCTGCCTCTCCTCTGCCTGCAGGATGGCAGTTCCGGTCAGTGCTGGCAGTGCTGGTCACTTCGAGATGAGCCGCCAGGGCAGTGAGCTGTACATGGAAGGCAGCCTCTCCCCCCCGTGCCAGAGGATGGGAGCCATGGTCGCCTTTCAGAGCTTTGAAGAGTTTGTGCGGTGAGTGAACCGGGCAATGCAGGTTGACCTGGTCTCTTGTATGTAATGTATGGTATGGTATGGTATGGATGTATTGCTCAGTGTTTGGTAGCTCTGATAGCTTGGATTTCCTACCCATCCCTTTCATTTACTGATGGCTGATCAATTGTTTTCCCTTTCAGGAGCTTTGACGAGGTGATCTCTTGTTTCGCTGAACCCCTGATGGATAGCCCAATGTTCAGTGAGGCACGATCCACTTTCTATGATGAAGAGGACTGTAAGGTGCATGCATCAGAGGGAGACAGGGTTTTGTAATAGAGCACTGCAACCACATTGCATATCATGGTTTTTATTTGTTTCAAAGACAATACAATACAAAGAATATATATATATATAATTATATATATATATATATATATATATATATATATATATATATATATATATATATATATATATATATATATATATAATTATATATATATAATGATAATTTCAATTTTACATCCAGTTCAATTCATATTGGCCAACCCTTTACTTGAACACATTACAATTCATAGTAATATAGTTAATATAAATGTAGTATAGGTACGAACCCTACTTTACTAAAGAGGAATTTATTGTTAGATAATATAAACCTAGAAGAAAATCAGCTATTCTTTAAATAACAAACTTTTAAAAACAGATTACTATTTATTTATATGAATCCGTTCCCTATTTGTGTTGACAGAGTGTAAGGGAGGACCCTATCCACATCATCAATATTGCTATCAAGTCAGCTGCTGAGCAGGAGGACGATGCGCTAGTGAAGGATTTCAGCACTTACTGTCAGTCGAAGGTTAGTGCTTAATGTACTAGATTCAGTTTAATAAGACCAGGAGAGGTGTGTGTGTGTGTGTTTCATGCATTAATGCTTGTTTCTTTTCTCTTGATTTAGAAATCCATTCTCTTTGAGTATGGAATCCGAAGGATCACATTTTTGGTTGCACAGAAGGTCAGCGGATCTATTGTATATTATTCAATGCATGTCCTGTCAAGTCTGGCCAAGTGCATATGGCATCATTATTTCAATGCATTATGTAAAAGGGGTTTGCCGAACACTGCAGATCCCATCGTGTTTGTTTGTTTTCTTTGCAGAGAGAATTTCCAAAGTTTTTCACCTTCCGCGCAAGAGACCAGGTAAGAGACTCCACACAAACTGTAGTAGTTCCCAGTCCATCCATAACCTTATACAGTCAGTCGTACAATCAGTTCGGATGAACCTATTCAAATGAGTTGAAATCTTGTGAAAGGCTGCTTGTGGATTTTCAGTCTGTTGGCGGTTCTCAGTTCCAGGAGGACCGTATTTACCGGAACCTGGAGCCGGCGCTGGCCTTCCAGCTGGAGCTGAACCGCATGCGCAACTTCGACCTGACGGCCATGCCCTGCTCCAACCACAAGATGTACCAGTACCTGGGGGCCGCGCGCGTGGAGGAGGGCACGGAGATCACAGACTACCGCTTCTTCATACGGGCCATCATCCGCCACTCCGACCTCATCACCAAGGTATACCAGACACACCGATCCCCTCTGTCCCTGGCAGTCTCCTCCTCTCTGAACCTCTGTCCTCCTCTCCCTGTTTGTCATTTCTTCTCTTTCTACGATGAAGTATTAATTAGATGCATCATAAAAGATTGTAGTCAGCAGGGCTATAGTATAGAAGGAATGGGTTGAGCATAAAACTGTTCTATCATAAACAACTAATGAGTTACATCCAGTATGTATTCACACTTTACTATATTTATATCAATTAAAATAAATGTCAATATCTATGTAATATGAATCTAAGGTAGTTAATGTATTAGTAATTGATCTATGTACCATAATGTGCTACTCTGAATATGTAACTGGAAGATCTTGCCTGTGCTTGTGTTCCCTGTCGTTGTCAGGAAGCCTCGTTCGAGTACCTGCAGAACGAGGGGGAGCGGCTGCTGCTGGAGGCCATGGATGAGCTGGAGGTGGCCTTCAATAACACCACGGTCCGCACCGACTGCAACCACATCTTCCTCAACTTCGTCCCCACCGTCATCATGGACCCCTCCAAGGTCAGGCCTGGAAACAGCACCTTCCATTCAGCTGTAGTCATCACCGCACACTCATTCTTCTTAATATACTGTAGTCCGTCCAAGTCGTCCGAGTCCCAGGGTGGGGATGAGGGTTCAGTGGGCATCTACAGGAGTATTGCTTGGTATTTCTGCAGTTCAGACCCCACCAACCTTCAACCATCTAACTTGGGTGGTTGGTATTTTTTTTTTTTTTTACATAAAACTGAATCTGCCCTGTGTCTTTTCCGAAATAATACAGGGTGTACAAAAGGTGTAGAGTATATCAGGGGTGGCCAACCCTGGTCCTGGAGAGCTGCAGGGTCTGCTGATTTTCATTACACCCGAGTTCTCAATTACTTAACTGAACCAGTTATTTTCTTGGTCAACACTACGTTGTGCGGTTTTAACTGTCTGCTCCTCCCCTCCCTGTCCCAGATCGAGGAGTCGGTGCGCTCTATGGTGATGCGCTATGGCAGTCGGCTCTGGAAGCTGCGGGTCCTTCAGGCCGAGCTCAAGATCAACATCCGCCTGACCCCCACCGGCAAGGCCATCCCCATCCGCCTCTTCCTGACCAACGAGTCGGGCTACTACCTGGACATCAGCCTGTACAAGGAGGTGACCGACCTGAGCACCGGGCAGGTACAACGAAACCAGGGCCTCGGGTACACTCAGCTGGCCATTCTATCGGGGGTGTCATTCCCCATACACTATGCCACAGTCCACTCCCAGTAACCTGGAACTGTCCCTCCTATAGCATACCGTTTAAAAACAAGACAACATTTCTTTCTATAATAGGAAATTAGCAGTTGCAAGTGAGCTTGGTCTAATGTAATGGCTGTGCACACAAAGTTCAGCTGGATTTGTTCCGTGCCAAAGCATGGTTGGCAGACCCTGTCTGTCCCTTGGCAGCATTTCATAACCTTTGCTGTGATGCTCTGCCTGGAATGGATGACCTGTGTTTGGCATGTCTGCACTTTGTTTATGCTATTTAGGGAGACCCAGCTCCTGTTTGAAATGAAAAAAAAAAAAAAAACCTGTGCTTTTTACCTCTGAGGCAGAGCTCCTTAACACTCCTGAGTAGTGAATGAGTCTCCAGTGTGTGTTTCTGCCTTGCCCGCTTGCAGATCATGTTTCAATCGTATGGAGATAAGCAGGGCCCCCTGCATGGCATGCTCATCAACACCCCCTATGTGACCAAGGACCTGCTGCAGTCCAAGAGGTTCCAGGCGCAGTCTCTGGGGACCACCTACGTCTACGACTTCCCGGAAATGTTCCGACAGGTAAGTACTGTAGTCCGATTGTATTAAGTAAGGGTATTCTTTCCCTTTTGTAAGCAGTCGGTCTAATTTTAGGCACTTTGGAAGAGCTAAAGTACACATTTACATTAAGGAAAATGTATTTCCGCATGGTGTCTGTAGGGGATCGTGAATACCTGAGCTTTGTTTTTTTATATACACATTTTTGTTCTGTTTTCCACAAATCTGTGCAGATTGTAATTGATTTTAATTTGTTTAATTGGTTTAATTTATTTCCAACTCCAGGCTCTGTTTAAGCTATGGGGCTCTGGGGAGGATTATCCGGATGTGCTGATGTGCACAGAGCTGGTCTTGGACCCTCAGGGCCAGCTGGTCCAGATGAACAGACTGCCTGGAGGCAATGAGGTAGGATGTCCCTCCTTTTGATCCTTGTCAGCCCAGGCTGCCTTGAGAAATGCTTTCTTACCCGGTGGAGACGCTGGTGAAGTAAGCCTGTTCTCTTGCAGGTGGGGATGGTTGCGTTCCGGATGAAGATGAAAACCCCGGAGTACCCCGAGGGCCGTGACATCATCGTGATCTGCAATGACATCACCTTCAAGATCGGCTCGTTCGGGCCTCAGGAGGACCTGCTGTTCCTGCGTGCCTCGGAGTTGTCGAGAGCAGAGGGCATCCCGCGCATCTACATCTCCGCCAACAGCGGGGCGCGCATCGGGCTGGCAGAGGAGATCAGACATATGTTCCAGGTGGCCTGGGTCGACCCTGCTGACCCCTACAAGGTGCAGGATCTCCTCTTTTTTTTTTCTCTTCTGTAACTTTTTATTGAGGAAATAATTCTGTAGACATTTGGCATTTAAATGTGTCTTTTGATCTTAGGAACCTTTTAGATCAGCAATTAACCTGTTAAATACAACATCAGTCTAGATGTGTCATTTTGAATGTTGAAAAGGGACGTTGATCATCAGCTGTTGATGGTGATCTTGTGGTTTTGTGTGCTGCAGGGTTTTAAATACCTGTACCTGACTCCCCAAGACTACACAAGAATCAGTGCTCTGAACTCTGTGCACTGTGAGCATGTGGAGGAAGGAGGGGAATCCAGGTGCGTGCAAACTGATCCTCCAAAGGAAACTCAGTTATTGGAGTAGATTTTACTGTGTATCTGTGAATTGTATCTGTTGATGCTTGCTTATTTTCATGCCCTGTGTATTCAAGGCTTCCCTGTGTGGAGTTTATTTCCCTAGTTGTACTACCATTAGTATAGGACTCAACAATATCACTCGCGTGTTTCCAGTGGCACCTTATGTTTGATGCAGCATTATTGTATTGGTGGTTGTGCCTTAATTTGTATGGCTAAAAAAGGGTGGTTTGAAATTAAAGGGAGGATGATCAGATAGGAGAAGAGGACAGGACAGATAAGGAAGGGGGTTTGAAAACACAGACAGATAGGGAAACAGAGGAAACCGGGGCTACAAAAGGCAGAGAGGACAAGCTTACCAGAGACAGTGATCGAGGGGTAGGCTCAGGAGGCAGGTAAGGGCACTCGGCATCACTCTGTTGTGTTTCCCCTGTGCCGCTCCAACTCGCTCGCTCACACCTGTGTGTCTGCTGGTCTTGCCAGGTACATTATAACAGACATCATCGGGAAGGAAGATGGGCTGGGAGTGGAGAATCTAAGGGGCTCCGGCACCATTGCAGGGGAGTCTTCACTGGCATATAATGAGATCATCACTATCAGCATGGTAAGGGGTGAAGTCACTCAGTACAGCTGCACTGAAGCCCTTAGTATTACGCCTCCTTTTGTTATTGATAGAAGTATCCTCTTCAGACTACCCGTCCCCCATACAGTAAACTATAGATCAGCAGTGTCCAATCACGGTCCTGGAGGGCTATTCCATTGTTGACAGGTCAGGTGATATAATTAACTACTTCAGGGTCTGGATGGAGGTTATTCATGTGTTCAGTTTAAACAATTTAGAACAGGGTTGGAACAAAGACCAGGAGTGGAAGGGCCAGCTTCGGCCACCCCTGCTATAGATCCCGAGTTCTGAAAAGGAATTTTTTTTTTTCATCATGTCTTTATGATTTGTTGCCGCCCTGTATAAAAGCTTGCTCCTTTCCACAGGTGACATGCCGTGCGATTGGGATCGGAGCGTACCTGGTCAGACTTGGCCAGCGCGTCATACAGGTGGAGAACTCCCACATCATTCTCACTGGAGCCAGCGCCCTCAACAAGGTCTTCTCAGTAGCAGCATTTCCTTTATCATGTTACTGTGTCTGTTCTGTTTTTAGAGGATTAACTAGCACTGCTAACAATGCTACCTCGGTTCTCTGTTGGCTTGCTGTGCAGGTCCTCGGCAGGGAAGTGTACACCTCCAATAACCAGCTGGGTGGGGTGCAGATCATGCACAACAACGGAGTCTCACACACCACCGTCCCCGATGACTTTGATGGAGTCTTCACCATCTTACAGTGGCTGTCCTACATGCCAAAGGTACTGCACGACCCCCACAGAATTGCAGTGCTCTGAGCTGTTTGTGTGTTACCGTGATGGGGAAGCACACCAACAAATTCCTCCTTGTAAGAATTGGTGACTCAAGTCTGTCATTTCAGAACAAGCACAGTCCCGTCCCGGTGATAACACCCGAAGACCCTGTGGACAGAGAGATTGATTTCGTCCCCACCAAGGCCCCCTATGACCCTCGCTGGTTACTTGCTGGAAGACCTCATCCCAGTAAGAATTTTTTTTTTTTTTTTTCTTTCTGACTATTTAGAAAGGCATTTATTTATTTATTTATTTATTTATTTATTTATTTATTAATATCGATAAGGAAATAGTTTTTATTATTGGCTTCATCTGCCAATATTCAGGGCCAGACTTGTTTTCCTGTACGTATCGGTAAACAAGGTGACTGTTGCTTGCTTTTATGAAATTGACAATTTCTGATTCCTGAAGACAAACGAGAAAACAGACAGATGGTGATTTATTATCAAGCTGTTATCAAGAGATAATATTTCAATCGCACTCTTTAAATCAAGAGCCACAAAACAATGTTTCTCTGGGTGCAAAGCAAAGACGCTTGTGTGTTTTCGGATCTTCTTCCACACAAGGCGTTGAGAGCGCCAGGATCTGGGGGTATGTGGATAACATTCATGATTTGTGTTTTGCAGCTGTGAAGGGTGCTTGGCAGAGTGGCTTCTTTGACCACGGCTCCTTCATGGAGGTGATGAGTTCCTGGGCTCAGACTGTAGTGGTGGGCCGAGCCAGGTGAGTTGAATTGATTTGTAGAAAGGGGCTGTTTCAGCCCAAGAAACATGCGTTTTGTTCACGGATAAACCCCTGTGTGAACGGTCTTTGACGTTAACTGATAGAAGTGCTGTTGATTTTAAAAGGAGTATCCGGTTCCCCCGGAGCGCAGACAGATGGTGTGTGATTGTGATTCTCCCTACAGGTTGGGGGGCATTCCTGTTGGGGTGATCGCTGTGGAGACTCGCACTGTAGAGGTGGCGATCCCTGCCGATCCAGCCAACCTGGACTCCGAGGCCAGGGTAAGTCAGTAGCAGGTGATTGGTATAGCTTAGATCCTCCCTGGATTTACTGTATGTACATCTACAATAGATACCATAGGAATCCAATATAAAGGCTTCATGGCTTTTAGTTTGTGCTGTATTGTATGATGTAATGTTTTGTATAATAGTTTCCCCACCCCCTCCCTCTTCAGATCGTGCAGCAGGCTGGGCAAGTGTGGTTCCCAGACTCTGCGTTTAAGACAGCCCAAGCCATCCGGGACTTCAACCACGAGCGCCTCCCTCTCATGGTGTTTGCAAACTGGAGGGGCTTCTCCGGAGGGATGAAAGGTGCCTATACAGGATGACATCTGGTTTACTGTTTAATAAAATTCATAGAAGCTTTACTATCTGTATTGTCTCCTCCCCACCCCCGTCACTCAGACATGTACGACCAGATTCTGAAATTCGGCGCCTACATCGTTGATGGCCTGAGAGAGTTCCGCCAGCCTGTGCTGGTCTACATCCCACCACACGCAGAGCTAAGAGGGGGGTCCTGGGTAGTGATTGACCCCACCATCAACCCCCTCTACATGGAGCTGTACGCTGACAAGGAGAGCAGGTACCCTCTCTGGCCGTTCATTTATTTATACTAGATGTATTAGGCCACTCCCACTATGTAATATATATTTTTAGTCACGCCTACATTTTATCAAAAGTGGTATCTTACCCACTCACTGGGTAATAGGGTTCTGTCTGTGACGTGCAATTCCTGGTATGTCCATAGGGGCGGCGTGCTGGAGGCGGAGGGCACAGTGGAGATTAAGTTCAGGAAGAAGGATCTGGTGAAGACCATGAGGAGGATCGACCCAATCTACTCCCAGCTCGCTGAGCAGCTAGGTGAACGGGGTTCGGGTATGGAGAGGGGTGCTTGATACGCTGCTTGTAAGGCCAACTATGTTGTATAAAAGTGTTAATGCACCCGCCTCTCCCCTCTCGCCTCGCCAGGCACCCCAGAGCTTTCTGACACAGAGCGCAGGGAGCTGGAGAGCAAGCAGAAAGCTCGGGAGGAGTTCCTACTCCCCATCTACCACCAGGTGGCAGTGCAGTTCGTGGACTTGCATGACACACCGGGACGCATGCAAGAGAAGGGAGCCATCACAGTAAGGGCACATCTTGATAAACCAGCTATCGGCAGTATTCTGCATTGGATAAAGGCATTCGGCTCGCCTGGATAAAGAATCTTGTTGCCAATAAAGTGCAAAAATGATAGTACATCAGACTTAAAAAGCTACTGCAACCAACTGCAGATATTGTGGATTAGTGTAGAAATGTAACAAGCTGCTTTTTGTTTTGAAAAGGTTGTCGAGTCTGTTTTATGATGCTGTGTTTTAATCTTTCTCCGGACTGCCTCCTCGTTTCAGGATATCCTGGAGTGGAAGAATGTGCGTGTTTTCTTCTACTGGCGTCTGCGCCGCCTCCTGCTGGAGGAGGTGGTGAAGCGCGAGATCCTGCAGGCCGACGGGGAGCTGAGTGACGGGCACATCCAATCCATGCTGAGGCGCTGGTTTGTGGAGACGGAGGGGGCTGTCCAGGTGGGTGCAAAACCTTTACTACTGGGTGTTCCCATCACCCACTGGGTATACAAACCCATTTCAACATTGATGATAAGCAGCTGCTGTTCCTGAGGGACGGGGAGGTTGATGTGCTGGGTGTGTTGCAGGCGTACCAGTGGGACAGTAACAAGGTGGTGGTGGAGTGGCTGGAGAAACACCTAAAGGAGGAAGACGGGACTCGCTCTACCATCAGGGAGAACATCAAGTACCTGAAAAGGGACTACGCCCTCAAGCACATCCGCAGGTCAGGGACTCGCAGAATCACTTTCAACCCTGTGCCTGATCAGGGATGGAGATAAGACTCCCATTGCAGAAGCAGTTTGATCCATTCCTGGTTTTGCGATGAGTTTAATAAGACGTGCCTGTACGCTGTGGCTAATCAAGCTCCTGGCTCTGTAAAACCTGGAATGGGTGAAACTGCTATACAATAGGAGTCTTATTTCCATCCCTGTCTGATGCCTTCCCATGTAACCTTAATTTTTCTTCATTTTTCTACCAGCTTGGTGCAGGCGAACCCGGAAGTGGCCATGGACTGCATTATCCACATGACGCAGAACATCAGCCCCTCCCAAAGGGCTCAGATCTCACGCCTCCTGGCCACTATGGACAACTCTCCTTCCAGCTGAGGCACCAGCCGGGCACAGAGCAGCTTCACGCCTTGCCTGCGGCGCTGCAGAACAGGGACTAACCCACTCAGGATCAGCAGGGATTCACTCACTAACTCTGATAGAGGCAGCTCTAATTATAGGGCCTGGGAGTCCTTGGAATAAATCTTGGAATAAATCTTGTTTGAACAAAAGGACTGAAATTGCAATGACTGGGTAACCCCCTATTGGTAAAATGAAGACAGTATTCTCCTTGGTCTTAAGAGGTTGCTCGTTCCCTGTGCAACACTAGATTGGTTTCAAGCAACACAACATTACAGTAAAGCAGAAGGAATTGCAGCTTAAAAATACATCTTGTAACATGTTATACTGGTCTCTTTTCCATTTCAGCATCTTCAGATGATAAGATTTGGCTTGCCAAATAATGACACCCAGTACCGCTGTGTGCTTAGTAAAAATATATTGATTTGAATCAAAGGTTGAAAAGAATACTTTAATGGGGGGGAAAGTAAGTTTACCCAGAAAATGCCCCAAAATGGTCAGGTTTTCTACAAAAGCACATTTTACAGACGGATACAGCTGGTTAAACTAAATAAATCAGGATATAAAAGGCAGCCTAGTTTGATCCAGCGTGCACTGCTCTTAGGAGCAGAGTAGTGGAACCAAGGAACTCAGGCTTTGAATCTAAACTCATCACGTAAACGCACAATGCTCCGAGGCCCTGGCGTCCGTTTAATGTTAGCCTGTGGATTAAGTAGCTTGAAAAGCACACACTGCCGACAGACTCGGCTCTTGGGTAGCTGGTTTTTAAAACATCTGTGCGTTTTTTAAAATAAATCCAGAATAAACATTTCCAGAGCCAGACATTGTTCTTTATTATCAATGCCAGCTCTTCATTTTCTTGCATCTAGGATTTATAAACTGGGTGAATTTCAACGACTTGAAACGGAGCTGCTGCAATGAAATCTTTGCGTGCGACAGTATCAATGAAATAGTTAGGACACTGAAAAGGTGATGCCCAGCAAGGAAAATAAAAAGCACTTGCATTTTGACTAAGGTATGTTGTGGGGATACTTTTGTATGTGCGTGCGTCTTTTTATTTCACTTTTTTCGACACACTGATATTTAAAATACATCAATTTTATATGACCATTGAAACATGTGTTATTGTTTGTTCTGATTTCTTGTCATTTATTTGGCTTCTGATTAACTTACACAAAGCTTTGTACTCATGGATTGTATGTGTGTTTGTTTTTTCAGTTTTCAATTGTACTGCATTTCAGTGCCATGGATTTAACCATCCTTCCTAAACTGGGCTATTCCAATGCCATCTCTTTTATAAATCCTCTCATCTGGGCAACTGTAAATTCACAGACATTGTAAATGAATGTATCTTTTTTTTCTGTTTTTGTAAAATGTTTTTGAAAATCACAAAGAAAGAAAAACGATTTAATAGACTTCCACGCTCCTCATGCGTCTGTCTCCTTCTGTGAAAGTAGCAGGGCTAGTTCTGCCAGGAGTTTCTGAGCCACACCTTTAAAAGATGTGACCCTGCTCGATGGCTTTTAGAAAAGAGCCCAGCTGTCCCGCAACGCTGTGCTCGTATGCGTTCTGGTTATAATTTTGATTCGGAGACCATACCGAGGTTGTAAAGTGATTTTAAACTGCTTTTTGTTTTGGTGCGTGGTGGATAATCCTGAATACTGTAAAATAAAAAAGAAAAAAAGACAGATTCCTTTTCATTTAAATATTTATTCCTAAAGTGGATGTTTTTACAAAGATAATTTACTATTTTTCCTTTTAGTACCCCTAAAATGTATAAACAAATAACAACAAAAAAACAATACTTTCAACAAACGCAGTTGTGATGTATCTTATATGAAGTTTTCACTTGGTAATAATGAAAGGTAAAGCTGCAGTATCCCTCATTAAGTGATGTACAAGCTATGAATGTATCATTTTGATGAAGTATTTAGTGCAAGAAAACGTAATTAAATCGTACATAATAATTATAACATTAACACCAAATGTATCCATTAAATAAGTTAATTAATTTTAAATATCTTAAATGCATTTAGCATTAGGTCAATGAAAATAATAAAGTCGTCATCGTTAAAAACACAACAAAAAACAAAGGGGCTTTGATTGGTGTTTTTGTGCTGAGATTACAAGAAAAAGTGTTGGCTTCTCTTTAATTAGCCTTAAGGAAATATAAAGCACTTTATAATTGTGAATAGCATGCAAACCTTTCCTTTGATAAGGACGTCTGTAAAATGAAGAGCTGATCACATATAAAGGGATAATGCAGCCTGAGAACATGTAAACAGTGCTTGATTAACATCCAACACGCCTCATCTCTCTCTCGTCACATCAATAAATAGAAATACAAACAGTAATACTGCCTAGCACAAGTACAGAAAAACACAAGACACCGCTATCTATTATTAATAATAATAATATTATAAATCTAACATTCAACACTATTCCTATCTTGTTTTGTCAAATGAACAATTTTCTTTCATTTTTTTTGCGGTCGCTCTTTATTATATTACACAGTTCATACCGTTCAGATTTACATTATTACATGTGTTTGATAAAACACAATTATATCACAAGCAGTCTTTTGCAACCATCACAGATGCTCAGTCACAGTTAACTGCTACCCTTAAATGAAAACGGGCACGTGGTTTAAAAATATATTTGATATGCGCAGCAAGTTAGATATTAGCATTGTCTATCCAGACCTAAAGACATGTACCTTTTTTTTTTCTTTCAAATTCTATATAATGCCCCATGTAATTGCCCTGCAAAGGTGGCACATGCTTTTGGTTCTTATGCTACATCTGTCTTTACAATGCAACTGCAAAACAACTGTTAAAAATCAAACTCAGCTCTCATAAATAGAAGTTTGGAATCTGCAGTTCAGTATTTGAATGAAAAGGAGACAATTGTTTGGATACAGAGACTTGGATACTAAGGTATCCTTGCTGTGTTGGAAGGGAAGAGTGTATAGGAGAAAAGTTCTGCCAAAAAGCAAAGTGAGTTGCAGCCATTTAGTCTCATGATCTGGAGCAGACATGTCCTGCACAGAGGGACAATGCATTGCCTGCCAGAATCTGCCTTTCCCAGGACTGGGTGAAGGGGTTTCACTGAAGTCTGACAGGAATATGTGAAAGCATACAGTGTGCAACCTGGCCATGGAGTTCACTGGTGACACCTGGTGCTTGCTGTGATTCCCACAAAGAGCAGAGGAGGAAAGGAAGCGAGTAGCGAGTTTGATGGCGTGCCAGGGATGGTGCATGTAGATCAGTGCCACTGTGCAAAAAGTCAGGCGTTTAAAATGTAATTTATTTTTTGAATTCAAGCAAGTCTAGTTTCTTTACAGTCTCTTTGATGGCTCTCTCTCGGCTGGCCCTATAGCAGAGCGATGGGCTTGTTGCCCTGCGTGCTCATGTACTGGGATGACACTGTGTCCAGGGTGGTGTATGTGGTGTAGAGGCCCGTGACCTGTAGGTCTGAGAAGGAGAGGTCACTGCTGCTGGACACAGGGGTCAGGCCGGCCGTGCCCAGGTCACAGTCCGAGAGACGCAGAGGGGAGTTGCTGAAGGCGCCTAACGTGTCCAGGTTGAAGCTTTCATCCTTCATCTCCTCCCACAGGTTTCCTGCAAAGCAATTACATTTTTTTTTCCATTTGGAAGGTATGTTTTTTTCTATTTTTTTATTTTTTTTTTTTTAATTCCCTTTGAATTGGCAACCCTGTTTATAATTGCAACCCTGACTGATTCAGATATTAAGATTATTGCTGCAATTATGACATCCTACCACCGGGTGGCACTGTAGACTACAATAAAATCCTAATTAAATAAACAGATAACTAGTGACATTAGTGAAAAAATATACCTAATCTATGGCGCTGCTATCCTGTAAAGCATTATAAAAAAGTGTTGTGTGTCGCACCTTGCAGAGCGAAGTCCATGATGCTGGGGTCCAGCGCGTCCACCTCCGTGCTCATGTCGGAGTGCAGGCTGAAGAAGTCGTGGTGCGGCTTGCTGGGGTGCTGGCCGAGGTCGGGCATGGTGTGGAGCGGGGGGGTCTGCGCGGGGGAGGGGGAGCAGGGCGCCAGGCGGGCGTGCGTCTGCAGCTGGTGGTGGTGCAGCGGCATGGACTGCAGGGACAGCGTCATCACAGGCTGTGGGGGCAGGGGAGTCATCCCTCCCTGGGAGGAGGAGGGCAGGTGGGTCACCCCAGGATCACACGGCTTCCGTCTGCACATCTCAGGCCGGTCTGTGATCAGCTTGTCCAGTTCGTCTGGGCAAAACAAACAAACGAGTTAGCTTATTGGAAACCTCTGAGCTATGATGAGGTGGGAAGGACTGCTGTTGGGCTCTTCACCACGCTCACCTGGGTTGGCCATGCTGCGACGGATGGCGGGCAGGTCCTTGCGTTTCCACTTCTGCATCTCCTCCTCCATCTTGTCGATCTTGGCAGGGTTGAGAGCCCAGAGGCAGCCCTTGCGTGACGAGCTGCTCATCTTGTTCTCCACCTTCTCGAAGCACTTGTTCAGGGACAGGTTGTGCCGGACCGAGTTCTTCCAGCCATCCGGAGCTGTCTGAAAGGAAGAATCGATCATTTTACTCCTGCACTTTGTTTATGGGATGCACTATTGTGATGGTAGACTCCATTGTCTTGCTCTGCTCTGCTCTTAGAAGTCAAGGCTGTAGAGACACCCAGGCAGTGGTTGTTTAACCCTCCTTACCTTGAAATAGGGAAAGTGTTCCTTCATGAAGCTGTAGATTTCACTGACGGGGAGACTGCCTGTTTTGCTGTTCTTCAGAGACATGGCGATTAGGCAGCTGCAAATCAAACCCACATGAAATGAAATGATTGCTAAAGGAGTCGTTTCAATTTGCAAATAATAGGATTTTGGATTCTCACCAGCTTCCCTAAATACATTACGAACTAAAATAGAGTGTTGGCTGAAATACAGCAAACACTCTATTATTGAAAACTAGTGTGTATTACGTTTTGCAGGAATACATACGATTAACCACCCCCTGCTGAAAGAGGCGAGGTGCTCACCTGTAAGAGTAGATGGGTTTGGGGTAGGATTTGGGCTGCAGGTCCTGGTTGTGAGGGGCGAGGCGCGGCTGGCTGAACTGGGTTTGGGCCCCGTACGAAGTGTTGCTGTAGAGACCAACTGGAGAACACTGGGAGGGGAGCAGACAGCCAGTTAGCAAGCAGGCATATAGGAAAAGGGTCTAGACTGATTTCCCAGGTACATCAAGGGAAAAACAGGTTATATGAAAGACCAGCTTTGTAAAACCAAGTGCTTTTCCATTCTTACCTGCTGGCTGGTCTGTGAGAGGGTGTAGACTTGCTGGGCAGTAGGCTGGTATAGCGTCTGCTGTTGCTGATAGCTAGGGGATATCTGTCCACTTATAGAGTACGGAGTCATCTGGATGGTGCGAAAGGACATTCCAAACTTTAAACAGTGCTTTCGGCTAACTTGAAACATTCAATATCATGGCTAACAAGGGGCAAGAAAACCTGCAAACATCTCATCCCCTCAAGACAGGCAATACTTAACATGGGTAATGTGTATGTATGCATATATGCAAGCACAATCACACCGATGTACCTTAGACATCACACCATATATACACATAGACAGAAGATTCATACAATTATATAGTATGCAAAAGTGTATTGTTTATAAAAGGTCTGTCTACATACTCTGAAATACGTATCTCTCAAAATCCGTACTTCGCATACTCAGAGATAGATACTTACATTACCACTGTGGGTTGCCATGGTGTTCATTCCCATGATGCTGTTCTGCATGCTGCTCTGAATGTGAATCATGGCACCCTGTCCTCCAGCTACATTCATGTTGTTCATTTGAACTGAAATGAAAACCATCCAGGTGTTTATCAGATACCGCCTTTACAAGATGACATCACGCGTCGACACTGATGATGTCACAACAGTTTTGTGACATCATTTTGATGACACCTGTCAGGTTTTTCACGACATTTATTAATATTAAAAATAATAATACACGTATGTATTATTTTTAGAGCAGTCTTGTGACTGGCTACCTGTTTGCTGCTCCAGCATAGAATTCTGGGAGTTCATGCTGAAGTCAAGGCGTCCCGTTGCCATCTGCTGTAGTCGGGGCACGTCCACAGAGGTCAGCCAGGAGAGGGACTGCAGGTCACTGGGGAGGTCGTCTTCGCTCAGCTGGGAGCGGTCGGAGGTCAGCAGCCTGCAGGTAATGATGCAATTTTAAACTGGAAATCCCAGAAGACCTCCTCATCTCCACTGGGATATTTTGGCCAAAGACAGTTCAAGACGTTTCAATACTTCCTTTGTCAACAATGTTTTTATTATTATTATTATTATTATTATTATTATTATTATTATTATTATTATTATTATTAAAGCTAATTTAGATTATATTAGAATACATGTATTCTATAAACTTTTTTTGTTAGTATGATTGATTCCCTTCAGTAGTTCCATCTTATTAAAAGATGAAGTTAGAAATAAGAATATTCTTGAACCCCAGATCTTAGACACACCCTCTGCAACTACTGTGGATCCGGTAGAAAATCTTATTAACAGTAAAATGAATGATGTTAACCAAAACTATCCATCCATCTATATTATCTTTGTGATTTAGGAACTTTAGGGTTTTTTTGGGGATCTGTTTCTGTACTTATTTTTTTCATCCATGAGAAAACTGAATGCCTTCTTTTTTTTTGTAAAAGAAAGCAGCGATGGCTTTGTAAAAAGAAAGCCTGCCACTTGAATCCACTCAGTGCTCCTAAACCCCCTACTGTAGTCAGAGTACAATAATTAGAGTCACCATGGTTACAATTACTATTCAGTTATTTTGCGAGACCAGGCACTGTAGGGCCCAAAAAGAAGGAGACGTCAGGTGACCGCTCTCCCCTCTTCGCCATTGGCTGAATCATAAATAAACAAGGGCATGAAATAATTTGAAAACCGGGCAGGCCAGTCGTTTGCAACAGTTGGCTTGTCTATTGAAAGATGATCATCCATTGTGTCCCAAACAACTGTTGCCCGGTGGCACGTGGCCCCATTGTCTCCCCAGGCCCTTCCTTAATTGTTTTTTTTTTTTTGGTGTGTTTTTTACAAACCCGTGCATTAATCTGGCGGAATGACAGCTGACACACAGGGGACAAAAAAAAAATGCCATCTGCTCCTCTGATCCTCTCCAGCCCTCTTACAACCCCCCCCCCCCCCAGTGCAATAGAAGAGGTCGGGAGGGGCGGTGGGGGTCAGGGCACATTGCACACGCCTCCTGCCACCAAATAAATCTTAAAACATTTACCCCACCCCAGCACGCTGTCTACCCTGCACCAGAGTGTGCCCTCAGCTGGGCAGCGTATCCATTAGAATGCTTTCAATTCATTACATCAGCCCTGGCCTTAATGAAAATCTAACAGACTGGATTTACATCCTTATGCATTTAGTAGGCTGTAACATTAGAAATCCGGAGTCCTTTTGTATTTTGTATAGATTCATTTTAGTCTAGCTCATGTATGATGAGCATTTCCCTTATAATAATGCAGACTGTGCATAAATGACCTAGGTCTGGAAGCGTATTAAAAAAAGGACACGTTTGCTTTCAAATAAGATTAAAACTGCGCATGGTGTAAGAATTCAAATGTTTATAGATTCATGCAAATCTGTAGACAAATGAGATGGTATTGATTACAGAGTCAATAATCTGGGAAAAAAATGCATACAAAGAGCCTTAAACAACACATCTCTATGATGAATCAAATCTTCTACAGAAGTATGAATCATAACAAAATAAAATTTTAAATTATATATATATATATATATATATATATATATATATATATATATATTAAATACCTGCTCCCTTAACTTTAAAATAAGTCTTGACATATCAAGGGCAATAATATAGTATACAGTTGGGTTTTTACTGGAGCAATCTAAGTAAAGTACCTTGCTGAAGGGTACAGCAGCAGTGTCCCCCACCAGGGATTGAACCCACAACCCTGCAGTCCCGAGTCCAGAGCCCTAACCACTACTCCAAATCAGGGGTTTTAATCTGGATGGTCTCTCTTAATCAATGAAACTGAACAATTGATAAATCTCAATCACACATCTAACCCCTATCTAATATAAAGGTGATGTAACGGTGTACCCCCGAAAAATGTATTGATTAATCCAATTGAGATATAACAATGTCAAGTTTAGAAATACAAAAACCAGACCGCTTGCATTAAACCCTTTAAATCACTTTAAAACGTATGAATGTGTTTACTGAAACACCTGTTCAGTTTTACCTTCTCATGTACCGACCTGCAAACAAACGTCAAAAGGAAATCCCCTTACATGCGTCAGCTTATTGTTACAATCTACAACCGGTGTATTGTACTTAGAAATGTGCGGGTTCGTTTGACATAGATGGCATATAGATTATGAATTAATTTACTGCTACACGATCTTGATTTTAAACTCAGCAGCGCCCAATGCGTATTTTGCTGGCGTGACCTGAAGTGTTCAATTGTTTCGCTTGTGCCGTTGCCATAGATGCTTTTTATTTGTCTAACAGAACATGTCAAGGTATGCATGCCTCAGTTGATTTGCAATCAATAGCTAGATTAGGTGTTCACTAAAGTGCTAGTGTAAAATAGCTATAAGGTAAGGAGTTGTGCAACACACAATGACGTGACAATACGTTCCAGCAAATACAGGTTTAGAATAAAGGTCTATAGGCTACTAGACAGTCTACAAAATCTGCAGGTCAAAAACACTGGTTAACCACCACATCGGTGACTGACATTAAATAAAAAATAAAGATAATACGTGCTTAAAAGAAGAAACAAATAATAATTAAACTTGCAAGTTAAACAAAAAATTGCCTACTTTAATTATGTGTGGTTTGTGGATATCCGCTTCTAGGCTATATCTTGTGTGTTTTAAGATACTACCCGCTCTGAACCGCATTCCAACTTAATGTTTGAAAACAGAAGTTGCCCCTTTGTATGGATACAAAAGGCAGCGGCAGTCTTGAGTGCCTGCATGCCTGCCTAGATGCATAATATCCAGCCTCGTTCTCTCTCACCCTCCTGCAACTTACCGGAGCCTTTGTGAGAATTCTAACATTAAACACCGCTTATAAAATAATGTGACCCGGGTTCACAGCCAGGAGCAGCTTCTGTATCTGTACCAGACCTCGGTTCATTATTTTAAACAAACGGATCCATAACCCCAGCGACTAGGATAGGACATGTAATTGGCAGTGCTCAAAGAAACGTTTCAACCCTTTAGATCTTCACAACTTTTAAAAATAAACCTGTTGCTATATTTACACATGCAATAAGCACCAGATTAACCCAAAGCATATCATACCAAAAACCCGTCCTTTATTTCGGCAATGGATAGTATTGAAGAAGATGAGCCCAATATTTAGCAAATCGACCAATGATTTTATAGCATCACACATTCTACATGCGTCCCACGGGTCAAAGACACGGCCAGCGCTGCATGCCAGTAATTCAGCCGGGGCCAATTGATCCGTGCTTAATTACATTTCCATTACATTGGGGTTTGGGGTGTTGTCATTCCTGCTGAACTTGAGAATTAATCTGTTGGTCGCTCGGCACTGCAGAGCCGTTTCTCGTTACAGTGAGTTAAGGAAGAAGAGTGAGCGAGTTTCCCAGAAGTGCTTCAGCCCCCCCTCGCCCAGTCACCCCTTACTCCCTCGCTAATTGGAGGCCACTTCCCCTTCCCCTGACCCCGGGGGCTCTCTTACCCACACCCCTCCCCGCCCGACCGAGGGGCTCAACCCCCAAGTGCTGACAGCAGGAGTGTAAACAGAGCCGATGGGTTCTGACACATCTATTCAGACTAGACATCATTTATTCTGAAAGAGGTTTTGCATATTTGATTCCTAAACTATTTCTCCCCCGTTCGTAGGCACAGGGCACCAGGCTATTGGCAACACAGACGGCAAACATCGAGGGGATTTCCAAAAGCTTCTAGAGAAGACCTTAACCTTAATAAAATGAATGTGCGCACAATTTAAAAAGAATTTCTACCAGCACAAATCGTATGAATAAAGACACCTATATAGATATACATGTAGAGTATAATTGTATTATGACCACTTCATATACCGTACCGATAACACAGTCTGGATTAGTATTAGGGTATTAGTATTATAAAAGCTGACTTTTACCTGTAGTCCTGGGCTGAAGGGTGATGACTTTGTCCTGAATTTCCAAGAATTCCTGACATTCTGGACGTGATTTCGCTTTCTATCATCTCCTAAAGGATTGAAGACTTCAATTAAGAAACACCGCCTTTAAGTAGCTGTCCTACCTTTCATCTCAACGAGATCCATGCATTATTTACATGTACCTATATTTAATCAATCTTTACACAGCCCCGCTTCAACATCAATTCTGGCGATCTGTTTTGTAGATTGTAACTGATGAGTGCTGCTGAGCTGTGAAGGGTTTTCAGAACAAGCGAGTTACTGTTATACAGTGCAATGTGTATTCTTTAGCAGCGTTCTTTCACAATGCTGAGAACATTTCTCTTTAAGCATAAACGTAAAACATGTGTTTCATTATAATAATCAACACAAATACATTTGAAATGATCTGTTGACAGAATTGTGTAAATAAAAGCAACGCTGAACACATTTACTACAGACATACATTAATATAAACGCGCACTGCATGTCAATAAAACATTTACTACAAACAAAAACGAACTATCGGGTTATGTGAATCAAAAGTGAAAACAGCTATTTATATAATGTACATAATAGAATTATATAACGCCAAACACAACACAACTGTCTGTAAGCGATTATAAACTACAACAGAGACAGTTAAGATTCAAGTCACTTGCACTGTATGTGCAACTAATGTCCAAAAATACTACTCAAATAACATCCTGTTTAAAGCTGATCTACTAAGAGGGTTGCAAAACGAAACATTCTCATTAATAATAATAATAATAATAATAATAATAATAATAATAATAATAATAATAATAATAATAATAATAAACACAGATGTTGAAAGTTGTACCTGGGTGGGATTGCTGTTTTCCTGCTGCTGCGCTGCTGCGGTGCTGTCTGTGTCTTTGTATTTTGTCAGCACAGTTGTCGCTCCAAACCGTTTTTAAATTTCCCTCTCTGGCGCTGTCCAGCCCCGGCACATGCGCACTGACCACACAGTGGGGGGCTCCTATGTGATCAGTTTGAGGGGGCAGGGTCAAAGGGATTTGTAGCCTCACAGAAAGATGTAGCCTTTGCTTTGACTTGGCTATCAAATAAAGTCGCCCCTCTCCACAGCCGAACTGCACAAAACGTTCTGCTATTTTGTTTGTTTGTTTTCTTACATGTACCAGTATTTCTATGTATTTTCTATATTTTATCCCTAAACACAGCTGCTTGCCTTGGGTCAAACTCTCTTAACAGTCATTGGAAATTAACAGCGATTAAAGAGCTTATCAGTATACTCCTACACACACCCTTAATGGAAAACAACGTTGCAAAGATTAATTTGTACTTATATATTCCAGCATGAAGCTAAACGTCTATATTCCATAACCTGTTATTATTTTCGTAATATATATATATAGTTTGAACCCACTACTGTACTGTGCCTTAATGGTTGTAAAAGAAGCACTTCGATGGCAGGTGGATCTCGGAGATACTAGTTCGTGGAGAAACGCAGGAGAACAAGGAGTGCTTAATAGAAGTATGTAGTTGTACGAAATGATCCCGAATTTCTTAAATGTAAAACGATTGCTGACTTTCCAAACAACAACAAAAATACCCACTGCAAAAAAAAAAAAAATGTCGTTCACTCTTCCAATGGCCGAAGTCCTAAAAAGTTCTAAAAAAAAGTTTTAAATCATTTCAAACTTGTTCTTCTCTAAGATCCAGACAGTTCCAGCCTCTTATCCTCCTCTCGGTGTCTTCACTTCGCCCTTGTTGTTCTGTCTTGTTTGTTGCTGCATGTCCTGGTTTGAAATGAAGCCGTTGGCTTCTTGTTGATCCAGACCCAGGCTCTCTGTCCCCGCCGCTCTGCCCGCGTCTCAGCCCGGCTGCTGCCGCGGGAAAGGCGGCTAGGGTGGCGCGGGGGGGAGGAGAGAGAAATCCTGGGAATACTCATACTGTAAGCTAATGAACGGAACGGGTCTATTAAGAGGGTGGGACACCCGAGCAATCACAAAAATAGAAACATACAATATTGCTTATATTTTATATGTTTAATAAGCATGTTATGTAATATTAATCGTACAGTGACCTTCATAATACCATACATTTTAATACAAAACGCATTTGATTTTAAACCCTGCTATCTTTATGAAAATACCTGTAAAATATATTTATTCTATCAAATACCATAGCTCCCGAATAGTTCTTTATAGTGTGTAATTCAGTTTGGCAGTGAATGTGTTTTGAATTTTTGGTTTCCAATTCATTTTGAACAGTATGTCTGCCACAAAGGTACAATAACCCAAATGGTTCGTTTTATTTGGCATGGCAATTAACATTTGCAGTTGGGTAGTAACATTTTTCCATTCTGCAATTTGTTTTGCTTATCTATAAGAAAATGGCAGGCCTACATATTATTTACTAATACAATCTACATATTTCTTAATTGTTCAACATGCGTAGACGATAACGGATCTGTTTTAAAATACCAAAGCTATCTAAAAAGACAAAACATTCACATGGGAGTGAGAGGGAACAGGGGGGTATGATGGCATTTTGAAACATAACGTTGTGACACACTTATGACACACAGTCATAATTAAGTTTTCAGTTAGACGCCCCCCACAACTGCGCCTACAGTACTACTGCAGCAAATGCTGATTTTTGTCTATGTACCTTGAAACAGTGCACTTAATCCCTTCCATCTGGGGGAAAAAGTAGTTTTTTTGTGAAGGTAACATTGTGTTTTCCTGTAGCGCACAGCACCACCTTGTGGCCACAAGGTCATTTTACTGGAGCTTTTCTATTTTTAAAGAACACGACCCTTTCTCCTAATTTCAAATATAAAGGCTGGACTGGCACATCAGTTGACAGATCGTTTTATTCGGGTTAAGGAACATAATACATTAACAAGATTGTAAATTGCCGTCCAGTTTGGCAGTGTGTTGATCAGCTGACCAGAGCCCATGTTTGCAGCTGTTTCGACTCTTTTGAAGATTTAGAGTTCATGTGAAGTCTTTTGATTATGGTTTGTTTCTAAAGGAAGTTTTCTCATAACATAGTTTACTAATCACACACTCACCCGGTGCTGTACTACTGCACATTGTAATACAATTACTATTAATAATAACACAGAATGGGGCTGATTTATTGTAGGTTTTAATAATACAGCTCTGGACTGCCTGCAGTAGAAGCGGCACACTTTCTAGGAATGAAGATTATAGATACTTCTCATGTAACTGCTGGAGGATCAACATGAAAGTTCAACTCAAATGATTCATTTTTAAGCCCCCCTACACTGATCCTGTTTATCAATCTGCCGCCACGCAACTGATGGAAATTAGTGTAAAATTCCACATGATTAAGACGGTGATGATGTTTTTGTTTGTTTTTCTACGGAGGAAATAATGTATCCTTTGAATAATTGGAGTCCGGGAGTCGTTAAGTGTGAAATTGCAGATGAACCCTGTAGGGATCTGGTCTGTGTCAGCCGCCTAGCCTCACGGGACTGTACAGATGGTGGTGAATCGCAGGTTCACAATAGACACAATCGATGATTACATGCATGGACGTAACGGACAAAGAAGATCTGCCTCCTCAGACCTGGGGCCTCCACTGGGTCCTAGTGCCGACTACTTTCAAACATGCTGCCGTCTCAGAGCAAGCACTGTGAAAGGGGTTCACTCAAACCATGCAGATTACTCTTAAAGGTACAAAACCTGCAGTCAACACACACGGTATAGTGTTCACTGTTAAATACGCTTAGAATTATTATTATCTTTTGGTAACTATAAAGTATATATATATATATATATATATATATATATATATATATATATATATATATATATATATATATATATATATAACTTTGAGTAATTTATACTGTAGGGTAAAAAAGCCTTGAAAATCATCCCTAGAATGTTGCAATCCTTTTTAAAAACTGAATATCAAATAACGTACACCACCCTTCAGCATATTGAGATGTAATACTGCCCTATTGTTCAGTCATTTTAAACCTAGACAGCACCAGCTGATCTCCGCTCAGTGGCAATGGCATTTACACTGCAGCGTGATTTGAAAGCCCCCTCCTCTCACGCTGCTGCTCGCTATCTGGGTTTGATCTCTGGTTTTACCCTCATGAAAGACAATTACAGTTAAAGCCGTCAGTGCAACTACAGGCCGTCTTGAGTTAGCTGTGTTTATGATGCGTTTATAGAGTGCAGCTGGACTGCAGTTCCAAAATAGCGCTGTGGTTTTTCCATGAAAGCGTAACACGGTGGAGCCCAAGTATTTCTGTAGGTAGAAAAGCCGCTATATTCATTTAACTACACCCATGGATTGTAAACGCAGTGTGGGTGGCAACAGGTGCTAATCCCATAGCTATGTATAGAGATGTGGTCCGTATAGAGAGAGATCTTCAGACTGCTTCCATATTAAAGGGTCTGGCAAAGGCTGGTCTTGCTAATGAGGAGCTGGTCTGTAAGGAGCTGGTCACTGCAAGGGAGTTTACTGCATTCTGTAATCAGTGCACGCTGTTGTAGGTCCTCATAAAAGTTTACCATAGTAAAAGCATAGCAATGTGTAATAAAGCACAGTGAAAGCATGGTGAAGAATAGAGACGTATGTTAATGCATATTAATAAACATGGCAAATCGGGGTACACTATGGTAAATGCAGAGTATAACCATGGGAAAAGCATACTGTGCTAAAGTTTCACAGCAGAGGTTGCCTGCAATGTGGTTTTCCTGGTCAAATGTTTTACGCTGATAAATAATAGACACTAGAAACAGGGCAGCTCTTGGGGTTGTGTATCTGAGGTTGTTTCGGAGGAGGTATGCTGGTCTCTGATGAGCCTATAATCCGGGAATGTCTGCTCTGAAAGAGAGATGAGTCCTGACACACGGGAGAGGAGAGGTCATGCTGGGATCTCAGCTAGGACTGCCACACATTCAAAATACCCGCCGCCTCATTACAGGACTAACTGCAGCTCCACTAATCACTGATCACTGATCACTGTCGACTGATGCGGCCCAAACACACAGACTATTCTAGGAGGCATCTGAACAATAGGGACTGGAGGTAGAGATGACTGGAGTCAGTACACTATTCCTAATTGGTTAGTGTAAATTTGAACATAACTGTGGAAAACAGCAGCTTTAACTCAAGAGGGGTTTGCAATTGTACCTCCAGCCTTCAAATGAAGTGGTCAATCCAGGGCAGGCAAGCAGCATCATTATTGCGACAGAGAGGCTGTGAATTGTTCGCCAGTGTGCAGGAGACGATCTCGTCTCGCCGCTTAGGAGCGCCAGACCCGAACCTTTCCTTTCTGACCACCTCTTGTTTCTATTGGGGGGGGGGGGGTCAAGGATGTCAAAACAAATGCAGCCCCGCTGTGTGGCCACCCCCTCCAGCACTGACAGCAAAGACATCTCTTCCCACCCTCAACAATGGCAGAGACAAAATGTTTCTTTCTTTCAACTAAGTGTTTATCAAAACATCTTTTCATGTACAAGGAGGGTCCATTTGCCCTTTGTTTTACCCTTTCAGGAGCCCCACTGAGAGGGGCAGCTTCTGTGACCCTGGAAAGTTTGGGGTGTCTGGCTATGGTAAGAAGACAGATAGTGCAGTCGTCATTGTCTCAGTATTACAGGGCTATTCATGTCTGTGAAGGGCTGAGGGTCTGCGGACTGTAAAGGTTACTGCTCACTGGAGCTAAGCACCAAGACAGACACCGACCGTCTGGACAGGGCAGCAGCCAGTTTAGTTATCCGTTATCCATTCAGGGAATCTGAATCAAAGGGTTTCAATTGAATCAGCATAAAGGGTTTCTGAGCAATTGTCAATTATTTTGCCTATGTATCCTTTCCTTTTCTTTTTTTGAAGTATCCTGATATTTGAAAACAGCATAGTTATCTTGCTTGGATTATTACTGTACTTGTTCAGAAAACGTTTTTCTTGCACAGCCCCCATAAGATGCAGCATTCTGCCTGGTGCAGGTCACAGCACTCACACATTGTCCTGATCTTCAAAATGTGTGCTTTGGAAATCTAAGCACAAATAATGTGCAGCAGCTGAGTTTCTTAACAACAAGCATGTTGACTTTGATGGGGAGATCAGAGATGAGCACGTCTCCGATATTATTTGGGTGTACTATAGGATTTAGATCATTCTATAATCCACTGGCATCCATTCGAGTACTAGATATCCTGGGACACTGGGGATTGCTCCTCCACCCCCTGTTCTGAATGCTACATCTCCCACCCAACTGACCCCAAGTAGCAGAATTAGGTCACTTGCTGGCCTGCTTAGGGTAGTGTGCACATTCATGTGTGGCTAATTGCTGGTTGTTGTTCACCAGCGATCAGAGCGTCCGATTTGAGACAAGATGGGGAGAGGGAGGAAACACAGGGCCGGCCTGTTACCCTCAATTAAGGGATTAGGGAACAATAGAAGCTCTGAACACTGGAGACTGCGGGTTCGGTAGGGCTGCTTCACTGCAGCTGCATTTCTGTATGTACTGGGTGTCAATCCCTGCAGGGTCCACTAGGGGCAGAACCCTGCAGCCCCACTTTGCTTCTGGTCCCAGTACCCTCTGCGAAGAGGAAAAAGACTCCAGTGCCATTTATTTATGTGACCGGTCCTTAAACTTTAATGTTGTGTTTAATGGCATTCTGAGTCTGAATGGACTTTTGAAAAGGTTTATTTGATTTCCTCAATCATAACACAATGTTTTGGAATGAGGAAAAGAAACAGCTAGGCAGCTGCAGTGTTCTCGGCGCGCAGTGAATTTGGTGAAAGCCAGCATTAGGGGAAAAATGAATTTGAGCAGCAGAAATCAGAAGCACAAAAACGACCACTAACATTGCAAAAGAACTAAAAACAAAACAACTGGCTATATATATATATCTAGCTAGCTAGCTGACTATCTTTAGCTCAAACCATTAAGCAACACTGAGACTCTGCAGAAACATAAAGCATTGCTTCTGTGCTGGACTGCACAAGGGGACCAATATCAGCTGACATGATATGTAATGTTTTCTCTATCTGCTGTGTTTGTCTTTCTGAGTAATCAATAAACTCATTAGAAAAAACAGCGGCTCCGTCGACCGCTTCGGATATATTTTAATTTGTTAAATTACTCTTAAAAGGAGAGTTTTAATAAAGGCAACGAAATTAGAAAGTCAGTGAGCGAGCGTCTCCTGCACAGAGACGACAGGGGAATCAGGCTAGTGAAAAATAGGCCACCTTCCGTGTGTGTTCAGCACCTAAACAAGCTGCTCAGTGAGCATTGTGGGATGGCTATAAATCCAGGTGACTGATTGAGGTGAGGTGTGCTCAGCTCTGCTCATCTCCGCTCCTCCTTCAGCTCTGTTCCTCTAAACTGAAGACTCTCAGAAGCAGCCTGGATCTCCAGAAGCTCTCTCCCCATCCCTATGGATTCTTACCACAGGGCTTTGTTTCAGTTTCTAGAAAAGAAAACGATGGATTCCCAGGTAAGGATGTTCTGTTCTTGCAGCTTTCTGTTTCTTTATGTTATTATGTATATTTAGTTCGGGGTTTCATGTTACCCTGAACCTACAGTTGATCATTAGGTTTTTTTTTCATGAGGCACTGGGAGTAAATGGTAAAAAAACATACATATTTCAGACTTTATTAACCATTAAGAGTTTGATACATCAATATCTATCTATCTATCTATCTATCTATCTATCTATCTATCTATCTATCTATCTATCTATCTATCTATCTGCCATTAAGCTTCAGTGCTGTGAGCTGGGAATGTCTGGATGTGATACAGTCTGCCTCATCCTTTCTGCACCAATGCTACAGCATGTAGTGTTTGGCTAGCAGTGCCTTCATTGGTTTAGACATGACTATTAGAAGTGCCATTGAAACAGTACAGTACATGGGATCTAAGCATTAGGTGATACAGCACCAGGGAACTGCAGAAGGAAAAAAATGATTTCTATGACAGATATCTACAGTGTTACAGCACAACTTTAACATTGGTGTTATTTGCATTTACTTTAGATGGGGTTGTAGCTTTTGATAACTGCTGTCATTCATAGGGTTAGTACTAGCAGCTACATGCCTGTGCTAAACCAAGGTTTTAAAATCTATTTTCTCACCTTTCCTTAGTAAAAACAATATTGTCGCTGGCCCCCCTTTATTTCCATTGAAGACATTCTTTGCTGAGTTTTATATGACTGCCCCCTGATCCCAGCCTCGGATACTGGTTGACCTGAATTGACCAGAGACACTTTCATAGCTGGAAACAAGAAAGAAATATTAGTAAATATTTTGTCAAAAGCCATCACAGTTACAGTATTTGATCACTGGTGACACACAGTGTAAAATGCAATCAGAAATGAGTGTTAATAACAGATATAATGTTTTTATTGGAGGTGGGGGGTTGCAAGGAGGTACAGGATTTGGCAGCAGGTGGCACTGTTTGTCATGTAAAAATCCTATCACAAAGGAATGCAAATTTGAACTTGCCATAAATGAATCAAAGGGATGGCATACACTTACCTGCAGAGGTACAGTAGATAGTGCTCTTTCTATTCTCTTCAATGCCTAACATTGCCGTATGGATACTAAACTAAATTGATGTGCCATTCAGTCACTGTAAGGTTAAACGGGCCTTGACAAACACAAGGTAATGAAAAGCTGGAGAGAGCACACAACCTTGCTTGCCAAGGACTGCTATAAGTTAATACTGAAATGAAAGGATGTTTCTGATTAAGTAAGCCGCTTGTAAGAAGAAGCGTCTGGAATTGATGTTGGCAACATCTCTGGAAGTAATACTGTTGAGCTTGCCGTTTGGCAGGACTCGGAATTGATGAGACTCGGAAGTGAAGGGCCCTGTTCCACTGCCTTCCCATTAATATGACAGATGAACTGACCTGGTGGGAACAGCCTCGTCTGGGTTATCATCGTACTACACTCACAATGAAATCTTTAATAGGAAAAATCAACCCCTGACTCGTGTATAATTGGATTTGCCGGACGGTGCTAAATCAAGGCCCAGTGGGTAGCACAAAGCTTGTTAAGGCTGGACAGGGGGGGCAAAGGTATACAGGACAGCACAGCTACTCTCTGAGAGACGGATAGAGCGAAATACTTTAGAGGTCATTGAAGTTTCTAATTTACTTAGTAACTGACACTTTTCTCTGAATCCAAGCTGCAGTAAGCCAGCACAGCAGGAAGTTGTGGCATCGCACTTTCATTTACTGTACCTGCACAAAGCGCTACAGCCCAACCCAGCTGAACGTGCAGGGGCTGCAGCATTATTTATTAAGTGGCTTCTTTAGTCATTACCAGACCAGCCGAAAGCTGTTGTTAAACCATGGTAAGGTGTTCAGGTCTTGCCTGGTTATGTAGCTAAGCAGTGTTCTTAAAGATTTCAGCATGCTGTACTCTCTCTGGAAGTCGCTGTAAAACCACTAACATTTTACATCAGTTTGCTTGGCCCCAGTCCCCACAATAACAACATTTGACTGATGTTGGCTTTTGATTTGGAATTATTAAACATGTGCACTTGGACCCTAAGCTTCAGAAATCAACTGCCTCTGTGAATCAGCCCACTGCCATGTGCGGTCAAAAAGCAGTGGAAATGGATCCATCTGTTCTGTCAAGCTACAGTGCTGGAGATCTGCAGCAAAACTCAACACTGTAGCCCCCATGAGTGTGTTACAGGTTACCTTGGTAATCAACTAGAAGAAAAAACAAATAATAATAATAATAATAATAATAATAATAATAATAATAATAATAATAATAATAATAATAATAATGTATGGGTTATAAATGTGAAATGTCTTTATATACTAATGTCTGGAGGAATCTCCTTACAAATACTTGGTCCCACCTTAAACATGCCATCTCTAGAATAGAGCAGGCTCCCCTCTCCCCTGGCTCAGGTAAAAATAGCTGTAGTTATTTTGAGCCTTCCACGGTCAGCGTGTTCTCTATATACAGAGTGCTTGCCAGCAGTATTAATACCTGGGAATGACAGCCCAGTGTGGCACATAGGTACAAAGACAGAGAGATGGAAGCAGATAACATGGGCCACGCATTGTAACAGTCTTTTGTTTAGAGCAGCGATGCACAGCTCGGTCCTGGAGGGCCGGTGTCCCTTTAGGTTTCTATTCCAGCTGCACCCTAAAGTATTTTATTGGACCAATTAACTAATTTAGGGTATGGTTACAACAAAAACCAGAAGGGACACCGGCCCTCCATGACCTGAGTTGTGCACCACTGGTTCAGAATGTATAGAAGAGAGGCTTCTTGACTAGAATAACAACTCTTTTATCAGACAGTGTGTAATGTGAACCCCCCTGTTAATGTTTCCATTTTAAAGAGGATGTGTTCCTCGATCCCCTACACTGCAGCTCCAGCCCACAGCACCTCACTACTTCATTTACATTCAATATAGAACAGCCATAGCAATACACCCAGGAAATTAGCAAAAGAAGCAATACTTGTGCTGCTTATCTTGCATCAGGTGTTCAGTAGTGTGCAAATATGTAAACATCATATTTCATGCAAAATGTTTTATGTTATAAAAAAATCGAAGTTTATTCAAGTCGCCCATTAGAAATGTTTGCTCAGCAAACATGGTAAATGCATACTATAAATGTGCTACAATAAACCTGTATTAGGGACCTGCTGGAGCCTGACACTTATCTACGCTGCTCGGGGTGTATCAGAACGTATGGAAATACATGGCGGTGGTAAATCAAATGCCTTTTAACACGTTTTAAACCGGTTTAAAAGTTGTAGACAGATCACAAAATGACCAGAGGCTTAAAACAATAATAACATCGCCACTGCGGAGCATTACTGAGTAGTTTGTAATTAGCCGGTAATGTATCTTTCTAATCAAAGATCAGTAATTTGATGCAGGGAGTGGATAAGATTTCCAGTTCCTTTTGTTACACAGAGAAACCGTGGACACACAGGTAACCACTGAACAAGATCTCTCTGACTCCCTGACGTTAATCATTGATGAGCCTCAGTACCAGCAGAGGAGTCGGTCTGAGAGAGAGACCGCTAGACTGCTACCGGGAGCCTCGGGATAAAACTACAGGACTTTTACTTAATGTCGATGGTGACGGAGCAGCTTGGTGGCCAGTTTACCTTGAGGATAGTCAGGATGTAAACCAAGGGGTCTTACCTGGAGCCTCTGACAACAATAGGGGTCAGCTTCTCCTGCACAATGGCACGCCGCACTGGATACTAAAACACTCAATTCTATCTGGATAACTTCTTTTTGAAGCTGCTCTGACTGTATATCGACATGACTCCAGAGGTATTTACTAATTTACTGTTGCATTGTTTCTCTTTAAAGGAAAATGTGGAATCGGCTGTGATGTTAGATGCTAGCTGGATGCAGCATGCTCCCGAATAGCAGCAACAGGACCTGTACCTGAACATACACAGCAAAGCTATATCAGTGCTAATGATAGGTCAAAACAATCCTGGTTATTAAATATGTAAACTGCCCTTCCTAAATCGTCTTCAGTGGCAATGCAGTGGTCCTCCCATAGCAATGCAAGGGATCTGTACTAAGCAGCAAGAGTAGCCCAATGGCAGCTACAGCTGGATGTCAGAATGGTAAAATGTGGTACATGTTGACTTCCCAATGGTGTGCATTGCTGTGCTACTGCAACAGTACCAATGCCCTACCATGTACACTTCCAGATTCACTGTGCTGCCGCTGCTGGGAATGCTGGTGTCTGCCAGGGTTCTGTCGGAATTAAAACACAGAAGGAATCCTAGTGGTGTTGTTCAGTAAGGGTGATTGCATTCCCTGACATAGCCTCCTCAGATTCTGTAATCTCTAGCGCTGTGCCATCTGAAGCCCAGGAGTGTGTGTAATGTAATGTCACACCTGCCAGGAATGAGAGGAGATGGCTTGTGTTAAAGATGTTATTTATTTAGTTGCACCGGGAGATTCTCATCGATACACAGATGGTCGTGAACACAGTACCCTGTAATGTGTTACAGTCATTTGCTGGACTTGATTTATTTTCCCCTGCATAGATTTCCCTAACACTACGTGCTGCTATAAAAACAGTTCACCCCCCACCTCCTTCTTCCCATATAAAAAACAGTTCCCATGTAGGAAGGGGGAGGCAGGGGAGAAAGGAATGGTGGTGCAGCGGTTGAGAATCCCGACAGGTCTTTGTGTGATTGAAGCTGACGTTTCAAATGGTACTGCTTTAATGGTACTGTTCACCTGTCTCATTGGCTTAAAGTAGGGCCAGGCTGTGGAGAGGTGCCAGGGGGGGTCGGGAGCTGACTGGTGGAAGAAAACCCTCTGAGACGAGCCCCTGGTCTCAACGGGGCCCGCGCTCTGAGTAATGAAGTCAAAATTACAAGACTCTATTGTTCAAGCTCCTCTGTAAATGAGTGTCAGAATGGGCAGGGGGCAGTGACCATTAAATGCACAATTTCGTCCGCCCGTTGTCTTGAGCAGACCCCACCTTCTGAGAGTTTCTCAGATTAGAGATCTGTCCCTTCCCCTCCCCTCTCTATATAGGCCAAATCCCCTTCTTTTGTGTGCAGACTGCACAGTGTGAAATCCACAGTGACGTTAAATGTTTTCTAATGAATAATTAGTGAAAGGATATGCAGAGGAATATGTGTAATGGATTGTAGCCTGGGTTCTAAAACCTTTTTTTTGTTTTGTTATTTTAAGGAACAAAAAAAAAAAGAAAAAAGTTGCCTTTCACACAAGTTACAGCGATTGTTACGAAACTGAAAAAAAGCGGCCTTTGTGTCAATTTGATCCAATGGATTATCTTTTAAGGTTTTTTTTTTTTTTTTACATAGAAAACAGAAAATCAAAGGATGCGCCTCCCCACCCCGTTTAAAAATAAAAGCTTTTGCACTTTCAAACTGGCAGCCATGAAACCTATCCGCTAACTGGGGGTTGATTTTAAAAGGACAACCTGAGTCGTGGGATTTTTTCTCACTGCTGTGCCTCCCTTTGATTTCGGTTCCACTCAAAGGTGCGACTGTTTCGTGACTTCACCCCCTTAACCTTCGAGAAAAACTCCCACGTGCGGATAAAGTACATACTGCTGGACTCTCTAAGGGTGCCAGCCTGCAGCACCCCTTGCATGTATTAACAGTGCTTTACTCTTATACAGCCCTCCGCACTGAGATCACTGTCTGTCTGGAATAATCGTGTTATTAGAAACGCGGGGTCTATGTAAATCGCAGGTATTAAACAAGGGGCCCCATGCGAGAATCGGAGCGCTTCTCAGAAACGTTTAAGCCAAATCATTTTTGTGTTCCGGCGCCTTTGGACAAATCAGCATTTAAAAGAAATGCAAAACAGAAAATGTGTGTTACAGGAGTTCGCTCCCAGATCGACCTCCGCGAATCATCTAAACTGTTGCTCTTAAAAGAACAGCAGTCGTGGGATTTTTTTTTTCTCCCGGTTCGTCAGGTGAAGTTGAAACAGTTTAAACAATGGGTTTATCATTCACAAAACAAGTGGAGAGGGATGGTGAGGGACAGGCCTCATTAGGGCTCCTTCCCAACAAAGCATATGTCGCGATTGAGAATGCACTGTATGTATGTTGTGGTTACTTCACTTGCGTGTAACACATGAAAACAACATGGCATTCTGGTTTGTTTTTTATGGAAGGGTCCCCTCAGCACTACAGTACATACAGACTTCAGACTGGGGTTGGAAAATAATGAACTATTCATTTACAGATAATCTGCTACAAATGATCACTGTTATCAGGATTGTCTTAATTGAATCATGTTTTAACCCCAGTTAATTGAGACTTTCTGCCTAGTTAGTAGTTCTTTCTCTCTTACACCCTTATCTTTTCTCAGTTTACTTTTCCCTTTAAAAAAAACAGTCACTGCGCTGTTCTCTCTCGCTGTAGAGTGGGGACTGGATTAATTTAGATGCATTTTCATTGCACTAAACATCAGCTAGCATCTCTTTATGGACTTGAATCGGTTCTCTACAGATAGAGAGAAACACTTTAGTTGACTGTCTGAAACACGATTATTGAAATAAATGATCAAGAATGAACAACTTATCGATGACATCACGACAATTGATTATTGTTCCAACCCTGCTTCAGACACACAGAGCCAGACTTTAAAGATATTATTGCCCAAGATGGATTTAAAACTGTTAGTTCATGATTCAGTTTGGTACAGTGCTTTAATTAATGGAGTGTGACCTTGTTTGTTCAGTGCTGAATTGCTGTTGTTACTGCTGACAGTGCTGTGCTTTGTAAACACTTCCCAGAACCCTCCCCCCTCTTTACAAAATAGGAAAAAAGCAGCTTTGGTCTTAATTGGTTCATCTGCCTGGGTTGCATCAAATGGTAATAGTCACAGACACACCCTCTATTAATACCATTCCTGAACACAATGGCTTTCCTCTTCTGTCGCCGTGGTGAATTATTTCTGTTTCTTTCTGCTAATGTAAGACTTGTTGGTTTTGCTTGTGCTGAAACGCAGAGGAAGCTGCTGCTGCTGCTGAGTATGACTGGAGGAGACTGAGCGGGTGCCGTCCTGCGGTGTGCGTGAACTCCCTCTTCAGGAGAGAAGAGGAAGTACTGTAGTGTAACACAGAAAGGTAGCCCCTGTCCGTCTGCTCTGTATCTGGTGCGCTCAGCAGCTGTCTTTTGGATTCAGTCCACCAGTTTATGTAAAACACTTTCCTGTGGATCCGTGCATACCTATCTAAACAACTGCAGATAAACTGTGAAAAGACTTTAAACTGCCAGCTGAATCAGAGCAATGTGCAAGCTGTACCACAGTGTGATTGAAACTGGAATTACAGTCTGCACACTGTAAAGCGTTATTCTGTTGTGGAGGTGCAATGGGGGCTCAGATTGCCTGGCGATTCGCAGGCTTGCTGGTACAGACGCATCCCCATTCACGTCACATGTATTTAGCTTCTTCCACACTGATCATAGTCCCCAGCATATTTTCCGGAGCTTATTTAGTGACAGTTAATAAAAGCAGCTGTAAGTGACAGCTCCCACGTGGATGATTACAGCATCGCTTGTGCACATTTTCAGCACTGTACTTTAGCTCATTGTTTTTGGGTTGGTTACATGGTAGCCATGTACAGCACAGCACTTGTATTAAGGACTAGACTTATGGATCTGCTATAAACAACTCAATAATACAGTCTGCCATTATTAGTAATACCAAGCTAGAACAGTACTGTTTTGAAAAAGTAATTTCCAGGAAAGTGTAGAATTACTTGATAAAAATGAATGACTGTAAGGTTACCAGTGTTCTATAGAGGACAATACAGAGATTTGGGGGTCTCTGTTAATTCGATTTTTGCTTTAACACACAAGCCCCCCATCTGAATCATTGGAGTTGATGAGGGACAAGGTCAAGATGATTAACAGACCTTCCTAAAGTGTGGACACCTCCAGGGAGAATAAACACCTCTGAATAAACCCAAATAATAATAGAACAGAGTTGGTTTCCCAGTGTCCGGGCGGAAGTCGGGCAGTGGGTATCCTGTTTTAGCAGCTCTGTGTTTGTTTTGGCTGCAGACTATCGATGTAGGAAGTGGTAGGAAGTCTTTGTTAGGCGCGCACAGCCATTGTTGGGTTGATGTCAAGGAGCCGAGCCGAGCTGGGCCGAAGTGAATACAGAACCGCAGTGAGCACCTTGCCTGTGTGTGTATCAGAGAACGTGCCCTTCATCTCTCTTACAAGGAAAGAGGCTCAGGAAAGGGGATCCAAATTCTAAACAGATTCATCACTGTTTAGTGTAGTGCCCTTGGTCCAGTCATCGGCTCACCCTAGGAACTGGCAGGACTTGGTCTTCCTGTGAGTTCTGCTTACCAAAAGAACCATGCATGAAATAATAGCACTAAAATATCAATGAAAACATGCATTTGAATAGTCAGTTTCTCTCTCTCTCTCTCTCTCTCTCTCTCTCTCTCTCTGCCTATATTATTGGTGGTTTCTTATTGGTGGAAACCTGTCAGGCTTCAGCTGTCAATGTTTCCTGTCAAAGATAGGACTTGTTTTTTATATAAGAAAAGTGAGTTCCCCTTTAAGCATACAACCGGTCTCTACGAGACTGACAAAGGAGAGGCACATATACAAGGTAGGCGATTTTCACTGATTCGTGTTCTAGTTCAAATATATATAATTCCTATATCTCAACATCTAGTCAAAGTAAATGGAATATATTCCTTATTATTCTTTACTACTTCTTTTTTCATTTACCTTTAAGAAAGGACAGGCTTATTTAGGGTGGTGACTTGTGAAGAACAGCAGCTGCAAACCAATCAAGCGATATGTACAAGGAGCTCAAAATATACTGCATTTCTAGCAGCTTCTGCATTGTGTGATGAGAAGATGGGAGAAGTGTCATTTCAACGCATTAAAGTTACAAAATACGAAATAAACAACTCTTAAATATTCTTAATGTCAGTGGAACATTATAGCGATTGAATGCATCGGAATAAATGTAACTTTGTATTCATGTGTTTGCAAATTTTAATTCCATGCTTTCACATCAGGACTCTCATAACCTCTTTAACACAGGTGGCATTCTTCATGCGTTGCTTGTTTAAACTTTTTTTTTTTTTTTTTACAAAATGAAAACGCAAAGACATCCTTCTTATACAAGTATTCTATTAGCTGCAGGTTGACAATGAAAAACAGCTTTAAATCATAAAGAAATTCATAAAATATATAATTAAACATAACTGCACACAGTTAACAATGATAGGATATGAAATAAGTTCAAGCAGAGACGCACAGTAATAGCACAAGTTTCAGCACAGTGCCTGCAGTCTCAATACAGTTACAGTGCAGGTATGATGGATCTAACCTGCGCTTCAAATTATACTTCATCCTCACTAGCACTGCGCCGGCATATTTCATATCTGTCTCAATTGAATGCATTAATTGCAATGGTTTTCTACATGTTTTTCATTGATGCATTGTGGCATAAGCCGGCATATGGACCCCCTAAGGGTATCTTCTGAGGGGCGAGGGAGCTGTTCAGTGTTCACAGCTTCTCTTTTTTGATATTGTCGGTACAGGTGCCCAGGTGCGATATGTGTTCTGCCTTTTTTTTGACCCCTGATGGCTGGACCATAAGACACCTGTGACCTCTAAGCACCTCCAGGGGTGAAGGATAATCCTCCTGCACCTCCCACCTAGCCCTCAGTGTTTTGTTTTTCTTCTTGTTGAAACAAATCGCTTGACCTCCAAAAGCAGAGCTATTGTTGTGCATCCGTTTCTCTTTCTTTCAACAAGACGGGACGTTCTCTGCCACGGCTGACTGTATGAAAGGGCGTGGGGTGTTTGTGGTTTTATCTCAGTGGTATAGTGGAATAATAGAAGGTGGGTGGTACTGCAGTGGTTGCAGCTTGGCACGAGCTCCCACGTCTGAAAGGGAACCTGTATCTCCTCGCTGTCTCCTCTGCTCCGGTTCACAGTGATGGATTATCCAGAGATGGAGACGGGGAAGCAGGCCGGAGATTAGAAGCCCTCATGCAGTCCCACGCTTCGGGTTGATTTCCAGTTTTAGGATTAGGTTAAAGGGAAGTCCCTCTAGGGTGGGACTGAACTGAACTTGAACACTTTTGCTTCAGAGCGTAATTTAGAAAATACATAAATACATAAATAAATAAAATAAAGCAGTGCAACTTTTCCCCCCCAAAATAACATCAACAACAACAATACTAATACTAATACGAATACTAATGATTATAATAATAATGATAATAGTATAAACTAGCAGTCAAAACTATTAGTAAACCACATGAGTTGTTATAGTTCCACTGAGGCAAAAAGAAAGTTTTCTTTTCACACAGAAAAACGCTCCTCTAGCAGTCTGCTGTAATTGCCTCTTCACTGGTTGGTCAGGTTTAAAGAGCGGTGATAGAAATGTTTTCCGAGGTGACTGCGCTTGCTTGTTGCACACTTGGGTTTCAAAGGGTTACAGAGCTGATGTTTTCAGTGGTGTTTGTTCTGCTGAAAGGGAGTGCGGGCAGCCTTGACATCTTCAGATACATTTTGAGGAAACAGGACGCTGGGGACGGCTTTGTTTTCAGAGCTGCTAGTCCAGTAATCAGTCTTCATTGTAGTGCCATTGATAAGCTCAAAACCCACGACTTGCTGATATATGACTAACTAGCTTTGCACTTGGTATTGCTGTTGGGCTTATTATAGAGCTAGGGGTACCTGATCTCCAGAGCAGGAGTGTTCAGGGACTTAGCAGGTGACCCTGCTGTGAGTTTCAGTGTGGCTCACACTGCTGGGGAGTGTGAGGGGCTGGCCTGGTCTCTCCAGGCAATAAAGACATGACTTTCCCCAGGATTAAATAATAATTGTGGCGCCACTATCCAAATAACAAATAAGACAACATCTCATGTTTGTGAGATTTGGTGTTTTTTAAAAGCCGCTATAAGAATAGCTGTACTATACTCTTAGTGTTGCCTGCAGCAAAATCCGAATGCAGCTTTATTATTTTTTCTATATAAATCACAGATAAAAGAGACAGCACAAGGAAGTACAAGTAAGTCATTAGTTTATGATAAAGACATTGTGTTGTGTATCTCTTAAAATACAACTTTCCGGCAACATTTTCTGGCAACTTTTCAAGCAATTATTTACTAATGTCAAGAGAAACAGCAGTAACAAATTGCTTTAAAAAGTCACAACCAGTTGCTTCAGTGGTTTGAGTTGTATTGCTTCATGTCCCTGGAGATTAACCTGTCCCCCTGCCCCTGTGTCCCAGGGCTCGGAGGTGCGCTTGAGCCGGATCCAGCTCAACATGGAGGGCGCTCTGACGGCACGAGACCGGGTCGGGATCCAGGACTTCGTGCTGCTCGACTCCTACACCAGCGAGTCAGCCTTCCTAGACAACCTGAGGAAACGCTTCCGAGAGAACCTCATCTACGTAAATATGCTCCGTCCGCAACCTCGCAGCAACAAAGCAGTGCTACATTCACGAATACTCAGAGAACCCCAAGACATTCAAATGGGAAACGTTTCAGTTAGAAGTCAATTTGAATGTCTTTGATGTTTCAATGAGTTTTGATTAATATATCACTGATGATGACTCTACCCCACCACCCCCACCCCCGCTTGATAAAGTGTGAAGGATCTCTTAATGGAATGTGCCTATGCTGGTTTTGCTTGTATTAGGCACTGCATAGCCTTGCGCTGGTGTGAATGTCGCTGTTTTTTTCCAAATGGGCTAGCAGTTATTAGTTGTTCTATTTTGCAGAGTAAATATGCTACCCATTGATCTTGAGCTTAGTACATTTAATTTAAAGTATGGTCCCCACTATTACAGTTCAGCTGCAATATAACTTCTTAACACCACAATTCAGAGGTAGAGCTATAGAATGGGAAACTCCAGCATCTGTACAGAAAGGCTGACACACTGACGATGTCACTAGAGTTAATTACGGGAGCCTGCCTCATTAGTAGCATCAGATAATCAGAGCCTCCTTCTAGGTCCCTGAGTGCCGGGGCTATGCCTCACCGCTCCTAGTCAACTGAGGCAGGAATCACTATCAGACAGGTACTATTCAGGACTGAGCCAGACTTCAGCAGGCACTTGTCTGTGCCCCTGTCACCGTGACCATCTGGCTGTCTCTGCCATTGTTTTCAGACACACTCCAGGCACCATCCAATGCCAGGATCCTCAAAGAAAAGTACGCTTTCTGACTCGAACTACAAACAATCAAACAAACAAACACACACTCCAACTGAGACAAAGACCCAGTAATTAGTCTATGCTGGCTAGTTAATGACAACTTGGAGGCTAAAACTGGAGGTAAAACTCGGTTGAGACTAGAAACTTTACACATTTGGTGGTGTAGTATTTTTAATGAAATGTTGGTCCTTTCATACGGCTCACATTTATACTTGGCAATGTCTTTGTTTAGGATATATTTTTTTTCCGTTTTTGGGTTTCATAATTGGTTATTTTACATACACTTAAACCTAAACTGCACCTAAAACAGTGAACAATCCACAAGGACTGTCCATAAAACAATAATCCGTAAAACAAAAGTACATGTAAAAACTAAAAACAAGACCTGGTGTGGACTGCATCATTTAACAATTGCCCTACGTCGACAGTAGATTATTAATACTCTTCCTCTGTCTGTGTGAATTGTCAGACGTACATAGGCACCCTGCTGGTCTCCGTTAACCCCTACAAGGACCTGGAGATCTACACCCCCAAACAGATGGAAATCTACATGGGGGTCAACTTCTTTGAGCTGCCTCCCCACCTGTGAGTACACGCTGCACGGTGCATGTGAAAGGGCTCATTTAGAACAGCATGTCAGAATATTGCAGTCAATTTTGCCTTTGCCTCTGGATTGCCTCAGCTATGCCCTGGCTGACAATGCCTACCGCACCATGCTGACGGAGTACAACAACCACTTCATCCTGATCTCCGGGGAGAGCGGGGCGGGCAAGACCGAGGCCTCTAAGAAGATCCTGCAGTACTACGCTGTGACCTGCCCCTGCACAGAGCAGCTCCAGACTGTGCGGGACCGTCTGCTGCTGTCCAACCCTGTCCTCGAGGTGAGGCGCTGGGGTTGGGGCTGGGGTTGGGGATGGGGATGAGGATGGGGATGGGGGCGCTGACTCAGTATAATTTTTTAACCCCATAGTAAATTTGGTCAAATGAGACCCCGTCCCACCATTTTAAAATCTGATAAGTTTCTGCTATTAAGATTTTCTCCAGTAATTGATTGCCGTTGTTCCAGGCTTTTGGGAATGCCAAGACTCTGCGGAATGACAACTCCAGCCGCTTCGGGAAGTACATGGACATCCAGTTTGATTTCAAGGTAGAGTGAACCCAGATAAATTCTATTACCACTCGATCATTGGGCTGAATATTGCACTCACACTACAGGTTTCAAAACAAATCTTTCTTCTCTGGTTGAAACAAACCCCCATACGGCTGTTTATTCTCCTGGTAGGGGGCGGCAGTGGGCGGACACATTTTGAGCTACCTGCTGGAGAAGTCGCGCGTCGTCCACCAGAACCACGGAGAGAGGAACTTCCACATTTTCTACCAGCTGGTGGAGGGGGGCGAAGAGGAGCTGCTGCGCTGGCTGGGGCTGGAGCGCAACTGCCAACACTACAGCTACCTGGTACAGGTGAGAACTAAACACAGCACCACAGCTGCCTGGTACAGGTGAGAACTAAACACAGCACCACAGCTACCTGGTACCGGTGAGAACTAAACACAACACCACAGCTGCCTGGTACAGGTGAGAACTAAACACAACACCATAGCTGCCTGGTACAGGTGAGAACTAAACACAGCACCACAGCTACCTGGTACAGGTGAGAACTAAACACAGCACCACAGCTACCTGGTACAGGTGAGAACTAAACACAGCACCACAGCTACCTGGTACAGGTGAGAACTAAACACAGCACCACAGCTACCTGGTACAGGTGAGAACTAAACACAGCACCACAGCTACCTGGTACAGGTGAGAACTAAACACAACAACACAGCTGCCTGGTACAGGTGAGAACTAAACACAGCACCACAGCTACCTGGTACAGGTGAGAACTAAACACAGCAACACAGCTACCTGGTACAGGTGAGAACTAAACACAGCAACACAGCTACCTGGTACAGGTGAGAACTAAACACAGCAACACAGCTACCTGGTACAGGTGAGAACTAAACACAGCACCACAGCTACTTGGTACAGGTGAGAACTAAACACAGCACTACAGCTACCTGGTACAGGTGAGAACTAAACACAACACCACAGCTACCTGGTACAGGTGAGAACAAAACACAGCACCACAGCTACCTGGTACAGGTGAGAACTAAACACAGCAACACAGCTACCTGGTACAGGTGAGAACAAAACACAGCACCACAGCTACCTGGTACAGGTGAGAACTAAACACAGCAACACAGCTACCTGGTACAGGTGAGAACTAAACACAGCACTACAGCTACCTGGTACAGGTGAGAACTAAACACAGCAACACAGCTACCTGGTACAGGTGAGAACAAAACACAGCAACACAGCTACCTGGTACAGGTGAGAACTAAACACAGCACTACAGCTACCTGGTACAGGTGAGAACAAAACACAGCACCACAGCTACCTGGTACAGGTGAGAACTAAACACAGCAACACAGCTACCTGGTACAGGTGAGAATAAAACACAGCACCACAGCTACCTGGTACAGGTGAGAACAAAACACAGCAACACAGCTACCTGGTACAGGTGAGAACTAAACACAGCACTACAGCTACCTGGTACAGGTGAGAACTAAACACAGCACCACAGCTACCTGGTACAGGTGAGAACTAAACACAGCAACACAGCTACCTGGTACAGGTGAGAACAAAACACAGCACCACAGCTACCTGGTACAGGTGAGAACTAAACACAGCAACACAGCTACCTGGTACAGGTGAGAACAAAACACAGCACCACAGCTACCTGGTACAGGTGAGAACTAAACACAGCAACACAGCTACCTGGTACAGGTGAGAACTAAACACAGCAACACAGCTACCTGGTACAGGTGAGAACTAAACACAGCAACACAGCTACCTGGTACAGGTGAGAACTAAACACAGCACCACAGCTACTTCGTACAGGTGAGAACTAAACACAGCACTACAGCTACCTGGTACAGGTGAGAACTAAACACAACACCACAGCTACCTGGTACAGGTGAGAACTAAACACAGCAACACAGCTACCTGGTACAGGTGAGAATAAAACACAGCACCACAGCTACCTGGTACAGGTGAGAACAAAACACAGCAACACAGCTACCTGGTACAGGTGAGAACTAAACACAGCACTACAGCTACCTGGTACAGGTGAGAACTAAACACAGCAACACAGCTACCTGGTACAGGTGAGAACTAAACACAGCACCACAGCTACCTGGTACAGGTGAGAACTAAACACAGCACCACAGCTACCTGGTACAGGTGAGAACTAAACACAGCACCACAGCTACCTGGTACAGGTGAGAACTAAACACAGCACCACAGCTACCTGGTACAGGTGAGAACTAAACACAGCACCACAGCTGCTTGGTACAGGTGATAACTAAATACAGCACCACAGCTACCTGGTACAGGTGAGAACTAAACACAGCACCACAGCTACCTGGTACATTGGCACAAAAAAGGGTTTTTCTTTGCCTCTATGCCTCTACTGTTACCGGATGAAGGTAATGTCCATACCTGCTATGGGTTGGTGTTACTTCTCTATGCTGTTGGTACAGGTAGACACAGTAAGGTTTTGCTACTTGCGCTGTTGTTTCTGACACATTGCTTCACTGCATTGCCTTTTTCTCCCACTGACAGGGTGAATGTGCCAAAGTGAGCTCCATCAACGACAAGAGTAACTGGAGGACAGTGCGCAAAGCCCTCTCCGTCATTGACTTCAACGAAAACGACATTGAGGTGAGCGCCACAGAAATATAACTAGAAATGTATGTACAAAGAACTCTGTACAGGGGATCTGAGAGCCAACAAAATAAGACTAGACGATACAGTAGCAGGGGATTGAGTCTGTGGGTTAACAGTTTCTTCTCTGACCCTTCCCTTTAAAGCACCTTTTTGGGATCATTGCCAGTGTCCTTCACCTGGGAAACATTCAGTACGATGCAGACAATAAGGGATCCGCCGTCATTGGTAACAACGCAGAGGTGCGGTGGATTTCAAAGGTAAACCTGCACTTGAGAATCCATACAGCTGTTTGATTGGCAGGGAGCTGGGGGCATGCATACAGCTGGGATCCTCTGACTGCTTGCTCTTTCTTGTGTAGTTGTTGGGAGTGTCGGTGTTGGTGCTACAGGAAGCTCTCACTCACAGGAAGATAGAAACCAGGGCAGAGGAGGTAAGACGTGACTGCATCGTGACCCTTCCAAAGAGGCTCTGTCCACATGTTAGTTTGGGGTCCTTTTTTGTTGTCATCTTGGCAAAAGAATTCTTAGAAATGAGGTGCGTGGGAACTGATCTCCCTGATGAGAAACGATAGCAGTAATTCGTGATTGATTCCTTCCTCCAGGTTCTAAGCCCTTTGAATGTAGATCAGGCCTACTATGCCAGAGACGCTTTGGCCAAAGCAATCTACGGACGGACGTTTACGTGGCTGGTCAACAAGATCAACGAGTCTCTGGCGAACCAGGTAAGGGCCCGACAGCCTCCACGCAGATGCAGCTTCTTCATTTCTTCCATGGCATCACTCGCTGTTTTTCAGGTTGGGCATGCGGAGAACCACCATAATCCAGGGCACATGTAAGTAAGACTTCATTTTGAAGTTGAGGTTGAGGTGAACACATAACGTCTCTAGATGGCGTAGGAGTATATACGTGTTAGAAAAATGAGGTCAGGCCAATCCACGATTTCTGTTTTCTTTGCAATACTAGATTCTCCGGTTCTAGCATGTGTATTCCGGAGATGTCTCAGCAGCAAGTGTTAACGTTGTATAAAGTCGAGCTGGTGAGGTGCAGACGTCAGTGCTGGTATTACCCGTCACATTGCTCCTTTTTTGCGGGTTGCTCTAGTCCGTGTGTCCCTGTTGACTGTGTGTCTCTCTGCTCTGTACTTCAGGATCCCAGCAGGAAGACAGTGATAGGGTTGCTTGATATCTATGGCTTTGAAGTGTTCTATATAAACAGGTACGGACCCTTCACCCTGTGATCTGCCTCGTCTCATGTCACAAGCTGAGCTGGAATTCTAGCACATTTATATATTTATAACTGTATATCTGTGGACCAGTGTCTATCATATATAATTAAAGATACAATAACCATGACTACTAACAGCCAGGGGGTGTGTGCTTTAAAATCCTTGCAACAGTTACTCCATTTGAAAGTAAGGGGGCACTGTTTGCTATGGAAATATCCTACTAGAAGTTAGTCTCTGTGTAGTCGGCAGGGATCTCGACTGAACTGTGTGGTAAAACAGTAGGTTTTTGTTTGTGTGTTTCAGTTTCGAACAGTTCTGTATCAACTACTGCAACGAGAAGCTGCAGCAGCTCTTCATCCAGCTCACCCTGAAGTCAGAGCAAGAGGAGTATGAGTTGGAGGGCATCGAGGTGACTACACTGCTGTTGATGTTGCTTTGGTTTGATTTAAACCCTGATGTCCTTCAAGCATTTCAATTCCGTCCTGTCTAAATCCCACCTACCCAGAGTACTTCCATTCACCAACTCAGGGACAAGACTTCTCAGGGTGTGTGGTTGACGTATTCAGGCATGTATAAATATGCTCTAAACATCTCTCTGCTCTGCTCCCCTCTCTGTGTGTTTCAGTGGGAGCCAGTGCAGTACTTCAACAACAAGATCATCTGTGACCTGGTGGAGGAGAAATACAGAGGCATCATCTCAGTCCTGGTAAGCCGGCGAGCCGCAGGGTGCTGATCACAGGACAGTTCCACTTGCACAGCGGGTTCCTCTGCACAGTCTAACTCAGTAAGCGGCAGCAGTCCAGTCCAGAAACCTGAATGTGTTTTTTTTTCTGTGAACCAGGACGAGGAGTGCCTGAGACTCGGGGGGGCCACAGACCTGACATTCCTGGAGAAGCTGGAGGAGACGGTGGGGAATCACCCCCACTTCGTGACGTGAGTACCGCTGTAGAGCCACGGCAGATATAATGAATGCCTGTGTTAAGACATTCAGAGACAGTTCTTCATGCAGCATTAATGAAGAACCTATTGGTTGTTGCGGAGGTGCTTCGTTTTCACCTGACCCCTAACCCTGCCCTGTCCCGTTGTCTCCAGGCACAAGCTGGCGAATCAGAAGACACGCAAGACCCTCGAGCGAGGAGACTTCAGGCTGCTACACTATGCTGGGGAGGTCACCTACTGTGTTATTGGTGAGGATTAACACAATGCATCTGCACTGTATAACGGTATACAGTGGTGCAGGGAGCGTTGTTTAAAAACGGTCTTCCCCATCAGTAGTTTGGATATAGTTCGTTATTAAGTTCTGTGATTGAGCACTGGAGGTTTTACCGGTATTACATGTATTCTTTTTATCACTGCGACAGGATTTCTGGACAAAAACAATGATCTCTTGTACAGAAATATCAAAGAGGTAAGAAAATGATTCTAACAGCATGAATACATTTGCTTGGCCGTCTGTCTGACTTGTTGGCAGTGTTGACGGGGCACTGACCAGTCCTTTTCTCGCAGGTGATGTGCAAGTCCCGCAATCTCATCGTCAAGCAGTGCTTTATGCCCTCAGAGCTGGACAGCAGGAAGAGACCCGAGACAGTAAGGACCAGAGAGAGCGAGAGAGTGAGAGGGAGGCTGTGCCTGAGTGTGCTCGGAGGGCAGCGTGATTGAGAGTGTGTTTGTGTGCCCGCAGGTTGCCACCCAGTTCAAGAGCAGCTTGGTGGGGCTGATTAAGATCCTCACGGCCAAGGAGCCCTCGTACGTGCGGTGTCTGAAACCCAACGATGGCAAGCAGGCAGGTGAGGCTGGCACTGGGTTAGAGGTGGATGTGCAGGGTGCCTGTACTGTAGCCCTGTTCTGATCTCTCTCTCTGTCTTTCAGGACGGTTTGATGACGTGCTGGTTCGGCACCAGGTGAAGTATCTGGGTCTGATGGAGCACCTGCGGGTCAGACGGGCTGGCTTTGCATACCGGCGGCGGTACGAGATCTTCCTGCAGAGGTACAAGTCTCTGTGCCCCGATACCTGGCCGCACTGGCGAGGCCCGCCTGCAGAGGGCGTCGAGAGGCTGGTCAAGTACATCGGCTACAAACCAGACGAGTACAAGCTGGGCAGGTGAGAAGCTCTGGGCTGGGAGATGGACAGTATTGTATTGGAATAGTACTAAATATTCAACATAATTCCGTAATTCAGTAAGTCCAGATTCTGTTTCGTTTTCTTCACTCAGAACGAAGATATTTATCCGATACCCCAGGACGCTTTTCGCCACCGAAGATGCATTTCAGATCTGCAAGAATGAGCTGGGTAGGGGCTTTTACTACTGATACTCTTATTGGTTCTGTCATTTAGAGAGCCTAACTTATGTTTATAATCTTCACAGAAAGCTGTCCTAAAAGAGTGTTGTAAATCGGGCTCATAATAGCACGAAGTCTGCATTACCCTGCCTGTTTGTTTACATTGTAGCCACGAAGATTCAAGCCAAGTATAAAGGGTACAGGGTGAAGGGGGAGTACCACAAGCAGAAACAAGCAGGTGAGTGAACGCTGTGGTGAAGAGCTCTCACATTGATAGGAGATGTTTAGCAGACTGTACCTCTGATGATAAACACAGAACAGTGATGTGGAGAGGCTGGTTTGAGAGAGCTGTGTAATCCTGTCCCGTAGCCATCAAGATCGAGGCGTGTTTTAGAGGAGTGCTGGCCAGGAGGAACCGCAAGAAGAGGGAGTGGGCCGTCTGCACCATTAAAAAGTAAGAAGCGCTCGGAACTCTGGGATTGAAAAGAGCACACTGGAGAACTCTGGGACTGAAAAGAGCACACTGAAGAAGACGGGCCGAAACGTTTGTCTTCATGACTCGTAGTTTCTTATAATTCTACCTTATGCTTACTCTATAGAAAAAAATGTCAAAGTCATGAAATCCCAAATCCCAATTTAATGATATATATTAATTGACAAAAGTATGTTAAATAATAATAATAATACTAATAATAATAATAATAATAATAATAATAATGTTAAACATACAGTAACGTTGGGAAGTTGGCTCTTTTGAGCAAAACTATATGTATATAAACATTGGGCTTCGAAAATGAAATCTCTGGTAGTTGACTGTGTTGAGTAACAGAAAGACGCCTCTGTCAACTCTGTGTGAATGGAGCCTGCTTCTTTTGGTATAGCAGGTGGTGCATTGGTGTCTGGATAATGCCGTTCCAATGCCTGCTGTTCTCTGCATCAATAGACTGCACTGTTATCGGGTGGAATTGACTTTCTTTTCCCCCTGCCAGGTTTATAAAAGGTTTCATGTACAGGAACCAGCCTCTCTGTGATGAGAACGCAAAGTATTTAAACTTTGTGCGATACAACTACCTGATGAGACTGAGAGAGTACCTCCCCAAACACGTCCTGGACAAGACCTGGCTCAAGCCTCCGGCCGTCATGGAGACGGTGAGGTCATCTTTATCATCTGAAAGACAAGGGTCTGTGACACGGGCATTTCCATAGAAAATATTTCATTTTTGACCATCACAAAATGCCCCTCTTATAGACCATTGTGCTTGAAAGAAAGACAGCCCTATTAGAAAGTGTCCCTTATAATTACAGATCTAATTCTATAATTATACTTTATGTTAATAATATCCCAACAGCAGGGAGAGACACAGTGAAAATATAAGACTTGGAAAACACTATCAGTATAACAAAGAGCTTGTAGATGACACTGCTGTGCTGCGGGCTGTAGCGGCGTGGCTGTGCTGTTTGACTCACATAGTGACACAGGGGCAAGCTGCTTTGAGAAGGGGGGCCAGCAGGGGCCACAAGCAAGCAGGCAATTTACAAAGTCCATAGGAGATCACAGGAGGGTTAGGTGCAGAAGAAGCACAGGCTTGCTTTTTAACTCTAACCATGGCTGTGAGACTCTGCAGCAGGGCTCGGGGCTCACTGACTGTCCTTGTTGTTGTCTGTCCAGACCTCAGAGATGCTGCATAAGATCTGCTATCGAACCATGGTCCGGAGGTACGTCAGGGGGGTCAGCACCCAGCGCAAAGCACAGGTAAGGATGAGGGGAGGAGGGAGAATGATCAAGCAGGACTGGAACTCAAATGGTGTGAACCCTTACCATAGTAAAAGCACAGCAAAGTGTAATAAAGCATAGGGAAGCCCAGAGAGGTATGGCCAGCATTTTAAAAAAACATGGCAAACTATGGTAAATGCATAGTGTAAGTGTGAGAGCATGGGAAAATGACTGTGCACATTTACCATGAGAGAAATGCAGATGTTTTTAACCTACCAATGAAAAGAAAAGGAATAAACATATAATTTGACTTCCTCTCCACAGCTGCAGCTGAAAGTGGTGACCAGCGCAATATTTAAAGGGAAGAAAGAGGGCTATCCACAGACAGTGCCCAAACCTTTCACTGACACCAGACTCAGTAAGAATGAATAACAAGCCTTATCTCCTGCATTGCAGAACATGCAATGAATAACACTGAAAAAAACCCAACAATGTGCCATTACTGGTTGTGAAGACATTCTGAAATGATGGCCTCCATCCTAACAGAGGCAAAAAGATATGTTTTAATATCGCTTACGATTATCACCATTATCTTAAACACAACAATAAGGAGACAGCTTATATTGTTAATGCTAAATGGTAAGAAAATGAATCGACAAAAATGGCAACATGAAGAGATTCCATTTATATGGATTTTTTTTAAAGCTTGCTCATTATTTTCTTGGCGCTTAAAGACACAATATTTTTGTAGTGCAATTTGCAGTTATACTTTGTTTAGAAAGTTACTGTGTCCAAAATACTGCATTATACCGTATTTATAATTTTTTTTTTAAAATTCAAAATCCCTGCACTAAATGGTATACTTGCTGTTTTTGCATTCAGGTGAACAGGAAATAAACATGAAGGTTTTGCAGATGATTCGAAACGAGAGGATCAAGGTAACTAAGCCATGTGGTTAAGGGGTCATTATTGGGAAAAAGTTTCATTTGTCTATTCGGATGTGATGTCACATATACTGTAAGAAAATAGGTCATGCACAAAGTATATCCAAGTACCTTAGTTGTCCTACTCACTGTGTGTGTGTGTGTTTGTGTGTGTGTTTTTTCACGCAGTACGGCACTCCGGTAGTGAAGTATGACAGGAACGGGTACAAGCCCCGGCCGCGGCAGCTCGTTCTCACCCAGGGGGCAGCGTACATGGTAGAGGAAGCCAAGATAAAACAGCGAGTGGAGTACGCCACACTGAAGGGTAAAGGGGACACAGCCACTGCACAGAACTGCCTCTGTATCACACAAGCACTTCAGTTTGAGCTTCACAATAAGAGCTGTAAAAACTGAAGAAAAACAAGAAACAGCAACGAGATAATGATGACACCACGTGGGGTTGGGGGGGGCTCAACAGTTGAGAAACGTCAGCAGAAAAGTTTTTAATCCTGTGGTAACATTCACGGGTTAAATAACGATCAAACTCTTGTAGGGATGTGCAAAACCAAAAAATCTGAATGCCATGGCTAAAACCACTTCCTAGTAAACCTTTTATTAATAGTTACCGGTATTTAAAAATGTGCTACTTGGCTCACAGTGCCCCATCGTGTTGAAAATTGCAGCAAGGTTTTCATGGGGAAGTTGAATTGCAATCATACTATCTGTTTACTGTTAAAGTTGTCCTGCTCTTTGCTCATCCAGGTGTGTCTGTCAGCAGTCTGAGTGACGGAGTGTTCGTAATTCACGTCCCTTGCGAGGAAAACAAACAGAAAGTAAGAGCCTGGATCTTTACTAGCAGTAAACGAGTTACTGCTTGCGGTTTGTGTCTTTGTTTGGGAGGACAGTATGTTCTGAATCGCACTCTGTTGTATTCCAGGGCGATGTGATCCTGCAGTGTGATCACGTGTTTGAGACTGTGACAAAGCTGTGTGTGTTGGCCAACAAACAGAACTCCGTAAAGGTAGTTCAGGGCAGGTACGCAAGCACCTTTTCAACCTGTAGTGTGTGGAGCACTATGGAAATGGACATCATCTGTTTCAGCACGGCTAGAACTTGCATTACTGTCGATTTAATGTAACTGGATGTGGATGTACTGTTGCTTTCTCTCTGTGGTTTTGGGACAACCTGTCCAACCTATTTGGATTTAGGGACTTGAAGGAAACATAAAGAAATACATTGCACACGAAAGCAGCAGCTAATTCAATCTGCTTCTTTCCCAGCATGAAGTTCACCATCCAGCCTGGGAAGGAAGGCATTATTGACTTCAGCACTGGGCAGGAGCCAATGGTCTACAAGGCAAAGAACGGGCATCTGATGGTGGTGGGTGAGATGTATTAGATTGTATATCAAGGTATTTTCAAAGCCTGTAATGGATCTTGAAGACTGTGGATATTATGCACCTTCGTCCCTGCTTGTTAGCAACACATTTTCTAGGTCCCAACACCAAAAAAAAAGAGACAGGTTCAAGTTATTAAAAAAAATACCATTGTCCTTTTAAATTAATGCAGCTTGCAGGTTTTTTTAAGACCTGAAAAAAATGCTTGGTTTTCTTTATTTGCCCCAGGTATCTCCAAGAACAAAGTCTCGATGACCTGTTATGAGTCTGCTTTTCTGAACATATCCTGGACTGACTGCACAGAGGGGCTCCATGTTATAATGACAGTGAATACACCGTGTTCTTGCCTCTATGGTTTCATTCTTACAGAGTACAAATAAGCAGTGCTTTTAGAACACGAGTCCTTAATTGGCATCATCTCTTATTCTGTTAAAGTAAAACGGCCCACCTCTATAGAAAACAGTGGGAGCGCAGCGTCTGATTGTTGTAGAATTGAAGATATAAAATAGGACAACTATTAGTACTCTGGATGTATACCACAAAACACAGAATGCAATGCAACAATTACTTACAATTAAAAATAAGGGCTGTACCAAAAATAGATACTTTTTAAAACCAATTTGTGCATTGGGCACTGCCTTCTACACAGCTACGCTGTTAATATTGTCTGAACTTTAAATACCCGTACCTGCTTGAACCTACAGCTTTCTGCAGTGCATCCCAGAACAGTCTGAATTTGAGGTGTAGAAGATTACTGTGAATTAGCTCACTGTTTTAATTAGCTGGTGCTGATTTCTGCTGTTCTTAGGTTTTCCTCCTGCATGTGGCCAGAAGAGACTCATTCCACAAGCTTGCCTGAATTACTTTGTTGGACAAATGACAGTTCACATTGCTCATCATGTTCATTATTATTTTGTGATATTGAAGCCATATGTACCATAACATTTTTATACATATAAAACCATGTTTAAATAAAATTAATTCAAAAACAACAAAAAAGGTCTTGTAGAAATTTTATTAGCGTACAAGTACATGTGAAGTATACACACAGAATATTTATAAATATAGTTTAAGCTTTTTTTATTATTTGTGCACAGCTAAATAAAGTGACAGTTTTTTGTTTTTTTTTTTGTAGTTTTTATAATGATTGTAAAAATACAGATTTGTATCGAACAAAATAAACGTACATTCCTTTGGGAAAGCCTGGAATGAAGTACAGTATTGATTCAAACATTTTTATTTTCTACTGCAGCTCAGCAGAGATTACACTGTAGACTTGAGCTCTCGAGTGAAACACAGTAATGCGAATAGTCTCTCTAGTGGGAAAACCCTGACTTTACTCTAAGTGTTTGCAATGAGGGGGTACGTATACTATATGTAGAAGTGACCATCTTCAGTGACTAACTGGTCAGAGCCTATTGTTCCTTATGTAATTCTGCCCTCTAGTGGCTGTCAACACTGTTGCAGCACGTGCCATGTTACTTTGTCATTATTGTAAATTTGGAAGGATAATCTTAATGTCTGACCTCATAACCCCTCCCCTACTGTAACACTAAGATGTTAAATGGCTTGAATACAGGTACCAGATAAGTGATGGGCCATAGCATGCATTTATACACCAACACAGTAGCTAATGGAAATTATCAGGGGCCCCTACAAGAGCTACAAGCTTCACGTCATTTTACACACATCACTCCAACAAATCACTTTAATATGAAGCCAACATATGTAATGGCCATGTGTGGAGTACAGAGAAGACAAGTTTAGTTTATTTTATGCGTCTTATTTATTTAGGTTCTGCAGCATTCAAAGTGACACAAGTGAGAATGCAACTACTGAATCACATGGTACAGGAATAGAAATTTGCATGATCTGATTTTCATTATATATTGGAAGCTTAGTTTTGTTAATCCGTGTTTTTTTTCACACGGTTGAATTAATGTCCAGAGGAATAAAATACAGCATTTACGTATAAAAGTTTATTTTAAATAAAACGGATTATTAAAAAAGGTCAATAATAATAGTAATACAAATCAGTTGGACTCCAGTGATATCACCCACTGATACAGTGCATTGCTCCAGGCACTTTGCATTCAGTAGCACCTTTATTGATAGTATGGAAACGGATGGTGCGAAAAAAAGAAAAAAAATCATAATGGTAAGCAGCTAAAAATTAAGACTCAATTAAATTTTATGGAACTAAAAACTCACATCATAAACAAACACTGACACACAAGTATATAATACATCAAATTTACTATACAGGAGACTTAACCTTTTATAGCTGCTTCAGGAAAGAAGAGGAATTAGGATTTGTGTTATCCTGAACTGCAAAACAAAACTAATAGAAAAAAATGTGTTTTTTTTTTGTTCTTCAGGTTTTTTCGTTTGTTTTTGTAAAAAAAACAGCAACGTCCAGTTGTCTTCCAACCATTACTATTTGCTTATTTTCAACCGCATTTTAATCTTTACTTCAGCATCTCAAAGCATTGGAATATTATGTACAAGGTGTATTAAAAGTAGGAATTTGGTGGCCCTTACAGAAAACGACTCAAATGCATTCAGTCTTGTTAATGTTCACATGCATTCTTTCGGGCTTTTGATACGTCTCAACCCCAAATCAAACCATTTAAATCTGCTGCTACACTGTGTGTGTATATACTGAACAATCTCTCTGTACATACTTACACAAACACAGATTCACCTTCCCACCAACAAAGGACTATCTTGCGTTACCCCTGAAACACATGACCCTTTCCTATTCTGAGAATCAGTCTGGAAGCAGAAAGGATGTGTGCACCTCTAAGGCAGGCTCTAATCCTGTAGACACAGTAACAGTAACTGACTGACGTGCGAATTCTATAAATTGTTCCATACCCCATGTCACATACTTATCATAAGCACAGGTTGCCAACATGTCTTAGTTTAAGTGAGTTATGATCCCATCTTTACAGGCAGCACAGTGCCTTCCAAAGGCAAAAGACAGCAACAAACATTCATTTCCTTTAAAAATTACACAACAGAAGGTCAAATTCAGTATCTCTGGAGAAAGGCAGAAAGCAGTGACTGTATTGAATATGGGAGTTCATATAGTAACTGCAATAGGAAAGACTCATTAAGATGGCAGACAGCCATGAACAGTTGCTGTCTTTTACCTTTGTAGGAATCCCAGTGAGGAGCGTTTGCAGGAGATGCAGTATAAGTGGAGGTGAACTGCGCTGGTAGTGGAAGGTCGGCCGGTTCCTCTCACTGGTGGAGGTGTGTCCTGTCATCCGGCCGTTTCACATGGATCCTCCTCACTCGCTCAATGCGTTCCCTCTCTTCGTCCTCGTCCAGGTGACTTGACCGCCCCGCAGCGCCCCCTGTCGCCTCCAGCAGAGCATTGTCTGGACCGCGCCCGTCCTGCGCCTCGTACAGAAGGATATTGAGAGTCTCCTCATAGATTCGAGCCTCGGGGAACTCCACCTACAGCACACAAACACCTCAGATTAGCTCTGACCACAACGTTCACACAGCCTCCCAGTGCATGAGGACTAGTTACTGGAGCCAACCTGCCTACTTGTCCCTAAACACCAACTGCTAGGCCACACAGTCCTTCGGCTTGAATGTCAAAGCCCCACTCCCATGCCTAATTAACTCTACCTTGGTCTGTTTCTTCTCAGTGGCGTACACGATGGAGGTGCAGCAGACCTCAGCGATCTTGCGGCCCTGCCCGTAGAAGGACCAGCAGCAGATCTCGTCCCCCAGGACGTCCTTGATAAAGAGGACCCTGCCGTTGAAGCGTAGGGACAACTTGTCAAACAACTCGATGTTCTTCAGCATGTTGTCGTCCGAGTTACTGCACGAAAACAAACGCACACAATTTCAAGATGTATAAATAACGCAGGTGTTTTACAAAACACTAGAACAGCATCCAATGAAAGCTGCTCTCAGCACAGCAGCAGCTGCTTACCTGGTGTAAGAGTATTTGTTGTTGCTTCTGTTATACAGCAGCTTAACAGCAGGCTGCGGAAAGAAGAGATTCCAATGGGTTAGGCACAGCATAAGGGACCAAATCAGACAAACTGATTCTAAAAAAACATACATAGTAGTGTGCGACAAGCTCCAGTTGTCTCAGTCTAGTCCACATCAGAGAGCCATTAAAAGACGCATCAACAGAACACGCGGTTGTGGCATTCTTATAAATGAGCTCCATACAGGGATGACCCTGCTGTTGCTTACCTTGTTAGAGGTGGCTATCAGTCTCTGTTCCTCTTTGCTTGATGTGATCACAGGGACCTTACAGAATGGTTCGTACGTGTCCTTGTTCTGTAACGACACAATCAAATCCATTACACTTCTGAGGTAGCATCCATACAAAGCGAGAGAGACAGAGAGAAAGGGGTAGAGACAGAGAGGACGGTGTAAACCCACAATGAGGACAGGCTTGTCTCTACCAGCCCCTGTACCAGGTAAACAGAGAGAGTAAGGGGTATAGAAAGGGATCAATCGGGAGGGAGGCTGGTACCTGCAGTGCTGCCTGACACTCGTCTGCCAGTCCTTGCACAAGGTAGTATTTGGCCTCAGCAAGCAGCTCTTCAATCTCTCGCCTGCTCTCAGGCAGGGGCACCGCTCCATCACGCAGGTAATTCAGGACGGCCCCAAAGTGCTTCCCACAGCGATCAATCAGGATCCAGCCTGAAGGAGACAGGAGAGACACAAGCCAACACAGGGAATTAAAAAACAACTCCCTTTCTCAAAAGTGAGTTACTTTTAACGCGAGTCATGGGCCTCAGGGGGTGGAATGTTTGTATGTTTTCTTTGTTCTCCAATCAACTTGAGTCCAGCCCGCATGTTAGGTTTCTCTGCTTTATTACTGAACACTCTACATCCTCACGCCAAGTCTGGCCCACACACAGTGGGTCCGATTTTCTATTGTGGGCAAATTGCCCGCATCACATATTTACTATGGAGTGGGTCGTTTTCTTGTAGTTTGCCCACAGTGGAAAATATAGTCCACTACCTGTAAACTTTGGGATCTGTTTACTAGGGAAAAAGTATTTTGGCCAAAAGTTATTAAAAGAATGACTAACATATATACAGTTTAAATGCAGCTTTAGAAATCCTACATAATATTGAATACGGCGCAGTATGATAAATTCTTTAATGAAATAACACTGTGTCGAGTACCAATTCTGACTTAGAGGTGATTTAAGTATACACGTCCCAAAACAGTGGGAGAGCAGGTCGTTTTCTTCCTTTCCTTTTTTGTTCAGTAAAATCAAGTCATTAAATCCCAGGCATTTCCTTAGGACTGCATTCCTGAACTGCGGCCCAAACAAATTGGAAAGAGAGAAAAGGAGAAAGAGGGACATAAAAGGAGGAATGCAGATACACAACGGGAGGATGAGGAGGGAGAGACAGAGGGCTACAGTGAGAGATAGATGGAGAGAGAGAGAGAGAGAGAGAGAGAGAGGGGCTGTAGATATGTTTAACCCAGAATCAGTTTGAACATCCTGCACAAAACCAGACGTTTGTAACCACAGTATGCTATTATTAAGAATTACTATTTTCAACTCCACAACCATGCAACACCATATGCTAATACAAATTAGGACTTATGGTTCACAATCTGCTTTAGTAACTATTCTCAACTCGTCAATACCAAAGAATAGTAGGGTTTCTCAACCTAAAATAACCACCAAAGCCAGTGGGATGATACAGAATATGGCTACTTCACAAGCATTGATGTATAATCCGGTCGTGAATCGGACCTTGATCAGAACTCTGGCAATCTGAATCTAGTTAATATCTATTAAGACTGGATGCTGCGTTCTGAAAAGTCAAAAGATGCAACTAAAACAAAGGCATGAATTAAATGCAGTGTTCCAGTGAATACTGCAATTCCTTAGAATTTAGGATCTCAAGATTCAAATATCAGGCCTGAGCTGTAATGTTTTATAATCATTTTGGGCTTTTTTACCATTACTAAAGCCAACGATATAAAAAAGGGACTGAAGATCCCAAAGAGAACAATATGTATGCTTGTAATGACGCTATCACACACACACTCAGTACAGCATCAATCCTGTAAGAGCATTGGGTATACACATGATAATCTTGTGCTGATTTCATTACTGTGCCTGTACAACAGTAGACAGCATTCATAAAGTATTAGTCAATGCATTTCAGAGAGCTAATATTTCTGAATACAGCCAAGAGAGTTTGCATTGTTTTTTTCTCTTTTTTTTTTTTTAGGTTTCGATGAGAACAAAGATCTTTCTACTTATAACCCTGCTTACCCATCAGCAGCTCTGGCATGAAGCTCTGCTTCGTCTGAGGCTCCTTGGATGCACGTACCAAAGCAGTTTCTTAATTCTGTTCTATAAAATCTGTTACCTATACAAAGTAAGATCGCATGGCACACCTCAAACTGCAATGCAATGGCAAACTTTATATCCATCCCTGTGATATGCACTGTACATACAAGCACCACACTCTTATGAAAGTAAAATACTTTGCACTACTGCTGATGCAAAGTCCTTTGATGCTGCCCATACCTTCACTGTCTGTGAGCACCTCCATCCTGCCACTGAACATGGCCTTCAGCATGGTGTCCTGCTTGGTGAGAGTCTGCATGGTGGTGTAGTAGAGCGCCCCCCCCACATTCAGCTTCACGTACTTGGAGCTGGGGCTCGAGCCCTTGAAGGAGGTGGTCCGGGTCGCTGCCGCCGACACTGCCGAGCTCAGCACACTGTCTCCTGACATCTCTTCCTGCACTCAGAGAACACACGCACACATATTTAGGTAAAAGGATTTTTTTTAACAGTAAAATTCTATACAATACAAACCAGGCCTGGGCTCAATCACAATTATAATTGTGCAATTCTTAATTAATTGAGCCTTGGCACTTGTAATGGAACAAAATACCATTGTAATTGTAATTAGATTTCTGTAAAGAATTCTGCTGGAATTATAATTGACTCCGGGTCAGATACAAACCAGTGTTTGCTTCCTATTTAAATGATTCTAAAAAAAACCACAGTAACTCTGAATATTTATATACAGCAATCAATACATTATTTATAATTGCTCTATTAGATTATTAGTAAATTAGTCAGAACACTGCCCTGGATATATAAAGCGACCACAGGGATTCAGTATTTATTACTGGAAATGATTTATTCATAAACCTAATCCCGAGAGGATCAATTGTTGTCTAAAGGGTTTTCATTAATAATATAGCTAGGGTATCTTTCTCCTAGCTACAGAACATTTGTCTTGTAGACGAGCTAGTCATTTAATATTATTAATAATATGTTTTTAAGTTAAACATTTCGACTTTTCTTTACACTTAAGAGTACTGATAACATTGACCCGAGATATGATTTGCCTCCATATTTAACGCCTCTCCTAATAAACCGTGGTTACAGTACTTATATTTAATTAAAGCAGATTATATTGTATGTTTACAAATGATTCAACAACAATTGCGTTTAAGAATAGAATTATTATTTTTTTTAAGTAAGTTTGATCTCGGTGAGATTGTGGGTAAAAGGATACATTTTGGAGCCGGAAGACTATGAAGTTTAAATGCCTTTTTTTCTTGTTCGTAGCGTACATACAAATACGTAAAGACACAAATAAAAAAATATATATATTAACTCTGCAAACACAACTACAATGTATCTATTTTCTTTTACAGGCGGCTTTTAAATCGACGGACACGTTTAATACATTCTGAAAACAATACGAATATTTCAAGTTTATAAAATAAAATAAAAAACTTTGTTTTACCATCAAATCCAGCAACGACACAGCGAACCAGTCTGGAAGGAAACACCCACGTCCGGGATAGGGCGTATTTCCGTCAGAGATGACCTCATCGGCTAGAGAGCGTCACGTCATTCACCAACATCACCACCGAGATCCAAATCGAATCTAGAGCTTCCACATTCCATTAGACTGTACTTAGGGTTCTATTCTTCAAAGTTTAGTGCACCGGTGTTAAAGAAACGAACACCCCATTCCCATCAATAAGAAGGTAAAACTATACAAGGAGAAAGATATACTTAAATGTTGATGACTAAGTACACTCAAAAGCGAAGGAGAGATCTTTGGCACAGTAGAGCGTCATTGTTAATCCTCACACTTTCTGCCCCTCAATGATGCCAATAAAAATGATTTCCGCCCCGCAGTGCGTAACATCAAATAGAACTCCATCAAAAGATACAATTAATAGTTCCTATATTATAAGAACCTTGAAATACCCACTTTATCCACATACATTATGAAAAAGCCGAACTATTTATAGGGGGAAAAAATCGAGTTTTTAGTTATAAGCGTAAAACATGGAGTTTAAGTAAATGTTAAGAAGAATGACATCGGTGTATTCCCCCCGGAAGGCTTTAGATGTAAAACCACGAGGATTAATGGCTGAATTCAGCGTATGGTTTTGTTTTTATTGTTTACAATTTTTTTTTATTTTCCTGCTCTGTCGATAAAACGTCATAATTCCTTGACAACACATATTCAAGTATTGTTTCATGAGTATCTTAATAAGGGAGTCGCGTTTTATTAATCACAACATATATAATAGCGATAGTTTTGGGTTCATTATTTTCGATGTGCATAAATTGCTATTCGTTTGTGTGTGTGTTTTATGTTTATGTTGTCTAGTGTATTGTTTAACAGGCAGGTAGGAAGGAACACTGTCACATTTTAACCTAACTGGTATTTGTAATAATGGCAACTGTCAGCTAACTTTTAAAATAATTGTCCAATATGTTAAGTGTAGAAATACGTATTTTGTTCTCAGTTCGTGGGAATAGGCTATTCGGAAGAGTTTGAACTTGTTTTTATATTTAACCGCTGTATTCCCATCTCGTTTTCATGTTATGGAATTTCTTTTTTGGGGATATATATATATATATATATATATATATATATATATATATATATATATATATATATATATATATGGTGTAAATATCCCACCTCCTTAATTTCGCGTGTTTCACACTGTCTTGCCGTGGTGAGCGAAGTCGTAGTTGTTTCAGCCCATTGCTTTTAAATCTCCCTGTAATATTACATGATGTACTACCTGTAAATATACACGTTAAGCAGGTAAAGGGCATTTTACGTATTTGCATACAATCGGGAAGCACATTTATTTTGACGAATTGCATTAAAAAAAGGCTATGCAGTTTTTCTAGGAATTGTAAAGGCAGTGGTTTTTCACTTTGTTGTTCCTCAGAGATGACACCGTTGATCAGCTTGGTGCTGGATTTAAACCCGCTGCTGCGGCGTTTTGTGGATTTCGCAGATTGAGCCAGGGAGAGAAAGGCAAAGCATGGTGTGGTTTCTGTGATGAACTGTGAATCTCCAGTCAAGAGCAAAGCTTTAGGTGAGTCGCGCTTTATTTATTTAAGCATCGTTTAAACGGGGGGGGGGGGCATCATATAAAACATTCAGTGTAGCTCAGCATGTTATGGTCCTTGTCAACTTTATAAAGTCAGTAGGATGGCTGCCAAGAGGTATACTGTGTCCCTGGGCAACAGCTGCATTCTGAGACCCACCATGCCCATTTTAAGCAGTTAGAGAAATTACGCTTGCAGCTGTCAGCAATAAGGGCCTTTATAACCAGAAGAGGTGGTCGTTCTTCGGTCTTGTTTCACACAATTTGGTGCTCTGTAGTGAATGTGATTTTTTGTCCCCCCCTTACTTAACCACTTTGTATGAGAGCAGTGAACTGTTGTATTAAAAGCATATGTTCATAAGTTTATTGCAAATGAATACTATTGTATGTACAGAGATAAAACAAAACAAAAATATACTGTACAACATGTCTGAATGTGCTCCATGATGTGTCTGTGCACTGCTGTACTGTATTGAAGGGCTGACGGTTTCTCTCTGTGGCTGGTGAATGTGCTCCATGATGTGTCTGTGCACTGCTGTACTGTATTGAAGGGCTGACGGTTTCTCTCTGTGGCTGGTGAATGTGCTCCATGATGTGTCTGTGCACTGCTGTACTGTATTGAAGGGCTGACAGTTTCTCTCTGTGGCTGGTGAATGTGCTCCATGATGTGTCTGTGCACTGCTGTACTGTATTGAAGGGCTGACGGTTTCTCTCTGTGGCTGGTGAATGTGCTCCATGATGTGTCTGTGCACTGCTGTACTGTATTGAAGGGCTGACGGTTTCTCTCTGTGGCTGGTGTAAGCCTGTGCTTTCTGCCGTCCCTTCAGGAGTGAAAGATGTTTGGTGTGGCTCAGTCCTCCAAGTCCCAGTTCCTGGACAAGGCCAGGCAGGCTCGCGAGGAGAGGAAGGGGCAGCGGGAGAGGGAGAGAGCTGCCACACAGATACAGGCTCTCATTCGACGCTACCTCTGCCGCTGCCAACTGCAGAAGCAAATCAGGTGAGCTGGACAATTAGAACGGAGCCCCTACTGTGATACTGGCATGGGATAGCATACCCAAGCTGCAGGCTTTCCTAAAAACTTCATTTTTAGCACAAAGAAACGAGGGATCAGTAATAATATTAATAAAGTTAAGCTTACCATATGACTTCATGTACACCAGGAGAGTTTGGGACAGTTTGGGATTTTCAACTCACATCCCAATGCATTCTGGTAAGTGTAGTCCTGCTGTGAAAGGTACCTGAGACAGGTAAAGCGTACCTGAATGCATTGCGATGTGAGTTGAAAAGCCTGAACTGTCCTAGTGTACGTGGAGTCGTATGGTAATCCTAAATAAAGTAAGTCAATGGATTTTAAAAGTTAGCACTCCTTTAAACTCTTTCCCTCTGGATACCAGTCTACCTCTGCAAACATATATTTCCTAGTTAAAACATTCAATGGGACCTAACTTGCTGAATCTATACTTTCTTTTTTTCAGGAGGGAGGTTGATGAATTCTTTGATGGCTGCAATGCTGGATCTTCTAAAAGAAACGCACTTTCAATTTTTAAAATTGCAAGAAAATTATTATTTATATTCATAATGAAAGAAGATAAGTTGGTGAGTAGGACTCGTGTCTATATTATTCCCTTTGTTTTAACTGTGTATCACAGCGTGAAACCTAACATTTTCTAGTGATGTGTTCTTTACGTTTCATTCTCTGTACTGTGATTTGAGCTAAGTTTGTAATGCTGTAAGTAGCATGTAAACCCTCAAGACTTTGAAGAATGCTCGTAATTGTAATCATAGTATCACAGTACGGCATATCTTTTATTTCTGTCCAGAGGTTTGAAAAATTGTGCCGCTGCATCCTTGGGAGCATGGAGGTGGAGAATGAGCACAAGGTTAGTGTTGTACTTTACTGATCCCCTTTCTGCTGTCATTTCCACAAAGACAGCTAGCCCATTCCTCCATGTGGATGACACAGGCAGCGATCTTACATCCAAAAAACATTCACGTGCTTCAAGCCTTTACACCTCTCACAGAGCTATACATTGTAAACATATCTATGTTTCAGCAGTAAAAATCGATTAAGACATGTGCCCCAAGCTCATCATTGCCCTCTGTTTTTTTTTGTCTAGGTGTGGTATGTGTCCTTAGCACTTTCGAAAGACCTCACCCTCCTGTGGATAAAACAGGTAAAGGACATCCTCTGGGTATCCTGTGAGTTCTTGAAAAAGCTAAAGGTAGGTGGGACTAGCTATCTGTCTGTCTGTCTATCTATCGTGTGTATTCCAAGAATTCAATATTAGATTTAAGTGTTGTTGTCTTTATTTAAAGAAGTATTTTACTTATTACAAACCACATGTTTTCATCTTTCAGCCGGACATCCTGCAAGACAACAAGATGGTGACCCTGTACCTGAGCATGCTGGTGACCTTCACAGACACGAGCACGTGGAAGATTCTCCGGGTGAAGGGTGAGCACTCGCACTGCGTAGTGGGACCTGTGCTTCACCATGGCTTTGCTTTACTGCACCCTGCAATGCTTTTACCATGTCACAACACACTCCTATTTTATAAGGGAAGTTCCTAACGATTTATTTCTCTTTGATATAGGAGAGGCCCTGCGGCCAGCCCTGAACCGGATTTGTGAGAACATTATGGGCCAACTCAATCAAAAGGGATTTTATACTATACTGCAGGTACCGCAAAGCCATTCCACCTGCCTTCAGTGCAATACAGTGCATGTTATTACAGGACTTTAATGCATAATGACAAAATAGCCACGTTTCGAATCTAGTGTCAACCGTTCATTTCTTGCAGATTTTGTTAACAAACGGACTGGCGAGATCCAGGCCCTCTCTTTCGAAAGCCACTTTAACTGCCATCTTTACTTTGGCACTACGGTAAGAGAAGTCCTGATCACTGTGCTTGACCTACAGCTGTGTCCCCATAAAGCACAGTCTGGGTTGAATTCTCAAATGTTGCTGTCTTGCAGCCCTCTGTACCAGATTCTCCCAGCACTGGTGTTCTCTGTTGATTTGCCAGGCTACTTGATGAACTGAAATTGCTAACTTAAGTTCTTTGTATTGGATTTTCTGGCTGCTACAATCCCAGTACTGAATTATCTTTATTAAATTTGCTACCTCCAGTCATTTTTAAGATAGAACTAAGTTGTCTGTATGAATTATTTGTTAGAAAACGAAGCTGCCTGGTATTGCTGCTGAGCCTATAGTAAATTTTCTGGCTGCTGTACTGCAGATTCCCTAATGAATTTGCTGGCTCCAAGGCTTCTGGTTTGTTTTCTACTTGTGTCCAGTACATTTCAGTACTCTATTTATTAAGTTACCTGTTATGAGCCTAACTTACAAGTTGACCAAAATGCAAATAAATATAGCCCCAAAAACCTGCTTGTAATGACCGCGAAAGTTGCCTGTACAATCAAAAATGTGGTTGTTTGCAAAGGAGTGTGTCTTTCCCTGTGTTCTCAGGCCTGTTATTGCTGCTCACTTCTCTGATAACCTGTTGAGATCCTTGCTGATCAACATCATGTCTGTCCCAGCCATCGTCTCGCACCTCCACACTCTTACACCAGAGGTAATAAAACATCATTACAATACATATCGAAATTCACGTGCACAGCGTTGGAGAGGATTCACAGGCAGGATTGTTCTTGTGTGTTTGCAGTGCATAGCCACGATCCAGACTCACGACCTCCTGCGGAAGTTCATCCTGTTTCTGAGCAGGGAGGAGCAGTGCAGTGATATCTGTGTGTGCCTGGAAGGGAGCCACACGCTGTGCCTGCTGGGTAAGCACCCTTCACATCCCGCACATTTCACTCCTATTAAATGTCAAATTTAAGAAATGCCACCATAAATGCTGAAGACCTTTTAGCAGGTTGCCCGTAATGCCATTTTGTACAGTAGGGTTCCGGTTAGAGTAATTCGAGAGATCGGAAATCAAAGTGAAGTAGAAATTAATGTAATGTTCCCCACCGTTGTGACAACTAAATGAACTCTCATGGGAGAGACAAGAGTGTGGTTCACTTTAAACCTTACCCTTGTGTTCTATGAAACTACAAGACCCTCCAGTTGCCGGAACCAAGGCAAGGCATTATGGGCAAAAGTGAAGTCCCGAATTCACTTGCTTTCCCCAGATTCTTAGCGATTTCAAGAATTTTATATTAAACCTGTTTTTGGGTGGTAAAATAAAGAACAAATATCTCAGGCAGTAATTCTGTAAATGGCTTATATTTGAAGAGCAACTGCACTTGTGGGACATCATTTTATTTATTTATTTATTTCTTAGCAGACGCCCTTATCCAGGGCGACTTACAGTCGTAAACAAATACATTCCAAGAATCACAGTACAAGTAATAATACAATTAAGAGCAAGATAAATACAACATTCTTTTACAATTACCGTTGCTGATCTTTGAAGAGGAGACGGTTAGCTGTTAAGGTATACAGAGATATTTAGTTAACAAGCAGACTGTGCTGGGCGGAAAGACGGGAAACAAAAGCATTGGATGCTTTTTTGTGTATCTGTACATGGTGAGGATGCTGGTGTGTGTGTCTCTGCAGGGAACCTGATCCACCTGGGCTACCTGACTGAGAAGGTGCTGGAGGAGGAAGCCAACCACTTTGTGAGGGACCTGACCGACATGCTGTCCTACTGCCAGAGATACGTCTCCCAGAAGAAGTCCAACCTCACCCACTGGCACCCTGTTCTGGGCTGGTTCTCCCAGACTGTCGACTACGGGTCAGCAGGACCGGTTTAATTCTCCCAGAAAGCTAGCCTAGCCGCACTTCCACTGTCAGAGAGAAATAAGACTTTCTTAACAGAGCTGTAAGGTCACATACTCCCGTCTTCTTTAAAACCAACTACTCTGCTGAACAGTTATCTCAGAAACAACACCGGGCTCCAGAGCCTGTCAAATGAAACTGCAGTATGCTGCTCCTTTCCTTTAGCTCTGTCTGTCTGCCTGCTGTGTGACTGCACTAACCCGCTTCCCCCCTCTCCTGTCTCCCTCGGCGCAGTTTGAATGAGTCGATGCCTTTGGTCACCAAGCAGCTGCAGTACCTGTGGGGGGTCACTGTGATCCGAACGCTCTTCAGCGATGTGCTGAGCAAGAAGCTGGAGAACCAGGAGCCTGCTCAGTCAGGCGCTCAGTCATCGACACAGCAGACCAACCTACCCGTGAAGAGTGAGTGCTCACTGCTCTCCTAGTGTGCTGTACAGGACTGTCATCCCTTTACTGCAGGGGTGCACGATCCCAGTCTTTGAGCTGTGGAGCCCATCTGTACCCACAAGTTAGTACAAGGTTATGGAGATTATTTTATTAAAAGCTCATCTTCTTGTTTTCATTCCCTCCAGATCTCTTCAAGCGCGCGTTCCAGAAGTCGGCCTCAGTGCGTAACATCCTGAAGCCGGTGGGGGGGAGGCGTGTGGACTCGGTGGAGGTGCGCAAGGTGTGCAGTATCTGTGTGCTGTACCAGACCGCCCTCACCACGCTCACACAGATCAGACTGCAGATCCTTACAGGTCAGCCCCCCATTAGCTAAACCCATTCATTGGCTTGCGTTGTAATGAGACAGATTTCACTGCTTATCTCTCTTCTTTACCTCAGGGCTGACTTACCTGGACGACCTGCTCCCCAAGCTCTGGGCCTTTATCTGTGAGCTAGGACCCCAGGGAGGGCTCAAGCTGTTCATGGAGTGCCTGAACAATGACACCGAGGAGTCCAAGAGGCTCCTGGCCATGCTCATGCTGTTCTGTGACTGCTCCAGGCACCTCATCACGTGAGCCTCCAGCCCATACTAGCTCTATACTAGCCCTGTACTAACTCTATACTAGCCCTATACAAGCTCTTTACTAGCCACCTCATCACATAAGCCTCCAGCCTCTAGCTCTGTATTAGCCAATACTAAATAGTTCCTCATTGCATGGCATGCATTACCTATCCCCTTCCTTGCACTAAAGAGTTAAGAGCAACAGCATGTGTTTGCCGTTATTTAGACTCACATTTTGGATTACGTTTTGTTTTCCAGCTTAGGCATTGTGAAAAGCCCCCTTCTTAATGCTGTACACTTGAATCTGATCATCAGAAAGTATGCTCATTTCTAATTTAACTATGACACAATACCACACTTCCATGTCAAGTATCCTTCCATGCAAACACGGTTACCCTTGTGCGAATGTACCCTGCGTTCTCTGATCCTGAGTGTGAATCGTTGCAGGATCCTGGATGACATAGAGGTGTATGAAGAGCAGGTTTCCTTTAAAACAGAAGAGCTGGTCACCATCTCCTCCTTCCTCAACACCTTTGTGTATAAAATGATCTGGGACGGAATCCTGGGTGGGTGCACCTGCCTGAAACCAGGCCGCTTTACATGTTACAGTAACTTCTTTGTTAAAAAGCAAACAATACATAGAATAAAACATCTGATGGATACCAGGACAGTACCAATAAAATTATTTGGGCCAGACTAGTGCAAGTGCAGCTCAGAGCTTATTTAGGAGATCAGATTACGTATTCCAACAGAAGCTTCATTATTTACCCAGCCTTGTGTAGCTCTCTGAATGTGAAAGACACGAATTGGTAAGGAGTTTTAAACAGTTTAAAGAACGAATGATGTCCTGTACGCTGGACTCACGCCTGCATGCCTCCTCTTTGTGACCGTAGAGAATGCGAAAGGGGAGACCCTGGATCTCTTCCACTCGGTTCACGGCTGGCTGATGGTGCTGTACGAGCGGGACTGCCGGCGGAGGTTTGCACCGGACGATCACTGGCTGCGCAAGTGAGTTACACTGCCACCTAGGGGCTGGAATGAGCACTGCGGCTTATTACTTCAAGGTGGTAGAGCTCCCTGTTAGAGCTGAGAGACGGGAGGCAGTGTAGCTAAGCTGGGAGACAGGGTGGTCTAGCATTAATATCCAAGGGACTAGAGACGGTCTGAGGGACTGGGCCACACACAGTGGTGAAGAGAGGCTGACTGTAAGGATTGTTTTTCTTCTCCCTGCTCTAAAGAGACCTGAAGCCCAGCCTCCTGTTCCAGGAGTTAGATAAGGGAAAGAGGAGAGCCCAGCTGTTACTGCAGTACATCCCACACGTCATTCCTCATAAAAACGTGAGTAGAGCCACATCTGGAGGTTACATCTATACATCATGGATGGCAATAAGACTCCTATTGAATAGCAGTTCATCCATCCCAGGTATTAATATGAGCTTCTTATTAAACCCCCAGGAAAACCAGAATGCAGTGGGAGTCTTATTTCTATCCTTGATACATGTACATCTCTGTTAATCTTTTTATTTATCTATGAAAAGACCATGCTATACTCCCCCTCTCTCACAGACCTAGCTTTCCCATGCTATACTCTCCCACTCTCTCTCTTCTTGCAGAGAGTCCTGCTGTTCCGCAACATTGTAACGAAGGAGAAGGAGTCTCTGGGATTGGTGGAGACGAATTCGGCCTCGCCTCACGTCACCCACATTACCATCCGGCGCTCCCGCATGCTGGAGGTATGCATGTGTTTCCGGTGCCCTTCTCTGCACACCTCTTCTAGTGGTCTGGAGAGCTTGAATGTATTTCTTCTGGCATGTGTGGCATTCATTGTGTTTTGTTCTTGTGTGTGTGCTACTATTACAATACCAAAATTAAGGTGGATATATTTTTTTAATTGAACAATAAATAATATGCAATTTTTTAAAACTATCTAGATAAATGAAGATTTGAAATAAATAATAGTATTGGAATATTGATCCAGCAGTTAAATCTTCTAAATGAGTTGCTGTTGTCTTTGTTGTGTGTGTGTGTGTGGTCGACTCCGTGGGAAGCCCTGGGGTGAAATGAAACGCAGGCTCTGAGTTCTGCGTACATGTATTGGGGTTCCCTGTAGTGAGCGTCTCTCTGCCCTGTTGCAGGACGGCTATGATCAGCTGCGCCGGCTGCCCGTCAACTCCATCAAGGGTGTGATCCGGGTGAAGTTCGTGAACGACCTGGGGGTGGACGAGGCTGGCATCGACCAGGACGGAGTCTTCAAGGAGTTTCTAGAGGAGATCATTAAGAAAGTGTTTAACCCTGCGCTCAACCTCTTCAGGGTACGCATCTTCCATTCGCTGTATTTCAACAGCTCTGGGTTTTGAAAAGGTTTTATCCTTGAGGTGACTAGTGATATCCAAGCGCCTCCTGCCTATAGAATAAAAAGAGGAGCAGGGTTATTCATGACATTCGATATTAACATGAGCCTGGATTGGAATCGGTTGTGTCCCGTGAATGATTTAAAAATAATTCTAGGGAATAAGTATCCGCAGTAATGCACAGGGTGTTTTGTAAATGGGTTTTTACTGTCTGTGCAGACAACCAGCGGGGATGAAAGACTCTACCCCTCGCCCACCTCCTACATCCATGAGAATCACCTGCAGCTTTTTGAGTTCGTGGGCAAGATGCTGGGGAAAGCCATCTACGAGGTGAGCTGGGTGCGGGGATCAGTGGCATTTAAAAAGAAACTAAAACTTAGTGGTGAACTTGCTGTGTTTTAGGGGATCGTGGTGGACGTGCCTTTTGCTTCCTTTTTCTTGAGCCAAGTCCTCGGACACCATCACAGCACCTTCTACAGCTCTATCGACGAGCTGCCATCGCTGGACTCCGAGTTTTACAAGAACCTCACGTCGATTAAGGTAAGAACGTGCACTTTTATCAAGAGAATAAGCCAGGTACAAGATACCAGCAGTATTTTCTTCTCTTTTGTCATTCCTGTAATTGCGGCAATAGTTTAAACCACACAATTGTATGAGATATGTAGCAAAAATGTACATTTCTGGAACTCTTACAAGCTTTGCTCCCCTTTCTGTGGAGCGCTGGTAGGAGACCGGTCCTGATGCGCCACGTGTTGTTTTCTTCATTCCAGCGCTATGACGGGGACGTTGGTGACCTTGGTCTGACCTTGTCTTACGATGAAGATGTCATGGGGCAGGTAATGTGGTATCGGTCATTGCTAGAGCACCTCTTAATAGGCGTTGTTTAATGCTGTTTAGTGTTGAAATCCAAGCTGTGGCCGGTAGACTGCAAGTTGAAGGTCCGAATCCACTGTTGTGAATTCTCCTGCTGATATCCGAGGTGGCTATGTGTGCAGAGGGAGTGTTGGGTTTTGTTCCGCTTGTTAAAGTCATGTGTTCTTCTGCTCCACAGCTGGTTTGCCATGAGCTAATTCCAGGAGGAAAGACCATGCTGGTTACCAATGAGAACAAGTAAGAATAAAATAACTTCTACCGTTGAATACCGTATTGTACATCTTCAGTCATTTTTGTGGATTTTGAGATTTACAGTAGTAGATCTCTTCTAGAAAAGATGAAGAACGTATCATGACTCCACAAGGCAAATGAATGAATGAATGAATGAATGAATGAATGAGTTTGGTAAATGCTCTAAACTGTCCGATTGCTGTGGTGTTTGTCCAGGATCAGCTACATCCATCTGATGGCTCACTTCCGAATGCACACGCAGATTAAAGAGCCGACCACGGCCTTTATCCGCGGCTTCCGCTGCATCATCAACCCCGAGTGGCTGCATGTATTCTCCACGCCCGAGGTGCAGAGGCTCGTCTCCGGGGACAACGCCGAGATCGACCTGGAGGACCTCAAGTGGGTACAACCGGGGCAGGGCATGGGAGAGAGGGGGTATGAGCAGGATGGGTCCTGCAGTACAGTAGATTCACTCGTTTGTTAAATATTCCAGATAGTCGCTCACGCGTGCTCCAGAGCCTGTGTACTTGACAGTTTGTAAAAGTGGTCGAACGGGTCCCCTTTTTCCTACCTGTTTTTAGCAGGTTTTAACAGCCAGTTGTGCCAAATTCAAATGAGGACAGTGTTAAGTAATGGGTAGAAAAAAGGATGTTTTTTTCTTTCTTTATTTCTTTTTTATTGAGTCTGTGCCTAATTCTGTTTTTTCTGTGTATTTTACAGAAAGCACACTGTGTACTACGGCGGTTTTCACAGCAGTCATCGGGTGATTATCTGGCTGTGGGACATTATGGCTAACGACTTCACTTCTGATGAGAGAGCCATGTTTCTCAAGGTAACTCAATGACACTGAGCACAGGGTTCTTACAATAGAGAGCCATGGAGATCGACCCCTAAACTGACAGCTAATGTTTCACGTTGCAGTTTGTCACCAGCTGCTCCAGACCTCCACTCCTGGGTTTCGCCTACCTCAAACCCCCCTTCTCTATCCGCTGTGTGGAGGTGTCCGATGATCAGGTAAGGGTGTTGTTGCATTGTATTATTACCCTTCATGTGAAATAGTTGGGTCTTGCACACCTGAAAATCCTGACTTTTTTTCAAGTAACGTTAGTTCTCGGTTACCTAGTGTTAAAGTAAAGGAAACAAAGTCATAACAGGCCACACAGCCCATTAGCACTGTGTTAGCCGGTCCGGATTATACTAAGCAGAGCTGAGTTGGTTTCCCTTGTAACCTGAGGGGTGTCTCTCTCTGCAGGACACAGGAGACACGCTGGGCAGTGTCCTCAGGGGTTTCTTCACCATCCGCAAGAAGGAGCCAGGAGGGCGGCTCCCTACCTCCTCCACCTGCTTCAACCTGCTCAAGCTGCCTAACTACAGCAAGAAAAGCATCCTGCGGGACAAACTGCGCTACGCCATCAGCATGAACACAGGCTTCGAGCTGTCCTAGTGCACAGCCCAGGGCGAGAGGAGAGGAGAGGAGAGGAGGGCAGGGCAGGGCAAGAGCCAAACAGCACTCCTCCATCACAGTCCAGCAAAAACCAGCCTCTTGAAAGCCATTGTAAAGCCCTGGAGATGGGTCTTCTATACTTCTGAAGCAGCAGCCACCCTTGGAAGGTCTTGGCTTGTGTTGCCATTGAGGCAGATTTTAGCTGGAGCCGTCTGAACCCCTTTTTCTTGTGCCCCCCCCCCCAAAAAAAAAGGAGCTGAATTAATTAAATAAAAGCGAATGGTTATTAATTCCAGTCTTTGGACTCTATAAACGTCAAGGCTTTTGTTCAGTCCGGATCAGAATACACCCTCACTCCCACACTGCTTATCCGAAGACTCAGAGGGGGGCTGCAAGGAGTGCTGTAGTTTATGAGCACCGGAAAGCAACGCAGCACTGGTTTTTATTTTTAAACAAAGCAAGTGCGATTTGGGTGAAATGAATGAATGGACTTTGTTGTTTTTTTTAATGAAGTGTATGTCTCCTTTGTTGTGTAACCCCTCCCCCATAGAATGACTCATTATTTAAAAATAATGACCTCAGCCCCACTCCCCTATACATTACACTACTTTGAAACTCCAGTACGGTGCTGATTGATTGGGTGCTTGTATCACTCTTCAGATCTCATTGCACCTCTTCCCTTGTCGTGGATGTCTGTGTGACTGAGTGATGTATGTCTTCTATCTGGATGTGAAGAGAGTTCTTCCGAGCAATCCATTGGGGTGCTTCCCTATTTGGATTTTTTTTATCGTTCGGTTCATCTCAAAATCCACAAGCCAACAAACTGACAAAACGCACACAAGACAGGTGCTGGATTCAAATAATCTAACTGTATTGTTCTAGCATTGTGGAGTTCTCTTCTTTGCTTATATTGCATAGATTCTTTTTTCATTATTTATAAAACAATAACTTATAATAATAATAATAATAATCTAGAGCAAGTCGTATTTTACATAATAGACAAAGCCGCACATTGTGCACTGAAGGAACCGAATTGCATTGGTTCATGCAGCAGTGGGGAAGCAATTTCTAGCTGCCCAGAACCTGTTAACTGTCCTGACTGACCTCAGTAAGGGAACAAGTTTATTAGTAAATCATTAAAACTGGCAACATTCATTCAAAAATAGGAACGCATAGCAAGCTAAGAAAACAAGAATGACATTGTTAGAATTTACTTTCATACATTCATGATCAGTTTAAAATGTGCTAGTCGTGCTGTCATTATGTTGTTGTTTTTTTTTTAAATATTACAATCCTGTGCATGTTTCCGGTATCTCAGTATTATTGAATGTTACAACCATGGAAGGTTTCCTGTGCCTCTAGAGCAGCTGGGATTGCACTCCAGGACCTCAGTTATCCCTGCTCCAGACAGCCCTAACTGCACTCTCCAGGAATATAGAGACACCCAAATGGAAGAGCACCCAATTGTGAAAGTTCCAGAACTGCCCTTTCCATGAAGATGTGACCCAATGAAACTGGATGTGTACAAGAGCTTAACAGACAAACTTTATACAGTGTGGAGCATCAGTGAGATGTGATGCACAGGAGATACGCACACATCACTGGAAAGCTGTTGGACTGAGAAGTGGCAGCTGGTCTGAACAGCAAGATTGTTATAACAGAGGGTATGAAACTGATCCATTTCTTCCCTGTGTTTATCATTTTGGCACCAACAGTTTCCTAGTGTATTTCCAGGTTGGAGCCATCCTATATTTATACCTTGCTGAAGCCAAGATGGGTTCCAGTTTCATACTAAGCCTAATCTTCTACCACAAAGGAGGAATGAGCCAGTGGTTGTTTGTGATAAAGGACTTCCCTGTGTCTTCAAAGCAACGTTCACGTTCTCCATTGAACTAAAACATGTGTTCCTAATATTGATAATAAAGGACTTGGCCACTTTGTACTAGTGCTGTGAGGAAAACCTTCCTCCCAGCATTGAAGGACGTGCCCCTGTGAAAATGCTGCATTCTCTTTCTGGATGTCATGCACTAGCACTTAAAGGTGCCTGCTGCATGCTGGTAGTTCTAGAGCCTTGTTGCCCAGCAACTGGGCTTTCTTCAATGTCTGCAAAGTACCCAAGTGATTTCTAACCCTTCTTGCATATAGAGTACAGTATACCTCTTGTTTGTCTCCTCTGTTTCCATTGTTTTACCCCAGCTGCTGGTTCCATTACGCTGTCGGAAGTTTAATTGGTGTCATTTTTTTTTTTTTTGACGGAACCAAGCCATAATCTGGGTAAGTCCAGTGGGAATAGAAAACGGGCCCAGTGCACTGCAATGCTGTTGAGAGAATGCTGTTGGTCCTCTGCAGTAGGTCAGGTGTTGGTGTGCTATTACATGTAACCCCCTGCATAACTACGCCTTGAAAAGCACACAGTCACTGGCTCACTGTTTGGATTGGAGAGGTGGGAAGGTAATTCAATTGACCTTGCACTGCATTCCCGCCCAGCTATAAACCCCCCCTGTCCACTGCAAACAGATCGATGCATCTCAACTGGGCTGTTTTTCAGTGGAAGCGTTGAGTCACATCAGACCTGTGTGTAGAAATGGGGTTTTTTTTGTTTTTTTTTAAAGACTCTTTGTATTGACTGCATCGCAGTGCCACGGAGAAGCTTTTCTCTTTCCCTTAATGGGTTTTGCAGAATCGTTTGTGCACTTTTGTGAGTGCAGAGTGCAGCTGTTTAATGGCAGTTGTTCTTCAAAAAGAACATCAACATGTAAGCAATAGACACCATAATCACAGCCAGACGTGTGTTAATATGCAAACTGTGCACAGTACGTCCATAAAGCATTCTGTGTGTTAGGGTTTGGGGGGAGCATTGTTGGATGTGTTTGATCATGTTTTGGGGTACCTTTCTGGGGAACCACCACCGACCCCAGTGATTTGGGGGGCTCTGCATGCATGATTGTGAGAGAGGTTTTTAAGAGACAGGAGACACGTTGTTTTTAATTTAAGCAATCCCCTGGAGGTCCTCTAGGACATTCGGAGTCACCTGTGTGTAAGCTTTATTTATTTTAAATTTGTTGATCCCCTGCAATTTATCTTCCCAAATGAGTCTTCACAGATAAATGCAAAGTAGTGTGATCTTTGGGCGTTTTGTCTTGCAAGACTGCAAACCGACCCCTTCACTTTCCCCTCTTGTGCACCCTCTTTTTACAATTCCTGAAAAAACCCAGACATTTTAACACTTCAACCAAGCTAGCATCCCTCTTTTATACAGTGTCATTAAAAACGTTGCACTATATGAATTGCTAGTAGTTTAAATAATGCAATTTCAATGTAAACATTTTGATTAATGTGTATAACCCATGTGTATAACCCCCCCCCCAAAAAAAAACCCGTTACTGCTGTAAAATATTAATGTTATTGTTTATGAGTAGCTACCCCTGTGGTTTTCTTAAATCTATACTTTACAGTTAACTCTGTGTGTGCTGTGGTTTTTCTTCATTGAATTCATGTGAATTAGAGGAAATACCAAATATAGTAGAGTAACCTCTTCACACTTTACAATCCCTCTTAAAATCAACACTCTCAAAGGCTAGAATAAGCTTAAACTGAGAAGAAACTAAGTCAAGTAGACAAATGCTTCGGCTAGGACCTTCATCAGTGTGCAGATTTCTCATCTCACTTATTGCCTTGAGCAAACATCCTCCATCAAGACATCCTTCAACCCTTTCATGCATGCACAATTGAAAATAGCTGGGAAAAAAGGAGTTTTGGACACATTAATAAATATGTTTTTTTTTTAATTTTTTCCATTGCTTTATATGGGGAAATAATGGCATCCTCATACAAGGTCATCATGCATTTGTGTCTTCCATACGGCCCCATATAAAGAAGATATATATATATATATATATATATAAATTGATATTCATATGAGGTTGCCGTGCATGAAAAGATTTAATGGCAAAGTTTGCAGGAACCATCACTGCAAAGCAAAACTGCACTGGGGTCATGCTGGATTGAGCCCAGTGACATGTGCAACGTATTGTGACGAGCAACAGACAGGGTTCAGTGGTGCATGTCACAGAAACCTCAACTGGACAGCACACACCTGTCTCTACTTGAACCATAGGCTCTGAACTGCATGGTCCTTCTCACTGTTCATATAAGACCACTCGCACATGTTTTGTCAGTGTAAGCCAGCCATGTGCAATCCAGCAAAGTGGAAATGACAGGTAAGATAAGGGTCTTCAAGGCGATGAAACACTTTCTCAGCTTCTCCTAATGGTAGCAATAGTATTCCAGATCAGTGGTTATGAAGTTCAATAAGTCTTGAGTTCAGGCCTCCATACACTGATAACAAACTGATAATAATGATATTCAGTGTACCCGGAAAGCTTCAGGAATATGTAGCTATAGTCTATAAAAAGCTGACCAATCTGATGACCAGGGAACCCTTAAAGGGGCAGAAAAAACATTACAAAATAGTAATAATAATAATAATAATAATAATAATAATAATAATAATAATAATAATAAATAAAACTCTGGATTTTTTTTTTTTTTTTTTTTGTGCTCATTGAACAGTTTCAAACACTTACACAGGAAGTTTGTTTTTGCATTTCAATTCGATGGACTTGCTTCTACCAAACTGTCCAGCCTTTAACTCCAAGTCATAAGAAACATTATGTAGCTCCAAGGCTGGCCATCAGTAAGTGCTCCTCAGCAGTATCAACCTTATCATACCTATCTATAGGTACTACCCCACATTCATGATAATGAACAATTAACGCGGCAGGTGGGTTATTTGAATCCCCTCCCTCCCTCTCACCCGGCTCAGCATTTTGCGCAGACTCGGTAATCGACCAGGCACTGGTTCCAAAGACTGCATCAAAACCAACAACTTTGGAACTGAGTAGCTTTGAATAGGATTGCCGCTTTAGTGTTATTTATATTACTGAAAATAAGCGACGCTGTTGAAGAATGTTACCTTCACCTTCCAGTCCGTCTCCGGCGCGTTGGTTCAGAACTTTAAGAAGGTAAGTAGTGGGCTAGTAACCTTTTTGTTTAAGAGTCCGGTAGGTTTAATAAAACTGTAAAGAATAGAGACATGCACAGGGTACTAGACTTGTGGAACTGGTATGTTTTGCTTACGCAGGTAGTGTATCCAATTTTAAACTGGGTGTTGAACTAACACTGGTTAACGCGATTAATGTTTATTATTATTATTATTATTATTATTATTATTATTATTATTATTATTATTATTATTATTATTTGTATGTATATTTTAGGTGTCGCTCTTTATGTTGGGTTAATGCGTTTATTTCATCTAACATTGTTTTCAGCGTTCTTTTTTGTTTGCTTTGACATTATAATACGATTGGTGTTAAAGCAAAAACGTGTATTTCTTAAACGAAGCCACTGCTTGAATTTGCTCTTTTTCATGAATATAAATTATACAATACATGGGAACACTTTAAAATACATGTATGTTAAATAACTAGTGTTGCATACAGTTTGCATAGAGGACTCACAAACAATAAGCAACCCAGTAATGGTATTAGACAGGGCTCAGATTACCTAACTTTGTGTACATCCTGCAGAAAGAGGGGTGGTTGATGCTACAGATTTATGATCAATCAATAAACAGCCTGTATTTTTTCATTTCTGGAATGTGGCATGGCTAGGTTTTTATGGATTATATTTCTTGTTTTGGTTTTACACACTTGCATTTGAGTTGACACTAAGTATTATTAAGTCACCTGTGGCTCAACCCTTTAATATCATGGTTAAGATGCTCACTTAGGGCCTGCAAGATTGCCATTGTTCACCCAGCTGTTATATTGGTTGCCCTATTTTTGGATCCACTTGTCTTGCAGCCACAGTTTCACTGTGCATACTGAAGAGCTTGCTTAAACGTGCATGCAATTGCTACTACCTAAGCTACTATGGTTAAAATGTCAGGGGGTGAATTCTATGTCATTTATAATAAATGAGAAGCTGCGTTGTTGTCTCCGTTGTCTTTGCTCCCAGAACTAAATCCACTGAGCAGAGTTCTAAATTGTCGCTGTCCGTCTGCACTGAGCTCCTGAGGAAATCCCAGGAAGCACTGGCATCCGGGAGGACTCTTCGGGAGGAGTTCCGGCTCTCCCAGTTGGAGGCGCTGGTGCGTATGCTGGTGGAGAATGAGGACGAGTTTGTGGACGTGCTGCACAAAGACCTGCACAAGGTGAGAACGGGGGAGGGGACCAGCTTGTTTGATTCTCACCTGAGCACAGCTTAGACATGTTTCATTTCTCAACGTTGCTTGTGAGGTGCTGTGCTTCGGGGTGAGCTCTGCACCAGCACCCCAGCATGGGGTTTGCAATACTGTAATACTACCGTCCCATAAATTAGAGCTTCTAGCTGACAGCTTAAACTACAATGTTATGTTGCTTACACTTGCCAGATGCACAAAGGTGCACAATCTCGGGACACATTTGTGCAACGAAAAATAATTAACCTCTGCATTGTTGAAATCGCACTCTCGGTTTAGAAAGCAATGAAGTTTGTACTCCTTTTAAAATGTTCAAGTAGCAACACAGAAAACGCATTAGGTACTGAATGAATTGAGTGGCTGATACTGTTGCTCTAAGGTTTGAGTAAATGGCTAAATCTTTAGTGGTAGCCCATGCTGTACTTGCAATTCTATGTGTGTTGGTACTGCATTCACTTGTGTGATCATAGAAATGAACTGTAGATAATCTGTGTGTGTGTGCGTGTGTGATGACAGCCCCGGTTCGAGACAGTGCTGTCGGAGCTGATCCTGGTGAAGAATGAGGCTCTCTTCGCAGTCAACAACCTCAAGAAGTGGATGAATCCCGAGTACGTGGCACGCAGCCTGGTATGATGAGACGGGGGATCTCAACACTGTCGGGTCTATTACAGGACTAAAGAAACCCCTCGCTCCCACACACAAACAAAGCACACATAGTAACAGGAGGCACCATCTCCTTATTTGTGTCTCTCCAGTTATTCACCCTGTTCTGCGCATTTGTGTTCTATACAGTCACACTTTTGCATTGCGCATTGCTCTTCAGAGCTTTGCCTAAACTACAGATTTTCCTGATGTAACTGGATTAGAAAGTGGTCTCTCGCACTGTAAGCACATGATCAAAAGTATTGCCCAATCCTCGGCTGCACAACAAAGAAGTCAGTTGTGTCCTGTATTCGCTGGGAGGTTTGCATTTCATTTCAGCACTGTGGGATTCATTGATCCAGAACCTTGTCTTGTTAGAATTGATGACTGTGTACATAACTTATAATCGTATGGATACAACAAAGAACGTTCATTTTTCTTCATTCTTAATAGCCTCCCAAGTGTTTTATTTCATGTCGGAAAAACACTTTGCTCTGTGATGCTAATTAAAGCGATTGTTCACTGTAGTGAGTGATCTTCAACTCCTATTAGAATTCAGAAAGTGAGATGAAGTCTATGGAGGACTCCAGTCTAAAACACATTTGTACCACTGAATATTTGTTCTGCTTTCTCAAGAGCAGCAAGCAGAGAGGGGGTTTGTATTTGGATTAGGTGGAAGGGATTTTAAAGGTCGTCTTGTGTGTGACAGGTGACCTCACTGGACGAGTGCTTTGTGGTGAGTGAGCCCCTGGGAGTGGTGTTGATCATTGGCTCTTGGAGTTCCCCTGTCCAGCTGAACCTTGTCCCTTTGGTAGGGGCTGTGGCTGCAGGTAACAACCCTTCTAAACTCATGCAAAATTGAGCGACACCCATAACATGCCTAAATGCATGCAAGATCTACTACTGACTCTTTTACTAGCAGCGTGTCATTTTATTTTAGCCTGGCAACCTGGTTTGGCTTGTGGAATGCAATGCACAATAAAACAGTTGTGCTTCTGTAGTCTGATGTTTTTCTTAACTATTTTTCAGGTAACTGCGTGATCTTGAAACCGTCTGAGATTAGCTCACACACAACCGAGCTGCTTCAGAGACTCATCCCGTCCTACCTCGACACTGTGAGCATCCAATAAGCTAAAACATTCATTATATCATGAGGATTAATACTCTGTTAATCTGATCTAAAGTATAATTCAGTGTTGCTCTCAGGTATCTGATTGGCATGTAAAACATTGTGGAATATTAAGGTTCCCCTCAAAGATTAAGTATAGTATAATTTACTGACCACACCTTTCTCTAATCAAGGGGGTTCACAGAATCCAAGCAGGACTGCATATGTTGTTCTAGCTGTGGTCATGTGTCTCCCTCCTGGTCTCCACAGGAATGCTATCATGTGATCAGTGGAGGCCCCAGTGATCTCACAGACTTGCTGGAACTCAAATTTGACCACATCTTCTACACAGGTATTACACACAGCCTTGGGTATTAAGAAAACATGCTTTTCATGAACAGAAACCGACCGGCTCTTATGTGACAGGCAAGATGTTTGTATCTGAGACAGATTCATTAAGCATTTACAGCAGTATTTTTTGTTTTTCTTTTTCTATGTAAATGCTTCACTTCCCGCTTCTTCAGCTTTTTGATTTTGAGGTTGAAACTATAAGAAACTTACTGTAGTAGTTTAACATTTCTACAAACTCTTGCCCTTGCTGATCTGAAGAGCTCTGGGATTGGTTTGGTTTGCAGGCAGTCGTGCGACTGGTCAGCAGGTGATGCAGGCTGCGGCTCGCTCGCTGACCCCAGTCACCCTGGTTCTGGGTGGGAAGAACCCGTGCTACGTGGACCGGGAGTGTGACGTGGGCATTGCTGCACAGCGCATCGCGTGGGCGCGCTTCCACAATGCCGGGCAGAGCGACGTGGCTCCTGACTTTGTGCTGTGCCACGCCGATGTGCAGGCCCGTCTGGTCCTGGCACTGCGCTCCTGCCTGCTGCAGTTCTACGGCCCTGAGCCACGGCATTCCGCCAGCTTCGGGCGCCTGGTCAACGCAGAGCTCTTCACCCACGTCCGAGACCTGCTGCTGGCCAGCGGGAAAGTGGCTGTAGGTGGCGAGATGGATGAGGCAGAGAAATACATTGGTGAGCAGCTCTTCCTTACTCCTCTACTGCTTTTCCAGCATGGTGAATTTGTCTTTGGTTGCTGTGGTCTTCTTGGGTGGCACCAACAGGTGGTCTGTTGAAGTAATTTCAGTGTCGCTTTTTTTATACAAACACCCACACACATTTTCTGAAGACATCCAAGTTAAATAAATTGGCCCTCCTTGAAACTTTACTGGATTATGATGCATTCCGGGAAAATGACTTCCACATTATTAACGACTTAATAATGTGGAAATCAGTCTCCTGCTTGGAGGTCAGTGTTGCCCCGTTTATCAAGTTCAGCTCTTGGAGCTTTCCTGGTGTTTTGTTCAAAGCCCCCACGGTGCTGACAGATGTCCTGGAGTCAGACCCAGCCATGCAGCAGGAGATTCGGGGGCCAGTTCTACCGATCATGACCGTCTACAGCGCGGACGAGGCCATCAACTACATCCGGAGGAAGGAGAAGCCCTTGTGTCTGTACGTCTTCTCCAGCGACAGAAAGGTAGTCGACACTCATGTTAGGCTAGAGCAGGGGTCAGAACAAACTTCTAATCTGCCTCAATCGCTTTTTCAAGTTTGAGAGCTGCAGTTACTGTTGCATAGTGGAGCAAACAATAGGATTTATACACTTTTTACTTTAGTACCAGTTACCAAACCATCTGAACCAGGGGTGTCCAGTCACAGTCCTGTAGGGCCATTCCACTCCAGGTACAATGATGTAATTAAATACTTGTCTGGATGGAGGTTTAATTGGTTCAGTTAAGCAATTTAGAATCGGGTTGGAACAAAGGAGTGGAAAGGGGCAACTTTGGCCACCCCTGATTTAAACAAATCATAACCAAACTTTCAGTAGATGACAAAATGCTGTTATCAGAGAATGTGCTGCTGTTTAAATGAAGTTTCTGGATGTTTTGAAGTCTCCTTGCCAGTGTCTTGTGGTTTGCTGCAGGTTATCTCGAATATGATGAAGTGCACTTCCAGTGGAAGCTTCTGTGCCAATGACAGCGTCCTGCAGAGCATGATGGTCATGCTGCCCTTTGGAGGAGTCGGTAAGCGAGAGAGTTGGGGGACGTTTCATATGCCCTTGCAAGTTTTTCAGCTTCTTGGGGATCACTTTGATTTCGATGTTTGCATTTATTACTGTCACTTTAAATGAACCCAGCTACAACATCTCTCTGCATTCCTCTGTCCATTTTAAATGTTGGGAACCTGTGTAAACCTGTGTTCTCCACACTTTCAGCTTTTTTCTCTTTTTTTGTAAATCCTTTCCGTTTTCAAATTTCTGCTTTTGATCAGATCTAACCCTTTGCCCTGAAGACTTGTTGAAACATTTGTCATTGAATTGAATCTGTTTCCTCACCCTCTGCCCCACTCGTTGTTTCACACAGGAGCCAGTGGGATGGGCTCGTACCACGGGCGCTGCAGCTTCAACACCTTCTCGCACAGGAAGTCGTGCGTCCTGCGGAACACCCGCGTGGAGTGCGTCACGTACCTGCGCTACCCCCCCTACGAGGACCGCAGCCTGTCCCTCATGATGTGGGCAAGCTCTCTGTCTCGCAGGAGCCAAGGCTGGTGCCAGTTACTGTGAAGCAGAGGGCCTGCTCTCAGACGAGCATTTCATAGGACAAGCATCCTGTCGTTTGGAGTGTGAGGCTCATGTGGCTAAACCTGTAGGAAGGCTCTCCTGGTTGGGTTCATTTCAAGGATGGTTACAAGGGTATCGGGACACGTTCTGTGGTTCTGGACCCTATTATTTCAGTATAATTATTTATAGGCTGAATGAATTTTCAATGTTAAAGCATGTGTTATTACCCACTAGGTATGTATAGAAAGATGGATAGATTGTGGCAAGGGAAATTAGGTAATTCCACAGGGGTGGGGAGATTGTACATGGAGTTAAATGTTCTGATGTATTGGTTTTTCGATGTGCAAGGCGTGATGTGAACTTGAGAATGTAGCAGCAGATGGAATAAAAGAAACAATGTATAGTTGTAATACATTAATGAATAACCTTGCAATTAAAAATCATTATCAGATTTTTTTTTCTTGAATAATACGTTTTGTATAGATTAATCTATATTGCATGTTATCATTTTTTTAAAAAGTATACAAATAAATTAAAGGTTATTTTTCCCTTGCTTTGAATTGTATTTATTGGGAAATGTACAGTATTTTATATATTACAAAACATTTTTAAAAAATCACCAACACAGAGTAACATGATCCGTGATATATATGTTATTTACAAATCTAATTCAGCTGTACAGTTATATCAGCTACCAGAGAGCCATATATTCCAAACAATGCAGTGTGGGGATAAGGCTGAGGTCTCCAGAGGACAGGCTCACCACACACTGCTGCTCCTTGCAGGGGGCTGAAGCGCGGCTCATCCACTGGTCTTACCAGCCTGCTGCTTTCATTCCTCCACCGTTCTTCTGTAAACCATCTCTTCCTTTCCCTCTTTCATAGCTGCAAACCTGGCCAGTGTGAACAAGTAGTCGCTAAGCCTGCAGGTATTGAAAGGTAAGCTGTTATATGAAGAAGACTGTGGATCCTACTATAGAGCAGTATACACTTACCCAGCAAGTTTGCAATAGAAGGGAGAAATAATTCAAGAGTAAGCAGTTTCAAAGTTGTTTTTTTATTTTTTTATATAAAATAGGCAAGACAAATTATCTAATGAAGTAAGAGCCTGTGTTATTTAATAATCGGGGACTTTGGATGAAGTTTCTTGTGCATAGATGGAACTGGTGCTGTTTCTAAAAGACAACCTACCTGTTAAGATATTTAGCAACACTAGGATCAGCTTCTCCTGCTCGTACGATCGGAGCCACACTGGAAAGAAACAAAAATGCCATTGCAGTTTCTGATGAAACGTAATAAAATAATTAGAAGACCTAACAGACATACCAGTAATTACCACATATATTTCTCTATATGGCTGATATCTGCATTTAAACTATACTGTCGAACGAAAGCTTTTTTGGCATGCGTGCAATGCGTTGAATACACTGAATAACTCCACAGGCCAGGTTTAAATCCTTTTAATATCTGTTATCTTGATCTGGACACAGACACGCTCTGACTCACCTGCGCTCCGCTCTCCGACAGACTGCTCTGGCCAGGTGTAGGGTAGCACTGCTCTTCCCTCCTGACTGTGGAAGAGATGCAGAACAAGGTGCAGTTATACAGTTACCACGTCCCAAAAGCATGCAATCACACTGCCTCACCATAGTGCATTTAAAATGGACTGCATCAACAAACTGCCCCTTGTATAGGAAATGAGTACTTACAGGTAGGATGAAATTGGTCAGGAGTGGCAGCTGATCTGTGTATTTATCGATCCAATGCTCCAAATCTGAGACGGGCTTCTCACTAAACCTTGTTTTTTCTGCAAACACAATACCCAGAAAGCGCCTTTAACAGGAATCAGTGGCTGCATTTCAAGAGCAATCTAAACTTGTATCTAGGAGCTGATACTTTCCTCCGTTAATAGTGTAGTGAGTATCAATAACCCCTTCGGTCACAAATTTGTAATTTCATTTTTAGAAATTTTAAAACCGTTTGTGTGAACTCTGGAGTTTGAGATGTTGTCCTGCCACAACTTAACAAAAAAAACATTTATGCATTATAAAATAGATGCATAGATTAAAGAAACTCAGCATGGTACAGTTGTGCACACGGTGATGGAAGGGGATATATACAGTATTTTTAAATAAGAATGTGCTACTTTGTGTAGCAGACAAACAATTTTTGGATGATAGTTACTTATGTGGCTGTCTCTTGCTGAAGAAACTGGGGTAGCAATGTTCGATCCAACATCCTGCAGCACACTCTGAATCTGTGAAATAACAGAAAGTGTTTTCTATGAAATCTCAGTTTACTTTCATTTTGAGATCAAACAAACTACGGTCAGAAATGTTGCCATCCAGACGCTGACCTTGTCAAGCTCCCCCACAAAAGTGTGACCCTGCTCAGCACAGAACTCTCTCGCCAGCCTGAGAGAGAGAAAAGCGTGCATTTGGCATTTTGTAGACCGTAGTTTAAAAGGGCAAAAATAAATAAACTTGTCGATGTCATCTGCATGTGCTACAGCTTTCCTAGAATGTTTGTTGCCCACATTTTCTGGGTTGCAGTCTGGGATATGGTCCCACTATTTTAGAGCAAACTAGGCCTTATACACTGCACAGGCAAACATGTTCTATGTCACCCGGCTTCATCATTTGCATAATGCTGCTGTGCTGTGTTCCTGCATTATTTCCTGGAAGACCCTGGATTAGTGTCTGCCCAACACCCTGTAATATGACAGGTCATGCCTGTATACATAATTACCCAATGGCTGACGTCAGTTCATCTGCAGTTCCTAAAGCTTCAAACACCTGATCTTCCTTTGGTCTTCGCTCCCCTGTGAAAGTGCTAGAGAACCCTTGGAAATAGAAGAAAAAACCCAGTAATGCTATAACTGCACAGACGATATGGTAGGGTAGTGTTTTTGATATATATTTTTTTCATATATATTTTTTTAAAAACAGTATCGTGTTTATCAAGGTTTTATTGGCATGTGAAATGTTAGTTTTCCTGAAACTAATGTGCTTGTTACAATTTGATAACGTTAATATATATTTTTTAGTTTGTTTCATTTCACAAAGCATATGTAAAGCTTATTCAGAGTAAATACTATAATAGTGCCAACTCTATAGCAAAACAACGAACACAAACAAACCTTTATCTCCTGTCCTTGTGTAAATCTTGGGACTTGCATTGGCTCGTCCAGGTTTATCCGAAGACCTAGAAATTGAGCACGAAACGAAATGCTTACACAATGACGTTGTGTCTTCCAGTATGAACACAGGAATAGCAGGTTTTCATAATTCCCATCACATCTCCTGACAAACGTGTTGTGTAACAAAACGCGCTCAGTCAAACTTAAAAGTGCTCCACAGACAGTATTTGCGAGCGGGCTTCACCTCACTGCATTTCATTACCAGTGCTCGCAGTATTTCTGCACTGACAAATCCACATTGCAAGAAGACTCCTATTGCATAGCCGTGTCAGCCATTCCAGGTTGTATGTACTTGATTAGCTCCCGTCTATAGGTAACATGCTCTGGTGTGTCTTATTAAACTCCTAGTAAAACAGGACTGGATCAAGCTGTTATGCAATGTGAGTCTTCTATCCCTGGACTGCTTGTTGGTAGTTCACCTGCATTGACAGTAAATTCAGCCTTTAAATAAACACCCCATTTATAATATATAGCTCACCCTTCCTCCTTTACACTTAAACCGCGGTTCCACGAGACACACAGCGCCTTCTCGGCTGTGTAAGATGAAAGGGCACCTCGGAGGGGTAGCCGTCTCAAAATAAAGCCAGCCATTCATTAATTTAGCTGAATATGTTAAAACTGTAGCGCCTTGACTGAAAAAAACAACACCACCAATCACGTGTCCTTGTGTGCTTGACCTCTCTCGCCTGCCGTACTGGTAGGACGGACTGTCTATCGGCTCATCATCACACGACCAATGGCACCAGCACTAACTCTAACATCTAATTGGCCCTGGAGCACTCCGCTTAGCTTAGTCTGCAATCCGATTGGTTCAGGTGCACGCCGTTTTACATTTCAGTGTTTGTTTGCAATGGTCGTTAGTTCTCTGCATTGATTAACAATGTAAAGCGAGAGCTGATTTGCTGTTTTCTTGCGCCTGTCCATCCCAGCAGTGACAGCGTGTGTCTGCCTGTGCATTCATTTCTGGAGGCAGCAGACTGATATATTTGATTGCCGAAAGGTACGTTTAAATATGTTTAAAATGTGCATGTGTATATTAATTTTACATGGAAAACGTGCAGTACCTGTTAATACCTAGACTGCATTTATTTAGACCAGGTCCGAGTCAAGAATGACGTCTATATTAACCAGCTCCGTTCGAGCAATGACGCTCGGTGTTTTATTAGTGTCATGTATTCACATGGCACCGCTGTGTGGTTTGTTGTTTCAGAGGGTCGGTTCTGCAATGCTCGCCAGGGAATGCATCGTATCCGCACCTGGAAAAGTTATTCTTCACGGTGAACATGCAGTGGTGCATGGAAAGGTACAAAAAATAAATCCAGTTTTCACGAATTAACTATTGGAGAAGTCACTGAATCACTTCTGCAGCACTTAAGGTGTTGTACAGTGCTTCAGGTGTGTGGGCTGGTATAAGTGTACGTGTACAGTTACTGGGAGATAGCTGTTAGCCTGGTAAACAACACACCTTAAAAAAAAAAAAGGAAAGAACATCATTACAAAGTATGGATTTTCCACAGGATCTTAGACAACGCATTCCCAGGCCATTGACTAGGGCTCTGTGGACTGTGGCTCTACTGGCACTGGACTGTGGTCAGAAGTCAGGACAAAATGATAACAGAATAAACAAACATCACACCCCTGCCTGACAATGTCCTAGCTAGCTGGAATGAAACCACGATGTTCCAGTGCAATGGCATAGCTCAGTTCTGTAGTACTGTAATAAACACATATAGTAGCATATACTCCACATGTGTGTGTGATATAAATAAAGCATGAACATGTGCTTCCATATCATATAGCAATATGAGGCACATACAGTATGGGTAGGTAGTATCACGAGTCCTCTAGTCAGTTTCACTCACTAGTTGTAACTCATGTCTGTGTTACAGGTGGCGTTGGCTGTAAGTTTAAACTTGCGGACATACCTCCGAATCCAGCCTGGCGCTGCAGGGAGAGTGTCCATCAACATGCCCAACATAGACACCTTCCTGAGCTGGGACGTGTCCTCCCTGCACGCCCTGCTTCCTGCCGGCAGGGGTGAGTCGAGCGCGGGGTCGGCACAGACATCACTTCAAGGCTCTGTATTTAAACTCCCCTGTATGGTCTCCTTGTAACTGTCAGGTTTGCCCTTGTTTGTGTAGCTGGTTTGCAGAATGCTGTGGAGCCAGACGCAGCAGTGGTGCTGAAGCTGCGTGAGTATGCAGGTCTCGGGGATGGATTGGAAGACACACGCAGCCTGGCAGTCCTTGCCTTCCTCTACATATACCTCTCTGTGTTTGCAGAATCCAGGTACTGCTCAATCTGGGCTCATAGGGGACAGGTATTCAAATATCGAATGGATTTGGTGGCAAAAATTGACCATGTACAGCTGTGGCCAAAAGTTTTGCATCACCTTGAATTTTAGGATTCAAAAAATAAAAACATAATTGTAGTCTTTTATTTAACATCATGTAATCAAGCAAACTACAAAATGATATCGCACAAGTCTACCGGCAGCCACAATAGTAGTACAGTAGTATTTCATGTTAGATTTCGAAATGTCACATTTTTCAATTTGTGTCTTTCGTTAAGTATATGGGGAAAACTACAAAGGTGTATGTAACTCAATATGTTAACGTAACATTTTTCAGCAGGTTTCATTCGACTTTTTTTGAAGCAAAATGAGGTCATTCTATAGGGTGAGCTGTACATACTGTAATCATTCATAGAACAGAATTTGTAAACTCCCCGTGTTAAAAAAGATAGCATGAAAATGGTTCCATAACTAAGACTTTTTGTTTGTGTTCTCTTCTGTTGTAGAGAGCTGCCCAGCTTGACCATGGCTGTGTGGTCTGAGCTGCCCACTGGGGCTGGACTTGGCTCAAGTGCTGCTTTTTCTGTCTGCCTCTCCGCTGCTCTGCTGGCCTCTAGAGGGGCTATTGCCTGCTCGGCTGTAGAAGCAGGGCAGACTGCAAGGTAATCTTTATTCAGCAAAGTCAGGACACTTCACACACTGAGGAGGGCATAAGCAAACAGCCGGGCTCACATCTGAGGGTCCTGCTGGCATGAGAAAGGGTGTATACTCTGTTTATTAATGGAAAAACGCAACGCTAAAACAATGTCAAATCATCTCGGTAATGGAAAGGGGGGACCACAGCACAAGATAACTCTTTTTAATCCTGTTGGATGCAGGTGGAGTGACGAGGATTTGGAGCTGATTAACAAGTGGGCGTTCCAGGGAGAAAAAATCATCCACGGCAATCCATCGGGGGTGGACAACGCAGTGGGCACCTGGGGTGAGGGCTGCGGAAACTGTTACCTGGCACGATTTAAATATTTCATTGATAGGCAGTTACATTGATCCCACACTGTAATTATCATATGGTTACATTCCATTGCATATCTAGTGACTGTTAATGAATAGTCATTTTATGCCATGTGAAATCAGGCGTTACCAAATTTCTCTGTAAATAGTTCATTTGATATGTGTTGGCTTCTCAAACCAGCTTGTTTTCTTTATTCCTTGTAGGTGGAGCTTTACGATACCTCGCAGGGAAGATCAAGCCATTAAGCAGGTTAGAAATGCCACTCTGTTCCCTTGTCATTCGTCGTGTCATTTCACATGCAAGGAGAGAGCAACACAATCATGGCTGCTGTATTGATCTGAAAGAAATCAATCCGGTTCTTACAGGAGTGTGACTTCTCTGCGCCTGTACTGCGCTTGCATTTATTTATACCCTGATTTGGAAGCTGCCACGACCACAAAAAGATCAAACAAATTCCATTTTCCTCTGAGAATTCCTGATCAGATCTTAACATTCCAAACTCTTCCCCGAGGTTCTAATGGAGCAGCACCCATGTGTGCACAGAAATATGCATTTATTTGCATTCCATAGACTGAGGGTAGGTGTATCTCTTTTTCCATTATTGAAACGATACAAGGAATCAATGTCATTTTTTATTTCAAATGAATACAATAAAACGGAATGAAAAATGACATACGATGAATGCTTCTATTTGCAGTACTCCTGTGTTAAGAATTCTACTGACAAACACTCGAGTTCCCCGGAGTACCAAGGTTCTAGTGGCAGGAGTGAGAGACAAAATAACCAAGGTTTGTGTCCTAATTCGACTCTGCTGTTTCTGACCCTTTTCACCCATACACTGATAGTCTTTATCACCGTTTGCGTTGGTTTTGATTCCTCGTAAAGCTGAAGGAAAGGAGTGCCGCAGAATCCCAGGAGTTTTAACAGCGCTGGTTTGTTAGCAGCTCAAATTGCTTAGTTTTTAACCCTGGTCGTAACTCCAATGTACCTGTCCTAATGGTTCTTTGTTCATTTCATTAGGCACAAAAAAAAGCAACCTGCCTCATTTCAGCATTAACCTTTGGCAATGACAAACTAGCAATTTTCAAAGAGAATATTGCACGGCAAGGTAATTGCAGATGATCTGGCCTTTTCCCATGGACCCACTTAAAGGGAACATGTTGCCAGTGGAAAGTTCTTCTGTCCCTGAGAGAGCCAGTGGTAATCCGCATGCCTGCTGCTTCAGTAATGGGTTCTGGCATTGCTTTGTGAAATACAACAGCAGAGTCGAAGTCAATGCATAGTGTATCCTTCCTTCTCCACTTGCATTTTATCAGCAATTTGCTAAAACCACTGCATCTCCATAATCAATAACACTACGGCAACATTTCTGGCTGTGACTGTAGAAAGCAACAGTTGTTTTTGATTTCTGTGGCCGAACTGGTATATGGAGAAAATTTTATATATATATATATATATATATATATATATATATATATATATATATATATATATATATATATATATATATATATATTATTTATTTTATTTTTTTTCATTTATTTTTTTATTTAATCATTTGAAAAGAAACTATAATGGTCATGTTAATATCTGACCACCAGATGGTGCTCTAATCTGCCTAATGACTCAAAAGAAGCTTGAAAGCTCTGGGTCTTAAAGTGTTGGAAACAACCCCAAGAACTGTTATTCATTTAATTTGTCTTTTTAAATCCTTTAGTTTCCTGCTATAATGAATCCGGTGCTGGAATCAATAGACGCCATTTCCTGTGAGTGTGAGCGAATCCTGATGGCGATGGCGAGAGGACCTGAAATCCAACACTACCGAGTATTAGAGGTGAGGCTCGTAACGAAGCTCATTCTAGTGTAATTACTTGGCATAAAAGGCATCGTCCTGTCATTGCTGACATGGACCACCAATAACTGTCTTCCATAAGAGTGCATGGATTGCTGGAAAACACGATCAAGTCACATCCTGCCAAAAATGTAGGAGCCATACACAATGAAAACTGTAGAACTGCTTCAGTACATTTTAATAAAGGTGTGTTCTTTAAGTCTGCTTACTCCCTTTCACCTAAACACAGCAGTAATGTGATGAGTTCTTCACAGTGTCAGCCTTGTTTGCCATGCTAGTTGTGTAAAGGGTTGGGTCAATTCCTGTTTTCCAATTTCAACTCCTTTGTAAAATCAAATCCCAATTTCCATTCCCTTTTAATCAATTCCGACACATCACTGATCAAAATTGCAACTGGCAGTGTTCTGTTTAAAATGATCTTCTCACAGTGGCAACACGTTATTAAAATTGAAGTCACAGTTAGTTAATTCAATTGGCTTCAAATGAAAGCAGTTGAATAACCACAACAATGATTACGTCTCTAAAATATCGCTTCCAATTCCTTCGAAGGGATTGTTTTTCAAAAGGAATTGGAATTGAAACACAGCAAACTGACCCTGCCCCTGGTTGTGTAACATTGACAGATGTGTTTCCCTTGTGCATTGCACCGTGCTGTAAGCGGTGCTGATGTGTAGAGGCAGTGTCTCAGAGCTGTTCTGTTTTCTGTGTCAGGAGCTCATTGACATTAACCAGCACCACCTGAATGTGATGGGCGTGGGGCACCCCTCCCTGGACAGGCTGTGCCAGGTCAGCCTGGCACACGGGCTGCACAGCAAGCTGACTGGGGCCGGGGGAGGAGGCTGTGGCATCACTCTGCTCACACCAGGTACTGCCAGCCTGCATTCTCGAGAGAGAGAGGAGAGGGCAGAGGGCAGAGGGCAGAGGGCAGAGGGCAGAGGGGAGGGGTCAAAAGACTACAGTAAACAGGGCAGTGATGTCAGCAGGAGGCTAGAACCCAAATATAATGTGTAGTAGACTGATATTTATGTGGTAAAGCTTATCTGAAATTTCTTTGTATGAAATGGTTTGTATCGGAGAATTCAAAAACAAGAAATGGCTCTATATCCATATCCAAGAGGGTACTCATACATCACTAGAGAAGAAATGTTTTATCAATTACTTTCCTTTAAATAGTTTGCTTCAGAGAGAAATGACCTTAAAATATGCTGTATTTAATTCTGCATGTATACAATAGTTTAATATATCGTAAAAAAAGACTGATGGAGTGAATATCGTCTTGTATTGCACAGCACCCTATATGAAATGATATAATGAATGTAATGCAGATGTACTGAATGCCCGAGAGGTTGCTATTTAGAAAAGTGATCAATAAGGGTGGATTCAATATCGTAAAAAAGACATCACAGAATCAACCCTCGGATTACAACTACATTCTAAATGATTATATCCCACTGCTGAACAGTCACTGCAGGAATATGGAAAATGGAGTTTGGTAATTATTCTCATTTTCGTAATGGTATTTTATTTTCTCAGCAGCCTGGATAAATCTTGCTCGTATCAAAACACTATCACTCCCAACTCTCAACAATCACCTTCTCTCGTCAGACCCACACTGCAGGGTTCATGTCTCTGCAGTTCTCAAATTGCTTTACTTCTGCAGTCACTCATTTGCAGCGTATTGGGGCCTCTTGCTTGCATGCTAATGTGAGATTCTTTAGCAGCCTCTTATATTGTGCCCATTACATTGCACCCTGTTGTGTGCCCTTGGAGTCTGATGAGGGTGATTTACGCATTCCTCCTTTTCATTACCTATCCTGGCATTGTCTCGTTGCTTCACATTATGCTCTGCGGTGTTGTGAATCCGCCTCTGTTAATGCATTTCTAATGTCCTCTTATGTTTCTGAAGTGCCAAAATTCTGTCTGGCGTGTGGCTTTCCACCTTCCGCAGAGCAGGCCCAGATTCTGAAAGGAACGTCAGCCTGCTGTTAACCTGTTAGAGCCTACGCCGTCCTTTTTTTGTACATTATTAGAAAGGTCACCTGTGCTTGACATCAGGGGTACACATATATTTATTTATTTATTTATTTATTTTTATTTTTTTTCAGACACTGACAGCTCAGTAGTTGAAAGATCGATACAGGAACTGAAAGACTGTGGCTATGACTGCTGGGAAACTAGTATTGGTGCACCTGGTGTTCTGCATCACTCTCCATCCTCCCTGACGGAAGACGTGTTAAAGATTTTAAACAGTTATTAAGGGGATGTCTGCAGCTCAACATTCGTTTTATGCTGTCGACTTTCTCAGCCTGTGAGACGCACTCACTGCAGGATATCAATGGATCCTCGACCTACACGCGTGGTGTTAGACGAGTGCTTCAGACTGCTCCCACCACATATAAACAACCAAACTAATGTTTCTTTGCAAAAATCAGAACACAAGCTGTGTTTATGTCATTTGGTGCATTTACATTTAGAGTTGGCTTTTGCAGTTAACAAAATTAAGTCATCATAACAGTACAGTTAAAGAGAATAACGTTGAAATAACAGGTAAAAATGCTCCAAAAAAAACTTCAAAGTAGCCTGTCCTCAATTAACGAGTTCCAGGTGAAGTGCCCCATATGGCTTTAAAATTAGATTCTACCTATTTAAGAACAAGTCTTTTTTATTCTCTGTTGCGCTAGAAAAGCCATTTTGTTTATAACCTCCCATTGCTGTAAGTAGTCACGACCACACAAGCAGTTGTGAGCTTGGCAGCTCCATGCCACTTCTCAGGTGATCATTAACTTTCCTAACACAGCCAAACATTCCTTCATCTGAAGCCTGTTCACATGAGTGCAGCACGCACACTGGAGATTACCCTGCGATTTCGGAGCAGCAAGAGCAAGTCTGAACAGTTTGACTTCATCCTCGGCAAAGGCCTGCTGACAAATGTTATTGTTTTTGATGTTTCCTGTTCAAATTCAATGACTTGCCCAGAGCTCCGTACAATTTAGCCTGAAGCCCTATAATGATTTCCTGTGCTATTAGATAATTGGAGTGATGAAGACAGGGCCGTGCGCACCATGTTGTTTGTGTTCTTCTGCGTTTCACGCAAGTAATACTTTGTATTGTATTTCTCTTCTGTTATTTAATGGCAAATGTGCAAGACCTTGCTCGACACACAGTAATAATACCAGACTGATGGCTTGATATTTATTGGGAGCTTCCTGAAAAATGTATTTTAAAAATAGTAATTCCACAGAATGTGGTTCAGTACAGTAAATGTTGACTCAAGTCCACTGGGTTAGATTCTCTGCATTACTTTTCATTACCACAAGGGGGCAGTAAAGACTTGTATTAAGTTCACAGGGGTATATACATAATTATTAAATCAACAATCCTCTCCACAACTTATATTTGGTCTATAGTACACAACCCATGTATTTGAATTGGAAAGTATTATTTTAAATTGGTAAATTATGAAAATAAATGAGATTTAGATTCTCTAAGGAAGTAGGTCCTGTAAAGAAAGTTTTGTTAAAACGTATTTAAAAAGGTACACATCTAACTTCAAGGAGCTTTTGTTACAGAATGTTTCAACAAAACAAAGCTCAGCATGTTTTTTAATCAGTCAAATGGGAGCAGTGTTTAGCTGGCAACATCCAGAGGTAGTTCATTACAAAACGGGATTAGTTAACCAAGATTTTACTCCATTGGTGCCCGATTTATAATATGATTCAATACTATTGCAATGCTTTCCCATTTCTATTCATAAGACTGAAGCTACAATTTCATTCCATAATTGCTTAAATTAAACATCACATGATGGTCTTTGGCCATGTTTAACGCAATCAGTATTGCACTGACGTTTTCCCTGCAAGAAGCTGGAGGAAGTACTTTTAAAGGCAATGATTTTAATGGTCAAAAAAGAAGATGAATCATGAAAGAATAGCATGCTAAACTGTTCAGATTGACACTGGTACTGACCTCTGGGATTGCTAGGTTGTGGTGAGAATCGTGCTCCATTAGACACTGCAGAAGAGTGTATTTGTATCACTCCTCCAATTGGGATGAAACTTGCTCTGGACATTTCAGCTCTTGAGGGTGTCATGATCTCGGTCTTATGGGGGAGTTGGTGTAAGTTGCCAACGTGAATTTGTCTCGAATCGCTTTTGTGCTGTACACACTGAATGTATGAGCTGCTGTATTATTGTCTGACTGATATGCATGTTACTGTAGGTTGATTGTATCTGCCTGTACCCAACTCGGATAAGCCACAGCTAGAACCCCCTCCTGCCTTCCATGAGCCACATATTTTTAGGAGTGTTCTCAGGATAACCACAGATAGGTAGTTGATGCAATCCAGGGTGATTTCATGGTGCTGTAAAAGGATTTAAAAAAAAACCCCAGCTACTGCTTGATCAAACTGATGATCGCTGCTTTAGGAGAAATCTTGAGTGAATTATTTATGACCTGATACAGTACAATATAAATGTGTATGTGTCTGTAAAAGAAAGACCTGTTAGTTTAGTGTTTTTAAATCGTTTCTCGTGCAAGTGAGGATAGGAAGCAAGAAATGTGTTTTAAACAACTGAACTTTTCTTTTTTTCTTTGAAAATAAAAAGCTGTGTCATAACTGTGTCTTTAAAACCCGGCGCTGTCTGAAATTTCAAAAGAGAGGCTTGAGAGTTACAATCCCTTTCATGTGGCTCCTCGGCCCCGCATTTCTAAAGGTCAGACTGTTTTTTTTTTTTTTTCTTCTTCTTTTAGATCTTTGGCAGATATATGGAGAAGTGTTTCCTCAAGCCTGTAGCAATTTATCCGGCTTGTCGTACAGTCCCAATTAATCCCTGATCTGATCGGTGTTTGGGATTAAAAATATCCAGATACTGAACTGAATCAGTTGAATGTTTTGATTGTTGTTGTTTTTTTTTTTTAACTCCCCCTGTTTAAAGCCCAGGCGTATCTGATTATGTTTTAAAGGTCAGGGTCTCGGATTTGAGGATGTCAGGAAGATAGAGTGATACAGCCTGAAGTCTTTTTTTGTATTAATAATGGACGTCCTACATATCATCCCTCCCCAACACGCAGCCTGCCCCTGTTGGAACTCTGCTTCAGCGCTCCTAACCCCTGCTGGAATTTAATTACCACTGCGCTTTTCTATTTAAATGGCAGACGAGAGGGGAGGGAGGGGGGGACAAGAATGAGACAGCAGCGTGAGGCTCATTTGAAGCTTTCTTTCCCCTGCGAGGCACAGATGGTATTTTTTTTTTTATCAATGTCAGCGCTCACTTCTTTCTGCTCTGATGAATAGATTCTAAAGAGGCCCTGACATTATATGAGATAACAGAGGGAGCAAGAAAAAGGGGTCAAGGATGGAGGGAGAATGTCAGCCACGCGGAGATAAAAGTAAAACTAGAGAGAGAAAAAACCATACAAAAATGGGATGATTTAATCGATTTTGCACATCCTTGTTTGCATACAAGGTCACACTCAACTTTTAAAAAAAAAAAAAAAAAATCTAGCGGTCAGTATAAAAAGAATGGTTGTAACAAGAGAACACTATGAAGAGCCTGTTGAATTGGATTTGCTGGCTGGAGCCACTTGCTGTGCAGAAGGGCAGGAGAGCCACAGGTTGATTAAGAATAACTTTTGCTGCCGGATTCTGAAGCACTGGGAGCAGCAGCCCTTCACCGATTTTCTATAAGAGCTGACAATTAAAGTAGCCAACCTTGTAGAAACACTACAAGAAAATGATTTGGCGCATTTCTTGATAGGCAGTCTTTGTCAGTGTCGAGGAGTGTGTTCCTATACCTTCAGGTGGTTGGCTCTGTCTCTGAATGTGTAGTGCTGGTCTGCACGTAGAGCCCGTTGACCGACCCCCAGATGTGAATTTAACATATCTTACTGTGCTCTGAATTTCTGTGGGAGTTTATACTGGTGAGGTGCATCCAGGTCCACTCTCTGAGAGAGGGCTTAGGGATTCCCTCCCCCTTTCTTCAGCAGCACTGCTGTCGGCAGGAGCAGCTGCCCATCTCATCATTTTATCCAGCAGCAGTGCTGTGAGCCACCAGTGGAAGACACGGAGCAGCATTAGCTATCCAAGACCCTGGAGGCTGGACTGTATCTGCTGTAGAAAATATATAGGTACATTATAACTGCAAGCTAATACATACAGCAGTCTGTGTCTTGGGCACTGTAAGGCTGTATCCGTTGAGCTCGTCATGTGAGTGAGAGATCGACAAATCCCAGCTGTTATCCAAGACCTGTACCAGAAGAGACCGGGTTAGTGGAACATATCAACTCCTCTCATTTATCTGACACCTGTGTTGTTTCACTGAACAAATGGTAACCTGTATTCATAATCCCCCATTGTGCTCCGCACTGGGTGCTGCTAGAGTATGATCACTGAACCTCACACACCATGCTGGGGTTCTGGTAACTGGAGTGGGTCCAGATCATCTCTGAACCCCAACAGCACAGCGACTGCACGCACGCACACACACACACACACACTGTTAAATGGACTGGGGCCAGATCCTCTGCTGGCTGGATTTAAACCAGTGATTCCACAGCCCTGAGGTACAGTCTGCGTTCCTGGAAGCCACGTGGCTCATCTGTCAAGTAAAGTCACTGAAGGAAACAGCAGCTCGTGTCCCTGACAGCTGGTTTACTTCATTTCTTGCCTGTATTTATTTATTTTTAAACTTGATTCAATGAAATCTCTCGGGTTCCTCTGGAATTGCCTGGCATGTGCTGTAAGTGACAGAGGGATTAGTGTGTGTCTTGTATGAAACGCGTTCTTCTCTAATCTACGGTACACTCGGGAACAAATGGAAGATTACTTTGATTTTTTTTTTAACATTAATGCAGTGTTTGTATACATAAGCACCGTACTGTGAGGAAAAACAGTATTCTAGAACCTGTCTGACTAGAGCTCTGCTGTGTCACTTGACATGATTCCTGGAGCTTTCAAGGTACGCTGCTAACTCCAGGTGCTCTCGTCTGGGAGTAGCTGTAAAACAACGTGTTCTGCTGTTTGTGAAGGACCTATATGTGTGGTTAGATATATAAACTCTGAGCCACTGCTATATCGCCTACAAATACATGTAACAATCCATCCCACAAGTGCAGTGGTAATAATACCCATTTACTATCAATGCAAAATGACTGGCTGCGACTTTTGTTCTTCATTTTAAAGAACTTGTCTCTGTCACGTTGCCTGCCAAGACATGTGCCACATTGATTGCCTGGATATTTAGAAACTTCTGCATCTGCATTCATCCGTTTCATTATTTGTTCGAGGGAAGTATATAATAAATTGTCCTTTTTTTTGTTCATGTCTTCAGAATCCGTGATGCTGGAGCAACAGATTCTGTGCTGCACGAAATCCATCAAGCAGAGACAAAAGCCTTCAAGACAGACTCCTTGACATTGATGCCTTCCGTACAGTCAGTCTCTCTTCTTTCTTGTCTGCATTTTTTCCCCTTAAATATATATGTTAATGGAACTTTGCAGAAATCAACGTGCTTGTTTTTTCACGTGTATTGAATCCTGTTTTGGCCCACTTGTGCAATTTTCTTGTTTTTAGGTTATTTTCTCGACCTTTCATCCATTTTATTTTTTTTTTTTTTAAAACTGTGCCAACATAGGATACAATTGAATTTAATCAAGTTTAAAAAAAGCAAGAAAGAGCATTAGACTTTTCCTCGTCTCACAGTAAAGCAGGTGCTTTATTATTTGAACAGAGAAGACCCTACACTGGATTTTACCACAAAACAAGAATTAAGGATGTTGCTTCTCCATACAGAAAAAAAAATATCTATTGAATAATTTACTAAAGCCTTGGAAATAAGCCACTGTGTACAGTACAGCACATGATGGTTTCAAGAATAACAGAATGTTGTTGTTTTTCAGATTCAGGTATTCTCTTTGTAGTTGAAGAAGCTCTAAAATATTTATTTTCATGTTGTTTTAATACGGTGGTGATTTGTATAGCCTTGCAATTTAGAGATTTCCTGGAACAATTAGGCAACTAACCAAGGGGTGGATGGATGTGTTCTGGCTAGACAGGAGTCTTTATACCTCCGCATTAGTGGGGGAAGCATCTGTCTAGCTGACAAGAGTTCAATCCAAATCCGTATTACAAGGACGTTTTCGGAAGTCCCATAGCAGCGTGTAATGCATCATAGGGAATTGAGAGCAACATCAGGAGCCAGGCAAGGTATACAAACAGTCATCCTTACTGTGTCTGCAGCATCCAGGCATCCCAGTGAAGTCACTTCAGAGCAATGCCCCTTGCAGGCAGAGCCTTCATTCTCAATGCAGTCTGCTGTTTACTCCCGTCTGTAATGTGCTCCTATTAAACACCTGTTAATTACAACAAAGAAGCAGTTTTAATTTAAGATTCTTGCATCATTTCTTAAGGGAACTTAGAAATGAATACCTGAAAATTCCCTGGCATTAAGCCCATTATGTGAATGTTTGTTTCATGGTTTTTTTTAAACTTTATTAGTGACTGGTCAATAAAGCAATGGGTTTCACAGTGTTGAGCATACCAGCAGTATAGTGTAGCACTCAAAAGAATCCTTTCCTCCTGCATGAGGAAATGGGGAAGGGATCCCTTTTGCATGTTACACCCTGACTCTGTCTGCTTCAACCACCATTTAGATGAAAATGTACGTTTTAAAATGACTTTTGCATGAAACACATCAATCTATAGCACTTTGTGCAGTGCAGAATCGATTTCACGTGGTCATTTCTTAATTAATTCTACTAGGTCCAAGTGCTTTCAGTTCCAATAGTTTCTTTTCCGCTCTGTAACATTACATTACAGACCTCAGTAAAGAGCTCTGAAAAGGGAGTCCAGTTACACATGCATAGAAGAGAGGAAGCAATATGACCTGCATGTAATTCTGACTCCAGTAAGAAGCACTTTGACTTCACAAGGACTGTAACAAGTTGCTTTCGCCCCAGGTTTGTAATTCCTGTGGTACAGATTGGGGCACGATATATCTCTGGGCAACACAGCTGATATCATAGCGTTCGAACTTGGCATTACGAATACCAGAACGTGCATAGATCGAGCAGCGTGACTGTTATATAATCAAAATTGTTCTTCCCACATGGAGGAATGCACCTCTCGGAGAGGCGTCGGAGTGTCAGGTTTGCCCCTGGCGCCCCCCTCTGGCCTGGCTGTGCTTCACCTGCCTGTCAGGTCTCTGTGGCGTGGCTCCGCTCTGGTGTTCCTGTGTGAGATCCTGCCTGATTGGAGCAATGTGTGAATAGCCCTGTGACACTCAATAAGCAGCACAAGTTCCTACGCTGGGACATATGGCATGTTTGACAGGGAGAGAGGGTGCGAATGGTACTGAATGATAAAATGGTGTTTCCCCCACTGTGGCAGTGTCATGCTTCCAGACAACGTGCAGGCTGTCGCTCAGTCAAGCCCTCACTGGCAACAGTTCAGTCACCTTTCTTAAGAAGCTGCTGTTCATTGCTCTGACTTCTATACTGTGGTATTAGAAAGAGACAGACAGAATTCTCCAGGCAAATTTGAAGAGTTGCTGCAGTGGCTTTTCTGTTTCCATAGACGTTTAATTAATTAATTAATCAATCTTTATTTCTAATATAGCGCCTTTCACAATCCATCGCCTCAAAGTGCTTTACAGGGAAAAATTATTAATATACCAAACAATTTAGAGAACTAGTCAAAGATAAGATGATTAAATACCCCTTTAAATGACATACATTAAAATAATAAAAAAAAAAGTTATTTTAATTCTTACTTTAAAAAGCAGTGACAAAAATAAGTTGTAAAAAAAAAAATGTCTCTTTAAAATATGCTACATTATAAACATGCATTTTAATCTTGTTTTAAAAGCAGCAAGAGATGGTGCCTCCCTTGCAAATTGAAATCTTCACTTTATAATTTTCTATAAGGCAGGATATTTCTTATAACAAGATTTGACCTGTGTATAAGATACTATATGTATAATATGTGTAGCAGAATAGTGTTGATGGGTCATTATTGATTCCAGTGGTATTTTAATTGAATATTAAAGGAAACATCTTTAACACTGTAAACAGATTCATTGACAACCAAATCCCTAATCTTCAGCAAAACATTAAGCAGTGATATTGTTGCTAATGCTAATAGGGTGACATGTTAAAACCTTGGTTTAAATTGGAATTGAAAAGACCAGGGCTGCTGAGTTTCTAGCAGGTCTGCTACGATCATTTGGCTTTCCTTTAGTGGAGCTGGTCCCATCCTGTCATATATGGCAGTGTGTGTTTCTATCTGTGCCTGGCAGAGCTCCGATCATGCATGCCCCTTGCCCCTGCACTGGGATGGGATGCCAGGCTTCTCTGGGGACTGAACAGGGACTCTGAGGTTCATACTCCTGTTACTCTGTGATAAGTGCTTTGGGATCTCTCATCTGCATGGCAGAGACAGCACGCTGGCTTTAGGGCTCTTTGATTCACATTTCAGCCGTGCACTGCAACTTTTCAAAAGGTTAAAAAATGTTTTTCTTTTTACTTTGCATTTACTTATTAAGGTGGTGAATTAAAGTGGAAAAATGCATAGAAATGTGTTGTGCCGAGATCACAAGATAAATGACCTCAGGAACTCGACATGACACATTTTCTATTTACCATACCTGTATTCTTAACAAACTAACATGAACAAATGAATTCAGTATCCAGGGCAACCTAACATTTCCAATGGAAAAACCATTACAATAATTAGTGTGATAAAGCAACATCAAAGAACGGATTTGTTAAGTGAAGACACAGATAAGGCTGGATTTACTGAGCCCTTTTTTCTTCATTGCAAAGCTTGTGCATTGAGTTTGCATTTCCCTTATCTTATTATGATGTTTGCAATCTTTTCAAAGTGGTTCTGCGTTCTGGTTTTTTGTTCTCTCGAGCTGTATCCAGATAATTACTGCAATTTGGAAGTAAATGGCAATGCAAGGTAGCTATCAATGACAGGTGTAGGGGGAAGAAGTGAATATTGGAACACCAGGACTCGATTGCAAACATCACAAAAGCAGAAGGGGCTTTTGAAGCTGCTGTGCACAGTGTATCCACCCTGGGGCTCTTATGTGCCCCTATGGTGGTGGTTGTTGTCTTTCGTTAGTCATTCGGATTGCTTTTTCTGAGCTCCACAATGTTTTTCTGAAGTGGGCAGCCGCTGTCAAGAGAAGGTGAAGGTATCCCTGCAGCTGTGTCCTCTGTACTGTGCTGTTTGTGATTGACTCTGTCTGATCAGAAGTGATAAGGTGAGGGGTGGGATCTGATTACCTGCCTTATAGCCACTGCTTAGCTATAAATAGCCCACGTTGGCGGTTATTGAATACGCTTTTGAGGTATTTTTTTGTAAATAGATTCTTTTTTTTTTTTTTTGCCTGTACATATGAAGACGTTGTGGTTAATGATGAGTTTGCGAGGATGTGTGTCTGCTCCTCAGCACTTTCCATCAGATTTTGAATGTCCCTTTATACAAACCTTTTCGTCGACTGGTTTCATAGGCTGGTTTCATTAGGGGAATTGATGGTTTACATGGCAGTAGGCTGGTTTCATCGGGAAAATGTTGGTTCACAACCTACTTTTTGCTGCTAGGTAATGGTTGGATTGTTTTGCTTGAAAAGGAGTTCCTTGTACATTTGAAAAGAAAATAAATTTGTCTGCTCTGTGGCTTTTGCAATGTTGAGGGCTGCTTCAAATTGCAGATACTTCCTCTGGTAAAGCCCTCCTCTTGCGATCTCTGACTGGTTACAAGATTTCATAGAGCTTTCTCATTGGCTCCGGCACTCGCCCTCTTGGTAGCAAAACAGCACATTTAGACCTTTGTCAACTTTGAGAAACTGCCAACATATATAAAATAAGAAATATATAAGACTTTTGTTTGATTATCATAAAACCTGTCTCCTTTTTGTGTAGATAAAACCAGGATGCCCACTTTTAAGATCTACTTCCAGTTTCCCCAAACGGTTTCGGTTTCCTTTATAAATGTAAAGGAGGTTTTTTTCTTCTTTTTTCTAAATCAAGTGCTGATAAGACATCAGAGAAAAACAGAGAGAGAGAGAGAGAGATACAGAGAGAGAGAGATAGAGGGGGCCCATCAACATGCTGCTCCAGCCCTCCCCTGCCGCTTGCCCTATAATTAAGAAAAACATCCTTTCTCAGAGATTACAGGGGACACCTGATGCTGCATTGTGTTGGTCTGTTTGATTAATAAAGGCAGCTAATTTCAGACTTGGAAGACAATGCTCCAAAATGGCTTTTAATTACACATTAAGCTTTGAAAGTCTCCTGCTGTTCCCCTCCTGCTAAACTACGATGGCTGGCATCCCCACCAAGGCATTCATTGCCCTCGGAGCACCGGCTGATTTTACGTAACCCGGAACGCTATCAGCGGCAGATGTCGGGAATCGAAAAAATGATGAATTATGAATATCCCAGATTCAATGTCCTGTGCCAAAAAAAAAAAAAACAACAGCATCTGCCCATCCATCCACATATATATACATGCATGCATACAAAGAAGACGCAAAGAAGGAGACCCAAACCTAATTTAGTTCTTTATTGGATCATTGTATGGAATCTGCTGCTGAATGACAATGTAAGAGCAGGCACCCACCAGAGGGGCTTGCTCTCCACTGAAGGAGCCTGGTGTGATGCTGTAATACGTTGCTGCTTAATTGTAATAAATGTCACTGTAACTCAGTTTTATAATCTCTGGCGGTTTTGGAATACTAGCTCATATACCTACGCTGCAGCATTTGCATTGCAATGAGATTATGCACTGTTGTCATGTGAAAATCAACTGCTGTGTAAGTGCATTCATTTGGATCAGCAACTTTAGGTTTGACTTGCTGTTCCATCATTATGCCACCGGGTGGCACTGCACTCTATTTTAAAATCTACAGCTACTTTGTAATTACAGTCAAAGCACTAGAATATGCAGTTATGCAGAGCTGACTAGCTTATACGTTAACTAACCACTGCACAGTAGATGCAGGTTGCCTGCGTTACTAAAACGAGTAAGGGCACAGCACCATCCGGTGGCAGAATGTTGTAATTGTGGCAAGGGAATCATGCCCCAATCTACCCACATAATTACATATTGGAGCAGGGATAACACAACAGTGGTAATGTCAGCTTCCTCAAATTGCCCTGCCTAGGAGAGGACCACCCATTTCTGTCTGGGTTCAGTCTCCGTGCCCATTCAATGCCCTGTACCAGTTTTGTAAGTTTTGTGATGGGGATCACACTACTGTCCACTGATGTGATGGCTGCATTGAGGAACTCATTTGAAACGTGACCCCAGCCAGACTGAAACCCGAGCCCCCTTGTGCATTAACCCGCCGCGCCACTGCGCCCCCTGCCTCCCCCAGCTGGCTTAGCGGACGCTTCCTCCACCTCCTCCCATTCATCAAGGGCATGACAGCTCAAATTCATTTGAAGAAGAAGAAAGTGCCGGCTAATCCTTTCTGCAAGACATTGATAGACTGGGCGCTCTGGAGGAATTGCACAGCAGCAATGAAATTAGGTTAAAACTGCTGGGGGATTGCAGATAATTGCCCTTGTCTGTCACTGGGAATAACATCTCTCAAATCCCACAATAATGATTATTAAAGTTGCGGGGGTTTCTCCTTTCTTTTTTTTTTCTCCTTCTTTAATTTAATTAATTTTTTTTCTTTCTTACTTGCTTGCATTTTTTTCCAGCCTCCTCTAAAGGAAGATTCAAGCTCAGAAGAGCCATTGAAACCTGTGCTTCAAAACGATTATGGCTGTAATGATAATACAAAGAATGCAAATATCACTTTGATCCATACAACCTGAATTCCAATTTTAAACTTTCAAGACACTAAGTGCAGTGATCAAACTTTTCGGCTCACCACTAGCCTACTTATTTTCTTATAAACACTGTATCTGGAATCGCTTGTATTTTTTAAAAAAATAGTCTTTTTCTGGGGTTTGCTTGTGAGACGAGTGACCACTTGGTTCATTAGTGACCCTTAATACAGATTTTACTGTAATAATAGTAAATAATAATAATAATACATTAGCATTCGTGTGAGCTGTAGCTTTATCTATTTGAATGTAAGTAGTCTAACAGTCTGTATTTCAGTTCAAACACAGAAGACCAAATATTCACCTCCCCCTGATCGTCGTACAGTTGTGCTTGTCAAAGTCTCTCTGATTAAAGTCAGATGTCTCTCTTTTTTTTTTCAATGGTTCAGAAACAGCGATAGGAGCAGCAGAGCAGTTCATAGATAAACCCCAGTCTGAGCTCCAGCAGTCAATTCAGTAGTGCAGGGGGGTCAAGCTGAAATTGGGGGGGGGGGGTCTGCAGGTCTCCTTTAACCAGGGCTGCTATTTCAGATCAGGACAAAACTAAGCTTCTCAACCTTTGCTTATAGTGATGAGGAATGAGTCTGGTCTATAACCCCAGGACATGTGCTGGTGACGTGCCTGTATTGTTGACTGCTTATTAGCTTGTGTTGTTTGTTCTTACCTCAGATCAGATCTCCAGGATGTACAGTATATGGTAGATGGTAACAACACCGGGCAGCATTGGCATCGGCATTGATTTATAGCAGGAATACTGTTAACAGAAACCCCCTTACTATATTGTATTGCAATACAATGGCAAAGCTTGCACTGAGAGGGAGGGTGAAGCCCTGTAGAATCTTATGAATATGTGGTAAGCATGGTAAATGCAAGATTAAAAAATTATAAAAGGACTATTAATTACAGGAACACTTTCATTTAGAGCTCTGCTATTAAGGTGTTTTTTTCTGTATATATTTTTAAACATTTTTATGACATGATTTCAAACGTCTTGCCTTTTTTTTTTTTTGCTGATGGTAATCTGTAGCATAATTAATAAAACGTTTATAGGTTGTACCAGAATTGCTATACGGTAATCATAAGGGATGGAGTTGAATGGATAGGTTAACTGTTGTTCATTTTTCTCCCAGTGGTGGTGTTTTTTTTTTTTTTTTTTTTTAGCTGTGCAGATCCTCTGTCCGCCCTGGTGTGCTGGTGACCACTGGCCATTTATTTCTGCCGTCTGTGATTTATTGTCGCGGAGGGCGGCAGGCAGGGTGAGTTAGTGCACTGTCCAGCCAGTGTAAAGCTTTACGTGCTGGGGCTGGGGCCGGTAATTTACTGTGGCAGACAGTCACATATTTCACCTCCCGTCTCGCCGATGAAGATTAGTGGTGTTTGAAAGTGCCTGTGTATACAGTCAATTTTACTTAAGTGTTTGACTGCAGCCGGCCAGTCCTGCCTCAAAATAAATACCTTTCAGAAACAAACATTTACATTTCTTTCTGTGGAGATTTAATGAGAAGGAATTGTTTGAAGGAAGCTGTTTTAGAAATGCTGTGCCATGTTTTTTCTTTTCTTCCTTCGGGCCAAAAGGTGTGTTTTCTTTTTCTTTTTTTTAAATTTATTATTATTTTTTTTTATAGATGCCATGCCGTGTATTATAATGCTGTAATTCCATCAAGGGGTGCCTGGCAAAGAAATAAAAAAAAAAAACAAGAGCCAAGCTTGAGTAGTGGAGCGAGCAATGTCACAAAGTGAATGAGAAATGCGTGATTTTTAAAGGTGACAGGTTTCTATAGAGGCACACTCCTTCCCATTGCAATGCCTCTGCTGCAGAGCTTATCTCCCGCAGTTAAGTCTCTGTGCATTTCTTTAAATTACATCCCCTGAAATATGGGATTTGCGCTTGTCTCATCCAGACAAAGCCCTGACAACAAAGAGGGGCACAGCAACAAACCCCTCGCCTTCCTGCTTGCTCTTGATGTTTGGCGCTGGCAGTGCACAGTAATGTCTTGATAACAGTACAATATTGAAATGAAAAGCTCCAAATCGGCAGTCCCTCTCGGGTGTAATTTATTGAAAAAATGTGTATGGTTTCTGACAACCTCTCTCCTAGGATGTAGGGGGAATAGGATGTTTTAATATTTCATTATTTCGATGGTTAAGTAATGAAACGTGTTTTTCAGCTACTTGGATATTACTTTTTAATATTGCACTGACGTTAGAAAGACACTGCAAGTTATACTGCTTTATATCGGGTAGGCTCATCAAGAAATTCAATTTGACTGTCGCCAGCTTTAATACCTGCCGAATGTACTCCTTAAATAAAATATTGATGGAGACTGACGGAGATCCTAAGGGAAGTGTGACTGCTCTGGTGCAGTATCGCTTTCTGCTTTGTGCTGCTTCAATGAAAAAGGAGACCTCTATATGTTAAAATACCACAGAGGCCTTATCCAAAAGAAAAGAAAAAAAAACTCTAGTAAGTAGGCTGCTTCAGTATGCCGGTTCAGAATCCTGTATTTATAACAGCATGACTTTTAAAACCACGAGATAATAACAGGTCTGATCTCACTTTAAAACAAAAGGCTTACTGCTCTTCACAGCTGCAAAACTATAGCAACTGTTAATAAAAATATAAGTTTGGGTTCAAGTGCTGAAAATGCAATATTTGGGAAGTGAATGCTTTAAAGTGTTTCCCTTTGATGCAACTGTTGCATAGCTCCTGGCGACACCTGGTGTCCAAATCTTGTCATTACTTATTCATTATTTACTATATACAGTACTCGATTGTAAGTTAACCGTTTGTGTTTGGATAGGACAGTAAACTGAAATAAAACTCAGAAGCAATCTATATCAGCTGTGAACCGATCCAAAGCTTGCAAGCGCAGTGGTGTTTTTTTTTTTCTTCAAATAAATCAGCCTCCTCGCTGGCATTTGAAAAACCATCAAAAAGGTCAGGGGGCGTGAAAGGTCAACAGGGGGTCAGATTAAAAGCCAGGAGCTTTTGTTAGCGCACTTTTCCTTTTCAAAGTCGAACTGACAGCTGAGAGAGACTCCGTGCATGTGCTCACTGATTGTAATCAAACCCCATACACTGTGTTACACTCCTTAACTCCTTAATCTATACAAATCTATAACCTGATGAGACTGAATTCAGCATCCTGTAAAGACTCTCTTCAGTTGTGTTTGTGTCTGTTGCTTCATCTGTTTCTGCTATACTTTTATTCTTAGACTTTTTTTGACTCCCATTAACACACTCTCTCTCTCTCTCTCACCCTTCTCAGCTCAGTTAATTGTAACTGGCAGTTTAAAACGTGAATGATAACAGGCAAAGCAGACTAATAAATGGCTTCGTTCTTTATTAATTAAGCACCTGCATGGTACAAACAGTGCAGGGGCGGTGTCACAGAAACCCAGAAGCAGTTTTGTTGTTTTTCTCCCTTTTTCCACTTCCTCCTTTTTAACAAACAGGCTTAGCAGGTTCCATCACTTGGATTGTCATCCTGTGTTTCAGGTTATTTCCAGTGAGCTGTGATATCTTAAGTGTCCAGCAGGTGGTGTTGGTGTATGTACTGAAAAGAAGCTCCAGGAATTCATTCGAATGGGATCTGCGCCCTTTCATTCGCTGGTTTAGATGTGAAGGTCAACATGACAATTTTATGTTGTAAATGTATGTCTGGTTTAGTGGAGCCGAATGTATGTCTGACTTGAGCTCTATGATGGGCTTTGCACATGATAGGCAGGTTTGTACATTGCAAACTTAGAATCCAAATGTTTTGTGGATTGTAAACTTCAAACAACTGTAGTGGTTTGTGAAAGATGTAGGGTTTACTTTTAGGAGGCTGGCTTTCATGTTTAACTCCAGGAATTTCCTGGGCCAATCATTAATTTCACTTTATATCGTTAGCATTCAGCTGCAGGCCGTGGAATTCAGGCGCTGAATAGGGGCGTTCTCTGATCCTCTTCATCACGGAACCTGCCTCCCTCCCACAGCAACCTTGTGAACCCTCCTGGAGCTGCACACAATAGGAGGCCTGCTCCACTCGAGCTGTAGAATATGCATCACAGTGGCTGCCTGTGCAGTCAGCCCTGCTCTGGGTGTCGTCTCTCCCAGAAGAGGTAGTCTCTCCCTATTGACCGTCCTGCACCAGCTGCCTGCTGGACAATAGCCCCAGCCCTGCCGTCCTCCAACAGAGGCTCCTCCTGAAGCTTGTGCTTCACGCAAAGGAAAGAACTCCATTTCCATCAGCATCCATTGAGAGTCAGTGGTGTAAAATGTGTCGGTGTAGAAGAGGGGGAATATCTTTGGTGTCGCTTTGGGTTCACAAAAGAGCTGTAGTCAGGACGGTGCAATGGAAGAGAATTGCAGGTTGGATAGAAACTAATATTCATGTTTAGAATATTTGAGCAGTTCTTTACTAGAATGGAGAAACCCACCAAAACCACTGAAATAAATCAAATAAAAGCCAAAGCCAACGTCGTCTTTTGTTAACGTGGAACTGGGAAAGAGAAATAGGAATTCACACCAAAAAAAAGGCAAGGTTCAGGACGATGAGGCATATCTTGGATAACAGCAGCTTATATCTTAGTGGAGTGGGTTACTCCCTCAATTAAGAACGCTAACCAAGGCTTTCAAATCCATGTCCTTGTTGAATTTCTCTATGTCCTTTGCTTGTTTTTTGGAACATGCAGATATTTTATTGAGAACACTGTAGAAGCAGTTGCAGCTGCTGCTTCCTGGTACAGTAGTTCTGTTTCACTCTAGTTGCCTATCAGCATTCAGACCATGTGACCTTCCGCACAGGAAGTGATTTGATACCAGGAATGATGTACATTAAAGTGTACACAAGAAAAATGTGCAAACCTGTATGATACTAAAACAAGTACAACAGCAAGAGAGTGGAGTTTGATTACATTTGTACCTGCGCTGTCACTGCGCAGTGTTACTGCAGTGCTCTCCGTCTGTACAGTGTTTCCTGTAGTGTGGCTAAACCGAAGTTACAATGCGATTTAACCACAGTCTGATTGGGTTAGCATGAAAACAGCCATGACACAGATTACCGTGTTTAGTCACGTTCAGAGTTACAACCCTGATAAATTCCATTCTAGCTCAATTTAGAAGTCAGAGATAATGTTAAATGAAGTGTGTGGTGAATGCCTAATGAGTGATTAAAGTGTGGAAATAGACACACATGGCCGGGCATGATTTCTAGCCTCACATCTAGACTCCTGGACTCTTCTATTGTTCATAGGGGCCGTCAAAACCTAAAACTCATAAAGAGGGGTGAGAGTGTCCACTTAATGCCGGGACGCCCCAGGTGACAGGTGCACGGTATGTCTGTTGTGGGGTTTCAGTTTGATTTCTTTCATCATTTAGGTCAGTCTTTCCTTCAGGTGCATCACCATCTGACCCTGGGCTCAGAGCCAAGACTCAGGGCAAGGACCTGGTGTGTGGAGACTGCTGGAGCAACCTTAGGAAACAGTTTTTCAGTTCTAATCAATTGTCCACTCTGCCTCCCGTTCTCTAAGCTCTAACCCCCTAGACCACACTAGCTCCTAGACCCTGAGCTTTAACCACAAGGCCACGCTTCATTCCAGTCCCTCGGCTCCAGACACTGGATTGTTACGACTCTTGGCTTCCTCCCTGTTTATCCACTATACCAGCATGTCTGGCTAATTAACAGTGAGCAGCCTGGCTGTGCCGCCTGCCCCTCCTCTCTCTCTCTTTATTTTGGAAGCCGTGCACAATCCTCAGCCGGCAGATCAAACCAATGGGAGTGTGCAGTGGTGGATTCCATTGAAGTGTGTCTGAAGCGGAGAGCGTAGGGGATTGCTGTGATGGGGGTGCTGGCTGTCCCAGACAAGGAGCCCCCTGGGAGCAGCTGTCACTAATGAGTGTTGATGTGCCAGTCTCTTCTGTTTATCTTCATTTGGTGCCAGTGGAAGGGAGGGCCGGTGTTGGCTGGTAGCCATATACAGTAAGCTGGGCACTGACAGTCAGGAATGGTGCTTTGCAGTGACACTCTGGAATGTGAGCTGCGGGGTACCATGAGGGAGAGACCATTGGATCAGCAGTGACACCCAGGGCCACCATAGTCAAGTGTTATGTAATGCCATTCTCCTTCGGATGAATCAATGAAATAAATTGTCCTGCAGTACAGTAGCATCTTCAGCACTGCTATTTGAATATAGTCACTGTACATTATCGCAGGTGTTTTCCTAGAGGGAATGGCTTGAATGTTGTAGAAACGAGGCTGTAATCCAGGGCTTAGCTGGCTGTTTATTTATTGAAGCATATGTATTCATTGTAATCTATGCTATATACTTCTACATTATAAGTTCAGTTGTACACTGGAGTAGGTGCTATGAATTTCTGAACACATTAAAACAAATTGTGTCTGTATTGCAGTGTTGAGGATAATTAACATCATAATGTAACCGCAATAACAGAACTTCAGCATGAGACAAAACAAGCAGAAACATATGTTATATTCCAATTTCGAATCGATCATTCTGAGTAATAAAATGCACACCATTGTTAATTTGAATGGTGTTGTATTTTCATATTCACTCTATCCAGTTGTTTTGCAGTCACAGGCACGTGTATAAATTGTGCAGAATATTTTCAGGACTAATTTTTGTATTAATTTGGCTAAGGGGTTGATTTGATCCGCTGGGAGTATTTCACAGCACTAGAAAATACCCCTTTAATGTATCTGCCACCTGTCAGTGGTTATCACGGGATTACCCTTAGAAATAGCTAGTAGATGCTTTGGTTTACTAGTAGATGTATTAAGTAACACTTTGTAGATCCTAAATAGATGTGTATAACTACCTCTAACCCTAACCAAATCATCACAGTAATACCCTTCAAATAATTGCAATAATACCCTGCCAAAAAACTGTCCCTCCCTAATCTCTGCTAATGATCTATGTGCCAGGTATTATTGCTTCAGTAACAATATTAATGCTATAAATACTTAAATACTTATAAAATGTACTATTTTTGTTAATTCCTATGTATTTTATTGTGGACTGACTGATCATGATAGAGTACTATCCCTCCCTTTATCAGACTGATGAGTGACTGGTGCGGCAGGGGTTACAGAGACAAACCAATGGCAGTGAGACTCCAGCAGCCTCGCCCTGGCCCTGCTCTGTGTTTGATCTGCTGTGGAAGCGGGACAGAGCTAATCCCCTGGCAGCCGGTTCATAGTGGACTGTGGCTGGTAGGTTTAGGATTAAAATGTGTATGGGGGTAGGGGGTAGGGGGCCTTGTGTAAAAAATCCATTGAGTTGCTGTCACTCCCTTCGGCACTAAGGTGATTTGACATGGATTTTAGGTTTAAAGATTAAGAACTTAAAAAAAAAAAAACTTTATTCAATTACTTTGAGCTTTTGCAAGAGATTTCGAGGAAATTCAAGCAAACAAGCATAATAGTATTAGTGTCCGATTTCCTTTGGGATTAAAAAACAATCCGAAATCCCTCCCATTCTGGGTTGGTTCTGAGTACTGTAACTAGAGTCCTGCAGTTTGTTAAATCTGCATTAATTGGCAAAGGGAAACAGAAAAAAAGGTCAGCTTTGTTCTTTGGAAAATGACTTAAGTAGCGTATGTATTTCAAGCTTTATTACAAGCACTGGTGCTTGCATGTCAAGCTGGGCTCTTTAACCCTGGTTCCTGAGACCCTCTTTAAGGCAACTTTTACTACTTTTTCTTTCAAATCTTACAGTAGTTTCCTAGTGGCCAGTGTATGCGAACCCATGTTTTTTAATTAGAAGCTACTTTGCCTTTGCAATTACTTTCAATACAATGTAGCTTGTGCAGGAGTAGCAGCGGCGCTGTCTTCATCATCTTTCTTATGCTATTTTAACATTAAAAAAAAAAAAAAAGGTTGTAAATTCTGATTTATTTCTAACAGATTCATTTTACGGTGTAGTTTTATAAAAACAAATTGATAAATGCTTTAGATCCCTCCTAAATACATACTTTGTGTTTTAAAAATGGTAGCAAATTCAGGTTTGTCAGCTCACCATAAAAACAAATTGATAAATGCTTTAGATCCCTCCTAAATACATACTTTGTGTTTTAAAAATGGTAGCAAATTCAGGTTTGTCAGCTCACCTTCCATTCATCTGGTCTCGTATTCAAATAACCAATCATTACAATATCAAAGGCAGTCCTTGCGTTGAAAGAAGTGTCTGATTGTTAAGAGAAAGGGCAACGTGGCATTGTTTGTGATGGAAATGAAGAAATAATGGGGATTTGGTTTTCAAAGACCCTTGTAAACTGTGCTAATTGGACCCAGTTAAACTATGCAAATGATACTGTCATGAAAAATGGATATTCTTGGGTTTCAATTAATGTGGAAACTGGACTTTGAATAATTTTACATGAGATTTGGTTTGAGTGCCAGTATCTTCTTATATCTAGACTGTCTCATTATTTGCATGCCTCTCGTATGTGAGTCTGTACTGAAATGTATAAAACATGAACTGGCCATCATTTACTTCATTGTTGTTTTTTTTTCTTTTAAAGATCAACGCTCATCGCGCAATACACGTTTTTTTTTGTATTCTTTTTGTCTTGTGGCTCAAACTTTTCTATTCCTGTTTGCTTTTGCAAACAGTCTATTTTAGTGGGGATCATTCTCGCAAGAAATAAAATGTGCCTTTGCACTTGGACTGCAGTGCGTCAGACGTGCAGAACAGATTTGTTTCAGTAGCGTTAAAGGCCTGTTTCTCCAGACAGTTGTTCACAGTGTACAGATGTGCTGCACAGCTGCTGGGGCTCCTGCAGTGACTGACAGGCTGGGTTGGCTGTTTAAGTGCAGCCGTGTGCTGCAATGCCAGCGCTGGGCCTTGTTTATACTCCAGTTGCTGATGTCATGAAAGGAAATTGCCAGACACTTCAGTAATGTTATTACAAGCCCTGCTTTTCTGTGTGTGTCGAGGAATCCACTGTGACTTGAGGCTTCGGGTATGGTAAGCATGTGTTCCAATGACTACAAGTGCAAGTGTTTTTGTATAGGGGGCACATTTAACACATTTAACATATGATTTTGTTTAAAAAAATTAAAATAAAAAAAAACTGCAGATTGATGTATTTCATTCCCCCCCCGCCCCCCTTCCCCAAGATTTCATTGTTTATTCCATAAAAAATGGATAGAAATCGCTAAACGTCATATTTGCCACAGTTCTAAGCATTACTGCCCCTTGACTTCTTTTTTCATCAGGGCCCCAAGGGAGATCAGCACTCGAGCGAAGGTGATCCCAAGGGCAGGCCAGCAGCACCGGGGAGCCAGTTCATCAGAGGAGGGGAGATGAAAGCTCTGGGAGACTCCAGAGAGTCTTTAATCCTGGAGCCTTCAGAGGGACGCTCTGTGTTAAAACGCTAACCTCTCGGAGGAAAGGTGCCAGCGGCTCAGGCATCTATCAGTCTGCTCTGCCTTTGATGAAAACTTTGACAAGCAGGAATGCACTTCACACAACAAGTGGGTGAGCGAGTAAGTAGAGTGTGTGTGAGAGAGAGAGAGAGAGAGAGAGAGAGAGAGAGAGAGAGAGATTTTTAAAGTGTACATGCCTATAGGCCTGTCCCATCCTTTCTTTGTGGGATGAGAATGTCTCTGCCAGTTAGAGCTCAGCAGTAACTCCATGAGAATTAATGGTGTATCTCTGTAAAGTTCATTTGAGGAGCTTTTTGGATAAGTCAGACACAGGCAGATCGCTAACTGACATTTCTTGACTAAACTTGTTCTCAAGGAAATCGGGAGTCCAAATTAAAGCAACAATAGATATCAGAAATGATTTCAGACAACTTAAAGTTGTTATGAAACACATATCGGTGTTGCAGTATTGTTTGAAGTGCAGAAGTGCAGCTCCGTGCTGAATTTCAGCAGCTCACCACTGGATTGGAATGGAAGCAAAGACACATTTGAAACTGTCCCCGGTAAGCGAATCCACAGCAGACATCTTAAACTCAGTTACAGGTAATATTGGAATATCGGCATCTCGTAAAGCTTTGACCAGTGACCTAATGAGTGACATGATTTCATTTAAAGGGCTCTTCCCGTTGACTGAGCTGCCAGCGAGCATTTCAAGTGCAGCATTTAAGAGACCTGTAACTCTAAACCAGTTACAGAACAGCTTGAATTATATTAGGAACGGATCAAATTAGATTTGAGATATATCAAAAAATGAAAACAGCGAGATTTCATTCTCCCTTCCAGATTTATGGAAGACCTGTCTGGTTTCTTGATAAATCACAGACTTTTGAAGAAGGAACATATCAGGGGCTTTGTGGATAGTCCGATTGAGTTACTCAGACCATCCAAATGCGTCGCAGCACCTGGTATAATGTGCGTCTTGCATTACTGAGTATCATACATTAGAAATGGGATAATAGGAGAATTTCACAGACAGATCTTTCAAAGCTTAAAAGGAACGGCTAAGCACAGCGAAAGCTCCATCGGGGCAAAGTTCACCATTTACTGCAGACGTCTTTTGGTTATTCCAGCTGGTTTATATACAGAAACGAGAACTGTGATTGGCAAGTAACGAATAGAAACTATTTCACTCTGTGTCACTCACCTGTCCCACCTTGTAAAGCATCATTGACTGTTGGATGAATACCACAGTTCAATGGAGAGAGATGTGGAACCCTTGTGCTGTCATTGGCTGTCTCAGTAAACACAGATGTGTTCAGTGTAAGCGGAAAGGGACCTGTAATAGACAAACATCTCTGAGGCGGCTTACTTTTTGATACAGCTCTAGAAAACTGTTGAAGACTGCAAGAGCTTTTTACTTTTCTAAAGGTCACTTTAAACCTTGTGCAAATCACTAGAGAGGGAATTCAAATGTATGATCTCCGGAGGTACTTTATTGCAGGATATACAGCCGCTGCATAACCAAATGTGGGCTTTGCCATCCAAGGATTATTCTCTTCCAGTGCTCTGCGTGACCTTACTGAGACCTTTCCGAGAGCTCAGTGTTTAAGCAGCTTGTCCTCGGGGTGTGCAGACGATTCAGATTTCATTTTCCCCTGGAGCAAATACTGTGGTGTACACCAGCAGTGGCAAAAACACACACCTCGAGGGGGCTGCTAACACACATATAACCACCAAGCGAAGAAAGACATAAAGGCATCCTGAGCTAGTTATGGGGCTTTGGCTGTTTGTTTATTTTGTGATTCCCAGGAATAATCGTGATGTTTTCAGTTTTATCCTATTCAAAAATCAATAGCTGTCATTTTAATATAAATCCTTTTGTGTTATAAATTGCTCCAGTTCTACTGAAGACACCAGACTGTTTTGGATGTGATTTCCCCATTGAGACCCATTGAAACCCTGCTGGATATATGTGACATGGTTCTCGGGAGATTGCCCTCAATTTAGGGGAACTAATCTGCTTGGCAATGCATCATCATGTAATATTTAGTTCTGTTTTTGCCAGTGCTGTAGCATACTATAGTACTTTTCTCTATGGTGTGTGTGGGCTGCCTTTTAAGATCCTTAACACAATTATCACATTTACCCAGCAAGATGATATATAAAACTTGGGTGCTATTGCAGAAGATATGAACCTTGGAATTAAATTAAGTAGGGGAAAAAATGAGCTGGGTGGATGTTATGCATATTTGCATATTTCCAGGCCATTTTGATGTATCATTGACTGACGTGTGAATACCGCTGTTCAATGGAGACACATTCCGAATCCCTGTGTTGTCATTGGCTGCAGAACATTAGCATTGAAGACCTCGGAAAGAAAGGGTCAGGGTCTCTCGCCCATCTTAAAGCAGTGCTAAGGTGAGCTCGCTAATTAGCTGTTGTCATGGCAACGTGTGTTTCTAAGATGACAGCCAGGGAGAAGACAGGAAATCAGCAGCAGACAATCACACAATCAGCGGAGGCAGGTAGCAGGGCACCTCAGCGGGAGGAAGGACATCTCCTGCTGCTTTCTGAGGATCATCAGTTAGTTGGAGAGGAGGCGAGACGGGGAGGGGACAAACAGTCAGATCACTGGAGCTCTCGGAACACTGACTGCTGCTGCTCAAGGAGTGCCAGAGGAGAGTCAGGCCAGAGCTGCATAAAGAAAAGTTTATTTTACTGTAATAGACCTATTAGTATACCCCTTCATTTCCAGCAATGACAATTTGAAGCACAGCATTGCACAGTGGCCCTGATATGGTAGCACACTGGTACTGATATGGTACCATGGTATTGCATTACCAGCCAGTATTGACTCATACCACGATGATACAGTTTGTCGCCTTTTTGTTGGCCAGTAGGGGGAATGAAAAGCTAAAACAAAAAAAAAAAGTAAAAGGGGAAAGAGCTGAGTTAGTCTGGACTGGGTCAGCACTACAGATTTGACCTGTGGGGAAAAAAAGGTGTAAGGGAAGTGAGACGCGTCACACAGCCCCCTTGTGTACAGAGAGATAAAATGTGATTTATTTGCATTCAAGAGCGTGCGATCGAGGAGGGTGTAATGTTAAGAGTTCAGGTCTAGATTGTGGACGGTGCATTCAAAATGTTGAGTTGCAAAAACGGAATTGCAGTTTTGAGTTATTGAACGAGCGGCTGGACTCGCTGTGTGCCTGAACTTCGTGCTTTAGAAATTGCCCTGGGACGCCAGTGCATGAGAGGTGCTGTATAAATGGAGAAGGTATGGTAATAGAAAGTGGAGGTGCACGTATCGGAGTCCAAGTTACAGGGGTTCCCCATCACAAGGTGCTGGTGCATGGATAGGTAGTGCATTTCCCTGCAGACTGTGGACCCTGGCTCTGGTGCTTGATCCACAGAGCAGTGCGGTGTGATTATAGAAGATGTACATGGGGTCTGGGGTCTGGGGTCTGTCTTGCTGTTGGGCTTTTCCCCTTGTGATGAACTCGGCCCCTCATAAGCTTTGCTCCTCTACTTCGGTAAGAGAAGAGCGGGGAGACGGGGTTGAGGTATTGGTGTGGTAGGAATGAAAGGTTCCTTAAAAAGTGACACTCGTAGATGAGGTTTGCCAGAGAGTAATTGAATGAATCCAATCCTGCCTGAGTGAGCGAGTCTGCCTGCGTCTCAGCATGAATATTTAAAGGAAGGCAGTGAGCCTGGGGCAGCGATGGCTCAAACAGCTGTCCCCCTCGCCTCCCCTCGTCTCCTCACTTTCTATCCTGAAACCTCATAATCCAAAATACCACAAAGAAAAAATTGCAGATTATCTTTAATTATTATTTAAAGTATCCCTTTCGCCACACATACTAAACCAGACAATAACAGCACTTGATCACATGATAAAACTGGGGGGGCATAGCTTTATTTCTATAAGAGAAGCACAGCTGGAAAACTGCAGTAACTGGTTACAGATTAACAGCAGCAGGGCAGTGGCTATAGTTTGCCTACAGAATGTCTACCCTTTTGCTCCGGAGCAAACTGTGTACCTGTTAATCTTAAAGACAGGAAACAAAACCTAGAATGCCGCTGGGATATGAGGGGCACAACTTCCACCTGCTGTACTAGGTCTTACTACACAAGTACAGAAAGTGTTGGGAATCCAAAAGGCTGTGTTTGCAAGTGGATGTGTGAGGGGGGGGTGTGTGTGTGAGAGAGACAGAGAGACTGAGAGAAAAAGAGAGAGTGAAAGGCAGAGAGCGAGTGAGTGCTACCCTGGACAAGGCCATTAATCTCAGTGACACTGCCTGTGCAGAGGCACAGGAGGCCTGGTGACATCGTCGATCTATCTGAATGTCATCGGCAGTGAGAGAATGGACAGAGCAGCAGGGGTGAAGGCACAGTGAGTATGGACAGGGGGCAGGGGCAACAGGAGTTAAATACCCCCCCCCCCGTCCCGCCCCCGTCCCGACGCCACCCTGGGCTTGTCTATTCAGATGCAATATCACATTTCCAATAGGGACCTGCTGCTTCTACTGAGTTTTACAACTGGGGCGGGACTGAGAGACAGGGAGGTCAAGGGACTTTTGAAAGCTGCTGTTGCTTTGGTATGGCTGGACCACAACCTGCCCCCTACTGTTGAAACAAGTGCAGTGCAGGACTATTTATTTGTTTTGCTATTATTATTATTAGTAGTAGCAGTAGTAGTAGCAAGCAGCAGTAGTAGTAGTAGCAGTAGTAGTAGCAGTAGTAGTAGTATTGTTGTTATGAAGCAAAATCATTTTGTTGAGTCTGTCCCAGCAGGATACTAGCCATGCTTATTATTTTGTATTGACATCAGCCAAGCACTTCAGCCCATAACAGAGCAGTGAAGAATTCAAAACCCAGTAATACGGTACAAGATGAACAAGCACGAGCAAGTGAGTCAATGGGTTGGTTAATTATGAATTGGGATTAAAAATATATCATATGCCTTTGAATGCATCATATAGAGAAGATTTGAGATACTGTAATTGCATTGCAATTAGCAGGAGCTTTTGAAATTCTTTCAACAAAGGAAATTAGGTTGTTTCATTATGCTATTAGTAAAGCTTCTCACAACATAAACCTCCTCCAGCACTTAAGCATAACACAGCCTGCCAATATTGAACTGCATTAATTAACACACTCTGCTCCGAAAAGGTTTACTGTGTTTCTGAATCTCATGCTTGATGATTCGCTGTTCAAATACAATCTCTAGTTACCTGTAGAATTACTAGGGGACTGTTTTTGCTTCTCAAGAAAGCTGCGGTCCGTTAAATGCATCTATGGAAGTATATCGATTCTTTTCTTTGTTGTTGTGATGTATGAGTGACTTGTCCTGGCTTTCCCTGGAGCCCCTTTTGAAAATGAAATGGCTATTTTATATCTCAGGAGGTTTGATACTAGCGTGCAGAGGTTTTAATTGTGCAAAGTAATAACTATAGATTTATAGAAATGTGTAACAGAGGAAAGCGTTGTTGTTTTTTTTAAGAACGCTTGAATGAGATAAGCTTTGAACCTACAGGATCATGGAATGGGATGTGAGACCTTTCACTTCCAGGTCACTGGTTCCTATCCAGCCATGGTCAGTAGGAATAGAATGTGCTGTACTAAGTATTGTGTGGCCTCAGCCCATTTATACAGTAAAACACATTGCATTGCCACTGAAACTTACAGGAATACCTTATATCATATACATCAGACAGGTAATAATCTACATTGAGAACTCTTAATTATTCAAAAGAAAGAAGCAAACAAAAGCCTTTAAATGCATGTGAATATTATTATTTATTATTATTATTATTATTATTATTATTATTATTATTATTATTATTATTATTATTATTATTATTATTATACATAATATATGCATTAAGAAAATGTTATTCTGTTATTGATAAGCAAGAAGACAACTTTTTCCTTAGGTTCTGACATTTCTAATCACAAATCAAATACAAACAAAGAGCTGTGGTCTAGAAACTTGTAAGGGAAGCATGTGGGTAGCTAGCAATGCAAGACGTGAAGCTCCAAATGGTGATAAATAATTAATGCACCTCTTAATCATTGCATCTGTAACATGTTTCTAACATTACATTTCTTGCCTGTTCAATATCCTAATGTGTGTGTGTGTGTGTGTGTTCTATATGATTATCTGCTTGCATCAGCCATGCTTACTAATGTTTCTGAAAAGACTCCTCATGGTTGATTGTGGGCAGCGTTTGAGTGTTGCACATGAAAGCTGAACCCCAGATCCTCACACCTGTTTTGTGTTTTTGGGGTTTGATGGCAAAGCTTAACACCTTAGGGTACATGTAGATTTTTCAGTAATGCAGCAAGTCACATACAATGAATCCGTGGTTAACTACAGATTAAGCATAGTGTACTGGGACAAAAACCTCATATGTGACTGCACTGCTTCTCAGTGCTGGAGGTACAGTATAGTGATGCCAGAACTGCAGATACAGTGTCATTTTAGCAATCTGAAATGTCGGGTTACAATGAAATGCAATTACAAAATGCAATTGCCATGTAGTTGTATAACAATATGAAATCTGAGCCCCAATGTAATTTCAGTGGTCTGAAGTCGATGTTACAATGCAATAAGATCATGACTTTTTAATATCTCTGGAACAGCATTTAAACTGCAGCTCCAAAGCGCAGATGGAACAATGCTCCAGATATCTGTCCCAATTTAAACACTTTCACTGCAGTTCAACTGGGCTCTCGCTCACTCTGTGTGTACACATCCTTCTTTATATTGACAAGGTCACCCCTGGAAACCATATCTTATATCTCAGCGGGCTTACCATGTGTTAAATCAATCATTAAATGAATGTATCTTTCTTGTACTGTATCTGTAGGCAGCCAGATAGATGGATACTAAAACCATTTTTTTTTAATTTTAAACATTTGGGTTTGTGTGAGCTGTGACCAGGAAGAGGTTACACAGCAGACAGATGAAGTGGCTTAGCGATCATTAAAGCTGGACAGAAATTAAGATTTGAAATATTATCCCGTCTCGTAAAATCGTGTACCCCATGACTTTAAGGAATAGAGGATATCCCGTAAGCAGTTCTGTTTTTTTGTTTTTTTCCCCCAAGTGAAGCCCTCTTGCTACCCCACGAATGGGATTTTATACAATAAGGGTTAAACCCAGTTTCCCCAGAAGAGGGTATAAAAAATGAGCCGTTAAGCTGGCAGGTCAGTAGTGTTAAGTGGCTATTGTAAAGTAAGCTGTATTGATGAGACTGAGGGCATGGACGCTCTATTAGGAACAGCACAGATAGAGAGAGAGGGCGAGAAGAGGGAGAAATACAGACTTTGTGGTAACACTATATTTATATAAGTATTTAATTAATATGCAATTAACCATTTGCTGAAGTTTAGTTCCATGTTAATAACCAGTCAATAGACATGCCGTGCATGTGTCTATCTATCATTAGACTGCCGTTTGAGCTCATATTTCATACGTATGTTGAGTATGTTTTTCGAGACTTGGTAGTTTCAGTAAATACAAAGACTGGTGAGCATTCGTAGCTTTACATACCAGTCTTTGTACTGAACAACATCCTTGTTTTTTGATGGCCTGTGAGTCTAGACCAGGGTCAGAGTTATTAAACCTTGACTTCTCTTTGTCAGCGTTCTTCCCTGGTTCTGTTTTCCATGCAAGCCTGGGGGAGCGCCTGTATATATTGGTTATTAAATTGATTTTTTTTTCTCTCCCTTTCCCTGCTCACTGAACATTCAAATGAAAGCTGTGCATTGTTTCCCTTGTCTGGTGTATAAACCCCTGGTCAAAGCTATCCCATTTACAAGGCAATCTACACTAATATTGCAGCGCTCGTGGCGAAGGATCTAAAACCACCGATCCTTCAAAAGAGCCTGAGCAGAAACAGCTAGACACAGGAGAAAACAAAAGGTAGGTTTAAAACATTAGTCCCCGTATCCAGTCAAATGCGTGTCGGGATCTTTGTTATAAATCATATACCCTGAGGTTATTGTAATACTGGGAGCTGGCGGAGGTATGAGTACTCAAAAAGATATGTTTCATGAATTAAATCTGCAATTAATATTGGAAATAGAGCAGGATAGATCTTGAGAGGGGCATACAAATTGGTACTCAGTTTTCCATTTTTTGTACATCTAAACGGGTGCTGTTCTTTCGATTTCAGATGAAATAGTTTTCCATAGTTTTTCTTGTATTAAAGAAGGAGAAGAAGGTTTCTACAGTGCCCAGCAGGAGGGAGGTGAGTAGATGCAGCTGCTTGCAGTTACAGAGCGTCCCAGCCCTGGCCACTTCGTTAGGATGAGTGATTCATGACTGGCCTCTGTTCCCACAGTCACAAGGAGAGCGCTGATCTGCTGATGAGGGTGGGCACGGGCCGGGGCAATTAGTGATTAGCTGCAGGGCCTGGCTCTTGGGCTCCATGCCAGAGCATTAAGCTGGGAAGCACGTCACACTGAAAATGAGTTGTTTTTTGTAGTTGCTCCACTGTATCCGCTGTACCATTTAAGAGATACATTTGGGACACTAGTGGTAACACTGACTTGTATCAAATAAAATTTGTGTGCTTGCGTGCGTGCGTGTGCGTGCAAGTGCACGTGTGTGTGTGCATGTGCGTACGTGCGTGTGCGTGCACGTGTGTGTGCAGCACAGGGCTGACACTCCACTCCAGGAGGGTGTGAGGAGGGCAGCTCTTGACCTGTTGCTCAGCCGGTGGGTGAGTTCTGCTTGTGGCAGGCAGCGCGCCTCTCCTGACAGCATAGGCACCTGCAGAAGACTGTCCTCAGTGTCTCTGCACTCCACAGGCTCCCACTGCTAGTGCCAGAGTATTAATAGGAGCAGGTCGACTGCAGGTGCTGCGGGGAGGAGGAGGGAGGGGAGGGGAGGGGGGCGGACGACCGGGTGACTTCGAGGAATCTGCTTTACTGCTGTACTACCCCTTGTTCAGATCTCTTCTTTTTAATTGTGTTGCTGTTGTTGTATGATTTGTTACTTGCAGTAATAGGGAATGTTGACAGCACTTTCTGTTTGGTGGCTGAAGGAGCCAGCAATTACTTCTGGAAACAAAAAGATAAGACCACGAGATACTTGTGAAACCAGAAACTGTTGTGTCGCTAGAGTGCAGTTGAATTGTTTAATTGCATTGTAACTGCAGGAGCACAATCAAAAGGGTTTAGTTGTACCAGGCTCCTGTCAAATGCTGATCAGCTGTGGTTTCTACTGATTTCCATGGACAACCAGCAAACTGCACCTGCCCTTATAAACTGCACACTGGATCACATGGCTTATTATGTGCCTTTATTCCAGAGCTCCTAATAAATCATACTGCTGTTGCAATGCAGTACCCATGCTACAGCTGAAACCACATTTCTGTTGATGTAAACAAACTGGACACAAAAACATGGACGAATTCAGTAAACAGACACTAGGAATTAAATTATAGTGTAACGTTAAACTTGAATCTGGGACATTTTTCAATTGCAATACACAACATAGTGCTGATAAACAGTTGCAGACAGTACATTTAAATTATAGTTATTTTCCATATGGATTATAGAAAGCTCTTCCCCTGGTGTCTGAAAGGGACCATTTGTAAAGGGATGCATTCGTGATAACCACTCCTTGATAATTACTGCTAATTCCAGTGAGCTCCTGCTGTGAAACACAGGCTGGTTTTGAAAGCCTTTCATTCCAGTGTAAAATGTGCTTTCTGAAAAACACCCGGTGATGTTAGTCTATAGGTCAAATGAATCTTCTGCAAAGTCTGCCTCTTTTCTATAGGGAAATAATAAAGTTTACTGCAATAGTTTTCCCATGGTCCTACAAAGCATTTGAACTGGTTGCACGTTTCAATTGCTCTAGAAATAGAGGCACAGCTATATTACAGTAATCTGAACTGCAGTTTGCCCCAGTACAGAAGAGCTGCAGTCTAACTGCACTAGCCCCTACTGTTGTGAATGTACATTTACTGCACTTTCAATGCACTTTCAAACTCTCCACTTCCGGGCAATGCCAAAACCACTAAATTAAAGACCAGTGTCTGAAACACATCATAAATAACCAGAATCGTGAAGAACATTAAAGGGAATAAACGGTGCGACTCTGAAATGTATTTGATATATTCTAAAGCGCATCTAATAAAAGGTGCTCCAGCTGCCCTGAATGTTGTGATCTGAACACACAAATCTCAGGCTCTCGTCTTTCTGCAGCCCCACTGAGCGCTCCTGTTGATTAAAGAGCCGACAGGAATGCAAACCTTTACTGTAGTGGCTGCCAATTAATCTGACAGCCCTATAAAAACGAAAGAATGAGTAACTCCACTCTGTCTGTCTGTGCATCTACCTCCCCTGCAAGTTTGTCTGTCTGTCAGTCTGTCTCTCTCTCTCTCTCTCTCTCTCTCTCTCTCTCTCTCTCTCCACCCATTTGCTTTATTAACGTGAAATGAAAGCAAAACGGAACGCTGCGGGCCCTGCGTTTGAGAAAGCGCCAATGCTAAATGTTTTGTCCTTGTTTCTTAGTAGTTTTATACCGTTGTAATAGTTTTGTTTCTCTCAGAACACCTGCTTTGTCATTTGCACTTCTTTGCATAGGGCCTTGTGTATTTTTTCTTTGATGTAAGAGCCTCTGGCACACAGTGTAGGTCTGTGCTGGTTTGCAAACACACCCTGATAAAAATATCTAAATAATTTAAGAGAATAAATTATCCCATGCAGCCTTGGAGCACGGAGTGGGAAACACTGTCACGCTGACGAAGTATTTAGTGGTGAGCGCTCAATCCTTGCGATAATGTTTATACAGAAAAGAAGCCGGTGACAGTTAAACTAATTGTGGAGTTTTAATTCTAAGGTGTTTTGTTACGATTTACAGCACTGCCATCGCAGTTGTTTTCCACTAAGTATTGTTCTTACAGAAATGACTTTTCTAACTCTTTAAAGGACCGTGCTTCTCCCCAGAGTAACTGGGTCATGTTCTTGGTCTTACCCTACAGCAATTAGCTGTGTATCCACTCCACCATCCCCTCCCTCTGTCCGGCAGCCTGCCGCTGTTGGTGTCGGTATGCTGAATCAAAAGAAATCCAGACTTTTCATCAGAGGTCTCTGACCCCGAGCAACCCTGATCCTTCAGCCCAGCATGTTGATTTCACCTTGTAGCCCCATGCTTCCAGGAGACTGTGTGTGTGTGGATGTCTTTCTGTGTCAGTGTACACGTGCGTTTGTGTAACTTGTCAACAGTTCTGCAGCCTCTATCTTCAGTCAGGCTCTGAAAGAACACTAAAGGATGCAGATAAAAGAAATGCATAATCATCAAACTACGTATTACCATATCCCCGTGGATCCTATTAAAACCATCTGGTGTGGAGAAGTTAGGTTATGGAGGGGACAAAACTGGGATTGACGCTTGAAGGCTTTATATATTAATAAACGGACTACCTAAAAGTCTGAAACCCCTTTTATTCATCCATTTTAAAAATATAAACCCAGCAATTGAATTCCTCTGACCAGGTTGCACAACCGCTTTGACTGGATCTCCTCTTTCTGCAGGTCCTGCTGCTGCAGTCAGTAGTCTTCCCACTGTATTTGCTTGTTACTGCTGGAATATTAAAGTAACAGGATTTCCTCTGAACTCGATTTGTTGTCCCAGAATAAATAAATAAAGTGCCTGGCTTATTTGAGCGATATGTTAAAAGTTGCTGTTGCTAAGTAATCTGGTTCCACATGCTCCAAGCAGCTGCCTGTCATAGCACACCAATAGAGCCCAATCAGCCACGAATGACTTGCCTTTACCAACAGCAATCAATAGTTACCATGGCGACGGGTTTTAAAAGGAGACAGTAATCACTGTAGTTACAGATTGGTAATGAAATGATAATTCTCCGCAGCTGGGAGGGTTGTCAGGGAGGAGTTACTGACTTTGATTCTCTCTGTCTCTCACCGCTCTAGTCTTCTAGAGAAGCAAGGTGTTTGGTTACTGTCTCAGTGACAGGACTGGAGTGAACCTCGTCTATCGTGTGTTTGTAGTTGTACATTGCTTGTGAATGCGGCAATGTTTTGAGTACCGTGTAGTTTGTAAGGTCACCTCCTGGCTGATCGCAATCTCAGTGTTTATTATTATTGTTCCTTCTGCTTGTTAATGTGAAGTAAAGACAAATACGTGAACTGTAACTGCTGAACATTGCAGCAGCAGTTGAATGATGTAAGTTTCCACTATAATTATTTCAGCGTCTTTAATGATTGATTGGATGTAGTGTCTACGGCATCAAGAGATCCACTCGATATAAGAATCAACCTCAGATACCTACTATATTATACTTAAGTGAGCCAAAAGAATTAGAAGCCAAGCCGACAAGTGATTAGACCAGTGCTTTATGCCAGCTGGATCATATCAAGATCTGCTCGATACACCGGCAGAAATAACGATGACGCGGGAAATAAGGTTCAAACAACTAAAGAGAAACCAGCAGCATGGACTGAAATTGCATTTCTCAGTTTAAAAAAAAAAAAAAAAATCCAATGAAGGAGAATGGAGCTTCAATATTAGTGTTGGGGGAGGGAGCCCCCTGGGTCCGGGCGGCCCAATTCTAGCTATTGATTTCCTGTCCTCTTCTTTAATATCTCTAATGCCTGGCCTTCAATAGATTATGACAAACATGCCCGGCAGAGATGGGAGAGCTCTTAATTGAACTTGATAGAGTACAGCTGAAGATCGCAGGCTCTGGAAATTCTATGACATAGGCAGCTTTTTCTGAAGCACATCCAGTGTTTCTGACAGCTAGGGTCTTCAGGAGCAGTTTATTTGCTCTTTCATTGGCGTCTGCCACATAAGACTTTACTCTTGTGTTTGGCACACAATAGGCTCAGTACTTAACAATAACAGTCTCGCAACAAACACAAAAAGCAGAAGAAAAGCTCCCTGCTCTATTTTGATGTAAGTAACAAGCGCAGCTTGTCGTAAATAGGCTTTCTCGGGCCTTAGGCAGACTTTCTCCCTGGAGGATTTCTGTGGATTTCTCCGAGGGTAGTGCTGATGGTTTGTTTTAATACAAAAAATTCAGCTGTGAAGAAAATATTATTAGTATTTCTTATCATTTAAAAAACTGTTTGGGGCTTTTATGCAGTAGTTGAGGTTTTCATGAGAAATTCACATGAAGGAGTTTCATATAAAGTTGTAATGAGTGTCATGTGTTATTGCGTTGTATAGAGACAGGCCAAGACCGTATTCAAAACATTGTCAGGAATCCCCCTCATTTCAGCACATTCAAATAACCTTGACAGTAAGCACACTTGCAAATCAGGCCCAATCCCTAAACATATTTAGGCAAATTGTGAACCTTCATTTCAGTTGATCAGAGATGTTTTTCCGAGACGGAAAAAAGGGAGGTGATAATTTGAGGCCTTTTGGTTTTGCACAGACCTGGGGTAATCCTGGGTTAATACAAGGGAAATACATGAGTATTAATTGGCATTCTGGAATCTGGAATTGAGCTCTAATATGGAAACAAAACATAAAAACAGCCTCTTCCTTTTTAAATCACTTAGAAATATTTATTTGAAATCTGACCAAGGTTGCAAATCCTGTAAACCCTGACTATGACCAGGATCATGTACATTGGGATTGCTTGATTTGTATTATACTGTTTTTTATGATTGTTTAAAGGGGGTTTTTTAATGTCCTGTTTGAATGATTTGTCTCTTTTGAGACACATCTCTCAAGGGTCCTATCCTGGTTCATTAAAATACACTTGAAACTTGAAATTTGAAATCCATGCCTTGTTGTCTGGAACCCATTATCCTGCTAAGATTGCATTCTACCATCCAGACCTTCCTAATGACGGCAGTATATATCTGCCTCGGTAAGTATGCATAGTAAAGCAGTTTACCATGCTTTCCCACGTTTATACAATGCTTTCCTGTGCTTTACCATCCTTATCGCTGCCTCGCCATGCCTTCCTGGTCTTTACCCAACTTTTATAATAACAGCAGGGTATCTGTTCAGTGGTTTGTGAAGCAGACAATGCTGTCCTCTGTCTCCTCTCACTCTCTGCTGACGTGACTGGGGTGGGGTAGCTCTTAGCCCCGGAGACCAGGTGTGTTTGCTTCACGAATCTACCTTTTCTGATGTGGGATTACATTTTTTTTCCATTAAGTGGCTTCATCCCTGATCCTCCTAATCTCTGATGATTTTCAATGATAATAGAATTTCCAGTCCTTCTCAAATGGGTGCTGTGCATATCTAATCCCCTTTAATTACAAACAGGAGATCAAATCCTCAGCAAGTGCCACTTCATAAGCTGCCTCTGTTTGCCCAGCGCGCCCCGTCATACATTATGGATCTCTCTATTAAATCTGAGGATGTTAATTTCCCAGTTCCTATAAGAGGCGTGTTGCTCGTGATTATGTCCCTGTTTGTGTACACAGTTAAAATGGCCGAGGGCTGATAGATTTTTGTGACAGCTGAGTTTGAGCATGCAGGTGGATTCCACTGAGCAAGCCTGATGCACTTTGCATAAGATTAATATTGGACTTACTGTCCTCTACAAAACTGCAGTAAAAGTACAGAAAAACGTAAAAAAAATGAAATTGTATTGTGTTACCACGTATCCTTATGCGTCCGCCCTGAACAATACAAAACTAAAACTAGAGGATGCGTCGCTTGGTCCTCGCTAGTACAAAATATTCGAAAAATACCATAATAATAATAATAATAATAATCTTTCATGCTCAGAATGCATCATTTATCCACATTGGATTCCAGCCTCATGTGATGCTCATCAAGGTTTGGCCCCTTTAGTACTTTAGGTGACTCTCATCTTCATCTCTCTCCCCCGAGTGCTCAGTGAGCTCCTCCTGGTGCCTCTCTCTGCCCTCAGCCACACCGTGATCTCATCTTCATCTCTCTGCTCCGAGTGCTCAGTGAGCTCCTCCTGGTGCCTCTCTCTGCCCTCAGCCACACCGTGATCTCATCTTCATCTCTCTGCTCCGAGTGCTCAGTAAGCTTCTCCTGGTGCTTCTCTCTGCCCTCAGCCACACCGTGATCTCATCTTCATCTCTCTCCCCCGAGTGCTCAGTGAGCTCCTCCTGGTGCCTCTCTCTGCCCTCAGCCACACCGTGATCTCATCTTCATCTCTCTCCCCCGAGTGCTCAGTGAGCTCCTCCTGGTGCCTCTCTCTGCCCTCAGCCACACCGTGATCTCATCTTCATCTCTCTCCCCCGAGTGCTCAGTGAGCTCCTCTGCTCCGAGTGCTCAGTAAGCTCCTCCTGGTGCCTCTCTCTGCCCTCAGCCACACCGTGATCTCATCTTCATCTCTCTCCCCCGAGTGCTCAGTGAGCTCCTCCTGGTGCCTCTCTCTGCCCTCAGCCACACCGTGATCACATCTTCATCTCTCTCCCCCGAGTGCTCAGTGAGCTCCTCCTGGTGCCTCTCTCTGCCCTCAGCCACACCGTGATCTCATCTTCATCTCTCTCCACCGAGTGCTCAGTGAGCTCCTCCTGGTGCCTCTCTCTGCCCTCAGCCACACCGTGATCTCATCTTCATCTCTCTGCTCCGAGTGCTCAGTAAGCTCCTCCTGGTGCCTCTCTCTGCCCTCAGCCACACCGTGATCTCATCTTCATCTGTCTGCCCCGAGTGCTCAGTAAGCTCCTTCATCTTCACATTTCAGCGTAATCTGTTTCTCTTCCGTGCTCCTCCTCCTCCTCCTGATAAATCTCAACTGTCTTGGCAAGCTGTCATAAATCATTTACTGCTTTCCGCCTGCTCCATTTGCACCTAACGTTTAATAAAAAAAACTAAAAAACTAAAAAAAAACCTTTATAACTCTAGACAGTGCAGCCTGTTGATGAGGTCTCAGCACAGTAGTTTTTCTCAGAAAGAAGGGATCCATGCTGAAAACTGTTCTTGAGGTCAGTTCACCCTGAATGCTCTGGGACAATTAATATAGGTGCATTAAAACAATATAAGCAAAACATTTTGTGTACAGGGGAAGCACAAATATCAGTTTTGGCCGTCCTAGTCTAGTACTTTAGCTGCAGTAAGCTAGAGGGTAATTTATTCATTTGTTTATTTATTTATTTATTTACTTAATTTAATTAAGCCAAAAAATGTGATGTGTGGCTGCTCTGTGTGCGAGCAAAGAGTGTGCTTGAGGAGGAGAAAAGTATTTGTCATCACACGAGTAATTAAATGAATCTGAAACTAATTAACTAATTCCCTTGATGCCACAGCCCAAACGATATATTTGTCCTCGCTAGTGCTCTTAGTCTTGTCTTTAACAACTGTCACCTAAAACGCCATCGTCATGGCAACTGGCGCAGGTGAGACTCATTACAGTTAATCCAGTAATTACTAACTACCTCCGCAATTGGTTGTAATTACTTTAGGGACACAGTTAACCTCGGATTTGGTATGCAGGGCCGATTTCACGGAGCGCACAAACAATGACAAGCCTGGTAATTTACCACAATGCACTTAAAGGCTCCGCTTTTGTCTTTCACTTAGGGGCCTCCAGTATATCTCCCTGTCCCCTGTTGCCATTAACCAAGAGACTGTTGCCATGGCAATTAATCATCCAGGCTTTCATCAGCAACTTTTGCCAAATGTCACCCGGCGCTTCTGTCAAAAAAAGAGTGAAGCAATATAAACCGAACCATCTTCCTTGTTATGTTTTTTCGACGCGGTTCTCAACTTTACAAACAAGGCTGACAGGGAGGTTGTCTGGTTTTTTTTAAAAAGATTTACACTAGCTCTTTGATTGGTTGGTCCCCCTTTCCCGTCTTTACTGGTGTTATTAGTGGCAAACCTCAATTCAAACAGGAAATAAATACTCCTCGTGTAAAGAGGCTGGTGATTACGGGGGGTGAGGAGGCAGGTGAGTCAGGTGAGCCTCAAAGTCCAGCAAGCAGAGCAGAGAACTTCAGAAGTGGGCCTGGGGCTGGTTGAATGAAACACCTTAGAGATTAAGTTTAAGATACATTTTCCCTTAACTAGGGTATCGACCTTAATCTGTTAAGCTGCTTTCTGCAAACCCCTTGAACTCAAGAAACACTTAAGAGCAAGACTATGGGGAAATTATGGAACTGGTTGGTCACTGTGGAATAGCCATTACTCATTGGTTAGTCTATTGGAAGCCTCTTTTTTTTCCTAAACCAACATGCTCAATTATTAGGATATTTTTCTTTAGGACCATTTCCATTATTGCATATGGTAGAATGCCAAAATTCAAATGTTTATAGTATTTATACAAACATGAATCCTGTGTTATACAGAAGATAGCTAAAAATGGAATGTTTTATTGAATTGCTGTTATTAAATAAAAAAAAGCAAAAAAATAAATGCCGTTCTTCCCATCACAAACATGAAAACACCAAAGTTTAAAATAAACAAATCAACAAAACAAAGTGTATACATCTGTAGCCGTTATTTGAATGCAAACCAGAACGTCTTCCGCAGAAATGGCAGGTGTTGTTATCTCATCTCTGTGTTTTAGATGTCGAAAGGCATTTTCTTTGTGTCCTAGGTCAGGTTCTGGTCTTTGTGTCGGTGTGGAATGTCTACCAGGATGTTGGGGTTTGTTGGGTTCCTTTCCCTTCCTTCTATTCTGTAGTGTCGACAGGCAGAGGCCCTCAATCACTCTGGTTTACATCTCTGGATCCACTGCTGCTTTCCCTGGGGAGCCCTTCAATTATAAACTACTGTATTCCCAACAGCATGTGAAACTCCTGGGGTTGGGAAAGGTCAGATGAGTAGATTGCATCTCAAGGGGCGGCGGAGAGGATGGGTGGTCCAATAGGAAAGGTTCAGCCAGAGGAAAGTGGATTGTATATACTGAAATGCACGGCCGAATGCAGCCACAGCAAGAAACTGAAGTGAAGCTTCAAACAGATGGGAGAGTGGACAGAATTAATGCTGCATTTAGCTGGAGTTCAATAAATATGCTGCGTGTAGAAGCACTGTGGCTTAGCCTGTGCTCTGTACAGATTATTCTTCTTCATTTTTAGAGACGGTTTGGGATTTTTCAAACCTGCTCTCAAAAGCATGTGTTTTGTACAACCCGGTATTAATGTTATACAGCATATAAAACACTGATTACCAATCTGAGGGGCACATGTCAGGTAACAACCCCTTAATCCTCATCATCATCATCATCATCAGGTGCTTGAACCATTAACGTATTTTAGGCCTTTAGAAAGTGCTCAGTATCGTTTCAAAATGACGGCATGCCTGAAGGCAATAAACCATTTAAAATATTGCAAGTTATTAGTTCACATGCATAATGCTCATTGACATTAATAATAATAATAACAATAATGTACAGTACTGTGCAAAAGTTTTAGGCAGGTGTGAAAAAATGCTGTAAAGTAAGAATGCTTTCAAAAATAGACATGTTAATAGATTATATTTATCAATTAACTAAATGCAAAGTGAGTGAACAGAAGAAAAATCTAAATCAAATCCATATTTGGTGTGACCACCCTTTGCCTTCAAAACAGCATCAATTCTTCTAGGTACACTTGCACAAAGTCAGGGATTTTGTAGGCATATAGTCAGGTGTATGATTAAACAATTATACCAAACAGGTGCTAATGATCATCAATTCAATATGTAGGTTAAAACACAATCATTAACTGAAACAGAAACAGCTGTGTAGGAGGAATAAAACTGGGTGAGGAACAGTCAAACTCAGCTAACAAGGTGAGGTTGCTGAAGACAGTTTACTGTCAAAAGTCATACACCATGGCAAGACTGAGCACAGCAACAAGACACAAGGTAGTTATACTGCATCAGCAAGGTCTCTCCCAGGCAGAAATTTCAAGGCAGACAGGGGTTTCCAGATGTGCTGTCCAAGCTCTTTTGAAGAAGCACAAAGAAACGGGCAACGTTGAGGACCGTAGACGCAGTGGTCGGCCAAGGAAACTTACTGCAGCTGATGAAAGACACATCATGCTTACTTCTCTTCACAATCAGAAGATGTCCAGCAGTGCCATCAGCTCAGAACTGGCAGAAAACAGTGGGACCCTGGTACACCCATCTACTGTCCGGAGAAGTCTGGTCAGAAGTGGCCTTCATGGAAGACTTGTGGCCAAAAAGCCATACCTCCGACGTGGAAACAAGGCCAAGCGACTCAACTATGCACAAAAACACAGGAACTGGGGTGCAGAAAAATGGCAGCAGGTGCTCTGGACTGATGAGTCAAAATTTGAAATATTTGGCTGTATCAGAAGGCAGTTTGTTCCCCGAAGGGCTGGAGAGTGGTACAGGAATGAGTGTCTGCAGGCAACAGTGAAGCATGGTGGAGGTTCCTTGCAAGTTTGGGGCTGCATTTCTGCAAATGGAGTTGGGGATTTGGTCAGAATTAATGGTCTCCTCAATGCTGAGAAGTACAGGCAGATACTTATCCATCATGCAATACCATCAGGGAGGCATCTGATTGGCCCCAAATTTATTCTGCAGCATGACAACAACCCCAAACATACAGTGAAAGTCTTTAAGAACTATCTTCAGCGTAAAGAAGAACAAGGAGTCCTGGAAGTGATGGTATGGCCCCCACAGAGCCCTGATCTCAACATCATCGAGTCTGTCTGGGATTACATGAAGAGAGAGAAGCAACTGAGGCTGCCTAAATCCACAGAAGAACTGTGGTTAGTTCTCCAAGATGTTTGGGCCAACCTACCTGCCGAGTTCCTTCAAAAACTGTGTGCAAGTTTACCTAGAAGAATTGATGTTTGATGCTGTTTTGAAGGCAAAGGGTGGTCACACCAAATATGGATTTGATTTAGATTTTTCTTCTGTTCACTCACTTTGCATTTATTTAAAAGATAAATATAATCTATTAACATGTCTATTTTTGAAAGCAATCTTACTTTACAGCATTTTTTCACACCTGCCTAAAACTTTTGCACAGTACTGTATGTAGTGTCATATATTCCAGTAAGGCATGTGGTTCCCCATATGATTCTGGCTGACTGTGGTGTGGGGGGTCCAACATGCCTCCAGTATGAATAGGTCTCAATGCAGTTCCCTTTGAATTCTCTTTTCGATTGACTCCAGCCTGCATGAAAGAGAACTCCCCATTCCCGGCTCCTTTTTCTTTTTCTTTTCTTTTTTGTGTATCCTCTGTGCAAGTCAGTTTGGGCAAGCAGACGATTCACCTTGCTGAATCGGTAGCCCAGCGTTAAGCCCCTTTTGTTTCTGATTTTCCGCCGTACGCTTGCTCTTCAAATCCCATCTTTTGACACGACTGTGTAAAGTGCCTCGATTAGTTTCTAAACTTCTTTTTTTTTTTTTTTTGCTGGATTAGCATGACAGAAGCCAGGAGGTAAAGTGTGTTGCCACAGCAACAGATTGCAGCCATTTGCAGTTTGAACAGAGGCGTTAATAGCAGAGTTGGATCCTGGCACTGGGATAGACAGGCCCTTTGGGGCCTCGATTTGTCAGCTTTTTGAGTCAGGATCTGTGTGATTTCTTAGACAGCTGGGTTTCAGCTGGATAGTCATCTGGGGCTGGATGTGTGATATTACTGTTAATAATATGCACTTTGGTGCCATTTTTAGACTTTTGGGCTTTCTGCATAGCAGATCTTTTTTCTGCAAGAGATAACTAATCAAATTCTTTTTGAGTTTGTGCTATTCAGTAGATAAAAACATGTGTGTACCTGGTTTAGATTTTTCTAGTTTGTCCTGAGAATTGACTCGGTTTGCGTAATCGCAGTGATCACATTTGAAATCCTTTACCTGGCAGACTTGTAAAAACCTCTGCAATCTATAATAATTTTAGATAAATACAGGTAGTGATTTTCAAGAAGGTTACAAAGAGATTATGTTGCTTAGAGAACCAGCATGTTTATGCCAGTAGTATTGACCGAATTCCATACACTTTTGAATGCTGTGTTCTGTACAGTGAACACAGGCTCAGGTTGGGTCCGATTACATGTGACATGGGACACAACCCTGCTGTGGCAAGAAAAAAAGAAAAGATCAATGGCAAAATAATAAGGGCTTGTTAGTTTGTTGTTGTGCTAATGGGAGGGAAGAAAATGTTCTATCCTTTAGCTATTGAAATATACAACAAATGTACTTCAAGGTTCATGTGGATTAGTTTTAGGTCTGTGACAAACTTTCCAACGGACAAAATAAACATGAAGCAACAGCAGAAAGTGTGGACAGTGTGTGTGTCTGATTGTTTAGCTGATTCAACCAATAGCATGAAGTGCTTCAAAGTTTAACGAATCTGAAAGGAGTTTTTCCATTATCCTACACAAACGCTGCTCCTGCCTCTTTAATTACCCAGCACAACAGGCAGAAATCTCACTCGTTTGCCCTCAGTCACCCTAAGAAATACAGCACTGCCAAAAATCCAGCTGTGGTTTTGAGTCCTGCCTGTCAATGAACCTGCTTGCGTTCATTTCCCTTCCTGATAAGCATGTCTGCTGATTTCTAAATGATGGATTTCTCTATTAAATGTAAGGATGACAGTTTTTCCAGCTCCTGTGCGTGGCGTATGCTTTCAGCACCCTTTGTGTACACAGCTAAAAAGGCTTGAGGCAGCGAGTCCTGGGTGACAGCTGTGTGAAAGCACTCAGGTGCATTTCCGATTGTACTCTTGTTAAAAGCCTCACGCACCTCTCCCTTAATTTATTTCGGAGTGCCTTCTAATACCCTTTGATTGGACAGGCATACTCTTTGAAATTTCTAATGAGGACGCAGCCCAGTATTGTTTTTCTTGTTCAAATTTTAAGTCATGTTTTCATGAACAGCAGTTATATTCATGTCTGTCTATCAGGGCAATTGCATGCACACAACGGTAAATTTTGCATGTAATTTAGTAGTAGTTTTCCTGCTGCTTTTCCCATGGTTATACTGTCATAGTTAACCATGGGTTGCCATGTATTTTTTTAATGTTCTTCAACATACCTCTCTTACCCATTCTGTACCTTACTTTCATGCTTTATTACCATTTGCTAGGCTTTTACTAAGGGGTAGGTTTTAGAATTCAGATTTCAAAACTCACACATTTTCAGCAGACTGTTTTTAGATGAATGGGTCATCTTCAGAAAACCTGAAAGTGAACAGTGTGGCTCCTTTATTCTTGACAACAGCAGGACTGATCCAGTATGAAGCAGGGTGTATGTGTAACCCTCTGTGCTGTGATGAAGCTTTGAGGTATACGTCGTCTGTCAGCAGAACCCTTTCCTCTGCTATTAAACCTTCAATTTCACTACAAAGCAGAGGATTAAAAGAAATAATGGATAAGGGGAATAATCAGATGATCTGCCGTGCCAGGGGTATGAGGGAATATTAATAGCAGCTTTCAGGAAACGCAATGTTCTGACAAATTGATTATTTTTTAGGTGTGAAACAGAACAGCCCCTTCGCTGTGGTGCCTAAATCCCTCTTCACACTGAGCCTGCTGATTCAAAAGCAAACGAAATTAACACAAGGTGTAAATGGGATCGGGGGGCTGAGAGGAAATCGACATTGGATAAAGACAGAAAGGCAGAAAGTTTTTTTTGTAAGCTGATGGGGGTGGAGAGGAGTCGACCCCAATTCAGACAGGCTGACAGATAAACAGACAGACAAGAGTTGTAGGCAGGCTGATAGACTGTCAGGCCCGTGTGGGTTGTGTCTCAAAGGTGACGTCAAAAATACAATTAAAAAAAGCTCAGGAATATCAAACTAAGTTCTCGCTAAAATCTGGAATAGCTCAAACTGTTATGCAGCAGTAACAGGCTGACAAGTAGACAGGCGGGCAGACAGATATAGAGGATTATTTAAATCATCTCGGCAGCGTAATTAATATAGGAATCTATATGTATCAGTGTAACCAACATTCCTAACAGTGCATGTGAACCTCTTTGGTGATAGAGGGTCTTCCATGAACGGTTTAAACAATGGTATTTAACACACATGCCACTGCTGAGGTCACATAGACACATGCAGAGACAGGCACTGGTCACTAGACAGACAGACAGACAGACAGAGACGCTGCAGACATGCAAATGAACACCCGGCACTTCATTCAAAAGCGGATCTCGGGTTTTAATTCCTAATAGCATAAACCCAAAAGCGCAAAACTCTTTTTAAGAGCCAATTATATCTTGCAAAGGGGAAACGCGGACGGTTTAATTGCACCCTGTTCTGTCACGGAACCTGTGTAATTGCACACTGTATATTTCCGCTGGGCTCCGTCCCTGTCTGTTGATTGCACATTTCTAATTTATATCTTGCCTCTGCCTCTCCTGCAAAAGAAAATCACAGATTTCATCCCCGCTTCTGCAGCTCTTGTGAAATATTAATAAAGTTTGCTTTATTTAATCTAAGTCTGCTAACGCTGACTATCGCCTATGAAATTGCGCATTCCCACTTCTGAAACACATCCACAAAACCCAACCTACTATTACAAGATATATCTCACAGAGGTGCACAGTCTTGTTTCCATTCACCATTTATAGTGATTTGAATATTGCTGTAAGATCTTTAATGATGAACACAAAGCAGGCAGGAGGTGCTCCCTTACAGAGCCTCCAATACCACAGTTGTTTTGGACACATATAGTGACTGCAGTTACAATGCATGGCCCCCGGTGGCACTGTGTGCTATGTAAAAATCATATTCGTGAAAAGGTGCATACATTTTAGGCATGATATTAGCTGATTTTTATGCATATAAGAATGAGTGCTTATTCACTAAGCCATTCTCATTTAGAATTGTTCACAGTGCCTGTTTTGCGTTTGTTAGTCACATGGTGTTAGTCACAAGTTAAATGGTGTAGACCTGTCACAGATGTGTCACAATAACACAAGCACAAGTGACTAACGTGTGAACATTGCAGAAAAAACCTGAAGTTTCTAATACAAGGATGTTTATTGGGTTTTTTTTAGGATTGTATTATTGTTTGAGGTAATACAGTATGTCTGGGGCTGTCACTTACTCTTCAAATGCCCTTGCAAACACTGTTGAGGAAACTCAGCCTAGTCATACTTCATGCGAGTCAGAAGTGCATGCTAAGTTTTATTTCATTAAGAAATAACTGAACGTGCCATTATTGCCATTAAAGGTACCTGTAAACACCATTGAGCAGGTAATGCTGGCCTGGCCTGAATCTGTTGTGTAAACCCATAGCCCTCAGTACTCATTAAAGCCAGGGGGTTGAGCTTCCACATGGTGGAGGTAAGCACCTGAGACTGGAGTGCAGTGACGCAGGGTCAGGTGAGTAAGGGAGATGCATAAGGAAATCAATTAGCAGAGTGGAAGGATTAATTAGCAAGATGTTTGTCTTGTGTTTTCTGGACGTCAGCCAAACTTCTTACAAACACACGGAACGCACTGACTCTAAGCAGGTAAAAATGTGAAATAAACCTCAATATTGGAGATCCTAGAATGACTGCAAATAAAATAACCAAATTCGGTCACTAACGGTGGTCCTTCTTGCAAACTGATTTTTAATACAGGTTTGACTGTTTTTTTTTTTGTCTTGGACTTGCACGTTCTTATCCATGGCTGAATATGGTATTTAATTTCACAGGTTTTTCTGACAGATTTGTTTTCCCCCTCTTTGAGTGAAAACACTTCAATCCCACGGGCTCCGTATAGCTGTCAGAGCTGGCATCGGTCTATCACTCGTGAATGGAAGTGCAGAATTGGGCAAAACCAAGCGTTTGGAGAGCAGAGGCTGGAGGGACGTGACTGCAGACCAGGGCTGAGTGAGCAGCAGAGCCAGATCAGTACTGACTAAACCACTGCCCAAGATCACTGCTGCCGACAACCAGAGGAACCCAGTGAAAAAAACAGCTGTACTTGAACTGCGCACCACATGCTGTGCTGGACACAACCTAGAGCCCATACATGTAGAGACTGCAGTTACCCAGATACCTTGCAATGTATAACACCGTAAAATGGCACCCATTGTAATTATGGGATATCAGGGTATGTGTCACTGTAACAGGGTTCTGTTGCCAGCCAGGGAGCGGGAGCGCTGACAAAAACACCGGTGCGGAGACCGTCGGCTTTCTCGTTTTCAACGAATGAAAACTTCTTAACTTAACATTGAAACTAGGGCACAAACACAGACAGGCATGAACACAATGAGAAGGGACAGGAATAGAAACACCAACATACAAACATAATAACCACCCTGGCTGGAAAATGAAGTACCAGGTAACCTTGATATTACTACATATAACTAAATACAATTAAAGTAAAGAGGTTTTCAACAACGTCTTTGTTAGAAACGTTCCCCTTTTCTTTTGGTATGAGTGAAAGGCTTTAATCAGGGCAGCTGCAGACAGTTTCTGCTGCACACCTGGCTGAGCTGCTCCTCCTCAGCCCTCATCATCTTCCCTTTGAAGTCTCTTCTCCCATGACGGCTCCCAGCCTCCTGCGACCTTCTCCTCAGCATCCCATCGCTTTCCATGTGAACGCCCGCGTGCCGGGGCTGGAGGGGGAATCGGTCAGGCTGACATCCTCATCCTGTGTGAGTGAGTGTGTCGGAGCGCAGTGATTCACGCTGCCTGTCTGTTTAACCTCAGTGATGTGAGCTCAGGTGTGTTCCTTCCCTCACACCCCAGCTCACCTTCTCCTCCACTGAGCCTTGCATGATGTAAGCTAAGCATCCTCTTCGATAACTGTTACCAACTCAACCGTTCATTATAAAACAAACATGTCAGTGACATACACCCCCCCCGAAGAGAAAAATAGAGCTAACAGTCCTGTGAAAAAGTTACCATGACAAACAGACTGAAAGGTAGACCTCCAGATCCTGATACACTCAATCATTTGTGCTGAACAATGTCCTTAGCTAGCTTCATCACAATTGGATAAGCTGTTTTCTACATATATGTACAAATGTGTGTTACATACAGACCGAAATACACACAGTGTCTCTATATGCCCCCTTTTCCTATGCACTCAATTTCAGTTTATACAATTTGTATGTGTGGGCACCTCCATAAGTGAAGTTATTATAGCGAAATGGCACAGTGGATTTATGAACTACATTTATGAACTGAATGCTGCTGTAAGTGAAATTTTGGTGGGCTCGATTTAGCCCAGTAAGCACATACTGTACTCCACACTAGAAATTGTTTCCTTGTCTGCCACAGTATTTCAGCAGTGCTTGACTGGCTGCTAAACAGAGTAATTGCTGTAAGGGATAGCTCCCCTTTTGCTGTCTCAGATCTTCACTCTTGCTCCCTATTTCTAAGCTCAGGTTCTCTGCTCTCCTCTCAGCCCCCGTCCCCTCCCCCTGTTATTCGTACCACACTTGGAGAGAGGATGCTAGCTGCAATAAACCAACCATAAAGACTCTCCAATTGCATTTGATATGTAAAATCAATCCAGGAGATGGGAACTGTAAATATATCAAAGCACAGCCATTTTGATTGCTTCTTATTCATTTTGTAACATTGACATTTTAGTTCTGAATGTCTGTTTTGCTTACTGCACAGTTCAAATGTTTAAATATTGTATAGTGGCTTTCAAGGAAGAGAGAGATAGAGGGGAAGCTGTATCTAAATCGAATTGTAAAGTTATTGTTGGGGTTTTATTGTCAGGTGTCTTGAGATCACTTGTGATGAAAAAAGTGTATTTTTTATTCTTTTTTTTATGAAACATGTAAGCAAACTGGACTTTCAACAGGGTCTGCTTTCTTTCTTATAAAGCAGTGTGCAGAACCCTGAACTAAGGAAGAATACAGTAAAGAGAAAACACAAATTTAAACTTTACAGTTTCCCCTTCACCCTGTCTCTTTCTCCCCTGTCTCTCGCTCACTTCCTCCTTCTCTCTGTCTCCGCATGTCCTCTAGCCACTTGTCACCTTTCAGATGCCTTCCCATCAGCTGGCAGTGTGTGAGTGCTACCCAGGCCTCGAGGCAGTGACCCAGAATATCAATGGCAGGTGAATCAATGCTATCTTTTTTCCCCATGCCTGTGCTGCTATTGATTTTTCGTTCCCTTGCAGTTCATGTAGCACCTGAACTTTGCACAACTGAACCGTTTTAATTTGCAGGGGGAAGAAACTGAAAACGTTTCCCTGGTTGAAAAAAACAGCGTGGAATGCAATAAATAAACGTGTTATTGCAGACAGCACTGTTTAGTCTAACATATATTTAAATTGTAAATAAAAATATATAACTTTTTATCCCTTAGGATTTTTGCTTTCAGAATTGTGAAAATGCATGAAAAATACAATTGTGGGGGTCAATCGTCTTCATAAATACATGAAAGACAACTAATGCTCAGGGCATGTGTACATTTAGACTGCAGCTTTCCTCACTTCATTTGCAATTCAGCTGGTTCTTTGTTTATCTGATCCACATTATGATCTGTTCTGTGGCATGCATTCAAACCAGTGTCTTGAAATAGCACAATGCTGTTGTGATTTTAAGTTTGTTTTCCTGTTGGATGTTTAAGCTGGATTTTAATAGAGACATACTCTTGGTCGTAAAGAGGTTCTGTATATTTGCTGGGCTTGTTGGGGTTTAATCTAACACTTTCAGCACTTTCCCTGTAGCTACACAGCAGTTGTTGTGGCTGCCAGGAATTTTTGTTGGCTTCAATACTTGAGCCCTTCAGAGGAGATGATAAAAGCCTGAAGGTATTGTGGACATGAGGCAGGTATTGCAGCCTCTCAGAAATCCATCTTAAGCCAGATCATCAATTTCCACCTCCATGCCTGACAGCAGACTGGAATCAGGATCTGCAGCAGCTCTGCTAGGCCCAGTCCAGCACATTGATATGTACAGTACAACTAGCAAAGACTGGATAAGCTGAGAATCTGCGGGTGCCTTTGAAATACAGACTGGAGAGTTGCTGGAAATGGACTTGGAAAGAGTTTACACACAGTCACTGTATCTGCCAGCAGAGCAAACAAAGATTTCATTTTTTTTTTTTTTAATCAGCAAATCGATCTGTGCAATATAATAATAACAATAATAATAATAACTAGAACTGCCAGGCAGTTTTACAGCTTCTAAACTCAATACCAGTTGGAAATTTTGGCAAGCTGTAACATTGCAGCACAAGTGTCAGCAACAGATCAGTTTTATGGAGCAGTTTCAATTCCAAATACTGCATTAGTTCATTATCTCACGATGCTTTATAACTTTAAACACCATAGTAATCATGACCCTATCTACACACTGTAAGGAGTTATAAGCTAATTTTACATTTAACCTTAAGGAGAGGTCAGAGGTCACGATCAAGATCATTTTTGAATAGAGCATATATGGGTTCCTAAATGTGTTGTATAGTAACCATGACCCTATCTACACACTGTAAGGAGTTATAAGCTAGTTTTACATTTGACCTTAGAGAGGTCAAAGGTAGCAGCCAATTTTGGATAGAGCACATATGGTTTCCTATATGTGTTCCATAGTAACCATTAACCTATCTGCACTTTGTAAGGGGGAGTTATAAGCTAGTTTTACATTTGACCGAAGATTTTGAAAGGTTTTTAAAGAAATGCGTCAGGTGGCCATATTGGTTTACGCACAAACACCATTTTTGAAAAAGTCAATTGTATTGACACAGGGATGATGCTTGTCAACTTTGGAGTTAATCAAATAAACAATGTTTCAACTGAAGCGGTTTTAAATTTAAGAAGAAAATGTAGGTCTGGTGGCCATCTTGTTTTACAAAAGAACACCATCTTGCCATATTTGAGTTCCATTGTCCCCAGGGTGACGCCTACCAAGTTAGGAGTTAGTTGGTTAAATGGTTTGCAAACAGAAGCAGTTTGATGTTTTGGCGCATTTGGTGCCAGCCATTCTGATAGTAAAATTTATCGCAACAACTTCTGGTTGCTAATGACATATGCAAAGTTTCAGATCAATCCGTTCACCGGTTCCCAAGAAGAAGGTTTGGAAAGTCCAAAAAATGCGTCAGGCCGCCATCTTGGTTGACTGCAGGAGCTCAATTTTTTTGCATCTGAACTGTAATCTACAGGGGATGATACCTGCCAAGTATCATATTGATTGGTTACACCACGTGCCAACAGGGGCAGTTTAAAGCTTGGGGAGAAAAAACGACATTAAAAAAAAATCTTTACATTAACAAACCTAATAATAATCAGACCTATCAATGTTTGAGTTATAGGTGGAGCTTTGCTGTAAAAATATCAACTAATACCCTGCAGTGCTTTCTATGGCTGAAGCTGGCAGTTAGGTAAATGTATTCAAATGAGTCCCTCTTTGCTTTACATATAAATGGCCCGATGCATGGATAACAATTTGACATGTAAATACAGCGGTCATTCAGTTTCATTTAAATATGTTTTCACTCATTTAAAAAGAAAATGTGATCGGTGGTATACGGCAATACAGTACTTTATTTATTTCAATAACTTCTTTATTTAAAGTATTTAAATTATGAATGTATTTTTTTTCTTAAATAAACGACACTACCCGATAAATAAACAGATGCATAAATAACAAAAGAATGCCCAAAGAGCTTCTTACAAACCGGTCGCAGTATGCCGGCTGAAGTCATCAAATCTCTTCACTGGCAAGCGCCTCGGGAGGGATGATTTTCTCTGAAGTTTATTGCGCTTTTGTTGAGCGCAAGTGTCAGCTAATAAAACGGGCTCTTCAAATAAGAAAGGAGGAGAGGGTGTCAGTGGTGATCGGGATGACAACAAGGGCAGATGTGACTGCAGGCAGGACAGTTGACCGCCAGATATATTGGCATAAATATGGTATTTTCTTCTCCTTCGTCTTCTTGTAGAGTTTATTTACCTTACTATTTTGTACATAGCATTGGTTTGTTTAAAAGTATGTAGAGTTGTGAAAATGTACCCAACATAATACAAAAAATGGAAACACTACTTCTCATGTAATATTAACAACCCTTCTTGTCTCTCTGAAAGTCGTCTTTGTTGTCTTGTGTTTAGAAAGTTTCAACATTATTTTCTCGGACGTACATTATCCGTACTGCGAAGTTAATATTTACTGTATTGTTAAAGTCATATTTTCAAGATACCAGGTGTCAACCAAATACAAACTAATGGGCGTAAGCAGAAATGATTATACTCTTAAAGGATAGAGAGCAACTCGAAGTGTTTTCAAAAGTAACATCAATGGTCTAGATGCATAAATGAAAGAAAGTTCATCAAACGATCTCCAGTGTTTTTTGAGTTATATGGACTTACACTAGAGAGCGCTGTGGCTCACCCTAGGCTAGAGGTTTGGGTTCTTAATGTAATCTGTTTGTTATCAAGTTGTATTATTATTATTATTATTATTATTATTATTATTATTATTATTATTATTATTATTGTATATATTTGATTACTTTGAATCCTCCATTCTCCCGAGTCTATTTGAATTTTTCCGCGAAAAACCAGCGTGGCTCAGAACTCGCCGTCAGAACGCTAACGGCATCACTGTGGTAACCGCCTTCTATTGCCTCCGATTGGTTGACCCGTGGGAATGTTTCAATTCTCAGTGCTGCAGGATTGGTCGGGGGGCGGTACGTGGGACCGTGTGAGCCTGCAACGTTCCGGGTTATTGTCAGTTTCGGCAGCTCGTTGCAGGTTGAAGGTACGCCTGCAAGAGAGCGCAAAGCTCTCAGGAATAGCCAAATAATTCATCCGAAACAAACAGCGTCAATTCAGAATCAACAAAGGGTGAAAACGAAAACTGGGGATCTCCGGTTGTGCTGGGGAATTTGTGCTAAAACGAGACGTTCACACTTCAAGAAATTTTGGGAGAAAACTGATTAAGCAAAGGAAAACAGAGCTTTTCCGATCCAAGCAAGGATTAAGGAGCTGCCTGCCGCGGAGAAGCTATCAGTCCTGTAGTAGGAGCTTTATCTCATGAAGAACACACAGCACTAACTCATCACTGGTACTCCTGTCTCGGCGTCTGTTTCTGATCAAAGGGATTTCATCTTAAAAAGACAACAACGCTGTTTCCCAAGTGCAAGATCAATGGAATATATACATCCCATAATACATAAATAAATTAGCCGAGCCTACACATACGATTTGAATTGCAATCCATTATATACATACCGTATATATTAACCGTAGGGCTTGGGCAAAAACAGGAAACGGAATATATTGTGTTAGCCTTCTTTGTGCTTTGTAATTGTTAATAACATACAAGCAATTGTTTATATTAGTTTTTCTTTTCCCTGGAAATTGCCATGGATAGTTAAAAAAAAAAATCCGACTAAAACAATTGATTTTTTTAAAAATATTATTTTATTTCTGCGGACGTATGTATTTTTTTTCAACAACATTGCACTTCATTGAAACGATGAACATGTTTGCCTTTACGAGTGGGAATTGCTGAAATTGCAGTAGTTTTTTATTTATTCCCCCCCCCCCCAAGAAGAAATTAATACAATTTGTCTATTTTCCCCCAAAAGAAAGAAATTCAGCTGTTCAGATGGCTGGATACTTTTGAAGCATTAATACCGTATAGTTTGTATCTGGTTCATCAGAGCTAAAACAAAATAAATAAATAACCGAAAGGAATCCTCATCTTTCGCCTCCGGGAAATGTAATAAAAAGGGATTATTTGTGAGTTCAGATGTTCGTGAATCAGGATGGTATCTCTGCCTGTCCGTATCGCCGAGCTCTGAAGCCGATTCACGGCGCTGCACAGCCTGGATCACAGACTACCCGTCTTCACTTAAAACAATTTATGGTAAATGTTTATTTATTATTATTATTATTATTATTATTATTATTATTATTATTATTATTATTATTATTATTATTAATTTTAAATAGAGCGGAGTGTATAGTTCGCACACCCGTATGGCTTTCCTTTTGCCTGCATGTCATGTAATAATGGGTTTGCCGTGTTATTCGGTAGTTTGGAGTAACTGTATTGGAAGAGCAGACGGGAGCGTAACAGTTAGATGCAGTGCTACATTACTTTTACACTTGGGAAATGTACCATATAGTGTATTGGGTATCCACAAATGACCTCAGCTCTTTATGAATGAATCTTATATGACCTCTGAACGCAGAGCTGGCTGACTCCACACAGTAGCGATTGTTTTTGTGGGAGTTCAACGTTCTATTTATTTTTTGTCCCGTGTTTGTTTTAACTTTTTATAGTTCTCGTCTTTACCAGAGGCATTAACCAAATGCACGACATTGTAATGCTGGTTTTAACTAGTGGCCTGTTTGGACTTTAATCCGTCTGCCGTTTATCTCCCAAAGATGTGCCTTTTTTTTATCTTGTTGACGTGAAAGTAATTGCTGTTTCCTGAACACCTTGTGCGACTTGGTGAGTGGCCTTTATAACTCGAAGCTGTAAAATGCAGGTGCTAGGAGGAGTGGGAACTCGATAGCTGTAAACTCGTACACCGTATTCTGAAGTGGCCGCTTGGCCCTCTAAAGTTTGCTTTGTTGTGCTGCAATCTTATTGCAAATCATTGGGTCTAGCATCAGTGTGACCAGTTAAAGGTAAAATCCTAGTATTGCGAAGATCCGAGTTACATATATAATCATGCAAGAAATACGTTAAAACGGATTGAAATAAACCGCTATTTTATCGATATATTTTATCGAGCACATTTATTTGGCTTGCAGGTGCGCAATATGAACACAAAACGTGTCAGGGATTTTTAATGCTGGTTTATAAATGTGTGTTCTTCAGTCTAAGCGAATTCAGGTGGTTGAACTCGCAAGCTACAATTCTGTATTCGTCACCATGCACCTGAGGTCGAATTCGGACATCCTTAATTGCTCGGGTGTGCTGAGGGAATTCGACAAATTATTTTTTTAGCTGGGCTGAAACGAGGCGTCTTGAGTTTTTAAAGATGCACACAAGCGGTTTTCCTTCTAATTTCATGTTAATATGCAGAATTCATGCCCGGTTCGAACATCTGTAGGCTGCCTTTTTAAGGGTGCTGCCCGGCGCCCACGCACGGAAGTGCTCAGTCGAGTGGAACTCGACTCCAGCGGCTTTCTCTTGCTGTCACACAGGTGGCTTTTATGTTTTCCTTTCGTTATTTAATAGACGACTGTATGCCGAGATGTTCTCCTATACAACTCCTGGTAACCAAGACTAATGCTGGTACTGTTAGACCCTAAATAAAAACACAGTTCAGTCGTGGCTTGTTGAGTATTATTCCATAGTTTAGCCTTTTGTCCTTGATGACAGTCCAGTTTGTTTACATTGTCCTCAAACCCACGTAATTCTGTGACTCGGATGATGAACTTATTCCATCTTGCAGCGGTATTAATAACATCTTGAAGTTTATTATGACTCATGAAACAGTATATGTTTTACAAAGGGTCTTCTTGGCAAAGTTGTGATATGTTTGTTTTTTAGTTTTATTGTATTTATTTTTGTTCTACATTTTACTGGAAACCTGTATGAAAAAAAAAAACCCGACTCTGCTGTTCAGTCTGCGGGCGGTGGATTATTCTAGTTTGAGGTGAGAATTTAAGAGCTTTGCGCAACAAAACGCATAGCAGGCCAAATTATATGTTTGAGGCCCCAAATTGCCGCGAGTCTTAAAATGGTCTATCAGTGTGATTGTCAAATTGCACAGGGGAGATCTGCACACAGCAACGCTCACAGGACAGACAGGCGATGAGTATGTGGCGAGCTGAGATTGTAAAACTGCCACCTCGCAGACCTGCTATATTTCTGCTATCGATCCGAAGATACCGATGAGCTTGGAGGAGCTGTTTCAGGGTTTAGCTACAATGCTATGGTAAGGGCTTATAGTTGCTTCAAGTAATGACTATTGCATCAAGCTGTCAGCCACTTATCCATCCTTTATATTGTAGGCTGTATGTAAAAACCCTTATAAAAGTTCCCCCCATAGTAAAAGCATAGCATAGAGTAATAAAAGCACAGTGAAAGCATAGGTAAGTATTGTAAAGCCAAGAGAGGTATGGTGATGCATATTAAAAACAAAAAACCTTCTCAATGCTGAGACCAAGCTGCATCCACAGTCCTTGATCTTTTTAGGGGAAAAAAACCAGGATTTTCTCTTTTTGCTTGGTTTAGTGGTAATGCCACTACAATCAACACATACCAGTTTTAGGAATGGCAAAAGCAGTATTGTCCCCAGATTTATTCCAACAGACGTGAATCCTTTACAGAACTGATCGTTTTATGAGGACCGAACGCGGCACAGCTTAAACCCTCGCAGGCTGGCTGGTTTTAGCTCTGCAAACTGCGACACACTTTAATGTTCCTGCTGCACAGGATCATGTTTTGAAGAGCAGACATCCCTAATCGCTCAGCCTTTCCCAGCTACTCTACCTCAGGGGCTGGGGGGGCTGGCAAGCCAGGAGATGACTCTGAATCAAATCTGAGACTCTGCATTAGAGAGTCTGCTTTTCCAGCCTTTACCAGCACCTGCACTAGGGAGCTGTACCAGCGCCGAGGCAAGCCCGACCTGTTCCATTGAATAAAACATAATCTAATGATGTATGGAGGCTGCGAGATCGGCTGCACCTGAGGGGGTGCAGACAAAGCTCCTTATTTACTCGCCTGCATTTAGAACTTTGGGAAGGCAATTTCTGCCAAATTATCTGTGTGCCCTGTTCTTTCCTAAGCAAATTAAGTACTCCTCACTCAGCCCTTGCAGTGCTTAATGGTACTTAATGCTTCAGCTGTGAGGTATCCAAGGCTACCCTGATACTATTGTTCAGCTCTTCTGTGCTTTCGTTCTCTTTCAGTTGGCTCTATTTATACAACTTTGGGGGTTCATTTCAAGATGTTTGTGAATAGCGTCTTTTACTTTTTCACTCGTTCTCTTTCTCCACCTTGACATTTCTTTCCTCTGTTCTTCTTAGCTCCGTCTCTCGCTCTCTCCCTCTCTAATTTGATCATGTGTTCATGGACACAGTATCCGGTCCTCTGATGGCATTGCATTGTTAGCATCTGTGGTTGTTGGTGTTTCTGCTGCTTGCTTGATTTGCTGTGTTTTTGGCAGAGCTGCGAGGCCAGGAGCACTCTGGGATTTCCTCACGGGGGCTCCACTTGTTTCAGACCCTGGGACCCTGGCCTGGTTTGTCCCAGCCAGTGGCTTTCAGCGCTCAGAACTGCGTGACCCCGATTCTCACGGGAAGAGATCTCTGTGTGCGTGTGTCCTGCATCACATTGTCCCAGACCCCCCTAATTTAGTATCTTCAATTGCAGGAGCTCATTAGTCTTGAAGTGGTTGAAATGATGGCTCCCTTTTTAATTTAGGCCAGTGATTCAGAGTTCAATCAAGTTATCTACTCCCACAGCTCACCTTTGCAGTTTAGTATTGGTTCTGTATTTTCTTTTCAAGCTAAATAAAAGTTGGAACTCCTATAGCATTTAAAAATGTTTACAACATCTATACCATTCTAAGTAAATGGATTTAGTAATGTATTATTTAAAGCCGCCATGTATTCACAGTCCTTTTACATTTCAGTATAATTTACTGGTTCACAGACTTTTTTTATTTTATTTTCCATAGGTACTGTTGCTTTAGCTGCAGTGACACAAGCTGTCTTTCCTTTTAATAATACTATGCTCATGGTGCACAGTACTGCTATTTACACAATAAGAATATTGTAGTTTGTTTTGTTCTATTCTTAGCATTTGGCAGGATATTCCTATTGCGCTGATATTGGTAGGTTTCGTTTTGAGCGTGCATGTTTTCACAGCAGTAGTGCGGGATGCTTGTAGAGGTGTAAGTGTGTACATGTGGGTGCATTCTTCATCAGCGTAGGAGTAGACTGGAACATGAGGGTGAGAAGAGGAGTCTAGGTGTCTGCCTTTTCTAGTTTTTGGCAGGAACCCAGGGCTGGAGCCTCAACCTTCCGCCTCTGTTGCCTCTTTTCCCACATCTCGATCAAAGCTAACACTAAGCTGCGAGAGTACACAGCAGGCCTGACTCCTCTTTTACTGTGGTGTCTGCAAGAGTGGATTTATTGATGGGGGTTTGTATGGAGCAGCCCTTTGAGCAGTCATGCTTGACCTAACGAGGACGTTGAACTCCCCTTTCACTATATAGAGGTGGGTCCGTTGAGGATTTCTACAGAACTTTCAGGAGGCCCTTACTGGCTGTAATCTGCCATCGGGATCGTCGGGATCGGCACTCTGGTCAGCAGTACTTGATGGCACAATCCAAGTGGATTGTTTCCAGGTCCTAGATTTACAAGCTGTTGTATATCTGATAGAGGGGGTAGGTAGAAAAATGCTCAATGGAATGAGGACCAGGAGAAGTGTGATCCATTGAACCGTCCAGACCTCCCTGCATCAGACACTGTTACTGTACCAGCACAGTGGATCAGTCCCTTTAAAACCACTGTAACTAATGCACGGTGTCATTAATCTGTAACTTGCTGCAGTTAGATTCAGACTGCTTAATAAATTGCTATGTGTTTGTTTTGCAGAAGTGCCTTGTCAAAGTGGTTGGGGGGGGGTTTAGGGTTAGAAATTTTGGAATCTAACCCAGGGTGCGACTCCCACTTGTCTGCTTTGATCGCTCGTTCATACAGCCGCTTCTGATTTAATTCCATTTCATTGGAAGTGGCAATCATTTCAGTGCTGTTTCTGACTTGCTAATTGCTGCCGATCGTTCCAGGGTTCTTTTGGTAGAGATGGACAGGTCTTAAAACCAAGTGGACAGGTTTGTCTTGGAGTGAGGCTTTCTGACTCCTCGTTGTAAAATGCAGAAGGATCTAAATTGGCAGCGTCTCCGCAATGAGCCGGGACGAGACACAAGCGCTGTGCAATGCAAGCATGCCAAAGACAAAAAACCTGCATCGCCTTGCTTGAAACAGACATTGATTCAGAACACATCAAATCAATGTAATGCAGAACCGTGGATAGTTTTGTATATGAAACAACATATGTGTGATATCTCAAGGTTCCCTCATGTTAACCGTATTCCTGTTTATTTTGCTCAGAATCGTTTAGTATCATTAGCTTTTCATCTCCAGCACTGTCTAAGAAATAGCTGTGTATTCCAAATTCTTGTATACAGAGTAGAAGCAAAGAACCATCAGATCTCCAGCAGAATAAGAGACCAGGGATACAGCTGCTGGGGCTAATAGGCAAGCTTGCCTTTTTTAAGACTATATTTTATGGCAATGTTAGCACACTTTAATAAGGCGAACAAAGTTCTCCACATATTATGACGAAACAGGGTTTACCTGTGGTGATCACTGTGCACAAAAACACTGTCGCTGATGCCTTATTTTGTATGTGCAGCTGTCTAGTAATAAACCGCAAACCATTGTTCCATCAACCTGCAGGGTTAAGTGCTGATCAGAGAAGATCCAGGATGGTATATATCACCCTATTTATCATGTGACAGGCGTGCTGTAATAAGAGGAAACAACTGGAGCCTAAACAAGGTGCAGATTAAAGCTTCCATCCTGCTGAGGCTGCATGCTGCTCAAAGACAGTTTATTGCTAATCGACCCCCAAAATTGCAGAGACAGCCTGCTTGCCAAGGTTTTAAAAGCAGTTCCCTCATCGCTATAACAATAATATAAGTGCTTCTTTCAAAGTCACATTGATCTCTGGGGCTGTCTGCGCTCTCCAGGGCAGAGGGTTGAGGCCATGCTTCCCATTCAGTGTGCCCTCTGGACTGGCTGCTTCGGAAGTGGGATGGTGGAACAATGGGAGTCCGTATGTAGGGAGGGCGGATTCCATCACCTGAGCGCTTGATTGTACCAGGGTGCTCATGCGGTGAAACGCTGCTTGCAGCACACCGATTGTCTGACCAGAGCACTGGTTTTCAATAGCTTTTCTGTAAGGGAACTTTTCCCTTTTCAAATCTCTAATTCCTCGGAGGTGCATTCAACAAGGGCCCCTTTGGCTCCCACACACTTGGTTACAAACATCTAGGCAGTAGGTACATAAACTAAAATGTTTTTCAGATATATATATAATTTTTTTTTAACCATTTATATAAATTGGTTCCTTCCTTCCCTAGAACAAAGGGTTTACGTTTGGTGTTCAAGAGGCCATGGCGTGCTTTTCAGCCCCTGTTCTTCATACGCTTGCATTTTGGATTCGTTGTGTTTCTCTTTCCTTCTATTCCATTGATAGCTGGACCTTGACCAGTGAAAAGAAACTCAGAGTCCAGCCAAAACGGCGAGTAGCGGGAGAGCTGGAAAATTCAGCTCTCTCCCCTAGTGATACTGAAACTGGGACTGAAGACACCACTATCCTAGCCAGCCACTGGGTCTAGAAAAGATTTCTGCTATTTAATACTTGCAGATGCAGCTTCTACCCTCTAAACCAGCACTCTGTTTGGTTTTAACTAAACCCATTGCAGTACAAATAGGATTCTGGTTGTTTAAAGGCTTTTAGAATTGCTCAGGCTTTGTCTAGAACTTTGGGTACAACAAACCCGTGCTTTCATTGCAAACGTCTTCTCTAATCTGGCATTGGTGTCAAATACCAATGAAAAAATAAACAGAAATAGGACATTTTATGTAGTATGAAAGGTAAACGATAGACCGATCTTTGACCGCAGCCACAGGTCGCAACAAGCACTAAGACAGAGACGTCCAACTGCACACCCCATAATATCCAGGGAAGTCCTTTTTCACGTTCTGTGTTAAACTTCGGTGGTTGTAGAGGGATGTGCCGAGCCCCTGTGTTAATGAGCTGAGCTGCTGTGCTTTTATTCTTTTGTAATTAGTCCCATTCCTAAAGTAGAACTCATTAGAAATGCAATGCCCAAGTGTAATTAGCTGTAATAGGACACAGTAACTTGCGACTATACATCACTACTTATCTGGGGGAAAAAACATTTCAGCTGACGTTTTGACAGGTCTTGAAAAATAAATTATACATGTGCCAGATTTTGCCCTGTTTATTTTTTTTCATTTTAATACATATTTATACAAAGTAATTTTTTTCACTGGCGAAAAAAAAAACCCCAGACTGGATCTGCAGTGCTGATGGGGGTGGAAGGGGAGCATTGGCACTGCTGCCACTCTGTCATCACTCACCCTCGTGCCCCATACCTGTTATTTCAAAATGACAAATGTAAACCTTGAGAACTTGGCCACGTAGCACATTGAAAGATAATGGAATTTCCACTGACTGGAGAAACCAATAGCAACTCGGCAGTAAAGGCTGAAGGCTACGAAAAGAAAAAAAAAACAGCGAGCCATTTATATATCCTTTCTGATATTCATGAAATATCTTTTTTTTTAATAAAGCTAGGTATCCCTATTCTTGACATGTCCAGCTAGCAGGCTTGAGTAACACAAATGAACATACACACTAATACAGTAAATCACGGACTTACATCGACATGGAAATCCAACTAGAAAATCCTGCCATCCTTGGAGTGCCATCTGTAATGCATACAAGCCTATTGACAGTGTTATGGCAGGTGTTTCTGCTTTTGTCAGTCACCTGTATACACACACATAAGCATTTATTTAAATAACTAGGTGAGTACACAGATCACTCCTAGACATACATGCACACATACATGGATACACAGGCACACACTCGGAGAGCTGTTTTATTGCTTCTCGTCTGCTGCTGGAATTGCTTCCTCCCTCGAGTGAGCCTGCTGAAGCCGGCTTTATTGTGTTAACCTATTTGTGTGTCAAGAGCTTGTGTGCCGCTCTTTATCTGTGTTTGCATTTGGTCGGTGAGGGAGGGAGGAAAGAAAGAGGGACCGGAGTGAGAATGGATGGCTGGTCACCTCTCGGCATTCGCAGGGCTAATGACTGGTTGCTAAGCGATTTTTGCATCCACAGTAATCACTTTTTATCTCTCAAAGATGTCATGTATAATTATAAGCCTGCTGCCGTCTTTTGAAATCTGCCTAATGGGGGTTTTAATTTATTTGGGTGATAGAAAAGAAAGAGAGAGAGAAGGGAGGGTTGCTACATTACAGTCCCATGCAGGGTTTGTTTTTTTTTTGAGTTTATTCCCAGGGAGGCTGCAGGCTGATTGCTTTTGGAAGCTGCATTATCTGACTTCGCTGGGTTGGCAGCGACAGAGGTCATTCCGGATTATTCCATGGAGCAAAGTCATTTTCTCTTGGAAAAGCTGGATTTCCTTGCAGCCCAGGCAGAGATAGCGAGATCATTAAATGCAGTTCTCGCCGTCTGTATGTCCTGTGGGGGCCTGTGCCCGCCCCTTTGGGCTTGTTCTTGGTTTTATTAACATTTTTATTGAGTTGGTGACCCTCTGCAGTGTAGCAAACCCATTCTGAGAGTAAAACTGTTCTTGAGTACAGGGGTAGAAAGAAGTTTCCCATTGCATAGCAGTTTGATCCATTCCTGTAAGCTGAATGCGTTATAGTATATAAGCAATAGGCTCATAGTAACACCTGGAATGGCTGTTCGATCCCCAAGTAGGATAAAAATTAGCATTTACGGAGAGAAATTGAGTTCAAGCCAGCCCCTCCGTCCACTCCCAACCCCCAAAAAAAATACACTGAATAGTGCAGCCAGCTGCCATTTATCTGAAACTTAATTTTCTATTCGACAATCTGGAGAAATGATTTACCCTGCTAATATTAAACTAATCCAGTCCGCTGTATGGTTCGGCTTCATAAACTATTCATGCCCTATTATGAATGCAATCTTTAATTGGTTTTCTTTCTTTTTTTTTCCTTTATGATATTTAAACAAAATCTTCTTTCTACAGCATGTAATGTGTGTTTATTATTTTGTTACTGGGCTACATTTTGAATCGGCTGTGCAGAAACAGTAGCTGTGTGTTGTCATGGGGGAAGTGTACTGCTGGGGCTGCACAGACCGATTTATTCGGATCCAGCTCTCCAAAGCTGAGGGTCGCTGGTGTTGACTGGGCTAATTTACCATTCCAAGTGAAATAGCTGAAGAAACAGATGCTTGGGTTTGTGCGGGTTGCTGTTCTCCACAGTCTCTAAGAAAAGCAGCAATTGTCACAAATCTAAGCAGGTGTTTCTTCACTTTGAATGGTAAATTAGCTCAATCAACACCCATGACCCTCGCCTAATTGTCATCACTAGATTTCTCAATTCCAATAACATGCAGAATATTATCAAAAAATCTACCTGTAGAATGTGTGTGTTGTTTCTGGAACCATCTCCTAAAACCATAGTCTGTATGCATCTGGTGTGGCTGCTACATCTCTGAAACACGACTCCTGAAAAGCCTTACAGATTTCACTAAACGTTCCTGTTATTACAGTAGGTAGCTGGGGCGCTCTCTTGGAAACCACTTTCTGGAACTCCAGGCTCTGTCCCAGGCTAAATTCATTGCAACTCACAAGACCCACGCCCAGACGCGCGCAGAGAGATGATTCAGCTTTTTATTTTCCTGTCCCCTGGTGCTGTGTTCCTTTTAGTGCCTCATCTCCTGCCTGGAGCTTGTCCTTCTTCCAGAGGAAAAGGGGTGAACCAAGCTCTTTATGGTGCCTTGTAAGCAAACTCCCAACGAGGGAGAGGTAATGGCCTGGAACTGACAAGGATCCACTGGGAGTTTTTCTTTTTTTCTTTTAACAGCAGCAGCAGTACAGATTTCTCTTCAGAGACCGAGATAGAGAGTGAGAGCCCAGGAGCAAGAGCTTCGTTCTATCTGCATGAAAAACAAAATAAAACAAAACAACAAAAAAAGACGCCCAGACTGAGAGACTCGTCATAACAGAGGAGATGGAGGCATGATGTTCGTTCTCTGGGGATCTTATAAGACTGAGCCTCCTAGGGGCAATAGACAGGAAGAGAGAGAGTGTGTGCGAGTGAGCACACAGTGGAAGACAAATACGTTTCCTTTAACATGTCTTGAAAGCCACACACAAGATTTTCATTCTGATTTAGTTTAAATGAATACTAAGTTCTGTAATTTATCGGAAGACTTGTAGCCTGTCATAATGTTGGTGATTAACTTGTTTTGGCCATGCGTGAAGCCTTCATTTTCAAAATTATGCAAACGACTGACAATCATTTGCAAGTTCTCTAGACTTTCTAGTGAGGAGTCATTTGGATTTACGAGTGCCACCTGGCTCAGTCTGTCAGCCATAGGCAGGTAGTCCTGATAAACAGGTGGCCATTGACCCTCTTTATTCAAACAAGTGCATTTTCATAAAACAAAGTTCTAAATGACTGCTTGCATGTTGTGAGGTTTGATACACCTGGAACTTTAATGCAAAACAGCCCTAGTCCTATTGACTTAAAGCTCTGCAAAAGCAAGGTCCGAAAAGGGTTCCTACAGCTTTGACCGTGATTTGTTAAATGGTTTTGCATTGAGCCTTCTGTCAAAATGATGGCTCAGAGCCGTAAGATTGGATTTAATCCAGGATCAAGTGAGCGATTAACATGGCGAGGAGAGGAACAGTGCACAGCAGGGCAATGGATCCTGGCTGTGTTGTCCTTATTGTAGCAGGACTCAACCTGCTTAAAAATGGCTAATATTAAAAATCTAATCTGTCACAAGTGGTGTTCAAGGGCTGGATACTGCTAGCAATCTGCATGTGACTGAGCTTACTTTTTACTTGATACTCTCTGAGCCTGTACTGTACAGCTCCTCTCGATCAGCCCACATCCAGAGCAGGGACACCTCAGGATAAACACCGAAACAGAAGGAGCTGCATGAGAGATCCCAGCCTCCCTGGAACTGAATAAGGGGGGCAACCTCCAGCATAACGAGTTCATAGATACAGCAGCGCAACAAGGAAAATGCACCTCAATATTGAGATCACCCATGTTTTTAAAATTGCAACTTCACAATTGTACAAACCCATTTTCTTCTACAACCCTCCCAGAACCAAGCTAGATTATTTATAATGTTCCCCCTACCCCCCCCCCACGCACACACCCACTTAACTTTAAAGAATACAGCCCTTGAGCTTTATATTGTGGAGCTGTCTTCTGACCTCCAATCACCTTGACCAAGCATCCTCTGCCAATGGCAACACAATACCCCCTGACCCAGTGTCCCTGTACGAAGCTGCTTGATAACCAGATGTCTGCCATCCGATACAGCCTGTCACGGCCAACAATCAATCTGGGGATTGATACGTTTTTATTTTCTTGTGGTGTGACCCAGGAATCTGTGTGTTTTCTGCAGCAACCTGCATTTAAAATACAATTCCTCTGAGCACCCAGGAACTGTACAGTTCACTGTGCTCACCACCCCCTTGGTTTTGTAAGAGACTGTCCATTGCCTCCAGGGTGGCTGGCAGATGCCTGTGTGAAAGTCATGGGCATTGTTTTATCTCTAAAACACCTGGTCTATAGGTTAAATGTGTAATTCATTAGTTTTAGCCACAATTTTCTCAGTCTGAGAAGAATGGCCCTTTAATATGGATATTTAAAATGCTTTTGTAATGTGCTTCAACATTGATCACGATTAGAACTCTGGATTGGGAGCCAGGCAATGCCCACTGGGAAATTGCTTTTTTTTCTGCTATTTTGTCTCTTAATTCCTCTTTACCATTGTACATCAGAATGTAACCAGTTCTGAAAGGTCTTGGGAAGGGCGCGCAACGTTTACATGAAACCATACTGTAGTAGAAACAAAACACCGAGAGTGCTGTGCCTGGATATCATTGACCTTGACAGCCTGGGTGCCTGCTGACCTTGCATTCACCCTGTTTACCATAGGCCCGACTTGAACTAGATAGGCCAGCGACCTGGGTTTAGAGAAAATACAAACAACATTTTTAAATAATATTATTGTGAAGGCAGAGCCACGTACTGCAGAGGTCGAAACGGCACCAAACTGGGATATTTCCGCTGTCCTGAATTACACCCGCCACAGAAAAATAAACCTCATTTAAGAGACCATCTGTGTGTTTTTTTTTTTTAATTTTTTTAGTTAGGCTTTTTTTTTTTTAATGAAACAATAACATTGTGCTATTCTGCCCTGAGAGTGTGTGTCTGCATTCCTGTATGTTGGAGAGTTTGATTGCTAGTATGAAACATCCAGGTCTGAATGTGAGATTGACTGCGGTATCGATTTCATAAAGGAGTAATGCTTATTTAAATAGCTGAACCTAAGAGGCATAATCTCACTTTTTCTCCTCCTATTTTCCTTTACAGTGGCACAAAGACCGCTGTCTGGGTTAATGGCGCAGTTTGTTAAATAGGTCTGTTACTGCAAAGTATTGCTAATAGACACCGAACGGTTGTCTGTTCGTTGAATGTATTTATTTCTATTGTCACAGTAGCACGCGCGTATCGTTTGAACGTTGCTTCCGTTACCTTCCAGGAGTTTTCCTTTTGCGCGGAGTTCTGTACTTGTGGGCGACAGATGTCAGCATTTTGTTTCTTGAAGTCGTTACGCAGCAAGATTATTATCAACATTTGACACTCCAATGTGCTGTAAACTAACGATGCAGGAACTAACTCTGCTCCAGAGGGGTTTGCCCTGAGCCTGACCCTGGCCGATTATTAGGGAAGGATGAACGCTGTCTGCAATTGCAACCGAGTTGCCATGCTCAATAGACGGCTCCATCTGTCCCCTGCTGTCTGCTGGTTTGCTGGGGTGGTGTGTGTGTCTAATCTGGGAGCTGTGAAAAGCTGGGAGCTGGAGCGAGTCTGTTTTGGAGTGGGGGGTTATTCTTGAGGCCAAAGTTAAAGTTTGTCAAGGCGAGAAAGGGGGGCGGTGGGGGTGAGAGGCAGTCTTTGTGTTTGTTCACAGGCTCCAGGGCTAAAGGGTCACCCCTGTCCCCAAACAAACGCAGCTCTGAGTGAGGCCGGAGTCACTCCCAGAGAGAGGAGCTTGGTTACTGAGTCATTTATCTGCCAGTCTATTCAGAAAGCTGCTTTCTATTCATCAAACTGTCTAACTGGCTTTTCTCTGTCTGTCTTTTAAAGGGAGGTGTTTCTTAGCATTAAAGACATTAACAGAATACTCCGGCATTACTCCGGGATGAAAACAATCTATTTTATGAAGTCTTCTTTATTATAATTATACGCGCTGAATGCATAGGAATATCCAGTACTATGACATGTTTTCAAGTTATTATTAAAGTACTGCTAGTTTTTTTTTTTTTTTAAACTGCGTTTTTCTTTTGGACAGTATAAACAGTGTCCTATGAAACCCCAAAGGAAAAAAAAAACACTGAGACAAAGCATCGCCCTTCTCGACCTCTGTCTCAGTGCGGCAGCTGGATAGAGAATTGTACCCCGACCCAATGTTTGTTTGTGGGTATTTTTTTTGGGGGGGGGGGGGATGTTGACAAAGTGAAATAGCTTGTGATTCCGGATTGACCTAGACGTGTCCCAGATCGTTTTAATGTTGTCAGCTGAAAGTATAAGTAATATTCCAATTGCTGAAACACTTTAGCTGCTTGGAGTTAATGCTGCATACAGAGCCGGCGCTGGGGTCCGTTAAACCCAGCCGTGAGTTTCAGCTTGTGGGGGTGGGGCAACAATGACTGTGGAAGGGCTGCCGTTTAATACTTTGTAGCAAAATGCAGATCCCAGTACCTTGGGAAGACTAGGATCAGAGGCGGAATGTCTTGAGAGAGGGAGCCACCAGCAAAGGTATGGTTGTGAGGGACACGTTCTGCATGGCTTTGTTGTTCTGCTGCGTTTCTCATGGCATGGAACAGATTCAGGTGTACTCTCTATACTGGATGTACTTTTCTTTTACTAATTCTCCCAGATACTGCTCAAGTTGGAGAGGTAATTTATCCAGGGAATGTGATGGTGACAGCTCATACAAAGATATCTCGGTGTGCCTATTGCACAAACTGCTGTCCTTTTACCTGCCACTTAATGATGTGCCCTATGACAACTAGTCAGCACGCAAGTTGATTTCTTTCACTGGACTTGAATGGATTTGGGTGGCAGACTGATTTATTGAAGGAGAGTGAGTTAGTCCGTTGAGGATTACAGCTGTCTTTTCGAATTTGGACTGTGCTCTTGAAATCCTTAAGAGAAATTACTTGCAGGAGTTTACAGTGGTTAGCAATGGTTAAAGCTTGTTCTTAAAGCACAGTTTGAAACGTGCCTCTCCCTGGACCTAACCCCAAGGCCCCACTGCCTCCCAGTCCATCGGTTCTATACGTTGGGCAACACTGTCTCCCAGTCCATCTAACTGTTAGGCCCCATTCCCTCCCAGTCCCTGTACTGTCAACACCAGGCTGCACTGCCTCCCAGTCCCTCAGCACTGACTACACTACTGTCTTAAATCTGAACATTCTCGGCATTGTTATCTCCTATTCTAAACAGCCCTCAACTATCTCTCCCGTCCAGCAGCTAATTCCTGACCAGCTTGGCGAGGAGCTGGCTCTTTATCGAGGAGCCACAGCACTGAAGCCCCCGGCTGGGTGAAGTAAGGGCATGTCATCTTTGTGTGTCTCTCCCAGCTAGCGCCGGGGCCCTCTGTGCTTCCTGTGCAATTAAGATGATTTAAACGGGCATTACTGTCCTCTGCTAAATAACAGAGCTGGAGAGCTATATTCAACGCACGCAGGTATCGCCCTAAAGAGCCAGTGAGAAATCTGCACAGCCCAGACAGCCATGCTTCATTCGAAAGCAGACCTCAATGAGGGGAAAAAATTGCAGTGACAGCACAATGAATAAATTGAATAGGCTCCCACAGTAAATTGTCTATCGCTTGTGACAAATGATCTGATTGGAGTAAGCAGGCTTCAGACGTTTACATCCCAATAGAGCAGAGAAAAAGCGACCTATCTTGCTGCTGCTTAGCATGTGCACATGTATTTAATTCGGTATGGAAGTCAAGGTATTTCCGCGGTGCAGAGCTGGCGAGTTGCAGCATCTCCTTTTCAGGAATGCTCAAGCGGTTTGCTCAGTCCTAGCTGGAGGGCACTGTATGTTCGATAACACTGCATTCGGTCAGGTGGCTGTGGTAGGTGTAATTAATCAGCTAGAATAAAATGCTATTGTCTGTAGTCATATAGCATTTCTTGTAATATTAAACCGCTTGGTTGTAGATGGATCCAAGTCTAGTTCTCCTGCTGCAATTTGTATTCTCAGATTTATACAGGTTGGATAGAGAGTGCCTGGGGTGCTTATTATTTAGAAGCCTTTTCTGGGCATGTCACACTGCAGTCATTTTGAATGCAGCATTTTGCTTATATTCAGCTGTGATGCCAATTATGCAAACTATTAAGAATTAACCAGCACAGTCTTTTATTATTTAATCCAAAAGTAATAGATTCCAGTGAATAATGCATGAGCAAAGCTTTATAGATGAAACTGGAATTGGTGTCTGTCAAATGTCAGCCCTAGTCTCAATAGTGTGAGCTCAGCAGAGGAGAATGGTTCGAGTTCTGTTTTCATTATTTCAGTAAGACTTGATTTCCAGGGGATGTAGGAGTCTGATGTGGACCTGTGAAGATAAGAAGTGAAGCCCACGCTTTTCTGATGCTTTTCTGATGATGAATGGCAGCCCAAACGTTGGTCTACTGTCTCGGTAAAAGAAACAAGGGGAACTAACTATTTTATTAGAATGGCAATGATGCCCTTTGAATTAACCAGCTTCACACACCTCCTTAATGTCTCTGTTCAGCAACACTGGAGAAAGCTCCCACTGGGTCAGGTTTGTGGAAAGCTTGTTCCAGACTTCTTAAAGAAGCCTCTGTGTGCACGGCAGCAGCTTTGTGACTAGTTTCATTTTGAGACTGTGCGGTGAAGCCTGGGCCACAGTGGAAGCAGACTGACTGTAAAGGTGTGTGACTTGAAGTAAAGTGAGAAGGTCGTTACGAGGGGGGTTTGACAGCGAGGACTGAAAGTGCCGTTTTGATACATGAAGTTATGAAAGTGAATGCAGACACTGAAGCCATGACGTCTGTATATCTAGAGGCATTACCAATGAGGCCGAACACAAGCCATCGAAGTCACTTTAATTCACTTTAAAGATACTTGGGAAGTAAACGCTGAATAATAGACTTAATTGCAATATTGATGGTAACATTAAAAATAAATTCATAATTTAAAAAAGAGTAGTTTCTAGTATGCCAAGGACTTCAGAAGAGTTTTGGTTACTCATTAAATCTCTTCCTTTGCTTGACAGCTCCTTGAAACAGCATTGCATTTCCCTGAAGTTTCAGATTGTGCTTATTAGGGCACTTCTATAAAAATGCCCCTTTAATTTCTAGCCATAAAACTCAGTTTGCATTATTAAAATTCAAAAGCCGAGGGGAGCAGGAATTAAAAGTTTAAGCCCCTTTTGGTTTTCTTTAAGCCCTGATTACCTTCAGTGCACCCTGACTAATCCCTGGCCTGTGATGTGGACACTATCTCAAAAGTGAGAGAAGAATCACAACCTCACCCAGACAACCCCCCGCCCCCCCAACGAACAGGATCACATGGAGCAGAGGTGAAGAAAATGACCATCCTGCTCTCGCACGCTAATGTAATCTCTAACTGGATCTTCAAACAGAAAAAAAGCACAGATAGAATTGCTTTTTAGATTAACATTTAATTATTAACAGGAACCCAGTTGAAAGGCCTGGGGGTCATGTGTGTGTGTGTGAGAGAGAATTAAAGCCATTTCACTATGCATTAGGCAGGGCCAATGGAGACATTTCCGAGCGTGGAGAGAGAGTGAAACAGAGGGTTGAGAGTCGAAGGTCGTTTGCCACTACAACAGCAGCATGCCATGTTTTATTACTGCCTTCGGCAAGGTGTCAGGAGAAAGGTTGCTTTTTTTTCCCCCCATTACATTTGCTGTGCCGGAATTCATAGAATGAGGCTGCTTACCATTTCTGATCAAAATATGCCAACTTCCATCTGCAGGTGTGAATTACTGAGTCCCCCGTGCTCCCTGGCTGTGCCTGTGTAAAGAAAATGCAGGGTGAGGCCAAAGGGAAGGCGGGGGCAACGAACCCAAACAACACTCCTTGAAACAGGCTAGGAAAAGACACCGAATACTACAGATAAAAAGGGATTGGATGTCTCAAAAAGGACAAGGCACACCTTTGTTCTCTAATCTAAGCCCTCGGTGCAATTCATTGATAAGTCCCGCTTTTCTGAAACCGAGTGGAAAGCCTTTGCAGTCCGACTGGCTGTGATTGTTATGGCAGTTGTATCAGGTGTATTTCTTTATTTCTGTAGTTTGTGAGTCAATCTGAGTTTTTGGTTTGTTAATTCTGGATAGCGGATGTCATGTTTTGTTAAGGGGAGGCTTCCTGAATCCCTGACCCAGCTCTGAAGCAAATGTGATCTGTTGGAGACCTACAAGTTCGCTTTCAAGTTTGCACTGACTGAGGCACTGAAAGATTTTGAAAGGTGTTTCAAAGATGCGCTTTTCCCTTTGATTGCCCCCATGTAACTGCACCTTGTACTCTGTCAGCAATGTGACCCTGTTATCTTTTAATGTAAGCCCAAGCCTGGGGAATTAACATTGCTCCCAGATAAAAACCAATCAACACAAGGCTCTATAATTAGACACCATCAGGCTAAAACTTTGGGGGAAAATGATTGGCCTGTCAGGGAGCCTTATCAAAATCCTTGGGAATGAAAAGATCAATGGAGGGACGCAGCGCGTTATCTCCTTGCAGAAACCTTCGCAGGGCGAGAGCTCCCAGATAAGAGGGCCTTATCAGCCGGCCGTGTCCCGGAAAGTGCAAACGATTTTGTGTCATTGTGGCTCGAGACGGTGTGCTTTTTTTTATTAAAAGACACCAAGACCTTGCAGGTATAAATAGAGACTAGAGATCTCCGATTGGGCCTGGGAAATGAGGTTAATGAAATGAATCATGGAAATCAGCAGTGAAGAAAAAAAAGAAGTCCGTCGGCCATTGAAAGAACTGTGTGTACTGGAATGACTGGAGCGTGTCTGGAGCCTGTGTGGTCAAGTGATCCAAGACAGCAAGAGAAGGGGAACTCGTAGCTCAGCTACAGACACTGTGAACTCTTTCACCCTCCAGACTCTCATGCACTGCTTTTACAGTGCAAGACCCTTTTATGTTATATATACCTTCACGCCATGTCACCCCAGAGCCCTGTACAAAGTTAAAAACTAAACAAGAGAGCTCATATGTACAGCGCACTCCAGCTACCACCAATTACATAAAAGCGCATTCGAAAAAGTATCTCTTCAATTTCGACTTAAAAGAATCCAATGTTTCATAAAAGCTCTGGCTCCAGTTGATTTTTTAAGATCTCAAAGATCGAACAGAAATATACAGAGATAGGATGGCCCTAATCCATGAAGGGTTTTCCAAGTTATTACGGCAACTTTTAAAATCAATTCGGTAGCTCACAAGTTTGAATGCATTTCTTAACACTATTTCGCAGCCCTGTCGGCGTCTACCGTACATGAAGCTGTGTTGACAAATGTGAGCAACAGTACAATATTTGGCATCTTCCTTAATCTTTTTATATCTTTATATATATATATATATATTATATATATATATATATATATAGTGTGTGTGTGTGTGTATATATATATATATATATATATATATATATATATATATATATAAATAAATAAATGAATGTTTGAAGGACACATTCCTTGTGTACTTCCCTGTAACCTACCTGCTTTTCAAGGGGAGGGGGGAGGGGGAGGACTTGTGAAGGAATGAAGATTCTTGGGTATCTATTTCATAGATTCATAGATAGCACTGGAGTGAGGGGGGAGTGCAGATCAGTCTTGCCTCGGAGACGGCGCAGAAGCGGAGAGACCGAGACTGAGGGGAGGGAGGGAGGGGGTATTTAATTGACTATAGCATGTTAAAGAAAATACCTGGTAGATTTTAAGCGGATCTGCTCAAATAGTCGCTTGTCAGATTAGAAAAAAAATAGATTGCAATGTTCCCTGGAGTGCCAGCTGGGAATATATGCCAGCGTGGTACATGAAGTGAGGACCTGTCTATACCAGACAGATTAGAATGTCTCTAATGAGACCCAGAGATCCGGGATTCCATAACTCATGTTCCTTCAGTATGGAAGAGGAAGCTGCTGATGGGGAAGTGTGGGCTATTGTCTGGGCGTCTGTCTATCTGAACAATCACAACAGTGTATGTATCCAAACCCAGTTACACCTACTCCAGCATATTGAGTTGTATTGAGCATGCAATGTGTAGTTAGTTAATACAGGACCTTTATTTTCCTTTTCATTGTGTTCTTTTATCTAAAGTGAAAATCCGCTGCCTGCCCGCTGTTCTGGTAGATACAGTTTGGTTAATTGTGCATTATTGATTTCTGCACTGTATTTATCGCTTCCTGATACCAGTCACTGCTCTCCGCCTGGTGACTGATCGGTTTCTTTTGAAACGTCTGCAATTTCTTGAATGCGTGCGACACAGTGCTCAGTTAGTTGCCCAGGTGCATGCGTTCTGTTACTTTGTATAGCGCGTGTGTTGGTGAGGGGTTGGGTTCTTAACCTCCCAGTATTCTTTGGGGACAACCCATTCCTTTCCCCGTGCTTGTGAAAGGGGATCTACCTACCTAGCAGAGAAGGGGGCACCCCACTGAGCTTGCCCAGCAGGAGGCTCCATTAATCGGTGCTGCTGGTGAGAGGGGCTGGGACACGGGGCTCCTGTGGAGCAGTTTGTTCTTGTAGTGCACAGCAGGGTGAAAAAAGAAAGGAGAAGCAGGAGAAGATTGAGCTAAATTGGATCAGGCTGATTGGAATTAGTTGGAATGCAGACAGATCTAGCAAAGCTAATGTGGTGCCACTGAGCTGGACTTCAGCCAAGTGTCCAACACTGTCCTAGTGTCCCAGGTGTCCTACACTGTGTCTGTGTGTTGCTGAACCCTTTCAAAACTGCAATAAGAACCCTCCTTTGCATTTTCCGAAGCTGAGTATTTTGATCATGTAAAAGTTCTAAAAAAATCAAACAAGCCTAGCAGTAATGATACAGAAAAGACTAATTTTTCTATCTTGGCAAAAATGTTGATAGGCTTGAGCAACACAGAAATGTGTCTTTTTGTGTGTGTGTGTGTGTGTGTGTTTGGTGCACTTGGTACTGCATTTCTACTGTGTTTCATCTGTAAGCAAGTGGGAAGCTGGTTTCAAGAATTTTCGAAGTAATTTTAGCTGTTGTCTCTCATTGATCCCAACACGTCTTGCCTGGCTTCGTTTTCTTTTATAAGCACAGCATTGACTCATTCCTCAATGCCAGGAAAAAGCAGTTGCCTGATGTGTGTAAATGTAAAAAGCAAGCACCACAGGGACAGAACAGACTATTGTTTGTTTTCATGCCTTTATCCCTGTCCAAGCATATCTCCAGAAGATTATCTGCGTGACCCGTACTGAACAATTCGGTCACTCTTTACAATCCGAGACAGAGGCATTGCGATTTGTAAAGCCCAAGGTCAGCTGCTTGTTTGGGAGTTTGTGTTTTGCATTTCTCTTGTGGAATGCACACTGCCTTATGAAATGAAGCCCCTCACCCCTCCATGTACTTTTAATGAAGACAAAACAATGGAATATTTACAGTACCCCTCCACACAGTCATTTACAGCAGGGCTGTGGATGGCGCTTGTGCTATATATGGCTCATTGAGCTCCACAATATTTAAGTGGTTTAGCATCCCATTTCAAGATGATGACATTTTTAAAGAGGAGTACAAGTATACTTGGTTGCCATTGCTGGATGATACATTGAAAACGTTTAGCCCACATACTGACATCATGTCTTAATCCAGAAAGACCTAATCTTTCACATTGTTTGCTACTATATTTAGTCTTTTTATTTTTAATCAACCTAACCTGTTTAAGGTTACAGTCTGAAACGTTCCCATTTGATTCAGTCTGGTGGTGATTGTCTCTTTTAAGAGCACGCTGGTCTTCAGCAAAGCTCTTTTAGCTCTGATTTATTGATGTTTTGTGGGCTCTTTAAAACTGCTGCGCTGTCACTATCATTTGCACAAAACCTGGCTCTGAAGGTAGGTGTTTGTAGATATGATATTTTTAGTTGCTTTGCCAAAAATGCTTGAACAACAGTCAACACATGGAATATGGCTTGAACCAACTGATCAATTTTGTATCATAAAACAATTTGGCATGTTCGTAAACTTGTGTTGCACTGCAGAGAGCAGTAAATATTACTCAAGAACACAATAAGCCACAATGTCAGGGCCGCAGAGTAATGTGGACGAGTTGTATTATTTTTATTATTATTATCGATTTCACGAGTTGGAATGAAGGTAATGTACCTCACTGAGTCGAAGTCTAATTTTAACAGCAAGGTCCCGCTGGAGGAAAGTTCAGCTGCGAGCGTGAAGCTAAAATAAAAAATAGAAACATCAATGCTAACGGTCTTAGTTGTGAGAATTATTGGTTTGTTCTTGCTGGTTTTGCAGTATTGAAAGCTTCTTTCTCCCATTGTAATGCTCCTATAAATGGACGAGTGACAAATGCAGTTCTAAACAAATAATTTAACAAGACAAGGCAGGGGCTGATCCTGTGGTGGGGGCGAGAGGATCGATCGATATGCCTATGGAGAGATACGACATGCATTACAGCCCACGGTTTTGTCCTTGTCAGCAAACGCCAGCATTCTTTTTGCAAAGCTGATGATCTGTTATGTTTTTTCTTCCCTTGATAAGATTTCCTTATAATCTTTTTTGATCACTTTACCATCTAAAGAATAGGAAACCCCATGCACAGAATTGTCTGCCTTACATTGAACCACATTTTTAAATGGGTTCTGCAGTTTGAGGGAAGTTGTACATCCAAGCTCTCGTGTGTGTGTTTTGTATTCGCACATCCCTGCCCCATTGTATGCACCAGATATGGGACGGTTTGCTGTGACTGGGGGCTGGCAGTCTCAGCTCCTAATGGGGTCTTTCAAACACCCTGCATTCATCTGTCAGTGTGGGGGGATTAGCAGGGACAGACAGTGTCTTGTTAAAGGGTCACAGAATGGAAGGTTTGAGCAGGCTGATTGGATTAACTTGTTTAGACTTATAAAGAGCAGGCACGGTGGCTGGTTAAAGTGCAGGCTAGTACGTTCTGAAGCAGTCAGCAGGTTCCCACTCAATTAGGGACAGACAGCCCCTGTTTGAAGTCTGGCACTCAGTATCTCAGTAATAGAGAACATAGCATAAATATTTTGGCACAGTGCACTGCGCCACTAGGTGGACAAATATAGCAGCAGTTCTGTACTTTTTTTTTCATAGCACACAGCGCCATCAGGTGGTTTAATATTGTAAATGCACAAATGATCTTAAAGCGAAAGCCACAACTAGGTTTCTTCTACCTTCAAATACACAAATATATATGAATCACAAAAACAAATTCACATGCAAAAGACGGAGGCAGTATTTCGATGGAAACGATAGATTTAAGAGACGCGGTGTATAGATGGTTCGATACAGTATAGATGGGTAGATTAGACGGATGGCTGGACAACCAGAGATATCTGTCCCCAGTGATCTTTACTGCTCCACCAAAACTTCCTTTCAATCCTCCATAAACCCCGGCTGCTCCCATCTCAAGGTATTGATTTAGAGTTGCTCTGAGTTTGACCTCTGACCCTGGAGTTCAGAGGTGAGCAGAGTTTCGTTGTGCCTCTCCCGAAGCAGTAATTCCTTCTGTTTGGCTGGTGGGTGGGAACGCTCTTCCACACTACTCTGTGCCAGGTGTCCTGTTTCTCCCGTGCTGCTGTGTTGGGAGCTGGGATCCCATCTGCCACCACTGGGAGTTTGGGGTCTTTAATCTCAAACACGGCAAATCCATTTGATCCTGCTATTCAAACATTCAATCAAAAGATATTCATCTTCAGAAATAACAAACTACTTTTAGCACTAATGAAAAAAAAGAAAGAAAATACCATACACACAATAAATCAAAACACCAATTCAGAAATATTATTTTGCCACAGAGATATCAAGAGGATATTGCTTTTTGTAGCATGGAGTTCAGGAATGTACTGGCTTTTTGAGAATGCTTGAATATATAATCCTGAGCTTGCTGTGTTTGTCTTTTTGTCTGTATTTGTTAATCACAAACCCAGTGTTTTACTGTAGATGTCCATCAAAAAGCACTATATATATATATATATATATATATATATATATATATATATATATATATATATATATATATATAATAAACTCATAAACTGAAAATATCCAGGTAATCCTCGTATATCCAGATAATTTAATTTTAATTTAAAAGCCAAAGCTTTTCATTTTGCATGCTCCAAAAAAGGTGCTGGGGAATGGAGCCCCAAGTAGAGATGAGAAGTGACAAACATTACTCTCTGAAATGCGAATCATCATCCTTTTATTCTCTTAAAAGCAGTAATAGAAGAAAATTGGTTTTGAAAGTTGGAAGAAAAAAAAAAAAGTTCCATTCAGAGAGGATAATGCCTTTTCAGAATACATTTGCTGAAGAGAAGATGGAGAGTAACACAATTGTCTTTCGTCTGCAGTGTCGGGTAGACTGACAAGCGAGAGGAGGGGGTGCTGGGTTTTAAAAACTGCTCTTTTACAGGGTGCTTGTTTTGAAATTAGTTTCCTCAGAAAGAGGCTTTTAAGAAGAGAATGTAGGCTAAAAGCCTAATTAGATGAAAGTGCCTATAGGCATGCAGGATTTTTTTTTTGTTTAATCTCCTAAATAAAACCCTCTCATGGCACCTGTCTGGAATGCAATCTTTTCTCTCCCCTCTTCTCGTTAGAGGTGCAGTTCATGAAGTTGATCCAGCCAGCACTCCTCGTTTCATATTGCACCCCTTCAATCAAGATGTTCTTGTGACTGATGCATGAAAAGCAGGGTTGAAGAGATTCCTCATGGATGTTGTGGATTTGCCAGTATCATTTTTGAGTGGGGTGTTTGTTTGGATAGTTTGGCATAGACACACCAGTGGAGAGTGGGTGGCAGCAGTGCTCCGCATTAACGGTTCAGCTCTTAATTCTCTTAATTGACAGCTTTCAAAATTAAAACGCTCGGAAGGAAAATGAAATAATGGATCGGGGAGATTATTAGTCCCTTTTAAAAAATAAAATAATAAATAAATAATAATTAAAAAGACAATTGCTTGCGCACAGAAAGGAAATGGAAAATAAACTTGAATTGATGCAGTGTACATCACTGCTCTAGACAGTAGCGCTGACAGCCACAATGAAATATTTAGTTTTGCTCTTTGTTAAAGAATAGGTAGCGTGGCAAGTCTGGAAATTAAAATGTTTGATGGTGACGGGAGGTGACAGAGGAGCTGTGAGACACACAAACACGAAGCGCAGGCAACGAAAGCTGTTTATTTTTTTACTCTTCGCTGATGTGAACAGCTGTCTGGACCGGCTCTCAAAACTACATAGCCTTGCTGTTGCCTGCGCTGTCCTGCACACTCACTCACTTTTGGCTTCAATGGATTTTATTTGTATTATTAATTTCGGCTAGTAGTGTTGATTTTAATCGGATCAGACAGTAGCATCTTCCAACACTTTGTATTTAGCATTTTCAGTGAAGTTAATTATCTGTAATAAAATATTGTCTGCTTCCATTTTGCAACTGGTTAAAGGAGGCGGGGGTGAGGAACCGCACACTTGCTATTGATTGGTTTAAGACAGACACTGAAGAGAAATCTATAGAGGCTCTCCTTGGCTTTCTAATACCTTGGCTATTGGAAAATGTTTGCTATTTTAATCTGCTGTTTTATATCTATGAAAAATACAATAAAGGTGGTTATTGTTTTAGAAGAAACTCCTTAGCCCAGTAGACGGTCATTTAGCAAATTCAGCTGCCTGCATAATAATTCCAAATGCATCCCAACCTGGAGTCGCTACTGCAGTAACACAGTTGCTTCAGCAAATTTGCTTTGTTTGCTCTTTAATTACTTAATTAATTTTTTTTTTTAGTGTGTGTTTGTGAATTCCTCAGCCCGTGGTTTCCTTGCCCTTGTTGCAGTGCCCTGGAATAGGCAGGAGGGAGCTGAGGGGAGATTTATGGCTTGATGGGAGATTGATTAGAGCCATCAATGTCCCTGATGTATGCTTGGCACTCTGCTCAGCCCGCCCCCCCCTTCCTCTCTCTGCTGCCGAGTTCCACTCGCTGTCAGACAGGGGGCTGGAGTTGCCGCAGAAAGAGTGCTGTTTTAGCCGTTTCCATTCCCTGCACTCGATGGATAAAGTCATCAATCAAACTGGAAACACAACCCAGAAAGAACTAGCAAATTCAACAAGGGCCAGCATTGCTGTGACCTGTAAACAAGTGGATGGATGGATGGATGACACAGGAGAAGCCGTATTCATATTGGGTGCCTAACTTTAGACCTGGCTTGCACCATGCAAATTCAAATTGAGTGCCTTGCCAAAAGAGCTAAGAAGCTTTCAGGAAGTCTTTTATTACAGGTGTATTCAGAGGAAGGAGATTAATACTTTCAGTCCTGCATTATTTGGGCCATTTTGTACATATATTTTTTCCGCCACGTCAGACTGGGACCTCGGAGTCCCGTCAGGTTCCAATGTGATTTCCGACAGTATGCGCTAACATGCGGCACCAAGATAAAGTGGGACCTTGAGATCCGGCCAGGACTGAAAGGGTTAAGTGACCCTGCCAGCCTTTTTTTTTTTTTTTTTTTTAAGCCCATTCCTGCTTTTTACCTGGTAGTACTTGTAGTTTTGTTTATCTAAAGCTGTTCTTTCTGGTGAGAGTGGATTACAGAAAGCAATGTGTTTCTAGCCTGTGCTTCTCTACCCATGTGTTTGCGATGGACGCTGCTTTAACGCTGTTTTTTCCCCCTCTGTCTGTGTCCACAGATTCCTGTGTGGTGGCGCTCCCCTTGGTAGTAGACCCCACGCTCCACCATGTTGGCCTGTCTGCAGAGAAGACAGAACCCCCAGCCTCAGCACCTGGCCTGCCCCAGCAAGACGCTGGAGACTCCCCATACCACCAGCCGCAAATGTGAGTCAGGCAGTGGGAGGAGGGGTTGGGGGCACAGGGCTGTCTGCTTTGAGGGCCTCCATATATACACAGTGTAGACTTCTAATGACCGCTCAAGTGCAGCCACCCTGCATGTTCAGCCTTCATTTGATCCCTTATACATCGATTTGACATTTTTCACATATATTGTTGCAATGTCTGAAACGCAGTTAATAAAAATTTAAAAAAAGCAAGAGGCAGAAGTAGGTGGTGCTAAGGTGTTGATGATGGGCTGGCTACTTTGTTTATGAGAGATGATTATCATAGTGTTTTTGTTTTGTTGTTGCTTTTGGTCAAGGGGCGTTTTGCAGCTCATCCCCACGTTTGTAAATTTGTAAACTATATGAAGTGGCTTTTACAGCAGGTGCTCTTTGCGTTTTCCTGCGAGGACTGCAGTGTTGTGCTAATCTTATAAACTATCCTGGTTTCAGATCCCCCCCCCCTTCTGCGCTGCCTTTCCTTTCTAATCCTGTACTCATTTTAAAGGCCTGTTTGAGTCTGGCTGGGGGGAGCACGTTTGGTATATAAATAATATATATTTTTGTGAACGTGACACTTCAGCTCCTCAGCTCTCCAATAACGTTCCAGCTAATCGCTCCTTCAGCTCGAGCCCTCCACGGCCCGCTTGCTCATTGGGAAGAACTAGGACAAGGTTAGCCTTTTCTACACAGCTTTTATCCATGCAACATTTACAGAGAAATGAAATGGAATTTGCCGTGCGGAGGGCAGAGTGCGTGCAGCCAATAAGCTTTATTAATGAGGTTTCAGGATCGTGTAAACGTCCACCAGAGGACCGGCGTGGGGAACCCATTGCAGATCAAGTGCTGCTTTTATTTACTGCTTTATGTCCAGTTGTTCAGAAAAGGGGTTAGGCTTTTTTGCTGGAGCTTTAAGACACTCTCGACCCACGCTAGGCTGGAAAAGAAGATCTTGAAAGGGGAGACCCACAAACCCAGTTCATGTTTCCATGTGACAGTTTTAGCATATAACCATTGATATACCAAGTATTAACTAACCTCCTTTAAGAACACTGTTGCCATATGGCCAAAAAAATACAGTATTGATTTTCTATGACGTGATTCCAACTTTTTTTTTTTTTTTTTTAGGATTTGCTGAAACTTAGTTTTGGAGGTGGAGGGGATTTTTTAGCCCAGAATAGTACTGGGGTATTGAGATGCATCTCCTTTTTAAGAAGGCTCCCTGGAGTATGAAATAATCTAGCCTGTAGTGAGAAAGTCCCCCAAAGTATACAACCTACTATACCATCTTCATATGCAATAGCAATGCTGGTGTGCTGAGCATGGCTCAGCTTCTGAGATTGGTGGTGATAAGCCATGGATACAAAGTAAAGAGTATAGGAGAAGAGACAGGGTTCAGGGTGTATTGATGTTTGCTGCTCTTTGCTCAAAAGCAAGAGGATAAATAAATAAAATAACCCTGCATGCATGCAGAGCCGTATTCCTGCACGGCGGCCGAATTCATTGATGGGACTCCCATTAAAAACCTCTCGTTCCCTCAATAAAAAAGGGCTTAACTGGCTCTAACATCAGCTGGAAGCATTCAAATCAGCTCGCCAGACAATCAATTTCCAAGCGCTGAGCCTGCGAACGAGACGAGGGAGGCAGAGGGATGTTTCCATTATCACAGTCGTCTCAGAGTCTCGACAGAGAGAGAGAGACGGGCGTTTTAAAAAGCCATTGACCGGGTGCCCTGATAAATATCATATTGGATTAGCTTCACTGTGGCGGCCTTTTGATTTTAGCTCGACTCGAATTAAAAGGAATGCCAAGCATTACTTAAATTATAAATCATAGCGCTGCTTTCAGCTTCTCCAAATCCCCTGTCTACGGCTGCACTCCCTGTCATTTTAAATTAAATTACTCCCCCCCCCCCCCCTTTGTTTCTGGATGTCGGCTACTGTTGTGGATGTAAAATAAATAAATCCTCGATGGAGGTGACCTTCTCTTATTTTAATCTTTATTATCGGGTGCTCATTCTAATAAGTGTTCATCGCATCGAATAGCAGGCTTGCAGGCCGACTCGCCTGCATGCCTGGCTTTTACCTTGCAAGCATTTTGGAAGCCGTACCCTTCCCTTACCTTAATCATGTTCCACGTTTCCTGATCAGTGTGGAACTGAAGTTTCCATTCTGTTTTTACCATCTTTTTGGCCCGAAAACATTAAAGGAAATCCCTGCTTTTTGCAGCAGTGTGTGTAGTGGATGTCTAATCCATTTTACCAAGGTACTGTTTTTTTTTTTTCTCCCCAGCCCCACCCAATCAATGTGGAGTTGAAGAGTTTTGTAGCCTGTTTTGTATTCTTTTTTTTCACTGATCAGGCCAGCTACTGCATACAAGAACCAAGCCTGCCTCCAGCTCGTAGATATTAAGAGCAGAAGGGGCTCCGCTGTATCTCCGTATCTGACCTCAATCCCTGTGTCCTTTTATTGTTAATCCACCTTCACCTGCCCTGATTGGGGCTCATTAGTGGAGTATTGATCCAGGCTGAGGGAGTGACAGGAAAAGATCTTCACCTGCCCCCTGTCTGAATCAAGGACAGAGCCCTGCTTACGGCCAATGACACCCTTCTGTAAAAAGCACAACTGTTTAGCAGTGAACTGCGCTTGCTGTTTTATCAGCTGTGTCCATCTTCAGGGCCAGTTTGCAAACTGTTGGACAGGAAGGATTTTGTGCCTCCAGCCGAGGTCAACTGACTTGACTGCTTTTTACTGCCCACTAGCTTTTTTCATTTTTTTAAATTGAGCTCTAAGCAAAGTAAAGAAAACGACTTGTCTGCAGGGGGGTGAATATCCCTGGTGTCAGGGCTTTAGTGTGACATGTGATGTATATGCATAGACATGTGTATGCTGCATGTTTTGATTTGCTCCTTTTGAACTGCTCAGCCAGTTATGTTGAAACTTGGTTTGGGCATTCGTAATCTATGCATGATTCCTGGCTATTGAAGGCTGTGTTCTACACATTTTTGCATGTTACTCAGTCCTTCCACACACTGTGAAAGTAGGTTTCAGTGATCAGCATGGCTCTTGACAAGCTAATTGAAATGCATTCTGCTGTTGTCTAGTATCAGCGATGACTCGGCTTAGCCGAGTAGTGGGGGAAGTGAGTCAGTTACTGCCCTGCCCTATTGATGGCTTGCTCTCTTAATTGGAAGTGAGGCTGGCTCTGAAATCGGCACATATGGGACAGTGATATCATCCCACTGCTGCACACTGAAGCCTGGGGAACGGTGCAGTCCCTTGCTGGGTAAACGTGGGTGAGCTTAAAGCATGCAGTGTGGCATGCGGTTTAAAAATATGTTTTTTACTTGGAGGTGATATTGGTACCTTTTTCATATGCCCAAAATGTATTTGCATGCGTGTTCTGTAATACAGTGGCGTTATAAATGTTTTGGGTGTGGATTGGGGAGGGGCAGGGCCATCTCCTTTTTAAAATGTTTAACCTTAGATTACCTTAAAGTGTAGGGCATTTCAAGGGGAGTGTGTGTCCTTTTCGAGAATGTAAATCAACTGGCTTGTCAACCATGCATGCTTGCAGAGGGTGCATCCAGCATCAATGTAGGCATTTTTTTCAGCGTGAAAGGCCACAGGATGCTCTTGGCTCAGGGAGTGTAATAGCAGTGCACTTTTTCCAGCTCAGGAACATTTGGGCCTCCCTCTCTGCATGTTACTCATGCCATGCCATGCCATGCCTCCCAATATGTTTGATGGCAGAGGGGTGCCAGGCTGTTTGATGGCATCATCTTTTTGTATTTTTGTAGATGATGGGGAGCTGGCATCGTTTGTATTTATCTCAAAGATAAATATCTTGAAATTAAAAATACAATACTGATTTCTGTCGTTTGCAAAGTAATATGCCCACAAGGATATCACAAGCTGCATTTGTCTTTTTTTTTAAATTGTTCCAAATTTTTATATTTTTTTTTAAATCCTTTTGATCCTCCCGCTGATATTCTTTCAGGGAGTATCGCAGCTTGGAATCGGTTTCAGGGGTTTGAATCGCAGTCAATCGGTGTCTCTGGGGGGTTGGGCGCACTGGATCTTCTGGAAGTATGGAAGGTTTCTTTGCCGTGGAGAATGCAGCCCACATGAAAGAGTTTGGTGTTTGCGATGTGCTGGGCACGTGGTTTGGGGATCCTTGAAGCTCTTTGGATTTTAATCGAGAGGCTTTCATTATCATAATGACGAAACCTTGCGCCTTCGCCCATCTCGTGTCTGTTTTCCATTGCTGCAGAGCCAGACACTAACAGTCCTTATCTCCCAGCCAGGGACAGTGCTCTGATACAAAGCAGGGTGTTCTTCTGTGTGTTTAGGCTTGACAGCTCTTGCTTTGTTTTCCTGAGTACACACAATGAATCAAAGAGCATAAAGACGTGTTTCATGCATTTTTTTGTAAAATAAACTTTGAATGCTTTTTTGTGAAAGCTAGCAGTTCCTAACAATGGAGACCAAAACCAGCAGGGTATAGTTTGAGGTGGTAGAGTCTGGGCAGTGGTAACACTGTTTCCTATACTGTGTAGTTTCATAAGCCTATTATCCGTGCAGAACAACAGGGAAAGGCTGGTGTACAGCTGAGATGTACAGAGAGAGAACGAGAGCGTGATCGCAGTGAAATGTTTATCTCATTGCTCCACAGGGATCCCTAACATAAATGAGCTAGTGTGTGGGAGTCAATCTTGGCCAGGGAGAGGCAGGGTAATGGATTGGGGACGAGACCCCCAGGTGCTGGTTAGGGGGCCTGGGAGAATGCTTAAAGTGAGCTGGCTGGCTTTACTAGCTGCCTGTTCGAGACGGAAGGGAATTCTCTCCTCCTTTGATTTGCAGTCGTTAAAACCGATACACATAAATCCCTAGATATCTTGTCTTTTAAAACCAGATGTTCTCCGACCATAAAGAGACCCTCTAGGTTGTACTTTTACCGTTAAAGGAGTGCTTTTTAAAATGGATTCTCTTACTTCTCTGCAAACATTTCATCACTGAAGATAAACTGCTGCATCCTGATCCATTTGTTGTACTGTAGGTCACGTGACCAGGAACCTGATAGGCAATTGGAGGGAAAATGAACTACTCCACAGGAAGTGATGTTTATACCAGGAAGTAGCAGACACTTTCAGCATTGTCTTTCAAACATGCGCGTATTCCAAATTGAAGTGTAAAATACAAGCAGAGGACTAAAATAATATTCAGACCAATCTTGCTAGTGCCAGTAACCTTGGCTAGTACTACTTGAACCTGTGAAGTCTTCAGTATGATCTCTTTTATTTAACTGCAGTACTATCCTGTATTGCATACTGTCTTCAGACACCCTTATGAATAAGTCTGCTCATCATTAGATTGCCTTCTCTTCAGTAACATTTAGGACATTCTCTGTAATTTATTCTTAATAACCTTTCCACGTTTGCTCTACACTGTACCATCCAGCCTAGATGTTATTTCTTTTTCTTTGTGCAAGAAAACAAGCAATCCATGAATTTTCATAACCCAGTCTGCAATAAAAGCAGGGGGAAAGTTGGCATCAGATTACAGGAAAACGTTGGCTGCTAATTTATTGAGAGATTTATACTTCTAATTAAAGTATGAAGCAGGTGGGCAGTGTACCCTTTCTCAAATGAAGTTGCAAGCGAAGCTTTTTGAATTTAATAAATGTAACGTACCTGTGAATTTTAACGGCAAACGTTCAATTCTGTCTGGCCAGAGGTCTGGGGTGAAAGGGGGGTGTCTGAGTCAGAGCAGCGTACCCCGTTTCCATGCAAACCCCCTTTCTCCAAACGCTGTGCAGCTCCACCCAGTCAAGGTCGGAGTCTCTCTGGTTGGCAGGTATGCAAGGGAGCCGTAGACCTTTACTGTTCCACGTCTGGAAGTGTTTTTTATAATTTGAACTGTACTGCGGTTACAGTGCAATCTCAAAGCAAGGACAATAATACTGAAGTATTGCATAAACAAGGTCTCTGGTTAGGTACAGACTACCCTTTTTGATTTTTATAGATTGTATGTTTGTAGTTCAGGATGAACCTTGTTTGCTCTCATTCTTGCCAGTATAACTATCACAGGAGAAGAGCATAAACATACCCTCCACCTCCCCCCCACGTTGCTATAAAACATTGAAGCAATTTGCAGTTCACTGGTGGCCAGCGGGGAGCGGTCTCTCCCTCTGAAATGCACTGTTCTCTATGCAGTATTAAATATTAATTGGAAATCAGTGGAGGACATGTCTCCTAAATGATAGAACAGAAGGGCTCGGATCGCCTCAGGCGGCCTGCAGGCTCCTTTCTTCTCACTTTTACCTGCAGCCCTGCGCACGGCCGCTTCCTCTGTACTGACAGGCCCGGAGAGACGTGTTCTCTCTCTCTCTCTCTTTCTCTCTCTCTCTCTCTCGCCACACTGTCTGAACCTTTTAATCTTACAGATGTTTTATTGTCTATCTCTCATGCAGACGCTGTTTTCTTTCTAAAGGCAGTAATCGGAACCCCAGTGTGTGTGTTTTTTTTTATTATTATTATATAGTCTTTGTTTTAATTTTATCACCTGAAGGTACAGAATTCACTTTTCTTTCTTGCAGGTCTTTATAATACGGTAATTGTGTTCGGTCTTAACCTGAACATACAGTAGAAGGATAGGTAATCATCTTCAAACCTACAGGATGCATGTTTTTCGTTTGTCCTTGTGACATTTTAAAATCCTGGTGTTCCCAGGGCAGATAGTTTGACCTGTTTTATACCCGCTGTTCTATTCAGAGGACAGTCCCTTTAGGAGGTTTCTGTACCCCTGCACTGGCGCTTCAACCCTTTTGTGCATGCTTAATAATAATAATAATAATAATAATAATAATAATAATAATAATAATAATAATAATAATTAAGGCATTACATGTACATTCAATTAATGTTACAAAGTTTGAGTACAATTCAGACACCCTCCTTTCCCCATGTGTAATATTTCTTGATTTAATTTGTGTTCTGTTGTACTAAGTTTACTAAACGTCTGTTGACTGTTGCTTAAATCCAATTCTTCTCTTGCTTTTGAATGACCCTCTAATTCTTATACAGCTGTACCCTGTGCTTTGGCTGACCTCAAAGAAAATCATAAACCAGTTTTGCTGTGGATGGGAAAGGTGGCAGAAAAGGGCTGGCTGCGATTTTAAGAAGCTCTTAAAATGATTGTAAACTAGCTGTGCTTTCATATTGAAGTTTTAATTAGCCTTTTTTAATAGAGCGTGTTCTTGTGCTGGAGGAGCACTGATTACACTATGTGTTGGTGCTGTCACTACTCTGAGGTACCTGCATGTGTTGTTAAATTCATGTTGTTCTGCAGGGGGAGTTTAGCAGCCTTGCAATTCTGCTGGAGGGTTTTCATCATATTGTTTTGTGTTTTTAATGACAGGGCGGCTCTTCCCCTGGGTGTTTTGTGCTTTGCTTTTTGAATTCACATTACATTTGCCATTTCAGCTGAGCTTCTTATTGTGGTGTAATAAACCAAGGTTTTTCCCAAGCTCGCACGTACCTGTGCCTTACTGCTCTGCTGTTCTGCTTTCCTCGGTTGCATCTCACAAACACCACATTTTAAAGTTACATTTTAACTGTGCAGCATATTTCTTGGGCTATGTAGTGAATCTTCATTCTGTTTCCATGTCTCCAAACCCCCTATGTTTTTTTAGGAGCTTGTTAGCTCTCTGGCTCACTGGGGATCATTATTGGTACACCATGAAGATTAAGTACATCGCTATATCCCTATGAAAATGTTGCATTTTACTTGACTTTATGTTCTCTTTAATGCGTCGGGACAAACGGTACCCATATTATAATCAGTTACTGACAGTACTTGTCAGTAAATAGCTGTCGGCTGCAGGCTGCCGGCCTGGGATGCTGTCGTGAAAGTGGTGAGCTAGCTGTGAGAGAGGCTGGAACACAAATCAGTTCACAGGCCAGTGAACTGCACACCGCCAGCGCTAATCAGACGTGACGGCACTGGCTGGTGTGCCAGTCCTAGTCCGGAACGTTTCTCTGTTTGTGCCGAGCTGGGGGGATTCTCTGCTCATGTCGTGGTTTCAAGGCTCCACTGGGCGCACATGATCTGGCGTCCCCCGCTGCTTCCCCTTGTACCAAGGAGCTTGTGATGGGGACTCCAACAACTCATGAAACGGGCATAGGGTACTGGAGCTATTGGGACTTTTCCTAACCGTTTTAAGATGTCATGAGCTGCTTGCAGTTAAAACTACAAGAATGTGAAGGCAGGTGCCCCCCAGCAGTGTCTGTCATTGAAAAACGAAGAGCCGGCTCAGCAGTTGAATCGCTCTTCTCCTCTCAAGGATTCTCAATGTAAACAAACTAGACTGCCAACGCGCTCCACTTTCTGATGTAGCCGTAACATCCAATAGTGTGTCCAACACGACTGGGCTCCATTCCAGCTGCTGTGCAATTCGGAATTCATTGCAATTAAAATGTAATGTTAATTGTAGTTGAACCTTGGCACACCTGCGGAATTGTAATTTTATACCACATCATTTATTTGTCATTCAATCCTTTTATTCTTGTATTTTCCACCCCATTTGTTTGAAAAATGTTTGTGAATTTGTACCTGTGATTTATTGCTTGGATATTTAGAAGAAATAAGTAATGTTAATGTGTGTAGTTTATGTAACTTTTTAGTGGAATTGCAATTATAATTACTGCAGCATAATTGTAACTGTAATTGTCATTCAACAAAATAGCACTGCAACCTGAATAACACAACAGCTGTAACTGTAATGATAATTGACTCCAGGTCTGGTATCCACAATACAAAGTTAGAGAATGAAACCATATATTGTGTGTGTTTGCGTGTGCGTGTTTGCGTGTGCATGTAGTGTGAGATTTGCTGCTGTTTGAAGAGGAGGTCTGTGTGGAATGTGCACTGCAGACTCCTTTGCTTTCCCACGCTGTTTATTTTCCTCTGCTAGCCGGTTTGAGATGAAAGCGCGCAGCGGCCGCTCTCGTCTAATACCTCCGAGCGGAGACGAATGGAAAGTGACACGTGTGTGTGTGTGGAATGGTATTTGTGGCGACACTTCGACTACAGATAATAAAGTGTTCGCCCCGAGGTGATTGCGTTCAGCGAGCGCCTCCGATGAAACTCACTTACTCAACAGAGGGAGAGGGAGAGAAAACCCAGGCTCCTCTGAAATGACAAACAGTCACCAGAAGGAATAGAAAATAGAGGGTAGTCGGATGGATGTGAAGGTGTGGTTTTAGGTTGTTTTGAATCTCGGTTGTTTTTTTGGGGGGGGGGGGCATGGTGCAGAATCCCTCATTACCCCAGCCCAGTTTTGAGACTGCTACAAACAATTGTTACAACAGTAAGGTGTGGTTTGATTTTTGTTTTTGTTTTCGCACATTTAGTTTAGGGGTTGCGGTAACAGATTCATTTTGTTTATATATATATATATATATAAAAAAAAAGACAACTGAACCAAACACACACGTACACTGTACACAACATCAAATACCGTGAAGCCACTCTGACACGTGCACACAATGCATACCCCAGCACTTCACATACACTCCCTTCCATTTTTCTCACTCAGACTCTTCCACACAGACACTTACCTGCTCGCACACTCCCACACACTACCTCAACAGCGCAGCTTGTGGTTTTGTGCTCTACCTGTGCTGAGACGGAAGCTGCTGCCTGTCGACTCTCTCTCCTTGCTCTTATCGGCTCTCTCTGCTCTATCGGCACCATCGCCTCGGCTGCTGCTCCTCTCCCCATCTCTCGCTGCAGCTCTGTGGTCATCCAGAACGCACCGATGGCCTAGATAGATTGAGAGATTGGGGCTGCAGCTGCTGAGCTCGGAGCAGGGGGTGAAGGAGCAGGCCTCGGAACCACAGCAGGCATCAGAACCCCCCCTCACACTAACTGATCAGGGCTGTGGCTTCCTACCAAGCACACAGCTCTCTGGCAGAGACGAGGCTGCAACATTACCACTCGGGTCACGAAAGAGAGATAAGAGGTGCTATTTTTTATTTTTACAAAGAGCTGTGCATTACTAATGCACTTTTTTTTTCCCTTTAGTAATTATCGACTGCAACATAAATACAGCTGGACCATACAGAGAATATTTCAAGTCGGGCAACATTGATAGATAGATCAGGGATGGAAATAAGACACACCCCCCCCTATTTCATACTGTAGCAGTTTGATCCATTCCTGGTTTTACTGTGAGGTTAATTGGACACCCCTGATCTTGTTACTTATACACTGGAGATAATGAACCTTGTATTAGAACCTAGAATGGGGTGAAACTGCTATTAAATAGGAGTCTCATTTACATCCCTGTAGATTATTTTGGGGGGGGGGGGGCTTCTATACAGGTGGTCTGAAAAACAGCTCTGGCTTTATTTGCATTTACCAAAGGTTGTCAATTCCCACCCCCAATTATAAGAATTTATTGAAACTGTCCCACAACGTCTCATTTTAAAATGTGTGTCAAGCTCTGTGCTGTCAATCATGTTCACCTATTCCCCAAATACTTTTTCCCCATTCCAGATTGAAAAGTAAAATCTCGCAAAAATGAATAATGCAATTCAATTCTATCCAGAGTACAGTGTAAGGACAACAGCTTTTAAATAGTGTAACGTGTTCCAATGATGGCAAACCGAGTTTGTGTTTTATTCCCCCACGTCAGGGAAAAGAGAAATGTTTTACACATCCCTTGTATGCACACAAAACAGCCCAAGGTGACGGGAGTATTTATTGAAAAAACAGACCTTGATGAATCTTCTTTTCGTATTTAAAACCTGCCCTGTGGGTCTGCAAGATGAATCGCCTTGTATACATTTAGAACCAGGTCAATATTGATTTTTTTAAAAAAAAATTTTAGTGCCAGTGAATAAAGCCTGTTTACCCCCCTATTCAAAAGAGGGTCTGCTGATTGTCACAGATGCTTCTCCACTTACGCGGACAGGAAACTCCTGTGGTGTTCATGAGGCTTGATTGACTGACGGCTGAGCAAGCAGGACCATGTCTATTATTTGAATTGAGAGACCGGGTTGCGCTTCGCTGGGAACGTGTTTTCAGGGTGGGGAGGGGGGGCTCATGGTTAACCCTGCCTAATGTCGCTGCGCTTAGTGAATTAAAGCTGCAGTGGTTTAAGCAGAATGGAAGCTGGGTTAATTGTGGGGGCCTTAACAGCTGGCTCAATCAGGGCCAATTGTGTTCACACAAACAGTTGTCACGGCGATTGAGGCCTAGTTTTAATCGGCAACTGATCGGCCTGTGACACCTCATTAACACCAGGCAGGTATTGTTCAGGGTGCAGTGCTACTGTCTCTTCTGCCTTCGCATTCCGATTTAAGCTTATAGAGAGTAAAAAAAATAAAATAAAAAAAAACGGCAAAAGAAAATGGAACGATAGGTTTGGTTAGGTCAGCCTTCCTTCATTTAAGGCTCATCTCTCCCCCATTTTCTCTCTGTCCCTGTCTCAATTTAATTGTTGACATTGACTGAGTATTGCCCAAGATATCATACCTAAGGTTGAATTATCACATCTGTTTTATCTTGCAGTTCTCTCTTTATCTCCTTGCTCTTTAAAAAATCAATAAGAAAAATAACCTCAATTTTTTGTAAACGCAATAACTCGCAAAGCCAAGTGCCACTAAACCATATCTGAACACCCTGGAGTGTGTTATTGGGTTTATAAAACAGCACACCCATCCTATCGCACCCTTACTAAAGTAATGGATTGTCCAGTTAATCCGATTGGTTCAAATGTGTTCCAAGCTGTACTGGTACAGAGCCATATTTACAGAGGATGGAACACTTGTTAGTCAGTGAGATTTGCTCCCTCTTTTGTTCCATTTTATAAACTTAAATATATTGTACTGAGCTGGGTGCAGGTAGACGTTATACAGATGCCTCGGCCAACGCAGTTTCCATCCTACCATTCCTATTTATTATAATTACCTTTTCTCTCGCTCTCGCTCTCTCATCTCTCTTTCTCTCTGGCCCGCTCGATGAGACACAGCTGCCTTTTGATTATCGCAATTACAAAGATCCTTTTCAAAAAAAAAAAAAAAAAAAAAAGCTCAAATTAATGTCTTTTTCATTTTTTTTTTTTTCTTTCAAACCCAGCTTCTTTTGCTGCTTCTCGTTATCTGTCTCCTGAAATGAGTTGATCAGAATTCAGCGCGTGTCAGCGGCTAATTAGCAGCGTGTTAATTGAGTATTCAGGATCGTGCCACCCCAAGGACAGCCGATCCTGCATGAAGGAGAATGCAGCTGTGAGCTCGGCACAAATCAAAGGCTGTCTTTATTTTGGGGAGGTGGTACCCCCTTTGTGCTCTATTATTTCCCCCCCCCCCACGCATGCACACACACAACCCTTTAGTGATTTAATCATACATGGCTATACAGAGATAGCCTGACTTGGTCTCAGTGGAAGGTGGCCCTGTAAATTCTGCACTTAAGAGTCAAAATCTTTTGGCTCCCAGCTCTCGACTCGAAACGTTAATCCACTATCCAGTGCCTATTTTTCAAGGTGCATGTTTTGCTGTTTGGTCATAAGAATGATGGCGAGATAGGGGACTGCTATCTGAAGCCTTTGGTGTATGAGGTTACTGTACTGTTTAGGTTAAGGCTTACTCGGCCTTGGTTAGTATAGGGTTATCCCCTGGAACAGCCAGCCAGCTGGTGTGTGGGTGTGTGTACGTGTGTGTGTGTGTGTGTGTGTGTGTGTGTGTGTACGTGCTCACTGGAAGAATTAGACTGTGCTGTTTTGAGGTATAAGAATTAAACTTCTAAAGCTGGCTGGAAAAAACCTGTCAGTAATACAGGTAGCGTGACTGCACAACACAGCATTATAATTAGTGTACATGCAAACTCAAAGGGACTAGGAGTCAGCTAGTAAAAAACATGTGAGACCGAGTTTGCCTTGCACTCGCCACCAGAGCACCTTCTGGGCCTAATAACATCAAACCTTCGTGGTGGGGAGATGGTTTTTGCTGTGCTGCAAAAACTCTAATCTCCATAGCCTGTAAAGGGTGAAACCCTTTGAAGTCAGGCTGGCATTTGAAGCTTTTAAATGTTTACAAATGGCAGGAGAGGGAGAGAGATAGTGAGCATGAGGGAGTGACGCAAGTTCTGAGGCAAACTTATGTAGGTGTAAAATATATGTGTGTGTATATATAATATATATAGTGTACTTCAGTATATCATAAAAGTACAAAGGTGTGGTAAATGTATAATTGAACAACGATAAACCAAGAAAAGACTTAATTAGATGTAAATAAAAAGTAAAAACATGCTAAAAAATGACCCTGCCCTCAAATTTGTGCTTCCCACCACTGCTACTGCTAAATAATAATGCAGAAATCTCCTTTATTTTGTTTGAGTTTGTTTAGACAGCTGGCCTCTAAGGAGTTGGCCTGGTCACCTCTAGCTCTGTGTGTGTGTGTGTGTGTGTGTGTGTGTGTGTATATCATGGGTCTGTGTAGGAGTTTTGAGAGTTCAGTATGTTACTGGTTCCAGCAGCATGCGAGCACAGCAACATTATCCTGCCTCTGTTTTCCATTTTAAACACACAATTTATTTCCTTTATTGGATAGATCTTGTAAGTTTAATCATTTTCACAGTTGGAGGCTCATTGGGTGCTTGAAATAAGTCTGAATGAGAGCGTGAATGGGAACAACAAATGAGTTCTGGCTGTGGAGCATCGGGGAGTCTCTAAAATGGTTTTGTTAGAAGAAAAGAAATTAGTTTTATTTTTTTTTCTTCTTCGTAGTCTCAATGGCTTTTGCTGATTACGGTGTTATCACAGTTAATTTCGGCACTTTTGTAAAATTGCATAAGTCTGAAACGATTTTTTTTTGGGTGCTTGTAATTTGCAGTTGTTTGATGTATTACTTGTAAATGGAGCGTTTTCCTTTTTTCTTCTTTTTTTTTTGCAGCGGTGAGCTAAGTAGCCATGAAATTGCCTGAATAATGTAGTTTAAATCCAATCTCGCAGCGAGGTCCACCCCCCCCCCATCACCACCCCTTTGGTTCCTATTCTGGATTCCCATTCCCTGCACTTGAGTTTGTCTCAGACTTGATAAGCACTGGCTTTATAAATAAGGCACAGTGTGGGGCCGTGCCCGGTGTTTGATCACCACGGAATTGAAAGCTGGGATCTGGGGTTGGGGTTGGGGTTATCTGGAGTCTGGGGCTTATGTAGCAGTGAATGGGGGTGTGCAGAGATTATTAGTTTGGTTAGGAGTCCAGCCGTAACAAACCAGAGGAACAAAAGCTTAACCATCGGCTTTCAGCCAGAACGATGGCCCAGGGCGGCAATTGTCAGAAATCAGATTTTATTTTAGCCGAAGAGTCAAGAACACTGCAGCCCCTCTCTTTTTGATCAAAGCTGTCAGCTAGTTTTGGTCTCCACCTTGATGTAAACAGCTTATGTGCACTTAATGGTTTCATCATTGCAGGCAGCTATTGTGGTCTCAGAAAGAACCTACACAAAGCAGGCTGGTGCACTGAAAATAGTCACAACAGTGTAACCGCACACTGGAACTTAGGGATGCGGAAGTGTGTTTGTTTTTGTATAGAGTAGTTGTGGGGGGGTGCTTTTTTTTCAAATACATAAGTCGTTTTCCTTTTATCACATTATACAAGTATTGCACTGGAGTACAAAGCTTTGGTAAATGAAGCACAACGTCAGTCATTGGTAAATGTAGTGCCAATATTGAAATGTCTACTTCTTTATTCATTAGGTCTGCTCTGATGTAAACATTTAGGAGGCTAAGTGACTGAGGGCTGACGCTGAGGATCGGGAGTCTGGAGACCTTGGTTTTGAATCTCAATTAGGCCACGGAAAACTAAATTGGCTGTTTTAACTCGGGATTTCCCAGGACAGTAGTGATAATTTTATATTAAAAAAAGAAGTCAGAATTAATTTAAGTGCTCTGATTTAACAATGCCATTGAGTTTTACCAGCTGCAAGTTTCAATGGATAAATTGCCATAAGGATATTTTTAAAAAGCCTTTTCAGTTCAAAAAATATTAAACCTGTGACTAAAACTGATTGATAAATTGTATATATCAACATTTGTAATGTAAATAGTTGAAGTGACGGATGTTTCTGTGTTTTCTGTTGCAGGTGAGCTGGTGGCTCCCATGCATTCCCCGCGGTACCCCAGCACGGCCGAGCTAGATGCCTACGCACAGAAGACAGCCAACAGCCCCCTGTCCATCAAGATCTTCCCCACGAATATCAGGGTACCCCAGCACAAGCACCTTAACCGGACTATCAATGGCTACGACACTACGGGCCAGCGCTACAGCCCCTACCCACACCTGCACACGGGCGGCTACAACGGCCTGCTCGCCATCGTCAAGACCGCGCCCCCGATGACAACAGGAAAGGCCGTGGTCAAAAACTCTGAGGGCAAGCGGACTAAGCTGTCCCCGGCCCAGATTGCAGCGGCCCCTTATCCACCACCGAGCAGCAGCACTTTATCCCAGAGCCACGGGCAGATACAGTACCACACAGGCCACTCCAAACCCCCTGAAGCTCCCACAGTACCGGTACCTCCTAATGTTACTGTGGCTGCTTCCGTTATCCCCATTGCAGGGGGCCGTGGCTTGGCTTTGCCCCCGCAGTCTAACCTGCCCTCCATTCAGAGCATCATCTACCAGATTAACCAGCACTGCCAGGCCCAAGCTCTGCAGCAGGTATGCCAGGGGGTGGTGGTGGCGGCAACAACCGCCAACCCCAGCCCAGCAAAACAGGTGGCGGGAGCTTCTACAAACTCTTCTGGCAGCATGGCAGGCTTCCCCGGCGGCATGGTGGCCCAGAGCGGTTTGGCCTACGCTGGGGCGGTGTTGCCCACCCAGGGGGCTGAGCTTGTCAAAGCTGGGGCAGCCTATATGGACAGCATGGATTATATTATCTGGCAGCAAAAGCAGCAGCAGCAGCACCAACAACACCAGCACCAGCAGCATCATCCCCAGCAGCAGCAGCAGCAGCAGCAGCAGCAGCATCAAGCTGCCCTGAGGATGTACAGTGCCGGGAGCGGAGGAGGTGGAGCCATTAGCAAATCTCCGGAAACGTGTGTGCCGGGGAGTGCGGTGGGGGTGGTCGGCAGCGCCCTGGTGTCCTCCAGGCCTTACGCCCTGACTGCAAGTGCCGGTTGGCTGGACAAAGTGAGCTCCTCCCCGCTGAACTGCGCTGGCATGCACGGCAACTTCTCGGTGGGCCAATACTTTGCCCCTCCTTGGAACAGCGTGCTGGTGACCCCCGACAGCGACTGTTACAACCCCCAGGACATTGCGGGGGCCAACACGGGGGGTGGCGGGGGGCACAGAGAGCTGGGTTTCCCCCACCAGCACCATAATCACCACCACCCCCCCTCCGACAGCGGCCTGTGCTGCAGCCTGCCCAGCAAGACCCTCTGCAACACCTCCATCCTGAGCAGCAGCCTCCAGTCGCTGGAGTACCTCATCAACGACATCCACCCTCCCTGCATCAAGGAGCAGATGCTGGGCAAAGGCTACGAGACAGTATCGGTGCCCAGGCTATTGGATCACCAGCACGCTCACATTCGACTGCCGGTATATAGATAAAAAAACAACAACAAAAAAACAACTAACATTGAAACAAAAAAACTAAGAAAAAAAAATTATTAAAACAGAAAAGGAGATCTTTATTATATATAAATATCTATAGATATGCGATTGGCACTGCTTTAAAAGAAGAGGATGGGTGACTCCAAAGCTCCCCAAGGAGGTGGTGGCTGTAACGGGCAAAGGTTGAAGGTGAAAGGGCAGTAGCGCGTGTGTGTGTCTGGGGTGGTGGGCAGTTGGAATTCAGTTTTGAAGCTGGAAAATGGTTAGAGTGAGATTTGCTAACGGGGGATGGTTTGCTTTTGCTGGTTTTTGTTTTTGTGAGCTTGCTACTGGATGTGGTGCACACAGGTGAAAGAAATATGCACATAAGCGCCCCCTACACCTCGGAGGACCAACACAAAAGCCAAGGCCGTGAAAATGGTCCAAACAAATAGAGAGAAGACAAGAATCGTCTTTTGCCGCTACACAGATGAAAGCTGCAAGAACTGTTTTAATGGGGGGAAAAAAAAAAATTTATTAATGTGAATTGCACTGCTTGGAGTATAAATGCTAGAACATGGGTTGGAGGGGGAGTGGGGTGATCTGGAGTAAATATATTTAAGAAACTTGAAAACTTGAACCTATTTTTTTTTTTTTTAGGTTAATACAATGTATGTGTTGGCTGCTAAGGGAAATGGTCTTTATTTCTTATTGCTTATTAGATTTTTCTGTTTCAGGGTTTTAATTATTTTTTTATAAGCTGTCTCCAGCTTCCTTGAATGAAACAAGGCTGTTGCTTTTGGTTCTGCAAGAACCGTGGGCTTGAGATGTTTGGAGGTGCACTAAAAAAAAGCCAACAAGCAAAAAACAAACCATGTATCATGAATTGTCTCTCCGCTGTTCAAATTTTACAGGTGTTCCCCAGACTTGGTATGTGTTTGCCTTATTGGGACATACCTTCAAATAAAGACGAAAAAGATGCCCTCAATTCTCTCGTTTTGAATTGGTTCTGAAGGTAGTTTTTAGGTTCATCGGGGTAAGATTGAAGAGCTCAGATTTGATCCTGGTTTATACGATTTCCACAATCGGAGTTAAGTGCAGAAATCAAATTGTATACGCTGAGGGAACAGAGAAAGCTCCGTTCGAGTAATAACAGCATGAATGGGATCAGGGAAATGCCACCTTTTGATCCCAGATCAATTTTGAAGGCAGCGGAATTGCATCTTTTGAATTTTGATTGGTTACCCAAGTGATTGGCTTCAGTCCCAGTTGTGCCAGCTTGGAGAGGGAGTCTCTGTGTGTGTGTGTGTGTGTGAGAGAGAGAGAGAGATAGAGCTTTACCTTGGATCCAGTTATATCCAGTCAAGTGACAGCAATCCAGGATCTAATCAGAACTTGTCTGCCCCCAGCTTCAGGAACATTTTAAAATTCTTCTAGAAAAAAGAAGACCAGATCTGAGGGTTCTCTTGCGAGTTTTCTTTTAAAAAAAAAAAAGAGACCAGATGACGATGCTTGATAAACATTTTATATACGTTTTATTTTCATGCTGTGACATGTTGGATGTAGTGTATTGCACCATGTACTGGCTTTGGCTTGAGAGACCATTATTAATTGGTTGTCGTTTCTACTAGGTACTGGTGTATCATGTAGACCTGGTCTATAATATGAATGTGCTGTATTTATAAGGAAGTATTAAAATGCTTGCCTTTTTTTTTTTTAAACTGAACACAATATGAAAAACAGTAAAGATATGGCAGAACAATCCCTGCAAGAGCCTGAGAACCCAAAGATTGAGGCTTTTCTTTTAGTTTCATCAATTTGCTCTCATAAGCATGTCCAGTCTTCCTATACAGCCTGAGAGGCTGAACTTGTACAGACTGTCAGACAGTATTTCCCCACTCTTTGTGCATCACACACGACCGCTACCTTTCCCGGTTCGCTTTTGGAAACGAGACATTCGATCCCTGTGTACTTTTTCTAATCCAGCATTTTCTTTCTCCATAAACTTCTCCGGATCGCTTTCATCAGTCCTATTTCATTATGCTAATGGGATGAAACCGGGCTTGCCACAACCTGTGCTGCACCCAGTGCTCTCTTCAGGAGAGTCGTCATAAAAGTGATTTGATTTGAAGTGCTTAACTACTGAGGAGAAACAGGATGTGTTAGTTGATGTAACCTTCCTTCAAACAAGGCATTGCATTCTGCTTTTTTTATATAAATCATATAGAATGTATTTTATTTATCTTAGACTCATTAGGGCTAATACTAAGAGAACTAGGGGAGCGCCTGTATATCTCCAGAGCAGACAGGAAGCTGTATTGACATCCATTTCAATGTGATTGGGAAGATCCAAACTCCTGTTCATTGCACATAAAGCCGATGAGACCTTGGAAGTTGCCCCAGGGCAGTGCGGTATTCGGGCTTGGGAGTCCCTTGGAAGTTGCCCCAAGGCAGGGCGGTATTCGGGCTTGGGAGTCCCGTGGAAGTTGCCCCAGGGCAGGACGATATTCAGGCTTGGGAGTCCCGTGGAAGTTGCCCCAGGGCAGGACGGTATTCGGGCTTGGGAGTCCCGTGGAAGTTGCCCCAGGGCAGGACGGTATTCGGGCTTGGGAGTCCCTTGGAAGTTGCCCCAGGGCAGTGCGGTATTCAGGCTTGGGAGTCCCTTGGAAGTTGCCCCAGGGCAGTGCGGTATTCAGGCTTGGGAGTCCCTTGGAAGTTGCCCCAGGGCAGTGCGGTATCCGGGCTTGGGAGTCCCTTGGAAGTTGCCCCAGGGCAGTGCGGTATTCAGGCTTGGGAGTCCCTTGGAAGTTGCCCCAGGGCAGTGCGGTATTCAGGCTTGGGAGTCCCTTGGAAGTTGCCCCAGGGCAGTGCGGTATTCAGGCAAGGGAGTCCCTTGGAAGTTGCCCCAGGGCAGTGCTGTATTCGGGTTAGGGAGTCGGGTTTTGTGGCAGGCACCTGGCAGGTTTCACAGTTGGATAGTGGGCGGATTTTGTTAGTTTCTGGTATATATTCCATATATTGGAGAGCAAGCTCAATCTGGTTTAGGGAACAGCAAAGAGAGACGTTCTGCCCTCATTGAGCAGGGGGATGTGAAATGGCTTGCAGTGCCTGTTTTTGTACTGGGACTTTAACAGTGGTGGGACAGCATGGAGCCTCAATACAGCGTCTTTGTCTTCAGTGGATTGAATGATGCGTCCGGCTCCACAGGGGGATTGGACGGGGGTGGGGGTCTTTTTAAAGGCTCCATGCTGTCTGTTGAGGGCACCACGCACTCTGTTCCAGAACTGTTGATGGGGGGGAATATATTACACCCACAGTGACCCTCTCCACTCTAGCAGTGCAAGCAGATTCCTGACACAAACAATGAGCTGCTCGCATTAGGATAATGGTATTAAATTCCAAATAGATTTCAGCTCAGCGCTTCACTCATCCACACTGGGCTTTCTCAGCTGTTGAAACGCAGCGACATATGGTGGTGTGTCATTATCTGAACCCCCTCCCTCTTTACAGGACGGGCCAGTGAAACAGACTTGCTGCTTAAGCAAACTGAGAGCCTGTGATTTCGGGGATAATGCTTAGCTAGGGGTGTCTCTGCTCAGACCACCAGCCCACACTGCTTCCCAGTCCGTCTGCTCGGACCACCAGCCCACACTGCTTCCCAGTCCGCTGCTGTCATTATGAAGCACTTGGTCACGTTGCTTCCTAGTCCCTCAGTTCTGACCTCTTGGTACACAATGCCTCTTCAGCTCAAACAATTAAGCCTGTCAGCTGTGGGCCTGACGCACAGTTCACGGTAGAAAGATTTCACAAGTGTGAGGTTGTGCAGAGGTGCTTTTGGGTTAGGGGCCTGGTGTGGTTTTTGTTTTGAATTCTTCTGCAGTCCTTGAGACAAGGGGTTTGTTAGGACCCCCTCTGCTCGTCCCAGTCTTTGGCCACAGTGCTTTCAGCCACTACTGGGCCTAGTCTCGGGGAACGGGCTTAAGCAAACAAGAGGCCCTTCTGTCGGCCTGTGGTGTGCATCTGAGGGTGAAATTAAATCACAGGGAAGGGGAGGCTGTGTTTGTATAAAATAATAAGTGACTTTACACCAAGAGATGTCAAAGTGCAGTCTGGGTGGGTGCTTGTCTGACATCACTCACCATCCTACCAATACAGTAACTGTTAAAGATATAGCCTTTTTAAGTTTTAATAGCAGTTATACAAGTCTGTAGCCTTGGGTTAGTGCCATTGAAATGAATTTTGTAATTCAACACCCCCTAGTGTTGAAATTAGGCATAGCCCCTTAACTCAACACCCTTCTTCTCACTCGTCTTTCACTCGCCCTCCTCCTCCTCCTTCGCCAGCGCATCGTGTGGCTCACCTCGGCTTGTTTATCCCCCCCAGGAGAGTCACTAATCAGCTTTCCCCCGAAACCTCGGCTACTCGATACGACAACTAGCTTTATCAACATTTTCAAGGGCACTGCGTTGAGATAGACAGAGCAAGAGGGATAGAGAGCGTAAATCCTGTAAGGGCAGTGGGGAGGAAGGGCGGCCCAGAAACTGCCTCATTAGCCGGCTTTCTTCCACCCATTTTTCATCTCCTGTTTGTGAGGGACACGAAAAGAGGGAAAAACTCTGCTTCCATCCTAGACAAGACATGGGATTTGTAGATTTATGATGCCGGATCAATATATATGCAGATAGGCAACGTCTCAATGTATTGCACACGCAGTACCATATATCATGACAATACCCCTCACCATACAAGTTCAGATCTTCTTTTTTTTTTTCTCTAGCAGTACAAGTGTGGGAATGTCTGATTTATGACAAGTGGTTTATCAATTTAAGGATTTCAAAAACTCCTAATATATCTCTATATTAACCGACAGGGGAATCTGGCTGCCCTGTATATATACACACACACACACCCTCGGTTTAATTATGTGTTGAGTTTGTAACATTTTGTTTAAGGCAGTCCAGCCTTGTTCTCACAAGAGATTTGATACTGTTTGTTTGTTTGTTTGTTTGTACTTTTTTTTCTTCTCATAAACAACGTGGCTGTGAGAAGCTCAAGGCAAACCAGTGTGTGAATTCAGCAGAAAATGAGACACAAAGGGGACGGGCAATGAGGGAAGGGAAGAAAGATGCTGAAAAACAGAAAAACAAAGGCAGCTGCTCTCTCTGTGGAAATGAAATCCACCCAGGCCAGCCCTGGCAACAGGAAGGGCTCTCTCCCTGTGGCACAGTGCAGCCCCATCCAGCCATGCTTACACACGGCATACTGAGGAATAGCAGACACGTGTTTTAAATGTGCACTGTCCCGTTCCGTCTAATTGCTTGTTTGACAGTTCTGCAGTGGCAGGCAGGAAACTAAAATGAGAAGATCATAATCATCAGCACCTGAACAATGGACGAATCTATTAAGCAGACAACCTGTGTTTCATTATTTATTTATTTTTTTTTGGGGGGGGGTAATATAATCCTTATTAGCAGTTTGTTGCAATTCTCCTTCTGTTACAAATACATCCGATATTTCTAATTCCACTGGTTCTCTCTCGCTCTATCTCTCTCTCGCGCTCTCTCTCTCTCTAAAGTCTTATGTGACTGTCTGTCTTGTTTCCATTAGCTTTTGAAATAAAACCCTGGGGAAATGCAAGCTAAAACTGAAGGAATGGCTTTAAAAGCATGTAAGAAATGAGAAGAGTAACGCAAGACTCTCGACTGTGCCCTCGCAGGCTGTCCGTCACGCACGCGCTCTTCCTTCGCTCGTTCCAGTACGCCATGGAGTATTGCACTGCCAAGCCATCCGCAGTCATGCGCTTTTACAAACGGAGGGCAGGGAATTCAAAAGGAATATCAAATGATATAATAATCTGCTGTCCTATTTGGAATATGTATTGTGTATTCACATATTCCAAATACTCCCGTAGCCAGAACATGATTTTCTTATCCCCAAAAATGGACTGACATGCATTTCTAGATCTGTCTGCGAAGTGGCATACTGGTCCTGTGGGGCGAGATATATTTAAAGTAATCTGTCTCTGGCATTTCAATATCAACCATGGTTAACAAAGACAAAATAGGTACATTTCCAATAATGACAGCATAAGTGCTAGCGTAGTAGTTGTGTATTTACTGTCTTAATTACATGTGTAATTACAAAACAAGTGGGTTTTTTTTCTGCAATTGATCATGTAGTTTTTTTTTATTCAACTCAATGTGAAATAACGCCATTTTTAAAATAAAACATGCCTTTTTTACATGTGCTGTATGCAAGTATTACCGTAGTCCTTACCCGCATATCAAGTCTGGGGAAACCTGCTTTGCAATGGTTCTGTTCAGCCAATTCAAGAAACCTTAAAAGTTTGGTTCTAGAAAGCTCTCTTGATACCTCGGAATAGCCAGGGTCTGGGGTAAAACAACAAATGTATGGAAACTCTTTATTTAATCATCTTTCATTGCTCTCCCTGCAGTATTGTATTTATGTGTGAAAACTGTACGTTTCCTCAGGATAAATGTATAAAGAAATATATGACATTTCATTTTTTTTTTTTTTAAAGAAGGCTTGATGATTTAATGAAGGAGCCTGACTCAAACAAAGCTGTCATATCTTTAGCCTTGGGATTCTCGACTCTTCAATGTGCCTACAGCCCCTTTGTCTCCCTGTGATTGCTTACTTTAATTCCATCGCCCTCCTGAAGTCTTCAAAACCACAGACTTTCCCTGAATATCAGCATCATTATTAATAATCTTATTGTACTTTCAGAAAAAAAAAAATCCCTGCTTTTTGTCAATCTCAGGACTGAAATCTCTTTATTTTAATGTAGATGTTTAATTTATTCTCTCCTCTGTTATTTTATTATTGTTTGACTTGAAGCAAATAAAACAGATTCCTTGTACATTCCAGCCTCAGTCTCCTTTTCTGATTTGCTGTGTTTTATTTGAACATCTTTCCCTTGACCTTAAAGAGGCTGCTTTCAGAACTGTGCTGCAGATCAGTGGTGGGCATGAAGATGACTTTCATCTTTCTCTTTTTAATCAAGTAATAATCCGGGTCTAGTTTCACAAAGCCATTCTAGGTAGCAGTCTGCTAAATCCAATTCGCTTCCATAAAAAAAAAAAAAAGAAAAATTGAAGAAAATAACTCCTTTTGTCCTTTTAATCATATAGACTTGCTTAGTGGGTTTCTACTAAATGTTCTCGTTCTGTCTTTTTTGAAACTGGTTAAAGTAAGATGGCTTGCTAGCTAGCAGAATGCTAAGTGTTGGCAGTGCTTTGTGAAACCAGCCCCTGGGTGTCTGTAGCTTACTGGATAGAGTTCCTGCACAAGTCAGTCCCGCTGGGTGTGGGTACACGCAGTGTACTGGGCCGGAGTTTTCTCTTGGAGTAAATCCTATGGATTTTCAAACTAATATCTGCTTTGAAGGGAGTGCATCACAGGATTTGCTGAAGGCCTGAAATCTCCCAAATATCCTCCCGTTCGGTGAATTTAGAAAGCTAAACCGAGACTGGTTTTCTCATCCCATTGAAAAAGGTATAGTCCACGGGTCTCTCGACTCCCCTGACATACAAGCTCGCACAGTGGGGGGGGGGGGACAGGAATGTTTTGCGAATTTTAGACAGCGCTTAATTGTTAGAAAATTACGGCTGTAAACACTGGGGTCTTTTTTTTTTCCCCTACAGTAATTATGTTAAATAATAATTACCTTCGTGCTGGAAAAAATTACCCTCAGCTGCGTATTTGTTTGTGCCTTTTTCTCATGCAGAACTACTCGCAAGGTCACTGTGTGATTAGAGATCGGGGGGAGGGGGCTGAATTCTCTGCTGTAATCTTGTTTTTCAGCCTTCAGATAAGATGTTTGAAAGCAGGTCCCATCTGCTTTGTGAATGGCAAGGATCCATGAAATTGTAGGAGAGCGGTGGCATTTGTCTCCACAGTTCAGGAAGGTGAGTAGCTCAGTGCTTACCCAGTTAGAAACTCCAGCAATGACTTATCTATCCTGGCCATAGCTAGTACTGTACTTTGCATAATCCTGCTGCTCTATACAGTGTTTGCAACTGTATACGGCTGTTCAATTTAAAGAAATATAGTGCAGCTCCCAGATCCAGACCACACATTGATCTCTACATGTCAGTGTGTCTCGGGGCGGTGTGGTGTGCATGATATACACGTTGTTGTACAAGCGCATCGATTCGGTCTGGGAGAAGAAGTGTCTCATTAATGCACAGTAGGCATGAAACCACCAATTTGATTGTGGAGCACTTGTGATCTACGGAGCGTGGAGGAGATCCCTTCTTGATTGTGCAGTGGGAGAAAATTCTGATTAGTGCCGACTGGGATTAGAAAAAGGGGATTCACTGGACCAAATCCTTGGGAACCTTTTCCCGAGATTGGCTTAGATTAAGGAGAGGGTGAGATAAGGGTATAGCTTTAGATTAAGTCCTTTTCATACTAAGCCTACAGGCTGGCCAGATCAGTACCCTGTTAAGAACCAAACCCTCGGTAGAATAGCAAACCACTTGAGCAGATGTGCCTCGTTTTCGTGTACTTCCTGGATCAAAGCCGTACAATATGTACATCTAGAACCTGTCCATATTATACAGGGTCAGTAAGGTACAAACTGGGAGAACTGTATACCAGTATAGCCTGCTATCCTCAGTAACTCAGATTGTGGGTGAAGCAGTATTGCAGCTAGGTTGCAGTCTAACTACACCGACGTCTTATCATGTGTTCCAATTGAATGCTCTTCTGAATCCCGTACACTAACTCTGTAGTTTCACATGGGTTTGCTCACAGGCACAAATGGGCTCTGAAGCATAAATGCATTTCTTATTAACAGAACTCATTCACCTGCAAGCAGCTCTGAATCTCTCTGGCAATTTTGCAATAAATCAACACTCAATCGCTTTGCTAGGCATCCACTGAGCTGTCCCTTTTGCTATCTGGAGGTGTTTAACTGCTTTGAATCATGTCTTGTGTTCTGTAGGAGCTGCCTTGTGTGTGTGCCAGAGGGATGTTGCTCTGGCCTTCCTAGACAATACTTCAATGAGTCCCTCTGGATTCAGGTAAGGATCACGGGCAGTATTAATCCACCATGAAATCTATAGGGACATTTTAATATTATTAGCGTCAAAATTCTAGCATTCAGCCATAAAGCCATGCATTGAACTGACCAAAGACAGCCAGTTTAATCATTCCTTCCAGCAACTGCATTGTCAGTTGATCGTACTTGTCCTGCTATTGGTTTATTTCTTCAGAATTTGCCTTTGCTTCAATATACTTGCAGGGCCCTCTTTAACTTCACTAATGGATCTCTAGGGTCTTTATTGAGCTCAGCGGTAACACACTTTCACAGCAGCAGTTTTTCAGAGAGCAGACCTCTGTCTCCAGCACACACACGCACTTCTTTGATCCGAATGAACAGTGAACGGAAGCCTGTCCAAGGCCTTGAAGGCAGACGGGCGAGCGGTTCACACAGCGCCCTCTTTCTACTGATCCGCTGATTGGCTCGTTTGTCAAGCATGTCCCACTTGGGTGCAATATTTCAGCAGTGAGTATGAAAATCTCTGGAGTACCTGCCCTGGGGAGGGGGGGGGGGGGGAGATCAGCATTTGTTTAGACACTGCCTGCCAAGAGAAGGAGCAAGAGACAGAAACAAACAAACAGGGGGACTGAAAGATGCTCCCTTTGTATAACCTTAGCTTATCATTCATGTAAAAATACACCCAGCTTTTGTTGTTCTAATACATTTCTGAAAGAAACGGCAACAGGATGAAGTCTTTTGAGGTGTTGTGCACAAGGTCAATTGGCACATTTTGAGGCTTGTTACTTTTTTCCTCCCAAGGTGTCCTCTTTTTAATAGAATGACCTCTCTCTTGTTAAACCAACACAGTCTATTTATTATTCTCAAAAGGATCACAGCATCCAAAGTGATGCAATTTCATAAAGAGATGTCATATTATTTCTTTGAAGTTGGAGGTTATTGGAGGCTGGTAATTAGCGGCTGGGCACTAATTCAAGCATGAGCATGAAGAAATTAGGCTTCAGTGGTTAGAGCATTCTCCATCCTTACTTGGCTACTAATTGCATTCAAATCCAGTGAGATGCAGCAGCGTTGTGAGCACACATCTGTTGGTCATTCATTAATAATGCACATGGGGTGAAGGTTAGAGAATACGACACGCTCACCCCATTAATTAGCCCGTCATGTTTTTCTTGTCTTTTTCATTTTATTTAAAGTTGATTCTTTTAAAAGCAGGATATTTGAACAAAATATACCAAAATACCATTTTCACGTGGCGTACCACCATTTTACATTGAGTTTTTGGACCATTTGAAATATGATGCTAATCTAATATAGCGGGTTTTATATATCAATACTCCTGATGGGCTGTGACTGTAGTAGGAGATGCCGTGAACACGGGTGGGAAACCACAGTTCTATGCTTACCGTTTTTAAGCTCATGATGAAATGTACCGGACCTGCACAGATCCTTTTTAAACACAGCCACACGGTACTAGAACACCATGATCCGGGAGCAATCATTTACACGCATGAGCAGCGGCGGCGTCTTCCAATGGACTGCGGTGCAAATAGAATATTGTCTGAAAAACACATCCCCTTTTAAGGTGTTTTTGTTTACCTTAATGTTGGTTCTCATTTGGAACTCCAGTGCAGATCCCAGAAAGCCCTCTCTCTCTCTCCGGGGATGCAGACCCAGGTGCTCTCACATGTTGTATAAAGCCGTGCGCGGGAGGATGACTCTGGAGTCATTAACGGACTGACGGCAGCAGGCTTGGGTGTGTGTGTGTGTTGTTTTTTGTTTTCCCCTCGGATTCTAATGTGTCAGCTCAGGTGGAATCTCAGCGAACAGGATTCCTTCCATCAGAAGACCCAGGGGGGCAACCTTCCAGGCTTTAAATAAACCAGAAGCCTTATTTACTGAGAGATTTATTTCCTAACATAGAAACACTGTATAGATTTGTGAAAATTCCAATGATAAAACACCAGTACGTTTTCTATGGCTGGCTGTATCAATCCAGTCCTTGAGGTCTGGAATTGTGTACCTGTGATCTACAGGTAAACGCTGTTTTATTATAACGCAACACTACAAAAGATGAACTGGACCGTAGAAGGAATTAACAGCTCTTTACTGAGTTTACTCTAAAGAAACACAATGCTCTGTGTGGCTTTACCTCGTGGCTGACCCCTGTAAGTCAACCTGATTCATACAGCATGCCTACAGGCTTGGCAAGTCCAGCTATTCCAGTGCAGCGAGCCAGGCTGAGGTGGCCAGGGTGAGAAAACACTGGAAATTAAATGTAGGACACGCCAGAATAGAGGAAGGAGAGTTAAAAATGTAAAACCTGATAGCTTTTCTATAGAGACGCTGTACTACTGTATAAAAAAAAAAACTAATGAAAAGAATGAAGATATGAACTTAAGTGGTTTAACTACTTCTGGAATGGAAAAAATAAGTGTGTAAGTAATTCCAAAACACTTATTTTACTGCATTATTATTATTATTATTTATTATTATTAATATAGTTAAATAATTTAAAATAAGCAATACTTTTTTTACTTGGTTATTCAGAGGATTGTAGGCAATACTTGGATGATTTGAAGTAATTCATAGTAATGTTTGTGAATTTTTAATAAATTAAAGTAATTAATTTTGTGTAATTAACTATTTAGTAAAAGCAAATGAAAGTATAATTTGTCAGTTCAGACAGGTGCTGTAGTGTTCCTGGGTGCTGTCATGCAAGTCGTTCTTGACTCGCATACTGGGATCTGTGATGTACATATAAAACCTTTTCAGAGTGTCAGACAGACTTTAAGATTTTATAATATGGGGGGCAGTGAGTGAGGCAGGAGTTGGAAGCCCTGGATTTAGATCCCAGCTTCATTAATAATCCATTTCTATCTTTTCTTTCATTCCTTGTACTGCCTTTTCTGCTGTGCCACGATTCAGAACAATAGCTTGGGCAGGTAGTGACGTTGCAGACCGCTTGCAGCACCAGTTCACAGCTTCTGAATCTCACCACACTGTTCTGCTTTTAAACAGCACTGAATTATTTTAAAGAAGAGCTGTAGGGTGTTAAACACAGCTGCTCCATCCACTCTTCCAGGAGCGCAAATCTTGAGTTTAATCTGTAGTTTAGTCACTCAGATTGCAAAACTGATATTCAGTCCACCAGATGGGAAATTGAGATATTATCAACATCCTGTGTTAAACTTGGGGCCTTGGATACATTAGGTAAGAAATATATATTGCTTGTCTAGTCCTGATCTTTCAAATAAAATAAAATTGTGTGTTGATATGAGTTTTGTGTGTGTGCAACGGTGACCACACACACCATAACTAGCCTCATTGCGGGAGTCGTTCTAGAGCTTTTGACCTGTTCTCACCAATGCTGTAGGTGTCAGAATCTGCAACGGCTGTGCATCCCACCACACTGAGCGTTAAAATGTACATTCTCTTCAACTGATGATAATGTGGTCAAGTCTGACTGTTTTAAAAACCGTTTTGATTGATTGAGTCAGACTTGCTGACTGTGACAAATCGCTGCCCTGTCCTACTTTGCTGAGCAGGTGGGTGGGATGCTTGTCAGCACAGCTAGGTGCTCATTGCTTGATAAACCACAGGGATTATTGTCCTAGTTTAACTTCAGCAAAGAGGCTTAACCTCCCTGACAAGGTGGCAAGAGAATCCTTGTGTCCTTCAGATGCAAAATCTTGAGCAGAGAGGAGAGAGTGGCATTAGATCTATCAACACAACGCTATCCTTTCCTTAATTAGAAGATCTTTTTGTTTATCAATGCACCCCTGATGTAAAGTGACAACATAACCACCCTGTACGTCCCAGGAGGGTCTTAAAGTGAGTGCAATAAAATACAGCATAGACAGTACCTTCCATGAATGAATAGCTTGCTAACAGACAGGACCCGTTGATATTTTAAAATGTTCTTTATTTCAAAACCTTCGCGCTTCCATTCTGGCGCCAGTGTTTGGCACAGACAACAATGTGACACAAACAGAATAAATATGAAATGCATTGATTAAGAGGTCTCCACTGTATAAGGCAGCTTTAACCCTTAAGAAAGTTTCCCACAGTGAAGGCGTAGCGAAGTCTGGTAAAGCACAGGTAAGCATTGTAAAGCATTCTAATAAACATGGCAAGCGCACAGTGTAATCATGGGACACTGCAACCATACAGTGCAAAAAGAGTGGGAAGATTTTACAAGGGAAGCTCATTTCAGTATGTGTTTAACACAAGTGCTGCTTGAGAACAATAAACTTTTTGCACTGTGACATTCCTTAACACCATCTTCACAGCAAAAAATAAAATACAAAGTTTACCCACACAAGGCAATAGTTTTTCCTTGAACTATTACTGTATTTGGAACATTCTCTCTTCTGGTGCAGACATTCGCTTATGGACATTAAAGTTTGTAGCACATAATCTAAATAGAACAACGTCCATGTAAAATAAAATAATAATAATAATAATAATAATAAAACAATTACTTGAGGATTGATTGAAAAAAAACAACTACATAAAACAAGTTTTAAAAAAGAGCCCCATACATTCAAACTAAAACAGTTCTCTACCAGACAGGAAACATGCACTATGAAACTTATTGCTAGTACAGTGCTACCAGTATAAAAATCTCTCTCTATATAAATCTCTATAAATATATGGCATATGGGTATCCTTTGAGGTATATTTTCAACAGTAACTTTACACAAGAAGGGCTGGTTTGCACAGAACCATTGTCTCCCTCTATGGATGAGATGGCAGTATATCTCATGGTAAAGCTTGAAGTGGTGGTTCTAATGTTAAACCCATTCAAGCCAGTTAGAGGGGTGCATTAATACACAGTACAAATACTCGTCGAAAAAGATGTGCAGCACGCTGTTGAACCACAAGCATTTTTACTGGTTTTGTGCAGTATGTTTGTAGCAGTTTTTCCATAAGACTTAAATCCAAATTTGTGAATCAATAAATTGGGTATAGTACAAAATGCACAATTACATGATATCCCTGAATTGGCTTTTAAACTGCCCTTGTGTGCGCTCGCATTTTAGGATTTATAAATAACCCCTGTGGTGCTTCTGCTGAAATCAGGCAGTGTCTGTCTCTTTAAATCCAGGTTAACAGGTGCCGAGATACCCCCTGAGACCTGGGGGAATTCCATTTCATTTCATGTGTTACACTGCCCCCCAGTGCCAGGAAGCTGTTAACACAATCAGTGACATTTTCTGCATTCTCCGCAAGCATGAATTGATTTAAAAGCTGAGGAAGTTCTTGAAATCCAAATTGACCTTTTGCAATAATGTAATAACACTTTTTGTAAATTGAATTACTTTATGAATCCAAATCGCTTCCTTACTACAAGAGTAAGTTGCTTCAGACAGAATCTGCAATTCAATTTCTTACCGGAATACATTATTTTACACCGCAGGGGAGGTAAAGAAAACTCTTAATTACTCACAGTAAGACACTCGGAAGAACATCAGCCTAACAGCATAACAGGATACCTGTACACTGCCAGTCATTGGTGTAAAAGGGTACAATAGAAATGGAAACATTAAAAAAAAACACTTAAAAAAGAGCCATGGTTTGATCCTACAGCTCTGTTCTTTTTAAAACAAGACCAAATAAAACTGGCTTCTGTGCAAATCTGCAGTGTCACACCAAGCAGCCGGAGCCCCTTCCTGAGGCCCTGTGAGGGAGAGGCAGTGGCTGGGGAGCAGTGGGTTTTATACCTTGGTGTCGTCTCTTCCCCAGGTGTCTGTCGTTTTCCGGTTACCCTGAAGCAAGGGGTCGCGATGGTCCATCTCCACCACCGCCTCCTCCGAGCGAGGGCTCTTGTGGAACTCCACCACGCGTGGGACCACCGAGGACCAGCGGTCTGAAACACAGAGGGGAGGAAAAGCTCAGAGAGGAGTGCATGAAGGGTCACCCATGAGCAGAAGCAAGAGAGAGAGAGAGATTGTGGATGCCAGTCTCACCTCTCCTTGGGCACCACACACCAGCGTGAGAGATATTGTGTAAAAAGAACGACAGCCAGTGTGAGCTGGTCTCGGTTCTCCTTCACATTGCTGTCTGTCTCTGTCACAGTGGGCTTGTTTATAGTGCTTCCGGAATCAATGCAAAATCAACACTCTAAACAAACGTGTGTGTCTCACCTCTCCGGAGCCCCCTCGCACTGGTCGGGATGCCATCGTGCTGGTATGTGTCATTCTTCCCTGGGTCCTCATTGATGATGCCAAGGTTCTGGTTCCAGTGAGACCAGTTCACCTCATCCACCCTGGCACAAGACACAACACAGGAGCCGTTGGCACGCAAGCAGGCTGTGGCTCAGCTCTCGATAAACCTCAAGGGCAAATGCTACCCAATTCCATTCCATTTCAGCATTCCTATCTAGTGTTAATATTCAATTGACTGTGTCCCACATATTCCATATATATTTTCCATAGCAGCAGACACAGTGACTGCCTGCTACTTTGTCGCTGGGACACTTGCATGAAAATCGATAGAGGTCAGCTGTTTAAGGACACTGTGCTTGTAAATGACAGATTATCAGTGTTTATATGCTTAAGCAATCCGACAAATACCAAAAAAAAAACCAGCGGAGGTAGGCCTCCCTGCACGCTGTTCCTACCTGAAGCACCATCTCCGGTCGGGGGTCCCGTCGCAGCCCTTGCCCACCGTGACCATCTCCCCCGAGCGGAACATCTTCCGCAGACACACGGGGAAGGAGCGCTCGATGTCCAGGATGGTCGTGGCCCACTGCGGGAGGGACGAGGAGACCGACGTGAACACAGGGGAGTAACGGTTCAGCGTGGATCACGGAATCCTGATCCTTTCTTTACAGGATATAAACCGTATCACTTGGCTCATTGAAGTTCAGCATAAAAAGGTTCTTGAATGAAGAATAAGGTGTGTTTTATAGTTGGTATGTGGATACATACTCTCCCTATCCCATTTAAATTGTGTTTTAACAAAATGGTCCATCATTTAAATGATCATTTGATCTTATTATGCATCACACAAGTAGCCAATCAGAGCCATCACATGTATCGTGATACACATCATATCACAACCTGTATCGTGACATTAGTGTGTCGTTACCCCCTAGATATGAACACAGGGTTAGAGACTTATAGACAGAGCGAGAATCCGCCCCATACACAGGGTATCTGTAATAGGCAAGCATACCAGTACTCTTCCAAAAGGCATTTCTAGAGATGCATTCCTCCCCACTGCTCATGGACAGGGTTTTAGAGGTTCCTCTTAATGCAAACTGAGAGATATTGCTGCATCTGCACCTGGAGCTTCCAGATCTTCTTGCTCTCCTTGGACACCTTCCCCACCGTCTCCCCCATCAGAGCGATCAACATGTTGAGCAGCAGCACGAAGGTGAGGATGATGTAGGTGACGAGCAGGGTGAGGAAGACCGCGGGGTACTGGGCGCTGTTGATCATGTCCAGGTCGCCCATGCCGATGGTCAGCTTGAAGAGGTCCAGCAGGAAGGTGCTGAAGGTGTTGGTGTCGCGGCACAGGGGGTACGTGGGGCACTCTCCCCCCGGGCAGAGCGCGTCAGCGCTGGGGCACACGTTCAGGAGGGACACCAGGGCTGGGGGAGGGAGCGACATTTCAATATCTCAATCTATTACTGGGTAAATCCAGTTCAAGCTGGTCATGGGGTGGGGTTGCTGGACCCCTTGCACCAGTGTCTTGCATCAATGCATTTATTTTTTTGGGAAAACCTTTGATACTATCATGTGTCTGGGTTAGGTCAAATGTCTTCAAAATTGGCCTTTTTAAATCACTTGATGAAGTTGTCAACTTGCGATCTCCTCTGTGGCTAGTTCCCAATCCCTACACCCTTTTCTCCATCACACGGAGTTTATGTACCACCGTGAAGGAAACACAGAGGGCACTTACCTGAAGCGTATCCGATCATGAAGAGCAAGTAGACCAGCAGGAACCGGAAGAGGTCCTTAAAGAGAATCTGAAATGCAGAGAACGAGGGATGGGATTATTTGGGAGCAGTGCAAGGCTGTTAGGTCTGGAAGCTCTCCTCCTCCTCCTCACCTTCTGCAGCATGATGCTGTAGGTCCCGGTGAGTTTCAATCCTCTGGTGAAGTAGAGTGTGTTCATCCAGCCCAGCACCAGCGCCAACGCCATCACCGACACGTAGGCGTTGATCCCAGACAGGTAGAGTGCTGCCGTCACCAGCACCAGCACGGAGTAGATGAAACTGAAACCAGCAGCACAGAGGAGCACATGATCAAGGTCTCCAACCAAACTCTTAACATTACACACACTACTCCCTCAACTCCGTCTACGCTGTAGCAGCTGGAGGGAAATAGATAGATACAACAAACCAGCTCCTTACTAAAGCAGCTGAAAGGACCCATCCATAAACAAGGAGCTGACCCCTGGACACTTCTTGAGGAACAGATCCTTAATCTACAGAGAGAGAGAGGACACCATTCAGAGACAAAGTTAGAGATCAGTTTATTTTACATACAGGGCAAAAGAGTTATAGAAAAAGAACCGTGTGTGAGAGAGACTCACGTTGGTGAGGAAGAAGAAAACTCCAGTGAACAGGGTGATGCACTCTCCCGACAGGCGCAGGTAGTCTGTGCTGCTCTTGTACTGGTAGGGGGGCTGGGGAGGGACAGAGGACTGCTGCTGTTAGGAGATGCTCATTTTAAACAGCGGAGTGGGGGTGGGAGAATCTACACACACGTGAGCTGTATTTATGACATACTGCAGACATGATGCATGGTGCAAAACTCTCACGCTGCCAACGTCAACACAAATAAATTAGGGGGGAAAACTAGCCCACATTCACACACATGGCCAAGATATAAAAGTAGTGCTAAAAACATTTGGATTATGTTATCTTATTCTTGAGCGTTTCAAGTTTTGCATGACCAATTTAAAAAAACACACAGCAGGGTTTCGTTTTGCACGATTACTTTTATACATTGAGATTTATGGACGTCTGCTCTTCCAAGCTAGATAACACATGTTGCTGTGCAATAGGGGACAGTTTTGGTTGCAACTCCCAGTGTCAGTATAAAGTGAAGTCTTCAGTACCGCAGTGCCCTTGTTACTCACCGTTCCCTCCGAGGGCCGGTAGTACGCAACAAGAGTAAAGATCACCATGGAAACCAGGTAGGACACCACGCTGATGTAGAAGGTGACAGCGCCAAACTTCCGCCATTTATCCCTCAGGAGCTCATTGATTGGCTCTACCGCCAACATCTCGTGACGGTTCTGAAGGCAAAAAAACAATACAGCTGTGATTGTAATACCTGTCTGTCCACCAGGGGTCGCTGTTCATGGAGGTGCAGTAGTTATGACAGCAAAACAATTGCACTCGCACTCACTCACTCACTCGCACACACACCTACCTCAACACGGCTGTTGTAGACCAGGATCTCCAGCACAGACACCTCCTCCCCACAGGTGTCCAGCGAGGAGAGATCGTACAGGGAGGAGTAGACCGGTCCGTACGCCCAGTCCTTGAACTTCCTGGAGAGGTGCCGAGCGCTCTCGTCCGTGATCTCCCTCCGGATGATGTGCTGGAACACCTGTCAGGTAACCACAGGCATGAGGGCGGCTCAGTCTTAGTTATTATGTGTACTGTCTGGAAAGGCTGTACCATGTACTCCACCCCCAATTTCTTCTTATAACGTCAATCTTCTACATCAATCATGCACACCTTACCTAAATGCAACCCCTGATCATGTCTCTTCTCCCAGCTCCTCCCCTTCCTCATCCAGCCCCTCCCCCTCACTATCATTCCCCTCCAGCTCCTCCTCCTCCAGCCCCTCCTCCTCACTATCATTCCCCTCCAGCCCCTCCCCTCACTATCATTCCCCTCATCCTCCAGCCCCTCACCCCGATCTTGCCCAGCTTGGCTGCCATCATGAGCGGGGACATGCCGTAGTTGTTGAGCACGGTCTCCAGGTTGCAGTCTGGGTAGAGCTTGGCGCACTTGATGAGCAGCAGGTCGTACATCTTGGTGAGGAAGCGCGTGTTCTCCCGCGTGTTGTCAGCGATGTGCACCAGAGCGTGCAGCACCGTGTTCCCACGGGAGTCCTGCCGCCGCAGGTCCGCCTTCTTGTGTGCGTTCTGGACCAGGTAGTGGACCATGTCCGGCTGGTTAGTGCAGGCCGCCAGGGACAGAGGAAGCTCGCCTGCACACAAAGCATTGAGACGCATGCAGAGGCTGGGGGTTACATCGCCTGCTTAAACTGCTTTTTGTTTCAAGCATGAAAGGATTAAAGCAAATATTGCACAATAAACGGCGTTGCTGGCGGGACCCACATTTTGTGTGCGTCTCAGCATGTTAAAGACAGCTGTTTGTGGGCAATATCAGGCTGATCAAATCTCTATCCTCATTTCCACCTCCACTGTAATTCTGTTCTGCTGAGACACCCCTTCTCTAATTCGCACCTACAGAATTAGAAACCTAATCCCCAGTGCGGCTGGTTTAACAGAGCTGGGGTTTTAATGAAAGAGAAAAGGCCTCCAACTGCTTCGCTGAGCCCGTTACTATGACGACAGGTTACAAGTACCAGCGATTTGTGCGCACTTAATTTTGAAAACTAATTTGTTTAAATTACATTTTCTCTGTTGCTAAGTTCTAATGTCGCAAAACGTTTGCGATGGCTGTTTAAATATATAGTTGCCACTTGCTTGTTCCAATTGGGCGATGCTAATATGGTTATCCTCCAGTTTTGCAGAATTGCAGGAGAGGGTGCTGCTGAGCTTCCTACAGAGCTGTATTATATCAAACAGGATGTGTCTCAACCAACCAGAACTCCTTTAAAAAAAACGACCCATTTTCCATATACATTTAATACTGTTCTATACAGAAGCACCTTTCAGATTTAAACAAGTTTTCCAGGTGTATTTGTTTGACCTGTTGGTTTTTATTTCCGAAATAAAAACATTGGCACCTGTTTAACCGCCCATTTACTTTCCCCTCTCGCTGCCTGCCAAGTTCTCATACAGGTAACGTCTCAGTTTACAAGGCGGGGTCATGCTTCTCCTCATTTCACCATGGCAACCGGCCTAGTTAACTAAGCACTGCTCCTCACCACCCTCAGCTCACTGACTCTAGTGGCACAGCTGGAGGAAATCTCCTTGTTTGGAGCACAGATTCTATAGGAGCGGAGGTCTGGTGGTCTCAGCACATCAGAGTCCAGAATACCAAAAAACAAAACTACAACCCATCACAGCTAACAAATACAAATCAGCAATGAAAGCCAGCATGAAACAAACACATCTACATTAACACATAAATGAATTGTGAAGGTTTCAATCTATTCTATCTGATTTTCAGAAGGTGGAGCACCGAAGTAGAAGTATCCTCCCTCGTCCTTGGGCTGGAAGAAGCGCCCCCTGGCCTGCGCGTGAACGTCAGCCCCCTTCTCCACCAGCAGCTCCACGTACTGTTTGCAGCGTCTCTCGATGGCAATGTGGAGAGCTGTCTGACCTGGGGGCAAAAGCACAGGAAAGCATGAAGACGAGCCAGTAATCACAATGAGGGCTACTGCTGAAACACACAAACCAGACCTGTTTGTTTAGGAATACATTCAAACAGGTTGCTTGTATTATACTTTTCTGTTGTGTTGCTTTATTTTAAAGCATCGATGAATACATAGATAGATAAAATATATGTTGTGCTATATTTAGCACAAACATTTTCTCGGCTCTAACGTGATCATCCTGTATCTCAATATTGAGTGCTAAAAGATTCTCAGCTATTGTGCATACCCCCCCCCCCATTCCTAATAAAGAGCAAACACACCCTAATAACAGCACTAAAACACAGTCTACTGGTATTGTAATGTAAAATAATAATAATAATAATAATAATAGCAGCGAGTACTAAGCTCTCCCCCCTGAGCTCTGTGGCTAATCGGGAGCTCAATGAGTTAGCTCTGCATGTAATGTTTGGAAGAGTTCCCTCCCTGTCCCAAAGCCTCTCTTAATCAAGTTAACCCAGCTGGCAAGGAGAACCCTGGGGTTTATTCAGACACAGCCATACTGCATCTGTCCTGCATGCACTAAGAAGTAATGACTAACAAACCGCTGCTGTGGATGCCCAAGGTTTTTACCACTGCAATTTCAGGAAAGCCACATAAAAGTGTGGATTGAGAAGGAGGGGGAGCAGCCACACCCAGAGCAGGTCTTTAATTTACTGGCTAGAAATAAACTGGTGGTCTTGTTATAACTGGTGTGTGACTTTTCTGATGAAGCAGAGAATGTTAGAACTCCGGCATGGAACACAGAACTTTAAAGAGGAAGTAGTGGGGTTCTGAAAAATCCAGCGTTCTACATCCCTAGGTGTTGCTATAACTGTTTAAATAACGTACCTCTTGAACACAGGCAATTTGCATTGACTAGACTCTTACCAGGCTTGTGAGATCACCAAGGTTTTTATCACATGCATCTGTTTACATGCCTTGCCATGAATTCACAATGCTTTTACTTTGCATTTCCACACTGTTGCTATGGTGTACCACAGTAAAGTTTTATAAGGCACAGTATCTCACAACACTGAAAGCCAGCTTCAGCAGAGACTATCTAACAGTCAATCTTATTTCAGAGCCTGACACAGCTGCAGTCTGTGTTGTGGTGGGCAGGGCAACAGATGTGTGCGTTCCCCTGAGTATCACAGACTAAATAATTACACATTTTCTAAATAACACACACATTTGTTTCTTTGTAAGAATTTAAACGCTGTGCAGGCAGGGCTGTTCCATTGTGATTCGGGGGGGAGGAGGGGTGTCCACAGGTTCAAAGGTGTGCCAAAGTTATGGAAAAACGAACCACAATGCTTGTTAGTGTGGTTTTTTGAAAGTTAAACACAGGGTCACGCTATTTGCTCTGGTCAATTTAAACAGGCTCCACAGTGTGATTTGTATGTAGAGCAGTTTTAGCATTCCTAATCAGGTCTGACTGATGTTGACAGATCATGATCCTCAAGGTCATTAATCTTTCATTGTTTTCTTTCCCAAACCATGGAGGATTCATCAAAGAGAAGTTGCATACAGATCGCCAGCTGCTTCACCCCAGTGTGTGTCAGAACCTGTAATAGCATGTGTGTGTGTGTGAGCGTGTGTGTGTGTGTGAGCGTGTGTGTGTGTGAGCGTGTGCTTGAAGCCGCTTGCTGGAAATCTGCTTCAACACGTCGATCACTTTGTTTTGCACAGGCGTGGAGTCATTGATTCGTTTTTAGCATATTTTGTTTAGTTTTCAAGGTTGAAATGTTCTCAGCGTAATACAAACAGCCTGTGCTGGGGATCCTTCGTCGTTTCCTTGCTATACGTGTTTGTTTTGCTACCCTGCGTCACAGCAGAGCTTGCAGATGCTGTTCCACAGGAGCATGTCTGTTCACGTCTGGTTAAGAATGTGAGCCTGGGTGGGAGAGTGCGGAAGACTGTAGCAAACAGACCAGTACATGACATTGAAACTGTAGCTTTAAAGAGGAAATAAACAGCTCACATGCATTTTAATGGCTTTTATGTACTATGCTGTATGCCAGAGTAACTCTTGAAAAAACTTTGACATCCACTGCAAAAATATACTTTGCTTAAGAAACTAGAATGTGTGTGTCTGTGGTGGGTGGTGGGGCAGTCATATTCCGTGACCACTGCCAATCTGTACTGATCTCAAGACTGTACAGGGAGCTGTGGCAAGAGCAAGGCTCAAATGATCCCTATCCATGGGTGTGTCCACATGTGTTTCAATCTTCAGACATGCCATGCTGGCAAGCCTGCACTATAGAATAGAGGAGTCTGCAGTGCTCTCACTCTCTCAATGACAGCCCTAAAGGACACATGCAAGCCTTCAAAACATGTGTTGCTGTGCTTAGCCGCTGCTCACTGTTCCCTCACTCTTATTGCCTGAAATAGGGGGTGAGCAGGAGATTTGGAATAGACTTTTCATTACAGAGGAAGTAGCATAAGATGTCATTTAATTTGCTCCTGCAGTTTAAAGGTCAGGTTTCGCTGTACTGGTGGGCATTAGTGGAGATGACCTCAGCGATGGACATAAGACTACGAGCTGGACCATACAGGGAACAGTTTGTCAGGCAACTTTCACAGTTAGATCAGGGATGGAAATAAGACCCCCCCCCTGCACAGCAGTTTGATCCATTCCTGGTTTTGCTCTGAATTTTATAAGACGCACCGAATCAAGGTCATAGTAAAACCTGGAATAGGTGAAACTGCTATGCAGCAGGAGTCTTATTTCCATCCCGAGGGGGTTACGTTCAACAAGTAGCAAGTTAAAACCGTGTTGGATGAACAATCACATCTCATCTCAGCCACAATGCCGAGCCCCTGCTCACCCCGGTAGTAGAGATCTCTGAAGGGGGTGTTGATGAACTCCCGCAGGTTGCCTGTTTTCTCGGAGATTTCCACCAGCAGAGGGATGGTGTCATTGCAGCCGCCGTAGAGGTTGAGCAGGGCTTTGGGCAGGCAGGTCTTCCCAGTCGAGGGCTCTGAGGGGAGAGCGGAGAGGCGTGGGTCAGTCGCCATGGTTACACACTACTTCACACACATGTGTACACTCCATTTGAACATGGTGCAATGAATGGGCATCTCAGCCCATTGAACTGAATGACAAGGGCAGACGAACGCCTTACCATTCAACTAAAGAGCAAGCTCTGTAGTGGAGAGGTCAGTACAGTGCGGATGCCAGTATTACAAACTGATCACTACAATCATTTTGGAAGACATCTGAGAACAAAAAGAAACAATTATATTGTTTGTATATACAGAATACGCACCCCTGTTGTATTGTGTCTGTATAGATTGGGAAACTGGCATTGTGAAATATGACTGAGGTGCATTTAAATGGCTGCTGATTTCAAAAGCATTCTTCCCATTTACTTTACTTCCCCACTTCTTATAGCCCGCTCTTGGAAACAGCTTGCTGTTATTTCTCACACGCTCTCTCCGAGTCCAGCACACACAGGAGGGGAGTACATTGAGCAGAAGGATTTATTTACTGTCTCCAAAATCCATGAAGTCTGGACATTCCTCAGATACTTCAAGATGAAAGCTATCTGCGGTAAACTTCACTAGATTTTTGTATCGTTCATCTGAGGCCCAGTTGATCGTGTGACACATCACACATGGCCTGGCTCTCAGTTTACCTCCTAAAGCACTTCTCTTTCAGTCTCTTGCTCAATCCTCATTCTCTGATTCTTACCACACCCTCATCCCTCCCTTAGGTCCTTTCCTCTTATGGGAACTAGCCTCGACCTAACTGTCCCTTCTTCGATACGGCCTCAGGCCTCACCTCTGAACTCCTCGTCAGTGAGTCGTTTCTTGTGCACCAGGAGGAAGGGAAGCAGCCCCTGCAGGTCGGAGGGGTCTCCTCGCGACACGGCGTCGAAGAGCAGCAAGCGTGTAAACACCTGGAGAACTGGAGGGGGGTCCGGGGCGGGACCCTTTATACTGGAGACACTGCGCTTACTGAGGAGGGAGAGAGAGAGAGAGAGAGAGAGGTTAGCCTTCTGCACCCTTGTGCATTTCTCTTATTGCTGAATTGCTGTGGTGTTTTTTAATCCTGCTCGTTTACTAGACTGGCAGGTCTGGAGAGTATAGGGCACTGTCTTATTTACTGCTGTGTTTCCATTTGGCATGGATCACGTTGCTAAAGATCGAGACCTGGTCCTGTGCACTTCTGAAGCAAGCCCCTTGCTATAATGCAGTTTGCACATGTGCTGGCAGTATGCCCACTTTCTTGTGCTTTATTATGCCCTGCTTCATAAAACATTTACAGTTTAAAACAAAATGTTCTCTGGGATTTAAAGGAACTGCCTCAGGGAGAAACCACAACAAAAAACATTTTTGTCGGAGCGTGCTTGTGCAACAATGATCTCATTCATGAGGTTGGAAGAGACTGGTCTCAGGTAAGGATATCTGCACTTTTGAGACGATCCCTAACAAAGGGTTTTCAGCTGCACAGTAGAGTTTACGTCACCCACACACTGTGTGTGTTCTTCTCACTCATTTTTGCTTTGTCCGTCAGATATATTAAATTCATGTTTATTTCAATACGAATTAAAACGGTTTTGTGGAGAAAACATGGTTATTAATGAAACTATCAGAGGAATACCTGAAAAATTTCAATCAGACACTCACACTGGAAAAATCACTCTGATAGAAAAGAATGAGAACCTACAAATAATAATAATAATAATAATAATAATAATAATAATAATAATAATAATAATAATAATAATGACCCAGTGCTGTGGTCTTCCTCTCTGAAAGCTGCCTATTCATAAGGGAGTGAACAGGACGGTTGTTAGTGCTCTCAGTAGAGGCCCTGTTCAAAAAGATCCCGCCCTGACCTGGAACTCAGCTTTAAAAAACACAGACAGCCCCATAAATATACCTCACTTCATGAAATGAAAGAGGTTTCTATCAGCCAAGCTACACAAGCATACAACTCCCCACCACAACCCGAACCATTACCTCACTTGGGGGTGGGGTTGGGGGGTGGGGGGTGTTACAGTAGCTTGTCAGTCTCACCAACTTTGTTTTATTTTTTTGTGGGGAGGGGGGGTCTTTTTCCAGCTTTTCTGAATGATACCTACACCTCAATCTCTAACACAGAGTAACACGTTCAGTATTTTTTACACTGTTTAGTTTTTCCATTTTGAAAGAGTTCGCTTACACTTGTACAGGAGGAGCAAACTGCAGAATTTGGATTTATGAAACGAACGAATAGTCTTCCAATAGTCTTCATTTGCTGTTCCATACCTGCCTTCTCAACCACTATTGCTCCATGAACCACTAATAAAACAAATCAATGAAAATTAGACGCCTGTGTATTTCTACCAGACCAGTCAAACTTGGTAGCATTCATAACACCTTTATGAGGTTTCAGAGCTATGTGTATAACCCTTCAGAAATCACTGTGCAAACCAACTTGTTCTACGCGTGTCATTTTTTCAAATGGGTGTCCACTCACGGTCCTGCAGGGCCATTCCACTCCAGGGCTGGAACAAAGACCAGGGGTGGAAGGGCCAGCTTTGGACATCCTGTTATAATGCATGTAGTTCTAGTGTTACTGTTCATATGAATGCCACGAGCGTGCCATGCAGGGAGAGGAACCCGACAGGAGCCTCAGAGCACTCACTCGCGCAGCAGCTTTTTCCTCCGGCGCTTGTGGTCGTTGGGCTGCCGGTAGGTGCCATAGTCGAAGAGCGAGTCCATGGGGGCCTTCTTGGGCGCGGGGGCCACTGGCGACTCGTAGGACTCCAGCATGTCCTTGGGGGTGGAGATCCCCTTCTTGAAGGCGTCCTGGAAGCGGATCCGCAGGTTTTGTCGGTTCTCTCCGGGATGGGGCTCAGGCGAGGGGGCGCTCTCCTCCCCCTCAAAGAGATTGGCCAGGGAGGACAGCGGGAACGAGGAGTCGTTCTCAGGCTGGGGGTCCCCCGAGTCCCCCGAACCCGAGCCCGCGACATTAGGGGGTTCTTCCGGGTCCGTCATGGTCACGAGGTAGAACCCCAAAATGTTGGTGACGGGTCTGCAAAAAAAAGTCAGGCATATTATATTGCAGGTCAGGTATATAGTGTAAAACAACAAAGCTGCATAAGCCACCAAAGCAAAGCTTTAGCAGAATCTACTGTTTATGAGCAGACCTGCTTTACTCCTCCTTGAGTATGAGAATAAACAAAAGGTGTGAAGCAAAACCAGCTACCAACAACCACATGCAATCATCCTACTGCAGGGAAGGAAATAAAACTCCCATCGCATAGCAGTTTCATCCATTCCTGGTTTTTAATAAGACACACCTGAGCTTGTTACCTCTACACTGTGGCTAATGCAGCTCTTAGTAAAACCTATATTGGTGAAACTGCTATGCAATAGGAGTCTTATTTCCATCCCTGCTACTGCATATACAGAACTGTATACCGTACACATATAGAACAGATGAAGCTGGGTATCTCAGGCATTTAATAAAAACACACACTGCAAGTAACTGATAACAGATTCTGTATTACTGCAATTAAAAAAAAAAAGTGTGTATCATCATTCAGATAACAGCAGATTACACAAGCCTTCTGTTTTTTTTTGCTCCGAGACCATTTTGCTGAATCAACCTTGGCTGAAAGTCTTATAGATAGAGATTTTCCACCATCGAAGCACAGTAAACGCCATCCATGCAAACATGAGGTTTCAGTTTGTAAATGCAATCTAGCATGCATTCAAGCTCTGCAGATCTTCACTATTTGCCATCTTTCCAGGTCTGGCAGCTCTAGTGCTGTGGTCAGGCAGGCCAGCCATTTGTACAACAGAGCGAGACAGCAAGCCTTTAATCTGCCTTACAAATATAGCGGTGGTGCCGGGCAGTGTAATTCAGCAGAGCGCTGCACAGTGCGACTCTACTAAGAGGATGGAAGGAACCCCACACACATGTTCAAATCCTCTCGGAGACAGAGGTTCAGAAACAGACACCAGGGTGCATAATTACAGGTCAGCCGTTTCAAGAGACTAAAATTGAAACATGTCTTTATAAAAAGATAGCTATGTGTTGTAAGTCAACTGTCTTCTGTAAGACTACTAAGAAATGTTTTGTTTTGCTTGTATGTACACTTTCCTGGGTAATTTCAAGGCCAAACTACTGAAAGAAAACAATACAGAGCTGAAGGAGGCGCAGTACTGTAAGTCACAGTCTGCTGTCTGCCACAGAAAGCAATTTGAGACTGCTTTGTGTCTAGCAGTAGAAGCTGGAGGTCAAACTGATTTTAATTGGGATTCTGTCAGCATTGAGGTAACGCCAAAAAAAAAAAAAAATATCCCAAATCTCTTTAATAGAGGAAATAACCAAATGAGCGTCCAAATAGCTGTGGGTATCAAACCCCAGACTGCAGAAGTATGTATGCAGGTCAGCAAGCACAGTGTACTGTACACAGCATAAAACTCATGAGCTTTACTGATACCTTTACCTGCAGACCGATGGATCTATATCCCCTGCACTCCACTGGCTCACAAATGTGCAACTGTGAGTTTAAAATGTGCAGAGAGTGTCTACTTACAGGGTTTGTTGTTGGCTTGCTTGTTTTTGAAATCGAGGAAAGGAAGGACCCTGGGGGACCCTGATGCGAGACACAGCCACAGATTCCCTTTCCGCTACTGCAGCGTGAAGGTTTCTTCCGGATTCGTCCTGAAAACATCAGTTGAGGAGGAGATTCTAAATCTGTGACATGCTAGGCACCCAGTGTACTGGCCTTGCATTTCATATTGTAATTACCGAGTGAAAAGTAGCAGTTCTCCGTGCTTTAAACGCCATGGTTTAAGCAGAGAGAACACACCCGAGCCTGACTGTGCAAGCTTTCAGCCTCTGTCTCCATGGCAACTCAGCCCCGACCACACCCTGCCAAAAGGGGCGGGGCAGACCTAGACCCAGTCTTTCATTTTCATTTTATTTGTAGATGGTGGTTGGGTTCTTACCCCTGAAAAGGACACCACAAGAGCAGGGGAGTCTTAAATGAGATACTGGGTGTTCAAACTGACTAGAGGCTGAGACTGTTTGTGTTTGCACACCCCTACGAGACAACAATTGAAATGTAATTGCAGGATGTGCATTTCTAGGGTAGGGGATTAGCTAGACAAGGGGTTTTTTTATGTTTTACTTGAATTAGTATTTAGTCAGGCCATCATATTTTGGTTTAATGTCTCATCCATGTAATTTAAAGTGAAATCAAACAGCAATGTAGTCTGGTCCGATTTAATTGGCCGACTTAGACCACGTCAATCTAGTCTACCCCACCCAGTCCCTTCTGACCCACTCTATTAAACAGGAAACCTTTTCATTTCATGAGTCGACTGTTTTTCCAAGGAAATGCCACAGAAAAAACTCCCTCCGATCAAAGCACAAACATAGTCAAACATCTATTTTAGCTGTACAGTACACTTTTCTGGTTTTATATTTGTGTTTGTAGGTCCATAACAGCGAGATGCAACATCTAGGGAAAATGCCATCCTGCGCCATAACATTTTAATACTAAAAACTCCCATTTGAAATCAGGGCTGTCTCGAAGCAAAGGGGAAAATGGATCAAGATGAAGAGTAATTCTGACCAGATGATGACAGCGCTAAAAGTCCTCTGCCTGCTGCAGGCAGTCTGTTCGTTCAGTGCTGGGTTTTTAAACACACACACTTTGCTTTGACTGGGAAGCTCTGGAGGGGAATGCAAACACTGACTCTGCTGACCAGATCAAGGGAAGAAGAGCCCCTGAATGCACTTCACACACAGCACTCCATACTGCACAGAGATCCAAACAATAACCATATGACTCATCACAACGGTATCAAAGCACATGAGGATGACTGAAAGGGTTTGTGCCTCCAAGGAAACTCCTTCATTGCAGATTCAGTCACTGCTGTATCGCCTGCTTACATTCTGCCTGGATGACCTGGGCACGACTCCTCAATTTAGTTCATTCAAACTGTAAAAACTCAGTTTCAATTCTGCCTCAACCTTTCTGTATTCTTCAGCTTGACAATTCAGAACTGAAAGGGTTAAAGTTATTGAGTATACATGAGAACAGGACACAGCATTTTTTTTTTCAACATGACCTCAGACTGGGACCTAGCAGTCCCGTGAGGTTCCAGCGTGATTTCTGACAGCACGCGTTAACATACAGCGAGACCTTGAGGTCCCGCCAGGACTGAAAGAGTTAAAACAGGGATCCTCTTGGCTGTCTTATATGACGTGCTCACCAACTGTAGAGGCTTCCTATGGCATGGAGACCAGCCCCTTTCTCAACAGGTCAATGCAGTCTCATACGGTATATACTGTACTTTGCAAGCCACTCCAGAGAGGACAAGGTCAAGATTAAAAATGAAAAAGCAAAGTGATTTTTAAAGACTTCAATATGGAGTAAGACTTGCCAGAAAGTTGCGGACAGGCATCTATAAATTGGAGGAAATCCAGATGGCAATTTCACAACACCAATCATCCTGATGTGCCTGTTTAGTGGAATCAGCTAATCAAGCAGCCACACCTTGTACATGAAGGCAACAGATCATACGCTGCAATGCAAACCTGTCACAGTGATATGTCACCGTTAGGACTGGAAGCATCAAATGACACAGTAAAAACAGAGCAAGGAAGGAAGGAAGGAAGGAAGGAAGAAAGGGAAATTCAGCAACTTTTCTAATCACAGCCAAAACTGCCATCCAAAATCCAGATTCTTACATTTTGATTTGGTTTCTTTTGCAACACCGCAGACAGCATGAGGGATCCATGTTTGCTTGAACAGTTTCATTAGATCGGAAATGTGCCCTAGTGGGGCCGTGAACTGTTCTGCACTCCTCTGTGACAGCACATAGAAATAAAAAACACTTTACAAAAAATATACTGAACATGAAGGAGCGAACATTTGTATTTTTTTTTATTTACACAATGTAGAATACAGAATAAAGGAAAATACATACTCAATACCATGATGCCTGAAGGTTTAAATAGAAAGGAACACTAGATCGTTGCATGAACTATGCAGTAAACGACATCATAAGCAGATTAATAGATTTAAACAGAAATAAGCGAGTGGAGTTACCATGGCGTCAAAAACCTAGAAGTACCTCCACTGTTTGTTTTCCCTTAAACAGAGCGAAACGTTGGGAAGTTGGCTCTTTTGAGCAAAAGCAATGTATCTTGCATTCAGTTACGGGCTGCGGTTTAACAATGTTACAGTAACTCCAGCCCCTTTCGCTGGAATCTGTGCAGTTGTGGGAACAGTTTGCATTATTTCTGCTGTTGTTATTTTGGCATGGTTTTAATCATGGCTTGTAAAAACCTCACTCACTATGAATCACAGGCCTTCCAGTACATAAGATTTACTAAAGACATGTGCAGTGGGTGCAGGGTGACAGAGCAGAGAGAGAGAGATAGTGAGGTATCTCTATAGTCCTATAAAAAGGTCTGTACCCGCCCAGTCCAGTCTGTACAAAAACAAACTGGACAGCTAATCCCAGTCGTCAGTAAGGTTCATTTCATTTTTAGTTCTTCGTTTTGAAATTTCACTCCGCATGACTATATTCCTTTGCTCTTAAGTGCAATTCTGCTCTTTGTCTTCATCACACAGGATCTATTTTGGTCATGTATTCTCATTCTGTGACATGTGGTAATGGAAATATGTGATCGGATCACTCTGAGCCAGCAGTTGGCTTTCGCTGAACTCTTGTCATTGTCTATAATCTTCAGTAGATTGTAGAACTTGCAGCTGCTGAACAAACTTGAGCAAAAAAAACAAACAAACATCCAAAACGTAGACAGAATTCGTTTGAGTTTAATTGTATATAAGTTATAAGCAGACCTCACAGTGAAAGATTTAAAAGGGCCAGGTCGTCGGCGCAATTTCTAACATTAGGCGGACCCCAGAATGCGTTCTAAATAGGAAGAAGTGTTGTTTGTATTTGTTCAATTACTTTAGAGAGTCTGATCTATTGGACTTCAGTGTAATATGTTAGGAGTGTAAATGAAGTCAAGAATTTAAAAAGGAGAGCCCTTTAACGATGCTTTAAGAAACATTAGCACCCAGGCTGAAGTCAGGAGTTCAGAATAGCACATTCTGGAAACACACATCCTTACACAGAATACAGTGATAGACCGCATTAAGGAGAACAGCAAGCGGCAATCGACGTTTAAACAGAAGAAGAATAGAAACACTATTGAGACACCCGCAGCAGTTGAGAAGTTATTAAAGTCTCTAGAATGAATGGGCAGTTATTCATTCAGTGAAAACGCGCAGGGGTTAGATTGGCGTGTAACGTTCCGCCTCTGATTGACAGTAGGATTCTGGTCCTCTTACACGGGCCACCTCTTAAAATCCCAGTGTAACCACTGAATGCTGAACATTGATTCCATGGACTGTACTGAAGACCAATATCACTCTCGCATGAGACTAAAATACAGTAAACTTGTATTTCTTAAAATAAATTGCATGGGCTCAACACTGCCACGAAATACCGGTTCTCAAATGATGCAGGTAGGCAGACCCATTGAATCCCATGTACTGCTCAGCCCTTTACGATACACCCTACTCACTGAAAGATAGTAACTGCAGGACCACTTTATGGAATAACAGAGTACCCATGAAAGTAGCGACATTCTCGCACGTGCATGATGTAGATGATTTATGAAAGATGGATTCGTGGTAGCGTATACAGAAAGTGCCACTACCGTTTGAAACAGGGCGTTCATTTGATGGGTATTATTTATAATATATATTACTGTATAGATTTTGAACACAGACATGAAGAATAAAACGCGCATAACGGATTATTGTATAGACACAATAAGCGCACCAAACGTTGTTCAATATTGAGAACTTTTTTTCCCTTACGAATGTACCAGTTTAAAAATATCCGCCACGTAAAACACAAGAGCGCGTAATGAGAAGCACGGACTTACCTGAATCCAGTGAAAGAATCCCTTGACGAAGTTCTGCACAGAAACCGAGAAGGGTCTACGTTCTAAAACTTTTTACTTTCCTCTTGGAACAAACAAGAACATAAAACCGGTTTAGTTAGTCCAAGGCATATCCACTTCCTTTGTGGGGTCAGCTCAGACCGCAGTGATTTATTTTACTTGCAAAATTTTCCTGCCCTGGCTCAGGCGCACCTCGGTTACGCTTCCTGAATACCTCTGTTTCTCCCTGCCTCGCTGAATGACAAGCAGCATTCAGACTTCCACTTTACACACCCGTAAAGCTACACCGCCCAATAAACAAACAAACAAACAAACAAATAAATAAATAAATAAACGGGAACCTAGGCGGTTTAATTGCCCAGTGAGGGAAGTAATTGTCCAAATTATGTTATTATCCTTTATCCCCTCATTTGTAGAATGCAATACAAATACTTCTACAAAAAGGATGCTATATGTTTTTAACGTAATACACTGGTAGATTAATTACAACTGCATAGAAAAACATTTCATTTTACAGAAATAAAAAGAAACAAAAAATCATCAACTACATGCTGTTTTCACCGTTTTCTCCAGTTACTAAAACTGAGCTTGTGTGTTCCACACACGCTTGCTGTTTGTTTTTTTGTAATTTTTAAAATATATTTATTTATATTTGTTAATCATTTACAAGTGGCGTCATTAAAATGTATTATTTTTTAACCAAAGCGTTGGTTTCGTTATTTTATTTTGTGTTTCCAGTGTCAGCATACGTAGGCTCCCTCTAGTGCACATGTAAAAATAATGTTTTACTCATCAGTACATCAGGTTTTTTGGGGGTTTTTTTTAAAGCAAAAATACTTTGCTATTCAATTACTGTTCACCTGAAAAAAGTTGAAAAAACAGAAGTCTTTGTAACACAGTTATACCATATACTGTACTTGACAACGTCTGGATCAGTCTTGATGAGAAGGGAGTCAATAAAAACAAATCTGCTAAAACCGTTTTCAGAATAATCAAAATCCAACCAGCGTACATCGCCACCATCATCACCACAGAAACAGCCACATACCGGAGTCATGTCTTTTTCTGTTGATGAGAAGGGGCCAGATACTCAAGACATGCGAGTTTCGCAAAGGCATGGAGCGACGTTTTTTTAATAAATATATGCGATGCGTTCTCTTCATGTTCTGGAATTTCACTACTTATTTCATCTTGGTAATGTGTGTCAGTTCACTTGTATTTTCCATGGTTTGTTTATGTGGTGGTATGTTACATTACTGCACTTGTGTTTGTCGCGCAGCGAGGCTGCCGCTGTAGCTGTGTTGTTGACTCCAATGGCTCTTCCAATTCCTTTCATGGTTTAAAATGGCCTTGTTACCTTGTTGAACGCGGCTCGGTCCAATCCCGGGTGAGACGCTTTGCTGTGGATTTCACCCAGGTGTTTTCTCCCCTGTTCAGATCGGGAGCGGGGTCCGTGTGAGTGTAACTTTCAAACAGCTTGTATTCAGAGCAGACGTGTAGCGCGGGGTACCTGTGTGTTACACCTGTGTTGGTCTGTCCGCAAACTGACTGTAATATTGGTTCTTTTTGGGAGGACAAGATTAGCTGACAGCTGTTTCCTGCCGGTTGATTGCCACACCTCTACTGAGTTTTAGAATGAAGTATTGACTTCTCATTTGATTTCTCTCTCGTCTCTGTCTCTTCTGCTCCCTTTGTGTACTTTAAAGAGGAAACTACATGGATCCGGGTTAGTTATTGTGTATCGCGCTTTCCCTATTTTATTATGTAGCCTTGGGGGGATCATTAACATTTTTATTATGTAGCCTTGGGGGGATCATTAACATTTTTTAAACACACTTCAAATACCTTCAACATTTCTATTTTTCTGGACAGTGGTTATGCTTTGAAACCTTGGATGATGACACGTCTAACCACTCCAGCAGAGATCGGATATAATTTTGCGCAGCATTCCACCAGATGTGCACTGTAGCCCTGTATGGCAAACCTGCTGTTTTCATACATGCAATAATGACATTTGAAAAATGAAACTCTACAGTACCAATTTTGGCCACAAGAGGGAGCGTAGAGCTCACAAATCTTTAGTTAAATTAACTTGTGTTCTAATTGTTCAAGAACAGTGTGATAACTGGGGGGAAAAAAACCCAAAAAATATTCAACACTAATTAGAAACTGTTGCTAAATATACAAACGTTTTACTTGCATTATTAAAATGTATTAAAAAAAGAGAAATACACTTGCATCAGCTGGGTGTAGCCTGAGCAAGTGTATTACCCTGCAGCTCAGTTGAATTGCACAGTCTTGCAAATATATGCAAGATTGCAAGAAAAAAATAAAAAATTGCTAATTCTTTGAATATCCGGCCCCAGGGTACGGATTTCAGAATAATAAGGCTGTCTGTGCCATCATACAGGAAGAAAAGTACACAAGGTGTTCACTTCAACAAGGGCGAACAAAACACAAGCATGGAGCACAATCCATCACCGTATATAACATCAACAACATGAAATATTTTATTAAAGTTCTGCTAATATTAAGAAAAGATTACCCTGCGACACTTCACACCAGAGGGCTTTATTCCTCCCCCATAAGACAAGAAGAAATTCCACTCCAGTCTCGTACTATAGAAAAGGCAACAAACGACAACCTCCTCCTTGATTTCAAGTAAACACAGCTCAGAGGAGCTGGCAGGTTTGTTATGTTATTAATGGAAGTTGCAATAGGACTCTTACAAAAGCATCTTTCAGTGTGATCTTTCAACAGGAATCCTCTGAAAGCAGTTGTAATTTCCAGCGCTGCTCTGTTCATAGACCCACCTATAAATGGTGATTGAGCATCATTATAGATTTTATTTTTAGGGGTAAGATTCAGGGAATTAGTATGAGGATTCAATTATACTCAATAAGTAACCAAGCATCCAGAATGTCGGGCACTCATTCACCTCTAATTGAGTTTATGATTTACCAAAATATTGCTGCCATAAAAAAAAGAACCTTCTGTTTACTGTGTATTTGAAGGATACTTGGAGATGTTAAAAATGGGGGCAATGAATCTCCAGTGTTGTAAAACACTGATATATTACAAAACATAACTGTTTGAATCCTTAACATAGACCCCCTAGTGTGTTTGGTGTTTCATTGTGATTGACTTTAAAATCTATTCATAAATATATATTTACAAGCCCCATGCCAGTCTGGTTAAAACAACAGCAGCGACAAAAAACAGCAGAAAAATAAGACACCTTCAGCCAGTCTTATAAATAAGCACCTGTTCAAGATGCTGAACAGCATTCAAAGAAAGAATGAGTTTACATCAACACTAACCTCACTGAAGACAATAGGGTCTATTCAAACGATCGAAACATCGGAGTATTTAAAGTGTTTCAATAATGTTTCATCTACCAAGGCGATGAAGAGCACACACCCTACACTGCATGCTGCAACTTTCCTTACTGCATGTTATTAATGAAAGATGAATTGTGTTTAGAGGAAATTTGGTTTCTTGAGGTCAGTAGAAATATGAAAAAAAGAATTAATACCACCATGATTTCATGGTGGCATTTACAGCAGCCATGGCTGAGAGCCACTGAACTGATCCCAAGGTCTGATAAGAAACTCATTACTTACATGGGAATCCTATACGTTTCCCAGCCCAGATTAAAATGTGCCTTCCTCAGCTCAGCCATGATGAAACTTGTCAGCATCATGCTCTTGCTTTTGCTACTAACCTAGACATTCTATTATCTGTGCTTTTTGTAATTTAAAAACAAAACGCAATGATAAAACAGAGCACAGCAATACATTTAAATCTCTACTGTAGCGATATCAACCTAATCCTAGTTCTTCATAAAGAGGCACTTGTGTGTTAATGCCAGCACTGTGGTTGTAGCATGGCTTCTTATTGAACACATAGAGAAGAACCCTGCATGTGGAACTTGAACTGACACACATTATTTCTTTTGTTTTCCTTGAGACCCATTACTTTCCCCTTCAACTGCGCACAGCACACCAGAATATAACAATAAGAAGAATAATTAAAAAACAAAACAGTGCTTCTCAAACAGTAACATACATTTCTGAAAACAAACTCTTGAGAGAATAAATGCAAATGTTCTTGGAAAGGTGTCCAGTTGAAAATGCACACAGATCTACACAGCCTTCCCTGAAAGAGCATCCCTGCGGGCCGTTGAGCAGAGAGTTCTTTAATTAAAACCACCATCCAGTGTTTCAAGCAACAGTCAAATATTAAAATAAAGCTTCTGAAGAGGCTGGAAGGCTGGTGCTTCTAGTTCAGCCTCTGGTATATTGCATGACTTCCTTGTGTCCATCTATTACCAGCCAATCCCACACACAAAAAAAGAAATCTGCAGACTGCAAGTTATCAATTCTATACTTCCTAACTCAAGGCTACTTAATACAGCAGTCTTTATTTTATCAGTGTTTGGAGCTACCTAGTCACCTGCCACCTTCTCAGTGCAAACATTTAGATAGGAAACAACACTCCGATTGCACAGCAGCTTGAGCCGTTGCAGGATTTACTATGAGCTCCGAATTGTGGTTAGAAGACATACAGGCAACTTGCCTGCAATTATCCAGAGTATCACGTTCAGGCCAATGGGTTCATTCCTTTGTGAAGAACATGCTGTTAATACTGGATTTGTACTAAGAACAAAAAGAAAGGGTCCTATATCAACACCCTTAACAGCAGCAGTCTCTTGCCGTTTTGGATCATTAAAGCACGGCCCTTAGCAGGAATCACACATGACGCCATCCCAAGCTTATCCAATTAAGCGTAGTGTATTGTAAACCTGCAACTGCTCAGGCTAATATGCAACAGGAGCTCTTTTATCCCTGCTAGGAGATCTTTGAGACTTTTTAATTGATATATTTCAACACTTTTCCTCTTGGTAGTCAATAGCAAAGAGACGTCCGCAGCTGTCATTATGATTATAAAGGCATCAGAAGATCTGACTAACCACAGAACCAGCATGTGCAATCTTGAAGTAGATTACTGGAACGATTTTAAAAGTCAACTTGTTAGGTTTTACTTAAGACAAATTTCTAGTTAATGCAGATTGACTAAGTATACATAAATGCAATGCTGAAAAAAAGCCCAAATATGCACATAGGGCCTCCTAGATCCAGAGTTTTTTTTTTTTTTTTTTTTTTTAGTAGGCGACACTTTGAACTAAATAAGGCACACAACACTGCATAAACTACAACCTCCACTCTCTTCCAGCTAGAGCTGCCTATAGGCACAATGCATTTGCTTTCTTCTTTTAAATGCAAGAAACCAGTCAGAGACCTTCAGAAAGTGAGACCACAGCAGCTCCAGGATGACCCTTAGATTCCTGTCGCTGGTGTTGGAAACACGGTGTTCTGTGATGTCAGCTAGTCTCCTTTACATTCACAAGCGGGAGCTTTGGGAGGCGACAGGGTAAAGTCTAGGAGTTAATGACACAACGTAATTGCTCTTGAGACGAAGGCAGGATGAAGATAAAAAGGGATCCAAGTGTCCTGGTGGGAGGCCAGAGGTCAGGCTTTGTAGTCCAGCTCAGCGTTCATTTTGGTGTACATCAAGTAGATCGCGTCGATGGTGGGCGTGAAGTTGATGAGAAACTGGCGGATCTTCTCCAGACAATCCTCTTCCTTGACTTCCCGCCCCTTGGACAGTGCCTTCAGGAAATCAGACTTGTAGGGGGCAGCGTAGAGAGCTGCCTGCAATGGGAGGCGTGACAGACAGGGTGAGGCACATTACAATTATCAGTAACATGATCTAAATCAACAGTGCTGTTCCTAGACCTCTTCTAACAAATGTCAGTATAAAGTGTAAAGCTTTTCTTTTCTTTTTTTTTTTTTTAACCAAAATTTGGGAAACAGACCTAGTAGGTCATCAGGAAGCAAAGACATTTTCTCCCCAATATGGTTCTCTGGAATGGAAATGTTATATATGTGTGTGTACATATGTACGACTTGTTCCTGGGGAAAAGGAATTCATTTTTAAATGAGATGCTATCTGGCCTTGGCTTTACTTACGTGGAAGATCTTTTGCACCAGCCAGCCGTGGTATTTCTTCAGTGCCAATTCGTAGGCTTTAGTGGCGTTGACCCGGATGAGATTGGGGTTGGCTTCGTCCCTCTCCCCGTCCGCGATGCTCTGCAGCAGGACCTGGATAAACTTCAGACCCCTGACCCGGAGAAAACAAACAGATCAGTCTCTTTAATGTTCACGTTGGGGACATAGAGAGGAAACGCTTGCGTGGTCACATCTGCTCGTGTACGACGTGAAACCATGCAATGTCCAGCGTACAAGCGTGAGGCTTTACATTTATACTGGAAAATGTTAGACTGCTATGCAATGGAAGGCGTTGCCCCCGCCTCCATGATCCTCACCTTTTCAGCCACATTAATGCTAGTGTAGCTCCGACTTTGGGCCACTGAGTTCCGTGCATCTCCTTCTCTGCCTCCAGGATTTGCTGTAGAGTTTTAAACTTAGTGGGGTTTGTGTCGTAAACGGCTTTGATTTTCTGCACGACAAAATAAACGAATAAATAAATAAATAAATAAAACATTTATTCCGAAATAATTGGTAGATAAATAATATGATTTAAGAAATCACTTACGGTAATATTACCCACTATATCCGATTTGATTGGTGAAAAGACTGTGGACCCCAGACAATCTGAAGAGAAAAGAAAAGAAAACATGGATATCTGAAAGTAACATACATATCCCCGACAAAGGAAATAAAATGAGACAAATTCACGTTAGCTGCCACCGACACATCCATGTGTTTATATTTATTTATTTTTTTTATATTAAACCTGATCCATTTAGAAACATGCATATGTATCTGACGTGTCAGATTATCTTGTTAAAATGTACTCAAGTTTTTGGGATAACATTGTTGGAGGTATTAGACAGATGTAGGACATGGCAATGACTTTATGGGAAGAGTGGCCATAAAATAGTGATGCATAGTATTCATAACCAAGTTATACATGACTTCCATTCAGGCTAGAAACGCTGTCTTATTTAAGTTATGATAATTCTTACCAGTCATGAAACAATAACACTTTATATTCCCCTTCAGAAATCACGTGTACATGTTGGACTGGAGCAAAAAGCATCCGTCTCTGAAGCCACAAGTCTGTTCACCTTGAACCCTGAACTGCTTCAGCACCCAGGACCACCTATTCCCTTTCTACCCATCAATAATTCAGCGCTCTGAAACCACAACAGATTTGTCAGGATAATGCCACGCCATGCATTATTGAAGGCTGTTTCTGGGCACACTGCTTGGCATGAGGCTGCCCTTTTTTTGTTATGCCCAGTGCAGCATGGCCGTGCACCGACACTGTGCCCAACGGCAATCCAAGTTACCAAAGAAGCTCAGTAGCATTCCAAACCAGCAGTGACATTCACGCCCATCTGCCTCGGCTGTATTGGAGCCATCAGAAACTCCCATTGCTGTAAATAACAAGAAACCTCCTTGGAGGAGAGTCTGTGCACAGTAGGTATCAACTGCAGAACTCAAGCCGAGCGAGGGGACACTGAGCTGGCTCTAGACAGAGGCACCCCGAGAGCCGTGGGTGGAAAGCTCTGGTTTCTTTATTGTACAGTATTGAACTAATGAAAGCACAGTGTGTACAGTATTGTATGATCAGTACGTCTCTGGTTACAAAAGGTTCCATTCGACCCCCCCCCCTCCCCTCTTGTTCGTAGAAAGAATGAGATTTCCTGAATGCTCTCTCTTTATCTCAGCCATTTCTTTGTTCTCAACAAACATACAGCCTTTTTCCCTGTTTTTTTGTTTTTGTTTTAATTGGATGCATTTTAACACCGCATTGTTCTTCTGTCATGTTCTGGATGCCTCAATGTTTTAGCCCTCTTTCTAGTTTGATTTGATAAGTTTTTCTCCTGCGTGACCCTCCTTCTTTCTTTCTGCAAAATGCAACACATCTAATTCACAATGGCAGCAGCAACAAATCTAGTTTCAATTAGGCAGCAGCTCACATCATAAAACTCAGTGCACACAATAAACAATATCAGGCCATTTGTTATAAGAGAGCCTCCAAACAAGACAACTCCCGGGACCTTAAAACTAGCGCATTAATATTGTAAAGAGGACAGACTAATATGTGTCTTTGAGCCAAGAACTTCTTAAAGGGCTTCACGCTGCTTTATTAGTACCACAAAATGCAATACAAAGAACTTACTGAAGTGACTGATGCCAATGAATGGGTACAGCAACCCAATACTGTACTAATCAATTTTCTAAAAGTAAAAAGAGGGCAGCAAATTAAATTATGTATGCAATAGGTCTGTTGTTGCTTGGCACAGAAATACGATACAAAAGATTAACCATGATGGCCCACAATTGTTTCTGCAAATTAAAGTGTGAGCATAGATCATGCATTAGATGTAATTCTACACAATTTAGATATCCGATTTGATGTGGCATTAGGATGCTTAAATTAAAAGGGAGATAGCTATAGTGGTCCGGGAAAGATATGTACACTTAACGCTACATTAGTTTATACAAATCTGATGGAAGACATGTATACAAAGTGTTAAACAAAAGAGGATTGATGGAATTCCATTGCCACATCCCCTCAACATTCCACAGCGCCTTCCTAAAGCAAGGACTGTCCAGCTGCCCTGCTGGTCCAAGGGTTGTTTCTGTACAAAAAAAAAACACACCACAAGATTCAAAACAGGGTAAGGATAAGCAGCAGCGTGTATGGAATGTTGCAATTCTTTGAAAAAGAATCCCACACAAGAAGCAAAGTTATACAAACCACAATTATCCAGTCCAAAGGTTTGAGGGATTTGAGCAATAGCTTGTGATGCACAGCAAATGTTATGTTATCATGTGGGACTTTTTTTCTGTACAACAGTTTTTTTGTTTTTTTAATGTTACTGTACTTTCTGCAGATCTGTGATCTTTTACATTTGTGGAAAGTCAGGTTTACAAGCCAGATTGTAATCCGTAGAGGTCAGTGGCTTTTAATTGACTGGAAACATTTTTTTTTAGGCTGGTTTAATGGGTTAGATGAGAAGGTATCACAAATAATTTATGACACAGATTTGTAACACTAATGGAAACAGCCAGGACCACAGCGGCTGTACCCAGATAGTTCACAGATCAATCACAGAATATATTGTAGGTATACCTGCCTGCCCTATCGATTTCAAACACACAATGCAATCCAAAGAGAGATAAGGTACCATGCACTGTAGTTTGTAGTGGAAAAACAAGGCCCTTTGAAAAAAATGAAGATATTCCACATACCACCTCAATATTTAATTGGGGGTTTCCATTCCTCTCCAATTTCAATTATACTTTGTTGTAGGATCTCAGTGCTTGAAACTTGTGCTACACCTTTCCTTTTTAGACACTTGGTGAGGAAGGGAGAGTCAAATGGGAAAGCCTGAAAAACAGGTCTATGCAGGAGAACATCGCTGGCATTATCATGGTTAACACACTTCTTTAAACAGAAAGCACACTATTACCTGCTCTAGCCTTTTCTTGTACAGTTGAATGGGCCTTTGTTAAAAAAAAAAATATATAGCACCCAATACCACATCCCTGGAATTTAAAGACAACAACGACTTGTTACACTAAATCATGCTGAATCAACCCTACCCTGCATCTGTCTGATCACACCACCACTTAAATCATGGCCTTTTGTGAGCTCAACTCACAACTTGAATTCAATTGACATGATCGCTCAACCCCCATTCAGCACTGTATGAGGCACTGTTTGGTACAATTGCATTTACTGATTACATGTGAAGCAGAGACACAAATGCAAAAAATGTAGCCCATGCCACATGCCACCTTGTGAGGTAAAGTATAGAGCCCAACTGTTGTTACAGTACAGGAAATTAGGGAAGTCCTGCAATGTAGAGACGCTATGGGAATATACATTTGAGCACACTGCATGCAGCACTGAAGCAAAACCTGTTTTATATACAGCGAAATCAAAATTCCAGTTCTGCCTGTAGTCATAGTTGTGATCATCAGTCCAGTCAGATCGCACTTTGGTCAGGACTGGGTTTGGAGACTGGTAGAATACAGGCGTAAGGAATTGGTGTTGCTTGTTTGGCAGGGAAAACTATTAGTTTATCTAATATTTAACTTTAAAATAATAAAATAAAAGTGAGGGCAGGTTTACTTGCAGTTAGCTGCTTCATTAAACCACCACTTGATATTTTACATATGGAAGGTCTAGCATGAAATGGATTCCCCTGGGTGTGTACTACATCACCAGACAGTAACATTATCAAGTTGTTAATGTTATAAGTTTAATAATGTTATCAAAACCAGTAACAGTGAAGCAGGCGTCTGAAGTAAAGATCGTCTGTAGGTTTAGCTGGCAGGAGGCTCAACAGGCATCAAACATCCACACATAATGGCACAGAAGTACTGTGGAATACTGTGGAAGACAACCCATTTTCACCCAATCATTTGCTATGCTGGTATCCTTAGAAGAAACATATTTGTTTTACCCATAATGTTGTCGATTTCAAAAAATTTCAAAATGTTATGTAAAAGAACCACTGTAGTAAATAGCGATATTTTTGGTATTATTATTAAATCTTTTTTAATAGAATGCAATGACTAATCCCTGCTCAGATTCTTGTATTGTGCAATTAAAATTGTGCCTTACCCGAGCAGGTAAGAAAGGATAAAGGACAGGCCAATTGCTAACGGACTAAATGTGCATTATGTAATGAGTCACAATGCTTTAGGAGAGAAACTGAAGACTCTTCGCTTGCAGCTCCCTTAACAAACACGACTAGTATGCAGTGGGATCATTGCCTGTAAAAGCACACTAAATAAACAACATCAGTGTATGTCTGGGAATGTTTGAAGGGTCAGATACATTGCATGTGGATTTCAGCCTGCCTGAAATATTTTCTAAATCAGGGCAGAGTCTTATCAAATGAAAAGCACATTTCTACTGTTCAGGAAAGGGAAAACAGCTCTCCCATTAGACTGCAGTAAGTGCCACTAGGGCATTATGAGAGTAACAACACCGAATATCCGAATATAATTAGACAAGCAACAGAGATCCCAGACATCAGCTGGAATGGCTTTGCTATGAGTCTGACATTGACAGTGAACTTACACACAGAAAGGTACGACAACACAGTCTGCCACAACTTTGAAAGATACGTAAACACAGCAACATGATGCAGATCTGTAAGGTGTGGTGCTAGTGATTTCACGAAATGACACAAAGCAAGGAACATTCAAACTCCAATTTTTGTAAAACAGATGAAGATAGATTTAATTAACTAAACACTGGTCGTAGTGACTGCTTGGTAATCCCCCTCCAGCATGCATTATTATTCTTTATAATAGCACGGAAACAGCATAGTAAGTCTTATCATCTTCACATTTAAACTATTACAATGTGTAAAAACTTTAACGGAGAACTGAAATGCCACGCAGGGTTTCGGCAGGTAAGTCGGTCCGCACAGGTACATGAAGAAACTTACCGAAGAATGGCGGAATGTGAGACACCGACTCCAGGAACGCTCTCGTATCCACTTGCTTGTCAGCCGGGAGTTGCTTAAACTGGTGCTCCATCAAAATAGCCATGGTTGACAGACTTATGTGGGAGGGAGGGGGGACGTTAACGAATTTTGTTGAACTTAAAAAACTAAAATAAACCAAACAAACAAACCCGGAACCCGGCAAAGTTTCTCAACCACCACAGACGCGTGACACTGAAGCTACTGGCAGCTCCGAGGACCGCACAGCGAGCTCGCTCCAGCAGGTGGAATTACACAGTCGGCCTATCAAAAAAAAGGAGGTGGGAGATCGTCTGCCAATGAAAAAAAAAGAGAGTCTTTCAGTAACCTACCTAGCAACAGCGTGATGTATTCATTATTCATTAACCTCTGTAAAAAGTGTCCCCTTTTAAAGGAAATATGACATAATAATTGACCTGTGCTGACTAGTATGTACTTTAACATATGCTATTTCTAACTTTTAGTTGTGATATGTTGCAGTTTGGTCCCTGTTAAAAACGGATATTAAAGCTGGGTGTTTAGAACGCATATTTACTGGTACTGTATGGGTAAACCGCACCCACATGTTAATAGGAATTTGATTTACCGGTATTTAAGAATGACAAAAATGTATTTTTAAATGAACTTCTTTTTTTAGGCCAACATATTCACACAATCTACGATCTACAATCAGCATTAATGTTTCTTAAACCAGCATTGCCAACACTAGTCATTGTTGAAAAAAATAAAAAATAAATCTCAAAACAGCAGCTTAAAACCTGCATCATCACGCCACCACGCTACAATCAGTTTACACTGCAGACAGTACCTTTCTGTTTTGCTTTTAGAACATGCCTTGAAAATGTAGATACTCGCTTGCAAATCAAAGCGCACAAGCCAGTGAAGGTTTCTGCAGGCACTAAAAGCAGAACAGTATATACAGCGTCGCCCAATGCAGAATCATAAACGATAAAAGGGTCGACATTTATTTTCATGTCTTTATACCTTATTTACCGCTTTTTATAATCTGACTAGACACTCAAGGCCCAATTAGTGAACATTGTCTGGTCGTCATGAAACATTCATGTGCTATCTATTATTGATGCAAGCGGGCAGGCAATGACATTGAATGTGGCACTGGTTCAAATCTTTCTCTGGTGAGTCTCCAGTCAACGCCGCGGCCGCATTTGCTATTCTGACTGATCGTAATGAGGTTTAATAGCGCAATTACAAATAATACAAATAAAAAAAGACATGTCTTAATGCACGGGTCTGTTAAACATTACTTATAAAATCTGTTAATAGTCACTAATCTCTGCAGTACTTTCCCCGTGAGGATACTGTTATTAGACTGGGCTACCGTGATAAGTTTTTACAATGCATTCATTATTTGTGATTTACCATAGTTTCCTGGTCTTGGTATTTTATTATTATTATTATTATTATTTTTTTTTTTTACAATTTCACTAACCTTTTGCTATTTTTTCAGACATCTTTTTTTCATACAAAAAAAACAGCCCAATATGCAAATTCACGTTATACTGAAACTACAAGAAATAAGAAAAACAAAAACAAAAAAAAAAACGAGACAAATCTGCTCAAAATGTCTTGGCCACACCCTGACCGTACTATAAATAATAATAATAATTAAAAAAAAAAAAAAAAAATTCTGTGAATGATCTGAACTAAACAAGTTGGTGTTTTGACCTTTGTACGTGTCCGTACTGTAACCAGGAAGTTAATCTGGTTACCAGGCAAAACAGGAAGCTGCTTGCAGGAACTGTCATTAACAGAAATCGAAAACGGTTGTTGAAGAAGTGTGCGTCGGGAAGAGTTTGAAGAAACAACGGTAAAAAAAAAACTACAATAAACAGCAATACGTGAGTGTTTACATTCTTGTGCGTTGTTATTGCGGTTCACAAATGAAGACTGCATATGTTCAGTTACAGAGCACTCGTATTAAACTGCTGCTGCAGATATAATACTGTAGTTTTAGTTGCTGGTGTAATTAATCTGAGATTCCTGCTTAACTGTCTGTGTGCACAGCTTGATTGTGAAAGTTGCAAAACAATGATGCATCAGCAGTAACACTAATGTCTTACACGGTGAGTTCAGGTTGAGGAGAGATGGCACTGCCCACACTATCCTCTCGCTGGGCAGGCCGTTCACGCTGTCTGGAGCAGCAAATTGTCAGGCAGCGGGAGCAGGAGGCTCTCTGGAGGCAGAAATGGGAGCTGCACCAGCAGTACTTCAAACAGCACGACGTGCGCAGCAGCAAGCAGGCACAATGGAGCTCCACAGCGTCCTACCAGCAAAGGTGAGCCATTTCACACAGCACCCATACAGAATACAACCAAATCTTCATTGTACAGTTTTGCTTTTCCCCCTACAGATTTAAAAAATGTTGCTTCAGCTAAGTCGAATGAAACCTGCTGAATAATGCTACGTTAACATATTGAATTACATACCGCTTTGCAGTTTTTTCGTAGACTTAACGAAAAACTGATTTTAAAATGTGACATTTAGAAATCAAACATGAAATACTGTACTACTATTATGGCTTCCGGTAGGCTTTTGCGATATCATTTTGTAGTTTATTTGAATACATGGTGTTAAATAAAAGATCAAAATGGTGTTCATATAGTTTGCTATGCATTTTGTGTTTAGCTGCTATTAACCACTGCACAAACAGTTCCTCGTTCACACTGACTGACATCTAGCAATGCTGGACCTTAAAAGGATTCCTTACATTTCCCTCAATGAAAAACTATGGATGAAAGACAAGGAAAAAAAAAACACTCCTCAATTTATCTGAATATAAAATTGAAATAAAATAGCAACGCAACTTGAAAGTGAGACATGTTCCTGGAGGATTGTAATTGCTTAAAAAAAAAAAGAAGCAGGAACCATCAATCTTTTTTTATATATATTATTAAAAAATAAATGTAACTATTTAGTGACTGTTTTAATATAACCCCCTGTCCCTGTTGCCAGCATGTCTGCGTACCACCGGGATAGGCTGAAGGAGGAAAAGAGGCGGAGCCTTGAGCTGCGCAGGGACCGCCTCCGGGCCCTCCTCCAGGAAGAGCGTGACCTGCTGGAGGCAGAGCTCCAAGACAGAGCCCCCAACAAAGACAGCCTGGTCAGAGAGCTGCAGGAGAGGAAGGAAGGGCTGAAATCAGCCAGGGAAGAGCGCCGGAAGAGGGTAAAGACGCTGCCTTTGAGCAGGTGTCTGTCTGGCTTCTCTTTACAGCTTCAGGACTGTGATCACTTACGGTCTGTATGTGATCAATATTGTACATACCTGACAATTAAAATATCAAGAGGTAAAATGATAATGCCTGATCCATCAAAAAGGCGATCAATACTTGAGGTGTTAAAAGATAGCTTGGTTACCACTGCACTTAACTCGTCCAGACTTACATTTCTGACGTTTCAGTTCAGATACATTACAGGCTCGAAGCGGCGCAATACAGTCACAACAGAATTGTAATTAATACTGCACTGAAACTAATGAATACTACTAAATACTGCATGTACGGTTTCTATGTTAGTTGGTAAACTGCAAGAAATAACTTAGGACCAGCATGGCACAGTGATGCATAGTGATAAAATATTTTATTTCTGTTCACAGTTTGCTGAAGAGTCGCTGCAGGAGCACTGGAAAAAGAATAATCCAGAGCTACGGCAGGTACTGTAAGCAATAAAACTGCTTTACAGAATTCTGCACGTGTACAGTGGACCTATGTTCTGAATGTTTTTCTCTGCAGGATATTTCAATATTGTCGTCTATATTGGTGTCCGCGCAGTCATGATATTTATAATGGGAGTGGGGTAGGAGAAAGGGTTTAAGTCTGTTAATATTTGTTCATTTGGGATTCAATGTATAGGATTGCATGCTGTTAAAATTAGAACTCCAGTACTGACTGATCCTGAAACGAACACGTGCTGATGTTATAGGAGGCTGTGTGGTCCAGTGGTTAAAGAAAAGGGCTTGTAGCCAGGAGGTCCCCGGTTCAAATCCCACCTCAACCACTGACTCATTGTGTGACCCTGAGCAAGTCACTTAACCTCCTTGTGCTCCGTCTTTTGGGTGAGACGTAATTGTATGTGACTCTGCAGCTGATGCATAGTTCACACACCCTAGTCTCTGTAAGTCGCCTTGGATAAAGGCGTCTGCTAAATAAACAAATAATAATAATGATGTCATTGTTCCATGACTAAATGTGAACCTGACCTCAGGATTGTATCATACCCCCACAGAGCTGTGTCTTTCATTTGAGAGGAGTACTTTGAGTTTTCTAAATTAATTGGCTTCCCTAAAAGAGCTAAGTCACTGTTATTGGAACTCTTAGGTCACATTTGTTGACCATTTTTTTAGATTTGCATAGAGGAAGAACAGCCATCCTCTCCCTCAAAACATTACTGTTTTCCTGTTCCAGAGATAACACCTGTGTGAATTCACTTTGCAGGTTGAATCTTCCTTACACAAAAACCATGTGGTGAGCAAATGGGGATCCCAGATCACTGAAAAGAAGCAGGTATGAACAATTTAGCCCCCCAAAATGTATAAATGTCTTTGCTCCAAAGGCTATGAGATAAATGTGACTTTTGGTCACAACAATCAATGCCTAGCTAAGGTGGCTGGACTCATGCTCATTTCACACATGTGATCCCACGTTTCACAACTGAAACGCAAGCTCCCTGTAATACCCGGGCTATGCTATAGCTATAGGTGTCAAAAGAGGATACCCACTTCTGTAGCGTTGCAGTTTAACTTCATTAATAAAGATCACTGGCATTCTAGCAAAGAAAACCGGGGTTGTAAACTATACATCTGTATTCTGTAGTTGGTTCATAAATATGATCCGGTATCAGTTAGGGTGGTTTACAACACTGCTTTTATTTCCCAGATGGAGGAAAAGGCTCAGAAGGAGAAGAGAAGGTTTGAGAATGAGTATGAAAGGGCTCGGAAGGAAGTGATGGAGAGAATGAAGCAGGATGAGGAGAGGAGGAAGCAGGAGGAGAAGGAGAGAGTTGAGATACTCCAGCAGCAGATGGAAGAGTTGAGACTGCGGGAGCTGGAGGTACGCACGGGTGCGCCACTCCAGGCCTCGGAGTCTCCGATTCACTAGTTGTTGTTTTGGGCTTGTTAAATACTTCTTCATTGCATTTGTATTGTTGTCTGATATAGGACAATTATCATCTAAAGACTATTTAAAGTCTCAGAGGCTTTTGTGAACGCTTGCTTTTATATGCATTGGAAAACATGGGGTTAAAATTCCTTAGTTCATGTGCCATATCCAACAAGTAGATGACATGGTGGATTCAGGAACTCACAAAAGGAATCTGGCAAGTTCCCAAATTTTAATGAATAGTCTGGAGGTGGTAAACTGAGTTCCTTTTCCAGTGGTATTCAGTTCTCAGACGCAAATCAAACTAATTTCTTTCACTTTAGTTTCCCAAAACTATTAATAAACCAGAGGGGAAAAAATCAGTGCACCAACATATTTATAGTGTATTTTACTGTATTAAATAACTGGAAGTCTGAGGGTTCGTGTGCTGACGTAGGAGGCGGCTGTGCTTTCAGACAAAGAAGCTGAGGAAGGAGCAGGAGATTCTGCTTCAGCAGCGCTGGGAGATGGAAGAGCTGGAGGAGGAGAGGAAGAAGCTGGAGGAGCGGAGGAAGAAATCTGAGCTGGGGTACAGCAAGGGAGAGGGAGACGGGTAGAGGGATGAGACAGAAGGGTGGAGGGAGGAGCACAGGAAGAAGGATAAACGAGAGAAAGGAAAGGCTGGAGGAAAGAGACCTGCTTGTGAAAAAATGTAATTCATTGAGAAACCAGATGTTCTAAAGTTATAAACTAGATGATATAGATAGGTAAGAGTTAGTCTGTACAGATTTCTTTCTTTTTTTTTATCTTCAAGACGTTTTTTGACCCGTCAGTACCGAGCCCAGCTGCGGAGACGAGCGCAACAGGTCCAGCAGGAGCTGGTAAGTGACTGGTTCAGTTTAAACTCCAGACAAGATGGAACGCCTGACTGCCAGGCTGACAAAGTTTACACAGTCCTTAGTATCACAAGCAAGTTGTCTATCTTTCTATATATCTCTTTATCTTTTGTTTTTAATGTAAGACTTTGGGGTTGGGTGTGTAGAGGAGCAACAGGCTGGTCTGGTTTGTGAATGTGATTTCCGTCTGTGCTCAGGAGGCAGACCGGCAAATCCTGGAGGCTCTGCTGGAGCAGGAGGGGGTGGAGCAGCAGCTGAAAAGTGCGCGCAGGGAGCGGGCCGTCGCTGACGCAGCCTGGATGAAGGAAGTGATCGAGGAGCAGCTGCAGCTGGAGAGGGAGAGGGAGGCAGAGTTCGATACCATCTACAGGTTAGCACAACTTTCAGTATTACAGAAGGCCTAAGTTGTCTCAAACTGCCCCGGCTATTCTGCAGTACAACATTTTGTTTTAATATGCCGCAGTTGTTTGGGTTCATTCTTAGCATTTGGTTACCATTTATATAATTTTTTTTTTTTGTCTCAAAAAACTATCAACTTTAGCTGGGTAAACCCTATAAATTGGAAAATAAGTTCTTCATATTAAGTTCTTCATGGTTTCCTACCTGGTTTAATGCATTGATTGATTTAGAATACTCTTAGGTGGTAGTTGTGTGAGACTAGCCATGTGCATCTAACACGTGTGTGTGTGTCACAGGGAGGAAGCCCAGCGCATGTGGGAGAAGCGAGAGGCTGAGTGGGAGAAAGAGAGAAGGGCCAGGGAGCGGCTCATGCAAGAGGTACATGCTTTTCCAATCCACTGATGATAATGCTCATAAAATAATTCTGATATTTAAGTTCTGATATTTATTTTAAGTTAGAAACAGTTCATACTTTACCACCAAGAGCGGTCATAAAAAATAAAGCAATCACAAAAGTAAATCAACAGCCTTTTTGCCAATCTTAATATTAAGTGATACATTGCAAAACATACTCCATGCTTTTAAACCTAAAGTAGTTGGGTCATTGAAATGTTGAAATAGATTGAAGTGTCTTTGCATCTGTGCAGTAGTGCATTAAATAGCAGTGTAGTTCTGTGAAGCACACGCTAAAGTTGGAGGTCTCTCTGCAGGTGCTCCTTGGAAGGCAGCAACAGCTTGAACAGCAGATGAAGGAGAATCGCCAAGCCCAAGAGGAGTCTCTCCAGAGGCGTGAGGAGCTGATCAAAGAGCTGGAGCTGGAAAAGCAGAAGACACACCGCGAGAGAGAGGAGGAGGGAGAGCTGAGGACGGCTCGCAAACAAGAGATCGCTGCACAGGTGCACACCCGGAGGGGGTGGGGGGAATGACTCTGTATCATTTTACATAGGATACTCCTGTTGAGATGGCCCAAGTTGTTTACATTTATATTATTAATCCTTTTGCATCTATTTATCCAGTGTATCTCCCTGCATCAACACATTGTGCAAGCTAATCCATATAAATATTTAGCAGGCTTTGAAGATTGAAGACATTTTCTTGTTGCTTGCAGCAGAGAGTGAGATTGATTGTATTAACGTTCATTTTTTTGGGGAACAGATTTCAGAACGGAGGAGGCAGGAGTGGGCAGCTCTGCGCAAGAGAGTCGAGGAGGAAGAGGAGGAGAGAGAGGCTGAGAGGTACCACGAGGAGCAGCAGAAACAGGAGGCAGAGAGGATGACCCAGCGTGGATACCAGGAGAAGGTCGGGATCTCTGAAACAGACTGCACACAGCTGGGCTGCATTTATTTCACTTTTTTTTTATAGCAGCTAAATTTCCATTCATTCTAATCGAGACTGTTATCTGAAGTCTTGTTCAGTTAGAATGATCCAAACAAATCTGGTATTTGTGAAAGATCTAAGGGTGCAGTTGGTGATGGAATGGTATCTGACGTGAACAGTCATCCGTTTGTTTGTTTCAGGTTCACAGTCGCCGAAGAACAGCATGGACATGAGGGCAAAATGGGCTGAGCACTACGAATCCAGGATGTGAAGGAAAAGGCTGATGAATGTTCACAGATAGTAAAGCTTGATTTGTATGTGATGAAGCTTTAAAATTGTATTTGAGCGTTAAATGATCTCAAAGACTAGTCACTTTTAGGAAGCATTAATATGTATATAAATAGATTACAATTTTAAAAGGGGTAATACTGATGTCAACCTGCTGCTTCCCAGGAGTTTGGCTTTGGAAATCATTTAAATCGGGTACTAAACCCATGGTGTTGAACTGATTTGAAGGGAGTGGATCTTTTATTTCTGATAAGTTTATGTCTGTACAGTGATTAGGAAATGGTGTTTTATTTAGGTGAAATATAACTGCATCTAGCACTGCATTAGCCTGATATTTAAGGAATGACCCGAGCCTGCTCCAGCTGGCAGCATGGCTCATGAAGACAACGTGCTCCATTGGAATCATTTGGACTGGCTCCATTAGGAAGTGGCTGAACCTGCCCATCTCCTAGCGGGATGACAAGGTGCTGCTTTAGAAATAACCTGGACTTGCTTAGCTATAGCATTTGATACCATGTGAAGCTGTCATTGAAAAGATAGCAGCCTGTCACCCAAAGATATTATTTCTCCACTCCAGCGAGAACTTTGTTTAAGTGATTGTTACAGTCCTGTTCAACAATAACTGTATTCTCTAAGTATGTAGTTTTTATTATTATTTTTTTTTTTTTTAAAATAGCTTCAAGATTGTTGTAGTATGGTGTTATTTTCTAACAAATAAAAAAAACGTTTTTCTAGCAAGTGACAGTTTTTCTCAGTTACAAATAATTTTGCTCAATTTAGTTGTGTGCTAAAAAAGGGAAAATAATTACAGTAAATATATTTAGGTCATTCCATCAACAATCAGATTACTGGCAGGCCCAAGACTTCTGTCTAATGGACCCATCTAAATTCCCCCCAGCACCATGCGTGTAATGGGGTCCTGCATTAGTAATGACAAAGAACGATAATTTAAAGCCTGGTTTATTACATAATCAGTAGGCAAGAAAAAAAAAACCATTGCAACACATAAAAAGCAGATACAATAAATTTTACAATATACAATAAAAGGCTAAAAACAAATGTCAGGTTACAGTTATAAATACAATTTTATAAAAGAAAGGCGAGTTTATCCAATGGCTGTAACGTACATGAAGACCTGCCCACATTGCATTGTAGACGACAAAGACATTTAACAAACAACTGATGAGTTTCAAGTATAACACTGAGAATGAAGGGTCTGCAACTGCTTTAGATCGTTCGCTTTATGGGAGGAAAAAAAACAAAAAGAGCTCACCCTACCGGCTACTTACAGGACAAATTGATATTCTAGCAGCAACAAAAAGACATTTCATATTGAAGTAACCTGGATGCAGAAAGGATCTCAGCACACAACAGCAAAATGCTGGGTACAGTATGGCACCAACAAACCAAAAAAAAGGCAAACACCGCGTAAGTGATCAGGTAAAGATGATCAGGTACACAGTGGCATCGGTGGCATTTGGCCGTTCTCACAGACAAACGGCACATTTGTGACTGGAAACTAAAGCGTACTATACTATAGAACAGATGGAGCCATAGATCATAACATCACATGATGGGGGGGGGGGGAATGAATAAAATGCAATATTGGAACAACATAGCTCTGAATAATAAATTGACAACAATATAAAAAAACTAAATGGAAAGTAGCACATGATATTAAAATAACGCATGAAGCTATTGTTATTTCTGATTTTAATTGACAAATTAAAATCAGGTAATATGTCAAATAGATAGATGAGCTACTGTTACTGTACACTTAAGTGCATTTAAAAAGTATTTTAAGGGAAATATATATAAAAAATATGAACCCTGTAGGATGTTAATTCAAATAATTAAGCTCTCTTATGGTATCAGGCAAATGCCATAGCATTTTTCTCTAGGTGAGAGTACAAAAGAGGCAGAGATGGAATTCAGTTGCTCAAATGATACAGAACAAATCTTTGCAAACCTGCAAACAAACAGCATGGTCTATTTTAAAGATGGCAGGGACCCGAATGTTACAGAGAAACAGGTGTTTGTGGTTTAGCTCCCAAGGTGGTACGCATGAGGTATATCAGTGCTGTAATACCACTGGGGTATGGCTTTTAGTTTCACAGTTCCGGACAGAATACAAAACCAACTGATGGCACTGAAATCAGAACAGAATCAAACAATACCTGTGAATTAGAATACAGTGATGTCAGCGCCTGGGAAAGCAGCTTTCTGATTGGCACCAAGGCCTGTTCATGGATTCTCTCCACAGCAGCAATCTTCCGAAGGGCTGACTTCTAGTACTGGTGCAACCTCTACGGGGTGCTGCATTTTATATTAAACTGGCTAATTTTCAATCCTGCACTGTATACTTTTGAGCTGAGGGGTTATCAGTTGATAAGCTCAAAAGTAAAGGTGATCAGGGTTCAATACCTAGAGAGTGAATGATCTAGACTAAATTAAATAAATTCTAAAATCACTGAAAACGTTCTTTGAAAGCTTGCTTGTCCCAAGGCAGTAACCGTTCTTGGTTAATTCCCTTTTTGTTTTATTTACTGTCCCTTCAAATAAATTACACGATTGCACCAGATCAGCTTTTAAAACTTCAGACTTTTTTTAGTCCCTTGTTTGCAAGTTGTTCAATCCATTAAAAGGCTGTTTTGCATGCTGGTAAATCCATTCAAATCCTGCTAGTTATATCACACCGCCGACCTTTATCCTTAAGAAGAGGTTTCAAGGCAGACTCCCACAATGCCTCAACGAGCCTGGTTCAGAAGGCTGTGAGAAGGTATATATTTTAGGAGAAACACTTTAGTCAGAGAAGTTTAAGTTACACAGTTTCAACCAATTACTGACTGAGACAAAGAAAAGTCTAAAGCATGTGTTCTTGTAAATATACTAGTAGAAACGGCTGAGTTGTGCAGTCATTTAAACAGCATTAAAATTAAACTGAAATCTACGTTTACTTTCAGCGAAGTGCAGAAACAAAGAAATATTTTCAGGTCTTGAGGAAAGAAATTATTGGAGCTTATCACTACAAGATACTGAAATGGTAGCAAGTGATGAACACAAAGTCCAAAACGGAACCACAGGTATTGCCGTAGTAAGACATCTGGCTATGTTTTCTGGGAAGGTTTTTATTATTATTATTATTGTTAAATGAAAAAAAAAAACATGCAAATAATAATAATAATAATAATAATAATAATAATAATAATAATAATAATACTGATAGAAACCTGGAAAAAAAAAAACTAAAAATGTCTCCACTTGTTATTTATTTAAATATGAATAATTAATAATAAAATCTTAACCAAGTGATAAAGGAACTTAACAGGACCCCCCCCCCCCCAGTGGTGTCAGTTGCTGTTCTCTTTGGTGGTGATGGTGACCAGTTGCTTGGCTGCCTTGGCGATGTCATAGGCACACTGGATGACCTGCTGGGTGACCAGCTGCATGTCGGCGTCTGGACCGCTCTCCACAGGCAGGGTCTTCTTGCACTCCGACTGCAGACGATAAGCACTTGAGGTCAGCAGCCTGAGTGAGGCTCGGACCATCTCCGACCGCGGCTTCTGCAAACAGAAGAATTAAAAAAAAACACTGTGTTTAACCCCTGTACTGTGTTTTCACTATAGGCAGCATAAAGTGACATTTTATAAAACGTGATGGCATACCAATAGGTAAAGTGTTAATGGTTATTCCCATTACAGAATATTTACTTGTTGATTAGCAGGTTATGTAAAGTTTCTTTAATACCACTAGAAAGCAGCATTTTTAAATCAAAAGGAGGAAGACAAAAATGGGGAGGAAAAAAAAAAGAAAATCTGCAACTCACCTTGGGAAAGAGGGCAGCCATCTCGGTTACAGCGATGTGTATTCTTTCTGAACATGGTATAAAACTATAGAGGGAAAACAACATAATAACAATGAGACAACAGCTTAAGAAAAATTACAACATGCACCCAACATCGGTTGAAAAACGACACACACACACAAATCAAGACATTTTAAAAAGCAGTTTTGATCATTTGACTTCCTGATGAAGGCACTGAAATCTGGAATTTAGGTCCATGGCTTCTATGTAGTTAAATATGAAATCAAAACATCTTTAGTTAATGACGACGGACCACAATCTTGTTTTCATTATTCCATTATGTTCTTCTTATTAATATAAAGGTATTCTTGCATGGGCAGGGTCATTGGGTTATCATGCACAGTGTGCCTGAAGAGCTCATTCATAAAACAAAAGGATAGTCTTTCTCCAAGCACTACACCCCGCTGGGCTATGCCTTGTAGGAGCATTTCATGTTTTGGATAGTTTTTTTTTTCTGTAAATAGCTATCTATAGAGGAGCATGGCACACATATTCAAGGAGTCGGTGGGTGAAAATAACAGAAATAAAAGTGTCACAGTGGATACACATGAAAGGCAATCATTTCGAAACCCATTTATTTGGTCAAATCTTTTTGGACCCGCTTGCTATAACCCATCATTATTTCATCCAAAAGAAAGTTCAAATACCAATAACATACAAGTGGCCACAAGTTAATTGCAGAGTTATCAATTCACACACGGGTTGTTTCTACTATTTAAAGCATGCCATGAACAATTTTGCAAAACAGGGATTTTATTGTCTTTGGTTATGTTAATACAAATTTAACGCAAGCCTTTCATGTATAAGCCCTGCTGCACAATGCAGTGAGAGAGAGAGAGAGAGAGAGAGAGAGAGGAGAGACTGTGCCTGGGAGGCAGGGACAGAAGCCGGAATACCAGGAGGCAGAGTCGGGCTGGTGCAGGCTGAGAGAATGCAGGGAAGGAGTTTTGTCGGCCCATGGAACCAGGGTACTGAAACAGCCGAGACTGTGCCTGAGCTTTCGCAGGCTCTCGCGCTCATTAGGTCTGCTTACAACAGAGGACAGGAACCAGAAAACGAAAAGGAAAAAAAACGAGTAGAGGAAAGAGAGAGGGAGACAGAAACAGAAAAAAAAGTGAAATCATAGGAGACGGAGAAGGTAAAACTAAAAAAATAAAATAAAAAATAGGAAAATAAATCTAAATCCTTTATCAGCATTCCAAATAAAAATTGCTGGTTCTTTGAAAAGTAAATTCAAGTTTTTTGTTTTTTTTTATAGAAAGATTTAGTAAAACACAAAAAGAGGAGGAAGGAGAAATGAGAAATGTGCCAGCTCAGGTTAACTCACAGAAATTTCTAAACGGGACATGAGGGGAAAATGGGCTGAGCAGTACGAATCTAGGATGTGAAGGAAAACTACAGCAAATGGCACTTTTTTACAACAAGGAAGGTTTACCAAGTGGCCTTCCACAATACTCCACTTTTACGCTGTAACTGAGGAAACACAAATGCACAAGGAACAGCAGCAAAGCCTTTATGGGCAGCAGTGAAGAATGCATTTACCGGTTAGAGGAAATCCATACATCCTTCGCGCCACCTTACCCTCTCCCCCCGCCCCTAGCCCCTAGCCCCTAGCCCCTACCTGTCGTGTTTGTCCTCTTGTGCGGCTCGCAGTAGCTCCTGAATGTTCTTGGTGATCTGCTCGGTTTTCCGGATGACATCCTCTGTACTCGGCAGGGTGGAGCCAGGCTCTGCTTCCGGGTCCTGCTCCAGCTCGGGGATGGAGCCCTCTCCATGCCACCCGCTAGTTCTCAGCTTGCCCTTTCGATTGCATCTGCAAGAAACACAACCCGCCATGAAACACTTGCACTGACCACCAGAAGATCCTGGGTTTGTATAGCACAGGGAATGTAATTTTGGAAAAGGAAAACATACTCTTAAGCAGAACCCTTTATATTGGAGCAATCAATCTTTTTTTTTTTCTTTTTAAATGCAACCAAGTATGCAAAAAACAGACATTGCAATACAAAAGACAAATATAGCAACATTTAACACTTACCCTGTATCATCCAGTTCAGAGTCATTGGGTGTGTTGTCATAATCGCTGTCTGGCATGCTGCTTTGCTTTTCCAGTTTAGAGGCCTAAAACAATCAGAAACACAGTAACAGGGAGTGCCTACTATAACTTTCAAAAGCTTAATGCACATCACAGCCATTAGGGTTGAACAGAACAGCTGCTAAAGACAGGGGGCTAGTTTTCCTGTTTCAATGCAAAGTTCCATGCTCAAACATATCCTGGCAATACCTAAATGATAAATCTTCAATTCAAAAGGTGTTGCACTGGAGTTCAACACCTTAAATGCTGTAAGGGAAATGTTCCACTGAAATCAACACTTACACAAATAAAAAAAAAAAAAAACAACAACAAAAAAACACAACACCACAGATCATCAGGTGACTTTGCATGAAACAAGCAAACCAACCTTTAAGCCAGAAATTAAATTGTTGTGATTTAGTCATTTCAAAACGCCAGTGTTAGTTATGTGAGGTCACAAACCCAGGGTTCAAATATATGTTCCATTACTTCTAATGATCAATGTGTTGTCTGTGGCCCTACGACAGACCAGCTACTTCACCATCAATGTATAATTAGTTTCATGACCTGGAGCTTCATTAAGCCCTCTTTTGTTTCTGGAAAGCGGACACAAATATTTGAACTCCTGTTTATAACAGCAATGCCAGTACATAATGCTCAATTAAAACACACTGAAAACACTGTTATGTTGTAACAATATTGTCTCTATAAATACTGGAAGATGAGAATTTTTTTCTATCAGGATGAATGGATTTCAAGATTAAGATTCATCTTGGAACAGATCAATGCCAAACTGAATAAACTAGAGTTTAGAACAACACCTGTGTTCCAAACCTGCAACATATTAAATTTGGCGCACAGACATTTAAATTCAAGATAAACCTCTCCAATAGAGACACGCATAATGCTGTACAGAACTGACATATTTAATTGAGCACAAAAAGCAATCCATTAAACCACATACATACCCTTGTTCCCCACCAAAGTGGGCAACAATCCTCTTCGTATTTGATGGTCAAGAGGTCACAAAGGTTATTTTCAGTGGCCACATGACAATCTCATGGCAACAATTGGCTATTGTGTCACCTCAAACATCTGATTTCTCATCATTATGTGATCATCATCTTTCGTGGCAACAGAAAATGCTCATTCCAGTAATGAATAGAAAGGCACTCTTGTATTACCTGACCAGCTGTTTTAAGTGCCTCTGTTACTGCAGAGTGAACATGCTTGAGGGAGCCTGTAGGTTAGAATTTTGCTCATAGGAAGCAATTTGGTTAATTATAGATAATTACTCACAGCTGGTGCTGGCTTTGAAAAGAGTTATGACTCATAAGAAATCCTACTTTAGAAAGGATAAGCCAAATTAATACCAACAATGTAAATTATTAAAATTATTATTTTTTTAAATAAATCTGGGAGATCAAAAACTTGTTACAAGGTTATATTTGGAATCATCTTCCTCTCAAAGTATATATTGTGAAAAGGTTTGTGACCAATTCATTTTTAGAAAAGCTCTGTGCTTGAATATACAGTTTTTACTAACTTACTGCATCCTGTAAATTGAAAGGAAAAAAAACAAAGCTACTCCTCCCTTCTGGTATGCATTACTTCTAAACCAGCAGCCAGCTTGCACTACCTAGGATAGGGTTAACAATGCTTTTAGTACAGTGGTGTGCTGTTAGGAATGGTGTGCAGTTACTGCAAGTGTTCTGTCAAAACCTCACGTATCCCTGGCATTTGGGTTTTCAGACATGGTTCTGTAACAACAAGCTTATTTTGGGTGAAGCTGGGTTTAATATAGTTGTGATACTTCCTCTTGTAAAGATCCCATATCATAGAGGAGCATCCCTGATGTCATGGACAGAATTTTACGTTAGCTTAAATTCCCTAACTCATGCCCTGAAATGAATACTCACATTGCTAACCAGTATCCTAATTTCTCACGTTTACTTATTTGTAGAAATAATACTAAAAAAAAAAAAAAAAAAAAATCGAGTTTTTGACAGCACACCAAGATGGAGGAAAAATTAAAAAAAACTGTGCTCACTGTGCAACATTCGGAGTATGTGAGGTTAAACAAAAAAACAAGGTGGCATGTGAAAAAGGAAAGAAAGAGGTGGAGATACATATCAGTTTTGAAGAAGAGCCAAAAAGGTGGAGAGATGGATCATGCAGCGGGACAGGACGGGAGTATGAGGAGGAGAGAAGGGCGGGGATGGAGGCCAGGGGCTTTCGGGGAGATCGCCGCTTCCTCCGGGGGACAGACCAATTGAGAAGGTACTTAACCCTTCGTGCATTCTCATCCCGCGACCAGGAGAGTGTGGAAGGGAAGGAAGGGAGAGATGAAGAGGAGGTCACGAAAGCACTCCTTCCAATCTGGAAGGGGGGAAAAAAGAAAAAACAAACTCGGGCAAAAAACAAGACACACACACACACAAAACAAACCAACACAACCACCAAGACAAAAAAATAACAAATTAATACAATTAGGAAAGAATATCAAAACCAAAACCAACAATATGTGAAAGACAGATATAGTATGCCAAGCTTTTGTTTGCTTATTTATTCTGGTTTGACTTTACAGTATTTCAAAATGTTCTTCGTGCATCTGGATTTTTATTTCTGATATTAGGAATACTTAAGAAACTCCCTTCAGGCACATCAACATGTTGCTTACTGACCTCTCAAAGTATATCGGCCATGCCAGGAAGCAACACATTTTTCATCTTCTGAGGAATCTCACAATCTAACATGAGAAACTTCAGAATACTGTGGATACATGGGTATGTAAACTGTTTACTGTGGAACCGAACACACTCACTGCCAAACGCCTTTTTGTTTTCTTTATTTAAATATTGAAGGAGATCTTGGCATACCGATTAAAACACAAAATACTCATCTTGGTGTTTCTTCTCAAAGAAACACCAAGTCGACAAGAAAGGAAAAAAAGTTTGGTCTGCTAAAAACCAAAAAGCAAAAAGATTGTTTGAATAAATCTTAGGTGTTAAATGTTCTTGGCACCGGGGAGAAACAAATAGAAAAATGACAAAACAATTACATATTTTTTTAAATGTTTAATACTAATTTCAGTGTTGTAGTACATAGCTAGCTAAATGTTATTTATAGAAAGCAGAAATCTTTAAATAATTATCAGATACAAAACTCCAAGATCATCATATTTTCACAAGATAAAAGGTTATTTCTATAACAATCACAAAAAACTCAAGCGGTTTAAATAGTCTCAGAAATCCAGACAAGACTGCTCATAAAAGGGTGCACATAAACATGATATAAATATCAGTAGCTCAAATAAGAAATATTTAAAAACAGACTTGATGGATCATTTTAACCCCATCATTATCCTCACCCACAGGTTTAAAGCATCAACTTCCCTGTCTGCCAACCCATCCTATTTCTTTTGTCTATTTTTTTCTTTTTAATCAATATATGCATGATATGAGAATATCAGATTGCACAGACAAGTTCAGTGTTTATCTAGTTCAATACAGGAATTGATTGGCCACCCATTACTTCATATAAGAGTTACAGACTTCTTTATAATCCCTGACCAAGTTTAGGGGTCTATGCCCTGACACAGGCATCGATAAACTGTGCACTGGAACCAATGTGTGATCTTAACAGCTTGTCACGTTTTTTATCACCGATATTGCCCAGCTAAAGTTGCTTTTGAAATGGAAAGAAGCATAACTTTGGGAGATTAGAACAATCAGAAAGCTGCAAAAAAAAAAAAAAAAAAGGAAAAACAAAACCAGTTGAAGAGTAAAAGCAAAAAGCTCCTTGCAGTTGTACTTACATGTGGTGGGAAGGGCTGCAGTCTGGCTATACCGTCTTCTGGGTAGGTGACCTCTCCCTTTGGGAGAAAGGGCTTCTGACCAGAGCCAGTCTCATACATAGACATGGGCCGGCTGCCTCTTGCAGACGGGCGCCGCTTCAGGGATGAAGGGCTGGAGGGGTCTGGGTATTCTGAACCAGTCGGGACCTGATAGATATTGGTTGTAACCTGCCGCCTGAGAGCAGTGTTCTCGCATTGCAGCGTTTGCAGCTGGAAGAGACGTTTAGCAATATGCTAAATAGGTGCTTTTGCAGTAAGCTTTTCTTTTTGTTTATTTTCTTTTTTTAGATTAGAGATTCAAGGGGGATTGGTGCGTTTCTTTAGAGTAAGAAATGCATTTCTGTCAGTCTTTCCTCATGACGTGTTTTTTTCTTTTTTTTTTTTTGGTTATGTGTGGTTCCTGTTCTGTGACTAGGAGGGTTACATTGCAAGACTTTACCCAATCTGCAGGGTACGATATGTTAAAAGAGTAACACTTCTCTTCCTGTTCAAATCATCTGGGGTGAATCCACTACCTAGTTTTATGACCACTGAACTACTTGCTCTACACTGTTAAAACCCTCTATAACGTAATTCTTAAAATTAATATCCACTTTACAAGCTGGGCTTGTATGAATGATTTCTGAACCAAAATCCCTAAGCTTTTTAAAAGAACTTCTTGTAGCAGACACACAAAATGTAGCCTTCATGTATTACTGTTATAAACCAATTTATAATGCCATCATTACTTAGAATTCATGCCGGAAACACCTCATGTTTTTCTTAAATACATTTTATGTGCTGTTCAATGGCACTTAGCATTCGTCTACTTTTGTGGGTGCGCTCTGTAATAAAAGGTACAGGAGAATCTCCTTTTTACTAATGGAGTCTGAAGATGCAGATTCCAATTTGGAAGGTTATATATTCTAGACTTGCAACCTCATTCCTTTTGTATAATTTGACCCCAGATAAGCCATGTTTAATTTGATGGCATTGCTAGTCTGATTGAGTGTTTAAAATCCAATCTTGCACCGTTTATAGGAGCATTGCACTAACTTTCCTGTATTCATTCTTACTTAAAGTTTACAACTCAAGAGGGAGTATAACTAATGAAGAAGTTAAACCTAAAACATGCTTAGCAGAAAAACAAGGACACAGCAAAACTTAAGCAAGCAGGCAAAGAATACAGCATGTAGCACCCAATTAAGAGACACCCTGATCCCTACAAAAGTGACTGAGCAAGCCTGGTATAACTGGATCACTATAATTCCGCAAAAGGTGTCGATGAATAGAAGCTGAGGCAATCAAATTAGAATTGGAAGCTTTAAGAAAAATAGCTATTTTGGACATTCAGAAAAATGGTAAATTCAAGCAAAGGCTATACATGTTTCTGCAAATAACATTTGAATGTAAAAATACTCAAATTACCTTGTCTGCATTTGATCATATGCAGCAGGAAGGGTTTAATAATATTATTTAAGGCAATATCATTGTATATTGATCAGCCGTAAGTTCACACAATGCCAGCCCACACAGCTTCACAGATCACAGCTAGATTCTCCTTGTATCAAGTTACCCAGTGCAAAACATGAATGCCTAGTTAAATGTGTACAGTCCATGATGCAGAGAACATTCTTACAGTCGAATGCAATATTTGGGTGCATCAAGGTCTAAATTACAGATTCGGATCCCCGCTAAGCACTCCATTTCTGGTTCTGCTAGACCAACCAACACTTCGACCAGACTTTAACCAAACTTTAGGCTGGCCTAGCAGAACCAGGAGGTTGCCTTTGTTGAACTATCCTGATGCAATTTCAGGCATCCACTTATAAAAGTTACCAGACATGTTCTGATAAACTACTTTTTCATATGATAGAACTTTTCTAGGTGTTAAGAATGATATACATTTTAGTTCTGGTGCTTATTTTAAAAGACTTTACTAGGGTCTGTAATCAGAAGTGGATTATGTTTCGAAGAAGCAGTATGGTCTAGTGGTTGAAGGTTGAATACCTGGTTTCAATCCTCATCTTAAGTCTAACTAACTTGCTGCTCTTAGTAATAATAAAGAAAAGGTGTTTCCATGTCTGTATCAGCATCTCATTTCATATATTAATTTATTTCAATCTGAATTCTAATAAAGAGGTTTGACAATTGCACCCTACTGTGACTGCTAAAACAACAGCCAGGGTGGAGACAGGCTGCCAGCCCATTTGCAACTTGAGATTTAACAAAAAGACTGAATGGCAATGTGATATCTTTAAAAAAATAAAAATCTGTCGCCACTTTGTGTCCAATTCACTCAAATGTGAACTTCTCCCAGTTATATTTTACAACTCGGGATAACAATTTGATCCCTGCTTTGGCAAAATAAAATAAAAAAGAGATCAAACTTTTAAAACATTTTTTTTTTAAACACACGATTAAGCACAAAGGACTGGTTTCTTTTCTGGTCTCTCTATCTTCTATTACACCTTATTAGTCCCCTCTGCACTGTAATTCCAGCTCTCCCTCCTGTCTGAAGGCTATTGTGTACCTGATCAAGTTACCCACTTCTGTCCAGGTTGAAGTCTCCCAAGTAACAACACATGCATCAGAAACTCATTACTTTTTCATCAGCTCTCCAGTTTGACTAACTGGGGCTGATTTTACTTTTCTTTGTACGTATAGCACAAGGAATGGAAGTGGCAATTAACTCCAGTGCCACAGCTTTGGAAGATACTCCTTATCACATTATCCGATAAACTTTCTCATTGGTTTCAGAGATTGGGGCGACAGAGGACATCTGATCATTTAAAAATGAAAGTGCTGTAAATACCAGGGAGAAGGTCACTCGCTAAAATTAAGTTTCTGTTGAATGCAGTGTACTGAAATAGATGATAAACAGATCTGATGCTTGTGTTTCAAGCGTATTTACACACTTTACCCATTTTACAGGGTATCCCCTTTACAAAGATAGAGCTAATTCACAGCATTAAAGCAACGGCGTTATGGTGCACTGTTGCTCCCCTGTGATTTCCCAGACGCCCTGCAGCTATAAGGGGTCTGTGCTTGTGCCATGGTGAGAGTGATCTGAAGGTACCTTTTTCTGCATCAGCCTCAGTTCATCACTCAGGTTGCTGTTCACTTTCATTAGCTGGTGAATCTTTGCTTCTGATGCCGTCAACGCGTTTTTAACCTCCATGAACTCCTGCACTGTGATTGGCCCGTCTGACAAGTCTGAGTCCACGCTCTGCCAAATATTATTATTATTATTATTATTATTATTATTATTATTATTATTAACAATAATAATAATAATATTTCAACTATAACAACATTTTATGATTACGACACATGCTGAAAGATGCTGAACAAGAATGCTTTCTCACAGGTTAAAAGACATTTGCACCGACTCATCTATTGTACTTTATATAAAGCAAGTTTCCAGAGCTGCCTTTTTTCCTAAACAGCGACGCGTGCCTGTATTACCTTGGCCCGGTTTGTTTTCACCGATGACGGCTCCAGCTCCGTATCCTCATCCGACGCCACGCTGTCGTAATCAGGCTGGTCGTTGTCCTGACTTTCACTTCCATGGCGGCTGCCTATGTTCTTCAGTATCAGCTCTATGTTTTCTGGCAAAAAAAAAAAAAAAAGAATATTTTTTCTCAGTGTTCCATTTCAGCGAGACCTTGATTAGTTAAATAAAAATTTAAAAAAGCTATTTTCATAAAATATTTAGACGATATAAAAACAGATCTGAGTTGCAGCTTCTCATTTTCAAGGTCACCCTGTTGGCTGTTTGAAAGTAGTCCAGTTTCTCAGTCACCTAAGACGCACGGACCGGCAGATCAGGTGTTATACTCTACCTTTAGGGCTTGAAACAGAGCTTCCTAGTTGTCGACGTTTGGCATCACTTAAAATATCAATTACAAGGGTTGCAAATTCGTGAGCATTGAACCTTGCAAGTTTCTGTCTCCCCTGCAAAAATATAGAAACAAGTCAATTCAAGAGAAATTAAACTGGATGTATGCAAAACTCTAAAATGAATCAGTCAGAAAGCAACAGACAACCAGCTTCTATTTACCCCAAAGTTTTAATACAGTCAATAGTTTCACATGAAGGAGGTACTGGGTATAGCAGGGGTAGGCAACCCTGGTCCTGGAGTGCCACAATCTTGCAGGTTTTGTAGGTATCTCTTAATCATCAATTGCTAAATACCTGGAACACATAGTAATTTTGACCAATTAAGCCAAATCATTGAATCAATTAGGGCCTGGGTAAAAGAAAAACCAGAAGTGTCTGTGGCACTCCAGGACCAGGGTTACCTACACCTGGGGTATAGCACGGGCATGATGACGAGAGTCTGTTGCACTGTTAAATGATACCACCACGTGGTTACATTGGTGAACTGCAATAGTGGTTAAATCACCCTTTAAACAAGTCAAGGCTCCAAACAAGAAAACATGTGCTGGGATTTCACTTATCATTGTACATAACATTATACATGCATGTTTTCCTTAACCCTTTCATGCATGGCGACCTCATATGGGGAAGAAAAAAAAACCCTCTTCTAGTCTTTATATGGGACATATGAAAAATGCAAATGCATGATAGCCTCATATGAGGATGCCATTTTTCCCCATATGTTTTTTTTTTTTTTTTTTAAGCTTTTTTCAGTATTTCATGCATGAAGCAGTTTAAGGGTGTAATGCTGGTGCACACAAGCACAAGAAAAGAAGCTGAACAAACAAACTGCAAATACTTGCCTGGTTCCTTGTTGAGGAGTATTCTGGGTTCACAGGAAGGAAAGGCACGACTGTTGTCTCGGTTACTAGGGTGCTGTGGTTCTGTGTTGCTAGCCACACTGTAAAGGGCAGAGAACACAGTCACTGAAAGGTTTTACTCTTGCAGCAATTCACTTCACGGATCTTAACTTGATTTATTATGTTGTTTTTAAATGTGCACCAATTCATTTTGTTCACACATGCAAAGTGTTTTTAACTACCTTAGCTTCATTATAATAATTCTCACCTGCATCGGTCTCCCTTCTATCAACTTCATCGTAGACATCCATGGCCAATTCTTCAAATAAGTGATTGCTTAGCTGTAATCATATTTATTGGATTACTAGAATTAGTGGTGAAAAATAATGCAGACATATAGCACATCCAAGACTGATGTGTCACTGGGATGAAATGCAGAAAGTTTACAGTATGTCCTCAAATATTTTAGCATGCAAGCTGACAGAATTGCAAAAAAAAAAAATATATATATATATATATATATATATATATTCTCTTCTGCTAAAAATAAAATCAACCAACAAAGCTTTAAAATGACAAGGAATGTATGTTTGTATAAAACTGTGGTGTTAGTTTTGTAGCACTTAAATAACACATCTTTAAAATTCACAAAGCCAAGGTATTATTTCCCCAAGAGTAGCAAGTAACACAATTCAAAATAAGAAAATGTCTTGATGCCTAACAGCTGGGTTTTATTCTTCCAGGAAGAAATAGTAACTTCTTTTTTATTTGTATAGTATGTGTACCACGCACCAACCATCAGGATGCATGTACAAAAATATACAATAATTATACAGCCCGATTAAAAGGAAAAGTGTTCAGGGGGGCCCTGAGAATGCACACTTACAGACTGGAGCTTTTTCTTAGCAGCTTTCGCCAATTCAGATAAGTCGAGACTGCTACAGAAACAAACCAAAAAAAAAAACATTACCATTAAAATATTTAAAAAACAGAAGAAAAAAAAAAAACATGAAAATTGTAGACAATTCAGGTTTGGATACTTACATGTGCCTAATCCATTCAAAGCAGCATTAAAATAAAAAGTGAAAAATCTGCGATTTTGTACAATAAGGAGAACAGTCAAGTCACAGAATGTAGTTTACAGTTGAACTGTGTGGTTGGTGATACACCCAGGGCATAAAACTAACAAAACATATCTGGTCCCACAGCCCCATAACAAAACATTAAGCCAGTGAACCCTGCTCAGTGAGCAGCAGACACTGACAGCCAGCAGTGGCTGGGGGGGGACCCTGCATCTCCAACACTCCCAACTGGTGGAGAACCAGGCACAGGAGTTCAAATGCAATGACCCTGTTTGAGCAGCCAGGCTCATTCTCTTTATTTCTAAATTGATTTCCCAGACTTAACAGTTTCTTACCTGTCTGCCATTTGAGGAATTATAAAGTGCTGTCCACTTTTATGATCTGAAAACACAAACAAAGTAGTAATGAGTCGAGCAATACAAAAAGCACAGAGATCCGATGGCAACTTAATCTCATTCAATTTTCAACTTACCCGGCTTTCTCCCACAGAGGTAGAATGCTAGCCTGTCAGTGAGTTCATACTGGATTTCAACCAACCGATCTGCAAGATCCTGATGCCCTGCTTGCCTAATAAAAGACATCAATAAATACACGCTAATGTTGCACATATAAGCAAACTCCACACTTTCTTTAACTGTTTTCTCCTTTTAGAAATGACAGCAAACATTATTTTTGTAAATATGTATTTTAAGAAGTTATTTAATGATGAAATATTCTAAAATGCAGTCCCTTACCTTGCACAGTCAATTGGGGTTTTGCCACAAGCATCAGGAGCCCCAGGATCGGCACCATACACAGTTAAAAGCTCAGCTTGTAAAATCTGCCCTGCTTTTGCTGCAACATGAAGGGGAGTGTTTCCTTTCTCCTAAAAGGAATAGAAAACAGTTCAAACTAGAGCTGACAAAGAGGAACAGCTGCCACATCATGCTGAGGTTTAACCTTGATTATCAGTCTTTCTGTTCTGCTAATGCTTGACTTACTGGGTGAAAGAAGTTTGCCTGAGCTCCAAGGGAAAGTAACCTCAAACACGTCTCCAGGTTCCCAGTCCGAACGCTTGAATGAAGTTGCTAGGGAAATTAGGACATATGATGATCTTATCAAGGCTTTACATACAGTACTAACTCTTCATTTTTAATACTGCGATGGTTATGGGAAGTAAAACTGTGTGCAACGTGTTCCTGTTACAGTGAAGACTATATAATACAGGACCGCACTGCATGAACTGTTGTACTGGGGTAACTTAGTATCTCAATAACAAATACATTCATCCTATCTATTTACACAGGATAGATATGACAATAAATCAACAACCCAGTTGCTCCTGGAAGTACAGACAGCGAAGTAGTAAAACATTTGAATTAGAAATACAATTCAAATATATAATTTAAGGAGTTTGGAAACAAGATTTCATCATAAGACAAAAAAAGATCAGATTACTGATTCATAGCAAGTGTTTTCAATATTCCTCGTTCAGAGGGAGAGCCCAAAGACCACCCTATACGTTGAAAAATTAAGTTTTATTTCTCCGGCATATGGAATTACAACTCAGTTTTTCCATTGTCCATGCCAAGAAATCAAGACTTTACTACTGCAGACCTAAATGTCACAAGATCCATTAGAAATGCACTGAAACAAACTGTCATAACTACACAGGGTGACCGCTGGACGACAGAGGTCCATGTGCAAGCAGTGCATTTAAATTATTATACAGGTGCTTAAAATGCACCGCTATGACACAGCTATATGACATAATGTATGTTGTACCTTACTAAGGTCCTTGGCTGTAACACTGTCCTCTTCCCGACATGGCATCCGATGGACAAATGCCAGCATCTGGTACTTGGCTCTTATAAACTCTGCTTTGTTTGGGCTTGGATAGAGAATGAGAGTGATTTATAAGGTTCCTCTTACCACTACTGTATCAAATGAAGACATATGAATATTTAACAGCACACCAAAACCAACAGCATTATACTTCTTTGAAGCTGAAAAAGGTTTTAATTTCAAAGATTGTCCTCACAAACAGTCAGTGTCAGAATGATTCAGTTTAATACCTACAAACATGCTTGCATGACAAACATATATATATATTTTAAATTCTTAACTTCTGCATTAATTATACAGTGGCTATGGCCAGGGATTTTACACAAGTAAATATTCTGCATCTCTAGCCAGGAGCTAGTTACTTTAAATGGCATCTCAGGGCTCTGCGAATATTACCACTGAACGTTATTAGACAGTAACTGTTGGTTGCCAATTAACAATAGCTGTACTCACTGTACTTTATCCTGTGGGTTGGCCTTGCGCTTGCCACTCATTATTGATGCAGGATCCAGAAGGGAATGTTCCCATATTGAATTTGCACCATTACTATACAACGTCTGCACCATCTGCAAAATACAATCAGAAATAATGCATTTACAGAAATATGCACACAAATGCAAGTATTAATCACCCACTAAGAACTGTGCTTATAAACAGAGTGGCCTGCATGACACCTGCAGCCACGGAACAATGAAACATGCTGCAAAGACAAACACCAATACTGGTTTCACTTCACTGTTATGGGAACTGAACACAGGAATAAGGGCTTTCTTTTTGAAGGCTCGGTTTCAAATGTAGCCAGGAGAGGAAGAGCAATGAACCTTGGAGTTCACAAATCTTGAAACATGTTTCAAAATCAACAAGGACATTGTGTTTTAAAGTGGAGCTGCTGTAGCTCTACTCTGAACTGATACTGTATTTGGTACAGAAATAGAGCAGTGCATTCCAGACAGACCTGATGACTCTAGACATTAATCCCAGGGCCCCACTGAAGTGACACAATGTCAACACCATCATAAACACTGAACATGCCTTTACTTCTTTATTACTTAAATCAATAATAACAATAATTATTAAAAATAAGCATGTCTGGGACATTCTCTATTCCTGTGACCGGGGTATTTCAGGCGCAGTGGGTGATAACTATCATTTTAAGATATAGATTGAATTCTTACCTGTAGCTGTGTGGCAGGCCAGGGCGTGTGTGTTAGATGCCGCACCTGTGAGCTGTGTCGTCCCAAGCTTCTATGAACGCTGCAGCATTCATCACAGATTAGCACTCCACGGTTAACAGAGGCCCAGCGAGGGTCTGTGGGGGGGTGGGGGAGATAAACACGCTGTTGTTCATAGACCTTGGATACTAAATGAGAAGTTGGGCCCCCATCAGAACACCTTCCCATTTCCACCTGCACACTTCTTCCTCATCGCTTTGTTTTGCCACTGTCATTCTTTTCATAGAGACAAATGCATCACTAGAGGCATTTAGTCAGGCTGACAATGTTAAAACATCGAGCATGACTTTATTGATTCTTTCCCCTTTTTAAGCCCCCTTGATTCCCTGGATTATTCCTCTGTTTAGATAGAAGTGTCATAAAGGCTCAGCTGGAGGAGGTTTGTCAACAGCAGGCTAACACTTACTGGAAGATGTGTCAGGCACCACATGCACTCCAGACAAACACCACAAACCAGATCATTCAAACACATTATATATATATATATATATATATATATATATATATATATATATATATATATATATATATATATATATATATATATATATATATATATATATACTGTACTGTGCAAAAAGTTTTAGGCAGGTGTGAAAAAATGCTGTAAAGTAAGAATGCTTTCAAAAATAGACATGTTAATAGATTATATTTATCAATTAACTAAATGCAAAGTGAGTGAACAGAAGAAAAATCTAAATCAAATCCATATTTGGTGTGACCACCCTTTGCCTTCAAAACAGCATCAATTCTTCTAGGTACACTTGCACAAAGTCAGGAATTTTGTAGGCATATAGTCAGGTGTATGATTAAACAATTATACCAAACAGGTGCTAATGATCATCAATTCAATATGTAGGTTGAAACACAATCATTAACTGAAACAGAAACAGCTGTGTAGGAGGAATAAAACTGGGTGAAGAACAGCCAAACTCAGCTAACAAGGTGAGGTTGCTGAAGACAGTTTACTGTCAAAAGTCATACACCATGGCAAGACTGAGCACAGCAACAAGACTCAAGGTAGTTATACTGCATCAGCAAGGTCTCTCCCAGGCAGAAATTTCAAGGCAGACAGGGGTTTCCAGATGTGCTGTCCAAGCTCTTTTGAAGAAGCACAAAGAAACGGGCAACGTTGAGTAGACGCAGTGGTTGGCCAAGGAAACTTACTGCAGCAGATGAAAGACACATCATGCTTACTTCCCTTCGCAATCGGAAGATGTCCAGCAGTGCCATCAGCTCAGAATTGGCAGAAAACAGTGGGACCCTGGTACACCCATTACTGTCCGGAGAAAAGTCTGGTCAGAAGTGGCCTTCATGGAAGACTTGCGGCCAAAAAGCCATACCTCCGACGTGGAAACAAGGCCAAGCGACTCAACTATGCACGAAAACACAGGAACTGGGGTGCAGAAAAATGGCAGCAGGTGCTCTGGACTGATGAGTCAAAATTTGAAATATTTGGCTGTAGCAGAAGGCAGTTTGTTCGCCGAAGGGCTGAGAGTGGTACACGAATGAGTGTCTGCAGGCAACAGTCCTCGGAGTCACCCTGGACCCCTGCCTCTCTTATTCCCAGCACATCTCCACTCTGGCACGCACTTGCCGATTCTTCCTGAGCAACATCCGAAGAATCCGACCCTTCCTCACCAACTATGCCACCCAGCTCCTGGTCCAGGCCTTGGTACTCTCCCGCCTAGACTACTGCAACTCCCTCCTGGCTGGCCTCCCTCGGCCGCCACCTGTCCGCCTCCAGCTCATCCAGAACTCTGCTGCCCGCCTGGTGTTCTCTCTGCCTCAGCATCTCCCACATAACTCCACTACTCCGCTCACTCCACTGGCTACCGATCACCACTGCATCCAGTTCAAGACTCTTGTACTAGCCTACAGATGCCTTGACCAGACTGCACCCAGCTACCTCCAGACCCTCATCTCTCCCTACACCCCCACTCGACCTCTCCAGCTCCGCTGGCACTAGAAGACTGGCTCTACCTCCTCTACGCTCCCCTGCCTCCAGAGCCCGGCTCCTTCTCCACCCTCGCTCCGCAGTGGTGGAATGACCTACCTACAGATGTCAGGGACCGCCCAGTCCCTGACCACATTCCGGCGCCTCCTTAAGACTCACCTCTTCAGACAGCACCTGTAGAACTCCTCTGTTTCCCCTGGGACACTTTCACCCTTCCTTAAATTTGCTTTACTTACTCTTACCTGCCCCCTACTTTACTGCATTTAATCCTGTACTTCAGAGTACTGTAACCTGCCATATGTTTAAACTGTAGTATTTGGTATTTAATCATATCTTGATGTAACTATCACTGTCACTTATCTGAATTGTATTTTGTCACACTTGCACTTGCTTGAACTTGTCATTGTATTTATCTTGCTCTTATTGTATTAGCTGTACTGTAACACTTGAAATGTATTTGCTTACAATTGTAAGTCGCCCTGGATAAGGGCGTCTGCTAAGAAATAAATAATAATAATAATAATAATAATAATAATAATAATAATAATAATAATAACAGTGAAGCATGGTGGAGGTTCCTTGCAAGTTTGGGGCTGCATTTCTGCAAATGGAGTTGGGGATTTGGTCAGAATTAATGGTCTCCTCAATGCTGAGAAGTACAGACAGATACTTATCCATCATGCAATACCATCAGGGAGGCATCTGATTGGCCCCAAATTTATTCTGCAGCATGACAACGACCCCAAACATACAGCGAAAGTCATTAAGAACTATCTTCAGCGTAAAGAAGAACAAGGAGTCCTGGAAGTGATGGTATGGCCCCACAGAGCCCTGATCTCAACATCATCGAGTCTGTCTGGGATTACATGAAGAGAGAGAAGCAACTGAGGCTGCCTAAATCCACAGAAGAACTGTGGTTAGTTCTCCAAGATGTTTGGGCCAACCTACCTGCCGAGTTCCTTCAAAAACTGTGTGCAAGTGTACCTAGAAGAATTGATGCTTGATGCTGTTTTGAAGGCAAAGGGTGGTCACACCAAATATGGATTTGATTTAGATTTTTCTTCTGTTCACTCACTTTGCATTTAGTTAATTGATAAATATAATCTATTAACATGTCTATTTTTGAAAGCATTCTTACTTTACAGCATTTTTTCACACCTGCCTAAAACTTTTGCACAGTACTGTATATATAATCACCATCGCATTAATCAACATAGTGACCTCCTGGCAAACATGTTATAGAGTACAACATACACCCGAAGTCAAAGGAAATCAGCGGTGTAAATGTGAAGGATATTGAGGTCTCTCATTACCCGGAAGGTATTTTGTTTGTGATGAAAAAGGTAAGCCTTTGATATTTTTGTTTAGTTAAAAAAAAAAAAAAAAACTGGAATCCAAGCCAAGGAAAAGCAGCAATTATTAAATCACAGTATAACTGTTGAGTACCTTTTTTGCTTCGAAGGTCAGTATTGCCAGTAGATTTGTGTCTCTCAGCAACCGTACCAATATCCACAGCTGCTGTGAGTAAGTTAAGATGAACAATTTTACCATTGATTCTAAGCCAAACAGCGTACACATACCCCAGGCTTAGCTGTGAGCATTGGCCTCGAGAGAATACAGAACAGGAGATACTTTGGACTTCACTGGAGACAGCTAACCAGTGTATACTAGCTGAAGGGTTTACTTATGGAAAACAAAATACTAAGAGCAGTTCCAGATACTGTATTTATAGTATAAAGAGTGTAGATTTGATTTTATATGACTGGTTGCTTAGCAGTCAATGCAAACAGTAAGATACAGTTATTTTACACTATAAATAATGAGAGGAAGATATAAGAGATTTCCTGCTAGACCAAATCTGAAACCCAGTCAGTTCACACCAACACTATGCAGCCTAATTAAAAAAAAAAAAAAGAAGTGTGATCTTATTATTGTGCACAGTCAGACCTATTTCTTTAAGGAGTACAATACTTTAAAAAATTATATATATAATAATTAAGAAAAATACTACTGTTCACAATATTCTGTCTGACAAGAACCACAAACTACCATGAGAAAAAAAAAAAAGTCAGTTCTGGGGAAATACTTTCCAACACAGTGTGTAGCAAATCACGTATTAGATCAGTTTTTTTGTGGTTAGATTTAAATCTTTCTCTTACAAAATAAAACATTTAATAAAGCTGCAGTCGCATACAAGAGTTTACAGAAGGCGTTCTGGAAGTGCATCAACCCGCGGGTCCATGAATACAAAGCCAACTCCGAGCAAATCACACAGGCTTGTCGAAGCAGAACAAGCAGGGCTCACGGTCGAAGCAGAACAAGCAGGGCTCACGGTCGAAGCAGAACAAGCAGGGCTCACGGTCGAAGCAGAACAAGCAAGGCTCACGGTCGAAGCAGAACAAGCAGGGCTCACAGTCGAAGCAGAACTTGGTTCTGGGTGTCGTCACTTGTTGGCATTGCCTTTGTATTCATGAAAACACAGACCAGCCCTCTCTAGTTTTTTTTTTTTTTCACTAACTCCACTCTGATCAAGCAGACAGCACATGTCCTGATTAGCGTTCTTTTTTAAAAAGTTAATTTATTGTTTTTAACTTGTAACTGTAAATGCAAAATATTATTCTCCTAACATCTGCCTGTGCGATACTGTACTGGGTTAATGAAAGGGAAGTGTAATTCTACTTCCATATATGGCCAACACCAATGAAATCGTGTCACAGGCTTCACTGGATGTTTAGACAGTGCAGCATCTCATCCTGTTAAATAGATTACAAAGTACCAGCTTCCTCTTGCTTTGTGTGTCAAGTCAAAATCATGCCAGGGTTTTCTGAATTACATGCTGCAGTTACAGTACAAAGAAGAAATGTGTCATTATTTGTAATTACCAGATATTTTAGCAAGGCAAAAATATAGAACTGCCAACACAAGGTACTGCCACTAATTACTTTATCTTGATTTAGAGGATTGTACTGTGTTGATTTGTAGAACACATTTTACACTTTATTAATATCTAGGACACAGTAGAATTTGTAACTTCTGTTTTAATATCTGTATTTAAATAGATAAAGTTTGTTCTTGAAGCCCTTTTATATACTGTAATTAAATTCCTTTGCAATGTGCAATTATGTCTTGAACTTTGCATATCAAATGTTTTAAATGTTTTCATAATAAATGTTTTCCACCAAATGTTCATGTTAATTATTTTAGATAGCAGAATATCTAAAATCTAATTATTTGCATTCTACTGTAATCTCTGTCTGGGACTGGAGACATATACTACAGCAGATGGCATTGCCTAGACTAGTGACTTCCTAATAAATGACAGATTTCAAGGGTAACGTGATACTATACCCTCAGCAATTTTGTAAAATTAATTACTGTGGCATTGACTGTATTTGCTTTAACATAGGACTACTAACCAACAGCTCAGATGAACCTCAAGTAAAAATGGACTTCCTGTAAGAGTGAACTGCCCTACTCGCAGGCCTACCAGATTTAAAAAAAATAAATAACTTGTGGTGTGACTCATCCAAATAAAACACACTAATATTATATATATTACCATACTGTGTTCACAAAGACCAAATATTCTAGCAGACACGAGCGGCTGTTAGCCCACACTCCACAAGAAAAAAAAAAAAAAAATTGCTTTGGCCAACTATTAAGCATCAGATGAATATATTTTTCTTCGATTTACCAGAACAAAAAAAAGTCAATTTAGAAAGAAGAAACAAAATGACATTTAAAATAACCAAAAGAAATATTTAAAACCAAAAAATGTCAAACGTCTTATTCTCAAGGGCTCTTGCAGCAATTAACTGCAAGTTCCAACAAGCGAAGAGCAGATCATTCACAGAGCACAGATATGTCCAGGGTTAGAAGTATATTTCAGAATTTCTTAACATGAGGTCATAGCTTATGCAGTCTCGATTCGCAAGGATTTAAAATTGTAAAGACATGAGGAGAAAACTAAACACATACAGTAAACAACATAGAGAAAAAAATAAATACTATTTCAGTGCCAGTTAGTTTTTTTAAGTTATCAGCTGGGGAATGTGTTGCAGTAATACTGTAGCAAACAAGTCACAAGACAGACGGAGAAGATTTGCAGCTCAATATCAGTGCATGTAGGGCTGGGATCACTATAATCTGTATAATGTACAATGAGTGGTCTTTGAGTTTCACGCTGCCACACACACTTGAGAGCTACCTCGACTGCTGAGAAACCGATCTCAGCAAGCCTAACGTTTTGCATTTGCGTGAGTTTATTTTTCTGGTACTGCTTGAAAGGCCATGCAGACCAGAACAGTTTAGACAGGCAAACCCTCCCCTGCTGAAGCTCCCGTTAGTATTTACAGCATTGCGTAATCAGTCTCTGCAGCCACCACTGCCTCTAGATCTCTCGACACTGCTGTTTGTGTCTTGTGCAATGTCACTTCGTCTTTTAAAAAAAAAAAAAAAAAAAACTTAACTGACAGGACGCAATTATTTTAGATCCCATGTTTAGACCTATTAGTATTAACACTTTTTAAGGATTCTCTCATTCCAAAACCTCTGATCAAGGCAATTTAAAAAAAAAAAAAAATCTTATGTATGTGTCATGATGTCAATCCAGATGTTTACAGAATTCAATGTATGGCCCCTGGTGCTGTTGGTTTGGTCACTGTCAATAGATGCAGTCAGATATTTCACCACTGTAAAAAAAGCATGTCCTCTTATCTACAGCCACACAAGCTCACTGTAGCCACTCCAGAGTATATATGCAGTATGACAGATTATTATTTTCCATTCCTGTGTGTGTGTGTGTGTGTGTGTGTGTGTGTGTGTGTCTCTCCTGTGGCTACAGCCACAGCCGGTGAAACTTGTTACATTGGGGATTAGAAAGTGGTCAGAGGTAATGATAATAAATGCAGTGACCTGTTGCATTATTTTCACAACTACTTATACATTGATAACTGTATAAAACTATTTAATGATTATAATCACAAAACAAGCATCAGTATCTCTCCCACAGCTACCTTTCTCACAGTTATTGCTTGTTTTGTTATGTGGTACTTTAAAAGCTGCTGTACAGAGAGCGGTCATACATGCAAATTAGGGCCAGTGACATAAGTCATGCCATGTTATTATTCCTAACCATACCTACTGTCTTTAGAGAGTCACGACCTCTGCAGCCTCTCTATCTCAGAGCTGAAGAGCATGTTGACAATGAAACACCTGAACTACAGTGCCATCAGTACCCTCTGTCCCTCCAGCAGGAACAAACGGAAATCAAAGCCTGAAGTACAACGACAGAAGAAAAGGTGGCTTGCCCCCAAAGTCCTAATATTAGAGCCAATTACAGGTTGACTCAGCTGTAAACCAAATCCCTATGTTGTTTGTTACCCAAAGGTAACTATAGTATGCTAACAAGAGACCACTTGCCTTAATGGTGAAGATAAATAAGTATATATTACAGGAGACTATTTTTAGGTAATTCGCTTATTTTCTAGTCCGTTGGTTACAGATGTCAAGTGTAGGCTAGTATAGGAGGCTGTGTGGTCCAGTAGTTAAAGAAAAGGACTAGGAGGACTAGAAGGTCCCTGGTTCAAATCCCACCTCAACCACTGACTCATTGTGTGACCCTGAGCAAGTCACTTAACCTTCTTGTGCTCCGTCTTTCGGGTGAGACGTAATTGTAAGTGACTCTGCAGCTGATGCATAGTTCACACACCCTAGTCTCTGTAAGTCGCCTTGGATAAAGGTGTCTGCTAAATAAACAAATAATAATAATAATAATAATAATAATAATAATAATAATAATAAACTGTGAGATTAAAAAAATGCTTCAAATCTACTGTTTTCCAGATATCATCAAAAGAAATTCCATTTAACAATTGAATTGCATGGAGACACCACGACCGTTCCTACTTTAAAATGTGTGCATGTCTGTTTCCATTATCACTGAAACTACACATTGAACTTACAGCCTAAAGAATTGTCACTCTAGAGCTTTGCACAAAACACTAGACTGTGGCACGCACTGCCATTCACAGCAATAAAACAGGAAGAAAAGTGCCGAGTCTTTACCAAGTCCGGATATAAAAACAGCAACTAGCTTTAGCGTGGGGCCCTGACATTGCTTCAGAGAAGGCTAGGGAGGTCCCTTTTTAAAAGTACTTCGTGTGGATTAGTTTTGTGTTTTTGGGGGGGGTGGATCCGAGTCTTCCAACTGGGCCCTGAGCACCTTTGGCACGTCACTGATGTTAATAATATAAGTGCCTATGAAAATGTAGCTTATGTTACGTTGAGTAATGATAATGTAAAAGCAGACAGTAATGTGCTTTTTACCCAGTGACCTACTAACCCAGAGACCAGTGTCACCAAGCCAGGGTCTCATTTAGTGTCTTATTTCCCACCTGTTCCTTAGCAGCTGTCAGTGTTGGAGAGAACATGCAGAGACTCCCACGGTTGTCAAGGTAAGCACATTAAGTCATGTGAAATTGTGCAAAGTTGTGTCAAGCACTTGTTAAAGTAAAGGCAGTACTGCTGTTTTTCTTGGCTTTCCAAAGTAGGTGGAATCAAATAGAGTTTGTGGAGCAGCCAGACTTTGAAACAAAACTTATTTTGAATAATTGTTTGTCAGTGCCCAGCAGTAAACTGAAATATCTGTAAACGACATACTATAAAACTATCTTTGTAAATAAAAGGGAGTTGTCTGGCTGCCCATGGGGAGAAAAAAAAAAAAAAAAAAACAAAAAAAAACGACATCAATACAATAACTTAATACATGCTGCACCTGAAATTATTCACAACTCACATCCCTGGTACCAAATTTGGAGTTCGCTCATGCTAAGCAGAGACGAACTAAATACAACACCATATTACTCGTCAACATCGAAAAACCTGATCAGAAAATAAGGAAAGCGTTCTAGGAGTTTGTTACAGTACATTATTTTCCTCGCAAGAAAATATGAAGGACAAACTAAAATCCAACAATGTTTTGACACAGGCGCAAGATACTGACTTAGCGCCCGTTTTTTTTTTTTTTTTTTGGCAGAAACAATACATTTTTATTTCAAAATAATTGCAGTAGTCTGTGATATTATTATTATTATTACAGTATTTGTCACTTACCCGGAACGCTGCAATCAGCGCAAACCTCACTACTCCGCAAGCGCTTCGACATCCTTTTTTATTTCAATTAAAGGCCTTTAAATATCAATTACTACGTTTTCGCTGGCCTTAACGAGTCATATATGATCAAAAATAAAACCAAAAATCAAACAAAAAAAACGACAAAGTAATTTCCCCGTTGTTTTTTTTTTTCAGCTCGGATTTCTGCACAAACAGAGACGGAGCCTGCTGCTTAACAGAACGGAAACCCGCCACCAGACCAGAGGAGGCAGTCCTCATTCGCGAAAGGAAAATACGCAAAGTTCCCAGCGTGGATCAAGCAGGGAGGCGGAGTACTACGTGTGTTTATTTTACGGGATTCCAGGAGAAACTAACGTACGCTTAAGACGAGTTCAGGGTTACGTTATTCGTGATAACGAGATACGGATAAATCTTTCGCTGATTATATGCGGTGGACTGTCCGTAGATATTTGGATTCCTGCAACGAACTAAAAGGGGGGGGGGTTCAATGTGTTAAGTTAAACTATACATTTTAGAAACAAATTAGACGGAAAGTGTAATATAACACGTCTGTATTCGTACTTTGAATGAATTTTGATTTAAGTATTTTCGCTTAAGAAAAAAAAATATATATATATTAGTATTTGGCTTTGCACACCACCCCTCTAAAAAATTATTGGTTGTGCCCATGTTTTGGAACGAATAATTTTGTTACGCACGGGTGATTTTAGTAATAATTAAAACTTACAAGTTGGCTTTAAAAAAAATAGATTTTATGAAATGGAAAATAAATCACACCATCTCATCACTAAATTATCAACCTAAACATAACATCGAATTTATTTAGTAAGAAAAACATTTTTCATATTAATAAGAACACCCCTTTTTTAAGAAAATAGTCCGTGCCTGCTACCTGCCACTTCCTTGTTTAAAATAAAAGTTTACTCGGAAAGTTTAGTGCTGCATTTTTTTAAATTTCTTTAACTTTTCGAGGAAGCGGATTGGGTTATTAAGTATATTTTCCTATTTGGGTTCGTTTCGTTTCGGGGTATTAGTTGATGCCGAGCCTGGAAAAAGACCGTTTTAAAGAATGTGTTCCGCAGACGAAAATATCAGGAGCAAGTTTCCACTTCATGCCATGGTCTGGGAAAACGACTACAGAAATTTGGAGAAACAGTTAGGGGAGGTATGTTTGCGTGGATATTTATGTTTGTACTTGGACTGGTCGTTTAACCGGAAGGATCAACGCACGACATAGTGAGAAAGTGGTTGTATTAAAGTACTTTCAGCCTTGCATTCTCTTGAACCAGCGTGGCCAATCATATTTTGAATTTATGTTTTGGCTGTAATGTCATGACCTGAGTATCAAATCAGTAATTGATTTTCTATTATGCCTTCGTGCCAGTAGGATCTTAACTGGCAGGAAGGCAGCTGATTCCGCTGCAGCCAGTAGCTAAAAACAACATCTTAATATAACCACCCGTTTCACTTTCTCTAAACTTAAAGTCAATAAAATATAAGTATTTCTCTTTCTGCAGCCTCGATGTTAAACTACTGTCAGCGTTCTTTTTGGGGCTTCCCAAAATCATTACCAAACTTTAAAGGGATATTTGATACTCCAAAGTCCACACTGTGAGTTTTGTCATAATAAACTAAATACATTAAACAATTCCATCCTATTTGCTTCTTACATATATGCTAATAATGTTTTTTTTACAGCTCAAGATAATAGCATGTGTTTGCACCGATGGCTTATATGCGTATTTTTGCTGTTTATTTATGTTTGTAAAATAAATGTGTTGTCACTATGGGTGGTAGAAACATAAGCGTTAGCTTTCAGAAACAATTGGTGTAACATACTTTTTCTAGGTCAAAATCCCATTTTAAAATCCAGAGAAATCAATTTAAACATCGATATATGTATGTGCTTAATTCAGTCCGGATCATGTAGAGAATATCGCACAACAGCTATTTTATAATACAGTCGCTTCCAGTACTGGGTGCTACCTCCGGGGTCAGATCCCAAATATCCCATCATTGATCACAATTGATAGAAACAGAGGCGAAATGCCATAACACTAGATCGCAGATCACATTTCCATTCTTTATTATTTAAAAAGTGAATCCACCCCAACACCGTCCAAGTGTTAAAGTGGTTGTTTCCCGATACAGCACAATATAGAGGAGGTAGACCCACGGGGTCGGACGCCCCTGCACCTCGCTGTGTCCTTGGGGCATTTGGAGTCTGTCAGGGTCCTTCTGAGGCACAGCGCTGAGGTAACCAAAGAGAACGCCAAAGGATGGACGGGTGAGTGGAACGCAGATTCAACAGGCTTACTCTTTTAACAACTTGCTTCAGCAACTAGTTGTGCAACTGCTTACACATAGTCACAGCAATGTCTGTACTGGGTGGATGCTGAAACAAGCTGAACTTCAGTGTCTTGTAAGGGCTGGCCCAGCTGTAGAGTGTTTACACAATAAGACCCAGGAAAGCTGACATTAAGGGCAAATAGCCAACCAACAGCACACCTTTGTGGTGTTTGGAAGGACATACTTGTAGTTGTGTTAACTGGATAATTCAACTCCAAGCATTCAGTGCTAATCAGGCTTCTGCCACGTACAGATACGCACTCTGCACCCCACCGGTGTTCCTCCCTCTTGCCCATGCCAGCTGGTTGTTTGAGTTTATAAGAAACTGCAAGAGCCCCGTTGTCATTGTGGTTTCGTCATGTTCCCCTTTTACTGATGGATGCAGCAACTGCACTGTATGTGTGTGTGCGCGTCACTGTAATTTCTCATGCATTTCATGAAAGATGTGGGTATTTGTCTGCTAGGAGCTGGACTGGGAGACAAATCGACACTTATTTTTGATTTCGTGTCTCAGCAATACACAGATTAAAGAGCTTTAGGGATGTGAACCATGAAAAAGTTAATGTCACAGAAACACAAAGCCCTCCTTTTGATTTAATTATTAACACACAATAGTAAAAGGTTATGCGATAATACTGTACATCCAGTGTTGTCCCTAGATTCTCTGAGCACATTTAATTTAGGTTTTGGCACACTAATTATTTTCAGTAATTGCTTCCGCCTGGTAGGGGGGAAAAACATCGGGGGACAGGAAGGGGGGACCAGTGTTTTAAATGGTCCCTGTGATTTTCTGTGTTCAGTTTCGCTGTATGCCGGACACAGTGATTAATTGCATTCTCTGTGCAGTGCTGCAGGAGGCGGTGAGCACTGGGGACCCAGAGATGGTGCAGCTGGTTCTGCAGAGACGGGACTACCTCAAAGCATCAACCGCCCTTGGAGGGGTGCCAGAACTGCTGTGCAAGATCCGGGAGGTGCCTGCGTCTCTGTCTCTGTCTCTGTCTCTCTCTCAGTGCAGTGGAGCCCCGTTTATTCAAACTACTCAAAGTACCTATGATGGTTTTCCTTATTCTGCCACAAATAAATCACAGAAACATGTTCTCTTTTCTGTAGCACTATTTTGATTTTTCAATTCATGTACTGCTTTTAATTTCAAAGCTTCCTATTTTTTGCTGCAAAAAATCTGAAGGTGCATTGCATAGTATAAATGCATCGCGGTGCTCTGCTGTACAGTACTAACTTAGGAGGGGGTGTGTCTACAAACAAAATCTCCACATTGCTTTCCATGTTTCCAGGCTTGGTAGAGACTACAGCTGAATGCCCATCCCTTTTTAAAATGAATGGCCGCTAATAAGTATTGATGCCATACCAGATGACCTTTTTATTGTGCCTGGGCAGGTTTCTCTGGTTGTCTGCCTGAAAAACATCAGGAATGTTCTTTGATGTTCTTTATTGATTTGTGGGCCTAAGACAGTTAGAAGACGCTAGTTCAAGAAAAGACCCCCCCCTCCCTCAAAGTTGTCTCTCAACATTTCTCTATGTGTCCCCAACAATAACCAGCATACTGACAAGATATTTTTTGTTCTTAGTCTCCAGATTTCTACATGGAAATGAAATGGGAGTTCACAAGTTGGAGTAAGTAATTCTTACAAGAGTACAACATTCCTACAATCTTCACAGGTTCCTGCTATTTTAACTGTCCCTCTTCTGGGTCCGCACAATGCCTTAGAAACAGCAGCTCCACAGACTCAATTCCCAGCATTCAGTGGGGAGGTGTAGGTTGGTCCTCATTTTGCCATTCTTGTAAAGACTGGGAAGTATAGGGGAAGCAATCGTCTGTTCGGTTTTTTTCAACGCTGTTGTTTTGCGTTCCTCTCTCCCAGTCCCTCTGGTCTCCCGGGTGTGCCCCAGTGACGTGTGTCGGATCTGGAAGAAGGGCGCTAGCCTGCGGGTCGACGCCACCCTGCTGGCGTTCGAGAACATGAGCTGGATCAGGGGCCGGCGCAGCTACATTTTCAGAGGGGATGGTGGGTACAATCAGGGCGGGAACACGTTTTCTCTTGTCCTACACCTGAAATACACATTTTGATGCTGTGCCCCAAATCTGGAGTGTTTGTAAATCTTTGGTCTCCAGTGAATTTGAATATTTGTTAGCTTATAATGACCCCTCAAGGCACAATGTAAACAGTGCAATAAATGCAAACAGTACAACAGGTCTCTGTACAGGTTTCTATGTAATCTATCCAAGATCACTTTCCATTTACATTTTTAGTTACCTTTTACTTTTATTTTTTCACAACGCACAGTGCAACCTAGTGGCTAAATGTTGTAAATGCAGCAAATATCTAATAGGGAAATGCAAAGCTAAAAACTCTCCAGTTTACCTATGTTTTGAATGATGCTCTTTCTCTCGTCCCTCTCAGATAATTGTGCCAAGCTGATGGAGGTGAATCACGACGAGGAAGTCGTGGACACTGAGCGCTTCGATATCTCCCGGGAGATGGAGGACGTCACGCTGGACTCCATGCAGCCCGCCGAGCAGGAAGTGGCCAAGCGGCTGACCACACCCGTCGTCAACACATACCTGGACACGCGGCACATTGCCTTCGAGAGGCAAGGCTCCTCTCCTTAGGAACCGTGCAGGACGAGCGGTCTAGTGGTTACAGCTGAGGGATAGGGACTAAATAGATTTTCTTAATTCTTCTTTTTTTATTTTTTTTTTTATATAGAAATAAGTCAGGGATCTGGGGCTGGAGGAGTGACAAAACGGAGACTATCGATGGATTCGAAGCCAAGGTAAGCAGCTGATTGCACTGGTTAATATGGGCGGGGTGAGCTTTGCACGCTTACTAATCAAAAGAGGTTTTTTTACAGCTTGGCTCTTTTCTCTTCTAATTGCTAAAGAGTCGCGTCGCTTGACTGGAAAGTGAACTGTACTGCTTCCTATAAAGAGGCCATGCTGAGCAACACAGAAGGATATTTGGGTCCCTAACCTAGCACTTAATTGACAAATCTTCTTCCTCTGCTGTGGAATCTGGCACCTCCTTAAGAGTGGCATCTGCTATCCCAATTTGCTGGACAGGCTTCCCTGTCAGTGTCTCAGGATGCATGCGAAGGATCGCTCACTCCCTTTTATTTTGTAAGTGTGCCTCTTGTCGCAGGTGTTCACAGTGAACAACGTCAATGTGGTGATTCGGACGAGGACAGAGCACCTCACTGAGGACGAGAAAGCAAGGATCAAAGGTAAGCGCTGGCCATTCACAGCAACGTAGAACCTGTTTGCCTCTCTGTCACTCAGTGATCACAATAAGCAGGCTCCTGCCACCACTTGCAGCAGTAGAGGTTTGAGTGACACATCCAGGTCTGCTGGATTGTAGACAAAAGGGGTCTATTTGAATCATCTGCACTGTGGTGGTATTTAAATCATCCGCTATTTAAATCAGTTGAATAGGCTGCATCTTTTTCAAAAGCTCAGGAATACACAAGAGGTATGCAACTCAGTTTTAAGTAATCCTTTGGCTGCTCTCGCTTCCTGTTCAACATATCATTTTGGGATTTTCGGGGTTTTTATTTTTTGTAGAACAGCACCAAAGACTTTAAAAGGAAAGTGAACTGTACGCCTCCCCAGCTTTGTTTTTACTTCTTTAACATGGTGTCTTTTTCCTTGTTCTGTAGACGAGAGGAACCTTCTGGAGTCTCTACTGGGCACAGTGGAGCAGCATGTTAGCGCACGAGGGGTAAGGCAAGCAAACAGGACTGCAGGGTCTGCACTGCTGAAGGAAGCATCAGGGAAGACACACTGAAACCCTTTCATGCATGCAATATGGAAAATATGGAAAGACTAGAAGAATTTTTTTTTTGTATCCGTCTCAGTATGAGGTTGCCATGCAAGAAAGGGTTAAAGATCAAACTCTGAAAGCGAAACAAACATGTTTTTGGTTAGATTTTAAGTCAGCCATTCTTTTTTAATATATGTATAATGCACACCCAGGGTAGAACCCCTTGCTACCTCCCTATCAGAAGCACCATAGAAAATAAAGGATTTGATAGCTAAAGTATGTCATATGCTTTTGTATACAAAAATACATTAAATATTCTGGTTTGTCTTCGTCTGCTTGAAAGGACCTCACCTTGGAATTCGCAACAGCAACCAACCCCACGGCTATAACCCCTGAGGAATATTTCAACCCCGACTTCGATCTCCAGGACCGAGACATCGGGCGGCCCATCGAGCTTACCATCAGAACTCAGAAGTAAGACGGACGCGTCCAGTTACAGTGGGACAGTAGGAGTCATTAAATACAGCTGATTGCAGCATGCGTTGTGAGGAGAGAGCCGTGCCATTGTGCCACCCAAACCCAGTTGTGTTCATAGGATTTTAAATCATAACGTACAGAGTATGTCTCCATTCTAGAAATAAGTGAAGAGAGCAGATGGTGAATCGGTATCTTTTGGAGTGGAGACACCAGCTTATTAACATTGGGCTACAGGGCATGTCCTCTGCATAGACTTATGGGGCAGAAAAGTCTAGCAACTTTTTTGAAGTGTGTTTCCATAAATCTTCAGTAATGATCGTGCAGAATGGCTCAGGATGCAAAGTATAGGTTAGTGAAAGCTGCAGTGGCCCACAGCACCATGACTCTTGCCTGACTGTTTCTACATTCTGTACATCTGCAGCTTTAGAAAACAGGCTCTGTTTGCTTACCAGTTTGTGTACATTGCCTAAAGTAGTTTTATCCGCAGGTACACAACATTTCTCCCTCTTCAATGCATTGTGGCTGCTCAGTGACCTGTGTGGGGCTCTGTCTCTCTGAAGCACTGTTGTTATTGCAGGTTCAAAGCCACCCTATGGATGAGCGAGGAGCACCCCCTGTCTCTGGTGGAGCAGGTGACCCCGATCATTGACCTGATGGCTCGGACCAGCTCTCACTTCGCCCGCTTGAAGGACTTCGTAACCCTGAAATTCCCCCCGGGCTTCCCAGTCAAGATCGGTACAGCAGCGTTCCCCATCCGAGATACTTGCACTGGCTGAGGCCATCTCTATAGAGGGTTTGCTTGTTTAGAAAAAACAGCTACTGCAGAGTTCTGTAAAGGCTTGTCTAGACAGGTTGCATGTAACATTCCTTCCCATGTACACATGCCAGTACTGCAGTCTGATTGATAGCAGTTTGCTGTGACAGCCGTCTAAAACTAGTTACACATAATAATGATAATAATAGTACTGTGCATCATGTTGCTGAAAGTTGAGTTGCAGGCTGGTTTGCATCATGTAGACAGGATTTTCTAAAGCCCGAATCTGTTGCCACTCCCGTGTGTTCCCTCTAGAGATCCCGCTCTTCCACGTCCTGAATGCTCGGATCACGTTTGGGAACGTGAACAAGTGCAGCACCGGAGAGCCGCCTGAATCCACGCCTTCCACTTCATCCCCAACCGAGGCCCAGGAAGAGGGAGACTGTGCAGGTAGGGACAGGCTGTGTTATGAGCCCCTGTGCACAGCTGACACTTCACAAGGCCGGTCCTGTGAATGAAGGTTCAGAGTTCACAAGCTGATATGAAGTGTGGGTTTATCATAAATTGCCACACTGCAGTTCAGGTTCTCAGAATCTTGTTTTTTTTTTTTTTTTTTTTGTCTCCCAGCTCCGGCTAGCACTGTGTTCCAGGTGTGCCCCACTGTGTTTGAGGTGCCAGTGCGGTACCGCCGACGGGGGGGCAGCAGGGCAGCGCCCGTCCCAAACCACGATGAGGAGCTGCTGCAGTACGCCATCCAGCAGAGTCTGCTGGACTGCAGCAACGCAGCGGCCGGCCAGGTGAGCCTCTGCACTTACATAGTGAGAAGTGTATCGTACAAATCAGTGCAACCACCTTGAGGTATACAGAGGAATGAACTGACATATAGCTTAGAGCAAGGGAGAATTAAGGGGGTGGACTTGATCTGAAGTCTTTAAAATCCTAAAAGGACTTGACCAAGTTAACCCCAGCTAATACTTTAAGTACAGCACAGAAACCAGGACCCAGAGGCCCCTTTCAGAAGTGGAGACAGACTTGGGGACAAAGGGTAGATGACAACTTTTTGTTGAGGGTATGGAATGAATTACCTAGCCATGCTGATGCTGAATCACTGGGATCCTTTAAGAGATGATTTGAGGTTGTGAGTTCAACCAGCTAGTAGGAGCTGGATGAGCACTGATGGGCCATGTGACCTCCTCTCGTTTCAAGACTCTTATATGCTTACTGATTTTAACAGGACTGCAATGCAACAGTATATAGAGAATGTATTAAGTGACCATGGGGTTATGACACTGTTTAAACATGCCACCCTTGGTTCCCTAGGAGACCTCCTGGGGTGATACGAATGGGATGCTTTCACAGACGACGTTCAACAGCCAGTATGAAAGGTAGGAACACCATCAAGTCATGCTATTGTTGTCCTGTACAGCAGCAGCAGCAGTAGTGCAGTGGGATTCCATTAATTGAGTTGCTTGTTGTTCCAGGACAGTCCAGGAGAGCCGGCTGACAGACCCGCCCGTTGCGGGACGTCCCGCCAGCATGGGGCCAGCACCCAATTCCGTTTCGGAGCTGAAACACGCCATGGAGCTGTCGGTACGCGCCCAAGAGGAGGAGGAGAGGATGAGGAAGGAGGAAGAGGAGGAGCTGGAGAGAATCTTGCTGCTCTCACTAACTGAGAAATAAAGAGAGAGAGAGAGAGAAAGAAAGGGAAAGAGAGAAATGTTTCAAATCCTAGGCACTGTTACCTCCTGACTTCTCCAAAAACAGGAGCAGCAGTTTATTCCAGCATCTTGTTGCCCCCTAAAAAACAATCACAACTTGCAGTTAGCTCCTCGGCGGTAATGCTTTTGAACTTTTTTAAAAACGTTTTTTGGAAGAATTTTTTTAGAATCGTAATTTAAAGACCTAAAGAAGTGCATTGAACCGTAATAGAAATGTACAATTTTTTTTTATCTCTGTTTCTTAGCCATACACTTTTCTACGCAGTCTCTTGGTATTAGTACTGCGGCACTAAACCCTTTCTTTAAAGAGGAACTTGGAGGAAGTCTCTCTCAGGTTAGCATTCTAGGACCACAGAGGCAGTGTAACAGAGGACTGGGAAGCAGTTTGACGGGTTATAGAGGCACTAAGTGATGAGTGTAAGGATTCATAATTATCTCTCTGGCCTTGATTGCCCAGGAACACTTTGTACAATCAGGTACCTCCAGCAGGCTCATTTCCAAACAAAAATCTGTATCTGTGTTTGGTTAACATAATCATTTCCAATCCTAGAAAATAAAAGTTTCTGCCACTAGACGGCAGTGCAGTGCTCAGGCATGATAAATAAGGAAGAATTATTTTTGACTCGAGTGAGCAATCAGAACTTGTAAAAGTATTGTTATTATTATTGATAATTAAAAGTACAACAATTCTGATCAGTTCCATTCCTAATCTTAGAGCTGTTCACCCCCCAGTACCCAATAGTGTTGTTTGCTGGGAGAGGGGGGCTGGAAAGGCTGAAGGGTCCTGGGGCAGCAATAAAATCAAGATCAGGACTTTATAGCGCATCTTTGATATTCTTATTGTGTTGCTGCTGTTTTCTAATTTAAAGTGTGCATCACGTTTTAACGTTGGGCTTTGGAGAATCGTATGCATGTGCTGCACTTCCTTTTTTTAAGGTTGTGGAAATGACTCGCTCGACAGACACCTTGTAGGGTGTGTCTGAGTGCGCTGCTCCTGCCCGTTTGTGACGTTAAGACAGTGATGTTCACTCCCTGTAAAGCCAACAGCAGTAATGGTATCCTTGCTTGTTCATGACCTCTTAAACATGTCATTAACACAGGTATATCCTGCACACTGCATAACCAAACTAACCAAAGTAATTCATGTAACACCAGTCAATATTACAGTGAAACATAAAAGCTCTATCAGAGCGTCAGGCTGGCATTATGAAAACGCATCACAGCTGTGCAGCTGTTTTACTTCTCATGCCACGAAGCCTGCTCAGGGCTCTGTACTGCTTCACAGAATGACAGCAGGGTGGTGCTTGACCATTCTAATTGTTCGGCTGATTAGAACTGATCGATGGAATCATCCTTGAACCAGTCAAAGAGGCCATTTTCAGAGGAAAAAACAGACTGGAGAAAGCTGTTAGACTTGTGTAGGCGGTGCGTGGAGCATGGGGTGCTGGAATACGGGCTGGTGTTAGCTGATTTTAACCACGGGCATTGTATAGAGTGAAAACAGCATTATGCGGTCTGATTTTAACAGAGGAAGGAAGACGCCCGCTGTTTACTTGGCAAGTGCACTTTGCATTTCCTGCTTGATAAACCACACAACCCAGTGAAAACGGCTTTGAACTGGAAATTAGGGTTCAGGGCCTCCTGAGCCAAAAATCAATCCGGTGTGACACATCCTTCCACAAACACACACAGACCTGTTAAAGAAAGGGCAGTCTTTTCAGTCTGATTTAAAAATTCAGTGCAAACTTCACTGGAAATGACTCAAAACACGAGAACGTAATAAATGGTGATGTGTTACTTGTATTAATCTTCTTTCTGGGGGCCAGTACTGGTAGCTGTAGTCTGCAAAACAGCCAGCATGCCTTTTGATGAAAAGAACCGAGTTCTTTGTCATCAGAAGACAAACACTTTATTCCTTGCATTAAATGTACCACGGGCGCGAATCTGCTTTTTTTTTTTTCCAACCCCTTTCATATTTCTCCATTTGTATACGTTTTGGTTTTCAGATGCCAGTTTTACCCTCACACTACCCTTTATTTTCAAAAAGGGGAAAAAAGCACTTCATTTTCATTTTTTTGTAGACCTAATTACGTTTCTTAACAGTATGTTTCTTAAAAGCGCATTGTTAAAAAAAAATAAAAGCTTATTTTTTTTTCTTCTGATATTGTCTTTAAGAAATTAAATGTATTCTATTTTCATATTGTCTGAATGTGCGATTTATTAACAAATAATTTAAAAAAACCTAAAGTTTCTGTTTTCTTATTTACATTACATTCTTGTTCAAATGAACCAGCAGAGGGCAGTGTTTTCTTAAGTCCCTATTTTATACAGTTTGTGTAAATAGCCTGTCCCTCTCATGCTTATACTTTGTATGGCCCTGGCATTCTTGACTTGTATTGGGGAATATATAAAAGCTGCATCTCCCTGTTGCATGCCACTCTCACAATGGGCTCTATAGGGTTTGCACTCTATTGAGGATTATTAAACCGAGTTCAATGGAAACCATACAGATATATCAATGTGAATGTCCATGCAACCCAGTACTGTGTGGGAGCCTTTAGCCCTAATTCCTGCTGTAATTGAGTTCCCTGTGATCAGCAGTCACTGCTCTCCAGAAACGGATCAGAATTGCAGTAATTGTAAGCTGTGGAGGCGTTTGATACAGTATGATGGTGATGCAGGGAAATCTGAAACTCCCAAATATCAGCTAGCACATGACTAGGTTAGCTACTGAGCTTGGTTAAAAAATGAGGCATGCTAATAAATATATCACCATGTTCAGATACAGCTTTACAGTATTGTCCTTTTAAGAAGAAGAAAAGGAAGCATTTTCTACTATCAGTATAGAAATAATTTGACATTTCCATATTAAAGGCAATCTCATTCGCACAGGATTTTTTATTTGTATTTATTTCTTGTACCTTTAATTTGACATCTGCAGCCCCGCATACAGACAGACAGGCTCCAATCCCCAGGGACATTTGAGTGACATTTGTTAGTGTGTTTGAAGCCTAAAGCTCTGCGTGGAAATGCTTGAAGTGCGTTCGTGGCAGAACGGTAGCCTTCTCCAACGTATTTCTTTTTACTTTAAACAGTCTTTGAGGTGTGAATACTTCAGTCTTTCCGTTACAAACTTTTTTTTTTTTATTATCGCAGCACTAAAAACATGCTTTGTTTTGTTAAACCACATCAGCAAACTGAACAAGCTAGCATTGAGGATGCTGCCTTATGAGCTTTTACAATAATCCTTTACGCAGGTAATGCTTTATTTATTCATGTAAACACTATATATAGTAGTTTAATAGTGGTTTGTAAATTGAGTTAGTGTCGTTTTTTTTATTGTAATTATTTTACATTTTTATTGATTGATTGATTGTATATACAGGAGGATTCGTGAATAATGCACCATAGGAGAAAAAAAATGATTACAGAAAATACCTTTTCAGGTTCAGAAGCAGACAGTCATGACAGAAATACTAAGTGTTTGAACGTATGGATTTAATGACATATTTCCATAATGCACCCTAAAACTAGTCTATAAAAATACAATCTCATCTTGTGCCACTATTAAACCAGGGCTGCCGCCACTTCTGTCTGCAGAGTACAACCCAATCTGCTAAAGACACCTGTATGTAAGATGAGTTTTTTTGTATAGCTGCTATTTATAAATGAATTCATCAAACCTCCAATATATCCCAGACAGGAAGGCAGCAGGATTCCATAGCTTCTAGTTTGCATCATTCAATTTGGCGATTTCTTTTTACATAAAAACGCTTCATTGGGATATTTTTACTCCAATTAGTAAATTACCTGAATTTGAGCCCAAAGGCTACGAGAGAGCGGTAAAGGAGTGGATTGTTTTGGGAAGCCTTGAGTGCTGGAACAAAAAACAGCAAGCTTGTTTCTATAAACTCCGTATTCACTTCAACCAAGACATTCACCAAGCCTCTTCTAAACACGGGAAACAATCTGAATACACGTTTGGAAAAGTACTTCAGATTGTTCAATTGACAGCTAACGGAGAGCGTGCCAGCCAAGCACTCTGTTTCCATGGCTCTGGATTAAGGGCCTGTCTTTTTCCTTTTCTTTCCTTATATTATTAGAGAATTTAGCGCTGGTGAAAGGTGACTAATTGACAGAGCTGATGAGCGATCTATAGACTACTATCTTTCGCAGACCAGACGCGGCACAGCCTGCCACAAAGCCTAGCTTCCTCAAGCCACAGACACATACATGTAGAAACTGCACAGCTACACACTAGAACACATACAAACACCTGGCACATGTGATGATCTGGACATGCTCCAGTAGACAGATACCTTTCCTTGGAAGACACATCAGTTCCTTTAATAATCTGCTCCTTCCTGTTTTATTAAAAACCAATTGGCTCATTTATTGGCAGAAGTGGTTGCTAATGGGTGGCTGGTTTCTAAACAATGGCCTTGTTTTTTTATTTAATATTTTTTGATTGCCTTTTAAAGACCTTTTGCCTTTTGAGTTTTCTTATGGCTTTCAGCATTCCTGAGACCTGAAAACAAGTTTCAATCAAAGTGTTCTACCTCAGAGCTTCTTCATTAAAAGAATATGTCAGATCACAAGAAGATTGAATGAAAACAAACTCTACAGGAGATAGATGAGCTCCATCCTGTTTAGAAATCTAACTAGTCCAGAACGCAGGCAGTTGTGTGTTGCTAACAGTCACTTTCGGAGCGGTTCGGAGCACCTGTTCAGTATGTCAAGTCTTCGTCATGAAAAGCATGTTTGCTTTTGCTGGTGCAACTGCATTATCCGATTAACAACAACCTACTTCAAATATGAAGAAATAAAAAAATAGAAACCAGAACCACAATTCAAACTGAAGCTTTTACTTTGTATTTATTACAGTACAGCTCATAATAGAAAGAAAAAAATGTAATGTTAAAATAAATAAAGGGAATTTATAACCATTTGGGAATGTGAGATGGTTAATATATTTGTCACAATTAAAAAAAAATAAAAGGTTAAAAAAGTTTTACAAAATAAACCTAGAAAAAAAAAAATCAATTAAAATTAAAGAAAGTGCAGTTCAAATGATACAAAACCAAACAGCAGCATTTACAGTATTCCGGTAAAGATGGGCTCAAGATTTATAGCAAGCCTTTACCCAACGGTATCTACTAATAAATAATGACATTGCAATACTCTCTTGTCCAGCACTTTCCAAAAACAACATCTTCATAAGGACAATAATGCTCATATCAACTAGTGAATATGGCAACATAAAAATAATTAGAAAAAAAAATACAAATTATGTGTAGTTCAGTGTCAATACGAATGCTATCAAGCAGGGTCTAGTTTTATGCAAAGGATAAAACATTAAAAAAAACACACATGGTCCACACATGATCAAGCAGGCTTTCTTCAAACCAGGTACTCAACCAGTAGTCTCTGCTGAGCAACCACACCGATCTAAGCCCCAAGTCACAAAATCACTTTACCGTTTCAAACATCTGCCAATATGTTTTGCATGAGCATGCTGCCTTTTGCTTGATGTGGGAAACTTTCAAGACAAACTGTGCCCGCAACAGTGAGTTTATATAACAAAACATTCTGGCATCAGCCCTTTATGACCCGCGATGGTCCTACAATCTTTTTTCCCTATTTTGGTGCCATCGTCTGACGAGTTTCAAGATCAGCAGCTAGCTAAGGTTCGCTGTAGGCCCTGGTCACTATTATCTATTGTAAAGATAGACATTTCTCTTGTCCACAGCTGTAGTTCAGCCAAGAACCATCAATGCAGGGTTCAGACTGACTCCATGGTGGTGCTGTGTTTGTGATCCATGCAATATCTTCTTCTCTCTTTCTTAATGTCTGTCTGGAAGAATTAGCTACAGAATAACTGGAGCAGTTCCACACTGCTGCACTAACCTGCGCGATTTGGTTCGGCACACTTTGACATATCCCTGCAGCATGCAGTAGCAGCAGCTGCTCAGCGCAGGTCAGTGTAGCGGTGAGATCAGTTCATCTAAGGGATATTTCTCCAGCTTATTTCTCTTGGCTGCAGCCCAGTGGAATGTATCCATGTGTGCTCTCAATAAAAGACATGATTAAGACATCAATTAGAAAATCCACTAGGGCATATCTTACATATTGTTTGACTTTTCAAACTCCTAAAAGCCCCCCCCCCCCCCCCCAAAAAAAAAAAAAAAAATATATAAATGATGATCCCTATGAACTTTCTACCGAGTTAAAGATGTACCGATTTCATAAACTGTTCCTGACGGATCATGATTTAATACTGGGTGTTCACTTCACTGGTTCCACTGCAGTTAAACAGTAACTCTGCACAATGCAGGGAGTTAATTACGCTGAAAGAATAACTGCTGACACGAAACAAACTTTTTAGCTGCGGTTTCAATTACCTCGTCAATTAAGCTGGACAGAGATAGTGGACGATTACTGTACATCTGTCGCAAAATACCATAACACAAATTAAATAAATAAACTCTATGAAGATACATTTGGAGTCTATCTTGATAAGGAATATTTTACACAAGGTTCCCTTATTATTTGAAATATTGTGAGTTTTGGCATTCCAGTTTGTCTCCTGAATGGCAAAAAAAAAATTACAAAAAACAAAGGCATCTAACAGTTAGGTGCTGTTAACATCCAAACCCAAATTTAGCAGTGCCTTTCGGAAGTCCAGTGACATGACACAGACAAATCTCATATGTTTAACACACAGTGGGCAGGCTCTGCAGTTAGTGAGGTGTGTGAGTTTGCGGGGCTGGTGTGACCTGGCCCGGGATGGAAAGAGAATGGCCCTGGAGTGAGTTTGTGAGTATTGGGTTAGCTTGCAGTCCTGGTGAGGCTGGAGTGAGTTAGTGGGGGTACAGCAGCAGTGGAACCAGGGGATCCCGCCCCTCCGTGGTGTGGTTGTCGTGGCATTTCTGTGCCACTCTGCTCTCTTGGTTATCGTCGGCGTAGAGGTCTGTAAACACAGACTGCCATCACGATCATCACCACCAACAGCACACTGAGCACTCCGATCAGCAGAGCTGCAGAGAGGAGCCAGAGAGAGAGAGAGAGAGAGAGAGGGTTAGGAAACAATCCACAGCCTTCAACTGTGGTACTGTATATACAAAAAAAGAAATTCACATAAAAGGAAGAGTGCTTCAGATGAACACACCACAGCTGCTAGCAAACCAGTGTCCACACACAGTACCCATCGTCTGATTGCACGTAATCACTCAGAATTAGAACGCAGCTCTCCTCCAAATCTGTTAATCCAGGTGCGTCACTGTTCAGAAATAGCAGCCAAATTACTAATGAATAATGATTAATGATCACGTGTTGTTTTGATTTTTTTTTCCTCTCCGATAAGCAAAGGAAGACTGGCATTTTAATGAATCGATGAGGAATATTTATACTTGGCCTCTTATCTCTGGAAGTGCTGCGCCAGTCAGTCCCATATCATTTGTGGATACAGTTCAGCACGATTTTAGCAAAGCTAATTATGCTGTTTAACCCTAATCTTTACATGCACTGAATCTGAAGGCAGATTCAGAATTACCAAGCAACACTTTCCCTTTCATGTCTGTTTTAAACACAGGATTCTCTGACCTATTCATTCACATGCATGACGTTCCAATTGCTTTTATATTTTAAATACACTTTCAAAAAACCTTTAGCGTTTTAATCTTGGTTGGTCCACTTTTGCCACTCCTAATCACAAAATATTTTTCGCTTTGTATCAATCTAATGGGGGGGGGGGGGCAGAAAATGTACATATGTGTCTCTTTCCTTCAGTGCCAGTCTAACCTCGGTACATGTGAATATGCATTAAACTAGATTCCCTGGCCAGGGTCGCCGCTGCTCTTCAATTCAACCTCCGGATAAAGCAAGGGGCCTAGTTCTTGATCCCCACCTTCCCTGAACAATTTCACAAAACTCTTACCCAGGTTCTGATGCTGCAGAACCGCAAACGGGCGTTCCCTGATCCGGGATTCTCCATTCTGACAGCTCGTTAAAGGACTAAAAGACAATAAAGATAAAAGAAACCGAGAATGTCCCGAATGCATGACTGTAAACATTAGCGTGATGAAGGGAAGCTCGGCGGCAGCGCTTCCGGGTCCTAAAGTCCTCCTCTTAAAATTCGAATTTGTTTGCTTGTTTGTTTTTACCGGCACATAAACCAAGACCTATACAAAGCACCGATTTTAAGGGCTATTAATGATAATAAGGAGGGTTGTCCCTGCCTAAATCAAAATAATCGACTGGGTCGGGTTATTGTCCCACTAGATGCGGCTGTGTAGGATGTAAGCTTACCATTTAATTGTTTAATTTAACACTCAAATATCATTTTGCGTTTCTGTGAACTGTACTTTATCATGTAACGCACTGTTGTTAATGGTTCAGTTTGTGTACATTTCCTGAATGTATCCCGCGTTTGAAAGCTGCTTGCCAGGTATAATGACGTCCTTCTGCTTGCAAAAGGAGGGTGTATCCAGCACGTGCTATCTAAGCTCTGTTTCAGGGAGCTGCAAACGTACCACCACAAAATGTATACAAAGCGATTGAAAGAGACCTGAAGGATGACCTGTTATAGCAGCAGGGACGTATATACAAATGGGGCAAGGCAAAACAGACACACTGAAACACGCAAAAGTGCTGAATATATATGATCGATTACTGATTTCACCCACATGTTCCCATCACTGCTGTGAAGCAGGGCTGACATGGTGAAGTCCGTACCCTCAACCCCCCGCCGCCACCCCTCTCTCTTTCATCCAGCCAGTCTGACTGGGGATTGAAGAGGCCAACAATAGGATAAAAAGGGACAAAAACATGCTTACAGAAACCCTGATCCATTTTTAGATAATTATTATTTTTTTTGTTTTAGATTACAATACAAAATAACAATCCAGCAGAAATCAAATATATAAAGCCTGCACGAAACCTCAAACAAAAATAAATATCAAACCATTTTAATTTTAAGATAGAATTTCTGTTTATTGAACCACGGGGGACTATGCTTATGAGTTGAGATTAAAAAGAAATATATCAAGCGTTCCTTTGATTTCCTGTTAATCTGTCTCAAAAACACACAGAAGAGAATACTAGACACGTACTCCTCTGTGGTGATGACTGCTGTTGAAATACCAGGGAAATGCGCCTCTATTGCAAATGCCCATCACTGAGATAAAGCAGTGAAACGAATCCATATATTCAGTCGCGATAATGAGATCGTTTATAAAGAGGAACATTGATTAAATAAACGCTAAGACTTGACGGGGTCTATATGAATGATCTACACAGCGGTGAATCTTTCAGGGGCGATTTATTAACATTACAACATATAATACACAGACGGAGGGGTTCATGACGTACATTCACGGTATTACGATCCGCCGCGGTTTAGATCATTAAAATAGGCCACCAATATAACATCACTTTGTGGAGAAAGCAGTGTTATTTAGCAGTGTCTTGGCTAGGTGTATGTCGGTAATAGGGGGTCTGGGAAGCTACTACTACGAAGTATAAAACGTAGTCAAGTCCTAATGTGAACTGAGTTATTGAAAAACACATGTAATATTAACGTGGTTTAGATACAGTAATGATGGCTTTGATTCGGAGATTCTGCACCTTTAAGACTTTCCCTGTGTAAACAGTTCTGATAAGAACTAAGCTGTCACTTTTGTTGATCATTTATAACTGGATATGAGCTCTCTCCTGCTCCTGTAAGCAGAGCAAACCAAAGGCTCCCTGTGTGTCTGTAAACAGCTGTCTGCGTGGGGATTGACAGAGTGGTTCTAACCCACATTCTTTAAAGTTCTTCAACTCGCTAATCATGCCGGTGTGCCTGGCCTTCTTTTCACAGCTTCATCTGAAACAGCAGCAGTCTGGAGAAGAGACGAGAGAAATGTTCCTCAGTTCAAACCAGAAGAGCAACACCTAAACCCGATCTGCCTAGGTTTCACTCCCAGGAGAGGAGCAGCGCAGAGACCCTGACAAACAGCGGTGGACCTGAAGGCTACCGAAAGCAGCACGCATGCCCTCTGTGTTTAGTCTTGAACACACACAAGAGGATATTTAAAAAAGCAAGGCATTGCATTACTTACTGAGACGCAAAACTATAGCCCAGATGTTGGTGCCAAACTGTCATTTAAGATCTTGAATCTTCTTAAAGAAGAAAACACAAAAGTAATCCAAAACATAAGCCTTTTTATTCCAATGCTCCCTCCTAATGGAATCAGTTACAATCTGATATGCATAGCGGGCTAGTTCCCAAAACATGACAACAGAAGTACTGGTATAATCCTGATATATTTATAGCATACTGTGTGCTCGCTTGTGACCCCAGCTGCCCATAGAGCCCTTCCTTTATCCATTAGGCAGGTGTTCGGTTAAATAGGAGTTGCAGGGACATTTTTCAGGACACACACATTCAAATAAAAGGTTAATTAGAAAAACTACATTTGAAATCCCTCATCACATTAGACGGCGTTTGTTTTCACATGTCACTAATCTTTCTCTCTGGTCCTTGCGTCAGAAGCTCTGTGCTGCAGGATAAAGGTCAGTTACCATATCAACAGAACAGGAGATGTGTGGCTAGCTAGTGAACTAACTTGGGGCCATCACATACCTTCATGTCTGACAGTTTCCACAGGCATCAGTCGAAGGATGCTGGATTTGTCCTCAGTACCACCAGTCTAGTAGAGTGGAGTGGTGTGGTGTTAGGGTTAATCCCTGACCTTCTGAAGATGTCACAGAGAACCACTGAAAGTGCTGTGCAAGCACGGGCAGCACTGTGGTGTAGTGGTTAGGGCTCGGGACTCTTGACCAGAGGGTCGTGGGTTCAATCCCAGGTGGGGAACACTGCTGCTGTACCCTTGAGTAAGGTACTTTACCTAGATTGCTCCAGTAAAAACCCAACTGTATAAATGAGTAATCATGTGTAAAAATAATGTGGAATCTTGTAACAATTGTAAGTTGCCTTGGATAAGGGTGTCTGCTAAGAAATAAATAATAATAATAACTTGTTTTAACAAATAAAAATGTTTTTGAAATTTCAGATGGGCAGCCTGTGATCGATTCTTGTCTTCTTACTGATTTAGCCACTTCCTTACAAGATAAGTCAAGAACAAATAATAGATAACATCTCACTCAATGAATTGAAGGAGAAATCCACGCAGGTATTGTAACTGGCAGTGCTTGGGTAGGTCTTTGTTGGATTGACTGATTATATTGCAAGAAACACCTTCGCCAGCCCTGATGCCTTCCAATAGATTACAGTCAGTGCGCAACACACTGGAATAATAGACTGTTCACCTCGATGTTTATATAAACCTCCTTTTATCTTAGAAAAAATCAAAGCTTCACTTTTTTTTTTTATTTAGCCGCTGTTTGAACGCAAAGGCGATTTATCTCAGCAGACCCTGAGGTCTGGAGCTCTAAACATTCTCAAGGGGGCAAACTGCCAAAGCTTTAGCGCAGATAACATGCTCCCCACATGGCCTCTGCACCTGTAAACTCCATCTGAACTTTCACATTTATATCTAACCTGTCATGCAAAACTAGCAACCTTGTTTATGGTATATGCCACAATGCAGCAAAGTAAAGTAATGTACAGCAATATATAAAGAACACGAAATAAAAACAAGTAAATGAACCAGTAGTTCAAACAAAATGAGATCATGTACAATATAGAATAGAGGAAAAGAAATGGATACATCGACTCAATACTGTGATGGGTTAAATAGAAAAGGAATGGCAGATCCTTACATCATTAACTATGTAGTAAATTACATCAACAGCACATGAATAGATTTAAATAGAAATAAGTGTGTGTAGTTGCCATGGCATCAAAAGCCTATAAGTACCTTCAGTGTTTGTTTTCAAACACACTTTGACATACTGAAACGTTAGTTGACTGTTTTGAGCAAAAACTATATATATATATATACAGCTCTGGAAAAAATTAAGAGACCACTGCAAAATTATCAGTTTCTCTGGTTTTACTATTTATAGGTATGTGTTTGGGTAAAATGAACATTTTTGTTTTATTCTATAAACTACTGACAACATTTCTCCCAAATTCCAAATAAAAATATTGCCATTTAGAGCATTTATTTGCAGAAAATGACAACTGGTCAAAATAACAAAAAAGATGCAGTGTTGTCAGACCTCGAATAATGCAAAGAAAATAAGTTCATATTCATTTTTAAACAACACAATACTAATGTTTTAACTTAGGAAGAGTTCAGAAATCAATATTTGGTGGAATAACCCTGATTTTCAAGCACAGCTTTCATGCGTCTTGGCATGCTCTCCACCAGTCTTTCACATTGATGTTGGGTGACTTTATGCCATTCCTGGCAAAAATTCAAGCAGCTCGGCTTTGTTTGATGGCTTGTGACCATCCATCTTCCTCTTGATCACATTCCAGAGGTTTTCAATGGGGTTCAGGTCTGGAGATTGGGCTGGCCATGACAGGGTCTTGATCTGGTGGTCCTCCATCCACACCTTGATTGACCTGGCTGTGTGGCATGGAGCATTGTCCTGCTGGAAAAACCAATCCTCAGAGTTGGGGAACATTGTCAGAGCAGAAGGAAGCAAGTTTTCTTCCAGGACAACCTTGTACTTGGCTTGATTCATGCGTCCTTCACAAAGACAAATCTGCCCGATTCCAGCCTTGCTGAAGCACCCCCAGATGAGTCCAATTTTCAGCTTTGCCCAACACCTGGTTGTCTAATGGTTAGATGGAGACCTGGAGAGGCCTACAAGCCACAGTGTCTCGCACCCACTGTGAAATGTGGTGGAGGATCGGTGATGATCTGGGGGTGCTTCAGCAAGGCTGGAATCGGGCAGATTTGGCATGAATCAAGCCAAGTACAAGGTTGTCCTGGAAGAAAACTTGCTTCCTTCTGCTCTGACAATGTTCCCCAACTCTGAGGATTGGTTTTTCCAGCAGGACAATGCTCCATGCCACACAGCCAGGTCAATCAAGGTGTGGATGGAGGACCACCAGATCAAGACCCAGTCATGGCCAGCCCAATCTCCAGACCTGAACCCCATTGAAAACCTCTGGAATGTGATCAAGAGGAAGATGGATGGTCACAAGCCATCAAACAAAGCTGAGCTGCTTGAATTTTTGTGCCAGGAATGGCATAAAGTCACCCAACATCAATGTGAAAGACTGGTGGAGAGCATGCCAAGATGCATGAAAGCTGTGCTTGAAAATCGGGGTTATTCCACCAAATATTGATTTCTGAACTCTTCCTAAGTTAAAACATTAGTATTGTGTTGTTTAAAAATGAATATGAACTTATTTTCTTTGCATTATTCGAGGTCTGACAACACTGCATCTTTTTGTTATTTTGACCAGTTGTCATTTTCTGCAAATAAATGCTCTAAATGACAATATTTTTATTTGGAATTTGGGAGAAATGTTGTCAGTAGTTTATAGAATAAAACAAAATGTTCATTTTACCCAAACACATACCTATAAATAGTAAAACCAGAGAAACTGATAATTTTGCAGTGGTCTCTTAATTTTTCCAGAGCTATATATATATATATATATATATATATATATATATATATATATATATATATATATATATATATATATAGAATGTGTCAGTCTGCAGTCTATGAAAACAAGCCACTGCACTCTTTGGCCACTAGGGGCGACATGCTTAGCCTGCAATATAAGAAGGGGTGCTATGGTGTTTTTACCAGTCTTTGTCCTCTCTGTTTTTCTGTTGTAACCCATTGAATTAAAAAAGGCTTTGATCTCCACCTACAGTGCTACATGAATGCAGGGCGATATTATTCAGCCTGCTTTGTCTTCACTGGCATATCAGACGAGCCCCTTTTGCATCAGCCAGTAATTGTGGGCAGCTCTTTAATAAAACATGTCATTAAAACAGTTCAGGTTTGAAGCATACAGGCCTTTGTGTTGCGAGCTGCAGAATGCTAGAGAAGGGTGCAGGCGCATGCAAATCAACACAGTAATTAAAAAATGCTCTTCTTCAGCCGACTGACCCACGTTTCACAGAGATGGGTGTCTTTGACACAAAATAAAGAACATGTAAAGCTATCATTTGAAAAGACGAGCGATGCAACCACAAATTGCTGTCTGCATCAAGAGAGGGTTTTAATCGTCGGGAGCATCCAGGGTTTTATTGGTGTTAGTCAATAAAGCCTTATACTAGCCAAACTAACAAGAAATCCTAATCTTAAACTCAGTTTGGCTCAGTGTTGAAAACGACTTCTAAGCGAAACATTTGCCATTGAATTTAAGATATTTCCAAATACAACAAGGAATTGAAATAAAAAAGCTAAATTGAACTTCATAACCCAAAAGTATATTCCCAACCCAGACGTGATCCCCATTCTCCAGTGTATTCCTGGGTTGCTACCTTCTATGATATTAGGAGGCTTATAGGATGAACGATACCTATAGTTTTACTCCTGAAGTGCTATTTCAGGACAGGCCACTTAGAATTTTTTGGAGCATTTTTATCTCCCTGTTATTTTACATTTTCTTTAACTATATTGTTATGATAACTAACTCTAATTGTGTCAACCACAACAAATGTAATGTATCAGATTAGATAAATACAGCTTGTGTTCTGATTCTTTCAAAGAAAAATGTGTTTGGTACTTAATGGGTTAAAGGCATGAGTCGAAACTCTTAGTAATGTTCCATTTGAGATACATCTTATACCAAGAACATAATCTGATTGTACACTTTAATCGAATAACGTGTCCTCCTGCACAGAATATCTTTAATTAATACATGGCCTCAGCCTGTGGATTTTTACTTACTTTTACTTCAAGCCATTTTTTTTTTCATTTAGATTATTATTTTATTCTTTCTATTGGATTTCATGGAACCAGCGCAGTTTTTTTTTTCCCTGATGATACAAACGTGTTGTTGATAACACGAGGCAGGCATTATGAATCTTTAATGCCTTGATGCCATGCTTTGATAATAAGATAAATACCAAGTCTACATTTTTAAACTTGCAGGATTACACTGGCCAAATATAAACACAATAAATCAATCAATAATAACATTCACATTTCTATTACACACAGATCAACTACTCGCAATGAGCACCAGACCTTTGTCAAAGAATGGTGCAATCTTTTGACTGTTAGAACAGCAATGTATTTTCCTATTGAGACATACAATCCAAAAATAACCAAAATCATACCGTTAAACCTGCTAAGTTACTTTGTGCCTTTGCTTTTTCTTTTGTGCCCCTTTTCACTATTCCCCCAATAAACTTAGAGTTGAACTTTTCATATGTGGTTTGTACATTTCTAATAATATGGGTGGCATGCCACAACCACAGACTGACAATTAAACACTTTGGAAGAAGCTAGCAAACCTTCAACTTCACAGTGAGCTGGGAGTTGTGAAATTGATCAGTTAGTGAATGTTTTTTTTAAGCTGGCAAGTCCTTTTTTTTCAACCCCAACCCCATATCAAACCCAATAAGATTACAGTAGTACAGTAGCGGCTATTTGTCTTTCTCTATGAATTTATTTGTTTTTTTAAGTTCAATTCTTGAGGTAATCTAAATGCTTTGCATGTTGGGCAACATGTGTTTTTTCCACTTTTTTGTTAACAGTCATAGATTATTAAAAAAATACATCAGCCATCACACCCATTGTAATTTTTTTACAGCAAACTTTAAATATGTAGATTGCAAACCACTTTTCTTTGTTCGCTTGATTTAGAAACTCACTTCACAATGGATACACTTGGTAACATACTAAATGAGATGATATCTATGTTTAACTAGGTATAGCAAATACTGAAATGCCTCACACTGTTTCACAAGTGTGTTTATAACGTTCAGAGAAGTTATGGTCCGACCTTAACAACCTTTTTCATAAAGGATGGATGAAACTACAGGAACGTTACTGACAGACGCATTTAAATACCAAATAATTATCAATAGGAATGCAGTTATTCTAGATGAAGGAAATATGGTAGCTTGGAGTCATACAATTATTATTGCAGTGGAGTGAACCAAGACACCCTTGTAATCCATGACATTACTGGTGCTACATCAGTACCAGTGTGGAGACATATACTGAATTGCTATGGGCTGTCATTATTAGGTTGATAGTGCCATTGCTACTAATGCTGTGTACGCCAGTGGTGCTGCTAAGTTTTGTTTAGGGCAATCTAATGGTATTCTAATGGTATTTCTGAGCTATTAATTTTAAGGTATGAGGATGGTGTAAACTTCATAACTAAGACGGTCTTCACTTTTTCATGAGTGTAAAACAACATGCATTGTAAGGCTTTTACTTTAACAATGTCGCGTTTTACGAACGGCAGCCACAGACATAGGACTGGGCTCTGACTCTTCATGGTCTTAAACAGGGAGAGGTTACAGAGTAACAGATTAAACCAAGTCATGTTGCTTACGGGTACAACACTTCCAGTATATGGAATATATTTCTCCTCATATGAAAGGGGACTGTATTACAATCTATGCATAAGTATGCAACACATATCAAATAAATATCACACTGTATAATATTTGAGGCATATATACTGTCTCCACAATGGACAAGTGGGCAAAAAAAGTGTGCCTTATTTATAAAGAATGAAAGATATATATATAGTATACAGCTGACTTCCCTTGAACATAATGCAATTACATGTAATGACAATGACAATATAACTGATTTCCCTTCCTCCATGGATTGTTTGAGGACTGTGAGCAGGCTACAGCTATGTTTGCAAGTGTTTTTAGCTAAATCTCTTGCAAAGGGTTTCTGAATCTCCATCACCTTCTTATCTGTTTAAAAGATGGCAGTGATAACTGTGTTTCAATATGTTATACTGTAAAATATTATATACATATTTGGCCAAAAATCCCGGCCCCAGTTATCAGCATTGCAGGGAATGTTTGGCAGCAGATTTTCACAAGCTTGAAAGATAAACAATGCATTATAGTGGATACTACCGTAATCTAGACACAGCATTCCTAAGTATAAACACTGGCACAATTTTATATATATAAACACTTAAACACTTCAGTTCAGGACTTTGGCACAGCAGAAGCCAGTGCGAATGGCCTATCTTTGTTTTGTTTCTGTTTGTAGAGGGTGTTTTGTTTCTTGGTCAGACTCTCTGTCTTCATTCTGCTCCTCAAGGTCTCTGAGGCCGAGCTCTCGAGAAGGCTGCAGTCACCGTCATCACACTTCTGTTGGTAAAATGATGGACTCGGCTGGAGTTTCTTTGTAAAGTGTCTTTTTAAAAAAAAAAAAGGTTCTCTTTGCTTAATCGCTGGAGCTGCAGCTTCCCCGCACGGGTGCAGGCTTCCACCCTTCGGTTCTGGGCTCCTGGCTGGCTTAGGGGACGGGAGTCATGCTGAGCGAATCAGTGTGCGGCTCTCGCATTGTCCTCTCCGGACGCATACACACTGCCAAGCGCTGGGGAGGAGAGAGGGAAACAAAGGAAGGAACGTGAGGCATCGGAAACACACAAATCATTTTAAGAACCCTCGTCGGCAGCACCATTTAAAAAAAAACACAACTGCTGACCGCCACTTTAAATGAGAGTTTGGCTGTGGCACGAAAAGGCAGTCAAGCTGTATACCTCAGCAATGAAGGGGACAGACCACTGTAAATCCCCCAGGGGTGATCTCTCGACCCCCATATTAAACTCGCACTCATACTCGGAAGAAACTTTAAGAAGTATTTATCAGCAATGTGAGTGAGAGTATCAGCACACCCCTAGTTTTAAGTTTATGAAACACAATGATAATAGAGCAAGTAAAGGAGTGGGACCTGCTTGAGTGAGCCGGGGGTCCACACCAGCTTGTAGACCATGTAAACTGGGATCCAGATGAAGGAAGAAGCCCCAACGATGAACCCCACTGTGATGCTCCAGTCAGGATACTTGTAGTCAAAGAGTATGAGGGGGTGCCGATCCAACAGGGAGCTCACTATTATATACTGCAGGATGAGAGAGAGAGAGAGAGAGAGAGAGAGTGAGAGAGTGGGAGAGAGAGCGAGAGAGAGAGAGAGAGAGAGAGAGAGAGAGAGAGAGAGAGAGAGAGAGAGAGAGAGAGAGAGAGAGAGCAAGAGAGAGAGAGAGAGAGAGAGAGAGAGAGAGAGAGCAAGAGAGAGAGAGAGAGAGAGAGAGAGAGAGAGAGAGAGAGAGAGAGAGAGAGAGAGAGAGAGAGAGAGAGAGAGAGAGAGAGAGAGAGAGACAGAGAGAGAGAGAGAGAGAGAGAGAGAGAGAGAGAGAGAGAGAGAGAGAGAGAGAGAGAGAGAGAGAGAGAGAGAGAGAGAGAGAGAGAGAGAGAGTACATGTCAATGGAGAGTCAAAGAGTCAAACTTCTCCACTCCTTGGTGCTTCTTCACCTGCTTACTGGAATTCTTTTGTTAGTTCAGGATTTCAGGATGACACAGACAGGCACATAACACTCTCCACTGCGATACCCCACTCACCTCTCCAGGCTAGACAGTTATTTATGGTGAAGCTGAATAAGCACTGTAGCAGCAACAGTGTAGTGCTATAATCAGTTACACTGCAGTGTAACTGCATAGTCCCAATCCAATGCATATCCTTGCAGTTTGTTTTTTTATATTTCATAGGAGCATCTTTTCTGGCCAAGTTAGTAGATGAGTAGCTTTAAGTTTAGCAGAAGTACAAATAAATCGTTTTTTTGTAATATATATTTATAAAAAGTGCTTTGAAAATAAAACCGGAGAATGACATTAGCATCTGTGAATTGCAACTGTTTATCTGAGCAACAAGGAAAGCCTAATAGAGTCTTGTTTGAACCCACGAGCCTGCAGAATGTCACAGCTGAGAGCTTTGAGAGACGAGGCGGAGATTAGCACGCAAGTATTCAAAGTGGAGGCAGGAATATTAAGTTATGCCACTGAATGGATTGGCATTTGCAAAGGGGATTTACTGGGATCTGAGGAGGATTGATCAGATAAAGTGAGCTGAGACTGGGGGAGTGGAGTGTCCGGGTCTGCCGACAGGTTGATTGGACGCTGACGAGGCATCGCTGCTCACAGAAACAGAAATTACATTTCCTGTCTAATCTCTCAGCTGCTCTAGCTAGCTTTCCATTCTTTATTTAAACAATTGCAATCGCTTTTTAAAAAAAATATAATTTAGTCAATCAATTATTTAGCAAATCGCTATATTTGCATGCAGTAAGTACTTTGTATTTCAATTCAACCAGGATAACATGATCTTGTCCACTTAGCTGCATTGCACACACACTCTGCTATTCACTCCAGCCCCAGTGATCAAAGCAGGGGGTCAATTACCCTGACCTGAAGGTCTTAACCCAGTGACCTGGAGCTAATCAAATGGCTGTGTTGGGATTTGTTCCACCTGATCATGTTGTTCCTTTTCAGTGCTGGTATAAAAGCATGGTTAAGCATTACAAGTTCTGGGAGAATGTTGTAGCTGTCAGAAAGAGGAATGATGAGAATCATGTTTACTGTGAGGTTGGTCTTCGACACTAATACCTCACTAAATACATTTTACTGAATCCATAACTATTCAATTATCAGTAGTGCTGGCTATAGGATTTCATTCTAGTTCACCTAACTGAGCTGGGCTGGAATGGAACCCATCACTCAGAGGTGGAAGCCTTCATGTCCCTTCACAAGTCCAGTACACTGAGCCACCTAACCCTGAACCTCCAGTGATTACTGATGGCAGATACAACTATGCTGGTCTTCATTGATTTACTAATATCAATATTACAAATGTGAGAAATTGAAAAAAACAAACCTTTGGAACTTGTGGAGGGGTGATGGAAACTCATCAGCACAGACCCATCCCGTGACAAACAGAGATAAGCTACACACATCTTTAGGCTCTTTGTACTTACTGCTAAGAAGGCAGGGCTGATAGCAACCCAACACACTTTCCAGAAGATTCCTGGAGCAAAGCCCAGCATGGCTTTGACATCATTGCTGAATCGCTGGATACCTGGGGAAAGAGAGTATTCAAGAAAATATTAAGTTAGAATAAGCTGGGCAGCACCGTGTATGTACCTGTCATTCTTGATTCTGATTGGGTGAAATGTGTGACACAGGCATGCTGGCATTCTAACTGGCCACCTTAGGCCCTTCACATTGTTTTCACTACCCTAAAATGAATGTTTTATAACACAGGAAGTGCTTAACAAAGTGTAATACAGCACAGTAAAGCACAGGCAAAGAAAGTGTGGTCAAAATGGACAATCATATTTATAATCATGATGATCCGGGATAAAGCACAGTAAATGTATTGTACAAGCTTGGAAAAAGCACTAGGAACTATTACCATGAATATTTAACATGATAACCCATCTACCACCAATGGAGTTTATCCCCGGGTTGTCACAGTAGAACAGCCACTCATTAGGACTTACCGTAGAACCAGGACACAGCGATGGCTTCTAAGAAAACCACTGCAATGATTGAACAGCCCGCTCCAAACGTCTCAAGCAGCTGAACTACATAGGCACCCCCCTGCAGAACCAACACAGACACAGAGGCACACATCAATCAGAGAATCACACAACAAACGAAACATGCTGTTAGAACCGAAAGCGATAGCATAGCGAATGACTGCAATCCCTTCAGGCGTGAACGAGAGAACTCCACCTGGAATTCTAGCTTCCATGACCCCCTGCTCCTCCCTCCTATCCCCCTGTGACCCCTAACCAGACACAGGTTGTCAGTTCATAGCACCTGTTGTATATGGAATAGCATAGTTTACTTTTTGTAGATGCCTCTAGAAACACGGGTATCCCTGAAGCATTTGGCTCCAGACCAATTGACAACGTGCTAACCCAGAATTCCAGAAAACAATAAGAGCTGCTAATTCCTCTATCCCTACACCTACACACACAAAAAAACGTATTCCACTGTCAAAGGGCATCAGCATCGCATTTGTGTTTCCTTGCATTTCACATTACTGTATATTTGGAAATAACGAGGTATTTCCCTGAGCGTCCTTTCTGTGTCATCTTTCGTCGCACAAAGGTGTTTTGTTTTTGGCTCATGTGACGGCCTCTTTACTCACATGGGTAAGGGTGCTGAGCGAGCCCATGAAGCACACGATCACCAGCCCCAGCACAAACAGCTCCCTCCGCTTGAACAGGTACTGAGGATACTCATCCATCACAGCAGTGATGATAGCCTCCAGACCCCCAAACTGCAAGCAGAGCAGCACAGCACACCTGAACAAGGTACAGCACGAGGAGGAGACACAGGCAACACCTGTGTTCAGGAATCCCTGCTGCCCAGTCACTACCAAATTCATTGGTCCTTGAGCACAAGCTGTATTGATGTCATTTGATACATTACATTTAGACTTTTGTGGATAACAAAATTCGATAGCAATATAGTTAAGGAGAAAATTTAATGACAAAGTAGCCTGTCCTCAAATGAGGATAATGGGTTAAAAAAAAAAGATATCTGGTACTATACCAGGTTACACGTAGAAATACCAAAAGCAGCTTTAGAAATGAAACGACAAATGTTTTTTTTTTTCTTTTTCTTTTAGTATTTCAAAATGTAGCACTGTTGAGTGTTTTATAGGTTTATTAACGGTGATCAAGACAGCAGAATTTTGATAGAAACCGTGCTAGGGATGCTTGCATTGGCTGATCGTGTATGACAAAACAATTGCATTAAAAAACGAAGCTTTTTTACAGAAGCTTGTTCCGCGGTGGTTTTGAAGTCCTCTGGTGTAGCAGAGTAGCAGATCCCGGAGTGCGGGCTGCAGCCTGCGCTTACATACCGTACTGTCTAGTCCGAGGGCGATCACCATCATGAAGAATATGATGGCAAAAAACGTGGAGCCCACCATGTTAGCAATGGCCTCAGGGTAGGTGATGAACAGGAGGCTGGGACCTGCAGGGCAAACAGCAGAATCCAGGATTGAAACGCTAGTCTGAAACACGTCCTGCACGGCTAGATATCTGTACTGTTTTTCCCCCAAGCAAGGCAGAGGAATGTAATTGCAGTTTGTCTTCAGCTGAACTCCAATTCATCCCCTTATCAGTCTGCATTATCACCTACCATAGTTTATTAACTCACTTTGGCTCCTGATTTTAAAATGACACTGCGCCACAATTTCCATGTATAAAATGAACAGTAGCAACCTTTAACATGTCTATAAAGGCTCATTAATAGGATCCTTAAACAAAGTGGTGTATGCATACTACTACAGTACTACAGTAAGAGTACAGCTAATACTACTAATAATAATCAGAGCTGAATACTAACCTTTGTCTTTTGCCACGTCCTCTACTTCCACGTTCCTCATTTCTGCCATGTACCCCAACACCGTGAAGATCACAAAGCCTGAGAGGAAACTGGTCATGCAGTTTACCAGACTGGTCACGATGGCATCTCTGACACAGACAGAAAGAGACAGAGAGTTAAAACACCACAGTCTCGTTCCACTGGAATTGTTTTCTTTTTAGTGGTGTCAAAAATAAAAAATAAAAAAACAGCGGGGAGATGTGTACAGATTTAGAGACCGGCAGTATTTCGATCATTACAATGGACCCTGAGTGAAATAACCCTAATCCTAATCCTAACCCTAACCCTAATCCTAAGAGTTCACAAACACTTCCCACTTTATGATCACAGATCCCATGGAATCTTTCCAGCCCTCCTCTTTCAGCGATGACATCATCAGGTTTATAAAATACAGTAGCACGGGAGCTAAAGCAGGATCAGAGTCTGAGACAGTGATTGACAATCCCACAGCTGTTTAAACCCTCTCGGATTACTGTACTCTGGGCAGTCTATGGACTCCTTATGGGTAAACTCTTTGACGTCTGACCTCTTGACACATTGGGGTGGTGAAACAGCTTTCAGTAAAGCCAGCATGCATTGTATAAATTCTGCAAAGGCTTCTCAATCTGTGTTGGATTTATTGCATCTATTAAAGAACAAAAAAAAAATCCTTAAATATAGCAGATTTCACATAAAATCCCCGCCTTTATAATTGAATCTTGTATCAATTATAAATGCACCGCTTATTGTAATGTTGTTCATTAAACAATTCATACGACTAACTAAGTAGCTCATGTATACTCAAACTGCATATACAAGTCAATAGTGTACCAGTGAATGTGTACTGCTTTTAAGATGCTGATTGCTTCCAGCCTGTGACTACTGCATACCATACACATGATATCAGTTTAATTTACTTTGGAACTAGACATTAACACAACATATAAATAAAAATGTGTCACTGCAATAAATATAGTCTGGCACACTAACCAGACCATTGCCAAGAAGAAGACACGTGTAATTAATTACTGACTAGATTTACAATCTTTCTAAATAAATTGTGATCTGTGGATTGAATATTGGAAACAAATGTTAAGAAATCTACTAATACTTGGCAGTATATATTAAAACAAAGACAAGATATATATATATATCATTAAACTTTAAAAGAGTGAATTTCTGTGAGGAATTCAAAGCACATTCACTGCTGCCAGGTTTGTCTGTGTTTTGTATCAACAGCTTCTCAGGTACTTTGTTTCATATCCAATAGAGCTCTTATTACATTAGCACAGGTTTTAGTTTTTATTGCGTGGTATTTCAGGGACAAGCAATTCAATTTGTACCTCCCAAGACCTTATTCCCCATTCATCTCCTGGTCAGCTGACTTCATTACTTCCTTTTTAATTGCATTTGATCAAGGGTCATTAGTGTCCATTCTTAATTCAGTTTTTTGTCGTTGTTGTTGTGATTTATCTCTCTAGCATTGAAACTTGGCTGTTATCTGCTCAATTAATGGGATACCATAAATAAATAGTCTACTGGATGAATACGGAGAACTCTTTGTTTGCAATTCTCCTGGGGGAAAGGCTAGTTGTCTCAGTGTACCTGCAATGGGATGAGACAGCAGTGGGATGAATGCATCACTGGTTGGCTGAGGTGTATAGCTGCAGTTCCTTTATAGGTGTGTCTTACCGGTAGCAGTTGTTAGTGAAAGGGTTATAGCTCGCCAAGGCAAGGAGCACTCCGAACCCGGGTCCCAAAGAGAAGAAAATCTGGGCTGCTGCATCCACCCACACCTGCGAGAAAACAGAGCCACATTACTGACACTGCAGTGAGCTCTTCGCTTATTTCATTATTGCAGTGGAGCTGTGTGACTCAGTGCCCACAATTCCAAGCAGGTGTAGGGGACACAGATGCTAACACTGGCTCCTGTTTCTGCATGTGAGGGGTGTAAAAAAAAAAAGTATTTGTACTGAAAAAGGTTGCGTTTGTGCACTAAAACACATTGGTAATTACGTAGAGAATGTGTTGGTAATTTACAGATACCCCCTTGATAAACAGCACCCTGACCAATATCAAAAACACTGTATTACCCCTAACTTATAAATGTGAGCACTGGATACCCTTGATCTTGGAACTGCAAACTCGGATAAATACAGACTAGTGTTTTAGTGAACTCATTATCTCAACAGATCTTTTTTCTTTACTAAACCTGTTATGGTAACCAAAATACAAAATAGCAGCTGTGCCCATTCATTGTGGTTTGTGATATGAAAGCACTGTCAGTCACAGGGCTGGGTCCAGCTTCAGTGAGCTGAGAGATCTGAAGAGCAACACGTTGATTATACAGGAGAGGGGATACAGCCCTTGTTAAATGGAAATTGCAAACTGAATTACCCATCTCATTAGCAGCTGAGTTTATTTATGCATCTCATCGCTGTCACAACACAATTCCCATTGAGTGTCTCTGTGCATGTCTGCAGGTTTGTGTTCATCTTTCCCGATACCGATCAGCAGCAGTACAGTATTGATGATGCCACTTCATTGTACAATCTGTAACGCACGCGTGTGTGCGTGTGTGCGCGTGCTTCTGGGGTCGCTGTCCACTCACCCTGGTCTCGAGCAGCTTCTCCCATTTGGGTTTGAGGTAGAAGACGACGCCCCTCCAAGCGCCAGGCAGGGTGGCTCCACGAATCAGCAGGATGAAGAGCACCACGTAGGGCAGGGTCGCTGTCACCCACACCACCTGAGAAAGACAGGGGGCGGGGGTTAACAGAAAGAACAGCCAGGAGCAGCCCTGTACATCGGAGTAGAGGGAGGGGGTTAATATAGGGAACTGCTAGGTACTGTACCTTCACCACGTAAGAGAGAGAGAGGTATATCACCAACCGCAAGGGCGCACAAATCGGGTCTTTGAGGTCCAGAGTTCTCCAGGTTTTATTGGTATCATTAAGATTGATTAAGACCTGGCAGAAAGGCTGCGGACCAGAAGGACCGCAGCCTGATTCATTGCTGTAGGTTCTTATAAGTAACAGTGTACTGCTGCAGGAGGCTCTCTGTACAACATGAGTTCCAAATGCATTGTGTTGCCATTGCTGGTAATGACGTGGGCTGTGGTGTGCTAGTGATCCTGCTTCAGGGTAATACTCTAATGGTACACTGGTGTATAACGGCAGTTACCTTCCCTGACGTCTTGACTCCCTTCCACAGGCTGAAGTAGACGATGGTGAAGATGAGGAAGAGGCAGAGCACGAGCTGCCAGCGCAGCCCCCCCACTCCGCGCAGCCCCGATGACTTGTGGATCTCCAGCACATTCCTCCTATTAAACAAATATCAATTTTTAAAAAAATGGATTTGTATCCAAACCCTTTTTATTTGATCCACCTTGTCATCTGAGCTGCAGGCACAGCCCACAAGCTTTTCCCAGCAGTCACGGGGGTTCACTCAGGCTGTGCATTTCAGACGGCTTTTTTTTTTCATGAAATTGACTTTCGAAACTTACCTGTCGAAATTGCGTTGAAGGCGTTTGGCAGCTGACAGCGGATGTGTGGAGCCCGCACCATGGAGACGACCCCATGGTGACAGGGCACTTTCCTAGCATATTTAACCACGCCGCTGCCATGCCAGTGTCTGCCCCTACGCCTCCACCCCAGCCAGCCGCTTGCATACACTTACGTATAAAACTCCTCGGCAGGGGAGTGGGAATAGTTATCCCAGGACACGTTGTTGGTGCCGAAGTAGTTGGTGCAGTTGGGCGTGTTCCAGACGTTGTCGCAGCTGGTCCAGGGCAGCGTGCTGGTGAAGGATGAGTAGAAGTAATAGAGTGCCCAGGCGATGATGGTGTTGTAATAGAAGGACACGTACAAAGAGATGATGCAGATTGCAAATCCGATCCCTGCAGCGGCACACAACGAGACAAGGTCAAACTGGAGAAGGAACTCAAAGTCAAGCAGGCAAGGGCCTTTATCAGTCTGCACAAGTTACACAAGCAGAGCCAATCATGACAAAATACCCTGGGGCCCCCCGTTCCTTCACGCAACCTTTACTTCCTCATTTTACTGGAATCAACTCTATCACAGCCCCTCTTTCTTGTCACACAGTGAGTTAAGGGTTTTATGAATAGACACTCAGCCAATCCTTATTTAAAGGCACTTATCACAGTGTTTGTCGAATGCAGCTGCCCTGTTGGTTCATGCTGTGCTGTTGTCATGCCTACATTCTTCTTACAGGTACAAGTATAGGTGGCCTCTCTCGGGGGCTCCAAACCTTTTGCCTTGAGAGCCACTGGTCCAGGCTCTATACAACATTTTTGAAAACACCAGCTATCTAGTGCAGCCCTCTCCTTACCTTTAAAAATGGGGCAGATGTGTTTCCAGATGGAGATGGCTCCAGTCCTGTGAAACTGCCCCAATGCGAGCTCCATGTAGAAGAGGGGGACCCCTCCGAAGACAGCCATCAGGATGTAGGGGATGAGGAAAGCACCTGCAGGGGGGACAGGCAGAATGGCTCACATTGGGGCCTCACTTTTTAGACTGCAGCTTTGAAACATCACTTATTTAACTGATATGGAAGCACCAGCTTTGCTTGCAACAGGGACAACTTTTCTATATTATAATAAATGTCAATTCTGCGCGTTGTATCCTGTGCAGATTCATCAGCACTGTATTAAGTTCCTGGAGAGTTAATTCACATGAATGAAATCCCTGACAACACCCTTATCCTTATCTTTCTTCAAATGAAGAGGCACTCATGCTAACATGTATTAGCTACACTTTCCTATTGAGCAGGTGGCTCCATTGCATTGTAAAGTTACACAGCTTTGCATGCCTTTCTAGGATCAGGGTATGAAAGACAAACGTTGGGCATTTAGCATTTAATAGCAGAGGTGAATATAGCATAACTGAAGAGGAAAACAATATTGGTGCAACTAAGAACTCACCTACTGTACTGTAAGTTTTAAAAGCTCACAGCGAATTGCTTCTCCTGTCCTTTTGAAGGAGCTTCTGTCGCATGTATTACCCTTGTTTTGTTTGCCCTTCGTGTCACCCATATAAGGAATAATCAGAATTCAAACACAGTTCAGTTCCAGTAAATGGAATAGTGTGATACTTAACCGTATTGCTTTCAGGTGTTTCCTGTCAACGGCTGTCTATGTAACAAAGACACCATTTGAAAGACCATTCCATCTGTTTTGTTGTTTATATATTGCTTTGTTTGCTGAAGAATCGAGGCATTGCAATCTCTCTAAACCCAGACTGCTGTGCTGCTGTAGGTAGGGGCGGGGTGTCTGCTTGGCTCACAGAGTGGGAAGCAGATTTGAAACCTGGGGTGAAGCTTGCTAAAGCGACCTATGGGCAAACAAAGTGGACGATCAATAAAGACTACACTCTGATATCAGAGAGGCCACAGAATTTAACAATGAAACGTACAATAAAAGAGGAAGGCAAAAACTGGAAGACCTGAAAGTGAAAGTAAATATAATAGGAACCTCTGTCTGTCACATGTGTTCGTCCTGCGCTGCAACTCCACTCCTTGGCAATAGGCAAGTGACATGATCTTGTGAGTACATGCACATATCCAATGTTGTAGCATGGAAGGGGCAGGTACTGAACTGCACCTGTCTAAAAAACACTGATGGTGGCTGGCAAATTCGCGCAGTCACGACTAAATGACAAATACATATTCAGGGTCATACATATAGTTTAACTATTGGCGCAGCCCCCCGTTTATTATTATTATTATTATTATTATTATTATTATTATTATTATTATTATTATTATTATTATGTAAGAAAAAATAATAATCAGGAAGCAACAGTTACCGCAACTAAACCCAGAATAAGTTAACACCAACGTTTGCCAACAAAACATCCCTGAATGGCACGGCTACACGCTGCCAAGTCTCAACACCACTTCACAGTAAAACGGTTGTGTTTACTATTGTATGAGATTTAACAGCTGTGAAAGGCTATTTTAGCCAGAATTACGCAGAAGAAAAAAAGAACACAGGATACTCTGAGGCTGTTTAGTGTCATATACACACAGACACTTCGTCTTGTAATTAAGCAAATGATAAGTATTTTACACATAGCCTACAGGACAAAAAGCATGGTGGTTTATCACGTTACAAAATGCAACACAGTAGGCCCTCTGCCCTCCGGAAACGTTATCTCATGCTGAGAGGGTGTTTACACTAGTGTAGTTGATATTAATTATTGAACAGCTCGTGGTTTGAACCATAAAATAACGCGTTCGAAACTATTGTTATTGCGATACCTCAGCAGACCTGCAATGCAAAACCACTGACTTCTTTAAAAACAATTTACACGCTCTGCAATTTATTTGGACCTCTTTTTGTATTTTGTTTTCAATTTGGAAATATGTTACACATTGTAAGTTCATATGTGTCCAGTGTGTTACATTGTCCTTAAACGTACCAGTTAGGAATCCCCTAATCCTTCAAATTAAAAATAACACTAGTAGGCTAATTATTTATAACAACAGCTATAGCACATGTAATGACAATTACATTACGTATAGGCTGCAATGCAATTTCTTTGCAAATAAGCATTTTAGATCAAATAGTTTAGAAGTAAAGCGGGACTCTTTTAACACTTCAAACTGGCACTGAGGTGGATATTGTCTTTAACACATTGTGGGCTTAAATATTTGACACACATCATTTAGACATGAACGGAGCATGAAAGGGCAAAACAAACGAAGTAAAAGGTTGGTAGACCGTGCAGATTTAAATACACAATTTAATCCACGGAGTCTTGTCTTTGTTATCGACAGGATCCGAGTTAAGAAGCCTTTCACTGCGCGGATCAAAGATTTGTAATACCCTAATACCCCCTAATTTAAACGGACAACTTCAGTCGCGCTAATATCTTGTAAAATTGTCAGTTAACAATTAACGTTTAAAGAGACGCTAAACATGCTTATAGTGAACAGGAACACATGTTGTTCATAATATAAAATGTGTTAACTTAAAAAAAACCCAGTTATAGTTCAAATGAAATAATATATATATATATATATATATATATATATATATATATATATATATATATATATATATATATATATATATATATATATATATATATATATATATATATATATATATATATATATAGATAGATAGATAGATAGATAGATAGATAGATAGATAATCGATCGAGTGTAGGCATTGCCTATTCTTGGTTGTTTGATTTGTTTCAGGTAAATAAAATAAATATTCATATTAATATACATGGTTTATATAAAGGAACTATTTTATGATATGTTTGTTATATCTGAAGAAAAACGACTGTTTGGAGCTTCTAATACTTCTGTATTGTTATTAGTATTGTTTTTATTGTCATTATTTATATTGAACTGTTTAGTATTTTCCATAGCCTACTAAAAACGCATTTGGTTGATTCAGGAGAGTTAGATTCGTAAGTTTATTAAACGTATCTGGTCAACACAAAACAAAAAGATTTAAAAAAAAGATATCCAGCCTTAAAATGAAACCAGCAGCCTATATGACAGTAATGTTGTGTTGTTTTTGAACGAGTTTACAAACATGTATTTTAAGACTGTGCTGCCAACTTGTTACCATGGACAGCTCAGTAGCGTGGATGACACGGAGAAGTACCACTTTTAATAGCCCAATATGGCACCTGTCTATATAAATCAACATGATTCTTAAATATAAATATTTATACCATTGACCAGATTACTTTGTCCTTTATTTAGAATTGTACATTTGTCGGGACTTTTTGTCTCTTACAAATGATAGAAACCCTCTAAACATGCAGTTGAATAACATATTTCGTCCGCGCAAAAAGCCGCAAAACGCATGATCTGTTAACTCCATTGAAGTTTTACTAATCTTTAACTGTGCTAAAGCTAAACATAAAATGCTGTCTTACCGCCTCCGTTTTGGTAACAGATATAAGGGAACCTCCAGACATTGCCTAGATCCACAGCAAACCCAATTACAGATAAGAGAAAATCCATCTTTTTGTTCCAACTATCCCTGGAATCTCTTTGGGCGATCATCGGCACTGTGCTGGAGCTGTAACCGGCGTTAGTGGTGCCCTGGCTGTCCAGGCTACCGGTGGGAGCCGAGGAGTCTTGGTGGGACATTGCTGGCTTCTTATTTAAAAAGCGAATCCCTCGTCCTGAGCTGTGAGGTTGAAGAAGTTGAGTGGAGGAAGATTTTCTTTTTGCTGCTGCTGAAAAGGAGGATGGTCACATCTACTCCTAAAACAACCTTCGGATATGAGAAGGAATCAACTCTCCGGGACCCAGAACCGAGGGACTTGAGAGAGAGAGAGAGAGAGAGAGAGAGGGGGGGGCACAGAGAGCAGCACTCATTTCAGTTAGGGATCCTCAAAGAACCCAGTGGACTCCAACTGGTGCATTGGGAATCAGAACCGCTCTAATCAAGCCACATCTAATCACATATTTAATATATATATATATGTGTGTGTGTGTGTGGGGTAGTTTTATAAACCACTGTCTTAATTTTCATTGCGGTTTAGAGACGGTTCATTAAGGCAGGTCAGTAGCAATGTATGGGATATTATAACCCCATTCGATCATGACATGTATGATTGACCATGTTAAGTTTCTTATATATATACTTTCTTGGTAGGGCTACGTCTCCAACCTCATAGAGTTCACGTAATTGAATGCATCTCTCTAACATGTAAAACACCCGATTAAACCTATATATGTGAGAGGCAATAGTATCCACAACACCTGTGAGACATATAGACATGCAGAAGGGAGCATTTTAAGTATAGGAAACACAGCAGTATAGTTGCATTGTGACAACACGCCCAAATACCACAATTAATATTTCCAGGCGTCTCGCCTCTCTTCCTCCCAGCACACCGTGAACTTTTCATTTTATTTTGAACGATTATTACCTGTTTTTTTTAAACATTGATCACAGTGAGGAGTTTACCGCAGTATATCCTTTTAAACGAGGCTATTCTTTATTCCAAATCCATTACATGTCACTGCTCCTGAACGCCTGGCACTATCCAGTAACTGGTCTGTATAGGAAGCCTTTCCATGACTAGATCTTTGTTTATTGCAGCTCTGATGGCTCTCAAGTGCACTTTTCTAAACAGCTCGGCTACATGTTAACAACAGGCTCTCAGAAAAGCTAATGGACTTTTAAGGGAAAGGAAACCAACGAAGTCCTTATTGCTAGAATATTCAACATAAAATACCCCTAGCTCACTAGTGCTGCTGTATCTATCTTCCAGTTGCAATAGCAGTTTCCTGCAAAATATCTTCCAATACTTTGCAGGAAGCTATTCTTTTTGTAGTTTGGATAAATGAAAGGTTTTGGTATATACGTGAATATCAGTCCCTGTCTTGTGTTCATTTACAGAAGGCTTTCTTCATTATCCTTCGTTAACAACACTTTGTTATATAGAGAGAGAACAGCCGGACCCCTAGATGTGCGTTGATTTGAAATCAAACTTCAGAAAAAAAAGTAAAATATGGTGTATGATTCCTAACGCTGAATGCACTTTTTAATTTATATATTAGCTCTACCAATGTGTTTACTGCAGAGCGACTAGAATAAGCAGCGGACAAGTGACCACTCTGATAGATCTACGTTGATACAAAATCATCAAAGTGAAGAAACTGAAGTTGTTGATGATGCGAGTACAGGAACAGACCCCAGCCTTGCACCTCCTTAGCATTCACCTCATCTGTAATTAAAAATCAACCACAAAGAGAAATACGGCAGGTTACATATTCAACAGGTCTCCAAGGCAACGTGACGCAGGGAATCTTAAAAACCGTAAACGCTCTCCGAACACCTGGATGGACTTCAGTTCTGAAGAGGAAAATACTGCAGCCTTTCGTCCTAACAAGCTGCTTGTGAGTTTAACCTCGCTCCCTGCAGCTGCAGTGCACCGATTTATAGATTTAACCTGTCATGTCTTTTTAGACTGGGTAAATGGAGTGAAGGCGGGGAGTTGAAAAAAACTACATTGACGTGTTTTGAAGCTTACTACGCCACCAGTAGGGGCTTCATTGGAGAAATAAGATGCCATGTACAGAGTGAAGATCTCGCTGTCCAAGACTAGCAATAATAACCAGAGAGTGTAATTTATGTATTTATTACTTGTTAAACAAAAGCAGCAAGCCAATGAATTTAGAAAAAAAAAAAAACATAACGAAATTAGATTACGTCATGTGCTGACGATCTTAGTAAAGCAAAGGCTGCCAACAAAAGCGCTTTATGCCCAGTTGTGATATTGTTGATATTTCCTCAGTGTTATGAGCGGAATATTTTCAAGTCATTTAGTCTGCATGTCAAATTGCCGCCTGCTTCAGTGTATATACAGGTGAAGCAAGCGCTTTGAAAAGAACACATATGAGCAGTTTAGTATTGTAATTGAATAAACGACTTGTATACTTGTAGTCTGCTTAGAAATAAATTATAAATTATAGTATACAATATTGCTGATCATTTTGCAAATAGTTTTTTCAAGAAAAGGGAACCGAGAACAATGCTTCAATAAAAAATAAATAAATAAATCAAACCACGGAATTGAATTTTTAAATGAATATGAGCTTAGATCCTAATGGAAAGAGTGAGTGATACACACAAAAGAGTCCACTAGTACCACAGCTATAAAAGAGTCCACTCCTACTGCCATGGTAACTGCACTACAAAATCTTCTCTTCTGTTTCCATCCATTCAGCAAAAAGACCTTTACAAAACAAACGAGAGAACACCAGGCTTGGTATACTAGCCAGTTAGAAGTCTAACGCATGTAGGGTAATGGGTCGAGGTGCAATTTCCTAATCGAATATCAGGGAATAAATAAACAACAGCAACCAATGTGTTTGAAGCTCTTTACTGTTCAAAGGCAAGGGGCAAAATATGTGTGGACTCTTAACAAAAGCTTTCTAACGCAAGTGAAAACGTGCACATTATTTTTATACATAGTAATATAATTTATATCACAAGCGGGGGGATTTCTAGCGTGGGATCAATTTGTTGTTATTCCACTTAAGTGGATTAATATAAGTGGAATAACATGCTTAGTTTCGAGTGGGTCTTTGTTTCCATTTCAATTCACGGTGGCGTGCTGCTGAAATTCAGGACGGAGCTGCGCGTCGGTGCTTCAAAACAATACTGTGTTCCATAACAACTTTAAGATGTCTGAAATCATTTCTGATTTCTATTGTTGCTTTCGTTTGGGCTCTGGTTTCCTTTTATTATTTATTTCTTAGCAGACGCCCGTATCCAGGGCGATTTACAATTGTTACAAGATACCACATTTAGTCAAGAAATGCCAGTTTACCGATCTGCCTGCGTCTGACTTATCTAAAAAGAGGATTTGAAATGAATCCGCGTCGAAGCGCAGTCTGTTAAAAATGAAAGATCCGGCAGGTGAAAAAATAATTCCTGAATTAATTGATTTCATATAATTAAAAAAAATGTAGAAATTGTGTTGCTGTACAAACCACTCCTCCTGTGGTGAATACAACCTGTATACCACGAATGATCGTCCACTATCCTCTAAATATGTATTGAGATAGCTGTATTTATAAAAAAAAAACAACTGAAAACATACAGGTGCTAGTAATGTAATATTCAGGGGGCTCCAAACACGACACCTGCCTAAATAAATGTTTAAAAGGGCTTGCAAAATAAGGCCATGGTGAAGTGTATAAATTTCATTGCACCTATTTAATAAGAATCTTAATCTATATATTGGTCATCTAGTAATGCTGCCTTAAGCTGTTTGAAATGCAACTGTAGCACTATCCACAGGTGCTTTCATCAGCCAGCAACCTCTTAATGCAGGATGATAATAACTCTGGCTCTCTTTTACCAGGCTAGAAAATGTAATAAAAACCGGGGCCTGTAATAGGATCCGATTTCTATTGTTGAGGGAAATGGTCTAAAGTGGTGTGCTTACCTCCAAGTGAATATTACAAGGGTAATAATGCAACAGGTCTTAATACAGAGAGTGCAAGGAAATCAGGTTAAGGTCTGAAAATGTATCCTGCCACCCAAGAACAACTCAGGGCAAATTTCATGAATCTGCCACTTAAATAGAATGACAAATAACAAGGAGGGTCCAAATTAAATGCAGTTTCTTGGAAATAGGAATAAGGGACGACAAAGTGCAACCCTCTAGGGAGTGAGGAACAGTGCGCTGGTGTTTCATACAGATCGACCGGGCAGGACGTTCAGTTTAAGAGATCCCTGCAGCAATCTCATTGAAAAAGGCCACAGAGAAATGCAAACACCTGAATGACTCACAAAGGGTTACTGTGCCATGTTAAAAGCATAGGCAAGTGTAGTACAGCCTAGTACAACAATTACAGTGGTAAACCAAAGGCAAGTAAGTAAGTATGGAGACGCATGGTGAAATGTGTTGATAAAACAAATTCATAGTACAAGCCTTGAATAAGAACGCACTATAAAATGACAAATATAATGTGCAAATATACCATGGTATGGTGCACGGTGCAGCGGCTGTTTAGTTTCGACAGGGCAAAACAAATTTAATTCACATGTAGTGAAACTCAAGGGTTCAGCTGATTCTGGTTGTCTGTCATTTCATGCAGATGTATAGGATATAGGCGAAGAGGTTCAGAATCTCATTTGTAGGAATGTCCAGTCATGATTTATGGTGTTAGTGAAAGTGAAGGAACATTTAAAATGAAGATAGCCAGAGCATGCAGAATTAGCTACTGTATGCCACAGGATCTTTGTGCATGACTGACTCTGCAGCTCCTTAGACATTCAGAGCCCTGGTAGCGGAGCGTTGGTTGAGTTCTACCCCAGATTAGAATGCAGCTGTGTTCCATAACATCTGGAATCACATCTAATCAGATGGGGTTTAAAAGAGGTGTCTATGGTCAGTCAGCGTTTGGAGGTGAGGACGTAATCTCTGCACACATCTCTTCAATCCCAGGTAATTCCCTCTGCTCAAAGAGCCCTGAGCCAGGGATTACAATCAACACTAGCATTCTGCAGGCATACACATCTCCTGGCACTGTCATTCCTCAGGAATTAAAAATCCCATCACTCTCTACTAATTAACAGGGAGACTAAAGCACAAGCAGCTGCAACACTTTCAAACAAACCCCTAAACCTACCTTATAATAAGCGAGCAATGGTTAGGGTCACTGTGTACTTTAGGCTCGGGTTTGGGTAAGGTCTTTTGTGTTTCCAGGTGTATATTATGTCGTTGTATGTAGCAATGTCTGCAATTTCCTTCTAAACTATATTTTGTATTTATTTTTTTAAGATTTATTTTCACCAGTTAAAGTTTTCAAGGACGCGGAGACCAGCAGTCAGCAGGCTTACGGTTAATGGAAAGATCTGCTCAGCTTTCTGTGGATCAGTCACCTGTGGGCAGTCAGCTAGATCCACCCTAGACAGCCTCCGCAGGTAACTGCATCCATCAGAACAGAAAAAGCCACAAGACAGGTGAATGGCCTGCGGCGAGGGAGACACAGATCAGCCTCTTTAAAACCAGAAACAATGATCCCTGCAATACAGTTATTGTTTTAGAGATTTGCAGTCTTGTCAATCTGCCAGAGTAACTTCAGGCAAAGTAACATCAGACTGACAGTTTTCAGTCACGTGCCTGAGATACCTATTAGGAGCTGTCAGATCTCATCACTCAAAACCTGGAATACAGAAACTTCAACTAAATGTGCCTCACTGTGCAGGAGAGGCAATGAGTGAGATTTAGGAGCAGCTAAGTAAATCATAACAGGTACAGAATATGGAGTTATTCAATCAAGCCACATTATTTCCTTGTACACACCACTGCGAAAACAAAAAATGTAAAAAGCTTTGATTAGGAAATGTGATAAGGCTTTGAAGTAGCCCTATAATGGACTATGGTACTGTGTAAGTGCATATAAAGTGTTTTGCAAGCATGTGCGTCTTGTGGGTTTGCCTCTATGGTATGTGCATGGCTTTATCTTTTGTAATTGGAGTTTTAGTTTAGTAATTGTGTGTATCTATGAAAACCAGTGCACATGTTTGTGAATGAAACCCAGAATTAATCTGTGTCTTCATGTGCCAAGGTACAGGGATGGATGTTTTTGCTGAAGTATTCAGCCATTAATCTAATTTGTTCACTGGGAAATGTGGCGGATTTGTGAGCTAGTGAACCCAGTGAAATCTATGTATCTGGTGTTGCAGTCATGATAGTTATGCATACATGGATTCTCTTTGTTAGAGCAACACAACACCACGCAATTTGTTTCACATTATTTATTCATTTTTATTTATTTCATTCTTAGGGATTGTTCGTTTTCTCAGGCACAATACCCACAAGGGTTTTGTTTTTGAAAGGCTGAGAACTTAGTAACACATAAAGAGTCTTATTCACAAAACTAACTCAACACCGCAGCCTGCTCTACTTAATGAAATCAGGCATTGCTATATTCATGAATCTTTTTTCGTGTTATATGTGCAAATTGTAAACTGGAGCAAAAAAAAAACCCACAACAACTAGCTTTCCTGGTTAATAAATTCTAACATTTAAATCATAAAAACACACTCGTCTAAATTTCTAAATTTAGTACCTTTTATCCCTCTTCCTGTTGTAAGACACGCTCCATGTAGCGAATCCACCCGCTTCAGTATACACCACGGCTGAGTGCTGCTGGCATCACATCAAAACCTCTAGCCTGGTGCTGGCGGGTAATGGAAACTCAAAATTAACTAGCACAGCGGCACAGCAAAGAAAACCCACAGCTTTACACAGAATTATCTCAGCTGAGCTACGTAGTGGAAAACGCTGTTTCCCCAGTAAAGGAGAACTCAAGTGCCCCGTCGCTCTTCCAGAGACTGTCTCATCTGCAGTTAAACAGCCAGGTGCTTTTGTGAGGCCTCTGGATAGGTAAGCATCCCTTGTCATCCCTTGCCTTACTTTTGAATCATAAACCACTGGCAACCTGCATGGGGAATGTATAAAATACCAGAACTGCCAAATACCCAAAGAATGACTCACACTACAGCAGAATTACAGTTGAAATGCCCGAGCGTTACACTGTTATTCTCAAGGCCCTCAGATCAAAGGCAGGCTAGTTGGTGATGTCACGTAGTCCTTGAGGGGAGCTGTGCACACTGGGAGGTGACCGCATCTCGCTCCATGCATGTGCAGGTCTGTGCGCCTCTTGGATGTGAACCCTGAATTCTAAAGGAGTGGTCAAGGTAAACAGGGGTGACTTCATCCTCAAACGTGGGCAACAGCCTAGGAAATGATTTGATCACCTCCCCTGGCAAAACGAAGCCAATGATTTGTAAGCTGTGAAGCAGGGAATCATTCTGAATCATTATGTGACAGCCTCCTCGGGTTTCCTTCAGGAGAGAGCCTTTTAAGATAATCAAATAAACACCAACACCCCCTGTCAGACCCCTTTGATGTTCCGAAGGTTATTTCTCTTTACGATTTTATTGCCAGCCATTTGTGATTCTCCCAATTTACACATTACAACTAATGCTGTGCTACCATGCTGTAAGATATAAATGCCACGAATCAAGGTGTCAGTTTTCCCTCCACAGTTATCTGGCCAGTTAGTATTTCCAATATAACTTTCCGAAAATACTCAACAATATACTGTTGTACAATAGGGCCTTGTTGTGGAATCGGTCCCGCATGGTCACACAGATATGATAGATGTGTGACCACTCCACAAAACCACCACTGTTCTGGGACTACGAACATCCTTCTTGTGTTAGCTGAACTATTATTAAACAGAATATTGTGGGAGCGAGAAAGTGAGGAATCTTTGCAGGAATCAAATGGGGGGATGTTTGCTGGTAACACTGCACTTACCACATGAGAGTTCAATATAAAAACGTTATTAGATTTATGAAATGAGATCTTTAAGTACATTGCGTGCAACTGAGATAGGATTTCTTCCATCTCATGGCCATCCATCTTTCTTTGGTACGTCAAAACTCACTGTTTACAAGCAGCGCAAAATTGTTTCTTTTGATGTTTTACATTTCAAATATGAATTTGCGGTTATTGATTAAACAGTGAATAGGTTTTATTGATCTGTTCCCATACATGTTTGTAATCATTCTCAGTTGATTTATGTATTCTTTAATAATCCAGTGTTAAGGTTATTTCATGCTTTAGTTCTTGTTACCTGCAATAGACTATCTAGGCTACATCAGTCACAGGGTCCTCTGAACACAAGGGGGTGGTTAAAAGTTGAAACTCTCTTTAGAAACCCGATATTCATCCACTTGGAACACCATCCTCTTCATAAGGATGCTGCACACCGCTGGTGGAGAGGCAGTGAAGGGGAAGGAAGGGCTATGGAGCAGTGCCTTCTCTCCACGCAGTGATGGAAGGCTGTCCACCTCCATCAGGTTCCCAGGATATTCCCTCTGTCAGCCCACATTACAGCGTCCCCTTTACACCTGGAGATCCTCCTGACAGCTTCTCTCCCCAGGGCCTGCTCCCCCTCAGCCGAGCAGCAAGGAGCATCTCAGCCGTACTGACAGACACGCTGACCTGAGCCGGCTGGTCTGCCTTAACATGCCTCAGAACTGCCCTGAGCTGCAGCCCCTCTCTCCACATGCTAGCTGAATTACATGAAATCTATTCACATTTAATAACATTAATACACTCTGATGGAGCAAGGTATTAATTGTAGTTACTAAATAGGTAATATTTTTGTCTGGTCACTTTTGACAAAATTTGAATGTGGGTGTTTGGACCCCCACAACCCCACTCGGACATGCTGTTTAAAATGCAGGTTTTTAAAAATACATTTAGAGGCCCAATTATTATACACCCGATTTTCTCCGTAATTTGGAATGTGCAATTATTTTGTCCTCCTCACTGCAGCGTATCCCAGTGCAGCTCAGAACTGCAGGTTCAGCGGGCGTCCTCCGATACCATGACCAAGCCAGCTTCCTCGTTTACACCCAGGAACTCGAGAGCGGATGTCAGCGAGCTGCTGGCCTCTGGAGGACAAAGGCCAGCCCTGCAGGACGCCTCACTGGACGTCTGGCCAGCAGGGCTCGCTGTAGCGCGATGAGCAGAAACAGTCCCTGCCGGTTTCACCTCCCTAACCCACGGGAGTGCCAGAGCCAATGCGACACTCCATTCGAAGCCCCAACGAAGACCGCCAACTTCTCACAGCCAGGATGTGAACCTGCGCTCCCCTGACTGTATGACTCACCCTGCGCTCCCCTGACTGTATGACTCACCCTGCGCTCCCCTGACTGTATGACTCACCCTGCGCTCCCCTGATTGTATGACTCACCCTGCGCTCCCCTGACTGTATGACTCACCCTGCTCTCCCCTGACTGTATGACTCACCCTGCGCTCCCCTGACTGTATGACTCACCCTGCGCTCCCCTGACTGTATGACTCACCCTGCGCTCCCCTGACTGTATGACTCACCCTGCGCTCCCCTGACTGTATGACTCACCCTGCGCTCCCCTGACTGTATGACTCACCCTGCGCTCCCCTGACTGTATGACTCACCCTGCGCTCCCCTGACTGTATGACTCACCCTGCGCTCCCCTGACTGTATGACTCACCCTGCGCTCCCCTGACTGTATGACTCACCCTGCTCTCCCCTGACTGTATGACTCACCCTGCGCTCCCCTGACTGTATGACTCACCCTGCGCTCCCCTGACTGTATGACTCACCCTGCGCTCCCTGACTGTATGACTCACCCTGCGCTCCCCTGACTGTATGACTCACCCTGCGCTCCCCTGACTGTATGACTCACCCTGCTCTCCCCTGACTGTATGACTCACCCTGCGCTCCCTGACTGTATGACTCACCCTGCGCTCCCCTGACTGTATGACTCACCCTGCGCTCCCCTGACTGTATGACTCACCCTGCGCTCCCTGACTGTATGACTCACCCTGCGCTCCCCTGACTGTATGACTCACCCTGCGCTCCCCTGACTGTATGACTCACCCTGCGCTCCCCTGACTGTATGACTCACCCTGCGCTCCCCTGACTGTATGACTCACCCTGCTCTCCCCTGACTGTATGACTCACCCTGAGCTCCCCTGACTGTATGACTCACCCTGCGCTCCCCTGACTGTATGACTCACCCTGCGCTCCCCTGACTGTATGACTCACCCTGCGCTCCCCTGACTGTATGACTCACCCTGCGCTCCCGACTGTATGACTCACCCTGTGCTCTCCTGACTGTATGACTCACCCTGCGCTCCACACGGCAGTGCTTTTACCAGGTGAGCCACTTGAGGACCCAGGCTGCAGGTTAACAGCACCATGAAATCAATACTGATGCTTTTCAATATCTATATTAGACAGCTGAAGATGAAATTGCAGCAGCGGTTTTATCTGAGCTACATCCAGTCTGAAGTGCTCTGTACCAGTTTACTGCACTTTCACTAAAGGTGTGGCCTTGTTCTCATTTGGGAAGTGCACTTGGGGGGTAGAATCCTAGGTTTGCTTCCCCGAGAACTACAGAAAGTTCCACTACACAGGCGAGAGCAATGAATTAAGCACATCGCTCCCCATTAGCATCTGAAGAAAGGTATGTCACTGCAGCCTAGGATTGCACAGCAGCTGCTGTGAATCAGATAAAGCCTGCAGCTATTGGTGACAGAGCCAAGCAGCCAGGAGTGTCCTTGAGAACCACAGACAAGACCCACAGGAGCTGGGTGACTGAATAGTTTAGAAGAAAGTAAATCTCAATGCCCATTAGATCCACAGTGATGCCAGCAGTGATGCTGTTTTCTGTGCCGTGGAAGAATCCTCTGGGGTTACAACCACAAGTCATGATGCATCCTGTAGGCTCCCAACAGTCGCCCAATGGAAATGACTCACACTCTCTACCATCCTGTACTGCAAATGAACCAGACTTAATTAAGCCAGATATTTGGATTTAACATTTGCATCGACCACTAGAGGTGCTACGTATGCAACATGTAAAATGAAAGGTGAAGATCATTTTGCCATAATGTTCAGTTTTATTTTCAATGCAGTTGAGTCCATCTCCAGTGCTCAATACTGCAGTTTGATTGCACTGCTGAGTTTAAACTGGGTGCTCTGATCAGCTCAGATTATAAAGCAAAGCTCAAAAAGGTATGAAGGACAACAGCCCCACCTGCTGGTCACCCGTTTAAACAGATGTTTTTTTTTTAAGTGTTACAAAGAGGATTGTGTGAGGAGGATTTAATTAAGGCTACAAATGCATGAACGACAATGGCTCCACCTGCCGTAAAAAATTATTATTACAACTAAAGTGGAATAAAGTAAGACATCACCAGGTAGGAAAACTTTAATCAACACATGCTAAGGTATGCCACACAAGGTACACGCGAAACATAAAAAGAAAGACAGCATTTGTTTTACAAGAGAATTCATTGCCTATTACCTTATTAAACCAAAATTATACGAAGAACAGAACACACAAGATTTTTCACTGTGCAAAAATTGCATACAAACTTTTTTTCAACTTTCCAGTTACAACAAAATGATGTGTTGGGAGTTTAAAAACAACAACAACAAAAAGATCCCTGGTGCCTGATTTTATGAGTGTTGCGTGATAAAATACTGGTTACAAATCTGATTAGCTACTTATTTAAACAAAAGGTGTGTGTGTGTGTGTATAGATAGATATATAGATATAAAGAACACGAACCTGATCAAATCAAACTGATATATATGTACTCTTACCGTTGTGTCTGGCTCATTGATTTATCTAGCCGTGGCAATTTCCACGCACGTGGATTTTAATTCTCCCCGCTAGGCTACTCACTACGCAGTGACATTGAATTAGTCTAAACTAAAATTCACTGGGATGAAAGTTAGCCAGGGTGCGCATTAGGATGTGACACCTGCTGCGTAATTCCAATGCTCTCTCGTTGGCTACTGGCAGTGATGACGTTATAACATTTACAACGGTTACAAATTCCCCCCAAGCCTTCTGGCAGAACCGCCCCTGAAGGACAGGTCACAACTTCAAAGCACTATATAGCAGCGCTGACCTACTAACCCGTGTCCACAATGCTGTTTAACGAGTCGTGCACAGAAGCGGTTGCCCTCAAACCCTGCTAGATGGCGCAAGAATAGCCGCCTTAATAATATTGTTTGGAAAATAAATAAAACCATTTAATGAAATGTCACAAACTCCTGCAGAAAAATTACAAATTGGTTTTAATGCAATAAAAAAACAACAACAATCCAGATCTGTCTGATAAACAATCTACTACAGTTTGTGTTGTGCAGGATATCTGTGTGATTTTGGTTATATCATGCCAGAGATATAGAGCTTTACCGGGATTTGAGATGGTGTTTGACTCAGCAGTGTCGTATTATAAAGTAAAAGGCCAGTCACATATAATGGAAACCGTTGAGAACGAGCGAGAGGGGTTATTAAGAGCTAAAATCGGAATGCACACATTTAGCCTAAAACATTTAGCGGTTCAGTGGGAAATCTTGCGATTGCATTCCCGCGGGCGGATCCGGCTCTTAAAAAACCCTGAGGGATTTCAAAACGAGCTTTCAGAGTGTTTATTACATGTAAATGTCAATGCTCAAGATGCGATGGTATCGGATTTAACGCGTTCACTGCCTCCATTTTAAAAAGATTTCAACATTTCCAGATCACCAGTATTTCAGGGATATTTTAACATGCCAACATCATCATTTCAAGAAATAGGAAGAGCATTTATTTATTTATTTATTATTTTATTTATTTATTATTATATGGAACTAAGAATAATGCCTTACCAGTGCTTGCTGTACATATTTAGAAACAGGAAGTCAAAGTGCAATTATGTCTGTGGTTTACAGGGAAACACTCGCATGCTATTGATTGAATCACCTTGGCTGTGAAGAGCATTAACTGAATCATTCATTCATCAATGCAGAATCGTCCGCTTTGATTTCTTGTTTATGTAAATGACCTCTTTGATCAACAGGGCAGGGCCTGTTGGCAAGTTGCCAAAAATGGACCTCTTTAGACAACCCTGCTGTTCAATGGTGTAGATCCGTGTAACAGTGTGAAGAAATAATGACTGCTCACAACTCTGTGTGTTTCAATATATAACACATGCATCCATAAAACATAAAATACACAGTATATAGTGGCTAAAATCGCTTTACCTTTAAGTAGTAGTTTTATATTACAGTTAATCTAATAAACAGTGTCACATCTTCAGTTAACAAGGCAAAAACTAAAAATCGCTTTCTCCTTTAAGGTGATAATGTTTACTTCTGTGTACCATTTTTCTTACCTACAGTTCTGAGCGCTTAACAACAGGTGTGCCTGGAGACAACATGCTAAACATGTTCATTCTATCCAACAGTCTCCAAGGCCTCCAGATTAGGCTTCATAGCCTGGACCCTGGCAGAGGTGGGTGCCCCGTGGGGAAAGCACAGTGTAACTGCCCACTTCTCCCTCAGAGACCTCACTGTGTTTTCCATTTAAGAGCATCATATCTTGGGGTGGGGGAGCCAGTGGCACCAGTTTATCATAACTGCAATATTTGTCTCTTGGGCTAAAGGGTTGCTTAGCAACACTGCATCACTGCGAAGGAATGCTCGTCAAGCATTTGGTGCTGCTCCCTCCAGCCCAGTCTCAAGATAAGAGTCGCTGCATCGTATAGCTTTCCTATTTATATGTGGTTAGATTTATGCACATCTTCAATGACTCCTCCTGCTGTGTGTTAAACGCGGTTAGTGCTATGAAGATATTTCAGTGTGTGAGAATAAAGACATAATGGCATAAACCCAGCATCACGGGTTTGTGTGACTGACATGCCCCTGTTCTCTAACTGTGGTTTATGGCTCCACCAACACTGTAGGTTCACTCCCTGTGCAGCAGGTATTAGGACCCAACCAATCCCTACTGTAAATAGGACTTGAATCAGGTGGGACACTAATACCTGCTGCACAGGGAGCGGATCTGTGACCCCATGAATATACTTCACTGATTCAAAAGTTAACATAAAGTCTGGCAAACGAAAATGATAAGGGGCTGTCAAGACAGCTGTTTTTCTAAAGGTAATAAAATAATAATTTAAAGGCCTTGGTTATGAGCCCCTTTAATGATGCAGTCTTCCTCAAATGTCTATGTTGCCAGTATATTTATTGAGCTACAAAACGTCAGATGGCATTAGAAGTTGTTTTTTTTTTGGCATGGCATAATGTTGAGGTCATTCAATATGATTTCTGCTTCCGGCTCGATATCATATCAAACCGCTTCCTCCTGCAAACATCTTCCAAGAGTGCGCGCACTCCAGAGAAAACAAACGGGTGGTGCGCGGCAACACTGCTGGAGTGGAGGAGGGACCGGGGATGAATGCACTGTTCCAGCAGGTGTAGCCTGGTTTTGTTTTGCAAACAGGTTTGACAGGCATTTCCGTCAATCGCAATATAGATCGCAATACATCACATCGAGATCACCCTTATGCAATTTGACGCATATTTTTTTTTTCTGTCATAAACCTGCAATTCTAATGTATTCCTTTAAACGGTGGAAACGAGTGTGTATTGTATCACAATAACAAGCCCGCCCCTAACACTCATTCCTCGATTGGCGTGCTTACGGACAGCAGCCGTAGCGGAGCTGTGATTCGACGTCAGGGGGTTTGATAAGCGTGCTTTTCTGCCTGCCTGCCTGCCTGCCTGCCTGCTTCAGTCTACTGCTGCTGCGCCGAGTTTGCAAAGACGATCTGCAGCGCTAACCTCCGAGAACTGAGAGCCTTCATTGACCTACGGAAACCATGGCAACAGCTATGGCAGGTAGGGGAAAACTGGATAATAACAATAGCCATCACTGCATCAGTTAACCCACCTGTCATTTTGCAATGAAAAACAGCAATGTGTTATTTTGTATATTGTGTTGCACATACTAGAAGTCGGTGCCATGCAAACTAATGCTATTTTTTTGCCTTTTGTTTCAGAGGCAGAGACGCGTCAGAAACTGCTGCGCACAGTCAAAAAGGAGGTGGGTAGCCTGTTGTCTTTGCAAAAACAGTTTCATTTAGAAACAGAGGCATCGCAAATTCAGACAGATAGGGTATATGTACAGTATTTGCATTCTGTAATGAACTCCGACGCTATTAAACAGATGGTAGTCGAGGATGTTAGCAGAGACTCGCATATGCGTGTTATTCTCCAGGGCAGTGCTTATTTAGGAATTATTACATGGATAGGGAACAATAACAGCGCATCTTCAGCAGGTGTGCCAGATATTTGTTGATGGTTTTTTTTTTCCTCTAGGGAAATTGATGCACGTCTGCATAGTATGGTTAGGCAGGAAATGCGAATATATCTAGATAGACTGCAGCAGTCTGTTTAACACTCATATAAGAATTATCCATTTAAATTAGATTACAATCCCACGTTTCGTAAACAATTAATGATACTTAATAATCCAGAGAATCGCTAACCCGCACTGAAAAAAATGTCTACAAATAAATCGTGTTGACATATCGTTATGAATAATAATAATAATAATAATAATAATAATAATAATAATAATAATAATAATAATAATAATAATAATAATTGTAATATATATATATATTTTTCAAATCGTGTCCATAGATATTATATTCAGTCGACATCACAATTTTAAACGGGGCTGTGAATCTCGCAGAATTAGGTATTTATGATTACTTTATATAAGCAATCTGATGGGGATGGGAATGGAGGGAGATGGAGGGGGATGGAGATGGGGATGGGGATTGGGATGGGGATTGGGTTATGGGGATGGGGGATGGGGATGGGGATGGAGATTGGGATGGGGATGGGGAGGGGGAGGGGTGATGGGGATGGAGATGGATGGGGATGGGGATGGGGATGGGGATGGGGATGGGGATGGAGGGGGTGGGGGGTGGGGATGGAGATTGGGATGGGGATTGGGATGGGGATGGGTGGGTTCTGTGGTAGTATAAACCATGCTTAGCCAGTTAAAGCTGCAATGTCCACAATCGCATCACTATGTTACACAAACATGTAATAAATTCCTCCTGCCTGCTTAGCACATTTTGTATTTTCTAGCCGTGTTTTGCTGTAAAATCCAAGGGAGCTGTTCAGAGGTTTATTCAAATGAGTCTGGCAGCCGGTAGTAACTCAACATTGACAAGCCATGTAAGGGACTTTTAAATGATGCTGTACAAGTTTATGGATAAGCCTCAATGAACTGTTGCCGGTCTTAATATCAATGTGTCAATTAAAGCAGCAGTAGCATCCTGTTTGGGATGCAGTCTGGCAGCATGCTGGGGATAATCTGCTGCAGTGACTTAGCGAAGAAATCCGACTTCATGTAAGAACTTCATTTTAAACAGGCAGTGCCCGCTGCTAATTTGGCACGGTTGTTAACCACCATGCAAGACATCCGGGCTGGTCTGCATTCGTGGTTTCAGAGCTTTTAACCTCCTCTCAGCGTATCACACAACACTGCCAGTTACATGTGGCAGTACATTGTCTGGCTACATTGACCCCACCGATCTCATTGCACTTCTTCCCTTACTCGTTTGAACCCTCCCTGGCACCCTGTGGTGGCCACATTGATTTTCACTTGACAATCCAAGGTGCCTTAAAGTCCTCAACTCACCACTGTGCCCTTCACTCCTTATAGGTGCAAAATGATTCATTGTGAATAGCTACCTCAGCCTGTATGTTGCATTGTGAGACATGAGACACTGCATAGCACATAGCAACTTGCAGTCCACTTAATGATCCTTGAATTATGTATTAGTCTGACTTTTGTGTATTATCAATTCTGATGTTTTAATGGGCTGTGATTTAGAGATCATATTTTCTTATTCTACATTATGCAAAGTAGCCTATGGGAACTACTGCATGTATTGTGAGCTGCATACTGGGATATGTAATGTAGTGTGACCTTATTGCATTGTTAAACAAAGAACCCACATATATATAGTATAGTTTATAGTATGTCCTCTCTTGTCACTAATTGGTCAATACATCTCTGGACAGAGGAAGTGAAGTGATCATTAACAACAGAGATAGGAATAGTACTTCTGGCTGAGAGGGGGGAGGGCTCACTCTCCAAGGTCTCACCTTGGAGAATCAATAGGAATGATTCCGTAGTTAGAATTGGTTCTGTAGCTTACAGACCCTAGTGTTTTGGCTAGGCTCCTGTATTTTCTGTCATCAGCAGGGTCTGATTGGAAGTGTGTTCTACTGTGTTTAACACATCAGGGTGGGTTCAAACAATCCAAACACTGACAGATCCAAGTAACGGCATCCATGAGATCATTAAGATAGGACCCTCCCTGACGTTTTACTCATTTTTACAGACCTGAGTAAGACTGAAACGCACAGCTTTGGCATTTAGAGGGACACTGTTTAGATCCATAGAATAGACCCGATTACCTGGTGCACTGCAGTTTGTGATGTAAATCACAAGAGGTGCATCCAGTGTGAACTCCGAGACGTTACTGCAGTCATCCCTTTCCAGTGCGGAAGCGCGCTGTGCCGTGGTTTGTATTAATACCGCAAAGTGAGCCTGTTGGGATTGATGCTGTTCCTGGGTCCTGAGGTTTCAGCACACTGCCTCGCAGAATGGCGATGAGATTAGTGTCTGTTTGATCAGGAGTGCGAGGTTTCAGCACGCTGCCTGGCAGAATGGCGATGAGATTAGTGTCTGTTTGGTCAGGAGTGTGAGGTTTCAGCACACTGCCTGGCAGAATGGCGATGAGATTAGTGTCTGTTTGGTCAGGAGTGTGAGGTTTCAGCACGCTGCCTGGCAGAATGGCGATGAGATTAGTGTCTGTTTGGTCAGGAGTGTGAGGTTTCAGCACGCTGCCTGGCAGAATGGCGATGAGATTAGTGTCTGTTTGGTCAGGAATGCAAGGTTTCAGCACGCTGCCTGGCAGAATGGTGATGAGTGTCTGTTTGGTCAGGAATGCCAAAGCATATTATTGGGACGATTGTTTTCTTATTAAACAGAAATTGCATCTTATGGGACCTCATTCTGGTGTGGTGGTGATTTCTATTAACCTTCTCTTATCTTTTTATCCTGTGAACACAAGCAAGCAAACTGTCTGTATAAGTGGTCATGTGACTGGGAGGCAGTGTGGGCTAGTGGTTAGTCAGCCATGACTAAAGAACAGTTTGACCTCCGAAGATAAAAACTACAATTTAAGATATCTACAGACAGTACACCATTTTAACTGCAGCCATTAGGCAGCATACAGGGTAGTTAAACTGCACTTAACCCCTTGCAATGTATCCTTGAGAAGCCTTGGTTAACTTGACGCTGCAGTTTATTGATTTCATTCCCTATAGTTTCAGTGCAGTTGATTCTCTTTCAGGAGGCAGGGACTGGCTGCCCCTCTCTGTTCTCTTGCTGCTCATGTGAGTTCTCTCTTGTGACTGTTTGCTTTCTTTAGGCTGGGCTGCTTTCACTTCTGTATTTGCACAGGTAGAAGGACACAGCGATAAAGGGACAGGAAATTGATATGGCGAATATATAACACCAGCTACAGCAGGAGCATGGTTAGCATTTACATTTTTAATATGCTTCTTTAAACTTGTTTGTTCCTTCATCATATCAGATTTCAAGCAATAACTCAAACCACATGTCCAGACAGGGATTAGGTCATCCTAAAGTGTACAAGTGGCCCTGACGGAATACACTTAAAGTCACCACTAAGGGTTAGAAGCTTGACCTGAGAAATATAATGGGCATTATTGCAGTTTAGAGGCTGGGTAAATGTTTGTAAACTCATACTGTACAAGTGCGTTTGTGTGTTGCTTTTAGGTTTAGGTGTGTTAAACATGCGTATTCTTGTGGTTTATGCATAGGTTTATTTCTGTACTGTTTGTGCATTGAATATATATATATATATACTGTATATATATATGTGCATGGAAATATATACTTGGAAATCTATGTTCACACTGAGTTTGTCAGGGGGGTTGGTTCAAAGTTACGGAACAAACCGAGACAACTTGAAGAGGAGGTCTCAGTTGGTTTGGTTCACTTGCTAAACTCAATTGTGAATGGTGAGGGACTCAATGTGAGCACAAATTAACTCAGCCCTGAAACAACACGGAAATTAACCACAAAAAAAACCCCTCCATTCCATATCTAAACAAACAGAAGACTTGCTTCTAGGTAAGTGTAAACAGCAACCAAATTGATTCATTGATTTGAACCTAACCAGATTTGAACACAGCCTTGATTATACACGCATTGTACTGCATGTGCAGCTTGTATGAGCACAGCAGAGTGTGCATACATCTGTAACTCACAGTAAGTATATGAACAGAGCTGTATAAAGAAATGATATGCATAGAATATGCGTGAGCCTCGGTACATTGTCATTCTCTTTCAAGACCCATTACACAAACTCTCTTGTTTTTTGTAATCAGACATTACCTGTGGCTTATTGCAGAAAATTGAAACAACCTTAATTATAATTTAAAAAAAAAATCGAACTGGCATATTTGAATTCTAGCCTGGATCTCTGTGTGTATTACAGTGTATTTTTAAACGTGCTTCCCGTCTGTTTACTGCTGGGGGGTTAATCAGCACGACTGTGACATTGGCAGTCTGTGATCTCAGACATGGATTACCGAGCAGTGCTAGAATATCTGCAATTTACATTTCTATATTCAATCATGGCTCGTAGTTTAAACAGCAGATTAATGGGCTCTGCACAAGGGCTTTCATTGCCATGCATTTATTTGAATTTGCAGTGCAAGCTTAGCAGTGTGTTTTAAATTGCTGGTACAAAGGAATCAAATATCACTCATTGCATTACAACAATTTGAGTTATTAATGGACAATACCACAGCCTCAGTTGCCGGATGTTATAATTGCTGTTTCTTTGAATAGGATTTTTACCTAGGATACAGGACGACCTTTTTTTTCTGGCTGCTTCCCAATGCAAATGAGGATAACATGCACATTTTGTGCATGGTCTTTATTGTGCAATTGCAGCCGAATCACTATCTGCACCATGAAACCAGTCTGTAAAACCCAGTCTCCTCTCCTGCCAATGTCAATCCAGATCCTACTGCAGTCTGTAATCTACAGTCCAATCTGCACAGAAGTCACATATCACCCGTGTGAATCTTGTTTTTGTATTGTTGCTGTTTATAAGTGAATTTGCTCAGCCTTTCTTACCAGTATTGAACAGGCTTCATGTTCAGCCTACAATATTTTTTTTCTGCATTCGGAGGTTTGAAACCCGGATCTCACGTCCCTCGCTTATAGGTAACTTCCACCATCAGCACACCTTGATGAGATGGAGTTCAGCCGACCCACAACCCGAACGAGGGCTGAGGGAGTCCCCCCCCGAAATCCACAGTAGCTGTATTGTAGAAAGCCTTGCATAACCATTAGCACCAGATTATATAACATTATTAACCGCTGTGTGTGTTTTGGGGGGACTGTGTGTTCCTGCAGTTTGTGCTGCAGGCATGGTGTTAACTAATGCCTTGTTTGCATGTACCACCCTAAAAGCATTGCGGGTTTCAAATAATTCAAAATTGTTACCAAACTTTCTCGGTCTGTCCTTTGGAGGCAGTGGGATGATCAATGCAGGCTGTGTTATTATTTAGTTAACGATGACAGGCCTGATTATAGGACTGTGACAACCAGCAATTAATCACACTCCTCCGCTCATAGCCACTTGTGATGCTTACTTCTTACACAGCACACCTCCCTGCAGTGTCAGGATATTCAACCTGTTGTTCACAGTTTGATCAGTTGTCAAGTCTGTTAACGTCAATGGGAGGAGAATGGATAAGCTTTGCAAGATTGATTCACTTTGAGAGGGGTCGGGTGGGCGTGGAGACCTCTCTAAGGTAGGGGAGGGCAAGGTTAGCCCTTACAGACCTTCCAACCATGTTATAAATTATTGAACCAATTTAACTTCCAGTGAAAGGGCCCCTCCAGACCCACATTGTTCACCCCTGCTCTGGGACAGGCTTGAGGCATGCTGTAGGAAAACTCGCAAGCCCTGTTCAGTGCACTTTTCAAGCATGTTTTGATGAATCAGATACGTTTGGACTGTTTTTAAACACAGTTTTTAGCTCCAGTGGGGTCCCACTGGTACTGCCACAATATGAAAGCGTTCCCAGCGTTCCCAGCGTTCCCAGCATTGAACTTGCATCCCTGCAGAGATCCTGGGGTGGCAGATACAAAAAGTTTGAACAGCTTAACATGACACGGTTTTATAAGGAAATAGGGAGAGCCAATGGTGATAAAACCCCTCACTCTGTCTGGGTGACGGGTAGGCAATCTCACCCACCAAATGTGTTTTAATACATTTTTTTTTATTCCCGTTTTTTTCTTCAGTGCGGCATAATGAGAACTTTGATGTGCTTGAAAAAACCTGCAGTGTGACAACTCACTGACACTTTATTATTTATTTTTTTTAGTCATCGGTGCTTCTACAGCCTACCCCCTCACAGCATAGTTCACATTACAATGACTCAACTCAGCTGGTCGAACAAATTCATATGAGGGACTGGCTTGTAAACACAATGAGGCTGTGTGGTCCAGTGGTGAGGCTGTATGGTCCAGTGGTTAAAGAAAAGGGCTTGTAACCAGGAGGTCCCCGGTTCAAATCCCACCTCAGCCACTGACTCATTGTGTGACCCTGAGCAAGTCACTTAACCTCCTTGTGCTCCGTCTTTCGGGTGAGACGTAGTTGTAAGTGACTCTGCAGCTGATGCATAGTTCACACACCCTAGTCTCTGTAAGTCGCCTTGGATAAAGGCGTCTGCTAAATAAACTAATAACTAAGGCTGAGAGTTTGGTTTCTTGGTTAACTGTAATGAAATGTAAGATGCGTGTATTTCACTGTCAAAGAAATAGACTAGTTGACAGCTATATATATATATAAAGGTAAAAATAATAATGTTATTATAACCTAAAAGCTTGTTCTCCCTCATTTCAAGTTTGTTACTCTAACCCTTAATTACTGGGGTTCCTGCTGTGTTATTTTGGCCCTAGCAGTGCAGGATTAATTCTACAGTAAATGCATTGGTAGAACAGCTTTCCTCTGCTTTGGCTCACAGGTTCTCATTTGAGCAACGTGTCACTTCCTGCTCTTGAAATGAGAATTCTAAACATCACTTCACGGGACGGTGACATTGCGGTTAGGGTTTGGAGTTAGTGATCGCTCCGTACCGTTCCTCCTAACAAGGACATGATCCTTATAGCCCCAAGCTCATACAGTAAATGCAGATTCAAACAAATGTTTTAAGACCCATGTTTTTTTTTTGCTGGCATCATAGATGATAGGACCCAGCCTAGCTGGCAGTAATTTCTCAGCCATCGGTGCAGATCAGTGGGAATGGCTTCATCTTGTCTGCCTGTCTCAATGTATCCCAGTGGCAAGGGCAGTGCAAGGGCAGCGCTGCAGGGCGAGAGTTTGGCCAGATATCCCAGAGAGATGGTAAACCGAGGATACAGATCCCAGCGAGGGAGACGGAACTCAGCGTGACCGGAAGTGATTTAAATCGTGTAAAAAAAAAAAAAGAAAATGACCATGACATTTTTCTGCGGTAAACTTGTAGTAAATTGTGGTAAATTGTTAAAACTCATTAGCTATGAGACCTAGGGCCTCATTTACGAAAGGGCACTAAATGTATCTGTAACGTGCACATTAAGTAGCGAGCCTAACGTGTGCCGTGCATCTGCTACAGTAAATACGGAAATCAGGAACGCGCACACTACTTGCAATTATGGTGCATTGTAATGTTTAGTGTCCTTTCGTAAATGAGGCCTCTAGTGCTTAGAGCCAAGGGAGTGTGAGGCAGTGTGGCCTAGTGCTTAGAGCCAAAGGACTGGGATGTAGTGTTGCCTGCTTTTAGTATTTAGACTTGAATGCAAATCTTCTAATGCACCAAATAAAATACAGTAAAAACCCAACTACTGTATTCAGTCCCAGCCTATTAATTTGTTTTTCCGGTTCACCCCAGCAAACTACAAAAAACAAAAATCCTAACAAAGTGCCAGTCTGACTGCTAGAAATTAAATTTGCAGCACAGTACCAAAGTTAGAATTGTGATCCTTTTATAATAATAATTACTACTGTGCAGGCTGTCTTCCATTTTAGAAAATTCTGAGAAAAAACATAAACTACTTGAGGTCATGTTATAATTACCTATCCGCATGACAGATAATATATTGTACATTCATAATTGCATATTTTATTATCTCCATCATTATATTATAGCAGGTGGGCTCATAAGTCATCATCTGGCTACAGTCATCACCTTGCTTTCCTGTTGGTGTATTCAGAGAAGTGATCCGCTCCACGGAAAGCCAAGTGAATGTGTCTTTCATTCACACGTGGTTCAGGATCTCTCTTTACCGCAGAACAATCCTCTGGCTGGCAGCTGTCAGAGGTAAACAGCCAGGAAATGCAAACAAACGCCTTTAATCTCGGAGGAGCTGTTAGATCAATTTTGCTGCAAATCCATAGTGAGTGGCTTGTGTATACAACTGTACCTGCAAAACTGAACTGTGCATGAATTAGCCTTGCAGCTCCCAAGCAAACGCCTTAACTAAATGTCTTATACTGTAGCTTTTGCAATGATTTATCTTATAATATGCAGTGCAGTCACATCAAAGAACAGGCCCTGCGGCTCAGCTCAGTTATACAACAATTCATTAGGTTTTAACACTTCCACTATCCTTCCAGAATCACCCTGTCGCTAACTTTAATGACATGAGGCTTTAAGAATATGAAGATGCTTTTAGATCAAGGAAGATGTCTCTAGTAATCATTTTGTGAATCTGTATACTGAATATTGTACAGCGAGTGGGGCAAATAAGCTCTATAAGTGAGCGGCATTGCTCTGCACTTGAAAACTGCTTCTAGGTTATCTATGTTTTGTTGATACGACTGCATCTGGAAAGAAAAAAAATGACACCATAAATAAATTGTAAGGAAGCATATGCTTACCCTAGGCACATCCCACCACCCACCTCCATCTTAAACTGTTATTCAGTGTTTGCTTCCCTGCTTTGAGGGCTTTTCATCTCCAAATGTTGATTCACAGCCGCCCCCCCCAGGCTTCTTCACAGCAGGCCTTCAGCGCTGGGCTTTGATGAAACACGGAACCTCTGACATTCAGAGCCTTCAAACTAATGTCCACAGCTATAATATCCAGCCCAATTCCATTTAGGAGACTGGGAGCTGTGGACACACACACAGACTCTCGCACGCACACACACACACACACACCCACACTCCCGTTGGCCCGTGAGTCATTCATTTTCAGATGGAATATAAAGCAGAGCCTTCACTCTCTGGGTGCAGAGAGGTCACAGCCATGCTGGGTAATCATTTGGAGCTGAAAAACAGCCGTTCCTGCCTTGATGTGCACCATCGCTCTGTTTACTGAAGGTTATCAAGTTTATAATGATATATAGTTGCAAAAAAAGCTATTATAATGCAGACATACATACGATTCCTTACAGACCACTCCTTCCATACTAATGTAGTTGCATGCCTGTCTGAACCAAACACAAATCGTGATCCTGCAGTGTTATTAGGAAGGACCGGATGGTACCCAAGGAGTTAAGTGTTCATTAGATTGTAAATAACTGCTGTTATTTCCTGTTAGGGAAGGCAGTAGGGGATGTGTCAGTCAGCTTCAGCCCCTGTGTATAAAATGCCACCCTGCTGCTACGTTTGAATTACTGTGCAGCTCTGCTGCAATTTGACATTGTCCGCTAGTCCTGTAGAGAAAAAAAAAAGCCTTGTTTCCATTAAATACAAGCCATCACTTTTGCTGGCAACAGTAGGTTTCCAACAAAAAGACATAGAAACGTTGCATTTCATTCTTTATTTAAAATTCTGACCTGCAGGCACAAGGCAAGGCTTTGACGTCAACGGGATAGAGGACAACTTTTTGCATCTGACGTTTCTGTGATCTGCAGTATGAGTCCATCTTTTGGGGGTCTGTGCAGCTTGGTGCACGGCGAGAGGTCTAACAGAGCTGGTCTTAAACCAGCGTGCACCTGGGCAAGCGCGGCTTTGCTAATTTCACAATGTCCATTTAATCACTGCTAATTGAGCCCAAGTGTCCCTTCAAAGAATCTTATTGGCAGAATGAGTCTAGTTACTGTAGACAGTAATTAACATATCTTTTAAATTCCTAGGGTACAGTGCTTCAGCGTTTCAATGCAGTGGTAATTGAACTGCGCTGCTTTCTAATTTAACTTTTCAACCCTGCAGAGCTGTACACCGCTCTTGGAAAGATAGCCCCATTCAAAACCTCACACTGCGCTGGTATTCATGGAAAGATGACTCCTATCAAAACTGCAGACCAGTAAACTAATCAAATATACTGTTATCTGTATCTGTTATCTGTATCTGTTATCTGTATCTGTTATCTGTACCATCGTATACTTTGGTAAATGCATAGCATAGCCAGGGGAAAGGTGCATGTTTGACTGTGGTAGATGCACATTTAGCAAAGGACTTTGGATGTTTTTTTGTAATTATTCTAAGACCAGAAAGGACATTTTAATGTAAATAGCAGTGTCTTGAATTTTAGACCTTCCCTATCTTATTCATATGCCCTCACATACCAAGCTTGAAATCAGCCTGACTCTCTCAAAGCAGCTTTCAGATAAGCTGCCTTGAGGTTTTCCACCTAATTGAATCAAGCAAGTTTTTAATGTGAGATGAGACTTGAGCTTTTCATATCCCTTTATCCAGAGAAGGAGACAGTCCAACTGGAAGATACGTTATTCATATCAGTGAAATGTCTGACAATAGTGTGTGTTTCAGACAGGGAGGTTTGAGATGTGCATATTCATGCTAATGGTCTAGTTAGATAACCACCCAGGGGAGCTGACCGCTGAACAGTGTTATGCACTGTATCTGCTAAATGCCAGTGAGTTTTGATTTTCATTGTGAGATGGCATGGCCTTTTCTCTTCTAAAATGCTGTAGATAATTTAAAAAAAACCCACCCTGGAATAAATTATTTAGAATAATTATAGTCCAGCAGTAGTTATGAGCATACAAAACCACACCAAACAAATGCATTTATATTTCTCTCGACTTTATGAAATTAGTCACTGAAGCTGCATAGCCTAGTGACCATGATCAGTTATATATCTGAGGCTGGTAAAATTGATCCAAATTGGAGGTCGGTTGATTACTGGTAGGTTAAATACATCTGAAACACTATTGTAAGAACGATTGCCTTGACAATTCTGGATAAAACTCGTTAACCGAGAAACATTTCAGTTTTCAGAAAATGGCATTAATTTGGCAACGGTGCAATGATATGTTCTGTAAAGAGAATTAAACTGGGGGTTACCCAGTTTTTCCAGGAGACCCCCTCAGGGTATAACCCCACTGTTGAGGAGCCTCTGTCTTATTTCACACACATATATAGAAGCGCATGAAGCGTCAGGCCACTGATCAGCGTCTGTGCTGTTTTCATTTCCAGGTGAAGCAGATCATGGAGGAGGCAGTGACTCGGAAGTTTGTGCACGAGGACAGCAGCCACATTGTTTCATTCTGCGGTGAGTCACAGGAAACCTGTCTTTATAGAACCTGGAAAGGGTTCTGATATATTTCAGTCCTATTGTTTATGTTACCCAGGCTGAAGGAGCAGCTGTTTCTTTATATCTGCTCAGGGTGAAGGAGCAGCAGTTACATTTTATACAATCACTGGTCAATCGTTTTGAGTTGACGAAACCAAACTCTGTTCACATGTGGCCAGATGCAGATATGAACCCAGGGGTGATATTTTCAAAGCGTTTACTCAAGTCTTTTAACTCCTATTTTCTGAAGACAAAATGCTGTTGATGGTACAAAATGATGAACAAACGCCGTGAGAGGGCTGAAGAGAACTTGACATCTAGAATGTAGTTGTTTGGTTCTAGTGCTGTAAAATGAGCAGGCGTTTGACCTCTTTCAGAAAATAGGAGTTCATTAAGACTGAAGTAAATGCTTTGAAAATATGGCCCCAGGTCTCTAGTAGTGGCATTTTATCATATTGCTTGTGTGACCCCAAGCACTCTAGGCTAGCATATTAACCTAAATTCAACTTATGCAATGTATCACTTTAGCTTTCTCTAAAGCTACCGAGTCACTGGATTTCCACAGGAGATGTTTTGGGTGAAATCAATAGAAACAAGCTAGATCAAAAGCCTTCGTCACATTAAACCGATACCATTCGACAACAATTAATTAACAGAAAGGAGTCTGGTGGATGCAGTGATGTTATCAGCTTATATATTTCAACTGGATGTGCCCCAGAGGTAAAAAGTAATCTACGGAAATAGTTTTGTGTACATTTGTTGTAGATAGCTCTTGATAAAAGTGAAACTTTTAAAAGACATTATAATGTGTTGCATATTGAATCACGTTATATTTATTAAAAAAAGAATGGCTTTCAGAGATTCATCCACTACGATGTTCCAAATGACAGCTTATTGAAGCTGATGTTTCTTCAATATATCACAAACCACGGACAGAATATAAATAATGTAAAGACCATTTGCTGTGGTTCAATTTTGTTTAAATCTCTCCAATCGGGCGTTTTATAGTTACCATTTTTATCAAGTGATTGATGGACATAATTATTATAATTGTGCTCTGGGGAAAAGCTTTCAGTTTTATCACCCTTTTCCTGTGAAATGAAAACCCTTGAAGTGATGTGTTAATTATGAAAGCTGCAGGTGTTGATCCAGTGCTTTTCTAGAGCATTTTAATAGGGCCCAGCAACTTGCCAGCTCCCCAGCTGCTAATATTATATTAGAGCTGAGTACAAAGACACGACCCCCTCCTTTTCAACAAATACTCCCCAGCTGTGAGAAAACACTGGCTGCCTGGGGTAAAGCAAGTAGACCTGTCAAAAGCCATGACAATACAAGGCTGCCTTTACAATGAATAGCACTTAATATGGATAATTCAGTAATTATTGAATAATTGGTGTATAAACAGTGTTCTAGCCACTTTCAGAACTATGCTCTTGCTGTTTACATAGGTTTTCAAGCTTATTGTAACAGTATATTGCAAACCTTTTAAAGTACATGGGAATCAAGTTTCTTTTTAAAACAACTGCATTTGATTATATATATATATACATATGCAATACATGTTATCATGTTCACAGTGTTTCACATGGTGATACAGAAGTCTCTTTAAGGTGGTATTGGTATATTCTGATTTAAGGTAGTAGTGCTTAATTATATTTTAAGATGCTGTTGCCTCCTTATGCTTCTGTTGGGATTTTTAAAGTCCTGGCGCTAAAAACTACTGTGCGTGCGTGCGTGCGTGCGTGCGTGCGTGCGTGCGTGCGTGCGTGCGTGCGTGCGTGTGCTTTTTAAAGAATTCATATCACCTTTTAAATTAATATGGGAACACAGGTTTTAAAGCTGATTTTAATTCTGGATGATCACAGTAGAAGTAAAGAAATGGAAATGGAAAATTCAACTTGCACTGCTGCTATTAACCTAGTATCAGGGGTAATTCAGGTTTCCTAATCCAGCCTGTTTAGAATAAAAAGCGTATATTGATATTCCATACATTCTGGGAATAGAGTGGAGCCTATCTAGGAAGCCTTTATAAACTGCTGGACACCTCACTACAGCACAGTGATTTCCCCCAATAGCACAATAGGTTCTGAAGTGGCCCCTGTGTGTGAGTCCTACTACCCACTAGGTGTCTCTGTAAACAAAATCACTTACTTTTTATTTAAAAATACGGAATGTCTTTCCAAGTCTTTTTTTAAAAGTATTGTAGCTGTTATCTATCCGAAATGAAATCGTGCAGTAAACGGATAATTCTTAATGAACTCCCCGTGGAGATATTGGAGTGGAAAGAGAGTCTGAGGGGTTAAGGCTGTACTCTAGGTGAGGGGTCTTCCCTCGACTCCCCCTCCCCACAGTATTCACTTTCCAGAGGACTCGCAGCTACCCACTGCTGCTTCCATGGGCTCTGGTGGGCAGACGCTTGCTGCCTGTAACTTCCTGCTCCCGATCCACTCACAGTGCCTGGTTTATTTGTTCTGCTCGAGGTGTTTTCACGGTTCATTAAAAATAGCACCAGCTGATCAAACACCAGTTTACTCGCTGTTCTCCCTGCCTGTACATTACAGCAAGCACACCCCCCTCTCTCCTAATATCCTTTATAAAAGTGTAACCGAGTAACAGCATAGCAAAATGTAATAAAGTACAGTGAAAGCATGGTAAAGCATAGTAATAATAATAATCTTTATTTTTATATAGCGCCTTTCATAGTGGACCACCATCACAAAGCGTTTTACAGAGGATTGTGTCCTAGACGGATCTTGCAATCTGAGCAAGGCTAGGCAAAGATTCAGTCTTCGACCTTGTGAAAAATGGTAACTTTACAAAAGCAGTACAAAGCAATTGAGAAGGTTCATGTCAGGTGTACAGACCTTGATAAACCTTTCCCTTGTGTTTTAAATTGTTATGGGCTCAGTTTTGGGTCATGCACAATTGTTTCCCCTGGCTCAAGGAACTGTGCAGTCGCAAAATATGAGCATAAAAGGTTCAGCTTTGTCAGAACAGAAGGGAGATATTACAGCTCTTTACAGCTTCTTTCTGTGTAGAATGAGAATGATTGTAGCTGCTAAGACAAAACGCAGGTTTATATTGCTTGCACTGTAATATCCGGGAGCTATTTATACATTTTTTAATTTTGCTGTATTTTGCATATAATAATTGCTGATATTGATAAGAGATCAACAGGACATACATTAGTCATTAAAATGCTCCATCTCGTAGGCTTTGTGCCCTGTCCAAAAGCTGATAAGAAAGATATTGCTTATTATGTGGAGCTGAGCAGCAGTATGCAGCGTGCTTGCTAGTGCGCTGTCCTTGAATACATGGAGCAGGTGTTGGTGCCTAATTTAAACAGAAAGACCCATTCATAATGTTTGACTGGAGAAATGACTGCAGTTTTGAGTAAAATGTAGGAAGTCTTAGTATATCCGGTTGTAAGTCTGGGTTCAGTAGACTTCAGAGTAATGCAGAAAGTAGGTTTGAGAAGCTCAATGGTTAAAACGCTGGGCTGCCGTGTAAAGGCCTAGCCATCTCATCATTAAAGAGGCAACAGTCAAAATAATTCTAGTGATTTTAAATACATTGAATTGTAAGGCATTTAAATAACATTTGGGATTGCAGGAGATTACTTTGCAGATTGGAGAGTCTTGCAATGGGAACTCAATTATAGAGTGCTGTATAATTAGAGCAGTAAACTGCATGCAGCAGTAAGAGGTGAATTACTTCTTCAAGCTTGGTTATGGCTCTGGTAATAACGTCTTTTAATAATACCTTGTTCAGTTTGTAGCTTGCATTCACTCGCCTGCTGACGAAGCGACCTGCTTTGTCCCATGGCCTTTGTGATGGCATCTAAATACAGTAGAAGGGCTTTCTGATGGCTGATTCCTTGTTAAAGGGGCAGATTAAAAACACCCAGATTGCTCTCTGACAGCGCACGGGGGAGTCACGGACAACGTGATAACTAAATCATTTAAGAAACCCCAGGAAGCGAGGGTTCAACTTGATTCTGTTGAAAGACACAATTAATGGAAATGTCAAGCACAGCTGCCTGCCCTTTCGCTGCAGGCACTGTTAAAAACATGCCCTCCACCTTTTCTTCCCTTATTAAAGTAGCATACTGGTGTGCAAAGTGTACTAAATGAGGATACTAAAGCATGGTAAATGCACAATATACTGGAGGCACAAACAGAAATTGACAGGAGGTGCCTTGTTTACATGAAAAAACAATACTCTGAACTTCATGGGCTGTGTCTGTCAACCAGGTTCACAGCAGAGATGCCAGATTCCTCTGACACTAACTGAATTAGTTCTTTTAATAACAGGGGATATATTTTAATGATCTAAACATATCTTAACACCACCATTAAACCTGCTCTTTCACTGAGCTCTTTTCACTGTAGGTTTAATGTATTTAGTGCGGCTGCACTGGCACGCTCTTTATTTATTTATTTATTGTTTATTTAGCAGATGCCTTTATCCAAGGCGACTTACAGAGACTCGGGTGTGTGAACTATGCATCAGCTGCACAGTCACTTACAACTACGTCTCACCCGAAAGACGGAGCACAAGGAGGTTAAGTGACTTGCTCAGGGTCACACAATGAGTCAGTGGCTGAGGTGGGATTTGAACCGGGGACCTCCTGGTTACAAGCCCTTTTCTTTAACCACTGGACCACACAGCCTCCTTTCTTTGGGAAGGATTTGCATTATAGTACACATTTTTAAAAAAACCCTTATTAAAAAAGAAAGTACAGTTTTAAACCTGGATGCAAACCAGCTGCACCCTCCAGGCAACGCCTCATTGGCCGATGCTATTTTTAGCGCCCAATCAGAACCCCCCATAGAGGTGCACCTGCTCGCGGGCGTATTCTGTACATAATCCTTGCGGTTTGATGTCATTCACTTCAGACTACAGCTGCTCTTATAGACCACAGCAATTGCAGGCAGTTATTATAATTGATGTGACTGCCTTTTGTTAGGGGGGGGGGGGGGGGGGGTGGTGATGAATGTTTATTTGGAAAAATTGCTGGTTGTCATTAGCTCTGAGATAAATTGAATTGAGGACTCAATCTTTGGTCTGTTGGAGTGAGCAGCAATAGCAGCCTTGGTAACTGGGCACTCAGAAATGTCCGGGGTGCCTTTTGGCTATTGGCCCATCTGTTACAACAGCTCCTGTTTTTCTCCTATGTATTTGGTCTGGTTTTGACTGTTGCTGATGGCTTGAAAGCACTGTGTAAGCTCCACACGACCTGTTCATTAAGCCTTCATCATTGGGCAGAGAAGTGCTTTTTCTTTCTTTGAATCTGTACCAGCAAAGATCATTAAAGGCGTGTCTTTCTGTGGACTTGCACAGAATATTGATAGGGCAGCATCGCACTCGACCATTTTTAAGCATCCATTCATTAAATGCATCACCCATATGAAAAAAAAATCCTGTTGATAAATATGTACAGAAAACCACCTCGTCTTTCAGTTAGACTGCAGTTTTAACTGTGTGTTTTCTTTCCAGGTTTTCAAATGCATTTCAAATGTAACCCATGTCTTAGAGGGCTAAATCTAAGGTCTAGCGCAGTGGGAAGCTGTAGCAAGCATTCCCACCTACAAAAAACCTGCTTCGACACAACCAGGACTCTGATTGAACTGTGGGCTTGTATCACACCGGTCTTTGTCAGCTGTAGAGAATATATAAGATGACTGCTGTACAAGCCACATGCTAGTCATGGTGTACTAGAATGGACTAACAAACGTCTGTTTGTATAGCTTTGCCCTATTTACACAGGACAGTGGATTGCATGGTTTTTCAATAACAAATCATTTGTTTATAGCCGTACAGAATGATGAATTGTATAAATGGAGCAGGGTGAATTTACCAATAAGCCAAACCTCAACCAGCTCTCCCTTGTACCTATCTCAGGGTCTTCTTCTTGGGCGCCATCAGCTGGGGTTTCCATGGCAACAGCAGCAGTCTCTCTCTCTCTCTCTCTCTCTCTCTCTCTCTCTCTCTCTCTGGGTGTGGGTGTAATTAAGTACACTAGACAGAACAGGCACAGCATCACCCTGTCTTAGAATAAACATAGCATTCCTGCACAGGTGTTCTAAGGTGTACTTCATTCAAGATAATAAGGAAACCAATTGTTAAATGATAGCGTGCAATTAAATGGGCAGCAGTATAACAGCATCCAGCATCGTTCTGTAAGAACCAGTTGTACCATTTTCTGTTTGACCTTGACATTTCTTTTCCTCTTCTTTTATTTGCTGTGGATAAAGGGGCAGTTTGAACAATGCAGGTTACAATGAGTGACAAGCTTTACTTTGTCATTGTGTTATTGTTTTACTTTGTCAGGAGCAATCACACTAAACAACTAAATGAAGCCCTGCTGGATGAGCTGCATTGCTCCTCGCACTGTGAATGTGGAACTGTGGATTTTTATCTTGTGATAGATAGATAGTACAGATGATTAATCTGACTGGTGACAGCAGAGAAATGTCAAGTAAAATGAGTCGTTCTGAAAGTCTGGGGCAGCTCACTCTGTACATATCAATCAGAACTGGATTCCTTTTTTACATTGTAACTGCTTGTTGTGTATTCCCCATACGAGGAACCTCCAGTTCACATTGATGTACCTGTGCAGTTCAGCTTCAGTGTACCTTCTATTGCAGTTTTTTGTAGAGTAATTATGTAACTTCAATGGTGTTTGTGCCAGTAGAAGGGTTTTATTATTATGATTGCCTTTTTTGCTCCATTGTAATAACAAAAACACAATACTGGTACAGACTGAAATTTAAAGGGATTTGTCCTTTTAGGTTAGTAAACCAGAAGATGCATTTGACATAGCCACAGTATGTGCACAAAGTCATTCTTCACAGTTGCGTATGTCTCATAAAGAACGTCTACATTCAGAATGATTATTTTTCGATAACTACACAGATATGCAGCAGTGGTGCATTTGTGCCATGCATCAAGTCCATTTTGCACTGCACTGTAGCACCAAAAACGACCTTGTCCCATTCCTTGCTTCTCCTGAACGATGCAGTGGAAATGTTATACAGTCTGAGCTTCTACATCCCATTGTCTAAACTGATGCACATTTAAGACTTGTTTCACAGACCCTGATGAGAACTCATCTTGAACTCCCTGTTAGCTTATTAAGCAATATCTGCCCAAAGATCTTTTCAGATGAAGTCATGTGGAAAAGGGATTTGCATTCCTAATTCAGGGATGGAAAGAAGACTCCTATTGTGTATCGGTAACAAGCTCGGGTGAATCTTATTAATCTCGTAGTGAAACCAAGAATGGATCAGAGTGCTCTGCACAACTGTGTGCGCTAGGAACTAAAGGGTTAATGCCCTAGGCTGCAGGTAAACTGCTGGATCACTCTGCTGTTACATTAACAGTATTGTAAGGGTGGTATTGATTGTGAAGGAGGGAAGGAGCATGGTATGGGTTTCATTTACCAGTAAAGGGAACTTCACAGTTAACTTTCTCGGTACAGAAAAGAGTGAATCGTAGACTGATGTGTTCTTCTGTGTCATGAACCATCATCTGACAGTGCGACTGTGTTGCTTGGGAAATTAATCGTTTGCAACACCTTGCAATAAGTGGCAAAGAATTCAAAGTAGCTATTGACGAAAGACAAGATAACTATATTTTATTGTGTTGTGGCGTGGTCATTATTTTAATTGGTGATCACTTCCACACTTCTTCACGTGAGCAGCATCAGTCCAGCCCCCTCTCCTGCGATGTCAGTGGTTCCCCTCAGATGAAGTGAGTGTCTGTGGGTGTGTGTTTGGTGCCCTCTCAGCTGCGGTGGAAGCGTGTGTGCTGCACGGACTGAAGCGGCGGGCTGCCGGGTTCCTCCGCAGCAACAAGATCGCAGCGCTGTTCATGAAGGTGGGGAAGAGCTTCCCTCTGGCTGACGAACTCTGCAGGAAGGCACAGGAGCTGGAGCAGATCATCGAGAGCAAGTAAATACGTTTATCTTCCACCTCCACTGATACAATTGCATGAGTTACGATTGCATGGACCATGAGATTACTCCAGTTAAAACACATCACCACATGTGTGGTCCCAGGGCCTGAATGAGGATGCCATTGATATTAGTTGGGATTGCTACAGCTTGCTTGTTAGGTGCTGTACTAGTAGATCTTTCAAATCCTGCATTGTTTAAAACCAGATGTAACCAGTGAGATAAGGGCCTGCTGGACTTGCTCTTTTTATATTTTGTTTTTCAATCCTGCAGGAGGAACCAGATCCCCTTGAATCCTGATAGTACTCGGAAGCTGCAGAAACTGCCCAGCGTGCCTCCTCAGGTCATCAAACATCTATGGATCCGCACAGCCCTCATCGAAAAAGTTCTGGACAAGATCGTCCACTACCTAGTGGAGAACAGCAGGTGGGTGTGTTTCGGTGTATGAGGGGGTGTTAGTGAGGCACACTGGTGTCCTCAACGCTGTGTCTGATTGTTTTGGGGGGGGGGGAGACAAGTAAGTCATTTTAAAAACAAGTGACTTTTTATTGTGCGCCTTTCCTTTTTCCCCAGTAAGTTCTATGAGAAGGAGGCTGTGCTGATGGACCCAGTGGACGGACCAATACTTGCATCCTTGTTGGGTAACATTGAACAATTCTATTAGATGTATATCCTGCCACATAGAGGCAGTTCAACCCAGTGGGAGGGCCAAGTGGGGGGCTGAACGATCGAGAGTCAGAGAGTGCTGTCTAGTAGTTTGAGCTTTAGGACTTGAAGGCAGGAGCCTTGTGGTTGTAGCTGGACTGTGAAGCAATGTAGTCTAGTAGTTAGAGCTGGGGGACTGGTGGACTGTGTGATCTAGTCCTTACCTAGACCTGAAAGGCCTGGAGACAGTGTTGATTTAGATGAATAAAGCCAGGAGATTCAAGTATTAATCCAATCGGTTTTTTTAGTGTGATCTCGGCTTTAAACTAAAGAGTTCTTGATCATTCCCAAACTCGGTTAAACCAGCCCCTCATGCCCCATCTCCTTGCTGTGGGTGTATCAATGATACCTTTGCATTTTCTTCTTCAGTGGGTCCCTGTGCCCTGGAGTACACCAAGATGAAGACAGCAGATCACTTCTGGACGGACCCCTCTGCAGACGAGCTGGTCCAGAGACACCGTATTCACAGCGGTCACTGCCGGCAGGACTCTCCCACCAAGCGCCCTGCTCTCTGTGTGAGTGCCCACTGCAGCTTCAAACCCTAGCACAATCTCTGCGGTTCCTTAAACACGACGTTCTGTCAACCTCTGCGGTCTAGTCCCTTACTTGAGGAGAGTCCTTGTTCTGACGCCGTGTACTGCAGTGCATCCAGGTCATGTGTGGACCTTCTTGATGTTCCTTATCATCCAGGGGATTGAATCCTTCGTTAGTGCCGTTTTACTCCCTCCTATTGGTAGTCGTAATGTTACCTAAGATGTCACTTCCTCTTTCCAGAAATAGATTTTGAATAAAGGGTCTTATCTTCCACTGTGCTGGAAGGATACGGCATGACTTATTTAATTTAGTAATGATGCTGTAATCACACTTCCTGTAATTTTATCTTTTACTGTTTAACTCCAAATATTGACTTCAGATGGAGAGATTGAACGGAACTGAGTAAATATTGTGTTCCTTTTGTTAAGATCCAGAAGAGGCACTCCAGTGGTAGTATGGATGACCGTCTCTCCCCCTCAGCCCGTGACTATGTGGAGTCCCTGCACCAGAACTCCAGGGCCACGCTGCTCTTTGGCAAGAACAACGTCCTGGTCCAGCCGGTACGCACACTGGGATCCACGCGGTTTACCACAGCGCCAATCTCTGCACTGAAACTGATGGCTGTCAGAGCCACAGTATTGAGATCTTTGTACTGCAGGATTCAGAGCCACAGTATTGAGATCTTTATACTGCAGGATTCAGAGCCACAGTATTGAGATCTTTATACTGCAGGATTCAGAGCCACACTACTGAGATATTTATACTACAGGGTTCAGAGCCACACTATTGAGATATTTATACAACTACAATATCATATATTATTCCTATTAAGATGTTCTGTTTTAAATCGGGCAGCCACAATCAATCCACTGTTTCTAATAGAGTAAGCACTGGAGTCTCTGTATTGAGTTTGCTGCTTTTGGTATTAGCTGGGTCTGCACTTGTGTAAATCAGACACCAGTCGTATGATCACATCACCGATGTATTTTGTAATTTCATTACCAGAGAGACGATATGGAAGCCATCCCAGGGTACCTGTCTCTCCACCAGACCGCAGACATCATGACCCTGAAGTGGACACCCAATCAGCTGATGAACAGCTCTGTGGGAGATTTAGACTATGAGAAGAGGTGAGCATTTAACTACAAGACATGTCCGAGTGCGTACGGCTGCACTGGTACAGGCAGCCTCAGTCTAAGTGCTGGGAAGATTTCCATTTCCCATATGCCGTTAAGACAATGGGAACTGTGTTTGTTTTGTAATGTAAGCAGAGCGGGTTGCGCATTTTAACTCCACCTTCATCAGTCTGGGATAGACCGGCTCTTCCCTTCTCTTTTCAAACAAATGCATTGACTTGTTTAGAAATGTCCCTTTCCGCGGCTGGCCAGTGGAGATGTCTTACCTGTAGCTTTCTGTAGCTGGCACTGCCATTACATTATTTATGTATTCAAACTTTTTTTTCAAATTAGGAAATAGAATGCATTTATATATATATATATATATATATATATATATATATATATATATATATATATATATATATATATATATATATGCAAAGTGAGTGAACAGAAGAAAAGTCTAAATCAAATCCATATTTGGTGTGACCACCCTTTGCCTTCAAAACAGCATCAAGCATCAATTCTTCTAGGTACACTTGCACGCAGTTTTTGAAGGAACTCGGCAGGTAGGTTGGCCCAAACATCTTGGAGAACTAACCACAGTTCTTCTGTGGATTTAGGCAGCCTCAGTTCTCAGCCTTCTCTCTCTTCATGTAATCCCAGACAGACTCGATGATGTTGAGATCAGGGCTCTGTGGGGGCCATACCATCACTTCCAGGACTCCTTGTTCTTCTTTACGCTGAAGATAGTTCTTAATGACTTTCGCTGTATGTTTGGGGTCGTTGTCATGCTGCAGAATAAATTTGGGGCCAATCAGATGCCTCCCTGATGGTATTGCATGATGGATAAGTATCTGCCTGTACTCAGCATTGAGGAGACCATTAATTCTGACCAAATCCCCAACTCCATTTGCAGAAATGCAGCCCCAAACTTGCAAGGAACCTCCACCATGCTTCACTGTTGCCTGCAGACACTCATTTGTGTACCGCTCTCAGCCCTTCGGGCGAACAAACTGCCTTCTGCTACAGCCAAATATTTCAAATTTTGACTCATCAGTCCAGAGCACCTGTTGCCATTTTTCTGCACCCCAGTTCCTGTGTTTTCGTGCATAGTTGAGTCGCTTGGCCTTGTTTCCACGTCGGAGGTATGGCTTTTTGGCCGCAAGTCTTCCATGAAGGCCACTTCTGACCAGACTTTCTTTGTGCTTCTTCAAAAGAGCTTGGACAGCACATCTGGAAACCCCTGTCTGCCTTGAAATTTCTGCCTGGGAGAGACCTTGCTGATGCAGTATAACTACCTTGTCTTGTTGCTGTGCTCAGTCTTGCCATGGTGTATGACTTTTGACAGTAAACTGTCTTCAGCAACCTCACCTTGTTAGCTGAGTTTGGCTGTTCCTCACCCAGTTTTATTCCTCCTACACAGCTGTTTCTGTTTCAGTTAATGATTGTGTTTCAACCTACATATTGAATTGATGATCATTAGCACCTGTTTGGTATAATTGTTTAATTATACACCTGACTATATGCCTACAAAATCCCTGACTTTGTGCAAGTGTACCTAGAAGAATTGATGCTGTTTTGAAGGCAAAGGGTGGTCACACCAAATATGGATTTGATTTAGATTTTTCTTCTGTTCACTCACTTTGCATTTAGTTAATTGATAAATATAATCTATTAACATGTCAATTTTTGAAAGCATTCTTACTTTACAGCATTTTTTCACACCTGCCTAAAACTTTTGCACAGTACTGTATATAATAACAATCCCTGTGTTTTGAGTTCTTGCAGATAGTTAGTTAATAATAATGAAGCTTTTGAATCTGTATGTATATTTATATCTCCTTCAGTGTTTACTGGGACTATGCCATGACCATCCGCCTGGAAGAGATTGTGTATTTGCACTGTCACCAGCTGGGTATGTAGCTTGTGCATTTGCATCAAAGATAATCAAGGGGTTCAACTGGTGAAATGTATGTTTTTTTCAGTTGACTGATAAAATTGAAGAGGACTGTATACTGAAGTAACTGCTGGTGCATCATTATACTGTAGAAAGAGAAGGGAGCTTTACACTCAGCACTGTTTATGTGATGTTTTATCAGTAATAGAGTCATTGCAAAGCACTCTGCAGAGCTAGTCAATGACAGTGCAAACTGTACTCCCTGCAGGAGGCAAACGCTGTAACCACTGTGCGCTCAGTAACGCTCACACAGTTTAGATTGTTAAATGCCGGATGTCGTCCCAGATAGATTCAAACCTGATCCCAGAGCTGAGAGCTGCCAGTATTCTTAAAAGACTCCGCAGTCGCAAAAGAAAATCTGGACGTGGAGCAATTTCATATAAAAAGTCATCACTGCTAATGTATTTTTTGATTCCTGTTTGATATTGCTGGCATGCAGTAGTATAGGAGAGCTGCCAGGTCTTCTCTCACAAAGACAATTAGAACAGTATTTCTCTCTGCAGATCCATGTCTAATTACACTATTCACTGTAGCGCCCGGTTCCTTCACATTTGCAAGTAACAAAAGAGAGCCCCATCTGCCGTGATTGGATTTTCTTGTATAAATGTCTGTCCGGGTCGCTGGAGGATTGGAGCACAAATTTACCTTTTTATCTTTTATCTTTTTTACAACGAATGTTATTGTCCTGTCAAGTGGAATTAAATATTGTTCTGTAATATATACATGTTGCAATATATACATAAGTTATATAAGGTGGCATGCATGCAATTATTGCTTACATTAATAATGTTTATTTGTAGTTAATGTTAGCTCTGACATGTACAGTAGTTCATGTCTGGAGCCTCACTATGCACAGCTTACCACTGCCTGGCTAACTGTTTATCCCAGCCTGGTTAATGATGTATCACGTCCTGGTTAACTATTGATATATGTAATCTACCATCCACAAGGAAGCCTGGCAACAGAGTATAATCTATTGAAATACAAGTTTGAAAACCATTTTCTGTAACCTAACACAAAAAAAGAAATACTTTTAGCGAATTGTTGTACTGCAATATCGCACTGTTAAACTTTCTTTGTATTTAATAAGCTAACATTCTGCCCGAAGGCCATACTATCATGTGGTTTAGCAATAGCTTTTAAACGCTGGGCTGCTGTGTTTGTTTCAGTGGACAGCGGTGGGACAGTGGTGCTGGTGAGTCAGGATGGGATCCAGCGCCCCCCCCTGCGATTCCCGAAGGGGGGGCACCTCCTGCAGTTCCTGTCCTGCCTGGAGAACGGGCTCCTGCCTCGCGGACAGCTTGACCCCCCGCTCTGGTCTCAGCGGGGAAAGGTAGAGGCTATGAGTTTTACTATGTGTGAGCTTGATTAGCCGCAGTGTATAGGTAACAAGCTCAGGTGTGTCTCATTAAACTTGGTAAAGCCAGGAATGGATCAAACTGCTATGCAATAGGAGTCTTATTTCCATCCCTGGAATTGAGAGTCTTTGCACACATTTGCTCAGCGCTAAATGAGATCCCACCACGAGTTAAAATATTCCTTCCTTGTGTTCTGGAGTTTAAAAAAGTCAGACGAGCAGCGACATTGTCCCAGGGGCTACCCCGTCCGTTTTCGTCTTTTCTATAAGTAATATTTTTAACCGAAGGAGTCTTTTAGCCCAGCAGTAATGACTGAGAGGGAGCACACTTGGGTATCTGGGCAGTGAAGCAGTGCTGCTGGAATTGGAGATGAAAGACGAATGATGTCCGACACGTTATATAATGAGCTAGCCTGAAGCGATCTGTGCTGTTCTGTATGTATGCTGTACTGCACTCCATGCAGGGCTTTCAGCAGTCACTGATAAATAACTGTTCTGTACAACATCTTCACCAAGGAAACCCTGATTTTTACTCTTTTTTTAATAACTCATGTGCTTAAAGGCTCAGTAAATTAACACAACCCCAGATTCAGCTCTTCAGTGCTTCCCTTTCGTGCCGACCCTTCGTATTCCAACACTGCTGTGTGGTGTTTCATGAAAAGCAGCAGCCCCCAAATGGATTGACTTGTGCTCCCTGTGAAAGGCTCTGCTGTGTGTTTCTCCGCAGGGGAAGGTTTTCCCAAAGCTGCGAAACAGAACTCCGCAAGGATCCCCGGAGTCTGTGTCCGACAAGGAGGAAGAGGAAGCCACGGACTACGTTTTCAGGATCCTCTTCCCAGGCAGCCAGTCCGAGTTCGGTAGGCTCAGTTATATGTCCCTTCTCAACAGCGACCTTTGCCGAGCAACTATTCAGTGCTGGTGGTTCATGCATTTCTTAGTGCTGGGACAAATACTGAATATTGAAGCAAACACTGCTTGAAATGTATTCAGTGGGAAAAATGTTCATACAGTATCCGTCCATATAGCAGAATTTATAAATGATGTGTATCAAAAAGATATTCTACTGTACAGGACTGTTTCTCTCCTATGATTGGGTAGCAGGTTTATTTTACTCCTGAGAGACTGGAATGTGGTGTACTGTCATTTGTCCAAATTAAAGATCAAACAATATTTAGATATTAGTTTACATTTTGAAAGGGCATTCAAACGTGAAAATCGATGCTGGTCCCAGCACTGGTTCTTATACTGTAACCTCAGAGTGATTTAACTGTGTTTTTAATAGTTCTGGATTAATTCATTGACTACAGAAAGATTAAAGCAACCATCTACAACACAATGCTCTCTGAGAATAACAAACCACACGGGCTAGATTGTACACTAGCAATACACTGGAATGGTAAAAATCCCTCTGCTTGTCCCATTGTGAATTGCAGAAACACAACGAGCCCAAGTCAGTTTAATGGAGAGCATTGCAACCCTAGTACTGTTACCTCCACGCTGGTCAGATCAATGCACGTCACGTTTGCAGGGCTTTGTTTAGGCACAGTGGTTGTACATCATGTCGTGGAGATGTCTTGGTATTGATATTGTTTAAGCATTTTGTTCTGCAGCCCTGGTTTGATTGTTTGCTTTTCTCATTTTCCGTATCCTGTTTTATGGTGCGTGACGATTTTGTAATTCGATTTTGAGCTCTGGTCACCCAGTACTGTGCATTTTGAATCTGTAACGTGTTCAACATGCTCCGTGTTGTGTCTGTTCTCATGATGTTTTGTTTTTTTATTTTTCCGTCTAATGCTTCTTACCATTTGCCTGCCTCCAGTCACCATTACCCATCGCCCTCATCATCATCATGATCATCACCCTCGTCCCCCTCCCTCCTCCCTCTCCCTCTCCCGCTCCCTCTCCCTGAACCTCCGGAGACGCTCCCCTAGGCGTGTTCGTGCCGGCCGGATCCTGGTCATCCCCAAACGCTCCTCCAGTTTCTCTGGCAGGAGCAGCCAGCCTCCTGCACCTGACCCCAGCAGGACTCAGCATGGCTGTAATGTTGTTTTTTTTTCTCATCTTTAGCTGCTGCCCAGCGCTTTCTCTGCCTGCTTCAGCGACCAATCGCAGGGTGTGTTCTCTAGCCATCTCAACCAATCACAGGCTTCCTCATATCAGCTGCATATTTGTCTCTACCAATCACCTCTCTCTCTGTCTCTCTCGTTTCCAGTAGCAGTCCATCCTGCTCAAGGGACACCCTCAGGGTGTTTTTGATTCTGTGTATAGGTGATTAAAACATTGAAAATGTAGACTGGGATTTACGAGAGCAGTCCCTGTAAACCAGTGATCCTTTCATTCTGTTCATTAATCTAGGTTTGACTGCACGTCCTCCAATACAATTCAGACAAATCTCACAACCTTTAATCTGCTTATTACCCTAAATAATGCTGACAAACTTTTTTTTTTATTTTCTTATTATTAACTTTGCGTGATCGATTTTTAACATGAGAAAGATTTTCACAGTTTTATTGGGCTTAATTCTAATTTTTTCGGTTTGCTTTTTTGCCATCTGCAGTCAATTTGATGAATGTCGATTTGAAGTAATGTGGTGTTTTTCTGATTTGCGTTTTAGTATCGCAGGACCTCATGGACCAGGGTGCGGCCCTGTGGCACCCCACTGCCAGGAAGTCCTCCTGCTCTTCCTGTTCCCAAAATGGCTCCTCAGATGCAGGGCCTCCGAACGGCTGTAACCATGAACGGTAGGGACTGGAGCATCCTGTCTGTCTTCGACGATCCACCATGAAAAGCGTGCATGTAAAAGTGGAGAAGTCCAAACAAATAGATTAAATAGATTCAAATAGTGTGCAGTATTCTTATCTGAAGACCAAATACTCCAGGCTATTCTTAGAGGTAACACGCAACACGTGGGGACGGGTAACGCTGTACGTTTCAGAACCCTGCTACTTACTCTTTAAACCAGCTAAACTGTTATTAGAGGTAGTGAGAGGTCCAATACTGCATTTGCTGAAACTATGAAAAGTATTTTGTTTGTCTGTTTCCCATTTCCAGGGCCCCGCTGAAGATGCTGTGTGACAACATGAAGTATCAGATCATTTCCAGGGCTTTCTACGGCTGTACGTCTCACATTTGACATGTTTTAATAGGAGAGCGGTGGGGGTAAAGTGCTTGGTCTAGACAATGGTCTAAGTGGGGTTTTAAAAACTTGTCAAGAAGAACAGCATTAACAAGCATTTAATGCATCTGTACCTGTTTTTTTTAATTTTTTTAATGTATTAATATTGCTGTTTTCTAGGGCTTGCGTATTGCCGTCACATGTCCACTGTGCGCACGCACCTGTCAGCGCTGGTGAACCACACCATTGTGGACCGGGACGTCCCACACGAGGCCGGCGGGGGGCTGACGGCAGAGATGTGGCAGAAATACCTCCAGGACTGTAAGGTGGGAGCCTTTCAAATCCCCCCCTCGTCATCCGACACTGGCAGACTAGCCAGCACAAGATAACTGGTGCTGAGCGGATCCACTGTCTGTTTATACTTCTGGAACTTTTCAGAATGTCAAAGAATATCTGTATTGTGCTTTGTACGTGTGTGTGTGTGCTGTCTGTGCTGTCTGTGTTCCCCTCCGCTGCTTGACGCCCTGCACTGTCCCCCGACAGGTTTATGAGGAGCAGGAGCTGCTGCGGCTGGTTTACTTTGGAGGGGTGGAACCCACAATCCGCAGGGAGGTGTGGCCCTTCCTGCTGGGGCACTACCAGTTCGGGATGTCGGAGAATGACCGGAAGGAGGTCCGTGCTGGTTTGTATTTACATTGAGTGCCAACGTTTCACTAAGTGTCAACTGAAATAAAAAATAAAAAAGAATGAAACTGAAATCGTGTGGCAACTGAAATCAAGATCTGGGCTTTTATTATTTTAAGAAAATGAGATCCACAAAAAAAGGCGTGATCCTTAAAGAAGCAGTCCCTACTTAGGAAAATATCCAGAACAAACCAGCAGTTAAAAATGAACGCGTGCGGCTATCGATCTGTGCAGTAACTGTGCCCCTCTCGGCTCCCCTCGGCAGGTGGATGACCAGATGCGTGCCTGCTATGAGCAGACGATGAGCGAGTGGCTGGGCTGCGAGGCGATCGTTCGCCAGCGGGAGAAGGAGCAGCACGCCGCCGCCCTCGCCAAGTGCTCCTCGGGAGCCAGTCTGGACAGCACGATGCAGAAGATGATGCACCGTGACTCCACCGTCAGCAACGAGGTGAGAAACGCAGGACTGCAGCCTTGTCAGTACAATACCGGTGCAGGGATGGGAATAAGACTCCCATTGCATAGCAGTGTGATCCATTCCTCTGTTCCTGGTTTTAATAAGACACACCTGAGCTTGTTACGTATACACTGGACTGGGTGAAACGGCTGTGCAGTAGGAGTCTTATTTCCATCCCTGGCGCTCTTCGTTCACATAAGTATAGATACCTTTATGCAAGGGGACTGATAGGCCATATTCATTAGCCTGTATTCATTTTGTTAAGCAGCCACTAGCTTTTACTCTACCTGACAACCCTCTGGGGAATGGGATCTTTAAACAGCTACAATCTCACTTTTTCATTCTATCTATCTTCCTTCTCTTCTGCATGACTGTCCTCCTCTGGTGTCCGGTGCCAGTCTTCCCAGAGCTGCAGCTCGGACAGACAGAGCCATGCGCGGCTGCAGAGTGACTCCAGCAGCAGCACGCAGGTAAACCAGCCTCCACTCTGCTTAGTGATGGTGGCTTCATGTTGAGCCAGTCGGAAGGGGAACTGCATGTGTGTGTGCTGTTGCTGGGAGAGGAGAGGAACTCCTAATTATGTTCTGTTTTGTTTCCTTGATCTCCCATCTTGTCGGTGCTTGTTTCTGAAGGCACCATGTTGTTGGGGGCATTTCTTTGCAAATGTTCTTGAGGGTATTATAATTATTGGTTATATTGAACATGATGCATAAAGGGCAAAACCTTTTAATTTTCAGATTTTGATTAATCTGTGGCTCTTTCTGTTTTTTTATGGTACTGTTAGCTGTACTATTGCATTTAGGGTCTTGGATTTACTTTTACGTCTCATTTATTTGTTTGCTGGTAAATCAGGGTCATCTTTTGGCTGACATAGTACCCAGCTACATTTTAAAGCTCTTTCTCTGTTTCAACTACCCTGCGTCCTTTTGATGTGTGCAGAGTTCCTGAAAAATCCGATTACCCCCTTCTTCTGCAGAGGCTGCTGTCTGCTTGTTTATTTATGTCCCTCCATGTGCACTCGCTAAAAAAAAACTGCCAGCAGATATGATGGCCTGCCATCTCAACAAAAATAAAACATAAATAACCTAATTTATAACAATAGTTTTGATTGCTAAAGTCTGGCTATTAGATTATCTTCATTTAAATTGTTGAGTCACTAGACGCCGCCTGCCTTGTAATGCCAAAGGAATGAGAATCCAATTTAGCTTTTTCAAACTCAGCATCCAAGAACCCACACATCTGCTCATCACTGATTCAGACTCGCTCATGTATCTACAGTCTAGTACTCTTGAACAAAGCCCTCTACTCCCGCTGCCCTCTGATCACCAGAGCCGTCTGCTTCCCTTTACAGGTGTTCGAGTCTGCAGAGGAGGTGGAGCAGATGGAGACGGAGGTGAGAGTCGAGGAGAGCGTCAAGGCAGCCAAACGTCCCAACGGAGCCGTCATCAACGGAACCTGCTCTCCCGATTCCGGACACCCTTCCTCCCGGAACTTCTCCATCACCTCCGGATTCTCCGACCGCAGCTTCAGCACCGAGGACAGCTGTGCCGGCACCGAGTCTGCAGCTAAAACATCTGGACAGCAGCCTCCGCAAGCACCGACCAAACCACAGCAGCAAGAGGGAGCCAGTCCCCGCATGAAGACTCCAGTTCAGGGCACAGAAGATGCCGATCGGGGTCAGGTGACTGAAGAGACTGTCCCTCCTGTCTCCAAAGGGGCTGCTGAAGAGACCCGGCCGGCTGAGAAAAGTCTGACCACCAACACGAGCTCGGAGGACCTGCTGTCCGCCACTGGGCTGCCCTCAGAGGAGGGGCCTCCCCCGGGGGAGGTGGCCGGGCTGCCTGTGCTGGAGATGCAGGTGGACGAGGAGGCTGAGAAGCAGAGCCTGGTGGGCAGCGAGGACAACCTTTCTGAGGAGCCTGAAATGGAGAGCCTGTTCCCCCAGTTTGTCTCGCTGGCTGTGGGAGCGGAGGGTAAAACCGAAGCCACGTCCCCCGTCTCCTCCATTGGGGTCACCTACTCTGTGAGAGCCTTGGCTTTCCTTCCTCACCTTTTCTTTCATTTTTATTTTTGCCCGTTACTAAATGAAACTTAATTAAGCTAGTCTGCATATATATATCTTTTTATAGATATTTTATCTGATGCTATTCAAAAGGTATCACCCAGAAATTGTTCATCATGGAAGATCTACAATCGTCATTAAAAAAATGACATTTTATCTTTATTTTCTCGCATTTTATTGTAGCAAGAGCTGCTGGACATGTACACGATCAACCTGCACCGTATCGAGAAAGACGTGCAGAGGTGCGACCGAAACTACTGGTACTTCACTCCTGCCAATCTGGAGAAACTGCGCAACATCATGTGCAGGTAACAGTTCCAGCTGGCAGCCCTTCTTTCTACAGCGTAGCATCGGGTAACTGTCTGATATACATGCATCCTGGCTCCAAACACGCACCTGTGCTGGTTACAAACACAATGGAGTTGATTCCATTGATCAAATGATCATTGCTGTTTACAATTATTAATACAGGGCCCTTTGCATATCAAGGTTCTAAAAGTCACACATGTGCCTCTGTAAAATATGGAAAGGGTGGGTCCTATTATTCAGCAAGATTTAGGTCACCATTTAGATCAGTGAGAAAGACCCCAATCTATTTGAATGATTCTATGGACGTTGCATTCTAATTCTAACCCATTCATTCTGTGCTGATGTTTTGGGGTTTGTTTTGGCAGCTACATCTGGCAGCACCTGGAGATTGGGTATGTGCAAGGCATGTGCGACCTGTTAGCGCCCCTGCTGGTCATTCTAGATGACGGTGAGTGCCCTGTGTGGCATGAGTATGAGTAATCTGTTATTAATAATACACTACCCCCGGCCCCCCGGCAGCCCCCTCAGAGTGTCTCTGCTTGGTGTTTCAGAGGCAATGGCCTTCAGCTGCTTCACGGAGCTCATGAAGAGGATGAACCACAACTTCCCTCATGGAGGAGCCATGGATACACACTTCGCCAACATGCGCTCCCTCATCCAGGTGAGGAGGAGGCCTGGATTCTGCGCTTGCCCATATTAACACGTTAAGTGCCATTGCCCTTGTTTGAGGACAGGCTACTGTAAAAATATATCGGTTTTTAACTGGCATCTGCTTGTTATTGAAATTCTCTTTTAACTCTTTAAATTCTCTTTAACCTGATAACTAACTGCAAAAGTTAAATAACATAAATACAGCTTAGGGTGCTGATGTTTGACCAGATTGATAGAAATATAGCAGTAAAGTAGTAAAAAGCCAGACTGAGTTGCCGTGCTGACGGCTCGCCTGCCTGTTTCTTAGATCCTGGACTCAGAACTCTTTGAGCTGATGCACCAGAATGGGGATTATACACATTTCTATTTCTGCTATCGCTGGTTCCTTCTGGACTTCAAACGAGGTAATGCCAGGGCTGTCTGCTTAAGTGTCATCCTCCAGCTGTCCGACATGTATCAATTAGGACATCGATTGCCCTTAAATCGACGGGTGCTTGCCTAGTGTAAGCCTTGATAGCAAATGTTGAATTCCAGCTGAGGCTAATAACACAACGAATTCATGTTCCGTGCCCCATGCACTGCTGAGCAGTTACTGGCATGGGGAACATGCTGTGTCAACAGAACACACATTTGCTCAAATAGAGCAACAATATGTGTTAGCGTGCCCATAAATGGAGTGCGTTGGTTAGTAGGGAAGGGCTAGATGATGAAGGATAGCGGTTGATCACCGGGACTCCTCTGTGCTTGTGTTTTGTGCAGAGCTGGTGTACGATGATGTGTTCTCAGTGTGGGAGACTATCTGGGCTGCGAAGCACACATCATCGACCCACTTTGTGCTCTTCATCGCTCTGGCAATGGTGGAAATGTACCGAGACATCATCCTGGAAAACAACATGGACTTCACCGACATCATCAAGTTCTTCAACGGTGAGACAAACGCTTTGCTGAATAGGATAATAGACACTGAGGGTTCTAATAAAGTTTAGATCAAGTGAGATCAGGTAAGGAGAGACCTTTATTGGTACCCAAAAGTGAATATGTAGTCTGGAACATATGGGGTTGGCATGCACTGACAATCTAGAAAGCCCGATGGGTGATGTTATAAATTCAAAGTCGATATTGGATTTATAGAAACTGATAATAGTGATTGTTTACAAGCTGGTCTCTTGGTGAAAGGATTCATGTAATACAGTGATTTTCTGTTTTTTTTAAATTCTGTATAGAAATGGCTGAACACCACAATAGCAAGCGTGTGCTGACGTTGGCAAGGGACCTGGTCTACAAAGTGCAGACGCTCATCGAGAACAAGTGAAGGGGGCGCGTGACAACGAAGCTCTACAAACACACTCATGATCACATCCTTCACCCTTGCACCGGCTTCTCTCGTTCTGTTCACTGTCAGTGCGCCAGCGTCAGAGGCCACAGTAACGGATCCCTTGTATAAATCAGAAAGAACCAGGTTTAGCCACCTCTGCCTTTGTATGTTTTACTGCAACACTGTATCGCTGAACATCCAGTAAGTGAGAGCTGGGGACCTTCAGAGGAGCCTGTTTTATATCAGTCAGGCTTCTGTATCGCATTGCATGGGGGGGTGTTTTATAGAGAACTACTTCTCTAGAGTACCTGGATAGGATTCTGTTCTATAGCACTGCCATGCCATGAAGTGGTTTAGCGATAAAGATCACATGGGTGTCCAGCAGTGCTGCAGGTTTGAGGGGAGGGAGAAGGACTGTGGATGAGACTGCATGTCGAGCGACTCTTTTTCAGTTGCTTTCGCTCTCCTCAGATTGCAGTTCATGAACAGTCCTGAGTGTTCTTTTATTGTTCAATTTGAAACGGCATTAGTTCATTGTTTCAGTGTTTAACCACCAAGACAGAGTTTTGGATTTCACCATTGCCACGCAACATTTGTGGCAATATCTTACTACTATATAGTGCGTTGTATTTTATTTGTATAAGGTGGGTATGTGTTTCCTTAGAGGATAATCTAGTGGTGATACTAAACTTTACACACAAGAATAAAGAGGTTCTGCACAAACGTAACTATGCCATGCCTTGTGTGGAGTGCAAGGCAGTGATTTGAGTGTGGTGCGCAGAATCTGGAAAATTCCGTTCTCTATTCCCGCAGACACGCAAGCTGGAAAGACTAGTTCATATTACCCTCTAATGAAGCACATACTCTCACCCCAGCTTCACACAAAGGTAATCGTTGTGTTGAGGTAACAGTGTATCTTCACCTGGATTTATATGTGCTAAACAGAGGTGCCACTGGACATATGAAGGGAGAGGAGGTGGGGAGCTGAGTGTAATGTATACCGACTGGAGATGTCAGTGAAATCTAAATGAAAGTGATTCTGTAAATCCCACAAATTAAACCCTGTTTTTAATAAAGAAAGGACAATGTGCCTAAACACTTCAACACTCCACTTAGAGACTGACAGATCATTCAAGCTGGGGGGAATGTCAGAATACATCTAGCACCAGAGTGATAGGTCAGGAGAGTCTGCCTGTGACCAGAGTGTCTCGTGTGGGTTCGATCGATTCAGACAGCTTAAAAACTAGAAAGTCATTTCCAGCTAGCAGACTGAAGCGTTTTCTAATACACTGTATATAATGCTAATGATTTATTGCCCATAGGTGTCCAATTACTGAGCTCTTTATATTGAATTAGCTGAGTCTCCGATCCCTGTATTGAGTTCTTTGTATTGATTTTAAAAATCAATCGGCTTTATTTATTTATTTATTTATTTATTTATTTATTTATTTTAAGTTCCAAAATGTTTAGCGGTTCAGTATAAGAAGGTGCAGGATTAAAAAAAATTCTTTATTTTAAATGGGCAAAGTGTAATTGTTATATACTGAGGCACTCGGAGGTTGTCTTTTGGTCGGTTTTAATTTATTTTGCAATTTTTAATTTGTGTTTTTTCTGTCTTAGTGCTAATAACAATGTAAAGAAACATGCTGATTCCTTGTTTTATATGTTTTGTTCAATTGTTTTAGTTCCTGCCTTAATGTAGCTGTTTGTTCTTTTTATTTAGCAATGTTTTACAAAGGTCAAAAACCACAGAAAGGAACCCTCCCATCTTTAATGACACGTTTGTAAAGCATGGACATTTCAGTAAATACAGAAGGCTGCAATGCATTTACTGGCTTGCTTATTTGCTGTGATTTATGGCCCATGTACAGGTTTTGGATAAAAAAACAGCTGTCAACTCTGTCCTATTGAGTGTAGAGACACGTTAGACAACCCTCTGTCAAAGTCTGTCAAATCTGCTTTCTTTCTCATTGTGACAAACAGATCTGCTACTGGGAGATGCAGCTTTTATTTCTTGCAAACGCATCGGGATTCCCTTTGCATAATCAGTCATGTGAGAAGCAGTCCCTTCACACACAACCTTGTGTCCATCCCCTTTATCTTTAGACTACAGTATCTTATGTTAGTGTTGTATTTCTTCCGAAAGCTTCCTCTGACATCATCAGATATGAAAGCTATGTGTTCCTCTGAAATCATCAGATATGAAAGCTATGTGTTCCTCTGAAATCATCAGATATGAAAGCTATGTGTTCCTCTGACATCATCAGATACGAAAGCTATGTGTTCCTCTGACATCATCAGATACGAAAGCTATGTGTTCCTCTGACATCATCAGATAAGTTTTTATGCTGTTTTTGGTATAATGAGTAATCTGGATTTTGTCTTTCCAGTACAGTTAAAATAAGGGACTGGTTAAGCAGCGTCCTTCTGGTATTTAGGAAACTTTCAGCTCATTCAGCTCTCATTTTGTAGCTAAAGTTGATAAAAACAATATGTGTTTCATATCATGCATATACACTGCAGTACAGCTAGCATGCTTGTAGTGCCGGCTGCTCTAACCACAAACACAAGAGACACATTTCATCGTGTTAAAGAGAAAGTATTGTTGGCAGAACATGTTTAAGTATCCTCTGTCAGAAAAAAATAAACGTATTGTTCAAAGTGCCAGTGTTTTCAATGACATGTGTTTATTATTATTTTTTTATTCGTCTGTACATTTTCAGAAAGTGTCTCTGTATCCTGCTTGTGAATTGTACTGTAATTTAAAAAAAGAGATTATATATATATATATATATATATATATAATATATATATATACATACATACATATATATGTATATATATATATATATATATATATATATATATATATATATATATATATATATATATATTATATTATATAAAAATCTCTTTTGTGGCAAACATTATATCTGGTATATATTTAACCAGTGTCTGTGTATAAAAGGAAACAAATAAACACAAATATATATGATGTAAAAGTGAACTATGCTTTCCGAACTAAAAAGAGAATAGAAGAATAAGGAAACAAGGTATTTCTTTTTGTGCTAATCCTTATTCCCTGGAGCACTGTACTAATCAAGATGTGCCATGCTGCAGCTTGCTAGATTATCGTGTTGTCATGTTGCATTTTCAAAAGGTCCGTACAGCTGGAAGGGAATCCCTGCGCTCTCTGGTTTCCCATGTACTGCATACGAGGACAGAACAAAGTGTGGGGAGAGTTGGATAAAAGAGACTTGAGGTCAGCTTTAATAGTGAAGACTTGCTTCAGTGCAAGGAGTGCTTTGTCAGAAGAAACGAAGTGAAGCAGACACACGATTCAACTCGTGCCTTAATCAGAGTACAGCACACTGCTGAAGGCACGAGGTGAAACGTTTGTCTAATTCACTTCTACTGAAGTGTTTGAAGTTAATGGTGTCTCTCAATCGAACGCTGCAATGCGCTGTTGATGTGCTTTCAACATGTGAATGCGATAGAATCCAATTCCCATTGATTTTCAAACAGTATCGACTGTAGCTTTTTAATTTGGCAAATTGGAACTGCAGTTTTTAAACTGGATTTAGTGGAGACGCGAGCCACCTGATGGCCTATTGTTGCGTTTTTTGTTTGCAAAGATATGGTGTTCCAAAATCAATGATCTTGCAGATAGGGTTAAGGTTCGAGTTTATATACAGTTATTTTAACAGCTTCAGAGTTGTTACGGCGCCAATTGAGGAAAGAAAAGCGTCCTGGTTTTTCACTCTGAAAATGTGGAAACCTGATGAGCATTCCTGACCACTGCTGTCCAACTCTCCATCACAGCAACCTTCTGGAAACATATGCAGGTTCTGATGCTCTAATTACTCTGTGACCAAAAACAAGAAGAAAAAAAAAAATACAACAACCCGTGTTTTCTAGAGCTGTTTGTTCTTTATGGTTGTTCAGAAACACAAAAAAATATATATATACAAAAATCTAAATATATAAGTATATATTAAATGGTGAATGTATTTAAAAAAAAACAATAAACATGTAATTGTTATTTTTTTCAATTGCTTTTTCACTTATTTAAATGTGTGTGTTTTTCGAGTCCCTTTATGTATCATTTATTTATGTATTTAAAGAATTGATATTAACAAAGTTTATTTTGGTGCAGGCGTGTACTGTTTGAGAGTGGCATAATCGCTGAACTGCTTTCAAGATGGGAAGAGCTGGCTTGTGTCCCTGCACCTGGGCAACAGACTGCACCGTTTACTATCTAACTAATGTTAATACAGAGTAGAGGAGCTGTGGAAGGAACTGCAGTCAGTTCCTTATCGACCAGCCACAGATGACAATGGCAGTCATTTACCCACACAGACACAGCAGCAGCAGTCTTCAAGGGTAGGATTCCTAACCCTGGTCCTGTGAACCGACTGTGCCTTCTACTTTTCACGTCTCACTTCCTTAATTGAACTATCCATTAATTTAATTAGGCCTTTTTTTAAAAATATAATTATTTTCACTCCATTTGCAGCATAGCATTTCAAATAGGGTGACCATATGACTCAATATTAACTGGGACAGTTCAGGCTTTTCAACTCACATCGCAGTGCATTCTGGTACATTTTACAGCTGGACTACACTTACCAGAATGCATTGTGGTGCAAGTTAAAAAGCCTGAACTGGCCCTTTGAACATGGAGTCATATGGTCACCCTATTTAAGAACATAAGAACGTTTACAAACGAGAGGAGGCCATTCAGCCCATCTTGCTCGTTTGTTTGTTAGTAGCTTATTGATCCCAGAATCTCATCAAGCAGCTTCTTGAAGGATCCCAGGGTGTCAGCTTCAACAACATTACTGGGGAGTTGGTTCCAGACACTCACAATTCTCTGTGTAAAAAAGTGCCTCTTATTTTCTGTTCTGAATGCCCCTTTATCTAATCTCCATTTGTGACCCCTGGTCCTTGTTTCTTTTTTCAAGTCAAAGAAGTCCCTGGGTCGACGTTGTCTATACCTTTTAGGATTTTGAATGTTTGAATCAGATCGCCACGTAGTCTTCTTTGTTCAAGACTGAATAGATTTAATTCTTTTAGCCTGTCTGCCTACGACATTCCTTTTAAGCCCGGGATAATTCTGGTTGCTCATCTTTGCACTCTTTCTAGAGCAGCAATATCCTTTTTGTAACGAGGTGGCCAGAACTGAACACAATATTCTAGGTGAGGTCTTACTAATGCATTGTAAAGTTTTCTTCCCTTGATTTAAATTCAACACTTCTCACAATATATCCAAGCATCTTGCTGGCCTTTTTTTATAGCTTCCCCACATTGTCTAGATGAAGACATTTCTGAGTCAACATGAACTCCTAGGTCTTTTTCATAGTTCCCTTCTTCAATTTCAGTATCTCCCATATGATATTTATAATGCACATTTTTGAAATTTGAAATGCTTTGCTGCAAATGGAGTGAAAATAATTATGTATTTTTTAAAAATCAACTCAACAGTAAAACAATAAGACAGGGCTTGTGAGGATGTAGTGATGCTATGAGAGACAAGGACGTGGTTAGCAGTGGTAATATATTGCACAAAGACTCCAAGGAATGCAGTTTCATTTAACAAACATACATGGGAGTAGACAACCCGTGAACATGAAACAGGGGAGAAGCATGGCCCAGAGGAACATTAAAGAGGTCAAGTTTACGGGAGGGCTTCATAGGCGTGCAACAGGTACTAGCTGGGGTGTACAGTTATATCAATCATTGCATTTGATACAGTAAACACGTTGTTACAATGCAGGAAGATGACAGGCAGACATTGCTCAATATCACTGTAGGTATGTGCCATTTATATTATTGTACGCCTTGAATAGCATTCATATTATAAATGCTTGTTTAATGTATACGAATGTGCCTCATATAGAAAAACCCCGCTGTAAATGATCTGTCCCTTTTAATGCGACCGGAGATCCACTACGTCATAACAAAGCGACTCTCCGCTAGAGGTCACTTTAAACACCACGTGGTTTTGTAGCTGGTAAAGCCCCGCTATAAACACGTAGTAGATTTATTAACCAGGTTACATTGAGTATTCACCTGGGGGAAGGGAATTCCATTCATTCATTTTGAAAGGTCATTTGTGTGGAGAGGGAGTGGGAGAATAGCCCTTTTCGATAGGTAACTGCGGCTTGCGGAAGTGTGTGAAATTAAAGTATCTGTTGGCGTGTGTTCTTGGTTTGTACCCGAGGATGAACAGTGTAGGGGAGGGATGCACGGAGCTCAAACGGGAATACGATCAGTGTTTTAACCGCTGGTTTGCAGAGAAGTTCCTCAAGGGAGATCGGAGCGGCGATCCTTGCATTGAAATGTTCAAGAACTACCAACAGTGTGTGCAGGTAAACACTGCGATTAGTACTGAACACTTCCAAACACATTATCGTGGCTATTATTTTAACCTTATGCTTAAAAAAATGCTTATCTTTGTGTCGATACTAGACTTGCTCACAAGGTACCGAATGCCTAGAACGACCACATTAAAAATATATATACAGCAAGTTCCGCTGTATGTAACACTGTAACACACCCACATCGATAATCATGGACTGCGTTAACATTTCTTACTGTTCAAACAGTCTCTGAAATGTGTACGTTCAGTGGCGTTGTTTATAAGAATTGCCGTAATTGATTTTCAATGTATTTATCAAATTACAGAAAGCCATCAAAGAGAAGGACATCCCGATTGAAGGGGTCGAGTTCATGGGACCCAACAAGGAGAAACCTGGAAGTTGACTTTGACATTTTAAGCGACCCCCAGCAAAACATTACAGCAAGCCAGTCCTCCAGACTGACCCCAGTGGACATCAGTTTGAATGGGTTGATTTCAGGGTTTAAAACATTGTAAAGGCTGTCCTGTTAGGTCTTGTTAATTGCATGTGAAGAATCAAGAAAAACGTTAATGCAAATACTATTTTGTACATAATGTTAGCTGTATAGAATCATAGTGAGAACCCTATATAGGATCATGTATTCTTTCTTTGACGCCCTGTGGAGGAGCCTGCTGTGTTGTGGACCCAAGATCTTTCAAACAGAGCAATACGAGACTGTTTTTAAAAAAGAAAGTAAAGATAATGCTTATTAAATGTCGTTTTTATTGTGTAGCCCGGATTTGGAGTCAACCCCATTTCAAAGCTGCAATGTTCTATGATCATGTTTAAGATTTGGTTCCTTGGTGTCTGTTTACCAACAGACTGTGTTATTTGTCCGGGTTGTTTACATTTGTAATTGATATTTCCCAGTCCTTGTACACAGGATGATAATGTTAGCTCTGATTTTATTTATTTTTTTGTTTCAGATTGTGTTTTTGTGATAATGTTTTACAGAAAATATTAGTGTGCCACAAACAAAGGTTCTACACACACACAGAGCAATCCACTTCACACAGCACTTACATTACACCATCACACATGCACAGTTTTGGATCTTATTAAATGTTTTATTAGAAAACCCTCGTTTATCTGCTTGAGATAAACCGGTGAACTACAGGGTCTCATCAGCAATGCCTTGCATCCTGAGAGGTGCAGGACACGTGTTCAGTTAGTGTCCTGGCATTAGGTCGAGAGCTAGGTGTTTCAATCAATATTTAATATTTCTGGTTTGCTAGAACAACGGTACTTTCACTCCAAATGATGTGCTGTAGCTTTTAACAGAATAGGTCTGGATAGATTTAGGATCTAATGGTGCTTTGATAAATACATGTTTATTTGCTAACTGGAACCAAACAATGTAATAAAACATTTCCTGCAATTACCATGCCTTTAACATTTAATTACTAGCGACCTCAGTTTTGTCCAGATGTGGGAGAAGGGAGAGTGTGTGTGTGTGTGTGTGTGTGTGCGTGCGCGCGCATGGAGTGACCAATAAAAGTTTGTTACCTGATGCTGCTGTGTTGTGATGTTTTTTTTTCTTTTGTTTGCATTCACTTGCCCAGCTCTACAGTACGTGTTGTATTTATTAAATATATGAGTTTCTCAAAGTACACTTTCCATGTCTAGTTCAGGTGTGCAAACATTGCAGTGGCATCATTTGCATATCAGATTGTCCAAGATGCTGTAAAATAGCCTGCCAGCCAGTCATGTGTCACATCCTGGTATTTTAAAAATTAAGTGTGCTTGATCTCTTTAAGGCACTCTTAAATGTAAACATTTTATTTGTGTTTGTGAGTCTCCTTAAAAGACTGCAAGGTTTGAGTTTGACAGCCCTTGAATTTTTGTGTTTGCAGCCCCTTGTGGAGAAATTAAAGTACTGCTGTGAAATGCAATCTCGGCGGTTTCAGATTGTTTTACTTTTGAATATTGTGCATTATTAGTTGAGAATGCATTTAATAGAAGTTTCAATGGATTTTGTATGATATTGTAAGTTTTATTTGTTTTTATAAAAAAATGAACCGCCCGAACAGGGACTTGAACCCTGGACCCTCAGATTAAAAGTCTGATGCTCTACCGACTGAGCTATCCGGGCTCTGAGATATACTACTAAAAGGGGCCCATATATCCCACAATATATAATGTAATGTTCAAACATTTCTAATTACAGTATAAAATCTTCGTTGTTGAGAGCAAACGATTAGGGGATATTACAAAATATTACAAAAATATTACAAGAATTCGTTGTTCTGCAAGTGTGGACATCGGTTTATATATTTATTATAAAAGCACACCCTGCCCTACTTCAATCTGCATTAGGGGGCGCTCAACTGCTGCATGGTTTCTTGTAAACGTGCTAGAAGGGAAACTTAGGATCCTGTTAATGAATGAATATATACATATGTATGTGATGTGTTGAACATATTTATTTATGATATACTGGAGTAGTGTTTGGAATGTCATCGAAATCTTTGAGATTCCTGATTTTTAGCGGTTCACGCTGGAAGTTGTTATTGAGGCCTGCCAGTCCGCGGTGTGGAGTTCTTCGATGTCCTGGAGGAGAGTTTGTTGCAGGGGGCGGGAGTCTTCGTTTGTGCTGTCGGTTACAGCAGACAGCTTCCACCACTGACGGTTCATCCAAAACAAAGGTAAGCAAGCTGTAAAACCGAACGTAAACCGGTTATATCTTTTAAAAGTTTAAAGCTGCACATTTGTTAACCCCTTAAGTAAATTGTAATTATAGGTTTAGCCTTGATATAATCTATTATAATCGTGATGTGTGATACTAACAGTCTAAGGTCCGCAAATCTAGTCTAAAAGTAAATGTATGTTGTTTTGTGTTGTTTATTTACAGGTGCCTCAGAGCCCGACATGGGAACCGGTTAGCGAGAGGCAGCTTCCCCCGGTAAGGTCTGCGTCTCTAAAAATATAACAGTAACCTGAATGGACAAGGCTATTTAATTATACTGTTACCAACACTGTGGCTATGAGACACCCCCATGAGGTTTAACAAGTCAAGTCATCTTAGACTAAGACTGTTTGACGATCAAACTACTGGGGACTGACATAGCAGTGTAGGGTCCATTTTCATGGAATTACTGTTTTCAATTCTGAGCATTTCTGATCTATCTTGGTCTTAATCTAGATAGTAATGATTCAAATATTAATTTCATTTAATTCAGAATCCACTTGCACTGTAGGGTCACAGAATGGCCCTTATAATGAACATTTCAGCAGTAAGAAAAATGTAGTTAAAAAGGACAACAAATGCAAATATGGCATTTATTATGTTTTCAACATTTACAAATAAAACCTGCAATTTATCATTATCAGGACATCCATTCAACTGTAAGTAACTGGCTTAGTTTGTCTAGGTCTGTTATGCATGTAGGTGAAGACAGACCTCTTCAGCATGTACTGATGTGCGCTGTATGTGCAATGGTGACACTGCAACCCTCCCCAGGTTACTAGGGTGCCCCCAGATCTCGTGGATCGAGCGTCTAGCGTTGGTGGATTTCAGGAACCAAGAGGGTGTGGCTAGGCTGGAGAAAGCAATCCGATTTGCTGATCAGCTCCATGTTGTTGACACTGAGGGGGTGGAGCCTATGGATTCTGTGCTTGAGGACAGGTAAGAGGTGCAGTGAGGAACACAAGTGTGTGAAAGAGGTAGTGGAAGACTACATCTGGTATGACTATTGAATAACAATGTGGTGCTCGTCCACGCCTGGTAATGGGTGCTTACAAAAACAGCAGATAGATCACTGCTTTCAGCAACACTCATCTCGTGCAGGATTTGGCAACCTTGGCTTTTCTATTCTATTGCATTGCAGATCCCAACCTCCCTTAATTAAATAATTAAGGACCTGGTTGGATAAAAGCTATGCCTTTGAGGGTAGGTGCATGTGGAAGTTAAAGGAAGGCAGGTGAAAAACAAGGACCTTTTATATTTCAATTCATTTAACCGAATTTTGCAGTGTCCGGTGAATTGCTGCTAATTGCTCAATGTGTTGTGTACACTGCTCAGTACTGTTCATCACTAAAATGTATACCTGGTACTCTTGCAGGCAGCTGTACTTGCAGCAGGACTGTGTGAGGGGAGGGAACTGTGCAGAGCAGCTGCTGCGTACCTCCAGACGCACTGTGGAGGAATACTTTGTGGCCCCACCAGGTGAGAAATCCAGCACAAGGAGAAATAGTTGGGAGTTAGAAAAAAGAATTAAATAAGAAATGCTTCCTGCATTGTTTTGTTTTAAATGTAATTGTTTCATTTACAGAATGAATTAGATGTGTTTACAAACACCTTGAATGTGTAATTAAGTATACAGCCAGACTAATCTGCCATGCAATACAAAACAAATTCCCAGCAGACTGACAGCTTGGCGTTTCCTTTTCAGGGAACATCCCCCTACCAGAACGAGATGAAAGAAGCAGTTTACTGAAGAACTCTGAAATGTGACTGGATCCAGAATCAAGTTTCTGCATTCAGGGAACTTAGTCTGAAGGTTAATCATCTTAGGAATTTATCCAGCAGAGGAATGACAATTATACTGTTCAAATTCAGTACACTACCCATGCAACAGATATCGGACAACTACGATGAAAAACCCACAAATGTATTAGGTCCTGTATATTAATATGTAAAAAAAAAAATCCAGATGTACACTAAATAAAAAAGGGAGTGATTGCTGGTATCCAGTGCTTAGTGAATCCAGGCTGCATACCCTTTCATTGATAGAAACTGCTAGCAACTGATAGACTCCATCAGTGGCACATTCAAGCAGAAATAAAATATACAGCACCCTGTTTTAACAATCTAATGAAGGGTTGTAATTTCAACTCTTTTAAACCAATTAGTCTTTTCCAAAATCTTCAGTAAAGAACAAAATGTAAATCTACATTAAAAAAGAAATACCAAGGCAGACAGATTTTTATTTTTTTTAAAAGGTGTTTATTTAGCGTGTGTTCAATATTTATTTTAGCCAGATTTCATTAATTGACTTTTAAAAAATGTAACTGAAATGCCAACTTGTGTGATTTAATCTTTAAAAATAATTATAAAAACTGAAGGTGCTTCATACACAATCCTAGCGGTTTTCTTAAACAGATTTTATGAGTGAGCAAATCACGTGTAGAGTAAGCCATCGTGTACCTGTCTGTCTCATAGCTGCCCAAAGCGTTTATCCACCGTGATCAAGCTCTTCAGCAACGTCACCCACATGTACAGCGCTAATGCAACATGGCTACAGGAAAGCAAAAGCATGTTTTGTTCCCCACCCCCCCTGTAAACCTATGCATTTTGCTACTGTGTAAATGACCCGACACTAATGCAAGTGTACACAGCACTGTGGCAGGGCAGGAGCCCTTCACATGAAGAGGGGTTTTTGTGTAAATGCATATTGTAAGTGTGTATTTATTGTAGTACCTGACGCTCCTGCCTGCTGTGTGTGATTACCAGGTGTGGAATCTAATCAGCATGTAGGTGTGTTCCAGCAGGGCAGCAGGTATAAAAAAGTTAGGGGGAAACCAAAGCCAAATGGGCTAAAGAAGCTGCAGTTCACCAACATGTGTGTGTGTGTGCACTACCATTGCTGGTAGTGTCACGTGGGCGGTTCAGTGTGTTGATATGTAAATAAATCCTGTTCGCCTGCAGGGCGTATCAGCTTCAACCTCCGTCTCGATCTCCTGCCTGTCACTCAGCAGCGATTGCACGCACCCACATGGCTGCCCTGTCACAAGGATTAATACCCTGTACCTTTCTAAACAAGGGATTTAGAGGCGCTCCCTAATAAAAGCTGAATCTCAAAACAATAATTGTGTAAATATAGTAATTGTTACAGTTGTGTAATGTTATTTAAATAAGAATTCATTTATCTGACTTTTTACATGTCCGTCCTTACTCTGGTCCAGATACGCAACAGACTGCTGTATTCCTTTAACTGGAAATTGAAACGCTGCTTACACAGACGTACACCCCCTAAAACACTTATCTTTAGTACAAATAAAACAACTTGAGAAATATTAAAAATGTTTTGTTTTTTTATTTAAAAAGAAAAAAAAAAAAAAAAAACTAAAATATAACACAGCACTTCAGTGTCTAGAGACAGAAGCCAACAGTCACCATCCAGGAGACAGGATTGTCCTAAAAATGAGACAACGCCAGATTCTAAGAAGGGAGAGTTCTGTGTCCCATACCTGTGTCCATTTCAGAAGCGGTGATTTTTTTATTCCAAAACGTTGGATACCCACAGAGGTCAATGCAATCTATTATAGACACACAAATCAACCTCTGAAGCAAACTAAAAGGGAAATATATCTGGCTCCTGGATAGCGACTGGAGCCTCTGAGGGACAACCCTGATAGTGGAATGTAAATTACTGACAGACCCCCCCCCCCAAAAAAAAAAATTAAGAAAAAAAATCCCTTCTCCCACAAAAACAAAGCCACCCTCCAGCTGCTGTCGTCCTGCTTCTGCTCTTTACCGGTAGTGGCGGGGTGGGGGGCTGCTGCGCTGCCGGGCTGGGGGGGGGCTGTGACGGGACAGAGAGCGTCGCCTGGGCGGAGGGGACTGGTAGCGAGGAGACCCCCGGCTCTGGTACGGGGAGTATCGACCCCGAGATCTGGAGCGAGACCGGGACCGGGACCGGCCCCAGCTTGAACTCCTCTCGCCATGGACTCGGATAAAAGCCGTCTCCCCCTGCAGGACAGGAGGGGACTCACAGTTAACACAGCAGGGTCAGGGTAATTAAAAATGAAGGACTAGGCTCTTATATCCTGTGGAAATGTATCATTTCAGATTATAAAGTCTAACCCTAACCCTCTGAAAGACTCATATATACAATAACTTTGCTAAAACACTCTAGGGTCAACATCCTTGGGTTTGAATAAGCTTTTATTTACTTTAGTAAGTAAGTTAAAACAACCTGTATCCTACTCATACAGAACTAGCAAATAACCCATTTCCAAAATTGAAAAATTAACATTTAATCTGCCCCCACCAACCAATATTATACATGTAACGTTAGAAGAATTGCTTGTGTTTGACCAATCGTTATTGGTTAGTTTTTTTTTTTTTAATGTTTGTATTAGAAAGGTGAATATTAATAAATGCAAAAATCATTTGTAGATGGTTTATATAAAAAAACCAAGACACTAACCCCTTTGAATAGGCTGACAAAGCACAACATGTGCCTCACACAGCAAGCATAACATTTTCACTGACCTGGTGTGATCGGAACTCGGTCCTGTCCAGCCTGCGCAGTGCGTACTCCATATCCTCCCGACGCAAGAACTCCACCACACCCTCCCCATCACGCTGCACATCAGCAAAGCACACGTCCCCAGCCTCCCTCATGTGATCCTTCAGGTCCTGCCAGCTCCCAGAGGGGGGTAAACCTGGGGGGGTAAAGAGACCAATTCCATGAGAGCCCCTCCCTTGTGCCGACACATTTCTATTTAAGTGCCTAGAGGTCAGGTAGACCTGTTGAAGTGGTTGTTGGCAATATTTTGTCTGAGTTGTATAATGTGGTTTACCCTTTAATTGCTTATCATTAAACAAGAGGGGCAAGACTTTCAAATGTTTGTTTTAGAAAAAATGGGGGGAGGAGTGCTACATGCATGTCTCCAACTAGTTGCTCGAGAAGACTGAAGAACAATTGCACAGCCTGCAGTTTAAAAATGTCCATGCAGAAGAAGTTTCAAAGACAGGGAGAAGATGAATCCCATCAATTCAAGTACACACCTGTAACTATGACCCGGAACTCTGATCTTCGAGATGGGGGTCCAAACCTGCCCCGGGGAGCTCCCCCCGCCATAGGGCCATTAAATTTAGAGGATGAAGAACGTGGGTACTCCACACGCAGTTTGGAGTCTCCAAAGCCATACCCATTCCTTCCATGCACTGCATCCTCTGCGTCCCTAAAAAGAGGGGAAAAATAAATTAAATCCACTGCATGGGCTGTATGATTAACCCGATATAGGAACGGTTCTCATTATAAAAGTGTTTTTGTTGAAAATACGTTTACTGGCTGCTCCCCTTCCCCATTTCCTTTTACCACTGCAAATGTATTCTCATAAAAGTTTACATCCCTCTCCAAGTCTAAGGAATTCCCATTGCACTAGTTAGACCAGTGACGTCCATCCTGTGGCTCTATCCCAGCCCAGGTCACTGTTCCAATCACTGAATGGACTGTAACAACCACCAGACCAAGCTTGACACCTTGCAATGTACTGTGCAGAGCCCCTCATTTCTCACCCCCCAGCACTCTTACCTTGGGTCCTCAAACCGGACGAAGGCGAAAGGGATGGTGCCCCTGTTGTTCTTCAGCTCAATGTCCCGGATTTTCCCATACTTGTAGAAGAGATCCTCCACGTCACGCTCCTGCACATCAGTTGGAAGGTTCCCCACGTAGATTCTCCCATCCCCCATGGTTCAGCTGGGACCTGCCCTGTTTACAAAGGTGTGGGGTGTTAGATGCACCATACAAGCCATATTTTCAGTTTGATCATTTACCACTTCAACATCTCACAGTTTTTATGCTGTACAATTCTAAGTTGGCAATTTCCCACATTCTTTCACAATTCACATTTGTGCCCACTACACGTTTGTTTGTGTAATATATATATATATATATATATATATATATATATATAATTTTTTTTTAGCTCAAAGAGCCAGCTGCCCAACGTTTCAATATGTTGTACATATCTTTAAGGGAGCATGTGTTTGAATCAAATCATTGGAGGTATTTATAGGTGTTTGACACCATGACAACTACTTGTTAGTTTATATTCAAATCCATGATTTATTCTTACATGATGTCATGGTGTTCTATTTATTGTGACATCATTTTTACTTCTCTTTAAATCTATTAATTCTAATTAACATTTTATATAAACTTGTATTTCTATTATCATGTGATGCTGGCTCTGAGGATCAGCCTTGATTTGGCCTCCCCAGTGCATCAGCATGCACAACTTTTGAATGGATTTTGTTTATTTATTTAAATGTTATATTTATTTTGAGTTAATTAGTTCATTCTTTTCTGTCGAGTCCCGCTGGTATATATTACACACAACAGGTGGGGAGCAGGATTAATGCAGTATATCCCATACTATTGAAACTCCAGTGCAGAAGTGGACCAGCTTTGAGCACCTTTTCAACAAGCAATATCTGCATAAGTACATTTTGCAACAATGTTGTTGTTTTTTTCCCCCCTTCAAAAACATCCAATTAAGGATTATGAATGGTCAACTCAGAAAAAAGTCACTCGTTGAACAAACACCTTGCAAAAAACTAATGCATTACACTGCACAGGAAGGAGGAAGGCAGTATTAGTACCGTTTGTTGATACACATTTCTTTATTTGTTTTATTTTAATGTCAAGAACAACGGTTCAACCTACAACTAGTGTTTCAGCCTATATGTTTAGCCTTAATTGTGTTCTATTGTACTGTGTGTATTTTTATTTTGTTACGACCTTTAGCCTTGTATACTTTGAAGATATGCTGGACACAATACAAAAGGTTAACATCTTGTTTAAACTACCACACAAACAGCAACGAAAGGTGTACTTTAAACACCAAGGTAAATAGCTATATTATAAGCAGGTCGACAACTACGAGCAATTGGGTATTGATAAAATGGTGGGGTTCAGCACGGCCGTTCCTGCATACAGCTCCCCTCCCCCACGTGTTTCTATGGATTAAAAATACAATGTTATCACAAGGCTTCAAACTAGGGTTTAAAATAATTACTGCAATATTACAGTAACCGTATTTATGTGTTAAAATGTGCCCCGCGCCTAACGGTAGATAGCTATTGTTTATGAAAAAAAACCCCGCTTGTGTGCACCCCGGGAATTTCTCGGCCTTGCCATCGACTCTGACCCACCAGTTCCGGGGATGTTATTTGGAAGAAGCACGCCGCACGGAAAGCGTGTTTTTACCCAGAAAATGAAACCAGACTGGCCCGTCTTTAATACAACGGGTGCTTATCGTGCTAGGCTCGTGTTTTATTTTGCTAATGGAGAGCGGGGAACGCATTTTTTTGCACACCGTAATTAAAAACAGTTTCACTTTTGAATCGCCGCCTTCCTTCATTCGTTAGTTATATCCTTTGTTCAGCTTTACTTCGGGGTTACGTTACTCCGATCAGTCGTCGAAAATAACTCCTTGGGTGCGGTTTCTACTGACTAGCACTCGTTATCAGTGCATTTCGGTCATTTTTTTAATTACAAATCTCCTCTCCTACCTGTGTCTGTTTCGTATGTTTGTTGGTGATCCTCCTCTCAGGTAGGCTCTCGCTTCCCCCGGAGCAGGAAATACAAGCCTGGCCGCCTTCTCTTCCCTTCGCCCGCCTCCTCAGAGGTCATGAAGAAGATGATGCGTGTCACCGCCCTCATTTTACTATTATACGCCTCTTATCCCTATTTGCATCTTTATAAAACGACCAAATCTCCATATTTTCTCCTCCACAAATACATATCTTTAGGGTCTTTGCAGACTTGTGTTTATTTTTTTTTTTACAGATGCAATGTGGTTATAAACTAATTTGTATATACAAGAAGTATTATGTAATAAATTATCACTGAAGGTATGGGAATGCGTTGTGGATTTAGGTGTTTACATATGTGAATGTTAAAAAGTTATATATTTGAGAATGTTTCTATTGTAAGATTGCATGTATATTATTTAAAAATGTAATCAAAATATTTATTTTAAAAAAAGAAAGCTGAAAAAAAGTAATTCAGCTTAACAGGTGTAGGAAACAAATGATGGACAAGATCCTAGGGTTATCATCGTGCAAATATTTTATGCCACCACTGCACACCTTGCCCATATTTATCACAATTTTAGTTTGTTTTGTTATTTGGTAAAACCAGTATGAGACTACGAGGGTAGGCACTATAATTAAAACCTTAGGGAACATCTCAAACACAGGTAAACAGATGGGTGCTGGAGAGGTGCCTGATTTCAAGTAGTTACTGGGCACAAATACCAGCAATTAAGCTCTTGTCCAAATATGTTTTTTTTTTTTTTTAAAAGTCCATTACCTTATTGAAGACTGAGCCAGCCATCATTCGATTCCACGTGTCAGTATTGCATGAAATGGTACCACAACCACCGGACTTTACTTTTGTACATTGCAGTTTGTCAAGTAGAAGATACTGCTTGTCCCTTTGGTTTTGTTCAATTGATTAATTCAAATGTTCAGCCACTAGGTGGAGACCGTGCATTCTGAACACTTAGTACCAGGGTATTATATATATAAAAAAAAACAACAGGCATTTATTTGTATATGGCTTATTATATTATATTGTTTTATTAATAGTTTGTCTGTACATTTTTTAAAATATATTTTCAACCACTTACATATATCTTTGCAACACAGTTAGCCCTCAGCGCACTTTTGTTTCATCACAAAGCATTGCAGATTGATTAGCGGCTCCAACAGGTTTAGCTGCCAGGACACCTGCCATCTTCTGGCCACATTGTGAGTCACGACATCAAACAGCTGCACTCCTTCACTTCTCCAGCAGTAGCAGCTTTTGAACGGCACACACGCCCCATTGGTTGCGGTTTCCAGTGTGGGAGGCAGGAGCTCAAAAGCAGTCTTTTACCTGCACAGATGTTCTACATTCAGCTACACGTCTGTATCTATTGTGTTGGTGCACCTGAGACCCTGTTGTTTTGTCAAGGTTGTTAGTCCCATCTATTTTGCAAGTTTGCGAAACCTGCTGTTTATGATATTGACCAATTAACCAAACCTGCACATCACTGGACCATCACAACTATAAATGCATTGCTCTGTTCAAACATGAACAATGGTGTTTAAATACAGAAATGATCCGTCAAGCTTACACTCCACAGTACATACCATAGCTGAAAATGAATTGTATTGTGTAACCTTTCGATGGTGAATCTCGAGTTCTGGGGGGGTGCTGTGACACACTGGTAATAACGAACACACGCTTGACAGGAGCTCCATGTCATCTCTGGAGGCTGTGTGGTCCAGTGGTTAAAGAAAAGGGCTTGTAACCAGGAGGTCCCCGGTTCAAATCCCACCTCAACCACTGACTCATTGTGTGACCCTGAGCAAGTCACTTAACCTCCTTGTGCTCTGTCTTTCGGATGAGATGTAATTGTAAGTGACTGCAGCTGATGCATAGTTCACACACCCTAGTCTCTGTAAGTCGCCTTGGATAAAGGCGTCTGCTAAATATACAAATAATAATAATAATAATCTCTGCTGCACGGTTGACAGGAAATGGTTTGCAGTAGTGTGAGCAGTACAGCGTCGCAGTTATACTAGCATGGGTAATCAATAGAGATGTGGTTTATTCCTTTGCCGCTTGGCAGTACATTTGAATGAATAGCGCACATGAAAGGAATAATGAATAAGGGATCGTTTGTTCAGAGCTGTCATTTTATAGCATTTTACAGCCCTGGGAAATCCCCCCTGATTGTATCCACCATCTGTGTTTAGGGTTGAGCCAGAGATACTCATGAATATGTGCTTGATGCAATCCAAGGCAACTCCCTAGTGCTTTAAAATGCCCCCAATACAATCCAGCTGTGACTTACCCTAGCGGGGTAGAGGTCGATCAAATCAACCCCATAGTAAAACGGTTTTAACAGGGAGCTGGTCATAATAGAGGTACTCAGATTGTCTTCAGAGTGGAATGAGCATACAGGTCTTAATGGGGTGCTGTTCTGTATAGCAGGCTGTTTACAAGGACAGAGATTATTGCATGAGAAAAATGAATCCTATTCCACAGGGTAGTACTTCCATTCCTGGAGTGCACTCCCTGGCAGCCTGTTGGAATTTGATATCAGCTGCAGACTCAAATCCACTTCAACAGCTTGTACTACTTACTTTCTGTTTCCAGTTTTCTTCTCGTTTGAATAGCTTTCAATGTATTGCATCAACCCCCTGGTCATCAGGGCTCTGTGCATTATGACATCATCCTTTTGAGGCTTGCATCAGGAAATTCCCCTCTTGCTGTTTTGCATTTCCTCTCTGTGCTGGCATGCGATTGGCTGTGCTTGTCGCTGGTCCGAATTGTGTGCTTTTGCTGTATTCCAAAACGCCCTTGAGATGTTGATACTAATACTGCTTTTAAATATGAGATCAAACTATGACTCAGTCAAGCAGACAAACATTGTTTGCATTCTTCTCACTATAGTATTTGTTTAAAAGCATTATAAATACCTGGTCTAAAAATAAGAATGCAGATAATCGTGCAAGGGGGTTTCCAGCATCAAGGCTAGGAAAAGGTAAGTGTCAGCTCCCTGTGGTTTTGAGGTAAGGGAGGAGATCTGGAGTTACCCTGAGCACGCAGGTAAGAGTGTCCGCTGATACAGTCACATGCTCTCTCCCTGCTCAGCAATCAACCTGCAATCTACTGGTACTGTGGACAAGATTCACAACGACAAAGCATTCAGCTTCATTGCTTACTAAGCAAGGCTTTCAGTCCGGACCAAGATATCCTTATTAATTCATTAGCAGCACTTGAATCCAGCTTACATCACATGCGTTATAGGAAATACTACAAAGAAAGTCATCTTTGACAAACATTTCAATGCAGGGATGGAAATAAGACTCCCATTGCCTAGCAGGTGGATCCATTCCTGGTTTAATAAGACTCACCTGAGCTGGTTACCTGTACACTGTGGCTAATCAGGCTCCTAGTAAAACCTGGAATGGGTGTAACTGCTATGCAATAGGAGTGTTAATTCTTGATTCAGAGGTGAAGGCTGGCTACTTGGTAGTTTTTGAGAGAAGGAAGTCAAAGTGCAACAACAGATGTTGTGTAGGTGTCTGAACATGTGACCTGTTTAAAGAGCACACACGCACACACGCACACTGAAACACTGCAAGGTCCAGATAAACCTTTTCTTTTCATTAGGGGATTTTGTTGTCATGGCTCTTTAAGAATTCTCTGGGCATGAATCTTTCAGCCAAAATGATTGACAGCGCTTGGCTAGTCTATGTCAATACCGTGTTCATTATGTGAAAACTTGATTTGATAAATGCTTATTTTCTAAACATTGATGAAATGTAGCCAGATTAATCACCCTGTTTACTTTCATCCAGAACTCATGAGCACACTGTCACGGGGGCGGATAATCACCTAATGTGTACATTATTAATACAAACAAATAGGGTAGTTATTGCAATGAAACTGTTAAACAAACAGGTCTGATTATGTTATCCCGGACTTCAGACACAGAGCGCCGGAGAAATGGAAACCGAAAGTCTGCTGAGTTTGAAAACCGAATCTTCCAGCATTATGATGAAAACAAGAGGGCGGAGCTAACAGGAACTCAACTGTTTAAAGCAAAGAGGCGAATAGCGGACAGGGCAGAGAGAAGGACCTGAAGCAGCGCACCTGTACTAAACTGGGAGCAGAAAAACTAAGAGAGAGAGAAAAATACAACCCGCCGTCAATAATACATTACCGCACGAGAGACAGAACCGTCTAAGGTATGCAGTGTGATATTTTTATTACCGTTATTAAATGAGATTATTATTATTATTATTATTATTTTTTTTTAATATTCTTAAAGTATGTATTGTAACACCTTAGAGTTAACAAACTGGAAAGACAGTAGGCTGAGCATGTGCACTAAAAGATGACACCATTACATTTATTTCAAAATATCACAATATTAGTTATAATTACAATACGATTTGAATGTGCTGTAATATGGTTCACGTATTTTGAATGATGATGTGATTACCTGTAATATATCTCTCTATGAAGCAACTTTGTTCTATAATAGTTACACATTAAATAAGTTATAATACTAATAGCTATATTTTTGGGTTGAATCGTTTTTTATCGGGTTAAACTCTAAAATCAAAATCTTTGTCAATTACTAGTGTCCCTAAATCCGAATAGAACATGTAATACAGTCCGGGAGTCAGTATAGCGGAGGCAGCGCGGTCCTGTGCGCTCTTCCTTTAGATTTTACAGAAGAGAGGCTGAGGTGCTGTTTGGCTTAGTGCTTAGAGCTGAGGGACTGGGAAGCAGTGTGACTTATTGAGTAGACATAACGGTCTGGGAGGCGGAGTGGCTTATTGGTTAGAGCTGAGGGACTGGGAAGCAGTGTGACTTATTACGTAGACTTAAGGGACTGGCTCTTATTGGTTAGAGCTGAGGGACTGGGAGGCGGAATGGAATAGGGATTCGATCTGAGAGACTGGGAAGCAGGCTAGTGTAGTAGTAAACATATTTTCTCCTGAACTGAAAAACCTAAACTAAATGAGATGATAGCAACTGATCACCCTATAGTTGCGCACATCTAAATAATGAACGCATCTTCATTCTCTTTCTCTCCCATCCCCAGCGCTTATCCTCAAGTGAAGATGCAGATTACTGTAACGACCTTGACGGGGACTTGTTACCCCACGGAAATGGATCCCAGCGCCACAGTGGCGCAGCTGAAGCAGGAGATCGAGCGTCGGGTCAGTGTTCCAGCGTTCCGGCAGAAACTGGCGATGCAGAAGAACGGGCGCAAAGAGCTGGAAGACGAGGGAGGCGGCTGACCGAGTGCGGGCTGGAGCACGGAGACACCGTGCTGGTGCTGGTCACCGAGCCCGAGTCCATGCAGGTCTTCTTGCAGAACGACAAGAACAAGACGCATACATACGAGATCTTCCCTGGGGAGACGGTCACCGAGTTCCGGCAGAAGGTTTATCGGGTGGAAAAGGTTCCACCGGATCAACAGGTGCTCCTCTATGAATCCAAGCCGCTTCAAGACGGCAGGAAATTGGAGGATTATAACATCAGGCCCCATACTACCATCACTTTGAACCTGCGTCTGAGAGGAGGCTAAGTGCAGCGCTGCGTCCAGTGCCTTCCAGAGATGCTTATCATCTTTGAATTACGCCATGGACCTGATTTATAAAAGCATAATTACAGTACTACTGGTTATCCTTAATACAGTAACTGTGGAACTGCGTATGACTTTATTGTTTAGCATTTACATAACATACAGTAACCCCCCCCCCCCACAAAAAAATAATATATATATATATACAAGTTTATGACAATTTTGTTTTGTTGTTTCTTTTAAGTTATTGTTTGTGTATTAAAATACTTGCTGCATTCCCTAAGTTAAGGAGTTATATAACGTGGCTGGCATCCCCCAGCACAACCGTTAAAGACCACCTTTCTTCAAAAAATAATGAATTGCACTTACCTGTGAATGCTTGCTAGTTTGCACAATCCCATTGGCCGGGCTGGCAGCCAGTTTCCAGGGGAGCTAATCTTGGTATTGTCCTTTTCTGAGAGATTCAGCCGATCAGGGACATGCAGCTCTGCTATTGCAGTGATTCTGTGAAAATGTGGTGCATCTGCTGGGTGTCAAGGATTGTAATACCTGTCTGTAACAGCTAATGTGTCCCTGTTTTAAAAATGATATCTTTTGTGTGTATAACGTTTTATTTTTGTATAGATTTGCAATGAAATAAAAATTTATTAAAAAAAAAAAAGAGTGAATCTGTTTCATCAAGGTTGACTCTTACTGAACATGTGAGTGTGTGTCTGGGGGTCGGGGCTGGGGGTGGGGATGAGGGTGAGGGTGAGGGTGAGGGTGGGGATGGGGTGAGGGTGAGGGTGAGGGTGGAGGGATGGGGCTATACACAGAACTTTTTTAATGGTTAATTTTATAAATCAGAATGAACTTCTCATCTATCCTCGTTGAAAAGGGGGTCATGAACTGCAAACCTGCTTTTAAGTAATCTTTAGATAAACAGCTCTTAACAAAATAGTCAAAGTGAACAGAGCCCTGGATGTAATATTGAATTACAACCTGAAACGTCATGTATCAGAACACCACTCTTTAAAGTTTACCATTTAAAATACAACAACTACTATGACAACTACTACTCCTACTAATAATAATACTATTATCATCACCAAATCAAAATGTATATTTAGTATCACATAAAATGGAGCTCTGCTTGAGTTCAAGATGGGCTCTTCTCAAATGAAGAGAGTTATGTTATGATCATTCCCTGTGTGTTCACGCATTATCTTTCTCAATTGCTTAAACTTTGTGGTAGTTTAAGCCACAACTTAAGCACACACGCTATCTCAGAAGCAGGAGTGTTTACTTGTGTATTTATGAAGTTTGAGAAGAAACGGCAGTAAAGTAAGATGTCCACTCAAAGCTGAAACACCGGTGAACGCAGATCAGCCTAAATGAGCCACTTTAATAACAGAGGTTTAGGCAACTAAGGGGGGATCTGATGAACCTCCACACAGAGGTAAAGACACTGGAGTTGAATACCGTTTTACAGAGCTGGGATAGCCCTGATTGCTTTAAGCACCTACCCTGCATACCCCAGGACACATTATACTGAACGGTACAACTTGATATGCCATGTAAATATCTCATAAGAAAGTATTGAACACCCTGGAGTGTGTTTTTGAGTCTATAAAACGGCACTCCTCACCCTACACACTAATATATATATATATATAGTATTATATATATATATATATATATATATATATGAGACATACAGGGAGGGTATATATATCCTCCCTAGAGGTATAAACATGTGCGTACGGCACATTTTGGTTTGGTTTTGTTAATTGTTTGATTGTTTTGTTTAATTGTTTTATTGTTTTATTATTGATCAGTACCGGCACCTGGCTACTATTGAAAATTGGAGCCAGGTGCCCGGTTTAAAGGAGAGCAGTCAGTCTGCTCGGGCGGCTGCTGATGTGTGTAGAAGCCCGACTGTGCTGGTGTGTGGGTACAGCCGTAAACAGAAAAAGGAAAAGGTAGTGTAAGCCTTTTGGTGTGTGTTGTTTTGTTTATTTTGATACAGGTAAACAGCTTAGCTGTCCTGTTATTTAATTTAGGTTCCTGTTTTGTTTTAGTTATTGCTCAAAGAAGAGCTAGGTGTTTGTTTTGTTTATTTTGTTTTGTGTTTCATTAAAAATAAGCGCAACCGCGCTTTCAAAAAAAATCCATTTGCGTGCTGGGTCAGTGTTTTAAAGGGGCAACGAACCGCGGAAGAGGGCGGATCTTTTACATATGGTGGCAGCGAGTGTGGGCGCCCCTGGAGACCCAAAAATGGATTTTAAAGAGTTAATAGAGAGGCTTAATAAGAATACCGCTGCTCAGGAGGAGCAGACAAAGAAGATGGAGAGGCAGACACAAGAGCTGGGGTTGGCCCCGTGGATAATACCGGAGCGGGAGCCAACCGAACTGGAGCTGCTGCTACAAAAGTGGGAGCTGCCGTCCCGAGAGCCAGAGGGGGTGGAGCTGCCGTCCCGAGAGCCAGAGGGGATGGAGCTACCGTCCCGAGAGCCAGAGGGGATGGAGCTACCGTCCCGAGAGCCAGAGGGGATGGAGCTGCTGTTACCAGAGCCCAGAGGGGAGGAGCCGCCTCTTCTAAAACCATCATCCGTGCAAGTGAGTCCGGCGTTGCCGAGGGAGGTCCCCAGTCCCGTCATCGTGGACACCTGGCCGGAATGCCCAGATCTCCCTGCGCTGGACCTTGCTCCCAGGTCGCAGTACAGCCAGGCACAGTCGCTTGCCTGGTCCCTTACTCCACTCCCCCTGGAATCCCAGACGTCGCTGCGCAAGAGGCAGACGTCGCTACGCAAGGGGCAGAGGTCACTAGCGTTCCCCCTGCTGATTGCTCCGCTCCCCTTGCCTAGTGCTGCGCTCCACCTGGGATTCCAGAGGTCGCTGCGCAGGTCCACAGGCGCACGCCTCTGCCTGTCAGTCCTGGCTCCCGGTCACCGGTCTGCGCTGTGGTCGCCCTGGACAAGCCGTCTGGGTCCCTCCTCGCCGGTCCTGGGTCCCTCCCTGGAAACGCCGGAGGGACCAACCCACCCTCAAGCCCGCCCGTGGAAGAGGGCGAAAATTGACATTTCTGGACTTGAGGGTGGGTGGTCTTTTAAGGGTGGAGGGAGGTGGCCGTTGTATGGCCGATGTCTTGAAAAGACATGGGGGGGGATGTGTGAGACAGCAGGGAGGGGGTTAATTCCTCCCTAGAGGAAAACATGTGCGTACGGCACATTTTGGTTTGGTTTTGTTAATTGTTTGATTGTTTTGTTTAATTGTTTTATTGTTTTATTATTGATCAGTACCGGCACCTGGCTACTATTGAAAATTGGAGCCAGGTGCCCGGTTTAAAAGGAGAGCAGTCAGTCTGCTCGGGGCGGCTGCTGATGTGTGTAGAAGCCCGACTGTGCTGGTGTGTGGGTACAGCCGTAAACAGAAAAAGGAAAAGGTAGTGTAAGCCTTTTGGTGTGTGTTGTTTTGTTTATTTTGATACAGGTAAACAGCTTAGCTGTCCTGTTATTTAATTTAGGTTCCTGTTTTGTTTTAGTTATTGCTCAAAGAAGAGCTAGGTGTTTGTTTTGTTTATTTTGTTTTTGTGTTTCATTAAAAATAGCGCAACCGCGCTTTCAAAAAAAATCCATTTGCGTGCTGGGTCAGTGTTTTAAAGGGGCAACGAACCGCGGAAGAGGGCGAGTCTTTTACAATATATATATATATATATATATATATGACATCAGCTGCAGACTCATATTCACTTCATCATTCACCTCTACAAGTCTCAGCTTGTACTTCGTGTTGTGCTTCTTCAGCACTTTCTGTTTCCGTTCACTTCTTGTGTTTGAATCGCTTTCAATGTATTGATAATGATGACGTCATCCTCTGCTCAGCAGGTATCTGCTGGTATTTGTGACGGCTCCATCAGGAATTCCCCTCTTGCTCTTTTGCATTTCCTCTCTGTGCTGGCGTGTGATTGGCTGTGCTTGTCGCTGGTCTGAATTGTGTGCTTTTGCTGTATTCCAGAACGCCCTTGAGATGATGATACTAATCTGGCTTCTCATTCTGGTTAATGAAGAAAGAACTCAACTTAATTAAAGTAAAACCTAAAACAACTTCAAATCATCATAGACAGTAATAATAAAAGAAAAAAAAACAAAACCTGTGCACTGTGTCAGGTGCCCTGAGAGCTTCTGTATAAGCAGGGAAATTCCTGGTTTAATGAGACTCACCTGAGCTGGTTACCTGTACACTGTGGCTAATCAGGCTCAGATGAACCACCCGGTTTACTTTCATCCAGAACTCATGAGCACACTGTCCCGGGAGCAGATACTCACCTCATGTACATTATTCATTTAGTATCTAGACTAATACAAACTAATATAACAACAACAAACATGACGACAGTGTCAGACTACAGCCAAACCCTGAAATCCATGGTATCCACAATCTGCAAAGCAGTACTGGAAGCTGTATAGATAGATAGGCAGATAGATAGATAGATAGATAGACAGATAGATAGATAGATAGATAGATAGATAGATAGATAGACCTTACAAGGACTGACTTTTACAACAATGACAATACTGGCTTAAATCTGTGTGTATAGTTAAATGTATACATGTAATGAAAAGCAATAAACAATAATAATAAAACTAAAAAGTAAAGCTGAAATAGAGTGTTTGAAAACCTCAGCTATCTTCTGCGTCATTTCCACTGTGCAGTATCATTATGCGTTATGGTGTTGATGTCTAATTGCAATGAAACTGTGAAACAAACAGGTCTGATAATGTTATCCCAGACCGGACCCAGAGCGGCCGGGGAATTGGAAACCGAAAGCCTTTGCAGCGTTTCGAAAACCGAATCTTCCAGCACGATGATGCAAACAAGAGGGCGGAGCTAAGAGGAAATCAACTGTTCAAAACAGAGAGAGAGAAGCGAATAGCGGACAATGCAGAGAGAAGGACCTGAAGCAGCGCACCTGTACTAAACTGGGAGCAGAAAAACTAAGAGAGAGAAAAATACAACCCGCCGTCAATATTACATTACCGCACGAGAGACAGAACCGACTAAGGTATGCACTGTGATATTTTGTATTACCTTTATTAAATGAGATTATTATTATTATTATTATTTTATATTCTTAAAGTATGTATTGTAACACCTTAGAGTTAACAAACTGGAAAGGCATTATTGGGCATGTGCACTAAAAGATTAGATGTGTCTAAAAGTAGCCTATACTACACCATTACATTTATTTCAAAATATCACAATATTAGTTATAATTACAATACGATTTGAATGTGCTGTAATATGGTTCACGTATTTTGAATGATGATGTGATTACCTGTAATATATCTCTCTATGAAGCAACTTTGTTCTATAATAGTTACACAACATTAAATAAGTTATAATACTAATAGCTATATTTTTGGGTTGAATCGTTTTTTATCGGGTTAAACTCTAAAATCAAAATCTTTGTCAATTACTAGTGTCCCTAAATCCGAATAGAACATGTAATACAGTCCGGGAGTCACTATAGCGGAGGCAGCGCGGTCCTGTGCGCTCTTCCTTTAGATTTTACAGAAGAGAGGCTGAGCTGCTGTTTGGCTTAGTGCTTAGAGCTGAGGGACTGGGAAGCAGTGTGACTTATTGCGTAGACATAACGGTCTGGGAGGCGGAGTGGCTTATTGGTTAGAGCTGAGGGACTGGGAAGCAGTGTGACTTATTACGCGGACTGGCTCTTATTGGTTAGAGCTGAGGGACTGGGAGGCGGAATGGAATAGGGATTCGATCTGAGAGACTGGGAAGCAGGCTAGTGTAGTAGTAAACATATTTTATCCTGAAGTGAAAAAACTTAAAATAAACGTAGCCTCCAGCAAAATAAAACGATAGGCACTGATCACCCTATAGTTGCGCACATCTAAATAATGAACGCATCTTCATTCTCTTTCTCTCCGATCCCCAGCGCTTATCCTCAAGTGAAGATGCAGATTACTGTAACGACCTTGACGGGGACTTGTTACCCCACGGAAATGGATCCCAGCGCCACAGTGGCGCAGCTGAAGCAGGAGATCGAGCGTCGGGTCAGTGTTCCAGCGTTCCGGCAGAAACTGGCGATGCAGAAGAACGGGCGCAAAGAGCTGGAAGACGAGGGGAGGCGGCTGACCGAGTACGGGCTGGAGCACGGAGACACCGTGCTGGTGCTGGTCACCGAGCCCGAGTCCATGCAGGTCTTCTTGCAGAACGACAAGAACAAGACGCATACATACGAGATCTTCCCGGGGGAGACGGTCACCGAGTTCCGGCAGAAGGTTTATCGGGTGGAAAAGGTTCCACCGGATCAACAGGTGCTCCTCTATGAATCCAAGCCGCTTCAAGACGGCAGGAAATTGGAGGATTATAACATCAGGCCCCATACTACCATCACCTTGAACCTGCGTCTGAGAGGAGGCTAAGTGCAGCGCTGCGTCCAGTGCCTTCCAGAGATGCTTATCATCTTTGAATTACACCATGGACCTGATCTATAACAGCAGAATTACAGTACTACTGCTTATCCTTAATACAGTAACTGTGGAGCTGCTTATGACTTAATTGTTTAGCATTTACATAACATACTGTAAACAACCCCCACAAAATATATATATATATATATATATATATATATATATATATATATATATATATATATATATATATATATATATATATATATACAAGTTTATGACAATTTGTTTTTCTTGTTTTTTAAGTTATTGTTTGTGTATTAAAATACTTGATGCATTCCCTAAGCTAAGGAGCTCTATAACGTGGTTGGCACCCCCCAGCACAACCGTTAAAGACCACCTTTCTTCAAAAAATAATGAATTGCACTTACCTGTGAATGCTTGCTAGTTTGCACAATCCCATTGGCCGGGCTGGCAGCCAGTTTCCAGGGGAGCTAATCTTGGTATTGTCCTTTTCTGAGAGATTCAGCCGATCAGGGACATGCAGCTCTCCTGTTGCAGTGATTCTGTGAAAATGTGGTGCATCTGCTGGGTGTCAAGGATTGTAACACCTGTCTGTAACAGCTAATGTGTCCCTGTTTTAAAAATGATATCTTTTGTGTGTATAACATTTTATTTTTGTATAGATTTGCAATGAAATAAAAATTTATTTAAAAAAAAGAGTGAATCTGTTTCATCAAGGTTGACTCTTACTGAACATGTGAGTGTGTGTCTGGGGGTCGGGGCTGGGGGTGGGGATGGGGTGCGGGTGAGGGTGAGGGTGGGGATGGGGTGAGGGTGAGGGTGAGGGTGGAGGGATGGGGCTATACACAGAACTTGTTGAATGGTTAATTTAATAAATCAGAATGAACTTCTCATCTATCCTACGTTGAAAAGGGGTCATGAACTGCAAACCTGCTTTTAAGTAATCTTTAGATAAACAGCTCTTAACAAAATAGTCAAAGTGAACAGAGCCCTGGATGTAATATTGAATTACAACCTGAAACGTCATGTATCAGAACACCACTCTTTAAAGTTTACCATTTAAAATACAACTACTACTACTACTACTACTAATAATATTATCATCACCAAATCAAAATGTATATTTAGTATCACATAAAATGGAGCACTGCTTGAGTTCAAGATGGGCTCTTCTCAAATGAAGAGAGTTATGTTATGATCATTCCCTGTGTGTTCACGCATTATCTTTCTCAATTACTTACACTTTGTGGTAGTTTAAGCCACAACTTTAGCACACACGCTATCTCAGAAGCAGGAGTGTTTACTTGTGTATTTATGAAGTTTGAGAAGAAACGGCAGTAAAGTAAGATGTCCACTCAAAGCTGAAACATCGGTGAGCGCAGATCAGCCTAAATGAGCCTCTTTAATAACAGAGGTTTAGGCAACTAAGGGGATCTGATGAACCTCCACACAGAGGTAAAAACACTGGAGTTGAATACCGTTTTACAGAGCTGGGATAGCCCTGATTGCTTTAAGCACCTACCCTGCATACCCCAGGACACATTATACTGAACGGTACAACTTGATATGCCATGTAAATATCTCATAAGAAAGTATTGAACACCCTGGAGTGTGTTTTGAGTCTATAAAACGGCACTCCTCACCTATATATATATATATATATATATATATATATATATATATATATATATATATATATATATATATATATATATATATATATATATATATATATATATATATGACATCAGCTGCAGACTCATATTCACTTCATCATTCACCTCTACAAGTCTCAGCTTGTACTTCGTGTTGTGCTTCTTCAGCACTTTCTGTTTCCGTTCACTTCTTGTGTTTGAATCGCTTTCAATGTATTGATGATGATGACGTCATCCTCTGCTCAGCAGGTATCTGCTGGTATTTGTGACGGCTCCGTCAGGAATTCCCCTCTTGCTCTTTTGCATTTCCTCTCTGTGCTGGCGTGTGATTGGCTGTGCTTGTCGCTGGTCTGAATTGTGTGCTTTTGCTGTATTCCAGAACGCCCTTGAGATGATGATACTAATCTGGCTTCTCATTCTGGTTAATGAAGAAAGAACTCAACTTAATTAAAGTAAAACCTAAAACAACTTCAAATCATCATAGACAGTAAAACTAAAAGAAAAAAAAACCTGTGGACTGTGTCAGGTGCCCTGAGAGCTTCTGTATAAGCAGGGAAATTCCTGGTTTAATAAGACTCACCTGAGCTGGTTACCTATACACTGTGGCTAATCAGGCTCAGAAGAACCACCCGGTTTACTTTCATCCAGAACTCATGAGCACACTGTCCCGGGAGCAGATACTCACCTCATGTACATTATTCATTTAGTATCTAGACTAATACAAACTAATATAACAACAACAAACATGACGACAGTGTCAGACTACAGTCAAACCCTAAAATCCATGGTATCCACAATCTGCAAAGCAGTACTGGAAGCTGTTTAGATAGATAGACAGACAGACAGACAGACAGACAGATAGACAGATAGATAGATAGATAGATAGATAGATAGATAGATAGATAGATAGATAGATAGATAGACAGATAGACAGATAGATAGATAGATAGATAGATAGATAGATAGATAGATAGACCTTACAAGGACTGACTTTTACAACAAGACAATACTGGCTTAAATCGTGTGTATAGTTAAATGTATACATGTAATGAAAAAATAAAAATAATAATACAACTAAAAAGTAAAGCTGAAATAGAGTGTTTGAAAACCTCAGCTATCTTCTGCGTCATTTCCACTGTGCAGTATCATTATGCATTATGGTGTTGATGTTAATTGCAACGAAACTGTGAAACAAACAGGTCTGATAATGTTATCCCAGACCGGACCCAGAGCGGCCGGGGAATTGGAAACCGAAAGCCTTTGCAGCGTTTGAAAACCGAATCTTCCAGCACGTGATGCAAACAAGAGGGCGGAGCTAAGAGGAAATCAACTGTTCAAAACAGAGAGAGAGAAGCGAATAGCGGACAATGCAGAGAGAAGGACCTGAAACAGCGCACCTGTACTAAACTGGGAGCAGAAAAACTAAGAGAGAGAAAAATACAACCCGCCGTCAATATTACATTACCGCACGAGAGACACAACCGACTAAGGTATGCAGTGTGATATTTTGTATTACCTTTATTAAATGAGATTATTATTATTATTATTATTTTTTTTAATATTCTTAAAGTATGTATTGTAACACCTTAGAGTTAACAAACTGGAAAGGCATTATTGGGCATGTGCACTAAAAGATTAGATGTGTCTAAAAGTAGCCTATACTACACCATTACATTTATTTCAAAATATCACAATATTAGTTATAATTACAATGAGATTTGAATGTGCTGTAATATGGTTCACGTATTTTGAATGATGATTTAATTACCAGTAATATATCTCTCTATGAAGCAACTTTGTTCTATAACAGTTACACATTAAATAAGTTATAATACTAATAGCTATATTTTTGGGTTGAATCGTTTTTTATCGGGTTAAACTCTAAAATCAAAATCTTTGTCAATTACTAGTGTCCCTAAATCCGAATAGAACATGTAATACAGTCCGGGAGTCACTAGCGGAGGCAGCGCGGTCCTGTGCGCTCTTCCTTTAGATTTTACAGAAGAGAGGCTGAGGTGCTGTTTGGCTTAGTGCTTAGAGCTGAGGGACTGGGAAGCAGTTTGACTTATTGTGTAGACATAACGGTCTGGGAGAAGGAGTGGCTTATTGGTTAGAGCTGAGGGACTGGGAAGCAGTGTGACTTATTACGCGGACTGGCTCTTATTGGTTAGAGCTGAGGGACTGGGAGGCGGAATGGAATAGGGATTCGATCTGAGAGACTGGGAGGCAGGCTAGTGTAGTAGTAAACATATTTTCTCCTGAACTGAAAAAAAACTTAAAATAAACGTAGCCTCCAGCACAATAAAACGATAGGCACTGATCACCCTATAGTTCCGCACATCTAAATAATGAACGCATCTTCATTCTCTTTCTCTCCGATCCCCAGCGCTTATCCTCGAAGTGAAGATGCAGATTACTGTAACGACCTTGACGGGAACTTGTTACCCCATGGAAATGGATCCCAGCGCCACAGTGGCGCAGCTGAAGCAGCAGATCGAGCGTCGGGTCAGTGTTCCAGCGTTCCGGCAGAAACTGGCGATGCAGAAGAACGGGCGCAAAGAGCTGGAAGACGAGGGGAGGCGGCTGACCGAGTGCGGGCTGGAGCACGGAGACACCGTGCTGGTCCTGGTCACCGAGCCCGAGTCCATGCAAGTCTTCTTGCGGAACGACAAGGGCAAGACGCATACATACGAGATCTTCCCGGGGGAGACGGTCACCGAGTTCCGGCAGAAGGTTTATCGGGTGGAAAAGGTTCCACCGGAGCAACAGGTGCTCCTCTATGAATCCAAGCCGCTTCAAGACGGCAGGAAATTGGAGGATTACAACATCAGCCCCAATACTACCATCACCTTGAACCTACGTCTGAGAGGAGGCTAAGTGCAGCGCTGCGTCCAGTGCCTTCCAGAGATGCTTATCATCTTTTAATTACACTAAGGACCTGATCTATAAAAGCAGAATTACAGAACTACTGATTATCCTTAAGTTTATGACAATTTGTTTTTCTTGTTTTTTTTTTAAAGTTATTGTTTGTGTATTAAAATACCTGATGCATTCCCTAAGCTAAGGAGCTCTATAACGTGGTTGGCACCCCCCAGCACAACCGTTTAAAAAGATCACCTTAAAAAAAAAAAAAAAGATTGCACTTAGTTGTGAATGCTTGCTAGTTTGCACAATCCCATTGGTCGGGCTGGCAGCCAGTTTCCAGGGGAGGCAATCTTGGTATTGTCCTTTTCTACTCTTATGGCAGCCCCAAGCTCTAATGCAGAATCAGAAGATTGTCTTGATGCATCACTTCCCAAAGCAGTCACAACTAGAGCTTTGGACAGACACCACCTGCATTGTGATGTCAGCGCCTTCGCCACTCACTGCTGAGAGATTCAGCTGATCAGGGCCATGCAGCTCTCCTGTTGCAGTGACTGTGTGAAAACGTGGCTCATCTGCTGGGTGTCAAAGATCGCAACAGTTAATGTGTCCCTGTTTTAAAAATGATATCTTTTGAGTGTGTAACGTTTTATTTGTGTATAGCTTTACAATTAAAAAAAATAAAAAAAAAAAATTTAAAAATTTAAAAAGGCTGAACCTGTTTCATCAGGGTTGACTCTTACTGATGTGAGTGTGTGTCTGGGTGTGTGGGGTGGGTGTGTGTGGGGGGGTGGGCGTGGGTATACACAGAACTTGTTGAATCGTTAATTTTATAAATCAGAATTAACTTCTCATCTATACTCATTTAAAAAGGGGGTCGTGAACTGCAAACCTGCTTTTAAGTAATCTTTAGATAAACAGCTCTTAACAAAATAGTCAAAGTGAACAGAGTCCTGGATGTGATGTTGAATTCCAACCTGAAACGTCATGTATCAGAACACCACTCTTTAAAGTTTACCATTTAAAATACAACTACTACTACTACTACTAATAATAATATTATCATCACCAAATCAAAATAAATATTTAGTATCACATAAAATGGAGCACTGCTTGAGTTCAAGATGGGCTCTTCTCAAATGAAGAGAGTTATGTTGTGATCATTCCCTGTGTGTTCACGCATTATCTTTCTCAATTCTAGAAAATGGCTGCCACCCTTTGGTCGCTTTGTGGTAGTTTAAGCAACAACTTTAGCACACACACTATCTCAGAAGCAGGAGTGTTTACTTGTGTATTTATGAAGTTTGAGAAGAAACGGCAGTAAAGTATGATTATATATATATATATATATATATATATATAGGAGGCTGTGGTCCAGTGGTTAAAGAAAAGGGCTTGTAATCAGGAGGTCCCCGGTTCAAATCCCACCTCAGCCACTGACTCATTGTGTGACCCTGAGCAAGTCACTTAACCTCCTTGTGCTCCGTCTTTCGGGTGAGATGTAACTGTAAGTGACTCTGCAGCTGATGCATAGTTCACACACCCTAGTCTCTGTAAGTCGCCTTGGATAAAGGCGTCTGCTAAATAAACAAATAATAATATATATATCTCGAGTGTGATTGATGCTGCTTACCTGGCCTGACCTTTACAGAGAAACGCAAACTGACTTTCCAATCTCAGTTTAACAACAAATATGAACCTTTTACACAGCGCCTCCCACAACGAAAATAGAAACTTTCACACGTCACCTGATAACAAGGGATATTTTAAACCCCATGACATTAAACCTCCCATTGGCCAACCTTATTGACCTTTTTTGAATGAACGCAAATCAGCCTAAATGAGCCTCCAGTTTAATAACAGTGGTTTAGCTACCGAAGGGGTGATCTGAGGAACCTCCACACAGGGGTAAAGACACTGGATGTGATCAGTGTTTTACAGAGCAGGGATAGCCCTGGATTGCACCTACCCTGCATACCCCAGGGTCACCCGGAGTCCTGGAACAAGTGGTGATACACGTATTATCTCTGACTAAAGGTAAATGCTACACAACGAATACTAGAGGCGTGGGGTATAAGACCAATGCAAAACTGCATGAAACTCTAATAACAATTATAGACATCAATTTAACACTTTCCTTCTTATTGTAAAGTACTACTTGACATGCCATGCAAATATCTAATAAGTATATTAGACCATATTTTAACACACTGGAGTTTTTGAGCTAATCAAACGGCACCATGTATATTTCTAAGTTGATATCAGCTGCAGACTCATATCCACTTCAACATTCACCTGTACAAGTCTCAGCCTGCTTCTTCAGCGCTTTCTGTTTCTGTTTAGTTTCATCAACTTGTGCCCGCGTCTGAGAGGAGGCTAAGTGCAGCGCTGCGTTACTTGGCGTTCATTGTTATCGATGATTGTAATAAATGTCTGTGTAACATTTGCAGTTAAATAAAAGTCTATTTAAAAAAACAATACTGAATCTGTTTCATCAAGGTTGACTCTTACTGAATATGTGTGTGTGTGTGCGCGTGTGGGAGGGTGTCTATACACAGAACATGTTAAATTATTCATTTTATAAATGAGAATGAACTTCTAATCTCCCCTAGTTGAAAAAGGTAACCGTCACTGCTTGAGTTCAAGAGGGGCTCTTCACAAATGAAGAGAGTTATGTTATGATCATTCCCTGTGTGTTCACGCATTATCTTTCTCAATTACAGAAAATGACTGCCACCCTGTGGTCGCTTTGTGGTAGTTCAAGCCACAACTTCAGCACACGCGCTATCTCAGAAGCAGGAGTGTTTACTTGTGTATTTATGAAGTTTGAGAAGAAACGGCAGTAAAGTATGAAACTCAAAGCTGAAACATCGGTGAGTGTGAAGTGAAGACAGCAGTTTGCATTCTCCAAACACAATTCCACACGAGAACTTCTTGTCACATCATGATGTGTGATCTTCGTGTCACACTTGGCTGCAGGTTGTGTGGTAAACTGCAGCTGGAGCTGGTGGAGAGCCTGTGTGACAGCGCTATACACACTGGCAATACTGCTTTCATGGTGCACACTGAACATGGTGCAAGTAAGCTATATACAAGTCAGATTTCACAGCTGTAACACCATAACATCATTAAAAATGTTATACTCTGTGACTGGGTGTAGTTTAATTACTCCTACATAGTTTAGTTTACCTTTTCATACAGTAATAAGGCAGTCCTTGTTTATATAGTTGATTTATATCCCAAAGGTAGTTTTAGCCACAGGGCACGCAACACTTTTAACCTGCTTCCAAACGTCTGCAGAAGATATTAAATGGAATCTGCAATGTATAGGCAGTCACTGTTTTTATTAACATTTTATAAGAAACACCTACCTAAAAAATAGAAAGAGAGGACTTACATTTGTAAATACCAGACATCTTTGTTAGCCAGTCAGTTAACTACAGTTCCCATAATTCTTCAGTATGGCACAAAACCATATTTAGTTTATCTAATGATTTTTCCAATTCCACATTCCCCTCCAGGTTTCTGTTCCTATCCCATAGTGTTAATTGGGCCAGTTTGATACCCCTGATATTCAGGAGAGAACGGCCCACTTCACCATTGCAGTCAGTTGTCGTTAGTTACCGTTGCTAGGTTTCTGATAGCGTGCTGGTACCCCAGGCTCTTGGCTGGCTTGTGTATTAATAGCCTTCAACCCCGGAGAGCAGGCTGTTAAAACCACGCTCTGTACAAACGCTGCAAAACCTCTATTCCGTCTGATTGGTGCAGGTGCTGGTGACATCACTTCCTCACTGAGGCCAGGTAGGCGTACCAAAACAAGGCCACAAGGTTGGCAAACAGGACCCGGAACTGCACAGAAAAGAGAATCACGCTGTCACGTTCAGTGAGCCATTATTGAACAGCGTGGGCTCTCACAAAGTAAGAGGACCCCATGGCCCTCCCTCCCCCTATCGCAGTGCCTACCTGCACAGGTACATAGTTGATGTTGATAAACTGGAACAGGGTCCACACTTTCCAATTCATCTTGAGGGCTGACCAGTACTCAGTCCTGACCCTGTTCTGGAATGCAGCCCAGCTCTTACCCTGTAACACAGTGACACAGTCAGGCAGGCTGCAGCCCGAGAGACACAGGCTAACCAGAGGATAAGTCCAAAATCAATAAACCCTTTTAACAAAGTCCAATAACTCATTGTGACACGCATTTACACAAGCAGCCTGGCCAAAATGGTACAGGTACTCCGCACACATAAAATAGAAGCCTTCCTTCTTGAATAGCAACCCTTGCACAATAACATTCCTAGTTTGTTGCACTGTGTACTTTTTTCTTTGAGATAGTGGGTAAACTTCCCACTATCTCAGTGGACTTTGAATGTACACAGTTTGTATTCCCAATAGAACCCTCTCCCTTGGGAGAACTACAGCATCCCACACTGTAGCTGTGAGCCCCTCCTCCTCCTCCTCTCTCTGAAAGTTAAGGAAAAACAAGACAGGCGTTTTTATTTGATTCTTAAGCAAAGCCTTGTTTATGGGGAACTATTTAGACGAGTAGGATGTCTGCGTGGATTTTGTTTCCCGGAGGAAGGCGTCTCACCTCTAGGAAGTTCATGGCCAGGAAGAAGACCAGGAGGAAGGCGGGGGCGAAGATGAGCCGGTCCAGCAGCAGCCTCTTCAGGACGCAGTGCGAGGCCGACGAGGGGACAAGCAGCTCCAGGCACTGGTAGAAATAGTGGCTGACAGGCCCGGTGACACACAGTCTGGGAGACAGGGGAAGGGAGAGAGAGGCACAGACTGATGCGCGGAGCAATCCCAAATTCACTTTGAAAATGTAGCTTCGTCAGAAATGCAAACTGCACGAGATGACATCTTATACAATAACAGACACCGAACAAATAAAACATGCTTTAAAATTGAAAGTCAGCAGTATAGGTCATGGATTACCCATCAACCACCAAGCCTGCCCACTGGAGACCGAACAATCAATTAATGATGTTATCAATGTCTAATACCTTACCCATAGACTGCAAAGCGGGCCGGTCCCAACCACTCCAGGCCTTTCCCCAAACTGGACCCCTTGCCTCTCCTCCGCAAGCCTTGCGACAGCAGGTTTCCCAAAGCCGAAAGGATCCCGCTGAGGAGACAACGCACAGCTTTCATTGATTATTTATTCTGTAGCACAGGGAAAAGCTGGGGACAGACGCACTGGGCAGTGAAGCCCTCTGTGTAGAAAGAGGCAGGGATGCAAACAAGACTTCCATTGTGAGCAGTCTGAGTACGCCAGGTTCACTGATCCTACCTGAGCTTTGCAATCAATGATATTTGTCCCCAATAGAGCAGCTAAACCCCAGGCAGACACATGGCTCAGCTACAACTTCAAAAGCTTTAGGGGAGGGGTTACAATGGTCAAACGGTCCCCTTTTAAAGGTTTTAAGGTACTACGATGCTTTTGAAAGTTTAAAGCAATTCTTATTTTTGTTTCATCGTCTTGAACCAGTTGAAACAATTGTGATTGAACATTGGAATTTCCAAAACTATAATAAACTGTAACACCAATCTCTCTTTCCTACTTTCACCTGAAGAAGAGACCTTTGAGGTCTTGAAAGCTTGTGATTACTGTTCAGTTAGTCCAATAAAGGGATCACACCTCCTTCTCTTCAGTCTAAGAAATTGTAAAAAACACGCAGAGAAAACCACTCCTGTGCAGAAGTAAGAAAATAGGATGGTGAACATCGTTAAATGAACAATTAACACAGATTTCTTGCACTAGACAAAAAGTCGCGTGAACTTGACCTAGCGTGTGCTGCGCTCAACTACCCCTCCTAGGTTGAATCACTAACCGCTGTTAAGATAACAAAGCGGGGCGGATCTCAATGAGGGATCTGATTGGGCATGTGGAGTATGGCGCCCAGGTAGGCTTAAACACCCTGCTGCTGAAATGCCATAACTGAACACCCAAAGACCAAGTCTAAACTGATATTAAAAAAAAAAAAACAACAATATTATTTCAATCTTCAATCTGGAAAATGTGACAACTTAGCGTGGGGCCTCAGTAGCCTAGTGTTGTACCTTTGTTTTTGGCTCATTGCATCACACAGCGCCCCAGGTGTCCCATGGGTAGGAGGTTTTGTGTGTGTGTGTGTGTGTGTGTGTGTGTGTGACCAAGCTCACCCCATTGCATCCTTCTATATGCTTCGGTAAAGCTGTCACCTCGAGTGTTTGCACCGCTATATCCACAGGGACAGCGCTGCCATGTATCTCTGTTGTATAGTCGGTGCTGGGTACACACAGGGGAATGTGTCGCTGTTGTGTGACTCTACAGCCGGGGCAGAGCTAGGGGATACACTGCACCCTCGATGTCTCTCCTCTAAACTCGATTACAAAAGCAATTACAGCACGTGCAATGGTACACTCAAAGGAAAAGTGAACACACACGGTACTAGAGACAGAAGAAGACATTTGACAAAAAAAATAAAAACCCGAAACGCTGCCTTATAAATATGCTCTTATTTCCAAAGTCTGGGGTTGCCACTCTAAACACAAACAAAACAAATGAACCCCAGACCCCTCCCCCAAATCCTCACCTGGTTACAGATTTGGTGAGGATCGGGTATTTTTTCAGCAAAAGCAGGTACTGCTGCAGCAGCCGCTGGTAGAAAGCAGGGTCGCGCACCGGTATCGACTCCACGGGCATTGTCCGGGCTCTCGGGTCACACAATAAACAATACTGTTGAAAAAGTCAAATTCAAGTCGAGCAGCCTGGTGCTGGTCACTCGGAAATGCGAGCAGGGAACCCACGCCCACTCAACCGTACACTTTCAGATACAGCAGCAGCCTTTACCGTAATTACGGATACTAAGCACCCCACTCAATATCTGTAGCAAAATAACTCCAGACATTTTGAAAATTAGGTCGTTTATATTGTTTCCTTTTTTTATTGTTGTTCAACAGTTTTTAATATTCAAAATAAAATAATAAAAATGATCACACAATCATGTTCGCGGTTGCGTGGCGTTATTGTATTCAAAATCTTGCTGGTCCTAAATAGGTCTCTATCTCTTTAAAAACTAAAATCGTAAATACCGGTGATTTAAAATGATTTGACAGAAGGCGGAGACTCTTGTGCAGTGGGTGGGATTTGCAGATTTAGCGTTGATTTTCTTCATCTCCATTGGTTTGACGCTATAGAACCCGGCGCGTGAGGCGGGATTGGGTGCGGTTAGGCGGTGCTTAGAACAAAACTCGCGCGGTCTTGTTCCACCGCTTCTCGCGGGAAGTGATGACAAGCGCGCCAAGTTTTGCAAAGAGAGAGTCAGAGTGGAATCTTAAAAAGAGCTGCTTATCGAATCGGAACCACAATTCTAGAGCTGGGGTCGGAGACGTGGATTTGAGGAATGCTACCAGTCCGGGCATGCAATAACTGACTATAACAGTATTTGGGGCATCGGGAGCATTGACTGGTATAGTGCTGTGTGACCCCAACATACCGGCAGATATACAGAGCACAGATGATAACAACGCTTGCTGGAATATACAGCGAGTAAGAATCCGGACAGGGCAGCGAGGCTAACATCAACACATAATGGTTCTGCAAAACAGTGGAAGATTCAAAGCGGACCGGGGTCAGAGCGGAGACCAGGAAAACCAGCAGTACGTGACCAGCATTTATTTTTTTAAGCAAAAGTTATAACCGAGTTGCAGACATCGTGTATCTGTATACTTTAGTCATGCTTCAGCAAGTTTTACAAAAACATAATTTATTGTTCTTCTGTAGTTAAGTCTTCTGTGCATGCCACCTTGTTGACAGGCCAGTTTGTTTACAGTACCACAAAGTTGTTTTAGCTGTAACACTGCCTGTCACCCTGAGCCAGAAAGCAAATTATTCAGACTCATTTTAAAACCGTATGGTGCTTTATTATTATTATTATTATTATTATTATTATTATTATTATTATTATTATTAGTTTCTTAGCAGACGCACGTATCCAGGGCGACTTACAGTTGTTACAAAGTGTCACATTACAGAATCTCACCTTACAGATAAGAGCAGTTATAAAGTACAGCAAAATCAGTAAAAAAAATAAGATCAAATTCAACTAAGAGCAAAATAAAGAATACAGTTCAATTTAAAAGTTTGGCTAAGAGCAGTTCATTTACAGTAAAGATACACGTTTAAGGAATGAACCTGACAGTAAAGTTGAAAATGAATAAAGTTTGGTTGTTTTGGACAATTGGCGACACTTTCAGCAGGTGTGTGTACAATACAGGGATGGAAATAAGGCTCCCATTGCATAGCAGTTGGATCCATTCCTGGTTTTACTGTGAGATTTAATAAGACACTTCTGAGCTTGTTACCTATACACTGTGGCTTATCAAGCTTGTATTAAAACCTGCAGTGAGTCAAACTGCTTGCAATTTCCATCTTTTTTTAATGCATTATTCATATGTTTGGTCTATCATCACTAGTTCAACAGTACCATCAAATGCCCACTCCACCCATTTGGCCCATAAAAGTGTATAGATGCACCCAATAAGAATGATTTCTGCAGGGAAGGTCCATTCCACTCCACTCTGTGCTGTGCTGTGCTGTGCTATGCTGTATGTGATGTGAAGATGACCTCAGAGGTAAGTTAACCCTTGCCTCTCTCTCTCTCTCTCTCTCTCTCCCCCCGCAGGGATGATGCCTCAGCGATGTCCGCTCTTAAACGGCTGGAGCGCAGTCAGTTCACAGACGAGATGGACGCGCGCTTCGGCTTCGAGAGGGTGAAAGATCCAGGAGAGAAGACAGGCTGGCTCATCAACATGCACCCGGTACACTGAGCTTTATAGTCTGGCCTTTACAACCTCCGATGCCCCCTTGACACAGTGCTGGATCATTGATGTAGTATAAGTGCCCGCTACTGAGTTACAATTATTACAACCACAGCTGACATTACTTGTACATCTCCCAGTAAAGTATTGACCCATCCCTGCTGTCTCAATCAGGATCTGAGAATGTACAGTGCTGTTAATCTGGCTTGCTTGAAACAGTAGTTTGGTTCAGAAGCCTTAAGATCTGACTGAGAGATCCTCATCCCTAATCAAGCTTCTCCGTTTCCTTTCAGACGGAGATCCTAGACGATGACAAACGCATGGTCAGTGCCGTCGATTATTACTTCATTCAGGAGGACGGCAGCAGGTTTAAGGTAACTGATCACTGCTCTTCAAGTGACACTGTTTATACTTCTCTAAGTGGTGTAGTGCTACCGAATGTATTTCTAATTGTTTCCATTGTGAAGAGTTTCTGTGTGCTGACAGTGTCTGGTCTTTTTTTAGGTTGCACTTCCCTTTAAACCCTATTTCTACATAGCAACTAAGAAGGTGAGTGTCGCCCATCCCTTTTCATTCACTCCGGAGTTTATATATCCTACTGATAAATCTCCGAGCCCTTTTACGTTTTCTCTCTGTTCGTGTCATTGCTTTTTCCTGGCTGTATGCAGTAAGTTACAGAGGTTAAGTTGCCCTCTCGCTGTCTGCAGGGCTGCGAGAGAGAGGTGATCTCCTTCCTCTCTAAGAAGTACCAGGGGAAAATCGCCAAGCTGGAGGTCATGCCCAAGGAGGACCTGGATCTGGTGAGTCTGGGCTTTTGTATGTGTGTGTCACTAAATAACTATATTAGACACAGACCTGGCTATAGTCACTTCTCACTGCTGTAGGGTGTGTGAGGGAGCAGTTCACCCCTCGTAGGCAGTGCCTTACTCGGTATGACGATTGTTTGTCGCTTCCCCACAGCCCAATCACCTGGTGGGTCTGAAGAGGAACTACGTCAAGCTGTCCTTCAACACCGTCGACGACCTCATCAAAGTGAGGCGCGAGATCTCTCCAGCCGTGCGGAAGAACCGGGAGCGCGAGAAATCCAACGATGCCTACACCGCCATGCTGTCCAGGTACAGAGCGAGGAGCTGCTTTACACAGCTTCTTATTCACAAGACCAGTAAGGATTGCGCAGTTAACACCAGTACAAGATTGAGGTTACTCAATATGTTAGGGGGTTTTTAATGTACGTTTCCACCTAGCGGTATGAAAACACGACTGCGGCATGATTAACTGGAATCCAAGTCTAGCCCTCCCTGACTCGCTCTCTGTATCGTGTCCTGTGTTTATTCAGTGCGCTGGCAGGGGGCAGCATGACTACCCTGGTCGATGATGGCCCCTCCAAAAAGATCACTGACCAGCTGGACAACGTTGTGGACCTGCGGGAGTACGACGTGCCCTACCACGTGCGGCTGTCCATCGACCTGAAGATCCACGTGGTGAGAGGACTCCACAGAAACAACCACGAGATACCCGCAGCGGTGCCACACCGGATTAGAACCCCACTTCTCTTCTACTTTGAAATGACGTCGAATGAAAGAGCTATGTCTCAGATAGCGAACTGTAGGAGTACACTAAATGGCTGATTTACACTTTATTACATTTTCTTACATCTCATTATCTTAATGAAGTATTTTTATTGTTTGGTGTTTTTATTTTCTCATGTCCCTTTCACTCTAAAGCCCACTTATTTTGCCACAGTACTACACTGTTACTCCCTGTGCAGCAGGTATTGGGATCCCACTGTATATGAACAGCTGGGGACTTTGTTTGCTAATAGGAGCTAAGGAAATTGTTCATTGCAGTGTGATTAACTCTCGGTTGTCTCGGGCAGGCTCACTGGTATAACGTGCGATACCGTGGCAGCGCCTACCCCCCAGAGATTGTGCGCAGGGATGACTTGGTGGAGCGGCCGGTGAGTGTTTATGACATCAGTCAGCTGCTCCCTGACTGCATGATAAAGAGCGAATGACTAATGTTGGCTGTTCAGCTGAGATTTTCAACAGATTGTTTTTATCATCTGGATGAGATGGAGTTAATAATACAGATTTTAAAGTTGGCAGGAGCGTGCCCTTTTGAATGAGATTGGTACTGCGTGTCGCCCCTTGCAGGACCCGGTCGTGTTGGCGTTCGATATTGAGACCACCAAGCTGCCCTTGAAGTTCCCCGACGCAGAGAGCGACCAGATCATGATGATATCATACATGATCGATGGACAGGTAAATGCTGGTCAGTCACTTCACATCACTGCTTTCAATGCAGCCTCTTCCCAGCTCCTAATGTGGCGCGACTCGCTGTTGAGTTCTTGGGTACAGTGAAACCAGCACATTTCCAGGATAGTCACAAGTCAGCTGTCTTAAAAAGCTGTCTATACATAACAAGGGTGTGTTTTTTTGTTTGTTTTTGACAGGGCTACCTGATCACAAACCGTGAGATTGTGTCGGAGGATATTGAGGATTTTGAGTTCACCCCCAAACCAGAGTACGAGGGCCCCTTCACTGTGTTCAATGAGCCTGATGAGGTGAGTTTAGACAACATCATGTGTTATTAGTCCTGTGGTGTGCTTAAGATTCCTTATTCATATTTCTGTGTTCTGTCTGGGGAAAATAAATAAATAAATAATACTAATTCAATTACCCAAAGACGGTATTCTTGCTAGTAAAGTTCAATTGAAACTTGACCGGGGGATTGGTGCTATTCGTACAGCGATGTTAAGGCAGAGAGCAATGCAAAGGAGAGAAGCCGCAGTGTATTTACATTGGGTCCAATGGACACTGTGTTGACCATCATGCGTCAGTGCAGTATAACCTCTGCTCCTGTCCTTTTGGTTTCAGGCCCGTTTGATTCAGAGATGGTTTGAACACATCCACGAGACCAAGCCCAACATCTTCGTCACCTACAATGGAGACTTCTTCGACTGGTGAGCAGACTGGTTGTAATCCTGTCTGTATCTCTACTGTGTTGAATCAAGTGCTTATAAAGAGGTCTTGGGAAGCATCAGTTACTCTCTCTCTCTCTCTCTCTCTCTCAGGCCCTTCGTGGAGACGCGGGCAGCGCAGCACGGCCTTGACATGTACCGTGAGATCGGCTTTCAGAAGGACAGCCAGGGAGAGTTCAAGGCCAGCCAAGCCATTCACATGGACTGCTTCAGGTAGGGTCCCAGAGCCTGGGGCTGGATCAGTGCTTTGTAGCTCCGCTGTGTTTCTCTAATGCAATCGCTGTGTGTCTCCAGGTGGGTGAAGCGAGACAGCTATCTGCCGGTGGGCAGTCAAAACCTGAAGGCGGCAGCGAAGGCCAAGCTGAGCTACGACCCCGTGGAGCTGGACCCGGAGGAAATGTGCCGCATGGCTACGGAGCAGCCCCAGGTAGGGGGTTTGAGGCTTCTTTCTTTTCCAATTCCTTTTCAATTCCAATTCCCATTCCCTTTCAATCAATTCCAGCACATCACTGATCAAAACTGCAATTGGCAGTATTCTGTTCAAATGAGCTTCTCACAGTGGCAACAAATTATTTAACTTGAAGTCACTGTCCGTCAATTAAATTGGCTTCAAATAAAAATTAGAATTCCAATTTTTTTTTTTTTTTTTTAAGGACGAGGAATTGGAATTTAGAATTTTTTTATAAAGGAATTAGAATTGTAACCCTGCTCGAGAGTTCCTAATTCCCTATTGAATTTCTCCCCTCCAGACATTGGCGACCTATTCGGTGTCAGATGCTGTTGCCACCTACTACCTGTACATGAAGTACGTGCACCCCTTCATCTTCGCGCTGTGCACCATCATTCCCATGGAGCCTGATGAGGTAACGCTTGGTCCCTCTGTATCCATGCACAGAACAGAAGAAGAATCAGGGGGACTTGATTTGAATGCACCAAAGCAATTGGGTGGGGGAAAAATCCAACACGTTCCCTGATGATGGGGTTGAAAGCACTCGCACGTTTCCTGGTTTTTCCAGTGTGCTGAAAGCGCTCAGGGCTGGGTTGTGACCGTGTCCCTGTTGGTCCCTTTCAGGTCCTGCGGAAGGGCTCTGGCACGCTGTGCGAGGCTCTCCTGATGGTCCAGGCCTTCCACGCCAACATCGTCTTCCCCAACAAGCAGGAGCAGGTCTTCAACAAGCTGACGGACGACGGCCACGTGCTGGACTCGGAGACCTACGTGGGGGGCCACGTGGAGGCGCTGGAGTCCGGGGTCTTCCGCAGCGACATCCCCTGCCGCTTCAAAATGGTAGCTCAGCCCCCGCCCCCAACCCATCGCTGTACCTTTAATACCCATGATCAGTTATTGTGTTCATCTGTAAGACTAATATTTTGTACATCTGTTGCACAACATTAGTATGAGCAGGTGGTTCCCTCTTTACAGTGCTCGGACTGCCTGGTCTGGCTCTGGTTTCCAGAGCACTGATTTTTAAAAGCGGTTTCCTGTCCCTCAGAACCCGGCCGCTTTCGACTTCCTGCTGCAGCGAGTGGAGCAGACCCTGCGGCACGCCATCGAGGAGGAGGAGAGCATCCCCATGGAGCAGGTCACCAACCTGGACGAGGTGAGTGAGACCCTAAATAACACCCGGCCCTGATCAGGACCCCCGCCCCAGAACCAGCATAACTGGAGTTAATACAGCACCCCACCTAGTACAGGACACTAACTGAACCCTCAACTCAGAGCTGTAATACATTAAAAACTCTGATGGGCATTTGTAAAAAAAAAAAATATATATATATATTTGTGAGTGACATTTCTAATCAAGAAATAAAAAGTGACAATACAACCTTAATCTTGAAATAATACATGTTTTCTCTGACAGCTGAGCGTCGGGGGGGGCTGCTGTTGAGAAGTTTGATTTGTAAAATGTGTTTTAAACTGGGTCTCCTGCTCCCCCTCGCAGGTGTGCGAGGAGATTAAGAAGAAGCTGGTCTCTCTGAAGGAGGTGCCCAACAGGATCGAGTGTCCCCTCATTTACCACCTCGATGTGGGGGCCATGTACCCCAACATCATCCTCACCAACCGGCTGCAGGTAGGGCAGGGTGTCGGTGTGGAGTGACGGGGGCTGGGGGACCTGTGTTTCCTCACCGCTGGGGAATGGTTCATTGCAATGTTTCCTGTTTCCGCAGCCTTCTGCCATGGTGGACGAGGCCACTTGTGCCGCCTGTGACTTCAACAAACCTGGAGCCAACTGCCAGAGGAAGATGGCATGGCAATGGAGAGGAGAGTTCAGTAAGTGCCAGAAGAGCTTTAAACCACACAGTAAGACACACCCGTGAGCCAGTAACACTTTTAAAGGTGGGGGTAAGATCCTCTTCATAAGCTGCACAAACAAAAACACTGTCAAATTTCAGTGTGGCTGTCGCGAACTCTAACCACCATCCAGGCAGTCTTATCACAAGGGTAGCGTGAGCATTGAGACTCCACTGCTTCATGTTTGAGGCAGTCTGAACGTTGCCTGTGCTGTGTGTGTATAGAGCACTGCAGTTTCCAGGCCCTGCTGTCCAGCGAGTTTCCAGAGCACTGTAATTCACCCCTGTTCTCTTCCTCTCCCCTGCGCTCAGTGCCCGCGTCACGCAGTGAGTACCACCGCATTCAGCAGCAGCTGGAGTCCGAGAAGTTCCCGCCCTTCTTCCCGAACGGGCGCCCCCGGGCCTTCCACGAGCTGAACCGCGAGGAGCAGGCGCGGCACGAGAAGAAGCGGCTGGGAGGTGAGATGCTGGGAATCCTGTAAACTTCAAATCCTATCATTTATAACAGTGTCACAGTATGCAATATATCTTACCCTGAGTAAAGTCAGGTGTACACGGACATGGCATTAATATCACATTTAATTTCTGCACTACACATATATATATTTTGCTCTTAAGTTGTACAATATTTTTTTAAATATGTATTTTCAGGACAGAAACATCTGCTTTAACAAACTAACCTTGACTATTATTATTATTATTATTATTATTATTATTATTATTATTATTCTTAGCAGGCACGCTAAAATATCCAATATTTTTATTGGTTGCCAAAACAAACTCCGACTAAACCGGCATGACATGCTGGCACAATTATTGAAATTTACCAACAATTAACAAGTCGTTTTCTTTCTAAAGTAACAAGTACTACATTGTGCTTTTATTCCAAACAGATTCCTTGTATGGGCTCCTGTCAACAGCAGTTTGATATGATCTGTGCTTCTCCCTACCAGATTACTGCCGCAAGGCCTACAAGAAGGTGCGCATCACGAGGCTGGAGGAGCGCGTCACCACCATCTGCCAGCGGGAGAACTCCTTCTACGTGGACACCGTGCGCGCTTTCAGAGACCGCCGCTACGAGTTCAAGGGGCTGCACAAGGTACTGCCGGGGCAGATCGGTAGAGAGCATTCGCAGGGGGAAAAAAACACCTTTTTTCGAAAGCTAGATGGACTACCACAAAACTAAGCCTTGTTGGTGAATTCGGATGTGAAACATCACATTTATCTTTGGCCCCTGGCTCCAATTTCTTGTGTGGTGTGTGTGTGTGTGTGTTTTTTTTTTTGAATAATTGCTTAACAATACAAATAAAAATAAAAAATAGATGAGAGAACCAATTAGGCTGTTGGGCTGGTGTCCTGTTTTTTGTAGTTGTGGGTCTGTGTGATCGGAACCCTGTCTGATCTGAACCCTGCCTGTCTGATCTGAACCCTGTCTGTCTGTCTGTCTGCCTGTCTGTCTGTCTATGTGATCTGAACCCTGTCTGTCTGATCTGAACCCTGTCTGTCTGATCTGAACCCTGTCTGTCTGATCTGAACCCTGTCTGTCTGCCTGTCTGTCTATGTGATCTGAACCCTGGCTGTATCTGTCTGATCTGAACCCTGTCGGTGCCCCACTCCTCAGGTGTGGAAGAAGAAGCTGTCTGTGGCCCAGGAGAGTGGGGACGCTGCTGAGGTGAAGCGCTGCAAGAACATGGAGATCCTCTACGAGTCCCTGCAGCTCGCTCACAAGTGCATCCTCAACTCCTTCTATGGCTACGTCATGAGAAAGGGGTACGGGGGATTGTGATGGCTAGAACTGCTCCCACACAGAGAATTCCAATTCTACACACTTAATATACCCACCCCATCACACGGTCCAGCATTGCAGTATAAAACAAATGCATGCGGTTTTGTTTTCAGGTTTTTGCACTGAAGTTGCTGTTGTGTGTTTTGTCCTCTAGGGCACGCTGGTACTCCATGGAGATGGCTGGGATTGTGTGCTACACTGGAGCCAACATCATCACACAGGCTAGGGAGCTGGTGGAGCAGATTGGGTAAGGTGCTGTCCGGCATCGCCCCCTGCTGGGAGGGAGGTGGGAAAGCAGTGCTGTATTCTGTATCTCCTCCGAGGTCAGCTGAATGAACTAAATTAAAAAAGGATACCTGTGCCTACTGTTCCAAATTGTGTGGAGGTGGTTTTCTATGCAGATTACACTGCTGTTCAGTTGTAATGTGAAAAGTGTGACCTGAGCCAGATGACATCTGAAATAAATGGATGCGTTTTCTGACCTTTCGCTTTCAATCCCCGGCCTGCCAGGAGACCCCTGGAGCTGGATACAGACGGGATCTGGTGCGTCCTCCCCAACACCTTCCCTGAGAATTTCGTCGTCAAGACGACCAACGAGAAGAAGCCCAAGGTGACGATCTCCTACCCCGGAGCCATGCTGAACATCATGGTCAAGGTAGGTAGACCACCTCTTTGTGTCAGCAAGGATCCGTTTCTTCCCCCTCTCTTAACCCGCTTTCTGTCGTTCTCAGGAGGGCTTCACCAATCACCAGTACCAGGAACTGAAGGACCCGGCCTCGCTCACCTACGAGACTCGCTCGGAGAACAGCATCTTCTTTGAGGTGGACGGGCCTTACCTAGCCATGATCCTCCCTGCCTCCAAGGAGGAGGGCAAGAAACTGAAGAAGAGGTAGGAAACTGATGTGTTGAGCTGGGGCGGGGAGGGAGGGCTGTACACAGGTGCGCAGTGCTTAGACCTGAAAGATTTTCTTTGTCACTGTTGTGATTGATCTTCTGGTGCATCACACAACACTGCTCGTTACACGTGGGTGAAGTGGGCTGTCAGTCTCTGCTGTTTCTCCTCGCAGGTACGCAGTGTTCAACGAGGACGGCTCTCTGGCTGAGCTCAAGGGCTTCGAGGTGAAGCGCAGGGGGGAGCTGCAGCTTATCAAGATCTTCCAGTCCTCTGTGTTTGAGGCCTTCCTCAAGGGCACCACGCTGGAGGAGGTCTACGCCTCCGTGGCCATGGTGGCAGATTACTGGCTGGACGTGCTCTACAGCAAGGTATCCTGGCACAGCGACCCGGGGCTGGGGGGGGGTAGTCAGACAAGGGCCGCTGGAGCTGTGAAACAGTATCCCGTCGGCAGGTGGAAGCCCTGGTTTTATTAACGGCACGTTTCTCTCCAGGGTGCCAACATGCCAGACGCGGAGCTATTCGAGCTGATCTCGGAGAACCGCTCCATGTCGCGCCGGCTGGAGGACTACGGAGAGCAGAAGTCCACGTCCATCAGCACGGCCAAGCGGCTGGCGGAGTTCCTGGGTGACCAGATGGTGAAGGACGCTGGGCTGAGCTGCCGCTACATCATCGCCAGGAAACCGGAGGGCTCGCCCGTCACAGAGAGGCAAGGCTTGCTGCCAAGGCCCTTCATTGCAAACAGACACCTAAGGAGCCAACATGCCGATACAGATGCAGTCAGGCTCCTTTCAATTAGTTTAACGATTTTGTTTTTCCATTTGTTTTTAAATGGCCCTTTTTTGGGATGCTGCGGGTAACGGTAGATAGTTATCTGACCCGTCTGGTCTCTCTCAAATGTTTTTCTCATGAAAGTTGTGTGCCGGTGGGAGGGTATCTGAAGAGCTGACTTTGTGTCTCTTGCAGAGCCATCCCGCTGGCCATCTTCCAGGCAGAGCCCAGCGTCCGCAAGCACTATCTGCGCAAGTGGCTGAAGACCCCTGCCTTGCATGAAATGGATATCCGCACTGTGAGTCCTCTCATCACCCACCCCCCACCCCCTCCCCACCCATCTCTTATTTGTTTTCAAATGCATTGTCCAGTTTCTAGCTTCAAGTTAGTCATCCTACAAGCTCCCCTACTAAAAACCTTTAAAACCACATGTGAAGTGCATGTAATATTTAAAAAAACATACAGTACATAAAGTGCATAAATTACACATGCATACAGTGTGTACAGTTGCATACAGTGCAAAGTTAGTTTAGCAATAACAAATAACTGCATATAATACAATCTAATACTATTTTGACTCTCTTCAAGCCTTCATTTGCACGATGTGGTTCTGCTGCACTGTACAATGGCCAGATGCCTTATCGCTTAAATCTCCCTGCAGATCCTCGACTGGAACTATTACATTGAGAGGCTGGGCAGCGCCATCCAGAAAATCATCACCATCCCTGCCGCCCTGCAGCAGGTAACAGATACGGGACACCGTCTCGAACACTAACCCTTCATTAGTGCTCTTGAGTGGACACAGCAGTTTGAGGGCCTTTCTGACCTTTGCACTCTGACCCCAGGTAAAGAACCCCGTTCCGAGGGTGCGACACCCCGACTGGCTGCACAAGAAGCTTCTGGAGAAGAACGACATCTACAAGCAGAAGAAGATCAGCGAGCTGTTCAGCAGTGAGGGAAAGAAACAGGTACAGCCCCCAGCATCACCTGGAGAGCAAAGACAGGAAGCCTGGCGGTCTTGAGAACACAGCTAGCCGTAACAAGCGGCTTCAGACGTAAAGTCTGTGATAGGTGTTATTTTTTAATGTGTTTTTTTTTTTTTTTTTTTAAATAGGTATGCTTACATTGTGAAGCTGAATCAATAAGATTTGACCATTGCTGTTAAGTGCTAATTGGGTCCGCCCACAGTAAGATCTGACCAATGTGATTTCAGATATGACGATTGTTAAAACTAAATGTTCCGGAATATCCTGGTGGAATGGGTAGATCAAGCAGTAACTCACTGTACAAATGAATGCCGGATTGTGAGATTTGTTTCTTTTTTTTCAGGTGGTGTCTCACCAGCCGGCAGGCAGCAGCAGTGAGGGCGGGGGGGTGGGTGACATGGAGGACTTTGGGGTGAAGCGGGGCCCCCTGCAGCCCGCCATCCCCATCAGCACCAAACGGAAGCGTGTCTCTCTGGGGGAGGAGAGCCAGGCAGAGTCCCAGGAGCTGGAGCTCACGCAGTCCTGGAGGGAGGTTCTGGGGCCGCCCCCGCCCAGCGGGAACACTCGGGTAACCAGCCCTGCCCCGCCGTCCAGGCCACGACATCGAGCGTCAGCATCACTGCTTATAAGCTTGAGCCTTGCTTTCGAAAGCAGCTTTAGTACCCATTTTCAAAACAGTTATTCTACTTTCCTACAATTTAAATGATTTTGACTTTCCTTGGGAAAGTCACCTTTCTCTTTGCACTAATAGGAACCGAAGGACCATATTTTTGTGCGTTTTCTTGCATTCTTTAGTTAACTTTAGTTAAAAGGAGAAAAATGTATCTTTATGTTGGAAAATGAGAAACAAACATCTTGAGAGTGCTTAAGAGAACTCTGATTATATTCCTTAGCTGTTTGGTTTTCGTTTTGTAAAATTAACAGACGTTTTACCTCTTTTAAAAAATAGGAGTTAATCAAAGATGCATTGAAAATATAGCCCAGTAAGCTGAAATTCCCTTTCAGAAGCAGTGGTGGTGCCTTGAAATATATATAGCTTTCATATATGTTTTATATATTAGTGAACAGGAACCTGCTAGCATGAGAGTGATCTGCTTAAAGACATGAAGAAGTGTGAAAGTCCTGATGCAATAAGAGGTCATTGGTGAGTTTTGGAAGCATGTCGGTGGTTCACGCTGTGTCTCTCTGTGTGTTCTGCAGGAGGACAGGCTGGTCTGGCTTCGTTATCACAAGAAGAAGTGGGAGCTGCAGGCTCGGCAGCGGCGGGAGCGCACGAAGAAGCGCAGGCTGGCGGACGGGGAGGTGCAGCCCGCGGGGGGAGGAGCCATCCGGGGCGGCCCGACCACGGGGCTGGGCAGCTTCCTCAGGAGAACCGCCCGCAGCATGCTGGACCTGCCCTGGCAGATCGTGCAGGTTCGTCTTCCTGCTCCTCTTCTATCGAGCAACGCATACACAACAGGGATGGAGATAAGATCCCTATTGCATAGCCGTCTCGCCCCTTCCAGGTTTTAATATGAGCTGCAAGGAATGGATCAAACCGCTATAATGGGAGTCATTTCCGTCCCTGAACAATGGTGGTACTTTTGGACTACATTACCAAAACCTCCCCAAAGTGTTGAACTGGTGTCGAAATAATCTTTATTCCTAATGACTCAAACACAGGATTATTTCCCAGATTCAGCACATTTCACTATTCGTCCCTTCCAGAACCTCTCTCTCCTTGCTCTCCTCTCAGATAGCAGAGACGAGTCGGCTGGGTCTGTTCAAGCTCTGGGCGGTGATCGGCTCTGACCTGCACTGCATGAAGCTCAATATCCCGAGAGTCTTCTACGTGAACCAGCGAGTGCCCAAGCAAGAGGAGGGGGCCTTGTACAAGAAGGTGAACCTGCCGAGCGAGAATACACAGCCTGGAACTAAAAACTAAAACAAATAGTAAATGCAGTGCTACCAACATAGCAGATGAAAATGTGGGTAAAGCATGCTAACTAACGGAGCATAAAATGAGCAATTGACCACATACAGAACAGTTTTATTTAGTGATTTATGTCACTATATTCATTGGAAAAGTTCCTACTGTGGTTATGTATGAGCAGGGTTCTAATTAGTAATGGAATGTTGCATTTTCTGAACTGACCCTGTGGTGCTGGTGAGTGACAATGCTGCTGTCTCGCTCAGGTGAGCCGGATCCTGCCACGCTCCAACGTGGTGTATAACCTTTACCAGTACTCTGTGCCCGAGGAGATGTACCAGGAGCACATCAACGAGATCAACGCAGACCTCTCCGCACCCGACATTGAGGGGGTCTACGAGACACAGGTCAGCCCAGCAGGGAGGGGCCCGTTTTTGACGTGTTTTGTGGCATGGAAAGAAAGTTCTGTATCAACTTTGATAGAAAATTACATTTCAGAGCCTGGGTTTCAGAACTGGTCTCAAGTATATTGTTTAAAGGATTTGGCTCAAAACAAAATCTTCACATTTTGTATTCAGCTACTACAGTTAAACAAAAACTTTTTATAAAGCTTGTGTATTTTACTTGAACTTGCCCACCACTGCACCATTAGTCGTTCTGTTGTGGTGCTCGTTTCTAGTGGGACTAAAGAAGTTGTGATGGTGCGTCTGTCTGTCCTCCTCTGTACACCGGGGCTCTCTAACTCTCTGTTTATTTCTCTCAGGTTCCCCTGCTGTTCAGAGCCCTGGTCCAACTGGGCTGCGTCTGCATGGTCAACAAGCAGCTGTCCCGAGAGATGGTCGGCCGGGAGGCTGACACCTTTGACCTAGAGCACCTTGAGATGAGGTCACTGGCCCAGTTCAGCTACCTGGAGCCAGGTGAGCACGACCAAGGCATTACAAGGGGATTAAAATAGCATGATATTGGAGAAAGACTCCAGACTCACTTGCTCATTATAATTCTGTGTCTGCAGGCAGTGTGCGTCACATCTACCTGTACCACCACGGCCAGGGCAACAAGGCTCTGTTTGGACTCTTCATTCCCTCCCAGCGCAAGGCCAGCATCTTCGTCTTGGACACGGTGAGTGTGAACTCTCCCCAGCTCAGTGAAGGGAGGTGATTTGTGAGTTGACTCTGGCAGTGTCATGAACCCTGTGTGTTCCTCCCCTCCCCGCAGGTCCGCAGTAACCAGATGCCCAGCCTGACTGCCCTGTACGCTGCGGAGCGCGCCGCCCTGCTGGAGAAGCTGGGGGAGGACCTGCTGCCCCCCGAGAAACACACCTTCGAGGTGCGGGCTGAGAGCGACCCCAAGACCATCTACCGGGCTCTGCAGAGGGCACTACTCAACTACAAGGTACTCTCACTGCAGCACGATAAACACAATCCTCTTAAATCATGTCTTAACTCTGGTTGATTGTGACTTTAACCTAGTTAGTAGTTCTTTCTCTCTCACAAACTCTTTTTTTCTTTCTTCCTGTCGCTTTCTGTTTTTTTTTTTTTTTTTAAATAAAGCCATACCAAGGTTCTCTCCCTCAAGCACAGTTTAATGATCTGTACTGCAAGCATGACGGGTGATTGCTCCGACTCTCTTTCAGGACGAGCGGCGCGGGCCCACCCTCATCGCGGTGCAGTCCAACTGGGAGCTGCGGCGGCTGGCTGCCGGGATGCCGGTGCTGGAGGAGTTCCCCGCGGTGCCGGTGCACGTGGTGGACGAGATCAGCTACAACGTGCTGGACTGGCAGCGCCACGGGGCACGGAGGATGCTGCGGCACTACCTCAACCTGGACAGCTGCCTCTCGCAGGCCTTTGACATGGCCAGGTAACCAGGAACATAGAGACAGGAATGCAATTCATTTCGGTGCATCCTGTGAAAAATACAATCCCTGCCCGAGCAAGACGAGGAGAACAGAGTTGAAAGGGAATCTGAATCAATAGAGTAGGATCTTGCTGTTCTTGTTGAATATTTTTTTAGCTGTTGTTGTTATTATATGCTTAATCAAAGTGCTTCTTTGCTTCAATTTTAAAGTTGGTTGCCTTTTTTTTATATAGAATTTATAAAACAAACCCAAGTGAAAATGCACGTCCCCTCTCTTGTCTGCCAGGTACTTTCACCTGCCGGTGGGTAACCTGCCCGAGGATGTGTCCACCTTCGGCTCGGACCTGTTCCTGGCACGGCACCTCCGCCGCCACAACCACCTGCTGTGGCTCTCCCCCACCGCGAGGCCTGACCTGGGGGGCAAGGAGGCAGACGACAGCCGTCTGGTGATGGAGAACGAGGAGAGGAGCTCTGTGGAGCTCAACACTCAAGGCTGCTACTCCACAGGTCAGACAAACACCTACCTGCCAACTTATCTAATTACCAACCTGCCTGCACAGCTGTGTATTTGTTTCTGCGTGCGTTGTTAGGGACCTGTTTTTAAATGGTGTATTTGATGCTTGGTGTACTGTGTGTGTTTTGAAGTGTGCGTGGAGCTGGACCTGCAGAGCCTGGCTGTCAACACCATCCTGCAGTCTCAACACGTCAACGACATGGAGGGCGGAGCCAGCATGGGGGTGAGCTTCGACGTCATCCAGCAGGCCTCCCTCGAGGAGATGATGTCAGGCAACCAGGGCGCAAGCTCGCTGGCCAGCTACGACGAGACTGCCCTCTGCTCCAACACCTTCAGGTACTGAACTGGGGAGGCATGGTAACAGCCAGGTTCCAGATTTACTAAACCGTTCCTGAGTAGAACACACACACACACACACACACACACACACACACACACGTTTCTTTATAGTGTTTATGAGGATGTTGCATTGACCACACTAAACGCCAGTGGTGTATGGATCGCCTCCACAATTATGAAAGTAGACCCAGTAAGCACTAGACTGACAGACAGATCCCTCTGTGTATGCAGTGACTGAGCAGCACACTCTCTTGGTTGCCTGCAGGATTCTGAAGAGCATGGTGGTGGGCTGGGTGAAGGAGATCACTCAGTTTCACAACGTCTACGCTGATAATCAGGTGATCCACTTCTACCGCTGGCTACGCTCCCCCAGCTCGCTGCTGTACGACCCGGCGTTGCACCGCACCCTGCACAACATGATGAAGAAGGTCTTCCTGCAGTGAGTAGAGGGGTCCCTTATTAACAGTGGGGCTTGAGGGGGTCGGGTCTGAGGGCGATTTCTAGTCTCTAGTCATCTCAACTGCAGGTGGTCACGTTGCAGGACTGTGCCCTAAGACTGAAGTAAGAGGAAGGGAGGTGGTCTCCTAAAGTAGTTCCGTTGTTGGTACCTCTGCTCCCTGTGCCATTTCTGCATTTAAACTCTTCAAGAGCGTTCCCTCCTCACAGCTAAGGGTTCTTCCATGCTTTGCAAGAGTGTCCATTTCCTGTTACTGCTCCACCTAGCACAGATTGCTGTGCTGATGGAGGGAAGGGCTGCTCACCTGTACCTTGGGAGAGAATTCTATGTGAAGCAAGCTTAATGAATGAAGTAATGATAAAGTGCATTGTCCTAAGCCTCTCTCTGTCTCAGGCTGGTAGCTGAATTCAGGCGCCTGGGTTCCTTTGTGGTTTATGCCAACTTCAACCGCATCATCCTGTGCACCAAGAAACGAAGGATCGAGGATGCCATCGCGTACGTGGACTACATCACCAACAGGTGCGGCTTCTTTAGAAGACCTAGCGTGGCTAGTTCTCCCTGGTCCGGGGGTAGTCTGGGGGTGGTTGTTGCTTTTTTTCCTGATTTGTGACGGATAGCTTCCCCCTCGTTTCCTCTCTTCCAGCATTCATTCCCGGGAGATTTTCCACTCTCTCTCCATCTCCTTCTCTCGCTGCTGGGAGTTCCTGCTCTGGATGGATCTGGCAAACTACGGGGGGATCAAAGGCAAACTGCCATCCAGCGTGCACTACGGAGAGGTACTGTACCGCAGAGCACTGAGGCGCACCGGACGCTGTTTGAGTGTTCTGATTCAGGATTCCGTTTTACTTTGATCAAACCACGAGATTCCATTCCACACCTAGTTGGAACTAGCCTCTGGAATGTTCAGTTCAATAAGCAAGTTCCTGAACTGGAATTTATAGCATTGAAAGACATTTTACGATAAAACACAGTACAGTACAATCCAGTTATCTGCCAATTGAGAGGTAGCATACAACAGAATGCAATGTCAGGAGTCATTTCTGAACCATTTTTTGTGTGTATGTATAAAGTACATATGGAGAACCTCGACTTGATACAGTACTGTCTGTATCATGCCAATGTGGTAAGGTAGAAAACGATATGATCTCAATATTATAATCAGTGTGTGTAGCACCTAATTTAGTTCCTTTTGAATGCATTGCCTGCTGTTCAAGCCTTACTGTCCTGTACAGCATACAGGGCAGTGGTGTTGTACTCAGTCAGGCAGGCAGTGTGTGTGTTTGTGTTTGACTGGTGTGACTGTGTGTTGGTGTGCAGGAGGACAAGAGCAGCTCAGCACGTCGCCAGCGAGAGGAGCAGGAGGAGGGCAGTGAGGATGAAGATGAAGAGACAGCGCCGCCTGGTGGCGAGGAGGAGGAGCAGCTGGAGAGCGAGGATGTGGAGGAGCTCATCGAGAGTAACTGGAACATCATGCAGTACCTGCCTCAGACCGCGTCCTGCCAGAGCTACTTCCTAATGATCGTCTCCGGTAGGCTGCCAGCAACTGTTGGAACCATCCTTTACCTAGATTAAACAATCCAAATGAAAAAGTGAACGCCACTTACTCACTTTTCAGTTTTTTCTCCTGTAAGTTGATTGAGACTGTGATTCTGTTTTATTGATAATGTAAAAAAGAAATAAAAAAGGCAACTCATTATTTTTAATTCAAACCGAACACAAAAAGCGAGTTCAGTTAAATTGCTAAAATTGTTAAATTTTCCCGGTTTTAAAATCTTAATGACTCGTTGCATAAATGTTATAACCTGTTCTGCAAATAGTTTCCTCTTAATTATGATTAAAGCAATTCACTCGCTGTTTGCATTTTGGTGTTAATTTTTTTTTTACATTATCAATGAAGCAAGAATCATAGCCTCAATTAAGTTACAGGAGAAAAAACTAAAGTGAACTTGTTTCACAATCAACGCTTTTCCAAAGGACATCACTTGATAAAAAAATAAAAACCCAAAACCAAGAGCCCATTTCCTAACCTCTGCCTGCCTCTCCTCCCCCCTCCCCACCCAGCCTATATCGCAGCTGTCTATCACAGCATGAGGGAGGAGCTACGCCGCAACGCTCCGGGAGCCACGCCCATCAAGCGGAAGGGGGGCAGCCAGGTGTCCCAGGAGGCCGTGGGTGACAGCAACGCTCTGCCTGGTAAGACACACCCCCCTTCCAGTCAATCAGCCAGTCAGCACCTCCCTGAACTGAGAGCTGTGGCACAGAGAGACCTTCCTTTGCAGAGGAACTGGAACACTGAACCTCAAAGCTCAAGCGACATAAACAGAACCAAATTGAAGTGTACCTTTAGTAGCCAATATAATGCTGGACATTCATCTTCCTGGGGCTCCGCTTATTGGGGTGTTCCATCCCAATAAACATTGTTGATTGCAAACTCCATGCAATAGTAATGGAACTGTACAACGAAATAAAAGACATTTTAGGCTACTTGCTCTCTTAAGCAAAATGCTAATGAATTGAAAGATGGGGAGCATGTGAATGTTGTAGCAATACTGTGAAATGAATCTCTTTCTCCCTTCAGGGATGATCACATTCTCCCAGGAGTATGTCTCCAGCGAGCTCACCCAGAACTTCTTCACCATCACCCAGAAGATCCAGAAGAAGGTGACGGGTTCGAGGAACACCACAGAGACCTCGGAAATGTTTCCAGTGCTGCCGGGATCCCACCTGCCCCTCAACAACCCAGCGCTGGAGTTCATCAAATACGTCTGCAAGGTACAGCCCAGCACGCAAACGCTCCATACACGTGACAAGCAGATCAGCACAGCACCATCTGTGCACCTGGAGAACAGAACCGGGATGGACAGGCCAGAGATTTGTTTTAATTCGATTCAGTAATAAAAGGGATTGTTTTCAAGATGCAGTGTCAGTACATTGCAGAATGCGTTCTTCTGAAAGGTTAAAAACAGCAATTTGTCTTCCTGGTCTGTCCAGGTGCTGTCCTTAGACTCCAACATCACCAACCAGGTGAACAAGCTGAAGAGGGACCTGCTGCGGCTGGTGGACGTGGGAGAGTTCTCTGAGCATGCCCAGTTCAAGGACCCCTGCCAGTCCTACATCCTGCCCGAAGTCATCTGCCGGCACTGCAACTTCTGCCGAGATCTGGACTTGTGCAAGGACCCCTCGGTGGTGCAGGTGAGGCGCAGAAATGGGCAGCCTTCACTTTGCCTATCCGTTTTTTCTTTCTTGGTCTCCCCCTCTCTTCTTGGTCCTTTGTCTCTCTATCGTTTCTCTCTCATTCTCTGCAGGATGGTGTGGTGACTCCGCAGTGGTTCTGCTCTAACTGCCAGGCGCAGTATGAGACGGACGGCATCGAGACTGCCCTGGTGGAGGCTCTGCAGAAGAAGCTCATGACCTACACCCTGCAGGACCTGGTGAGTCACACAGCTATAGCCAGACTGCACACAGGAACTGCACTGTGCACCCACACACAGCTCCACTCCACACTACCTGAGCTGTACCGCACTGCACTGTGCACCCACACACAGCAACACTCCACACTACCTGAGCTGTACCGCCCTGCACTGTGCACCCACACACAGCAGAACTCCACACTACCTGAGCTGTACCGCACTGCACTGTGCACCCACACACAGCTCCACTCCACACTACCTGAGCTGTACCGCACTGCACTGTGCACCCACACACAGCAACACTCCACACTACCTGAGCTGTACCGCCCTGCACTGTGCACCCACACACAGCAGAACTCCACACTACCTGAGCTGTACCGCACTGCACTGTGCACCCACACACAGCAACACTCCACACTACCTGAGCTGTACCGCACTCCAGCTCAGTACTTGACACTCCTCACAGGACCATGTCAATTTATGTCAACTGCTGTTAGTCTCGCAAATAGAGAATTGGCTGCTCGCTTCCAGGAATTTAAACCCATTAAGAACTTGGAGGTCATTACATGTCTTCTGAGGGGGAATGCGAGAGGGAGGGAGAGACGGAGAGAGAGGTACCACTTCCACTCTAGCTAGCCCAGTGCTTTTGTTTCCCTCAGATCTGCACGAAGTGTAAAGGGGTCAAGCAGGCCAACATGCCCATCTACTGCAGCTGTGCCGGAGACTTCAGCCTCAGCCTGTCCATTAAGGTGAGACCCAGACCTTGCGGGGTGTTGTCAGTTTGAACAGTGAAACTGCTTCCAGTGGTTGCAGAGTTGTGACTGACATAACAAGCCGTCTCTCATCTCCTCTCCTCTCCTCTCCACAGGGCTTTTCCGAGCAGATCAGCGTCTTCCAGAACATCGCTGCTCACTACAGCATGCCCTTCCTGCGGGAGAACATCGACTGGATGCTGCAGATGAACCCTGAGCTGGGCAAGGAGAAGGCGTGACCCCCAAACAGAGCAGCCTGGAACTGCAGCGTGCCCCCTGGAACTGGGAAAGGGGGGTTCTGTTTCCCTGTAATGCAACCCTTTTTAGAGGCTCTCTCACCAATACTGCTGGCTCTAATCTGTGTAAAGCACAGCGTCACAGGTGCAGATGTCCTTTTGTATTGTTGATTGCTGGGCGCAGGACTGGCAACTGTGTTCAGTGTGGTTTGCGGTGAAGGGAGAGGTTCAGACTTGACTAAAGTGCCTAGGCTGGGGTTATCGCAGGAATTTCTGTCTAGTTTTCTATGTAAAGGTGTGTGTGTGTGTGTGTGTGTGTGTGTGTGTGTGTAAGTCTGTATATGTATACTTGTATGTATAAGCCTTAAGTAACTGGCCTTGCTGCTTTATCCAAATCGAACAGCTTTTACTGGCAAGGCTTCCAATGAGGGTACCTGTTTTATTTATTTTTGTATTTGTGATCCATGTTTTTGAAAGAAACTCCAACCTTTTATATTGAATTCAGAGTTAATCTGAAGCAGACAAAAAACAATTTATTTTGTTGAACATACCTGTAAAGATTTCTAAATAATCTTGCTACTTTTTAAAACTGCACTTAATGTTTCATAGTAAACATAATATTTGTGATAAATACGACACATTCAGTTTGGGTACCAATATTCTCAACTGCAGCAAGCAGTGCCAGGCGAGAGAAGATGGACTGCTGGGATTCGCAGTGTGGACGGGTTTTGTACTTTGTAATTCTTTTGAAGTTGAGTAATAAATAAATAAATGCATGTATCGTTGTTTTCCATGGTGATTTGTAAGTGCACCCTGCAAGGGCTCCTGACGCTGCTTCAGATTTAGCAGAGAGTAGGACAAAGGAACAGAAATGGAAGTGGAGTAAAAGGAAGTTTAGAACAGAAGGTAGGAAGAACTTTTTTTTCAACAGTTATAAATGCTTGGAATAGCCTACCAGGTGATGTCATAGAATCTAAAACACAGGGAACATTTATTAAAAGAAGACTCGATTCTGTGCTTTTAAATGAGTTCCTCCAGTAAGGGAGAATGGTGTGCTAACAAGGGACGAGCCTTGATGGGCAGAATGGCCTTTTCTCATTCCCAGACTCTTGTAATGTTCTTGTGGTGTCAGGAATTGTATTTACACATTTATTTGTGGGTGACACAAGAATTTAAACATGCCACATGATTTTTGCCCAACCCCTTATTGTCTCTTGGGATTCAGTGAATGAAAAGGCTCCTTCTGCTCTGATATTGCAGTGTTTGGTCAGCAGGGGGCACTCTTATCCTCTGCCCTGTGGGTTAGGCTGCCTGTATTGACACTTTGTGTTAAACAATGGATCTCAAGGATTCTTTTCATCACATAATACATTTCAGGGGAGCAAAATAAAAAGCTATCTTGAATTTATGCATTTACATTACATTTAACTTGGTGAATGTAAAACTAGTCTTACTGATCCTTGTAATAAATCCTGATAGAACAATAAACAAAAAAAGAAAAAGTAATGAAATAAATCTGACTCATAAATACATTAATATCTATAAAGCGATATCAATAAATACATTATCCTGCATGTTGCTGCATTATTAGCCTGAAACCCTACTACGTTAATTATTAAAGGGTATAATGTGATTGCACTAACATGTGACACAGGATGCTGCGTTTTTTTCAATTGAGTGAGCTGTCTCATTGGCATGCTAGGGCTGAGAACACAGCCTCCCACAGGTGGTTAGCAAAGAGAAGAAAAATTACTGCTGTCTGGTTTGTATCCTTATCCTCTTCTAACCACTCCATCCAGCCGCTATGTTTAAATCATCGCTGAAGTGACCCAGAGCTTCACATAGGAAGATCAATGCAGTGATTAGCGCTTGAGTGATTCAGACACTGCCTAGCGTTTGGGAAGACTGAACAACACTTGCAAGACCAGTATGAAGTGTGCTAGTTGTGCAGTTTCTGCTTGTCATTGTGACATGATGGTGTGATCCCTTTGAATATTCACAGCAGTAGTTTAATTAAGTATAGTAAGTAAGCAGGGATGGAAATAAGACTCCTGTCGCATAGCAGGTTCACCCATTCCAGATTTTACTACGAGCTTGATTAGCCACGGTGTATAGGTAACAAGTGTGTCTAATTAAACTCTTAGGGAAACCAGCAAGGGATCAAACTGCTATGCAATGGGAGTCTTATTTCCGTCTCTGAGTATGTATAGTAAAAAATATTACAGTATTAGTTTGGCGATCGAGAATAATGAAGGCACCCAGGGAATGCCATAAGAACATGGGTGATGCCAAATCCAATGTAATCCAATGGCCAGACAGGTAGTGGATGTTAAAGGTTTGGGTTGGTCTAGCTAGCCCCTGTTTAGCGAACGCTGCTTCATTGCCAAGACCAGCTAAGACACAGATGAGCTGCCTGGGAAACCTGTTTTTGAGAAGAGACACGATGATTCTTCTTTGAAACAAGATATTTTATTTTCATTTGTGAAGTTGATTTTCTGTTTTTCCAATGCCAGTCCATCCTATACCCAGGCCTTGCTTGGGGAGAGAGGCAGTGAGTGAGTGAATTACAACTCCATTACAGCCATCAGTTCCCAGCAATCGAATCACACCTCTGTATTACCTTACCACAGTCTCCTAGCAATACCTTTCAATAACACGGTTAGTGGCAGACATCAAGTCTAACCCCGTGCCCTGGGAAGCTCAGAGTCCTTCACAAACCCTCTAAATGGATGCAGGGAGTGCTGAAGCTAGGATGGTGTGTGCCTTGGCAATGACATTTCTATCAGTACTTAGTTCCTTACAGTACAGGGATAGAAATAAGACTCCTCTTGCATAGCAGTTTCATCCATTCAAGGTTTTACTAAGAACTTAGCCACAGTGTATCAGGAACAAGATCAGGTGGGTCTTAAACGCCAAGTAAAACCAGGAATAGATCAAACTGCTATGCAATAGGAGTCCACCCATGCAGTATAACAGAAGATCCTTGCATTCTGTATTTAAATGAGTTTTCCACGCCACCAAGCACCTCTGTTCTGCACTGTTTTATGTACTGCATTGAAAAAGAACACACAATTCAAATATGTTTAAAATAATACTTTTTTTTTAATGAAGTTTCCATTGCAATGTGTGCATGTACTAACAGCAATATTCAGAAGCAGGCATTATTGATTGATAGAACCTTGTCATTTATTAAGTGATCTTGGCTATGACTTACTCAATTAGGTAATGTCTCTTAAAATGAATAATCATTTCTAGTATGTGTTATCTTTATTCATTATATAGAACTTAATAATAATAAACACAATGAGAAACTTTTTTTTTTTTTTCAAATGGCTTATTGTGCTACAAATGTGGTAGTGGCAGTACAAGGTATTGAAAAATATTCCCCAGGTTAAAATTGTTAGTGGCCCACAAGGGGTTAAGCCCGTCTTGTTCCCCTTTTCGGTGAATAGTCATCGGAGCCTGGGCTGAAATCAAACCCTGTCCATTAAACCTGAGCTAGTGGTTATCAATTGCTCCCCTGGCTTTAATCAGGTTTGCACGAACAGATTTTCACTTTTCTCAAATCACATTATCTGGACTCATTTGGTTGGAAAAATGTCTTCTTTATTGCATTAGCTCTGGCTGGACGCCCAAAGGGTTCTGTAAAAACCTTTTTACAGAATCTGCTCTCTGAAGAGTTAGTTTGGGGGAGGGGCTTGGTAATTTCCAGTATTTCACTGCAGAGCCCAAACATTTGAGTTTTTCATGCAGATATTTTCTATTGACTCGGCGAAAGAAAACTGAAACCAACATACAGTACACGTTGCTTGATTTTACAAACAACTGTACAAAAAATCATATATAATAAATAATATGCTTACAGAACAGACGTATCTTTCACTTGATCATTTTCATATGCAGAAAGTATTCTGGACAATGAAACATTCAGAATACAGGTATTTATAATACATGCACTCATGCACTAAAGACAAAATTAAAGGGGCCAAATCTTTTTATATATTTTGCATAGTTTTTTTTGGCTGAATGTGGACAAAAAGCCTTTAAAATCCGAGCCTTTACACATTCTAATTCTAAAGTATGGCACAATATCTGCCATAGTGCCCAAAGTATTGTGAATACCGAGTTTACGGATTGGAAAACATAGAACAGAATGTCCAACGAGCTGACAACACTGTTAGAAAAGCTACAGTCTCCCAAACGGCATCTGTTATTAATACGTTTGTAGCACAATAAAATTACTGAAGTGGAGGGACACAATTCAGAAATACTGGACAGTCCAACAGGACTTTCTCCAATAGGAGTTCTTACTCAGACGCGGGGACGTCTTCCCTGATTCATTAGCGTTGTCCTGGACCCTTTCCCCTTTATGGGACCAAGACACCCCCCAGGAATCACCCCACCCTGTCCCACCCTGCTGTTGTGCCCTCCTGACGTCCTGTGCCTGTCTGCTTTTTGCTACCTGTTTTTAGGGATTTCTAAGGGGGAAGCAGGGTCCAGGTGAGCAGACAGAGGGCTCCATGGGGTGATCAGAGCTGGACGTTATCAGAGAGGTCTGTGTGGGTCGAGTCTTGGCTCACTGTTGTGTTCTCTGTGGCCAGGTCTTGACTGGGGTCACTGGTGATCTGCAAGGGGAGAGAGACGGCAGCTTTAGGGGTTCAATTTGGAAATCCAAAGACACCAACCCTCTCTGGGTTTTACAATGCTTACCTATACTTTACCATGCTTTTACTATGCTAAACTTTTATAAAAGCTGTTTTTTGCCTCCCATTTTTTCCAGCAAAGAGAAAAAAAAACTTAGAAAAGTCTTAATCTTACAAAAGCAGGAATGAATAAATCTGAAAGATAATTGAACAAACTAGAATTTGCTATTTATTTTTAATCTAACATTGCAGTAACTGCTTAATAAGGAAACCATTTGACAGGAGATCTGTCATAGAGAGAACACTAAAACAGAAAGCTGAATTTCCACAGGAACACACAGCACTTCATTGTCAATAGATTTTATGTTGGTTGGGCAGCAGTCTGGTATTTTAGAGTTGTGTGTTTTCTGTAGGATTGGAAACATCACAACGCACACAGTGACACAGTTTCTCACCCCATCAAACTTCATGTCGCTGTAAATCTCGTTCTTATCGATAAACGTCAGTAAAATCCAGTCACACAGGAAGGAGCACTGTACAAAAACAAAGAGGACTCTGTGATGTCAACCCAGGACTTTGAACCTAAGGGCACGCTATATTTTAACAGTCACTTTTTGAGTTTATTAACTGCTAACAACAAACTTACAGAACAAACACATTTATAAATGTGTGTTTTTTTTGTGAATGGCTAGTTAATATACAGTACCCTATTAACCATTTCATGCATGAAATATTGTAAATAGCTGAAGAAAAGTAGTTTTAGACACAAAATAAACATATTTTCCATTGCTTTATATGAGGAAAAAATGACATCCTCATGAGGTCATCATGCATTTGCACCTAGAAGAGATTTTTTTTTATCCGTCACCATATGAGGCCGCCATGCATGAAAGGGTTAATGAAATAATAACTAAGGGCACAACAGCACAAGGGACTTCCATTCTAAAACTAAGATATTAAAAGTATTCAGCAGAAAACAAGCTTACAATCCCTACAGATGTCATAGCGGCGACCATGTTGATGATTGTTGGGATGACGCTGAACTTCCCAGCCTAAATGAAGAAAAAGAATGGAATTCAAATCTATTATTCAAATTCAATTAGTGAATGCCTAGCACTGTGTCTAATTCAACCCAAAATGTTTCAAAATGCATACCTCACCATGGACAATGACATCAATCCGCATCCCGAAAGCCTTGACCAGAGATCTGTACTCACTGCCGTTCCGGCTGTAGTACTTTCCAAACCTGCGGACGCAACCCCAGAAAACATCAGCCAGAGGGACAATCAGCCAGCTGGGCTAACTAAACCATCGCCAACAGCCGTGGAACAGAGCGAGGAACATACAGTGGCTCATAAAGGACAGTGGGGAGGGGAAAAAAATGTGTTATGTAAAGATCAGGAGCTAAATTAACTAATTTAAAACCGTTATGTCGAGATCATGACATAAATGATCTCCGGATCTAGACATCAAAAAAAAAAAAAAAAAAGTCACGTCCTCAGTGAGATGAACGGACTAGAAACAGAGAAATTAAGAACAAACCATCCCGAGTGGGATAAAAATCCTAAGCTCTTGTAAGATGCAGGCAGAAGCAGATTACCATGTTCTTAAAACCGAACTCCACTACTGTGACACACCAATTAACCAAAGGGCCCAGAAAAGAAGTCCATTGGTCCTTTGAATTCTGTGCATCATTTAATTCCAAATTCTCTTAAGTCAGCACCCTCCTTGACATTGTTTTAAGACGGCTGTCTAAATGTAACTAAGTGCTCTGATCTGCAGCCTCAATGCCCTTTCCACTGATTGAATAAATAACGAAACTCCTTGCCTGGGATTTGCCTGGGCCTTGGCGAGGCTCTCACCTGTAGTTGTATCCGGAGGAGATGAGGTCCTTGCGCAGGTCCAGTCGTCGGAAGGCGTACTGGGGGTAGCACTCCGAGGGGTCCAGGTCTAGGTTACACTTCCAGTTGATGAAAACGCCGATCACCCCTCCCTGCGGGACACAACGTGCTGTGAGTTTGGCAGAGACCCCATTTCAATAGGGACAGTATCCTGGATTTCCATTGGCTGAAGTTTAACACTGTATAGCTCAATTTCTTTCCATTCCAAATTCATGTTTCACAATATCTTTGTCGTAAGACTCTTGACTGCTGTTCGATTTGATGCAGCATGGTGCATAGCTTTATAATATAATATCTGACACCATTTTTTATAGTAATGGGCGAAAACACTGACTGCATTGACAGTCTACGATCACAATTTCTAGTAGACTTCACTGGAGAGTGAAGTCCTGTCTGCCTGTCCATCTGCCTGGCAGGAGACCAATTCCCTGTCAAGGGTAAGGAGCTGACTGACTAAAGACCTCTGTCAGTGTATCTGTGTGTAGGGTAGGTACAGGATTGGATTGGGAAAGATGAGGGAATGACAGACCGTACCGTCTCACACAGCTCAGTGAAATTCTCCTCCGCTTGCTTTGCAATGTACCCCAGGGTGAAGACAGGGCAGTAGATGTTAGTGACTGCGTTGTAAGTGCAGGAATGCAGATTTTTTTTTCCCTTGGTGTTTCCTCTGGAGAAAGAAAGTCAGTGTCAGGCAAGATGCCAGCTGTCTTACCAGCTGAGACCTTGTTGAACTGGCATGTTGATTACGATATTACAGCGGGCTCACAATCAGCACCTCTATAAGCTCCTGTATGTTGTTAGGTGTTATTTTGGAAATTGATCTGTTAGTTGGCGGGACATTTCCAGAACAGATGAAAAGTGCTTGTAATTGATATCAAAAACTGACCTAATATAAACTTATTGTATGTGTTTTGAGTCTCGTCCATATCACTATGAGATCCTCTACAGGTTCACTATACGATACACACAATATAGCACCCATTACCATCCTGGAACTGTTGTTGCCCAGTACATGCATTTCATTCACACAGCAACCCCTTCAAACCCAAAGGATCAAGCGAACCTCCCACCTGAGGACTCTGAATTTGGGGAAGTGGACAGTGTTTTTGATGAAGACAGTAAAGTTGATCGCCTCCTTCAGCGCTGGCTCCCTGGGAGGGAAATAAGAGACATTAGCAAGGAGTTTGCAGGGATGCAGGCTTACTGAGAGTTTTACAAAAGGCCACATAATATGCACGGGCCACTTGGACCTGTGGTAATCAGCTTGCATCAGCTTTTGGGATTGCATTGGAATAATGAGAAAGGAACCGCCCTAAAAAGGTCCATTGCTTTGCGTTTTAAGTAGGTATTTGTATCTTATTTATTGATTTATTTATAGCTACTGGTACACTGTAACTCATACATGCAATACAATCCATAGCAATGTATTGCTATTTCGACAGGATAGCCCTCAGAGGTACAGCACCTCATTTTCAGTGGGGTCCTGTGGCACGTGTCCTGGACTCAGGCTTGCACACAGGGTCACGCAGGGAGGCTGACTTGTAAGTTTGCAATAAAGTAATTGGAAATGCAGTGCATGGGGAGGGCCTGGGGTTGTGCTTGTGTCAGTGGAGACAGGGTTTGAGAGAGGGGCAGAGCTGGGGTCTGAGTCCAGGACCTACCTGACAGCTGCAAACTCCTCGATGGGGCACCAGGACTTGATCTGGCAGGTCTTGAAGGTTTGATTGTAATACGGCACGCAGAGCCCAGTCCTCTTACCTGAGGACACAAAGACTGTTAGCAGCGCTACACCAAGGAGCGCGTTCTCAAGCTGGCATCTGAGATTCATGCGGGGCTCAGGCCCTTACCGTTTCCCTCCGTGCCGATCTCCTGAGGGGTGCAGTCCGAGTCCTCGGTGCAGTTAGCACCCGGCACACTAAAATGCTGAAAAACAAAAACATTCGCTACATTTTAAACCTTTTGTTTGCTGCTTTTGTTTCCAGAAAGGTGTACATAGTCAGATGAGTGCTGTGTGATGCTTTGTATAGTATTGTATATTATTATTAGTAGTAGTAATCGTACTCCAAGATAAATCTTCAGCAAATAAAATGCAGTATATCAGGCTAATTTAGTTTTATAGTTATTATAGAACTGGGAATTAGTTTTGCTGATCCAGTGACTAACCACATATTGATGCAAGACAATATGCTGAATAAGAAACATTCAACCAGCAACTGAGAGGTGAGGTTATTTTGGAAAAGTCACAGCTGGATTTATTGTGCCAGATGTGTTTTATCCCAGCAGGACTTGAAGAAAGTGGAAAGAGAGCCCTAATATGATCTCCACCCTCTAAACACTAAATCAGATCACAAGGAGTGTTCAGAGAATCTGATTAGCCCCCAATCGTTGGATCATTAAGATTGAGTTTCAGCCGTGGGTTTTGTGAAATGCACTTCGATCCTGGCTAAAAGGATTTTTGAGAAAGCTGCTGTTCTGAGGAGCTGGAGGGTGATGTCAGCACCTCCACCTGTAGCTTCGTGGGATCAGGGAGCTGTAGGAACCCATGTTACCACGTCAGCCCTTTCAGAAGTGCAGAGGTCACACAGTCAGTCATTTCAGACCAGCGCTGGAGGGGCTAAACAATGACTCTCTATTGCTGTTTGCTTAGATCAATAGCCTGGCTTACCAACTATTGCTTCTGAAAAGTATGTTAAAAAGTTTAGCACGGTATTTACTATAGTTTAGAATGATTTACCATGTTTTTAATATCCCTTACCATACCCCTCTTTATAATGCTTACCTATACTTTACCATGTGTCCACCATGCATTTTTGAATTGTCAATTATGGGCTTCTGTGCACAGTGCAATGCTTATATTTCAGACACAATGTTTGCTGTAATAGCTGGTCAGCATGGCAAATAAGGATCCAAGCAAAATCAGCAACTGATAATAATACAAGATGAATATCAGGGGAACGTAGTTGATATAGAGTATGTCTATTTGGCTGGACTGCCACACTAGCTTCACCGCGGGCAGCTCACCTCAGCACACACACCCTGTCTCTGGTTATGAGTCACTTCTTTCCGCAGAATAGCGCTGATGACATCACCGCCCTGAGATTGAAACACAGCGAAAGCAGGAGAGCATTATCAAGCGTTTCTGCAGCATTTGTCTCTGATCATGTAATATGAATTAATATTGCTTCAAGCAATTACAATGTAACATTGCCTTTTCTAGTGCCCACTTCCCTTTAAATGGAGCTCGCAATCACTGAAATGAGAGGCTGTTGCACCTCATTGCCTATCAGCGAAATGAGCTCTCAAAGCATCTTAACTAAATCACTTCCCCAAAGTGCAATTTGCTTCTGTAACAAAACCAGTAGAAGCTAACAAATTAAGTCAAGATGATTGTTTGTTACTGTAATAAACAGATTCATTTATTTCATAAAAGAAAGGTTTGATTTTGGTGTAAATCTGGCCATAAGCATATGCCCAGTGATGGAGACTGTTAAAGATGGAGAGAAATCCCTGTAGAAGTGAGATCAGCGAGCAATATCCTTTTAAGGTAGTTAATTGATGAAAATGATGCATTGAGAACACTTATCATTATTACAAAGCTGAAGCAAAACAAATGAGTAGACTCTTCACAAAGCCAGCCATGTGCATCTTAAATAACACACATGCAAAACAAATACGAGTCGACTGATGTTCAAATACAGGGGAAACATGCATGTGTACATGACATACAGTACAATGTACTTCAAACATGTAATGCATGGCGACCGGGTCAGCGTTCTCACCTCTGAAGGTCTGACATACTCCACCATATCCTGCACTGTGTCCCCTGACAAGGCGACCCCATTCATCTTGGTGTAGATGGAGCTCTCGGGACCCGTCTCAATCTCCTGGTAGGCTTTCTGAATGATGAACACGTACCTGTGAGGGGAGGCACAGTCTGACTGAGGGCGAGGGCGCATGGACAGGGGTTCAAACTTAAATTGGTTTCAGAATTACTTACTGCCTCCCTCCTCCTCCCCGTTTCAATACTTCATTAAGCTGCATTACTGTAATCAGTGAAATCATGCCTAAGTCAGTTGCAGGTCTAATGGGGAGCACAAACTCAAACAGAATTCTGTATGAGGCCGTATACATCATGTAGATCAGGTAGAATGCAATTAAGAATCATCTTCCTTCCAAACTCTGAGTGACAATCCCACTCTCTTCAGACTCCTTACAGTCAGAAAGTGAATTCAATTCCCTTCTGTTGCCAAAACATCCCACTTTAGCTCATTAAAGAGAAAGTAGTTTGAAAAGCCATTTCATTGTTTTTTATTTTATTTTCAAAGGTCACATTGTCACATGATTTGAATGGACCAGTCCCGGCACTTAGGCACTTAGTTCAAAGCAGCTAAAAGCCAGGTAAAGGCAGATTTCAAAGCAAAATGATAATAACTCACTATTGGAAGAACAGAATTAATAATAATAAAAAAAACACTTAATAGTTTGGGAAATGTAAAAAAAAAAGGGAAATGAACCCTTTCATGCATGAAATATTGAAAATTGTTGATAAAAAAAAGTAGCTTTGGACACATAATAAATATATTTTCCATTAAAAAAAATTGCAATTTTTTTCCATTGCTTTATATGGCTTCCTCATATGAGGCCATCGTGCATTCGCGTCTTCCATGTGTCCCCATATAAAGACTAGAAGAGAGGTTTCTTTTCGTATCTGTCCCCATGTGAGGTCGCCATGCATGAATGGGTTCAAATGACATTTGAAGGTTCAGGACTTCACAGTGATTTGAAAATGAAGCAATTGAAGATATAACCCAAAAGGAGTACGCAACACGAACGATAAGTAATTTAATAAAACTACTTTATTAATGTGCACACTTGGGACTGAACTGGAAATAAGTGTAAACAAAGGAAAATGACTGTAGGCATGGTAACCAACTTCACAGAAGCTCATCGGAGACCATTTCCAGTTTAAAAACAAGACATAATCCACTCAAGACTTGCAGGGCAACCAGTTTATACAATTTCTAACCAGACTAGAATAAACCAGTAGCCCTCTATTGGGAACCATTAAATAAAAATAAACCACACGACCAGTATAAAAAAGCACTGTAGTTGTTGCTCAGTAGCTGTGTCTTCCAGAAGTTTCTCATAGTTATCTACCAGTTGGTACCCCAGAGTGGCAGCTAGTCTCCTGAAGTGACAATACAAGTGCTGGGTAGATTCTCTGCAACCTCTGATGTAATGAAACAAGCTCACTTACCATGTGAAATAGGTGACAATGAGGAACTGCACAGACCTATAGATAATTCCTAAGGGCCTGTTCTTCACCACCATAATCTTTGCAGTCTCATAATCCCAAAATCCCACAAAACATTCCACAACTACGCCCTTCAGACCCATCTTTGCTGCGTTTTGTTTCAAATCCTCTTGTTTTATCCAACAGTGGGGATGCTGTGTCGATGGTTCTTAGGTACTCTGAAAGTGTGTGTGTCACTCTCTCCCTTCTCTCTCTCTCTCTCTCTCTCTCTCTCTCTCTCTCTCTCTCTCTCTGTTAACAGTCTTCCTTTCCTCCCCACTTAGATTGGCCTGTGGTTCCCCACCACCACTCCTCCCAGCTCTATTTAAGGGTTTGATGACATGAAAGGCATCCTTTTTTTCCATTAAGGCATTTCCCAGTGTTGATCCTCAGGGAGCACTAATAGTCTAGGTTTTTGTTTAAACGTGTTGTCTGATTATACATCAAAGTGAAGCATAAAACAAACATATCGAAAGTATTGAGGCTGTCCATAAATGATGTGTAATGTGCAATGCAGAGAGTCATTTTTAATAATAATAATCCACTTGTAATTAATTACAATTAGTCTTAGAGGGGTCAAGTTATGGAGCACACACTTCTATGAAACTCTATAGAGAAATGTTTTAACCACTTCCACACCCCACCACACAACAAATGTAATCTTATTGTCAGGCCAGGTGTACAGTTTGAGCAACGCAACACAGACGAGTAATGATGCCATGCTATTGTCAAACCAGTGCACACATTTAGCCTAAAAATGTTGTGGTTTTGTATTTAAATGTTTAAGGCAGTACTGCAGCACACCAGTCTCTATGTGTAGATCTAAATCTGCAGATTCTGTTGTTGTTTTTAATCTGGAAATTGATCGGAGCTCCATTTTATCATTTAAAAAATCAGAACATAAGAGAAAACCAGGGCAGCCAGCAGGATGTGCTGTTTTTAATAATAAACACTACTCTCTCTCTCTATATATACTGTATATATCAGCTAATCACAACAGGATCCAGGGAAGGGAGCATGGCCATCAAAGAGCCGCACTATACGTGTCAGATTTCAAGGTGCTCAAGCCTCTTTTTTTAACAAAGACACATTTGCTTTACTTTAATCTCTTCGGACTGTGCACTAGAAATCACCTCCATACGAACCCTAAAGCGAAGATCCGAAGCGTTCTGGATCTGATTGCATTGTTCCTCCCTATCTGATCTGCCTGTTTCCTGCAAGCTTGCCGAGCTGCTTTTCAATCCAGCACTATCATCCCAAAGCCTTTCTATATCTCAGGAACTGATTTCCCATTGCAACCAATTACCTTTTAATGACAATCACTGGCGAGACTTTCTACAGACTGATCTCGTAGCCAGTGCCTCATTATCACAGCACGTAGATCCTAACCACGTTACTCCTACATTATAGGGCTCATCTTACCTTCTTTAAAGGGAATTTCAACACGGTTTCTTGAAACCTGAGTCATTGCCCGATCTTGTATATTTTTTGTGTCTGAAAGAATGCAGACTTTCATTTGTTACCTGATCAGCATGGATACTATTTTTCTTTATTATTTGAAAATGTGTTCTCGAACGATCGACCACTTCAGATAAAGCTATCTTGTTTACCATATTAAAAGCATAGCAAAGTACAGTAAGGGATAGTGAAAGCATGGTAAAGCATCGGTATGCATTGTGAAGCCTGTAGAGGAATGGTAAAGCACATTAAAAAAAAACATGGCAAACCATGGTAAAGGCATAAAATAACCACAGGAAAACAGCAACATTACAGTGCAAATGTACTGTGATCAGACGAAATGTAATCTCATACTAAGTTTGGCCCATTGCCTCTTTTCACTTTCAGGTACAGGATGGACAGCCTTATGTAACACCTCAGTCAAAGCCAGTCCAAGTCTCTTATACAAGTACCTTCAGTGTGTTGAGCTCCTGGGTGCCTGGCCAGTATGGGCCACTGTAGATCAGTGAGGGCAAACACCTTGTGATGATATGTGCTCCCCAACCTGCGGGCCTGCCAGGGTCAGTACAGAGATCACTGTGGGATTCCCTGTCAATGCCAGGTCATGAACCTGCGTTTCCATGACTGTGTAACTCACTTTGAACTCCACACCGCAGTGCCTTCACCAGGTGAGTCGCATGAGCATTCTACATAATGTTGTTTATTTAACATGACTGAACTGAAAAAGGATCTCTGATTACTCTTGCTAGATGAGCGCACTTGTGACAGAACCGCTTACTCCGTCCTCCATCTCATCACACACACACACACACACCTATTCAAAGCACGGTACTGTCAGCTTTGCCAGTTTTATTTCTCTTTGATTTACACCTTACTGTGTAGCGCTGCCATCTTCCTGTAGTAATATTTCTTTCTGAAAGAAATCGTAGCAGTGTCGCCGCCACAGGCTGTTCAGAATGCACCATCGCTGCATGAGTTTTTAACAGGAGTTACACGAGTATTTTAAACCGTTTGTGATCATTCACATACTCTCTTTAATTTAATAAGTTTTGTGTACCAAAGCTAAAAAAATCATACCAATAAACAAAAAATATGTTTTTAGCCAGCGTCCTTTGTAGATTTGCATGCTTTTTCCACACTTCTATTTGCTTTACCGTTCTTGATTATGCTTCACAATACATTTGCCATGCTTACACGTTATGGTTTTTTTTTACCGTGGGGTAAACCAATATACAGTACTTTAAGTGTAATTAAGGCGATTCGTAGATCTGATTGATGATCTGGTTGTATTATTCTTAATCTTAGAATACAATGCTTTGCTTCTGAGTTTTCCATTTAGCTCAAACTTAAAACAAACAAAAGGCACGATAACCCATTCTGGAGAAATTCATCACGCACTGCATGACTCACTTGCTAGGAAGTACTCAAAAAAACACAGATATAGGCAACTAAATAAATCAACACAAATAGGGGCAGCGCTTTCGTACGCCAGTTAAATTAATTTAAAATATGATACTGTATTATCTCAAATAGTGTCTTCAGATAGAAAAATATATTTTATGTCTACAAATATGAGGCAAAAAAGTCTATATGAATGTCTTAAACTGCCGAAATGACGCGGAGCTGAGCGGCGTTTTGAACAGGCGCTAGCGCAGAGAGCTTTTGACCTCGCTGGTCCTGGCAGGAGAGTGTGGCTCCCACGTGTGTAAGTGATCGGGTTTGCTGGCGGAGTTTAGACCGGTGGAATTGTAAAGCTTCGATAAACATCGAAAATGGGAGGTGTGGAGAAAAAGAAGGTAATGTTTCACAGTGATAGGATTTCCTGTTTAAGGAATTTAATTCAATGTTTGATTGTGTTTAATGGCAGGTCCGCGTAACACCGACGGGGCAACTTAAAGGGATTTAATTAGTACAGTCGGTGTTTCACACATCGCTGGACAGTTCAGCGAAAAAGCAACACGTATTCTGGTCAAGTTTTACGTTTAACTATTAAGCAGATGGAAGAACAATTGGGTTTATCTCAATTGTTATTTATTTACGGTGCTTTAATTCTGAACTGTTTGGTTAGTATGAAAACATTAGGCGGCATATTGCAGGGGTCCTTCTAAGTTTAACAAAACAGAAGATATGCCCATACTATACAAATACATTAGTGAGATATGCTCTTGGTCACACGACATATCACATATTTGACAGGTTTGCCTGTCATGCCTAGATTATGACATGTGCGCAACACACCGCTTCTCTCCGTTTTATGCCACTTGTTTTAAAGAGAGCAACATATAATTTATTATTAGACTGAAAACCTATCGCGCTAAATTACCTTCCTTCAAAACGTAGATCATATTACAGAATAAAGTAATAATTTGAGTTCAGAAGTGCTGTGTTGTATCAATAGCAAATCAGTTTGTTTTGGAAAAGGATTCAGTGTTTTAAAATGGTCTGAGTTCGCACACCTAGTCTTGGGTGATCTGTTCAGCGTGCCTGCTGTGTGCAGTGCTGGCAGGTAGACCGTTGTGTAAGTCCCTTTGTCCTTCTCTCCGTGACAGTATGAGAGGGGAGCAGCCACCAACTACATCACCAGGAACAAGGCCCGGAAGAAGCTGCAGCTGAGCCTGGCTGACTTCAGGTTCGAGTCCTCGTGAAACGCTGTTCTAATATCCCTGCCTGACTGCAGCGGTGCATTTTCATTTAGAACAGTTATTCCCGTCATGGGAGTATGATTAATGAGGGAGTCCATGTGGTTTGAGAGAGGAGTGTATTAATAGCAATAGCTGACTATAAAAACATTAACTATACATGCATTGTATACTGCACACATTACACAAGTACTGGCTAGCACAGTGCTTGAAAACAACCACTTCACTGTTAAAGCTGTGCACTGAAGACATTAAGACTCAGAACATTGGTCTATTTCTAGTGGATACCTGATTAAAGGTGTTTTAAAGTGATTGATGTGCACTCATCCCACTCTAGGTAATTGTTTTAATGAACCTGTTGAAGATTGATCATTAACATCTGATTCATATACACTGACCTGCCTCTGCTGTGCCCCCCCCAGCCTCATGCTCTCCCTCCCTAATTCCCTGCCTGCTGTCTCTCTTATTCCCCCAGGCGCCTGTGTATCTTGAAGGGAATCTACCCCCACGAGCCCAAGCACAAGAAGGTGGTGAACAAGGGCTCCACAGCCCCCCGCACCTTCTACCTGCTCAAGGACATCAGATTCCTGCTGCACGAGCCCATCGTCAACAAATTCAGAGAATACAAGGTACGACGCGCAGGGGTGTAGCAAGACCAGCAGAGCTGTCAGTGAAGACACTGAAAAATACATTTTATAGGAAACCTTTGTCTACTTTTACTTGTACCTCGGATTAATTTGCTGTCTTGCACTACAGTTACATTGCATGTATCAGGCATCCGAAGAGGAGAATTAAAGGTTTTTAGCTATAAAGAACTCCAAACACATTTCACAAGTAGTTCTCAGGTGTTCCTTTTAGAGTCTGACTAGAGTCTCTCTCTGGTCAGGTTTTTGTCAGAAAGCTCCGGAAGGCGTACGGGAAGGCAGAGTGGACAGCGGTGCAGAGACTGAGAGACAACAAGCCTTCCTACAAACTGGATCACATCATCAAGGAGAGGTGAGCAGCGTTACCAGCTTTCAACACCAGGAGGCGCTGTATCGTTTAGAGTTTTTAAATGAAGGAGTTAGAGCAGCTCTTGTCTGCCTGACATGTTGTATCCGCTCTGCTGGGCGTGTGCGTTGACGGCGAGGTTGGGGTGTTGCAGGTACCCCACGTTCATTGATGCCCTGCGTGACCTGGACGACACTCTCTCCATGTGCTTCCTGTTCTCCACCTTCGCTCGCACGGGGAAGTGCCACGTGCAAACCATCCAGCTGTGCCGACGGCTCACTGTGGAGTGGATGAACTACATCATCACCTCGCGCTGCCTGCAGAAGGTATGGGCTGTTTGTGTGAACTGCAGTTTAACACGCAGGGGCTGTGAGTGGGGCAGTGTGGGCCGAGAGAGTGAGACACAGGGGTTATACCTGTGGAGCTGGGAGGCAGTGTGGCTGAGTGTTTGAGATGAGGTACTGGGAGGCAGGCTGGCCTGTAAAAGCCATTGTTTTAGGAAGTTGCTATTGTTTGTTCTGAAGATAATGAGAGAATGGGGAATGCGAGCCCAGCTGAAATGCGTTTTTGATTGTTTTTGTGATTTTAATTGTCCTTTCCCAGGTCTTCCTGTCCATCAAGGGTATTTACTACCAGGCGGATGTTTTGGGGCAGCTTATTACCTGGCTGGTGCCCTACCAGTTCGCTCACAATGTAAGTAGAGTTTATGTGCAGAATACAACCAACTACATTGTATTAAAGTATTGTTAAAAATACTCTAAAAGATAACATTAGGTGCCAGATCCATTGTTGTGAATGGCTGGAAAAGGCCATTTAGTGGATTGTGTTTAAAATTGTAGAAAGGGTGATGAAAGGAACGACTAATAATGAATAAATATGTATGAAACAGAGTCACAATAGGTGGGGGGGGGGTTGTCATAAGACCTGCTCATGTATAGAGTCATGGCTAAGCAAGTTCAGGTTTCTATAAAAATCTCAATAATACAAACAGAGCAGGAGAGTGTGGATGTGGAATAAATGGAAAACAGCCATAAATAACAGATCACGAATATTGAGGCTGGTACCTGATCAATACATTTTTTTTGGTTCCTTTTTATTTGAAAACCATGATAGCTACAATGGGAGAAGGCATTAATAATTAGCAAAGGTTATTTGAAAGAATTCATATTAACAGCCAGACCCAGTTAATGGCTAATATAACAGCACTGCCAAGCTTCAAGTCCTGGGGCTGAGCTGCAGAATGGCTATCTGTACAACTGCTTTCCCTGAGTTACTTTAGAGAGGTGGCTGCAGACCCCCTAAATCCTTCAGCACTTCTGAGTCTCAGCCAGGAATCCTGCATTGCTGCCCCTTTAAATCACGCCCGTGTGAATCCCTTTGCAGGTAGAGCACATTTTACTGTGGGTTGATCCTGATTTACACTCAGACTGGGGGAGGTTAGTGAGACTGCTAATAAACTGTGTGTGTGTCATTGCAGCACCCTACAGATGTGGATTACAGAGTGATGGCTACATTCACAGAGTTCTACACCACCCTGCTTGGGTTCGTCAATTTCCGTCTGTACCAGACCCTCAACCTGGCCTACCCTCCCAAGGTGAGTGGGGGTGGGGGTACACTTTTGCAAACCTGTACCTATTCCCATACCTGTCAGTGTGGAAGACACAGAGGATGCCTCACATAGCTATATATTTTACACTACCCTCACAGTTTCCTGACATTCAGTCAGTGAGTAGGGTGATTTAGTGGTGGGCACTGGTCTCCTGGTAGCTCTAGCATATCACCTGCAGCCTTGGCATCCATGGCTGTGGTAATGCCATTATTACGTGATGCTTTGTGTTCGATGTTTAACATGTGTTGATCATTGTAAAAACTGGGAACTGTAGGGGATCTCCTTGCTCTCCTGTCCTCATGTCTTCATGAATCGCAGCCTGCAGTACTTCTTTGCATTGGTAGGTGTCACTGTATGAAGTTGGCTGACTGCACTGCAGTTGTTCCAGTGAGCTGGGAGCTAACCTGCAGCTCTGATTTCCACAGCTGGACAGTAAAGACGAGGCGGAGCTGAGAGCAGAGAATGATGAGGAGTACGCCATGGACTCTGAGAGTTACCTGGAGGTATGCACCTGTCTGTCTCTGTCTGGGATGAGCGAAGTCTAGCATCGCCCTGGCTTAACCCAGTGTTTTAGTTTGGCAGTCACTGTCAGTCTTATGTTTTTGCGGATCGATAACAAGGTACAGGCTTTATTGTGTTGCTGTTTTCTATGCACTGGTTGGGTTCATCCTGTGCTGGCAGTGTACCCTCAATCTGTCCTCTCCTTTCTTTCAGAAACTCTCGGCTCTCAGTGCCAGCCTGGCCCGTGTCGTCTCCTCCAGTGAAGAGGAGGAGGTGGAGCTGGATCAGTTCCCTGCGGAGGGGGTAAGGAGCACACACTCATCACAAATAACTATTTCTCTGAACCTTCAGTGCAGCAAGCGGCTTGTAACATCCACGCACTGGGCATTATTACTCTTACTGAAGATTATACAAACGAAACAGAAAAAATAAAATGCCTCATTTGTTTTTTTAGTACAATTTGCAACATTTTTTTGGTGAAGAAAATAGTTGCATAACTAATAAAAAGCAACACAGTCATACTTTGAGTCCTTAATTGTACTATTTGTCTGTCACTTGTATTGTAAGATCAGAAGTTTTAAATGACTTAAAAACATAAACCTGTAGCAGTTGACGTGTCCCAGTCTCTGTGTTTCTGGGTCAGGGCGAGCAGTGCAGGGTTGTGAAGGTGGGGTTTCTTACCGGTGTTGATTGAACTCCACACATGAACACAAGTACAGGGGTGTGGAGTTCATCTTGATCCGGAAGAAATCCGGTTCGAGGGGATTGTGGCATTCTCACTGTTCCGCTGGGTTCCTCCTCAGGAGGATGTGGAGCAGCTGGAGGCCAGGCAGAAGGAGCAGCTGCAGAGCGAGGCTCACAAGAAGATCTTCGAGGGCCTCAAGTTCTTCCTCAACAGAGAGGTGCCTCGGGAGCCCCTAGCCTTCATCATCAGGTCAGTCCGCTGCTAAAGCCAGCTGGATTAACAACTGAAGATAAATGCAATGAGAGAACTAATCTCCTCCCCCACCCCCGGTTACCTGCGCAGGTGTTTCGGAGGGCAGGTGTCCTGGGACAAGTCTGTGTGTATCGGTGGGACCTTTGACGTGACAGACGAGACCATCACCCACCAGATAGTGGACAGACCCAGCCTGGACAAGCAGTACATCAACAGGTGAGGAGGGCTCTGAACAAGACCAGCTTCTGTCAGCTGTGCTCAAGCCCTGGCAGCTGCTAGTAAGCTTTGTCTAATCATCTAGAACACAATCAACACAACTATAGGCAGCTGATCGGACAGGCCTGGGTGTTATCTCTGTCCTCTTAATGTCTGCCCCCCTCCCACCCCAAGCTGTGAGCCCCTCTAGTGCAAGACAGGGGCGCTCTCCCTTCTCTGGCACTGCGAACCCACAGCTCACAAAGGCCTCTTTCAGTCTCTCTCGCCCCCCTGGACATCAATGCAGCTCTTTCTTTGGAGACTTCCTGGGGGAGGAAGCGGGAGTCATGGGAGCTGGGCCATTGTTCCTGTTATTAACCCCCTCCGAACCAGCCAGGGTGCTTTGTCAACTAGAAGTGGTACCTTTTTTGTGAAATTTTTATTATTTGTTTATTGAGCAGTCGCCTTTATCCAAGGCGACTTACAGAGACTAGGGTGTGTGAACTATGCATCAGCTGCAGAGTCACTTACAATTACGTCTCCCCCGAAAGACGGAGCACAAGGAGGTGAAGTGACTTGCTCAGGGTCACACAATGAGTCAGTGGCTGAGGTGGGATTTGAACCGGGGACCTCCTGGTTACAAGCCCCTTTCTTTAACCACTGGACCACACAGCCTCCAAATGAACAATTGTTAAAGCTGATTTCCCCTGAGCCTCACGCTGATTGCGCTGATACAGTGCGTGTTTAACTCTCCACGTGTCTGTATTGCAGTTAGTTGTAAGGTTACACAGTACAGTACACTGACCCCGCGCTGTGCTTGCACTGCAGGTACTATGTGCAGCCCCAGTGGGTGTTCGACTGTGTCAATGCCAGTCTGCGGCTGCCTGTTGAGGATTACTTCGCAGGGGTCACTCTGCCACCCCACCTGTCCCCCTTCGTGGTGGAGAAGGATGGGGACTATGTACCGCCAGAGAAGCTACGACTGAGAGCCCTGCAGCGCGGAGAGAAGCCAGGTGGGCACAATACTAGGAGCTAGCTCCAGTGGTTGGAGGGTAGCAGTCCAGTCCTGTTTTTCATTTTCAGTTCCTTTTTCAAATTCCCAATTCTAATTCCTTCAACGGAACTGGAATTGATATTTTAGAGACATAATAATTGTTGTGCTCGTTCCACTGTTTTGATTTGAAGGCAGTTGAACTGATTGACAGTGACTTTTCATTTTAACAGGGTACTGCTCATTGCAGTTTTGATCAGTGATGTGTTGAAATTGATTGAAAGGGAAAGAGATTTGGAATGGGAATTGGGAGTTGATTTTAAAAAGGAAATGGAATTGAAAAACAGGAGTTGACCCCGACCCTGGATGGTTGTATATACTTCCTGCCAGTGCATGCATTTATTTATTTATTTTTTGTAAATTCTAACTAAGTGTTTTTGAAACGGCTACACAACATCCATCTGCATGTGATGGAAATAAAGCGGAGCTCCAGTTCAGAGTTACAGATGATGGAAATAAAGCGGAGCTCCAGTTCAGAGTTACAGATGATGAAGTGTCTCAGTCCTGGGGTCTTGTTTTCTCTTTTCACAGAGAATGCAGAGAGCTCGGAGGAAGAGGAAGATGAGGAGGAAGACGACGATGAGGAGGAGGGATCGGAGGATGAAGATCTGGACGAGGAAGAGGAGACAGACGAGAGAAACCTGAAGAAGATGGAGCAGCAAAGAACACAGGGCAAGGTACTGCAATGCAAATACAATCCATACACAGTGATCCCATACAGTCCATACACAGTGATCCCATACAGTCCATACACAGTGATCTCATACAGTCCATACACAGTGATCTCATACAGTCCATACACAGTGATCTCATACAGTCCATACACAGTGATCTCATACAGTCCATACACAGTGATCTCATACAGTCCATACACAGTGATCTCATACAGTCCATACACAGTGATCCCATACAGTCCATACACAGTGATCCCATACAGTCCATACACAGTGATCCCATACAGTCCATACACAGTGATCCCATACAGTCCATACACAGTGATCCCATACAGTCCATACACAGTGATCCCATACAGTCCATACACAGTGATCTCATACAGTCCATACAGAGTGATCACATACACAGTGATCCCATACAGTCCATACACAGTGATCCCATACAGTCCATACACAGTGATCCCATACAGTCCATACACAGTGATCCCATACAGTCCATACACAGTGATCCCATACAGTCCATACACAGTGATCCCATACAGTCCATACACAGTGATCCCATACAGTCCATACACAGTGATCTCATACAGTCCATACACAGTGATCACATACAGTCCATACACAGTGATCTCATACAGTCCATACACAGTGATCTCATACAGTCCATACACAGTGATCTCATACAGTCCATACACAGTGATCTCATACAGTCCATACACAGTGATCACATACACAGTGATCTCATACAGTCCATACACAGTGATCCCATACAGTCCATACACAGTGATCCCATACAGTCCATACACAGTGATCTCATACAGTCCATACAGAGTGATCACATACACAGTGATCCCATACACAGTGATCCCATGTTTTGTTATTGTTGAGCACACAAATAACATTATGCTTGAGCTACCCAGATCTGGCAGATTTATTTTGTATGTATTATAAACAAGTAATTTATTTGTGTAAACCTTTCATGGATGAAATCTTTTAAAAAAAAAAAAAAGCTTAAAAAAAGTAGTTTGGCAAAAAAAATAAAATAAAAAAAAATTCCATTGATTCATATTGGGGGGGTGGCATCCTCATATCCTCACATGCATGAATTAAAGGCTTATTCAGCCGTGTTAAGTATTCGAATGTGATTGCAGTGCTGTGGTTGTGCCTCCCCCTCCTCTCCCAGGCCCTCCCAGTGAAGGTGACGGCAGGCAAAGTGAAGGCAGAGAACAGGGCTCGCTCCGAGCAGGAGGAGAAGGCTGAGGAGAAGAGGCTCGCCATCATGATGATGAAGAAGAGAGAGAAGTACCTCTACGACAAGATCATGTTCGGCAAGAAGAGGAAAGTCAGAGAGGTGAGCCACGCTGACTTTAACAGGGCTTCTGTGTTTCACAGTGCACAGGGATGGGAATAAGACTCCTACTGCAGAGTACTTTCACAACGAGCTTGATGAGCCCCAGTGTATCGGCAACAAGCTCAGGTGTGGCTTAAACCAGGAATGGATCAAACTGCTATGCAATGGGAGTTTTATTTCCATCCCTGGTGCACGTCTCCTGCTTTGGGGCCACATGGTTAAAAGCTTTTGAGTTTCACTGTGGGATGTCATACTTCCCTAAGCTCTTGTCATGATAGAAATGCACCTATAACCAAATGAAACAGCTACAGCTGTGTATTTCTGGTTTGTTGCCTCAGGCACATCAGAGAACCCAAACATGCTCCTGCATTATAATCCAGGTCACGCTCATACAAATTTATGAGCCGATAATGAAGCTGAAAGTGTTCACACGACGGGAAATAACCTGATTTTAATGTGGATATAAACAAGTGTGCTTTTAACACCTTAGGGGGTGTTTAACCCAATTCCATTTTCTCTCCCACAGGCAAACAAACTGGCTGCGAAAAGGAAAGTCCATGAGGAAACGACCAAGGCTGAGAAAAAGAAGAAAAAGGCCAAGAAATAGAGGAATGAATGAACTGTAAGAATAAGGTGACGGTCCGTGAGGCGGAGGGGGTGGTGTCGTGTTACACACATACACACTGCAAAACATTATTTTAAACATGTGGATTTGAAGTACTGTCTTTGAAAGCTGCATGAGAAATGAGTGGCTTTATATCATAAGCTTGTGATGAAACCAAACTGTTGTCCATTTGTCTAATAGCTTGCCCTAATAAAATGAGTCAAATTCTCAAGAGGATTATCGTAGAAATGTGTGTTCTCGTAACAGGTGTGTGTGTGTGTGTGTGTGTGTGTATAAACCTATAGTGCCCCAGGCTCAATGCTGGTGATTTTCACTTGCTAACGGGGCAAATTCAACTCTTCAACACATTCATTTGAATTCGTTGAGAGATGTGAAGAATTTGCATTGCTTTTCGTTTAGTGTTCAGATAGCAGTGCTTACCTGTCCTAGTTTTAGGGAAATTGAATCTTCTGTACAAACCATTACTGGAGGTTGTTTTCCGTTCATGCCTTTTACAATGAAACCTTTATCCGCCACCCTTCATTTTGCATTCTTTTTTATTTTTGTTACGAGTGTATTTTAAAAGCACACCTGCTCAAGATGTAAAAAGTGTGATTTATAGGACATTGTTTGCATACTAAAAACTGCAACACAGGCTCACTCCTCTCTCAAGTGTACTAGGAGGTGAAGGGTTAAGTTGGGTGGCAGCCCCATTGTGGGTTTTGTTTAAAAGTTAAATCAATTGTATTCTGTTAAAGAAACAATGTATAAAAAAATTGTTTTTTCTTTTATAATATACGTAATTAAACTGTTCGAATCATGTTCATGTTGCATTTGTTTTCTTTACTCCAAGGGATAGCATTGGAGTCCACTGTGTGAACTTTAGCGATTACTTATTAAAAAATGTGATGCTAAAAATAAACATTTACAGTTTTTAAAAGCAGTTATTACCCCACTGTTTATTGGCAACTTAAATACCGCCCCCATGTTAAATCCATCTCTGCCAGAAATCACAGGTGTGGCCACATGTCTACAATGGGAGAAATTCTTTGTTTGGAGAGTTAGTTTAGGGGCCAGGCTGTTTAGGCACCCAAGCTCTGCTGTCTCGGGCCACTTTTACACAGCCCTGCACATGCAGGTGGAGTAAATCGAGCCAGGGCTGCTGGTATTTACACAGGTTGAATAAAACCTATTTAAAGGGGTCTGATCTGATGCATTAGAAACGAGTTTGCAGTTCTGTCTCGCTGCAGGGTGGCTGGCACTTTGCTAAAGACGATGGAGGGATTCTGTTCTTTTGTGACTCACGACCCCCTGCCTCTGAAAATGGTCTCTTTAATTCCCCCAGGGGCTGGTACACACTGTCACTGTTCATTAGCGGGGTGGGGGCTGGCGGACGACAGCTCGTACAATCAGCCTGTGTCAGAGACTGAAACAAAGCAAACCAGCCTGGTGCGAACAACAGCTGTAGGTGGCAGTGTGATCTGAGAGGTGTCAGGTGTGTTCATCTCCATGGATAACGGGGCGTCATTTTATAATAACGCCAGCATTTTTGAGCATTTCTCACAAGAATTGAGCATTTCATAAGAACAATTTTTAGTAAAAAAGAAATGTAGAAAATCCAGTTAGTTTCGTTAATCAAAGTTTTAATCAATCTTAAAACAGTTTCTGTTTTCTCCACTTTAAATGTGGTTGTGATTCTGCACGCTTGTTGCTGTCTCTCACTGCTCTGTACTGTAAACAAGGCTTGCACGCTTTGTCATCTGAAGTGGCCCTAGCTGCCGGTTTGGTGTCACTGTGCCACTACCAGCCTGGTACTATTGTTTCTGTTGCCAGGTAGCTTAATTATTAGAATGTACTGCAGACAGTTCCTCATACCTCACCAGTGGGGCTGTGATGACCCAGCTCTGCTCCGCGCCTGTGGAATCGCCCACCCCTGACCCTGTGATGTTCTCAGTGGGAGGTGCCAGGGGTGGTGCCCTGCTGCTCCATATCTCCATTCCCCTGTGCCCACGCCACATTGTGAACATTGCCTCCCAGCTCTGAGCGCAGCCTGGCTCTCGCACATTCTGCACATACTTACAGCTCCTCCGTCACAATAGCCTGAATTATCTTTCTTTTGTGGGGGCGGGGGTAGCAATGACTGACGTTATTAACCCCTTCAGCTCTGATGTCACCAAGTGGAAGATGGCAACCAATTTGCAGACGCTTTGGAAATAAGGCTCGTAATTATACAGAACAAAGCCATTTATTATTTGGAGTTTTATCTGGATCCTTCCATCAAAACAAGGAAAACGTGAAAGTTGAACACTGAACTTGAAATGACCTCAATGCTTTACTGTTGAAAAAAAACACATTTGTACAGAACTGCTGCAGAAAATCAGACTCTTGTCCAAAAGCTTCCCAAGGAGTATCTGTTTCGTTAATGATCACCTACCAAACACAAGAGTCATGGTTTCTGCTTGAGACCAGTCTTGATCTGTTTGGCATTTACTCGTCCTCATACGAAAATCCGTTTCCTCTGGAACCCTGAGAACTACACAGTCTAGTACAATGCTAACCGTGGTCTGTGGCAATTCAAAATACCTTTAAGTTCTCCGTCAGTGCAAATGTATTTATGACTTTGTTTATGGTGCATCCAAACTGGTGCAAATGTCCTGCAGACTTTAGTCCACATCTAAATGTGTTTACATGTTTAGGCTTTCCGTTTGCCATCACACCTTCCTCCATGGAGCATACAAAAACAGACACATCAACAGTATGCAAAGACTCTCTTCACTGTTAAAGATCCAGAGGTATCCAGGCACCGGATTAGATGTGATTTATTTAGAGAACACGATGAATGCAGGAAATGAGCTTCATGCTTTTTTACCTGTTGTCTGCAGACAATCTAAATATCTAAACTATACTGTGTTGCTGTACCTCAAAGCTCAATCTTTTCAATTGCTTTGAAAATTTAATGTAGTTGCCTTTAGTGGGCTCTTGTGTTTTTTACAGTAACTGAACACATTTACATGTTATTATCCTTATGTTTGCATTCAACGTGAATAGCTTTAATCAAATCTTTTTTTTTTTGTTGTTGATGGATCAACCAGTATCTAAGGTAATGTTTACCCCTAGAACCTTCATTTGACTGCCAATGGATTTTCTGTAAAAGGTTGTGTGACAGGATGACTGGGTGGATAGAGATTCAGAGACAGAAACTGCAGGTTTTAAGTGCCAGGACGCATGCTTATTAAACAAAAAACATAAAACAAACACAAAACAAATAGGCACAGGGCCAAACAAAAAGTTTCTACAAAAATAAAACATAAAGCGTCAGGATGAGCAACACCTTCACTGACTTATGAAAACAAAGAAGACACGCAACACTCACCAAACATACCTTCCATGTGGTCACCCCTCTCCCAGACAGTTCCTCCTACAATGGAGCTCCTGCCTCTCTTAAATACCATGTGGCCAGGGTTGATTGCCAATTAATAATTCAATCAACACCTGGCCACGTTCTGCACATGTATTTGGCAGGGATAGGAATTAACCCTATTCCTGCCACCCACCACCACAAACACACCCAAAACAACCAGGGCTGGAATCTTAATTTCCAGCCCTGCCATATCTAACACACACTTTTTCATATGATATTTACACATAATATTTACAAATTATACATTTATCTACATGTGCAGGGCTTCTGCCCTGCCACGGGGTGTTTGAGCCAGGAGGATATAGTTTATTTGTGCTGGGCATGGTTCATGAAAGGCATGGCTGCTTTTTAACAGTGATTCTGTTCATTTATTAGAAGACAAGGTGAGTATTTAACTGTTTCAGCAATGTAGATCTCTGAAGAATTCTAAGACAAATAACCAGTGGAATCTAGGAAACAAATTCCCAACTCAACACAGCAGACCAGTTAACCAATCCCACCACGGGTATATCATGTTTATATAATTTTCCCCCATTTAGACACTGAAGCTGTTTAATTAGTTATATAGTGGGGAAGAGTGCGCGCTAGCTGGGCTGCAGAATCGCCAGGGGATCTGCTTGAGGACAAGAGAAAACTACTCATGGATCTTATTTTTTCCCTTTTCGTTTCTAGTGAAATGTATCCTATTGTCTATGCTATAACTGTCCCTGCTTGAATAGCCTCATCTGTGGGAGCAGTTTGAGCCAGCCCGTCACCACCCTCCACACACAGAGCCACTGCTCATGACAAGAGTCCCCTGGCTCCACATGACGTCACAAGCCTCCCTAGCAGGTCTGCGCGCAGCCAGAGAGCAGAGGTTAGCGGTGCAGTCAGGAGGGAGGCAGGAATAAGAGCAGCAGAGAAGCACCGCTGCAGGAGGAGAGCCCGTTCCACGCCCGAGACTGAACTGGGCGAGCACAGACACGGAGCACAGCGCACATGGATAGAAGACACTCTTCAGAGAGACCTGCCGAGAAGCTCTTCTGAAAGACCGAAAAGGAAAACGAAGGAGAAACAAGAGCAACATACTGGATCTGTATTTTTGTACAGCAAATGATTCGTGCATGTCAAGGTAACTCCATCTAGTTGTGTCCTCATGGAAGTCGATACTAGCTGCAGCGCTTGCTTGTTAATATACTGACAGTGTCAGAGAGAATGTACGTCTCTAGGTAGATGCGTCTGTGACGGAGCATTTGTTGATAGTTGACTGGATTGTTTGTAGATAGTACATGTTTTGAGTAAGATGGGTATGTGTATGTGTACAGTATCTGTAGGAGGCTGTGTGAATGTGCTATATATCCAGACAAAAGCTCTATCAACTGTGTCAGACATGTTCCAAACTTCGTAATGCCACTGAAAAGAATGCTGCTGTGTATGCGACAGGGTAGCAGGGTTTGCGTTGAAGAGGTATGATTGATTGTTTTAAATCAGACGTTACTCTTGGTGTAGAGTGAATAAAGTTAAACGTACTGGGTCCACCATACCACCAAAAAGCTATTGTAAGTAATTTATAGGGAGTTCATCTTTCAAGTAAGGGACTAACAAGTGACGAGTGAATGAACGCATCTGCATAGGAGCCCCTCAATTGAGTACATTTGTACAAAACGGGGATAAAATACAGTTTTAATAAGGTCTTGTAGATCCTTAGGAAACAACAGACAAAATAGCAAAGCACCTGTATTTTTTGTTAAGCGTATTTTAAAAACGATATATATTTCTGATTAAACTAAAGAAACTAGCAGGAGACAAGTGGAAATGTAAATTAAATCTTTCAGATGTGGCTACTTTTGGGGCACTGTGCATACTGAGCTTCACAAGTTGTAAAAAGGATCTTATGTTAAACATTGAAAAACAAGAACAAACTAATGAACCCTCTCTAAAACATTTAGAAAAGATGTCTTGAACTGCAAACGAAATGGACATTAAAAAGCAATCGTTAGCGACGGTCCTTAGCGTTTTGTGAATGTCGCAGTGTTGCTGCTTAACGCTGAAAATATCCGCGCTCTGTGTTTTCTTTCAATGGTATAACAAAAATTGTATCACATTTTTTCCCGTTGCATACTTTGTTTTCTGGGCTGCAGTGGACAGATAACACCCAAGGCTTGAATAAGGGAATCAGTCAGCGTGTCCGCAGCTGAAACCGCATTTAGGGAACGTAAGCAAACTGGAAAGTCAACAAGATATCTGGTACAGGTCTAGTTTTGAATGAATTAAAATGGGAAGGTTTGACCTTGCGGGAGGTTGCAGTCATTGGTTACATGTGCAGTGTGCTTCAGCAACGGTTAATACCTAACTCTAATGCTGGAGATCTGCTAACAGGTCATTTGCCATCGATTTTTCGTACTCCTGTGCTACTGAATGCAAGAATGTTAAGAAGATGAAATTAGCAGGCACACTGGCTTGCTTCTACAGGTTTTATTCACTCGAGGGCATTAATACCCTGAATCAATGAAAACGTCTAGAACTGTGACAGCCAGGGTGTTCTCACTGTACAAGAAAAACAAACAGCTTCGCACATCATGCACCCGTTCCCAAAGACATTCTTTGGCCTTTGTATTTCAAAAAACGAGGTCAAGATGTTCTATTAAAACGGGCTTTGAATTGAACGTTTAGTCCCATAAATGGTATCGCGGGTTAGTTACCCTGTTGCTTTGAAAACGACATTCACTGTAGAGCGTTGGAATTTGCAATGAGAGATGCTCATACTCACTCTACAAGGTGCACATGAATTTTCACCAGTCTTCCTCAATCTAATTTCATCAGCTTCTAGCATCCTAGCCATTTAGGATTGCAGCTGGGTATAATAATCCAATCCAAGTTTGTTTATTTATTTATTTATTGCATATTATAATTTACTATACCGGTTTATGACACCATTCTGAATAGACGTGCTTCGGCACAAACAAAGTTTGCCTAACATACCAAGGCATGTATTGAAGAGTGAGAAGCTGTCAGAGAAACAAACAGACTTTTAAGGAATTGCAAAAGCAGTATGTGTGTTCGGATCAGATTACATTAAGAGTGAATAATAGAGTGGAAATTAAACAAAGCTGGGGTCTGGACTCTGAACTCACAATCCGCTTGCTATCCGATTACCACCGGTAGTTTTTGCTCTGGTTTGGGCTTCGCAAACAGACACTCAGAAATCCAAAAAGAGTGGTTATTACCAAAATTGGGTAAGACGTTTTAACATCCTTTAACATACATGCATCTGTTTTGCTTTTGGGGTTTAAATTCGAATGATGTTCTTGCAGATATGAACACAGTTTTCTTGCTTTTCCAGTTTTTCTTTTAGTTACTGAGATTTGTTCAAGTTACCCCCTTGTTCAAACAGCTCTTACTGGAGAAAGGAGACTGCTGCTCAACGCAGTGGAAGCCACATAAGTGCTTTGCCAAGTTATACAGATGTGGAAATCGATTAGAAACAGCCCAAAAACTCGGTTACACAAGGGCATCTGGCATACTTTAATGAAGTCAATGTATGCAGCACGTTCGTTGTCATGTTATTTGTCCCATCCAATAATTTATTTTATTAGTACCGAGTCAAAACAAAGAAAACGTGGCTATTCGGGTCTAAAATTCCAACTGTAAGCAGCAGGTTGAAGCGAGGTGGCTGTGCTGGATCGTTTTAGTACTGATTTAACTTGCAGACAGGAATACTTTTTGTCTGGGCTGACTTTCCAGTTTGGTTTCTGAAAGATGTTTATTTTACGTTCTGTTCAGCAACCTCTGTGGTAGCCTTTCGTTAATGTGTGATTCTGAAGCTAAATAGCGATCGATCGAATTTTCTCCAAATACACATTAAGATATGGAAAACAATTATCTCAGTCTGCATGTAGTTTATTTGGGAAATATCTTGAAACAATCATCAGCCGAAATATAGTTTGCTGCCTCAGTGCCTCGGTCATCCTGCTGTCTGGTTACCTGCAGCCAGGCCGACTCATTTACCTTCTTGTGTATCAGTTTCTACAGGAATGTATAATTCATTAAATAGCCAGACCAGCAAACCACTTCTATATTGCACTGAAACAAAGAGGCATCCCAGGACTGCAGTGCAACTCTATGCACAGTGACTATGTGGACTGTATTTCACTGCACCCTCAGCAAGTGTTGATTGAACTGCGAAGAAAAGAGCTTCTTCCAAATACTGGACATAGTTTTTAGGTCCAGATGTACATATATCACTTTTTTTAAATGCAGATAGAGGTGTAAAAGGTTACAAATCATCTTTATTCTTGCTTACTGCTGTACTCAATGAAAGTGTGTCTGGCTTCTCACTGTGTGTTTGCATGGACCGTACCATATAAGGCAGACATACATGAGCCCAGTTTGAAGATGTGAGATGAAACAGCATTCGGGCGTTCTGCACCAGCACTGAAGTGGTTAACAATTAGTTCATACAGATTTAACATTTCTTTCTTTAAGATGTGTTCTTCTGAATAAATGGCCGGATTGTCCAGCAATGAAAGCTTCCTCTCTCTGAAATCTTTTCATAGATGGAACTGTACAAGTGACTATTTGTGTATATCAATAATAAATGTGGAGCCAGATTCGGACTGCTCTGGTAAATCATGATGTGTCTGGAATCTGGAATGCAGAGTTATAGGCTTGCCAGAGCCACACACACACGACTGTTGTGTCCTGTAGAGGATGTGGTTCTTAAACTACCAAGACGATGACTGTATTAAACCCTGCACCTTAGACATTTCATCTATATCATACAACACTCCTGTACTAGGATAGTGTACAATAAAATAACAGGTTCACTTTACAGAACATAAGCACACTGGGTTTGAGCAGCAAACTCATTTAATTGTTATCCTAGAGGGCTAATTGGTAGACTCAGGCAAGGGATACAGCCACACTTTGCGGTCTTTAAGATCCAGTTAATTGAAGCACGCCCCCAATGGAGAGCGACGTTAATCCTTGGAGGGGGAAGACTGGAGGTTGCACACAGGAAGTAACATAACGAGTGAGACCCTGTCCTTTGTACAGTAATTGGCCTCCAGAGAAAGTCCTTTCAAGGGCTGTACTTTTAACCCTAGTTTACTGTTTATTAATAAGAAGAATGTAGAATAGCAAGAACATCTAATCTTTGTGTTACCTGATAAATATAGCTTTGGTGGGGAGGCTGTGACAAGAAAGTGGGCTTTGACAAGAGCAGATCCGATGGCGAAAAGAACCACAGCTGTCATCCCTGGGCTTATTATGTAAAGGATTCATTTGCATGGGTGAAGATGGACAGACAGTATATAGATCCTTACCTTTCTCTTTCTGCCACAGGTACCCCAGGGACCATGTTGATGAAGCAGGGGAAGCAGTGGAAATCAATCTGCAAAGGGCTGATCCTGGGCACCCTGCTAACCAGCTGTATGATCCTGCTCTACTCCTACGTGACACCTGCTGTTCGGTTAAACATGCAAGAGTAAGTGTTTCACTGGCAGTCAACCCATCTCTTAGCATCCTAAGCTCACATTCAGGCAGTGTGTAGCAAACAGTGAAGACCGTACTTCTCTGTTAGAAATACACTCTTAGCTCATGCCCTCCTGGTCAGTGAAAGCTAAATCTCCAGGCTACACCTGCCTAAGGTTGACATCTTAAGGGGATAATGATGAGTTACATTCTCTGGCTAGCACTCAACCTGCATGCTATAGCTAGTATGTTACATCCTCAACCACTATTCAGATAAAAAATCTATTCTGACAGTGAAAGAGGCTGGCCTGCTGAAATGAAGTTGTAACATAAGGTTCAGAGCAAGGTCTCCCATTGCAATGAAATGCATTTTCTCTTCATCAGGGTTCCAGTCCCTTACTCCTGCGCCTACCGTCCGGCTCGCGCTCGCAGCCTTCCTGCCTCCAATTCCTCCCACGGTGGGGCCTGCACGCCGAAGGTAGATGTCATGTTCATGAAGACCCACAAGACGGCTAGCAGCACCATCCTGAACATCCTCTTCCGATTCGGAGAGAAGCATCGGCTCAAGTTTGCGTTCCCCGAGAGCCGAAACGACTTCTTCTACCCCTCGCTCTTCCAGCGCACCCAGGTCAAAGACTACCGGCCGGGGATGTGCTTCAACATCATCTGTAACCACATGCGATTCAATGAGCCGGAGATCCGCAAGCTTCTGCCGTCCGACACCGTCTACTTCTCAATCCTCCGACACCCGGCCGACCTCTTCGAGTCTTCCTTCCACTACTTTGGAAGCGTGGTCCCCTTGACCTGGAAGATCTCAGCCGAGGATAAGATCACAGAGTTCCTGCGTGACCCATGGCATTACTATGACCCCGAGGGCTTCAACTCCTTCTACCTCAAGAACCTGCTCTTCTTCGATTTCGGGTATGACAACAACCTCAATCCGGATGACCCTCGGGTGGACGAGAGCATCCAGGCGATGGAGAAGCGCTTCCCCCTGATCATGCTGCTGGAGCACGTCGACGAGTCCCTGATCCTGCTCAAGGAGGCCCTCTGCTGGGAGATGGAAGACGTGCTCTACTTCAAGCTCAACGCCCGCAAGGACCCAGTGGTGTCCAGGCTGACCCCTGAGCTGCGTAGCCAGGCCACCGACTGGAACATGATTGACTGGAAGCTCTACCGCCATTTCAATGCCACCTTCTGGAGGAAAGTGGAAGCGTACGGGCGGGAGCGCATGGCCCGGGATGTCGAGGAGCTGCAGCGGAGGAACGCTGAGATGGCAGCGGTCTGTATCGAGGGGGGGCAGCCTGTGGAGGCAGGGAGGATCCAGGAGTCGGCCATGCAGCCCTGGCAGCCCATTGGCGAAAAGTCCATCCTGGGCTACAACCTCAAGAAGAACATTGACAAGAAGCACAGAAAACTCTGCCGGAAAATGCTGACCCCAGAGATCCAGTATCTCACAGAGCTGGGGGTCAATCTGTGGATAACCAAACTCTGGGCCCACATAAGGGAGATACTTAACTGGTAGCGGGGCCTATACGAACATTACCAATCAGAAAAATGCATTTCAATTCCTATCACATTATTTATTTGGATGAACTTCTGCTGTGGAGGCAGTGATAACAGTTTCAGATTATATTGATATAAATGAACTCATCTGCTGCCAGTAGCCTTTGAACCATGTGAGCCATAAGGCACATGCGAGTACAGTCCTCTCCTCTCTAGTCGGAAAGCTACTGGACAGTGGAAGAACAGCTTTAGGAGTGCCGCTAGTTATGTAGAGGAGGATTTTAAGGCAGCTATCTTTGCCCAGTTGTGCTAGCTGGTGCAGAGAGTTGAGCAGGGTTGCCTGCTATTTCAGCTGCATACTGTGTGCTGCTTGGTTACCTAGGTGTAGACCCAGATTGAACAAGGGTGCACGTACAGTAGTGCCTTATGAGAAAGTCAAGTAGAAAAATGTGCCCTGAAACTGGGTTATTTAATTTATTTAGATCAACAGTTATATTAACAATTATTTTTTGGCTTTCAAAAAAAAAGTTTGGTGGAAATAAGTAATCAAAGTAAATGTGGAGCAATATTTATTTTAATTAGAACATCATCAATGATTCACGTCATTTCATGTAAATAAAACCTGGCTTGTTTTTCAGTGAAAAAAACCCCTCTATTTAAACAAGTCTGATTTTTAAATGCTGTTTTTAGCAATTATAGATATTTTACTGTTGGGAATTTGTAGATTTATGAGCACATAGATACTGGTATTAAGAATATAGGAAGGACGATAATGTGAGACAAAAGATTTAAAAAAATAATAATAATTTAGCAAATGGAAAAAAAACGCTGAATAAGTTGCATTTAATAAGTAATAAGTGGTTACTGCACTGATATTTTTTACTTTATTCAAAGCTGTCTTTAATCATTATTAAGGACATAGACTTTGGAAAGCCAAGCTCTGAAATATGACTGAACTCCACCATTGGAATATACTAACCCCAGCATGCAGGCTAAACAGCTCCAAATACAAAATGTACAGTACCAGCACTTACCACACAACCTCAGAACAAGTGAGCCTCAGCTTAATGCCTATTTTCTGTAATAACATTTGCTCTATAAAACCTAAAAATGTAGCATCTAAGAAATTTATAATTTTTGCTGTAACGAACAATTGTGTTTATTTTCTGGTTTGCTATGCATATTTAGTTTTTTATTCAATTAGAACAATTGCCGACAAGTGGATAGCTAAAAATGTCAGGTTTGATGGGAGTCGCTTCTCTCAGTCCAATGTATAGCTTTACCGACATGCATCTCATCTCAAGAGGGGTCCGCCTGTTCCTTCCAGGTGGATCCGAGACTCGCGGGGTCCAGAGACTCACCCCAAGGTCACATTGTAACACAGGTGATTTGAATCCAGGTCCTCCTGTACCTGGCTCCCAGTCCACATACCATACCAGTTAGTTACACTATATCTCTTGAATTTTCTGCCACCTTTTTTTCAGAAATCAATGCTATGTCCAGTATTATGAAAGCTGTTCATTTTCTGGTTTTCATGTTCAATAAATGACTGAAGAATCCAAGTTGTCCCTAATTTTCACTTCCACAAAAAGTTAGATTAAGATGATAAAAAAGGCAGACTAGAGTAATATTTCTTTATCAGCTTTTTAAAAAAATGTAGAAATGTGTAATGATTACTATGGCAACATAGACTTCTATTGTATCTGACAAATTCTTAAACTGGAATTAAAGCATGGAAGCAGAAATCCAGGATAGAGGTGCTCAGTGAAAGTGGATTCGAACCTGTGCAGGAGGGTCATTGTGTCAGTGTCAGAGACGCTATAAAACGACACACTGCCAGCAGGACAGTCCAGGTACACTGCAATCTTATTGGAACCGGAGGCAGTGAATGCAGTTTTTTTGTTATTGTGCCAGGCTGAGTAACTGGAACCAAAGCACAGCAAACTCCAGGACTTGTCATTTCTCCCAAGGGAACAGGAATCCGCACCTCCCTTCCTGTCGATCCCTTTATAAGCGACTCCAATTCCAATACTGTTCCCACTCCATTCGATCTCCCAGTAATAGCAAGTCCCGAACAGACCCTCAGTGCACAGCACTTGGGCAAACCCATCAAATCTCTCTGGGCAATCTGGAGATCTCTGAGTTTTTTTCTCCCTCCACATAACCTTTCTGTTCCCTTCAGACAGCCAGAGCTCTCTATGCACAGTTTTGGGGTCCAGTGTGAGCGGGCAGGAATCTGACGTAAAGAAAAGGGAAGGTTAGCGCTCCAAGACTTCAAGGAGCTTAAGATACACCTCAAGGATACCTGCAGCTTTTACATATTGATACGTTAATTTGAAACAAAAAAAACATTCTAGTAGTTTAATATACTTAATTAAATATGCTGCTCTTTAAGCTGAGGGCAGCCGTAAAGAAATCCTATTTAGAATGCTTGCAAGAACCTTGACAAAACTCTTTCAATAAAATTAGAAACAACAGCCTTACGTGTTAAAAACTCCCATCTGTTTCTAGGTGCTTGAGCCTGGAGATTATACAACACAAGTTTGCTCACTGTGAGAGAGAGAGAGAGACATGTGAATTGATGCAAACCCAACTGCAAACAATCTTACTTGTTTTTGTTACTCTTATTAATTACTGTACAATTATTGTTTTTGCTTTATTTATTATTATTATTGATAAATACAATGAGGGGAGGGGGTGGGGTTCTCTATATACAGTATTTAAAGTTGCCCAGTTTGAGAAATATACATACACAAAACATTCTGAACATTATAAAATTAATTAATTTTCCCTTGGAACTTCCAGTTAATGGGACAGTACTGTCTAAGGAACAGTCTTGTTTAACCAACCTGTCTGAGATATCTTCACTATTTTCTTCTTGCAGATTTTCTCAATAGAGTCTTCAAGGTCAGACACAGCCTTCTGAACGAGCCCAAAGGTGTTTTGTGTATCAAGGGTAACATTTGGTAAATATCCATCCTTGGGATGGGCACACATGGACTGGAAATTCTACAATAGTAAAAGCAGATGAAAGGATGTGCTAGTTCCCTCTTCAATAAATTATTATTTGTTTAAATTATTGTAGTTTGTTTTCACATGTCTTTTTGCGCAGTTAAAAAACATTGATTTGTCGGTGTTGATAATGCTACTGAAACTCATCCCCTTATTAATATTACAGCCTGCTGTGGAATGCTTACCTGTAGGAAATGGATCTGATCCTCTGTCTCTGCAAGCTGTTCCAGATCTTCGTTTCTCTTGCTTAGCTCAGTAAGCTCTTGCTCCAGTTGCTTGATGAGTTTCTCAGCCTGACTCACCACAGCCCGCTCACTTTCTTCCATCAACGCTGTAACCTTGTCCTGGAGTTGCTTAATGAAGCGCATTAGCTTAATAAAAAGCTCCTCACATAACTGTGATTCTCTTTGTGCAGAGCTCTGAAAGGGGACATCAAGTGAGAGTTTAGAAAAACACATTTAGGATTTTTATTTTAAGCCCTTTTCATTAATGTTTTACTTCTCAGCAGTTGCATGCTGATGCACCAGTTCAATGTATTGTTTGGTCAGTCTATATAAAATCCTAGCTTGATGTGCCCTAATGGTACTCACTTTGAGTAACTTCACAGCTTGTTTTAGCTCTTTCAGCTCCTTTCGTCTCACCCACATCCTCTGCTGTATTTCTGTCTGTGTCTCCCCCAGCTGGATCTGCGAAGCAGAGCAACACAATAAGATTCACAATGTTTCAATGACCAGCTTCCTATCACAAGACATTGCATCGTTTGATTTTTTTCATTGCTTAAGATCATACCCAAATATCTGCCAATGCCCCATTATTATTGCTATTCATTTAGTTAAGCATTCTGCTTTTGTCTGCTTACTGGATCAAAAAATTGCTGAAAAATAAATATTGCTAAAATAAACAAAGAATACCTGCTTTGCAATGTTTCCTTCTGCAATTCTTGCTATCTATATAACAATAACACATTGAAATCCTTACCTTTTTCTCAGCCCATGCACTCTCTGCCAAGACAGTATCATGGCTCCGGTGTTCCTGGTCTGTACACAACCAGCAAATGCATGTCTGATCGGTTCTACAGAAAAATTTCAGAAGGCTTTCGTGATGTGGGCAAAATCTTTCTCCAGGATTTTGGACAGGGTCAACCAAGCTGTGTCTTTTAAAAGCTTCACCATCCCGGTGAGGCTTCAGGTGTATTTCACAGAAATTGGCCAGGCACACCAAACAGAATTTTTCAGCCTTGAACTTTAGCCGAGTGCAGGAATCACAGGGAACATCTCCAGGACCAGCACAACCAGGACCAGGAACAGGAACCTTAAACGCCTGAGCTGTCTTTACCTTCTCCAAAACACCAGCCAGCAAGGTGTTTCTGCGCAGAACAGGCCTTGGCGTAAAGGTTTCTCTGCACTGAGGGCAGCAGCATTCTGTATGGTCAGCCTGACCCCAGTAGCTCTCTAAACACTCTCTACAGAAGCTGTGCCCACATGCAACAGTGACCGGATCATTCAATAGTTCCAGACACACAGGGCAGGTAAACTCCTCTGTGAGCAGATCGCTTGCTGTTGCCATTTTTCTTAGCAAACAGAAATGAAAATGAAACTGCTTCCTGCAGTTGAGGCGGAACTACCGATATCAGATTGCAAAGGGGAGGAGATAGCTAGCTGCACAGAAATCTCACGGTGTCATAACAAAGGTTGATTCAGCAGAGTGGGAATCACAGATTTGAATGCCCAGCCCCCATATATAACACATTTAAAGTTCTTGCATTACAGCTCCCCAGCTGCAGGTACATCAATATTGAAAACAAATGTTTATAACTCACAAAACTGCCCCAAATAATACACAAGTCCTACAAGATGTTCAAGGAAACCCAGACACTTGTGATGTAGAGCACGGTTTTTATTTTATTTTACAATACGGTACACAACAGGGTAACGAGATCTTTTTACATAAACCTCGCTTACATAGCTGACAATAATATTTGCTAAACAGCAAACAATGTTTTGTCTGTCAGAGAAGCAACTTTTTTATCTAAATGCTGAAAGGAACTCAACTTTTTAAAATCAACACGATTACAGTAAAGCTTACAATAGAAACTTCTTACAATTACTTGACAACACACTTAACAGAGTAAACAAGTTTCTCTACTCATTACTGCAGATTGTCATCATTTTAAACCCATTATCAGTCTATAAAAAGCATTGAAGGTCAAAAGAAGATGGGAATACAAAGTTCCTCTTTCCTTTACAGGACTATCTGTGAAGCGGTTCCCTTTCCTGAAATCTAACCTTAGATATTTAATAAACAATTCCAGTCTGTTCCTAGACCTGCTTACTGTTTTTTTCAGTTATAAAGAAATGCAAACGGGCCGCCTTTAAAGGCATTGTATATATCTCTATATAATAAAGTAAAGTCAGGCTTTACTGTCAATTGAACTAAGTGATCTCCTGTTTTTAACAGCCTGTAATACAAGCCAATCAGCAGCCACTTGCCCACAGTTTCACTTTGTTTTGTAATAACACAAGACAAGCCCTGCCCCAACCCTGCTACAGAGCAAGCTGCTTTTGGATGAATCTTGCATGTCCACTTAATGACTCAAGCGCTACGCTTGAGAATGGATTCTCTAACCCTTAAACAAGTCCCCATGGAAACAAATGTGGCCAACCTCACCTTTAACCCCAAGCAGATATCTTTCGAGTTCCGTTCGATAATAAGGATCTTGTCCCATCGACAAGTACCAAAGAGACAGGAGGTATGGGTACCATGCATGTAACAGACATCTAAACAAATGTGCAAGATCACGCTCCCCGGAAAAGTGGGCTGTGCATTACATAACACAATCATACAGTAATGACATCATCAGAGAATGCAGGACTAGCTGGAGCTCATCTGAGAAACCTTGCAGGGGCGATAGACAGTTTCATGAAACAAACAAAAGTGATAATAACAACAATAACAATAACAACAATAATAATAATAATAATAATAATAATATGAAAAAATATGACACTTGCCCTTTTGGACCATTCCAGGGTTTTACACCAACATATATTCAGTTTTCTTTATTTTTGGTTTTGAAGCCTTATGTGCAAATAATAACAAAACTAAGTCTATAATTTAAGAGGCTGTGCGTGCTGCTTTTGCGTACACCGAGAGGCAATGCAGTTTAAAAATGAACGGTTTCATGCTTGTGAATCAATCCATACAGCACATAAATAAATACAAGCAACAACCATCAGTCATGGTGAGAAGGAGTGAATCTGAGGAGTAAAGCGCTTCCTTGCTGGAGGAGACTAACCACACAGCAAAGTGCTGCTATATGTCTGAGCCCATTTCGGCACACTGCTTATCGGATATGTGATTGGCTAAGGACTCAATGATGTCCAGAAGAAGCAGCTGGCTGAGGGATCGCAGGTTGGGTAGCTTGGAAACCTTGGGGAGGGGAAAATAAATAAATAAATAAATATATAAATAAAAAAGAGAAGAAAGAAAAAGGTTGTGAAACAAAAAGAGCCACAGAGTTGAAGTTTGTGAAAGAATCTGCTATAGCTGGTACTGTAGACAATCTTACTGGTCTCATTCTAATTAGTTTAAATTCGGCACAGTATTATTAACTATAATTAGGTGTTTGCTGATGGGAGGGAAGATATGACACAGTGAATCAGTCACATGTAAATAATTAAACCTTTGCTCAGGGTTCATTCAGCTTAGCTGCGAATGTAAAACGCCGATTCCTAGTTCCAGAGTTAGATGTTAACACAGCACTACTTTAAAACACATTGACCACTGGGGACCAGAGATGCCTGTCTCACTGGACTTAATGGGGAAGATGTGCGGCTTCTTAAGCACTGTGAACAGATAGAGGTGGAGGGACAGACAGAAAGCCGAGAGCAAATCAAAAGAGAAGCTTATTAAAAACACAATGCAAAGTAATTTTTAAAAATGATTGCCTAATGAAGCTCAATAATGAACTGTATGCTTTAACTTGTTTCATGAGTGAGATGGTACTAGTTTTAACTCCAAACCAATATGACCTGTAGTTGGCAGTGTAATTATTTTTGTTATTGGGTTTAAAAATAAATAAATAACAGCACAGCTATCACTTGGTTTCTTCTTTAAACAGGGCAAACAGATTAGGAATGTATATGGACATTGTGAGTTCTTTAGACTTCAACAAATGAGCTCTCTGTGGCACTCGTTGAGATCTTTAAGAGTGGGGGGCTAAAGGGGAGAAGCCACTTGGAGCTAAAGCAGCCAGGATGGAGAGAAGGGGCAGCAGACACCCAGAGCTCCAGACAGGAGCCAACCCACCTTGATGAACTGATGCACAATGATGTGAAGGCAGTGCTTCTTCATATCCAGAGCCTGCGTCTTATCTGCCGCTTCGAGGATCTAAAAACACATGAACAATAATAATGATGAGCTCCACTGCCTAGATCTGTTACACCATGTTCACTGTGTGTTGATAGGTTGGGTAGGGGTACAGATCAAATGCGTAAAAACAAACAGCTATTATGAAATCTTAAAGAAGACTGTAACTCTACCTGCAGCACATTTTCTGCAGTAACATTCATCTCCAAATTCTGCTTGCAGTACGCCTGGAGGCGGTTATTTGAGAAACCATAGTAATACGGAGCGGCAAATAGATACCTGAGATTGAGAGTCAAGGAAAAGAAAAACAAAACAAAACAAAAAACATCTTTACAAAGTGCCCAGTGGCCTGGGCAATGAACAACAGCACCAGAACAGATTTCTGCTGAACTATGCTAAAGGTTTTGCTCAATAAAGGATACAGTGAATCTTCAGGAGGCATGTTGACATCTCCATAATAAATATACCGCAGCATGGACTCAAACGCCTGTTTGCTTGGCACCATCTCACCGATAGAAATGTTCACCTGCCCGTCTTCTGGCATAAAGGAGCGGAACATTGCTTCGAAATAACTGGAAAAAGCACAAAAAAAAAAAAAATATATTAACCATAGAATTGATGAAATTATGAATGTAAAATTAACCTTGGATGGATCAAACTGTTATGTAATGGGAGTCTTATGTCTTTCAGACTCGGACACATTTCCCACAGCTCCTGTTTCTAATGACATGCAAATCGATCCTCTGTAAAAGATAGAATTCAGTAACCCTGTGTCCCAATCAAGATTGCACCTACCTGGAGCGGGCAGCCAAGATTGCTTTATGGGCAGGCCTGGGGTGGCCATCTAAAAGCAGAGTGATGTCACAGAATTCCAACCCTGCTCCTTCCAGATACGCCTTCATGTCTTGAACCAGTGAAGTTCCTACAAAAAACACAGAGTTGATCACCAAACACCTCTCCCTTGCAGTCAGCTCATTACAGACTGGTGCGAGACAGAACGGAGCTACCTATATCAACAGGCTGGTCGGAATACAGCCTGGGAGGGGGCTGCTGTTTCCTCCGGACGATCTCCACTATCAGTGGGGTAGAGAGATGCTCAAACTCTTTGGTCATTATCACCTGGTTAAAGTGAGACTCCTTTACAACGAAGTTCAAGCAATGTTCCTGAAATGACAAAAAATACATAAAAAAAATATATAAATAAAAGCAACCTATATATATACACAAGTCAAGATATACACAAATTAGGTCACAAGTAAACTGATGATCTGGCTTTCTTTTTTCGCAGACAGGGTGGAATTGCACTGTTGTGGCATTGGGTCACTGGAGCAAAGGGCCAATTTCTTTTAGGATTTACGAATATGACATATACTTTGTTTGAACCCTGTGGCTTTATTTACATCAGGTAGGTCTTAAACGGGGATGGAAATAAGCCTCCTATTGCATAGCAGTTTCCTCCATTCTAGATTTGTACGAGGTTCATTAGCCACAGTGTATAGGTAACAAGCTCAAGAGGGTCTTATTAAACATTGTAAAACCAGGCATGGATCAAACTGCTATGCAATGGGGGACTTATTTCCATCCTTATAAAAATAAAAAAATATATATATATATATATATATATATATATATATATATATATATATATATATATATATATATTATATAATAAGTATTTTCAGTGTGTCCTTCCACTGTAAACCCTGCTGGTCCAAGTGTGGAAAAATCTGCGTTTACCTTGAGCTGGTCCAGCTGTAACTTGTTAGCGTTTTCACACACGATGAGGACGTTCTGAAGGTCCACAGAGGCCTCGATGTACTGCACACACAGCTGCTCCAGACGGGCCAGTTGGAAGCTCAGGGCCAGTTTATACACGTCCATGATCAATAGAACTTCCTGCACGTGACCTAAAAAAAATATCACAGAGCAAGAGGGACACAAGACATTACTGCAAATCACAGAGCAAGAGGGACACAAGACATTACTGCAAATCACAGAGCAAGAGGGACACAAGACATTACTGCAAATCACAGAGCAAGAGGGACACAAGACTAAACAATGTACACCATGGACACATTTTGCATGCAATATATGATTACAGAACTGCAGAAATACCTTTACGTGGGTATTTGATTTTGTCGGTGTACAGGAACTGCATGAGGACCCTGAAGGGCTGTGCCTCAGCGTCCCGGATGGTGACCTCCAGCAGGGGCTGTGTGCTGGAGTGCTTCACACTGCCTCCGGACACCTCCTTCTGGGCCCCAGCCACCGCCGCCTCCTCCTCCACGCTCTCCTGCTTCACCTTCTGCAGGGGGCAGAGATTTAAAAACAAAAAACTATAAATAAAAAAAAATGACTTGCTGCGCTCGGCTTTTCTGCTCCAATGTTCTGTGGCTTGACACAGAATTTATATCTTGGCCAGTTGTAACTTGGGTTGTCTGTAGCATGTGTGAAAACACTTGGATGAACGGTTCTTAAGATAAAGCTACATCTAGAAGGTACTCCATCCCACCAGAGACATGCAGTGGATAATTAACTAGAAAAAAAAAATGACATTTTGTAAAAAAAGAAAAAGGTAAATCTAACACTTAATTATGACCACAGCTACAGCATCAATGTTAGCTGATCATGGTGTTTGGACCTCTGTTAGGCATGTCCAGTGTGGAGTGCTAGGTGCTGCACGCTGACCTGACGCAGCCTCTCTCGTGCCTGTGTGATCTTCTTCCTCAGCCAGCGGCTTCGGGCCGTCACGATCGCGATGTGGCCCTTCACTCGCTCCTCCTTCTGCCCTCATGACACAGAGACACTCGTCAGGAGATGCATTGGAAATGAGATCAAGTAAAAGCTGGGGATGCAGGGGGGTAAGGTGATAAATGTACCGCACTGAAGCCTTGTTCTGCCTTACCTCGCCTAGAATAAACTCCAGATCACAGAACTGTCTGTTCTCCCATAGCTTGCCATAGTCTTCGTGCAAGGTGCATTTCGGGTAACAGGAAAACTAAAACAGATAACAAAAGACAACAAAAAAAAATGTAGATAATGACATTAAATACAGGGCAGGTCTGCTGAGTTGCGGTACAGTTTGGCCTGAGCTCAAGCGAGTGTCTATCTGCAGATTACACAGCAAATTTAAAGTTATTGAATTCTGCCACTCTGGAGCCACAGCACTGATTGGCTTAAATATGAGTTGTCTGCTGGTTAATATTTTTCAGCCACAAGGTGTCAGTGTCGAGGAGAATTTCTATATTTAACCTGATTTAAACAATTCAACTGCTCTTCTGCGTATGTGTTCCACACTTTAACACATACAAAATGGATTTCTTAATAAAACAAAAAGAACAGTAATGCTGTAATGGATGCCTACAGCTTGAAAAAAAGCTGTTAATTTGATGAATTTGCAAACCAGGGATTTAAAAGGTATTCTTTCAAAGTTACCTTTATTTAAATGCATGCTACAAAAGCTTTTATGGCAGGCAGTACATATATTTATAAAACACATGTGTGTGTGTGTGTGTGTTCTACACTGTGCAGTATCTGCTATATCTTTTATAGCTTCGGGCTGCTAACCTGGAATCTGTACATCTCTCCACTCCGCACATTATTGTCTACCGTTCCTCCGAAAATATACATGGCATCAGAGATCACTGCTGCAGCATGGAAGAGCCTCCCACTGGGCATCTAGGAAAAACACAACCAGGTTAACTGGAAATTCATACAACTTAAACTGCATTCTGCAGGGATCTTTACACTGAGGAGTGATTTACTGTGATAGCAGAAGGACAGCCGATTCCAACAATGATGCGCAAAGACTGAACTTGCAACAGCGCATTGTTTTACAGCATGAAAAAAAAAAGTACACTTTAGCAGAATGCAGAACTGTTTATAACTATGTTACAGACAGCAGCAAGAAATGAATCTATCCAGTTCAACTTATTTCTTTAATGGGTCAAGAGGTTTAATTCTTTCTTTTGGGGAAAAAAACCCCCCAAAAACGTTGCAAATCAATATTAACAATAGATCATAATTCTCAATATTGTCTGTTTCATCTGCACTACTGTAGCCCGGCCCCCCACTGTGCCACATTAATTACGATCGTTACCCATGAACCTTCTAAAATACATGCTGTTCTTTGGACAAATCATGCTCTCTACAGAGCTGATGCCAAAGCAAATACATCTGTCTTCAGTGCCTGAGCACATCGCTAATGAGGGGCAAGAGAAACAATGGGAGAGAGCCCGTGGTGCTTCGATAATGGGTGCTTTTCCTATTACACAGGAAATAAGAGGGATAACGAGACAATCATTGCATGTGACGGCTTCATAAAAAGACTTCCTAAACCAGCAAAAGCGAGAAGCACGGGCACAGATGTAAATGTTTCACTACCAACAAGAAAGGAAAAAAAAAAAAAAAACTTTCGGAAACTGTTAAACGGTCATCCAAAGATCACAACAGAAAGATGTTAATTCTCGTTTCGTGTAATTATTTATTAAAATTATTTTTTTTTTACCAGGATGAACCCTTGAGATGAAGTCATCTCGTTTCCAAGGGAGTCCTGGAAGGTGGAAATCAGCAGTTCATAAAACACAAATACAAACACAATGAAGAAAAGTTATTATCGCATTTAAACAAAAAAAAAGAGTGGCCGGTTTTAAAAACGGATACAAAAAAAATAAAATAAAAAAGATTTACATGCTACAAAACGACCTATTAAAAATACAAGAGCTAGCTTACAAGCGATTATACTGATTGGCGGTTTGGGTTTATTAAGGTTTGATGAAACATAACTGAACACATGACTTTGCCAACAGTAAATCTAATTTATTTATCATAAAAACACAGATATAAAAAAAAATGTAAAATTAAAAACACACATCGTGCCTGGCAGATCACAAATAGCCATATAGTGCTTTTGCTTTGCGATCATTGACACAAACCCTATGGATCATGAAACTCAGTGTTAAGACGCACTGCGTTCCTGATGGCCCCTTGATCTCTCCCCTCGTACCTCGCTGTCCGGGCTGGGCTGGATGACCTCCCAGGTCTGGGAGTCCACATCGTAGCAGTGCAGCTCATTGGGCAGGGTGTTATCGGCAGCGCCCCCGAACACGTACAGGTGCCTCTCGAATGCCACCATGGTGTGCCCGTAGCGCCGCTGGGGCGGGGGAGGGGAACCGCGCAGCAGGTGCTCGGTGGGAATGCGAGTCCATCTGCACAGAAAAAACAAAAGCAATCCTTAAAGACAGAGCCCTCTTGGCAGGGTCGAATTAATAACATCCTTTTCACTTCTGGAAAGCGATAGATCAGCACAACTGACTCGCTATGGGGGAGGGGGGGAGGATTGCTACACTATTCCCCTTATAATAACGACCTGTCCTGGCTACTTTATTAGGATTAGTCCACAACTTAAATTGTTTCAAAAATAAGGGTCAGATTCACTAAGGTTTTGACTAAGTTCAATGTTTGCCCCCCTCCCCCCTAAGTGGAATAAGCAGCAATGTTTTATGTAAATAAACAGCTGGGGGATTCTGAGGGGGAATTAACCCCACAGGAATTAGAACAGACCGTCTATTTTATGAACAGCAAGACAAAAAAGGACAACAGCAAGGTCACTTCCCCTGGTACAGCATATTACTGAGGTCACTTCCTCTGGTACAGCACATTACTGAGGTCACTTCCCCTGGTACAGCACATTACTGAGGTCACTTCCCCTGGTACAGCACATTACTGAGGTCACTTCCCCTGGTACAGCACATTACTGAGGTCACTTCCCCTGGTACAGCACATTACTGAGGTCACTTCCCCTGGTACAGCACATTACTGAGGTCACTTCCCCTGGTACAGCACATTACTGAGGTCACTTCCCCTGGTACAGCACATTACTGAGGTCACTTCCCCTAGTACAGCACATTACTGAGGTCACTTCCCCTGGTACAGCACATTACTGAGGTCACTTCCCCTGGTACAGCACATTACTGAGGTCACTTCCCCTGGTACAGCACATTTCTGCTCCACGAGGGACTCAGTATGATGGAACGCCACACTTACACTTTTTCCTTGAATTCAAACTGGAAGAGATTGTTGGTAATCTTTGCCCCACTCTGACCAGAGAAAACAAACATCTTGTCCCGGCACACCGCCACAGGAAAGTTACAGCACGACGGAGGGATCTCACCGCTCTGTTCGATCTGAAAAACCACACACAAACTTCATCAGCAGGAGAGCAGGGCTGCTCTGTACAGAACCGCAACGGCCATCCGTTGCGTTTTTAACGAATATGTTTGCACAACCTCAACAGAACAAAAAAGAGACACACCTCTTCCCAGCATGCTTGCTCTCTGTCCTGAAGGCTGATGGTCCACATGTCGCTTAACCTGGAAGGAATACAAAGAGGTGTCATTGCCTAAGCACGGGCCCCAATGGCTGTTCCAGACGCCATTAAAAGGAATCTGAGCATGCAACCTGATGCATAACCATATTCTCCAGCATGGCAGACTGCTTTACCTTGCATTTCCATCGTATCCAGCAAAAATCCAGAGCTTGTCACTGTACACTGTTGCTCCGTGTGCTGATCTGGCCACAGGTAACCTTATAAAAGAGTGAACATTATATTGCTTTATTATTTAAGGTTAAGGTGAACTTCAGAAACACTATTTTTCTTGTGTCTATAGTGGCTGAATACAAGAACAACTACACAATACAATCCCAATACCTTCCCTCCACCTTCCACTCTGTCCACTGGCCAGTGGCAAACTTGTACTCAAACAGATCGTTTTTATTTTTCAGGTTGGAGTTTGAATAGATGTCCCCAGTGTAGCCACCTACAAATGACAGATAAAACTGCATCAAATCATGTGTCATAATAGGATTGATCCTTATGGGAACTCAAGATAAAATAATTGTACAACTGCTTTAACAATGCAAAGCATACAAAGCAACACAGTAACAGGAATACAAAATTAATGAATAATCAAAAATAATAATAATCATATATATATAGTTTTTAATGGGATCTATTGAACAACCAGCAGTGCTTCCAGTGGCCAAAATGTTGAAACTGATTTTTCAGTTTGGGATTTTAAAACACTACACAGTGCCACCCGGTGGGGAAATACTGTAATGTAAAGTACACATTTCTACCCTATGGACTGACAATAGAGTGTCTGGTACAGACACAGCCTCCCTTACCAAAAACAAACATGCTGCTTCCATAGACCACAGCAGAGTGGTGGTATCTAGGGGCTGGGGGGGTCCCTGTAGTAAAAGCCCTGGATAAAGTCAAAGAAAAAGACAATGCCATAAAAAAAACAGCAATTAAAATGTGCATTACAAATCTATACCGATACTTATTACAGGGTTAGAAATAACTCCCACTGAATAGCAGTTTGATCCATTCCTGGTTTTACTACGAGTTTAATAAGACAGACATGAGCTTGTTGCCTATATACTGTGGCTAATCAAGTTCGTATTAAAACCTGGAACGGGTGAAACTGCTAAGCAATAGGAGTCTTGGGGTGTTTGTGTGATTTGCATCTACACAGCACTGACACATTGCTTTTCTAGAGGTACAGGACAGCTGTCAAGTCAAAGAGAAACTATTATACTACACCTGCACCATGAGCAGTCCTTCACATCAAACCGTAACAAGTCGTTCAGCATGTTCTTCCTGTGGAGAGGAGGCAAGCATGTGTTACTGGGGTTCATGTATTCCTCTGCTATGACTTAAAAATTCAGGCAGAATCGTTAAAAATGACTCACCCATTGTCTCCTCCAAATACATAGATAGCATCCTTGTATGCCACAACTGTGTGCTTACTGCGCCTGCAAAAGGGGAGAGTAAAGTGGTCAGGCACAAATGTGTCATTCGATTGAGAGAGATCACAGGTTTATCGTGTCAATAACACTGTGCGAATCTGGAAGGCCGGCCTGGAAGTTACTTGAAAATTCTATCAATATTTTCATTTAATCTCCAGGCAAAAGCCTTTGAACCCGTGCACTACTCATTTCCATCTGTGGTTCCTATTGTTTCTTTTGCCACTATAATAATAATAATAATAATAATAATAATAATAATAATAATAATAATAATATGCAGCTGTCCACTCTGCCTTCGTGTCTAAGACGCGCACAACTGAGCCACAGGTGTTGATTCATTATGATATCAGTCTATTTTTATTATTAATAATGTTCTATCTTGAATCAAAAAGTCCTTACTCGTGTATTTCAAATATAGCAATACAGATATACGCACTACAGGTTACAGAGTACATAGCTGTCCACACCGTGGCAACACACTTGCGCTCAACAATCTCCGGAGTTTTTTTTTTAGACACCGCACTGTATTGCTCACCTGGCCCCAACAAACTCATCACAGGGTGGAAGTCTCCTCCAGCGGTGGACGGTCTCGAAAGGCTCAAAGTTTAGGGTCAGGTACTCAACACTGTCAGAGCAGCTATGGTCAAACTCAACACTCGGGGCCACTTTGGACTTAGAAGACATGGTTCCTGGAAACCTTGACATTCAGTATCTGTAGAATAGAACACAACACAGCCTTCCCCTTTAAATACTCTATTTATTACTGTTACAAAGGACTGCTCTTGTGTCGCTTCCTAGACTCTTCTCGGGACGGGATGGCTGTCTAAAGCAAAACACAGCTTTCTTCTTCCCCTGAGTGAACACTGGAGTGTCAGTTCGCGCCGCGATATCTCAGTTAAACTGCTATAAAATGGAAATTCGTATAAAACAGCAAATACGGACCAGCATCCAAGCACAACACAGCCATTACTGCTCGCTGCCACGCCTCTCCGCAAAGCATGCTGGGTGCTGTAGTTTAATTGCCGCAGCGGCTCGTTGAACCTAGAAAATAGAGACGAGGAAAGAACTACAACTCCCAGAGACACTAGCGGCCGTCACGCGCATTGTATATTGGGAGCTACGTGCAGAAGCTCCAAAATAAGTAATGTATGAAAAAAAAACAACTATGCTACTCAGAACTTATTTAACACAGCAAATTAGATAAAAATGCAAATTAAGATAGTCAAGCAGCCTCGTAAGTCGACTTGGATAAAGGCGTCTGCCAAATAAACAGATATTAATAATAGTGGTGGACAGGTCTGCAGCTTTCTCGCACTCCACTATTACGTCACGTTGATGACGTTTTGATGAGAAAGAGAAGATTGGACGACGCGGTTCAGTAAGTGTGGACCGGCTGCTCTGGGGCGGATTGTACCTGGTATCATGGGAAAAAAGAAAGCCTTTTACATTTGAAATGAGCTTGCTGAAAGATATTAGCCAGTCCAATGGCTTGACAATTAATTTCTGAAGATTATTGCCCACACATAAGTAGCTTCTTTCATGTCATTCAGCCTATTTAGGCTTTAAGATAAGGTTGCGTTAAGTGCTCCTACAATTGAAACAAAAATGAATGAGCATTCACCGTGAGCCTTATAAAATGAAATCGGCTGAATAGGTTTCATTGAATGACAAGAGGCTAGTATTATGTTACATATTACATTATGTAACTGTTAAAACGTGTTATTTCCCAGTTCTTTCATTTCATTCCTGTTTAAGATGTGTTTATGTATGATTCTTAACTGTTTTAATAATGTACCTGTAATTTGTATTTTCATTGTTAACATCCTGACAGCTTTTTACACTTTGAAGTCTGTTTCAAATCTCTTTTCAAAATATTCGCTCCAGTGCACTGATAGTGTCAGGATTATTGCCCACACTGTCAAACAGGTAACACAGCGATAACGATCCATGATGTGGTATGGAACAGAAAAGCTAGAGCACTATTTATATTTTTTTATTTTATTTTGTTTTTATTTTAATCGCTCTTCCTGCAGTTATTTAGATGACAGATCTCAAACCCTAGTGCACTAGAGCGGACATTTTGAAAAGAGCTTTGAAACAGACTTTAAAGTTAGAAGTGTAAAAAGTTGTCAGGATGTTAACAATGAAAAGAAATATGACAGGTACGTTATTTAAACAGTTGTAACAACACGTGGGGATGTGTAACTCTATATTTTTTGGAACCCCGCTGCTGTACTCTTTAAGAGGTGCGCCCGATCAAATGCACCTCCTGCAACTTTTAGGTAGTGCTGGTGAAGTGTAGAGAAGTTCCTATTTCAAAATGAGACCCATATTTATGTACCAGTCATTGCAAGTGTGACCAGAAGGAGTTGTGTTTGAGGGTGATGTCACTGTCCATGCTGCTGACTTTGCTTCACTAGGTCTTGGCTACACGTCTATGCCAATTTGCAAAGCTAGCAGAAAACCTACCTTATTAAGATGCGCCACTCTGGGACTCTAATATTGTGTTTTCATGCTTGTGTAGAACTTTACGAAGCATTGGATTCAGCTGAAAGGAACCCCCCACACCTGTTTTTGTTATACTGATATTGTTTTGCTGGAATTACCCATGCACCTTTACCCAAGAAAATGTCTTTGTTAATGCCGGTACCTTTTTTGTTCTTAATGCTACTCACATGTCTGTTATTCGAGAAGTTTGGTGAATGTCTCCTGGGCACTTTTTTTTTTTGCAAAGACAAGTAACCCAAAACGTATTTTTGTTATGATCAGTTATCTTGAACTTTGGAACAAACACTGCCCATTGCATTTTCTTCAGGTCTTTCTAAGAACAAGCTGCATACCTTTATTCGGGCACCAGCTTTCTACCCAGCATTTTTCCCCGTTCTCTTAACTTGATCATGTTTCTTGTCGCTGAAACTCCTTCTGCATGCACGGCATTTGAAGTCCTTCTGGACATATCTGGTTTCATTTAAAACAGAGTCCATTGTTCCCAGTAATGATATGTATCGCTTTTACAAAACAGTATGTCTGTTGTAATGCAAGAGCTTAGGGATTACAAGGAATTTATTAGGTGCATATATTAGGTGGTGAGATTATAGGAACACTATCAGGCTGAGCAGCAGAGAGCTATTCCCTGGAAAGGCACGCAACGGACCTGATTGAAGATGGTGCTACTCACTGCGAAAAGCGTGCAGTTCGGGGCGTTTTTTGTGTCCCTGGTCGGCTTCGCGACATCTTTTGTGACCACCTTTCTGCCCCTGTGGAAGACCCTCAACACAGATCTCAATGAAATGGAGAACTGGTATCAGGGGCTGTGGCATACCTGCGTGTTTCAGGATGAAGTGGGTCTTCAGTGCAAAGCCTATGACTCCTTCCTAGCTCTACCTTCGGACATCGTGGTCTCCCGGGTGTTGATGTTCATCTCCATCGGGATGGGACTCCTCAGCCTGATCGTGACCATGTTCGGACTGGACTGTGTCAAACTGGGAGAAGGCAAGGAGGAGGTGAAGAAGAAGCTGCTGGTTTTTGGAGGGGTGCTCTCGTTGGTTTCTGGGATTACAACCCTATTCCCTGTCTCCATGGTGGCATACGCGATAGTGTCCGAGTTCTGGGACAATAACCTGCCTGAGATTGTCCCGAGATGGGAGTTTGGAGAGGCCATGTTCTCAGGGTGGTTTGCTGGTTTATTTCTCTTGCTTGGTGGATCCTTTCTTTTTGTATCCGTGTGCATGATGAAGGTCAGGCACCCGAGAATCTACTATTTAGACACTGGAAAGCAGAAAGAGCTGCAGTATTTAAAGACAGAGGTGTTATAGTCATGACAATTCCTGGTTAAAAATATCACAGTAGGTTGCTAAACTCACAAAAATACAACGAGAATGTGAAAAAAGTATTGCAACTACTTATAATTTGCAACTTTCAATTGGCCACCTTTGTTGCACCCGCTTTTTTTAATTTTAGGTATACTTTTTATGGAATTTATTTTGATTAAAATGTTATTCATGCAGAAGGCACAGTGCAATGTTTTCTTTTAAAATGCTATATTTTATAAAAATACTTTATATATATATATATATATATATATATATATATATATATATATATATATATATATATATATATATATATATATATATATATATATATTCCTGTAGGAAAACTACCATCAGAATTTGCACTGTCCTTGCACTTTCGAAGTTGTGATGTTTTTGATGTTTTTTCACAATGCCTTCTTCACATGCATAAAATCATTTGGGATTGTGTGTTGGAATGAATCGCCTGCATCATTTTCTGATTGTCAGTTTCCTCACATCTGAATTCTTTTCCATAGAATAATTATATGCATCTCAAGTGAAGCTGAAAAAAAAGTTAAGCAGACAACTTTCATTATTATAAATAAAACACTGTGCAGATCAGAAAATACGTTGCACCTGTATGTTGCAAGCAGGGTTAAAAACAATGACCCTTTTTTTTAAGCATTAGGACCATGGTATGCCAGTGCTTTATTAATTTAGCTCCCAGTATCTAATATTTAGATGTCTTTCAGCTGTAGTTTATAATCCTAATTCCCTAACTGCTTTTTCTAAGTGATCAAATTACCTTTCCTAGAAATCTCTTCTGACTGGTAACGTGAAAACCTCCTGGCCCTATCCAGCTTCATTTAAAGACAGGTGCCTATTGTACTGTTTGTGTTATTACAATAAAGCACTAAGAAGCCGTTTATTGCAAACTAGCATCTTAACCATTTAGGTACCACAGTATCTTTAGGCTGTCATAGACTTGACCTTTTTTTTTAGTTGAGGGGAGTTAGTTGTTTTGCTTTGTAGCTTCACAGATGTTAGCTGAATTTTCATCTTTCTGATATTCACTGTAGTAATTAACATGAGTGGATATGAATTCTGCATGAGCAAATTATTCAGGTAAAGAAATAATTCCACTAAGCGACATGCAGCTAAGTGGGGTGTGCTGTATATTATATACAATGTGTTTTTTTGTTTTTGTTTAAGACAGGGTGTTTTTAATATAGCCTTCGCCGTGTTTAGTGATCTTGAACTAACCATTATATGTGCTCATTGCATTACATTGTTACAACTCACAATCACTGCTGCATCTTGTGAATGGTTAAATGCTGTATTGTTCATGTCTTGTCATAGTGAGAAGCCACTTAATAAAGTGGAATGGTAATACTGTAATAGGGTTTGTGGAGCCCCAGGGGCTTTCAAAATGCAGAGTCTTTTCTGGCCCTATTTTTTGGCAATAATTTCCAAGATTTCCAATGCTTTTAATTTCCTCTAATGGCTGTGGACCCTGGGGCCCTCTTAATCTCTTCTGATCTGCCAAACCAGGTGAAGGCAAGCCAAATTGGAACTCTTAATTACTTTTTTTTTTTTGGACTGATACTTTTGGATTAAGGATTCTGAAATTTCAGATGGATTTGCTGTTATTGCCATTTTTACTGTTGCCTTTTCTTCAGGGGGGCGTGCTGAACTGTGTGCCTAAAAACTAAAAAACAGTCTATGTGTCTTCCATTTAATGAAATCTATAAATTCACGGAGATAGATTATTGGTTCATCTTTACAAAGAGTGCAGTGGAGGAGTTAGAGACTCTTCTAGTGAGAACGGAAAATTCTGGTTAAACTCTCCAAATTCCAACTCCAAATTCCAACACCCTACACAATATCAGCACAAGAGGTTTTCCTTTGAGGGTGATGTTTAGACTCAACCATGCTGGAATACTAGCTGCGTCGAGAGTCAGGATTCTTGGAAACTAGCTATGTACCACTATCTGACTCTAATGTGTGGTCATGTCTCTTCAGCTAGTGAACTGGCACAGCACAAGACAAAGTCGTGTGTTCTTCCCATTGAAAACTACCAATCTGTTTAAAAAAACAAAAACACACAATATAGAATAAAGGGTTGAAGCTCCAAACATGCTAAGTTATCACTACATTTTACATTCCAACATATTAAGAGCAGACATGTAGTAATGTGTTGGTTTCATTTTGTATGTTGTCTTGATCCGACTGCAGTCTTTGTGAGCCTTCATGCCCGGATCATCATTGAAACGGAGAACTTGTGATCAGTAGCATCTCACCTGGTTAAATAAAGAAACTGATTAATTGATGAATGTTGTTTTTCTTTGTGTGTATTGCTGGATATCATATATGTTTGATTCATGCCAGAAAGCACTTGTATTAAAAAATAATCATATTCAAATGAGGTGCCGGTAGGAGTAACAGTTTATTAGGACTAAGTTGTGGTTAATTGGCAATTCAGTTAATAGACTTCTGGACACTCTACTGTATTAGTTTAAATGAATGCCCTCTTTCAACTCCAGAGGGTGCAGTTAGCTGTCAATGGGCTGGTACACTTTCTTCAACCTCCTTCTGATTGAAATGTTCTCCTCTAACATAAAAAAAGAAATTGATTACAATATTAATGTTTAAATTGTATCGAGGATTTAAATTGCATTATAAAATAACATTGAATCCACATATAGTAGCCTAATTAGTATTGCATGTTTGATGGTTCAAAATATTTCGATCCCTAAGTCTATAATGAAGAATAAAGTAATCAAACATCAAAGATGAGAGAGAAATACTCAAAGTATTAATATGTCTTTATTCGGCACTATTGAATATGTGATAGTTACGGATGATATCGCCAAAGGTGATAAACAGACTTTCACAAATTGAGAATTTAAAAAAAAAAAATTACCACAGTATTTTTGCAGTTTTCCTCCATGCTTTTCCCATGGTTATACTCTGCATTTACCATAGCATACCCTGGTTTGCCATGTTTATTAATATGCTTTACCAGACCTCGCTATTCTTTACAATGCTTACCTATGCTTTATCATGCTTTCACTATGCTTTATTACATTTTACTATGCTAAACTTGTATGAAGGTATATATATACATGGGTAATAAATCTATAAACTTAAGGCATATATTCTCAAAACTGTCCAAAGCGCTTACAAAACCAGAAATAAAATCCAGTTCTCTAAGTTATATTTTATTAATCTCAGAAATTTCTATTCATTTTGTACTTAGTGTTTTTTTTCCTTTAAAAAAAATTAAAATAATGCATTTTTGGAGTAATTAGCTTTGAGAATCTAGCCTTATGAATTGTGTAATGTGTTTGCTGATAGTGTATTTGAGAAACTAAGAAAGCTGCACTGTTTCATTTTTCAGTAAAACTATGGCTGAGTTTGCGAAGTCTTACCTGACTGCACTTCTCACACCTCAGATTTCGATAGTGATGTCATGCCTTTCTTCTTTGTCTTGATCAGACTGGTTAGATGCAGCTGGGAGCTGTTATGCAGTCTCCTGGGGTTCTTGGGTTCAGTGTGCGCTTTGCAATCTGCTGAAACGGATTTTTACAATTAGTTTTTAGTCAGCTATATCTCACTGACAAGACTCCGGAAAGTCATAAATCGTTTCAAATTTGGCGCTGGGTTTTCATTTAGATCATTATTGTAATTGCAATTCAGTTTTCAGAACAAATAACCAAAGTGAGTGAAGTCATTGCTGTTGTCTTCAGATGCCGTTCTATAGCAGGCAAGCCCCAGTTCTTCATTTTAATGACCACTGGTCACAGGCAGGTGATTTACTGGTGGTGGTGCTGCATTGTGGCTACATGTCATAGGCATATAAAGTATATACTACATTAGTGTTGTGCTCTGTACTGAAGCCCAAAGGTGAGGCGTTTTACACTGAAGCCTGTGCAACACTGATATGCTTCCCCACCTACAATGTGAGCATTGAGGAGTCTTTTCAGAAGCAGGTCTTGCTTGAAGAGTTAAACAGGTAGGAAATGAATGCTGATGATATAAAGCATTGCACTACGCTAGTGTGTTTAACCGGGAAAGGAAATGGGAGATCAATCCTGCTGGTGGAGAAGTCAAAGATAAGTAAGTGATCCTCCCTTTTCTGAGAGCACAGTTACAGCAGTTATCCCAACTTAGTGTTCATTTCTGCATACCAAAGCAAATCTCACGAAAACAAAGAAGTATGCATTTTTATTTTTATTTTTTTTAAATGGAGGCGGGCAAAGGATCAGCCAGAACAATGTAATGAACTCCAGGAATGTGGACCCTGGTTTAAGAATGCAGATCAGCCAAACTACCAGCAGAGCACAGGAATTGCAAATTGAGGACTTCTTTTTTTGAATGGCTGTATTATGTGATTTCAAATTCCAGATTTGAGTCCCTGCTTTCCATTGCTTTTAACATGCTTTTGTACCGAGCTTCACTTAACTACTGTGATCCAGGAGGGGTGTTAGTAGTGTGAGGCTGTGGGGTGCAAAAACCTCACATTACAATTCTGAATCTCTCAAGCATTTGGAAATGTATTACAGTGTAAAACACACTCTCCTCCATTGCCATCTATTTAATACGTTTGTAAAATATTGATTAATTAAACCTTTTTAATTTATCAATACTTACACCCCACCCCAAAATTCTTGCAAGGCTGCTGCCTTGAAGGCCATGGAGTCGTGCAGTATACTGCCTCTTTGTAAGGGAAACTAATGTCACCCTATCAGTGTTCAAACTTCCCATAGAAGAACCAGATGCATGATGCCTCATTCAGTTTGTTTAAGTGTGTGCTGCTCTCATCTCTGTCAGATTTAATTGACATGACAGTGTGACCCCAGGGCTCACAGCCAGCCCTTTTTTTCCAGCCTGTTTCATCCCAGCAGGGCCAGAGGAAGCATGCTTTCCTTCTGCTTCTTCTACTCATTCAGGCTTTCAGTGACCGAAAGGCTGCTCTTATGCACTAGCAGTTTCGATTAACGAGAAATTGAAGCTTGTCGTCTTTGATTAGCTTTTTTTTTCTAAATTAGGAGTAGCCAGAAGGAGTCTGCAGATCACTTTGCACACAAAGGTTGTTTTTTTTGTTTTTTAATGAGAAAAAGAAAGATGGCAGCTGCATGCCCCACCACCTTCCCTGGTTGTGTTTGCTTAAAAGGACAGTCGTTTAATCTGTTTTCTTAAGGACATGTGTTGTTCTACAAGTCTACAGTACAAGAGCAGGATCAGTTTGTTGCTGATGCACGTTAACTGTACCATTGTAAAACCTAATTGTAAAATTAGTACATGCTTGGTGTTCTGCTCTGTGTATTAGTTTTCCCATACAGAAGATCTGTAGTCAATACCATTAGGACACCATTATAATACCAGCATTTGACACTGAAGAACTTGTAGATCACAGCATCATCAGCAATGGCAAGACAATGGATAGCACACTGATAAGGTACAATAGTACACTGATAAACTATCATGGATCTGCAATAGATTGCCAATGTGTATTGATTGATACTATTGCAGTATCATTGGTATGTCTAAATACAGAAATGATACCGTAGCAGGGTCTCCAAAGGTGCTTGCGCATGGAGAGCAGGGTGTCACACAATCAGGAGTTCGCTGGGTCGAATTCTGAGTTTGCTTAAAACAGCAGAGTAGGCTTGTTCCCAGCATTCCCATGGAAAATGGCATGCTTACACTATCATACCTTAATCTTTGCCCTAACCCTGACTGACATCACTGACATTGTAAAATGTCAACCATTTACTTGATAACACCCCACTTCTTCAGATTGATCATTATAAGCTCTATGCATTGCAAAATAATTAAGTTTGGATGATAAAGAAGGTTTAATGTTCAACTGCAAAAGATAAGAGGTGAGAGTTTGCACAGCTCTTTTGAGCAGATACCATTGCACAAGGGCTAGCAGATCATGCATGGTATTTAACAAAATAGACAACACATGATAAAGGGGGGTGGGGGGGATACTGAGTAAAGGAACGCCATTTATCTAAAGATATTCATTAGACATGCACTTCCAGTATGATCAGTACAAACCAGTTCTCCCTCTTCAGAGGGTTATTCCACATTCCTTTTGTCATCCCATATTCAGACTCTCATAGCCAGCTTCACAAAAAAACCAATCCCAAGTGATTTTAACCAGCCCCTGAACTCTAAAAATCTGAACCTGCAAGTGCCGCTATATTAACTATATCTACATGATGTAATCTATCATGGGTTTCTTAAAACTGTATCATGGGAAAAGATAAAGAACCAGATTGTCTCAACTTTTCCTATTTATGTGTAAGTAGGCCATGACTAGATATTCGGTTTCGTTTTTGTTCTGCAGTAAATACGATGCAATGCAGCACCCACTATATTTAATGAAATAATTCTGTGATGTAATTACATTACGGGATAATAGGAAATCACCGTCTGCATTAGTAAGCTTTGCAATGCCTCTGATGAGTTTTTGAACACACACACACACACACACATACACACACACACACACAAGAAAAGCCCATGGAAGCCTATTTCTGTCTTCTAGGGCACATGGTAGAGTTTCAGAGGCTCACCTCATGAAATGTAAAAAATAATATTATTGTGTGTTTCCTATGATGGAGCAGTTGAGTAGTCTGCTTGTTCACAGCTTTACCACACCTTGCACCTACCCTGGAGCAGTATCTCCTCACTGGTCAACACCAGAGGGCTTTAATCCCATTGTTCAGTTGTACATATAGAACATAGCTTAGGGCTGCACTGAGATTGCATAAATTCAACAAAACCAAAATAGCCTCATGGTGATAAGATCAATCTGTATCTGTATGTAAATTCCAGCTCGTTCTCATTTATAAACGGTTTACTGCTGCGGTGCTTACAGGAACAGCTGTTGGCTTATGCCATGTATCTTTAAATGTGTTGCAATGTGTAATGTGCTGCTGATCATGTGATCTCTAGGACACCTGTGTAATTTAAAAGCTATGCATGCATAATTAGCTGCTTTTGCATCTGTACTATTGGGGAAACCCTCTTATTTAAAAAAGTAGCCATTAACACTAATATACCTTTTAATTAGGGCAGCTATATTACTTTTTCATTATATTCCATATTTTCATATACGATCCTAAAGATAATGTGGAGTAGACCATGAAAATAATCCATTTTTGTAACCCCTGATCAACAGAATAATAAGATCCAGACTTCATTAGATTTCAGTTGTGTTTATTTGTACTGGTTTGTACTTTGCTTCTGTGAATCCTTATCCAGTATGCAGAAGGAACTGTTGTGACCCACATTCCATTGTTTCTGCGATCCCTTGCGTTTACCTCCCAAGCTCTGTGCTGTTTGGCAATCACTAGGCAGGTTCTGCTGCATTTTCACTCTGCAGCCCTCGACGGTGTAAACCCCTTTAAGTGGCTCTACAATAAAGATTAGCTCCTGATCTGTGGTTTCTGTCTTCCACTGCAGAGCAGTCCAGAGGAGTGCAATAAAACTCTTTACACTAGAGCAGGCATGCATGCAGGCAGGCAGGCAGGCAGGGACATAGGCAATGTAACCACTGAATTTGTCTTTAAGGTGCTTAACTGACGAGTCAGCCTTTTGGTAGAGCTGGGCCTGACAGGAACTGAAAGGGGTGTTTTGTGAATTCTTGCTGTGTTTGCATCCTGAGCGACTTCATCAATACTACATGCAGCTTTGAGCTGGCAAGGTTTCCTGCTGCAATCCTTGGGACTGAGCAGCACTGAGCAGCCTGTGTGTGTGTGTGTGTGTGTGATCTACTGCTGCAATTAAGAAGGGGGGACACACCTTGCAATAAACAAATAATTCCCAGGGAGGGCAGCATGTGTGCATCTCCACCAGGACAAAACAAGCGCTGGAGAGATTAAGTGGATCCTGAAGCACCTTCTCTGTATTCGCCTAGGTAAGCAGTTTCTTCTTTCTGTTCTACAGAGCATTCTCTCAATGAGCTTTTGAAATGATTCCTGAGTGGGGCTCTCTAGTCATGCCAGGTGAAGTGCAAAGGGCATGCTATTCAGCTGGTCAGATAGAATTACATGTATAGGGCTTTTATACTATAGCTTTCATACTGTATCACAGTTGCTTAGCCGTTTTTTTTCCTGCAAAATACATTGAGTTGGGTATTGAGTTCTGTCCAGGGACCATATCTCCTGTCAGTAATGTATCATTACAGACATTAATGAATTAAAGTTATCATATTTCAGTTCTTCATGTTATATTTATCTTTGACTATCACAGCAGCTACCGAGAGCTCTATACAGTTTAGAAGTCTGGTAGGAGGTCATGTTACTGATGCTGTAAAACGTTTTTATAGTAAAAGCTTGGGGCAGTAACAAGGCTGCACCTATTGAATAGGTAATTTAATGTAACCTACTTGTACAGTCAGACAGTTGTTTGTCTTGAGTAGATCTGGCTGGTCTGTTTAGGTCACTGAGATAGTCACAATCTTGGTTGCAATTGACATGATAACATTCACACCAAGTTCTGCAGGGGGCTTTTTGTGACACAGATTTCAGTGTTTGGATACCGGACACAATGCCTTTGATACATTTAGATCTTGAATGATGATGTCATTCATGTGAACTGCTTTATATAACATCTTGGGACGATTTCCAGGAGTTTAGTTTCACATAGTTAAGAATCCAGTGCTGGCAATCTGATGTAGGGATATTAAGTATATTAATTAAGCAGAAGAAGTTATTCATCGTTTTTCTGAATAGTTCTAGCATAGCAGCATGCTGGACTGAGTACCAAAAGTCAGGTAGGAAATAAAGTTTTGAGGCTTTCTGAATGTATTTATGCTTGCCTATACTGGAGGTTAAGACTTTAAATTGGGCAAGGGCAGGTAGAGTTAATAAGTTACAATGGCAATGCAATGTGATAATGATATATACTTGTATGAACTATTAGCATTACCATATGAAATATAAACTAATACTCATGGTAACCCATTGCAAAAGTTGTTCCAAATCCATTGTTTTTCCATCTGCTAATGGTTCTGCTAAGGTTTCTTTGGGAAATGCTAACAGTAATCCTAAGGTATTTTTCAGACTTGTCTGTAAGGCTGTCATCTAGTAACTTTATCTAGGAGTCAGCTTGTTCTTTATTACTCCTACCTGGATGTGATCCAAGCTTAAATGAGGTTGGAGGTTGACTAACTGTTGAAATGACACCAAGTGAGATGACACAAGTTCATCCATTAGTGTTGGGATTATCTGGGGCTTTCTAAAACATTTTAACGTGGCGAGATTGTGCAGGCCACAGTGCAGTATTCTACCATTTTTACCAAAGCGCTGCAGCTTTGTTCTGGGAGAAAGTTCCTAGGTGGAATTTATGAAGGCATGTATTCAAGATTTTACATTTGATGCTGAGGAATGTCTAGTCCAGGGAGGCAGTGTGGTCCAGTGGTTAAAGAAAAGGGCTTATAACCAGGAGGTCCCCGGTTCAAATCCCACCTCAGCCACTGGCTCATTGTGTGACCCTGAGCAAGTCACTTAACCTCCTTGTGCTCCGTCTTTCGGGTGAGACGTAATTGTAAGTGACTCTGCAGCTGATGCATAGTTCACACACCCTAGTCTCTGTAAGTCGCCTTGGATAAAGGCGTCTGCTAAATAAATAAATAATAATAATAGTCCCTCTTCATGAGGGCTTGGGTATGGAAGACTAGGGAACACACTACGGCTGAAACCTGTGTATCCTGCATCTACAGAAGCAGAAGTCTTTCTTGTTTCAACTTTACAAATGCCTTGCATCCGCTCTCTGGGCTACCCCTCCCCTGGAAAACCTAACCACTTCTTTTGTTTTTGCTCTGCTGGGTGTGTGGTGAGGTACTGCAGTGTGGTAGAATTATCAACAAGTTTACAAAGGGTATGCTGGAAAAAAAAAGACCAAACACTTTTTAAATTCCTAATGAAATAATCTCACTCTTCAACCTACCTGGGATGTTGAGTTTATTAATAACTGTAGTTTTTCTATTTTGAACGGCATAACAAGGCATTCTAAATGCATGTGGTTTTCCTAGCTGTTTAATAAGAACAGGTTACTGACTGAAACTGTGTCTGAGCAAAGATTACTGAAATAGCATGGGGTCCGGACCATAGTTGCAAGCTGAGATTTGCGTCATACGTTGCTGTGTACCAAATCTGCTTAACCTACTTTAGAATAACAGCTATTCCAGCTAGCTAGAACTCCTATAAGGCTGTTTATGTGGTCTCTTGTTAATTAAAAATGACCTGTACTGACCAAGCCCGGGCTCAATTCAGTTTTGCCCATGAAATGATACTAAAAATAAGGATTCATTTGGAGCAATATCAGGATTTAAAAATGAATTTTCAAACCTTCATTTGAAGGATACAAAACCTAGTTAGTTGGTGACTTAAAATCGCGGACCATTCCTTGGCCTGTTAAATACTGTCAGCATTGTGTTACAGCTTGGTTAATGCGTGTGTTCTGAATGTTGAGTTTTGTTAAAGGTTTATTTTAGTTAAGTACATTGAGTACTATGGTCGAAGTTACAATTTTGACCAATTTGCTTCTCTCTCATTTCAGTTCTTTATCTTGTATCATGAGCTACTGTGTGACACCTTTTTATTTGATCAACGCAGCTTCTTAAACCTTCTCGGGTTTCTTCGACAGGAGCTGCCAGATTTAATCAATTGTGCAGGATACTTCTGGGAACGATAGGACACTAAATCAGTGCTTTTTGAAAAACCGGGACATTGTAGCTTCACTGTGTGCAGACAGATTCCTGTCTCCAGTAAGGGTCAGTACAACAAGTAAAACACATTCAACTTTTGACCTGCTTTTGAAAACTTTTAAAGACAGTATGCAACAATTTAGCAAAATGTGTTTTATTTACTTTTAGTTAATCTGTCTGATAAAATAGTTACTTTGGGAATCTTGTTTGGCGCGGCTTGTGTGACATTCTGCAGTAGGTGCATTGGGGTATCAGGTGATGCGCGGAGGGGTTTGGTTATATTAGGTTTCAACACACTTGTGTCAACACACTTTGTCATTTCAACACCTCCAACCTCATATAAGCTTGGCTGGCATCCAGATAGGAGGGTTCAGGTCTTTGCTGTCAAAATATGAAGGTTTTTTGGTTCACCCTTCGGCAACCTACATGAGCTTTTCTTTCTTTCTTTTTTTCTTTCTTTCTTTCTTTCTTTCTTTCTTTCTTTCTAGAGGACCTTAAGCTTGCTGTCAGTGGTTCATATTGTTTGATTGGTTTTGAAAAACAATCATTTGGTTGGAGCCTGAGCACACGAGTGAGAAAGGAACAAAAGGGACCCATGACTTGAACCCCCTATTAAACGAAACTGTTTTATTAGTTATGCATTTTTTATGAATGCATTTCCTTATTTTCTTAGGTCAATCCATAAACTTCCGCAGATACTATTCTTACCAGATATCTTTGTTTTTGTCTAATTGCAGGTAGAGCTGATGACCACGATGGCTATCCCCGATCTACAGTTTTCAAGAAGAACCTGCAAGCATTGTGACTTTCCCTAACACCTGCTGCCCCACAATGAGTCTTTAGGGTCCTTGAGTCAATTGGCAGTTTCCTTGCATTACCCTTTGCCCATCATGGGAGGATGTTTCTCCAAACCCAAACCAGGTGACTAGTTCAAATTCTGAAATCCCTTGTTCCTTTGAAGTACAGGGCTGACATAAAGTTGTTTAGGGTTTATACACGTCACCACATGGCTTATCCAGCCGATGTAGAGTGCTGGATTTTGGTGCTTGCACAGAAGCCACAAGGAAACACAGTTGCTGTTGAAGCTCATATCATGTGGCAAATGAACTATTACATCACCCACTGTCAAACAAGCAGCTTTATAGCAGTTATGAGCTCTGTGATTTACACAAATGGGCTTTAACAGCACCCTATATGGGCAATGCTGTTCATTGCATCCATGTGTTTCCCATGGCTCCAGCACTCCCTGTCTGCTAGAGAAACCACAACATGTGTGGAGGCTGTGTGGTCCAGTGGTTAAAGAAAAGGGCTTGTAACCAGGAGGTCCCCGGTTCAAATCCCCAGCTCAGCCACTGACTCACTGCGTGACCCTGAGCAGGTCACTTAACCTCCTTGTGCTCCGTCTTTTGGGTGAGATGTTGTTGAAAGTGACTCTGCAGCTGATGAATAGTTCACACACCCTAGTCTCTGCACGTCACCTTGAATAAAGGCGTCTGCTAAATAAACAAATACTATTCCACAAGTCAAACAAGCCACGTATTTGCTGCTGTGTTTTTTAGGGTAGCCGCTCTGTCGTGAGGAATTTTAATTCTCTGAGTTGTACAATTTCAATAGGATTATACAGAAATATGAGTTTAGTTTAACAGCACACAATGCATTACCTTTGTGTTGCCGCACACTGCAGGCTAATAACAGTGTATGGGACATACAGTGCAGTATACAAGAGTGAAGCTAAACAACAGTAATCTGTATGAGAGCGATGAGAAGGGGAATGACCATGCAACCCTGCTGATACCCTGACTCAGTGTGGGAGCGTGGGCCTGCAGAGCCAAGCACCCCAATGTAAAATGTTGATCCCTTTTACAGCGTTTCATTTTGAAAAGCAAATAGTTGCAAATTACATTTTTCGCGTCTCTCTTTTTTTTTTTTTGATTTTCATGGCTCCCAGTAGCTACTAAAGTATTTTTGCAGCCCTTTTAAATGTTGACGCTACATAATATAATTAAAGTAATTAGGCTGTCATGTGACCCAATAATATGGAGGTGTAGAGAGACTTGTGAGATTCCGGTTCACCGGATCTCTAAACCCTGTGAAATAATAAAACTGGAAGCGAGGAAAGAACATACTGTGTTAAAGAACAACATGCTTCTGCTCTGTGTTGCTGTCTCTTTGTACTATGTGTTGTATCACATTTCTTCTCTTTATTCATGGCCTGGGTAATTGTGAGAAGCTTCATTCCCAAACTACTCGTATTGTTCCTGGAAATCTCTAGTTTCCCTTCCAAGCGTCATAGCGTGAATAAAATTGTCTGAATGAAAAAAAAAAAAAAAAAACATGGCTGAGAGAGATTTTTATGCTTCACTTCGATGCAAACGTTTTTTTTTTTGTTTTTTTTTTAAAGAAAATACATTTCAAGATGAATTACTAAAAAAAAAATATCCATCTGATTTATTTTATTGAAGATGCTGCTTCTAGTCTTATCCACAGCTACAAGTCAGGCTGTTTTTTTTTCATAATTAAGTTTGGAATTTAAATTTATAAAGGGCTCACAGATGTAGTCTTAAATCATTAAGATCAAAAAACCCCGAACTCATAAACTCTGTGAAGGATTATTCTAAAGGTTTCCAAAGCTAGGAATTATTATTTAAAAGCTTTAGTTTTGTTATAAGTAGGCTTTATTATTTCACACCACACAAGCTTTATTAAAAGATGCTTGCCAGCCCTTTGAAATACTTTCATTAGCATGGCTAAAATGTTTACCGTAAGAGCACATTGAGGTCAATGTTGTGGAAAAGCAATCTCAATTTGAGAGTGATGAAGTGAGGCCAAAGCTTACTGGCCGCTCTGCACGTGCCATTATTTTATTAATTTCCCAGGAATAATTCATTCATTCCCACTGTGTCTTGACAGACAAGAGCATAGCATATCATTTTCTGGAATCAAAGCCTATTCTTAGCCCTAGGAAACTTATCCATCTGAGTTAAACATTTCCAAAGGTACTAGTAATAGATGATGGCCCAGTGTAAGTTTTGTGGATGTTGACACTTGTGTGGTATATCAGTGCAAGGTGCCTTCCACCTTCACATGTACTGTCTGAATGAAGACAAGCTCCTACTAACTGGAGCGGTTCTTACAGTATTCAATTGAAGTAACGCTACAGGGCCAGCTATCTATCAGTCTCTCTATATCTTTAGTCCATGGTCTATATAGATCGCTTTGCAGCCAGTATAGAAAGAGCCTGTAGAAAGTGCTCCAGAGCAACAGTGTCTAAAAGGAAAAAGACAAAGCTGTTGCTTTTGAATGTACCATGTAACGGTTTCCACTGATTCCAGTTAATTAAAGGATTGCACAGCAGGTAGGAATTCCAGGCAGCTTAAGGTTTGTTTGGTGGTCAGCACATTTTCCCAGGCGAATATATAAAGCTGGTTCTCAATAATGGCTTGTAATAGATCAAAGAAATTGATTACGAAACCCCTGTCTTTTTAACAAGATTACTGTGTCTCTTTAGAGTTCACCAAAAAAATCTATAGCTGTGCTTAAGATAGCATCCGCTGACCACATCATATGTAATGCACTGTCCTTTAAAGCCCTAATTGATTATATGTACAAGGATAGCAAATAAGGTGATTTGACACTGTGGTGTTATACTACAGTAGCTGGATTACAAATGTTGCTTGTAATAATTCGGACCATAATATGCTTAAAGAAAAGTAATCAATTCAATAACAAATGTCTTCAATGTTGAAATTAATTTGAATTCATATACTTGGACTGGATGATGTGGACTCCAGCTGTTCCCAGTTGTGTTTAATAGTTATGGATGGAAGACAATAGTATGCAACGAGTCAACTCACTAAACCTGTGGTCCAACTTTCCTGTGGTCTTTCGCAGTTGAGGTGAAAATTGAAGTAGTGGTTCCTGATAAAGAAAAGGAACGAGACAAAACGTCACCCAATGGCATGGCGAGTCCCGTAGCGAACTGCAAGCCGAACGGGACCACGAAACACCTGTGTGATGAGTCCCTCGCCCTGAGCGCCTATCAGAACCCCAGGGACCTCGCCCTGAGCGCCTATCAGAACCCCATGGACTTCATGGAGGCGGCCGTGTGCCATGTGAGGGATCTGGAGAACGGACAGTAAGGGCAGGGCTTTAATACCTAAAAAGACAGAACAGAACAAACAACATATGTCAGTTTTAATTGGTTTTACCTGGTAATTTTTAAAAGTCGCTACAAAATGTATTCCTGCGGTTAGTCCTCAGTGGGGGTCTTGTCGTTATGGACTTCTAGTGCTGGTGTTGCCTGTTTCATTTCTAGCACGGACCAGCTTGTAAGCTTTATGTCTGCCTTGATTAAACAGGTCTGGGGCTGAAGCCTTTCCCACTAAGTCTAAGGTGGCCCATGATTAAGCTAGTTAGTTAGTGCCTAGTTTGTACAATAAACCAAGTCTTGGCATTTCAGATTGTCCTGACGTGTTAGTTTAGGCATGTAGTTAAATATAATAAAAAGATCCAAATGCGCCACAGCTTCATCTTAGCTGTAGCCTACTATTAAACGCCTCAAGGAAATAAATAATGGTAGCTAGCCCTCTGATCCCCAGGCTCAAATTAATCATGTCGTTTTCTTCGTGTTTTTGTTCACTTCAAGGATGCGAGAGGTGGAAGTGGGTGGAGGAAAGGCTCTCTTGATAAAGGAACATGGAGAGTATAGTGCCATCAGTCACAAGTGCCCCCACTATGGAGCACCCCTAGTGAAAGGTGAGTGGAATTGAATACTGTTTCACTGAATGGGTAATGTAGATATTTTAAAACTGAATTCATCTGTCAGATGCTAATCACTATTATACTATAACAAACTGCAAAGAAACTGAATGCACATACATGATTTCGAGAGAGCTTGTGCTGCAATACATTATGTGTCGCTGGACTGATCTACAATCTGGTACACAGAATGGCCTCTAGTTCCATACATCTAATAACATTTCTCATCACTACAAAACGAAGGCATTATAGGGTTAAGGATATATACCCTTCTGAAAAATGATTATACAATCCTACAAGATTCCTAAAATAATGTGTAGTAATATACTGTAGTTTATGATTTGTATGATACTGTTCATATTGAGATGATTTTACATTTTCTATAATATAGCTAGATTAGGATTCCTAGGTTTGCACTAGGAATGATGCGGTCTGGGTTTCTGTAAGAGACAATGTTACCTCTGTTCTCAGGCGTGCTGTCAGGGGGGCGGGTTCGATGCCCCTGGCACGGGGCCTGTTTCAGCATTGCCACCGGAGATATAGAAGACTTTCCTGGTCTGGACAGTTTGGAAAAGTTTCAGGTGATCCTTGCTTTGCCACAGTCATAAACAATAGAAGTGAATTCACCGGTTCTTTTTCCTGTTGCCCACAAGTACCATTCTGAAGTTTTGCTCTGTTGAAGCATCCTGTAATCTGCTCAGATCGGATAACGGCACATATGGGAATCACAGCGTACTGCAATAAACTGCACAGTGAATGCAAAGCACGTCTCTGCCGTTGTTTTGGCGTTTCTTAATGTTTTCATGTTGGGGGTGTTGTGTCTGTGTGCATTGGTTAAACACTACGATCAGATTAGTAATAACACAGTGCACTTTTATAAGGGTTCAGGGATTACCACCTCCATGGTTCAGGAACATGACAGAGACTATACAATCCACACATAGACCTGCGCAGATGTGGAGGTGCCTGGATATGTTTGGGCTTATAGTTGATGTTAGTTGGGTGATGAGAGAGTGTGCTCACAATCTGCACTATATTAATAGGTGTGTATTTGCTTCCTTTTAGGTTAAAGTAGAAAAAGACAAGGTGATCATCCGGGCAAACAAACAGGTAAAGTCTACAGATTATACAATTGCAACGGTTCGATTGATGTACTTCTGTGATAGCAATCTGCTTGGGTCTAGATCTAGGACAAACTCACAGCCCCCTTAACTTCAATGCAAAGGTGTCAGTGCCATTGCACACCAGTCTTGTATTCCATGTTTAATTCCAGGACCGTGCTGCCTACCACAGCTATACCTGGGGAGTAGGACTTGACCTCCAGGCTTCATTACACCTCTGCTGTATAAGCTGGTGGTTAACTGCTGAAACCTTGCTTTTGTGTTATACGCTGTTAGCATTAGCGCAGGACAATTCATGCGTGAGGGACCGTTTTTATTGGTGTCAACTGAGAGTGATGTCACTAATCAGCCCTCTCCAATGTTCTAGGCCCTGCAGACACAAAAGAGGACGAGGATGATGTCGAAATGCACAGGGTTGAGCAACTACAGCGCTGGAGTAACCAGCGTGCTCATCATTGGTGCAGGTGAATCATTACTGCTGTCTCTCTGGGGTCAGAAACTATGTTAGAAAGCACATTCCTTAGAGGTCTGAATTAGGTGCCATTATGGTTTTATTGCATACACAGAATGAGGATTTTTATCTCTGTCTGATTTGCAGACAAGGTTTAAATCTATTTGCACAGCATGCGTCACAGCTGTCTCATTCTTAATTAACTAAGTCCCAGTCAAATCTGTCATAGCATGAAATTCTGTGGCGAGCAGCTTTATTCAAACCCAAAAGAAACTTCAGTCCAATGACAAACTAGGTCTTTTCCCTTGGAAAAGGGAAAATATCTTCTACCCAGAAAATATGCAGTATATTAGTCAATTTTTATTTTTATTTTGTGGTGTAAAATGTGTTTAAATATAATATAATAAACTCCTGTACCTACATGTCTTTATAGTTTCAAACCCCATTCTCGCCGTTTTATTTGAATGATTTCATTGTCATTCACATGCTTTGCTGAGCTGTCATCATATTCCCTCGCTAGGTCCTGCTGGGCTGGTCTGTGCAGAGACTCTAAGACAGGAAGGTTTTGGAGACAGGATTGTAATGTGCACTGTGGACAAACACCAGCCGTACGACAGGCCTAAACTGAGTAAGGTTTGTACATGAACCCCGAAACAATGACCCAGATCTCTGGCACTGACAGGAAATGGACACCCACTCTACCAGGTCATTCAATTAACCCTGATGTTCTCGCAGGCTGCTCGTCCCTGATACACGCAGTAATGCAGTATTTCCCTTTTTTTTAGTCACTGGAGTCTACAGCAGAACAGATAACACTGCGCTCGAAAGAATTCTTCCAAAAGTACGATATAGAGCTTCTGAAAGAGAAAGAGGTGAGCACGCTTAAGACTCACCCTGGGTTTATCACAATTTATTTTGCATGCATTCCCAAAAGAAGCATGTAATAGATGCATGTGTATTTTTACCACGTGTTACCATATTGTGATTTACCGTTCACAATGGCTTTTCAGTGCTTTAGAACACTTTAAAACACACAAACATATTTGTGTGTTTTAGGTAGTGACTGTGGACATAAAGACAAAGACAGTAATCTTTAGAGATGGATTGAAGATGGTCTACAAAAATCTTCTTATTGCCACTGGAAGCAGGTCAGTTTTATTTTTTATTTTTTTTAATAGAAGTACCTAATTAAACAGACACACAAACTTGATGGAAATCACAAAATTGTCATTTCAAAGAGCCAAAACATCTACACATATTTCTTTTCAGCCCTGCTAGTACTTCCATACTAAAAGTAAAAGCCACTTTACATAGATTAACAGAAGGCCGAGGAAGTTAAGATTGACGTCAACCTGGCAGAACACTTTCATATATTCTGGACCGCTTACAACATGTTGTTTGATTTTGCAGTCCAAAGATACTAAATTGCAAAGGAACAGACGTGGAAAATGTGTTTTACCTGAGAACACCAGAAGATGCCAACTGCATAGCCAAACTCGCCAACAATAAGAATGCGATTGTAGTGGGGGCGTCATATGTAGGTGAGAATCGCTATCACCTTATGGGTATTATAGGGATGTTTTGCTTATTACCTTTCTTGGGTATCGTTTTCACTACCCATGTTGACATGCTCCATCGTCATTCTTGTGCACTTGGTGATTGAATTGGTTTTAAAAGGGTGTGATTTCAAACAGCCCCTCACTGTTCCTGTTTGTTTTCCCAGGCATGGAGGTCGCTGCCTACCTGGCTGAAAAGGCCCACTCTGTGTCAGTCGTGAGCCAGGAGGACATTCCCTTCCGCAAAGCCTTGGGAGAGAAAGTAGGAAGGGCCATCATGAAGGTAACTTTCACCTTCGTCACTCACTCCTCAGGCAAGCACCTGTGAGCAGATGCTTCATATGTGGAGATCGTCAGGGTTATCCCAAGTACAACTTTCTGAAGAACTAGTATTGAGATTACATTGCTTGCGTCAGCTTAATATCAGGTTATATCATTTGCCCATTACTGACATCAACCTTGCAAAATGCCCATGTGTTAAATGTTAGAAAAGCAGTCTATTTTTGTAGAGCTTCTTATATTTCTTTATTGTATTTATAGCTGTTCTCTGTTGCCCCCTAGTGTTTTACCAGGCAAACCCATGTGCTGAAGTGATAAGTCATAATAATGTTGATTTGAATTGTTTTCTCAAAAGTTTCAAATAGATTTTTCTGTAAGTCATAGTGGATTGGTATACTTCACTTTGGCATAAAGGTATCCAAAGATATTATTGCTGCCTTGTGACACACCACAGTATTGGATTCTTAATGGGGTTGAGATATAATGTTGCCTTGTCTTTTGGTGCAGAGTTCAGAGAATAGCTGATACAATCTCAAAGTTTATTAACCATAAATAGAATGTCTTGAAATACAGCTTTAAGGCTCCATTGCCTGCTTACCTACAATCCACGGCTTGTCATCTGAATTACCACTGAGTCATATTCAGTTACAAAGGCAGCCATTCTCTAAACAGCTAGGAATCTGTGTTCATTTAGTGATCCCCATGTCATTGTGTCAACAGAGTGGGTGATGATGGGACTCTGCATTGGGCAATTGTTTCAATCCAGCCAGGGAGCGGACAGGTGGAGCCAGTCCTGGTGCACTAAGCTCAGCTCGGAAGGGTTTTGGTCTCTATCACAAAAAACACCATTCAAGTACAAAGCAAGTCCACTAGACCTCTCCCATGCGTGTCCTATTCTGAGTCTGTACTGGCTGTCACGTGTGCCTGTTATAGTGCACAGCATACATGGGGGTTGGGAGATCCAAAGAGCCCGTTTGCAATCCTTGAACTTGGCAGTGACATAATCAATAAGTCTAAGTCGTTTCTACTTATCGGACCATGACAGCCTAGGTCCTCTCTATTTTCTATCTCTAGTCTGGACCAGCGTTGGATAATTGGATACAAAAAAAAAACTAAACAGAAAATAGACTAAAGAGGGATGGAGATTTGTTCTTGTTGAAAAACAAAACCGGATTGTGATATCCATGGCTAGGGAAATCAAAACTTGATGACAAACTTGGCTTTTTTTCCCCCCCTCTAGATGTTTGACAACAACAGAATTAAGTTCTACATGCTGAATGAAGTATCGGAGTTTCGAGGCCAACAAGGAAAGGTACTGATTTGAGCAACGATGGAAACAGCTGATGCATGGTTTTCACTACCACCCTTTTTAATTGCACAAATATCAGAACAGGGAAGCCCTTTGTGTGTTTGTGCTCCACTCCGATAATGGGATGAAAAAGATAAGCATCTCGCTGGAGTTTGGCCAGAGCACTGGGGTCAACAGTCTCCATTCTTTTTATTAACAAGACCCACGGGATCATTACCCTTTGCAAAGCAGGCTGGACTTGGTGCTGTGCATTCCACAAAAGCAATGGGTTTGTTGGTGACCACTAGTAATAGTTGGGAATAGGCATCAGATTACAGGTAATGAATACATCTCCTTTGACCAGCGTCTTGCTAGTTGTAAGTGTATTTCTGGATGGGTTATTGCAATTACATTCACAAAAGCTTTGAACCAGGTTGATTAAAATGCCTGAGTTTAACGTTTCTATAACTCCACTGTACCGTTGATTGAGATATTAATAAAGGCATTGCTCTGTGTTCATTAGCACATCATTGCACTTTAATAAACGTGTGCTTGTTTCTTGTTTCCCATCCTTACAGCTTAAAGAAGTGGTGTTGAACAGTGGAAAAGTTCTCAGGGCTGATGTCTGCATTATTGGCGCAGGTAAGGGAACCTTAACAAGCATGGGTGTGAGGAGACTTGCAGGTGTGAGGAGACTTGCAAATTACAGGTACACGGGGTTACATTGTTGTTGCCTTTATTATTTGACAATTTGGGGAATGGGAATTTGATTGTCAAGTTATGGAATTAGATACAGTATCATTCATTTACTGCATTTGAGTGTAGCTGAAAGCCTACAGTTTATTTAATGTACTTGTATTCTTCCAGGTTTGCTAACCCATTTTTTCAATTGTCGTAGGGGTAAGCCCAGCAACTTCCTTCTTAAAACACAGCGGCATTAACATGGATTCCAAAGGCTTCATCCCTGTGAGCAAGGTAAGGCTGTGCTTTCTAGTTCAGCGACTCAGCACTGTGGAAGGCTAACTAAGGGGTCAACTTCTAGAAACTCACAAAAGGAGCAGCTCCCTAGGAGTCTCATATATTGGTTCATACTACATATTCTCCTTAATGCAACCGCACAGTGCTATGCTCAAGAGGTAACTTCTTTCCCAAAGTAATGTAACAGATAGTGCTATGTGAGGTTCTGTACTTCTCGATCCAGACTGCATTTAGGAGGAATGCTGACCCCTATGGGTGAGTCGAGGTAATGAAACAGAAACAGCACCCATGCAAACGCAGAGGCAGTGGGGACTCTGAGGTAGCTGGTCGAGGTCCAGTCTCCCCAGCTAGCACTTAGTTACACAAACACTGGATATGTAGAGTCGCATGCCTGCACGCCACCCCTGTTTTGCCTAAGAGCCCACGCTACAGTAGATGTATTCATAACCTGTAATCTGATGCCTAGACAATGCAGACCAATGTTCCTGGAGTGTTTGCTGCAGGAGACGTGGTCACTTTCCCTCTGGCCCTGCGCAGCAATAAGAAAGTGAATGTGCCTCATTGGCAGATGGCACACATGCACGGTGAGATCCTCTTACATGTGATACTCTTGTGGATCAGTGTTTACTTGATGCATTTCAGAGCTATCTACAATGACATTATTATTATTATTATTATTATTATCATTATTATTATTATTATTATTATTATTATTATTATTATTTTATTTTATTTTGTATTTTTTTAAGGTCGGATAGCTGCTCTTAATATGCTTGGCCAGGCAACTGAAATAAATACTATTCCTTATTTCTGGACTGCGATGTTTGGGAAAAGTATTCGATATGCAGGTATACCTTTCATTTCACATGAACGCATTCTGTGTACATCTCAGTGCCAGACTGCAGTAAATCATGATATCATTTTATAATACCGGTACAGCTTTTCCTTTGGATAAATACATTACTGGGAATTGCTGTATTATTCAGTATATCCATGATTCAGCATTAACCTTCATAGGATTCTTGTATGGTAATGTTGAAATCTCAACACTAAATTTCTCTGAAGGAGACCACAGGACAGATTTATCAAGGTCTTTGTGCCAGAGTGAAATTTTCACCATTTGTGTGACAGGGTAATAAAACAGCTGGGAAAACAGGATTTTGGCACAGGAAAAAAAAGCTTTTACTGCCATCTAGCTGAAAAACAGCAAAATGATAGTAATGAAATATGGGAGAATGTGGGAGCGCGGTTCTCTACATTGGTGACAAACTGCCAGACAAGCTGGAGTGATCATTTATCTTATTGATTATCAATGACCTAATTATTATTTCCATGTATTCTTGCAGGTCACGGAGAAGGATTTGATTCTGTAATCATCCAAGGAGATTTAGACGAACTGAAGTTTGTAGCCTTCTACACGAAGTAAGTACATCTCAAGTCATGCGTGCTAGTTCTTTGTATGCTATGTTCCTACGCGTGATTTAGAGTGTTTCTGCTACTCCCTTGATCACTGTGAAGTTTAAGCGTTATCTGGAAGTAGCAAAAGCAGTTCTTACGCTGATAAAGGGTTTGTATTTTCAAATGTAAGCATAGCAGTCACTGTGCATCAAGGGAAGATCAGCTTTAGACTCACCAGAGAGCACATCCTTCATGGTGGGACAGTCGTGCATGCCTTGTTAGATGTGTTGCAGGGCTGTAAAGCTTCATTACCCCTAGCAATTCCTGTTTTAATGAAAGCATTGCAAACATATCTGGTAGCTTTTTAGACATTGCCTTGAGCAGAAACTGCATGCAGCATGAGATAAGAATGTGCCTCCTCTCAGTGGAGTCTCTGAAGTAATTTCCCTTAGCTGATATATGGGTAAGGTGACCATATGGCTCTCTGTTCAGCAGGACAGTTTGGGACAGTACAGGCTTTTCAACAACCCAATGCATTCTGGTACGTTTTATCCGTCTCAGGTAACATTCTTCCCTTTAAGAGGAGCAGGGCTACGCTTACCAGAATGCATTGGGTTGTGACTTGAAAAGCCTGAACTGTCCCGCCGAACACAGAGCCATATGGTCACCTTACGTATGGGTATCTGATTTTGATTATGGAGAAAGCGTCCTATCAACATGAGCACATTTAAAAGTGCTTGTATGTTACTGCACGTGATTTAATATAGCCGTGCTGAGCTGTGGGAACTTTTTCTGTCCTCTCGTTGATGTGGTAGGAGCGAGGAGGTGATTGCTGTTGCAAGTATGAACTACGACCCCATTGTGTCCAAGGTCGCGGAGGTTTTTGGATCTGGGAGGACGATTAGGAAGAGGGATGTTGAGTAAGTCACCTTAAAAGAAGTTATGTTTACTGGAACACAAACAAATAAATGCATTAGATATTAAATACTTCACAGACTCATAATACATTCTGCAAGAAGTAAACACTACTGCCATCTAGTGGTCTCAATGTACAACAGCCAAATATTCCAGATTATAGATTGCAGGCCCAGAAAACAAGTTCAGAAATTCTTACAGTGGTTTTCCTTGAGGTTACTTGCGCTCAAGTAACAGAACAAGCAAGACACGTAAGTATAACAGCTATTGAAAGAGGACAGGGTTTTTATTTTTTAATTTAGGCAAACTCAGTGGTCACTGTGTGGTGCCATAGGGCTATTGCTGTTCTTTTTGTCTTATATTATTAATAAATTAAGTTTTTCTCTAAATTCTTGTTTTGTTTCCTGCTTTGCATTGGCAAAAAAGGATGTTTGTACGACATGGCAAGTATGTAAAACATATACCAGTTTTTTTTTTCATCATCATAATAAATACGATATACTCTGAGAAAGTAGATTTTGACTGTAGAAATTATGCAATGCTGTAATAAGTATAATTCTTTTCTTATTTTGCTGTTTTTAAAAAAAAAAATTTATAGTGACTCCTATACAGCTTAGTTCCATATTTTCAACTTCGTATTAATGTTTCACTGGGGAGGAAAAAAAGCAAGATTAATTCTTATTACAACTGAAAATGTTACTCGCTTCTGTTTCGATGATGCAAGCATGTGGAATTTGAATTTATTTTAAAGTGTCAGTCGTGAATCTTGGGCTGTGTTTCTATAGAATTGGGGACATGTCGTGGTTAATTGGAAAAGGCACGCAGCAGCTGTGAACCTCGAAGCACCCCAACATACGTGAAGACCTTTGAGAAGAGGAGGCAGCTCTCAGTCTACAAGGAAACTCCTCTGTAAGACGACACCCACTGTATGAGTTCTGTGATACTGTGGCACTCTTAATCCAGGACATTTGTGTCTTGATGTGAGCTTCAAACCCTCTACCTAAACCCTGGAGCACTTCTGCCCTTCATCAGAAAAAAAAGGTTGCTTTTTCACTTGAGAGGTCTGTCTGCAGCTAAATGTGCTGTACATACTGTATAAAGTGGTGTAAATTAACCAAAACTGGGCCGATGCATGTGATTTAGCGGATCAGGGTTGTATTTGCACTGTTGAGTCTAAAAACAATAGTGGATGCAATCACAGTGCTTGTGCATGCTGAACCTGTACGCTGTCTATAGGGGTCTTTTTTATATATCATATTGTACATATGTTTTATCTGCGCCGTCATCACATTTAATTGTAAAAGTAATGAAGAATACAATATTGCCTGATAACCTGCAGTTGCAGCTAAGCATTAATGGAGACACGGGCTACAGGATAGCTTAGTTACTGTAACCAAATCGAAATGTTTAACTATTCTTTACTGTGTTATGTTTTTCCTTGTATGTTCTTATTTGAGGCGCTTCAATTATAATTTCCCTTGGCCAAATGAACTGTACGTTATATTCATAACATTACACTCATGGAAATCACTGTAATTCAGATCTGAACCACTGGAAAATGACTGTTGAAAAATGCTGCAAACGCGTATTAACTTTTTTCATTATTATTATGTCAGAGCATGGATACTTGGGTGTAAAAACCGTTACATTGCCTGTTGTTCGGTTATAGGTGCAAGGATATTGCACCCTTTAAATGAACACTAATAATGTTTGGAATCGACTCCAGCTGTAGACTTGCTAGTAGCAAGTTTGCCCTGGGCAGTTTCATTAACTATGCTACTATTACTGCTGGGGTAAAAAAAAAAAAAAAAATTGGTAGGTTTGATTTCTCGAGGAAACTCTTTGTTTCTAACTCAGGGAGCAGAAGGTTGAAGAGCCAAGCTATCATTGCAAAAATAAATGTGTTGGTTTTATTTTCCTACCAAAACATGTTTGTCTTATTTACATGTATACGTACACTTTGAAGTAAAAATATGAAGAAAAACACACACACACATTAAAGAATATTATAGCACATATATGGCTGCTTATTAACCTTTGGCCAGTAAAACTGGGCGCTATTTGAAAATGTGCGGACAGTCGAGACAGGACACAATATCGAGCATAAGCTGTTTACTAGAAACACAATCTTTGTAGAGCTTTACAGTAACATACATGTATAACCTCCTACTGCTGCAAGGGGAAAGCAGTCACAGCTGCCACGGGGTATAACCTCCTACTGCTGCAAGGGGAAAGCAGTCACAGCTGCCTTTGGGTATAACCTCCTACTGCTGCAAGGGCAAAGCAGTCACAGCTGCCTTTGAGTATAACCTCCTACTGCTGCAAGGGCAAAGCAGTCACAGCTGCCTTTGGGTATAACCTCCTACTGCTGCAAGGGGAAAGCAGTCACAGCTGCCTTTGAGTATAACCTCCTACTGCTGCAAGGGGAAAGCAGTCACAGCTGCCTTTGAGTATAACCTCCTACTGCTGCAAGGGCAAAGCAGTCACAGCTGCCTTTGAGTATAACCTCCTACTGCTGCAAGGGCAAAGCAGTCACAGCTGCTTTTGGGTTAATAGAAAAAAACCTGGCCTGCTTTCTGACTACAGAGAGGAAGCAGACAGCTAAATTAAGGACAGATTATGTAAAATAATCTTCAGAAACAGCCGAATTAAACAAAAAGGTTTATTAGTAAAGTCACATTGCTGAGATAATATAAAATCACACACCGACACGCGTTAGAGACATCTAACATTAAAACTAAGGCAGGAATGTTTTGTAATACAGACAAGTGTCGGACACTAAGGGAAAATATTAATTTAAAAAAAAAACCCAAACATTTCATAAATAAGAGTTTAAATGCAAGGCTTAAAATTAGTTGCATTTTTAAAAAATTGGATTCAAATATATAAAAATATGTACTGGTCAGAACATTCCTAGAATGACAAGTGCCACTGTGTACATATCATTATCACATCATAGCTTATTTAGTTTAATTAAGCAACAGGAACAAAATGTCATATATAAATATATATATATATATATATATAAATGTATTTTACTGGCACAGACAGTAAACACAGAAAAAAACAGAAAGGTATACGTACAAAAATAATTTCAAATAATGTAACCCATCAGTTGGTTTTACATATCAATTATTAGTTTGCTTATAGCTGGTTTATCTTTCAAAGAGTTGATCTTTGCGCTCTCCCAAAGTCAATCTAAACACATCATTAAAAAATCGCATCTTATATGTGCATGTTTCATTTACATGCAGAAGGCTCTTCTCTACCACACAATGATAAGACTAAGGATGGCTACAATTACACTGCTGCTGTGAAAAATCATTCTCCAAACTTAAAACCAGGCCGGTGAATCCTATGGTATTTTTGCAGTTTTACTTTACTTTTCCCATGGTTACACTGGCATTTACCTTTATCCTGGTTTGCCATGTTTCTTACTATGCTTTACTGCACCTCGCTAGTCTTTACAATGCTTACCTATGCTTTCACGATGCTTTACTATGGTAAACATTTATAAGAGGAGACACAGGTGAATGGCAAACAAAAGCCTAAGATGATTTTTCATGTTCAGATCCCTGTTGGTCCCTTTATGAAAAAAAAAATCACATTATTAATTTATAAGTGGTTTAAAACCAATAATGGCTTTACTCTTTGAAAAATAATTTCAGTAGCTAAAACACAATTCACTTAAGTAGCACCTATCAAAGTCAGTTATGTTATTGCTGTGAAGCTTGTAAGCTTTAACTTCAGTGTTATTAAATTTTTTTTTTCTGCAGCTTGTCAATAAAAGAAAGATATTCGTGAAGCTGTCTTTAACAAATATCAAACTGAATTTATTCATAGAAAAGCATTCTTTAAAATTATTCACTACACTTGTCTGAACCTGCAGTCTTATTGCTCAGATGAGTTGTTGGCAGCATTTTAAAATCAATGTCCCTACGGCTCATTACCTTAAATTAGACAGCCACTGCACTGACCCCCTTAATAGAAGTCTTAATAAAAGTATCATAAAACCCCAACTGCACACGAGTTACTGCTTGTACAGTATGGGGCTATTGCTGGTTTACAGACGTTACATATCTCAAAGGAGAATTCCCATGGCTTTGGGTGTGACGTTTAATTTTCTAGCCCAGATCGTACTCTGCTGCACACTGATGCAGATACTCTTCGTACAGCAGCTTCTGCAATAAAAAATAACACAGCAATATGTTTGTTACATGCCCCCTTTACAGTTTTAGTGTGTCTCTGGTAAACAATTTTAATTTTATTTTTTCTAACAATGCATTGAGGCTGTGTGGTCCAGTGGTTAAAGAAAAGGGCTTGTAACCAGGAGGTCCCCGGTTCAAATCCCACCTCAGCCACTGACTCATTGTGTGACCCTGAGCAAGTCACTTAACCTCCTTGTGCTCCGTCTTTCGGGTGAGATGTAATTGTAAGTGACTCTGCAGCTGATGCATAGTTCACACACCCTAGTCTCTGTAAGTCGCCTTGGATAAAGGCGTCTGCTAAATAAACAAATAATAATAATAATAATTTCCTGTGCAAAATGTATGCCAAGCAATATAAGTTATGGCAGTAGGACAGTTGAGCTCCCAGTAATCGAGGCAGAAATTCCTTTGCAATGGTGCCATTACAAACAGTGCAGTGGTGACACATAGAGCTCCTTATTGTACCTTCTTTTGTTTCACGGCATCCTGAATATAATCTTGGTATTGTGCAAGGCATCGCTTTTCCCTCTTTGTAAGGGTCTGGTAAGTCTTACTGTAGACAAGAGAAGAAAACAAAACAAAACCCTAAGCTTGAGTGACGTGTTGATTGGAAGCAAAACAAGTTTCTTTGTGTGTTTCCCGAAGCTGGGAATAATCTGTTCATGGTGGGGACCGGGGTAGAGCCTTACCTTGCATGGTATTTTGCCAAAGATAAAAACAGGTAACAGGTGGCACCCAGAATAAGCAGGAGCCAGATCTGCCCGTCTTCTGGTATCCAGCCCCACAAAATCATCGTTACACTCTGCCAGCAAAGAAACAAGCTTCTTAGTGCAGCTTACAACTCCCTGCTGTCCGAAAACATAACACCTATAATAGTTCTAGGGGTTAAACAGTATTACTATCGTACGATATACTTTCCAAAGATCCGAAATGTGTTTAAAACAGTTTTCGTTTAGCGTGCAAAGCCATTGTTTTAGGCAGGCAGATTTATAAATAAACATAATAAAAACGCAGGGGGCCGGTATTTGGTGCTAATAGAGTTTTGTTTAACGATTAACAGATGCTGTTGAGTGTTAATTAAAACCCTTGTCTGAATGGGCTGGCCAGGTGTTTTGCAGTTAATTAAAACCCCTGTCTGAATGGGACGGCCAGGTGTTTTGCAGTTAATTAAAACCCCTGTCGGAATGGGACGGCCAGGTGTTTTGCAGTTAATTAAAACCCCTGTCGGAATGGGACGGCCAGGTGTTTTGCATACCACCAGGATACAGTTACTGAAGTGTTACAGTGGAATTGCATATCCTTATATGTACTCGTACAGTGCTCGAGTGCAGAAGGCTTGCCAGGCTCTTTCCCACAGCTCCCTCTACCTCGTCCCTGGAGAAACTGTTCAGCAGGAGACTAATCACGGGCAGCACAGGCAGCAGGATCCCCAGTGTGCCAAACAGGAGGAATTGCAAGTAAGAGCTTTTATTGCAGCCCACATACTCCCTGAGAGAAAGACAGAAGCGTGACAGTCAACTGACATCCAACACGAAAATGAATTTGAAACTCGTGCGATGAACAGAGCGGATGTGAAGTTATGCTAGTATTTCTTCTGGATTGAGCCGACGCATCGTTGCTCTGTCCAGGTTGTGTTCCATGCCTTCCCTTCTCCGAAGGAGCCACACAAGCAGGGATGCTCCTTAGCGCGGACACCCTCTTATCAGATGAAGCCCAGCTAGAAACCCCATGAAGGATACCCCTTGTGGGGCTGCTGAGGCTTACAGTACTGGAGTTGTAATTAAAAGCTCTGAATCATTCAAATTCCTTTGGAGTTAAACGTGCTGCCAATTATTTCCATAGCAACCACAGCAAAAGACTGGGATGGCTGTGGGGGAAACCTTTAAGAACATGAATCACTCAACTGAAGTTACTTAAAGTTTTGCACTTCAGTAATCCCTGTGGTATTAAAAGTGGTATTATTCAAGGGGAACTGTGATAACGCCCATTTCCCCCTTATTGCCCTTCATCAAGATCACCCCGTGCCCATGATAACACATGAACAACCCCATGCAGTCATTTCAGTTTTAAAATACAAACATGCATCCCTGCCATCATTGCAACACCTTTCCTGCTCATTCTTTAATAACAACTGCAAGATGCTGAAAAAGATTGGGTTAACTCACTCCTGATGTGCAGTGTTCAAGGTAGAAGCCAGCAGTACCTGTCAAGTGTAATCTGATCGCTGATGGTTCTGCAGATCAGGTCGCAGTCCTTGTCCAGCTGGTTGAGCGTTTTCTGCACAGCCTGGCTAATGGTCTTCTCGATCGTCTTGCAAACGCCATCAATCTGGTTCACACACCGGCTGGGCTGACAGGCAAACGTTATTCACAGCTGAGCAAAACTTACAACTGAAGCCATGCTGTGTAACTACGTGTCGTCTCAAGCTATAAAACTCTTTAAAGTATAAAAGCCATCCCAGCTGCTGGTGTTAGTCTGAGCAAAAGCTGCTAAACTCATTGCGATCCCAGCACGTCAGAAACTTTTAAAATTAATAAAGATTAATTACAGGAGAAGAGTCTCAATTAAAGCCCTTTACCTAACAATGCTACTGGCTCACATTCCTTTATCACAAGTGGAAGATTAGGCCTAGTGGAATGAAATCTGCTGAATAATGCTACCTAAACATATTGAATTACAGACCGCTTGGTAGTTTTCCATATACTTAATGAAAAAGTGACTATACTTGAATACATTTGGCATTTCAAAATCTAACATGAAATACTGTACTAATATTATGGCTTCCGATAGACACTTGCAGTATCATTTTGTAGTTTATGATTACATGATGTTAAATAAAAGATCTAAATGACATACATATAGATTTTTTTTTTAAAATGATGTCTCAAATTATGAATTATTGGTGCTGCAAAACATTTGGCCATGGCTGAAGATATATTATTGATGGGACTCCTGTTAAAGATCTTGCTTGTTTTTACTCACTATCAATGTGTTTAGAACACACTGTAACCAAATACAATCACAGCCAGCTAGCCAGATACTTACCTTCTGTGGGTTGGGTATGTAGATTGTAGGCATCTCAAAACCACATTTGTTCAGGCCGGGTCTTCGACAAAGCTCTTGAACTATCTGCATCATTACTCTCTGAAATAATCAGAATAACAATTACAGCTCAGCATAATGAAGTCTGCTCAAGGAGATTGTGACCACCTCATTTAGAAGCAGCGAAGTCAGGTGACCGCGGTGCTACCTGTCTGTCAGTCTCCCGGCCCGCCTCGTCAGCCTTGCTGAGGTAGAAGAGGAGTCTGTCTCCACACGTCTCACTGAGCTGCTCCACAATGTCCAGAGTGCGCTTACACAGAGCCTGACCCATGGGATCAAAGAAAACCAAGATGAGGTCAGCTTGCTCACCTGCACAAACAAACACAGGAGATCACTGGTCTATGAGAGCACCTGTCTGCGCACTGCTTCCATGAAGCAAAGTGTATCTTAAAGAGGTTCAATTCAATACCTACCTGTTCCTCAGATTTTACTTATACAGTAGCTACAGAGGCTATCTATCTAGATCTATCTATCTACTGCAGTTTTGACACGCTGGTCAAGGGGAGTTCATGTTTTTTTGTGTATTCTATTTAATTGTTAACAATGTTTTTTTTCAAAAAGTAAAAGTATCTATCTATGTATATATGTTTTAATGGCATGATTTAATTTGTCGTCTTCTATTTCTGAACCATTCTGGGCGAGTTTGAGTTGTATCCAGAATCACCTCTGTTTGCACTCATTAGCTGTCAAGGCTGTGTTGCACATCTGTGGATGTGTGTTACCAGGGCTGCCAGGGGACCGCCCTACTAATCTTACCACGCTAGTGCTTCTTTCTGAAAGAACGTTAGTGAATCTTACCCAGCCAAGCTAAGGCACTGTTCACATCGAAGGGGTACTTCATATCACCATCCACCAGCCCTGGGGTATCTATGAACGTCACCAGGCTGAACTTCTTCTGTCTGGAGGTGGAGATCTCAGTAGAGAGGTAGTCTGATACACCTACAAAATACATATGTGCTGCATGTATATATAAAACAGCTACAAACTGGGAAGGCTTGGAGAAGGAGTGAGGAGGGGGTTTTGAATTTCTGAATCCACTCCACTGGTCACTTAAAGATGTTTTTATAGTGTTAACCCTTTTCCCTGTCAAACTACCTGAATTTGCTAATGCATTGCCCTTTGTGACATTAACAAGAGGGGGGATCAACGGACACTGATGCTGTATATCACAGTTCAATTGGGTTACCACTGTGATATTGCAGCTGTCCCCCTTGCTTTTCCCATTGTTATACTATGCTTTCACTATAGTTTACCCTGGTTTGCCTTGTTTTTTTTTTTAATAGGCTTTATCATACCTCTCTGGGCTTTACAAAGCTCACTGCACCTATGCTTTACCATGCTTTCACTGTGGTTTATTACTACTTGTCATGCTTTTACTATGGGACACTTTTCTAAGGGTTATTTTACCATGGCTTGTTTTTTTAATATTCTTCAGCATAGCTCTCTGGGCTTTACAATGCTTACCTGAGCTATCACTGAGCTTTATTAGTCATGCTTTTACTATGGGATACATTTTTATAAGGGTACTCGGGTTCAAATCCAGAAGAGGTTGCAATTGAAGTTGTGTGGTTTAAATAACAACAACAACGAAACACAGTCACAGTCAGCCTCGGCTCCTAATACTAGAGAAGTGAACGAACACAGTGGTCATGGTCACCCACAACAGCTCTTCAACTGGCAGCTTTACATGAGTAAAATAATAAAGATAGCCAGTGAAGAACGACTGTGGAGTAACTCTCCGTCATCTACACACACAGCCAGTTCTGCTCCAATTCAACCAAACATTGGACGTTTCACTGCAAAAACCAAAAGTGGTTTTTGAACTGCTTTTATGCAAGACCTGGTACTGACAAGCTGCATTTATTCCCAGGTCCATCTAAGTCAAGGGAGAAGACTCACAGGGGACACGAATGAGTGCAGTTAAATAAGTAACATTATATAATGATTCTAATAATAACTAATGCGCCTGTCAGCTGAGACAAAATGGTTTAGTTTTAATCTGCAGATTTAGGGCAAGCGATGAAAATGATGAAACGAAGCCCAGTAACGTGCAAATGAAATGCGCCCTTAATAAAACTACTACACTCCTAAGCTGAGAGACCTGATTCCATGTACCATAAGAGACAGAGCACATGTCAGTACTGCTTAAATAAATGAATTCAACTTTCTCGAAAAACATCCAGCTTCCAGTGATGAATTACATAAACATGTACGTACACACAAACAGAAACACTGCTGCACTACTGTCTTTGAAAAGCTACTGAGATTTCAACGAGGTAACCTAGCAACACACATCACCTAACAGTGCAGCAAAGGCACCTATGTAGGTCAGGGCAGATTAATGGCATTCAAGTTGAATGTTTATTACTGCTTAACAGTACAATACAAAGTTCACACTACCGTGTATTGTTCACTCACTGATTTGCAAGTCTTTCCGTTCAGCATTACACAGCATGGATAGCAGTTATAAATACCGCCCAGTGTCAGAGCTGGCAATACAGGACCGGGTTTTCGAACTGGTGCAATACAATATGGAGGATTGTTTGAATACTTGCTTTAGGCAACACAATACACTGAGAAACTATAAAAACAGAACTAGGATTAGGAATCGCTGGCAGTGAGGCTCACTTCAAGGTCAGCACTTCAATTTAATTTCTGTCCAAAATCATCCACAGAGATTTACAGCAATAACAGATTACAGGGAAACAATCAACTCATTGCCAACCAGCCCAAAAATATGGATGACGTCCATAACCAATTTAAACTGTGACCATTTCAATCACAGTACTCCTACTCTGAGGCTGATGCAAACAAGTGTGTTATACAAGACTGTGAGGCAGTTTAAATTGGAGACTGTAGTGTACGTCTCTAGCCTTACACAGGGACCTGTGACAGATACCTGGGCTGGGACTCAATCAAATAAACTAGGTATAACCCTGTTTGCCTTTAAATAGCACGTACATGCAGGGCATAACGTTTTGACAATGGTATTTCTCCATCAGGGAATTAATGAGGTAAAACTCACCTCAAAATGCATTCACTGATAATGCATTTGGGAAAGCATGTTGCCTCACAATTAGATACGCATTAGTGTAATCACTGTGTTCTTTAGCAAAGGATTATGTTGTTACAGAACTAGTGTGATGGACAGGGCAATAGCCGGGAAGCATGTAATACATTCTGATTGAAGGTGGTGATGAAACACTGACACAGGACAAGGGACTTGTTAAAAAATAAATAAATAAATAAATAAAAATAAAATAAATAAAATTCCAGTTTTGAAAACCACAGACCAGATTATCGGCCCTCCTGCTCCCTATTGCAAAGCTGTCCCAGAGCAGACGTTATGTATGTTGTATCTCTGGGTGTGACGTCAAGCACATGTCCAAATCTCGCCTTCATTAACGTGGACAGACACTATGTCAGTGTGGAGCTGAAGTCAACCAGGGCTCGGCGTCTGAGAAAGAGGTACTGCGACCAAAACCACTGCATCGCGTTGGGAGATTTCCAGGACAGGATGACAGCAATGACTTGAATATGGCATTAGCCATTGTCCACTGCTCTAGACACAATCCATGACTAATCTGCTGCATGCATCATAAACACAAAGGCCATGCAATAGAGTACAAAACATGTTGATCTGTTACAACAATATCTGGAGAACAAAGTTATTGCAAGATTCATCCACTGGGTTGATAGTTTTATCTCCTTGTTTTTTCAAGGCGTGATTTAATTGTACAGGACATTACAAAAAAGATTTCAGATGCACATTACAGTACATTCTCAGATAAAATCTTCTCATTGTAACTAATTACAAGTATTCCTATTTAAATAGAAAGCAATATGGGTCCTTATTCCAATTTGTGTTTAAGTTACTGGTACAATTTCAGAGTGGGGTGAGGTAGGTGGGGTTTTCAATGAACTTCTATTGACTGCCACACTTACTGCACTGGAGCTGTGGCAAAACCCATTAGTTCTCTTGAAACCTCATACTAACTAATACTAACTGACGTCAATCGTAGTCCATTGCTGTAGGTTCACACTGAAAACTGAACTTGCAGAAAGGTTTAGGTTCTATTGTAAGTATTTCTAAATGTCATGACGTCTTATTTTTAAATGGAAACTTTTACAGGGAGAGCTTTGCACTTAATTCCTCTTTGCGTTCTTCTAATATTACCTGGGCCTGACTCACTCCTGCAAATAAGGATCCTTGACAACTTAAACATCCTAAAATAGAAACTGCTTTGTCATGGGAAAAAGGATGGACAGCTGGATAATCATTACAAACTTAGAAGCTGATTGTGTAAAGCATACAGGTTACGCTAATCTTAAGAGCAAAACAAGTGCAGCACTGACATTACCGGTGATACAAAAAAAAATGATTTAGGTTGAATAGCATTAATTCTTGATTTAAGATGCAAAGAAACATTAATATTAACAATATATATCTGGTACTGATTACAAGGAAATCGAGTCTGTGGTATACATCACAAACCATCGTTTTACAAAATCCAAACCTTTTGCTCAGTAAGCAGGCAAGCGAAGTTGAATTAAAATGTTCACCATATCGAGGGATGTGAACTGAGGAAACACTGTAGAAACCCAGTACGGGACACACCTATTATCAACATGCCCTTACTGGCCAACACAAAATATATGATTCCACTTCTAACATGCCCATTAAAACTAAAACGCAGAATACAAATGGGAATGAAATGTTCTGCTTTTAAAACAATCCCAGGAAAGAAAAAAAAGCAACACTGGTAAACCTTTTTTTATACAAATTCAATTCAAATCATTTGAATGACACCCATTTGCTAAACTCTTTTTGTTGTAAAAATGACAGCAGTTTTAAAAAATCATTAAGTGTGCTGTACATGAATGCTCATACAACTTTGAATATGCTATTGATAGAGTTGCTGTGTAATTTTTTTTTAATGCAATAAAAGAATATATTAATGACATATTTCCAATACACATTTTGGAATTGAAAGATTTGGCAGCACGTATAATTTATTCATAAAGGTGTGCAAATTAAAAACATCTTATTCTTATTTACAAATAAAAAAGCTTATTAAAACGCAAGAACATTCCTACCTTCATACTCCTGAAGTGTTCGGAAATGTGGGTACAGGTGCAGGGTTGCATTGCCCTATAAAAAAAGAGACAGGTGATTTTTCATTTGAGCAGACCAGCAAGCGATCGTAGGCAGTCTGCTACAAACTGGGACTTCTCTCTGCTCCTCCGCATGACAGACCTGCCTCAGATCAACGTTGGGATTTATAACAGTGGAGCTAAACTGAGCCGGCCAGTTAAGCAGTTCCTGTATATAGACGATACTTCTCCAGCACCGGTCATCTCTGTAATTACATGATTCATCTTCGTCTCCTTAACTGCTGTCTGAACACACTGCCTGATCTGCAGCACACAGCAGCCAACGCCTTGTTCGTAGCTATAAAGCTCCTCTAAAATATGATGCAAGCTAGCAACAGCCACTCAGAGAGTGTGCCATTATAATAGTTACAGTATATTGCTCTTAGATGCAATAAATTTAAGTGTAGTTGGCAGAGCTGCTGGCTGCTGGGCAAGAAGCCTAAGGATGGCATAAAATGACGAGGTTCATTTGGTATCAGAAGGTACCCAGCTTCCAGTAAATGATTAATTATATCTATTTATAAGCATGCCTCATGCTTTTTATTCTTACCATAACCTGTCTCAACAGTCCCCCTAAGGCTAATTCAAAGGAATGGACTGCTGCAAAAACACAGTTTTTGTATCTGCTGTAGTCAGAATCTGTCAAGAAACATTAATATTATTTGCTGTGACTGAATCATGATACACTATTTAAAAAAAGGTTTAGATGGAACCGTATCTCAGGTTACAATGTTACCAGCCATACTAATACTAATACTAATACTAATAATTACTACATTTCAAACACCCATCAAAATTCGGGAATCAAGAAAATATTTAACAAATAGGAATCACCAAAATCTCCCCCCCCATGTGTGTAAGAGAACTTGGTACACCGATGCTAGGCCAGTGATCAGGTTAACCCTGTTTCACTGTCAGATGAAGTCATTCAGCAGGGTTTAATCTAATGGCAAGGGTTTTGCAACCAGAATGATTTAGTTTGGATTTTGAAGCAAGCAGAAAACACATGGAGAGCTGCTGTAAAAGCATCACATGCTAAATGAAAACATGCAGGTTTCAAAACCAATAATCCATGTCAGCTTTAAACTAACCTCGTACAATGAGTACCTTGTATATGCAAACATGCGTATTTAAACACTGTGCAGTGTTGGGATGCATGGCAGAGCAACACATTTTGTTGCGATTATGAATAGGAGTATTAGATTTGAAGTAGGACATGTGTATTAGTAACAGTACAGCACCGTTATCATTTGAGGAACTATCTGATTTTGACAGTACTACAGAATACTGTGATAGCATTGTATCTGTTCGCTATTAAGGTCCTATGTGTTTGTAACGCATGTCTTGAAAGAAGCCTTTGCTCCCAGATATGGGCCACAAAGTTTAAGTGATGTATCAGGGATGGGAAAAAAAGACTCCTATTGCATAGCAATGTCACCCATTCCAGGTTTTACTACAAGCTTAATTAGCCACAGTGTATAGGTAACAGGCTTGTGTGTGTCTTATTAAACTCAATAATAAAACCAGGAATGGATCAAAATGCTGTGCACTGGGAGTCTTATTTCGATCCCCGAGTCTATTGAAATAACTGCTTACTGTGAGTGATTCTCTTTTGCGACCGCTTGTGATAAACGTGAATCCCTGAGTCTCGATCGCAACCCCTGTCTTCTGAATGTGCTCCTTCACATACCTGCAATGACAGTCACAGGAACAGCTGTGATGAGCACCACGTCCCCACTGGAACTTATTAGCAGAAACCACGCTTAGAATATCACTGAGAGAGCAGCTCTCATGCTCCGAACGTCAATGACAAAGCATTCAAAAGGTTTAAACTGTATATAAACATATCTAGCATGTTAATTGCTTGTCTGTTTTTTATTATTTTGATTTAATGACTTGTATTATGTTTATAAGTGTTAGGTGGCTACCTCTAATCAAGTTGAGAGTTTACATTCTCTGGCAAAGAGTGTGCAATACGCCCACTGCCTGTGACTGCTGCAGTCCAAGGTCTTAAAGAGCAGGCGCTGATACAAGTCGCATCCAGCTCTGTGAGACGCAGTCCTCCACTACCTGAGTCAGCACTCTTCAACTGTGATAAACAACCAGGAGCTCAGGTGTCAGAGCCTGACTAACAATTACAGCAAAGCACCCCAAAAACACCTCAGGCTGTCCTACTGAATTAAACTGAGCTCTTTTCATAAAACCAGCTTTCTACCATAACACCATTGTGTATACATGTACTGCATTTACATGAAGTAGCACAATTATAATGTTCTGTATAATAATAATAATAATAATAATAATAATAGCACCCGCCTTCATTGTTAGTGGCATGGGTATGGTCTGCAAGATATTATTATGGGGTATCACAGACCATGTGTTCTATCCAAAGCCCCAAAGATATTGTCCAATGTCTAGATGAGTAAGTCTAGTTGAAGCAGTTTGGCTAGCAGTGACTCTGGCACCAGGGATGGACTCCTAATACATAGCAATTTCACCCATTCCAGGTTTTACTAGGAGCTTGATTAGCCAGAGCGTACAGGTAACAATCCCAGGTGAGTCTTCTTAAACTCAGTAAAACCCAGAAATGGATCAAACTGTTATGCAATGGGAGTCTTATTTCCATGCCTGTGACGCTGACACGGCAGAGAATGACATGTCTCAATATGGGACTCACTGTCCATTCTTGCAAGATAAGATAAACACAATAGGAGTGAAGCTAAAATGTTGCAAATGCACAAGGAATTTAAAACAGGACACGATTTGCACAACAGAAAAGCAGCTGTAAGGGTTCTGGTTACCAGTTGATAAAGGAGCTCTTCCCTGCTGAATGGTTTCCCATTATCATCACGATGACCTTCTTGCGTGGAGGGACTAACCAAAGACCAAGGCTGCTTGCTATCTTTATCAGCCCTGGAAAATAAAGAAGATAAGATGCACGGGAGAGGGGGGTGACGAAGTTACAAAAATCACCAGGAAAGACTTCAATATAAACTGACTTAAACATGCAAGTGAAGGAAAAGCTGTGTTGAACTGTTTCTGACCCACAGCAAAGCTACTACTGTTAAAAGCAGATATAACAGCTTGGCAGGGCCTATGATTCCACCCACCCATTACTTACATATCTGTCTTTGACGTTGATAAATGGCCTTGATGCACCTGCAGCTTATTTTGCTCCCTGGCACTGAAAACAACTGCAGCTGATGAAGAATCAATGATACAGCTTTTCAACCTCCACTAAAGTAGTGCAAAGACCATTATGCTTCACAAATGCTGCAAGGCTAAAACAGATATTTAATTGAAATGCCTTCAGTTAATGAAGCTCCTGCAAATGTCTTCACTTTGTCAGATTTCCGGTGCGGATTTCAAGTTCAGATTTGGCAGAATCCATTGGCATACCCCAACAGTTTACTCTGTGATGCATTTCAAACGCTCGTGCCTTTATCAGGGGCGTTCGTGGTTTTGTCTAACTCAGCTAGCACTTTGGGAGAACGTCATGATCTGTTATATTATGATCAGGCGCAATAAAATCCCGACGCACCAATTACCAGACGGTAACACCTTCTCATCAGGGGTCTCTTGCTTGAATAAAAAGCATTGCCATCTTTTAAAAACACATAAAGAAATGGAAACCCCTTTCACTGTTATGACCGGTTGAAAATGACGAAGTTTGTGTCCTGGGAGAAGGGGTCTGCTCTTACCTGAAAATGAGAAGCCGCTGATAAGCAGGGTTTATAAAAATGGTACTCAGCATTAACACGGATCACTTTGACCATATTTAAATCAGGTCCCAGAGATCATTTCTTCTGCTTCAAAGTTTTGAATATAAAATGAATTCACACACCAGCCTAAACAAATATAAAAGATCATCTCACCTCCTTTTATTGACTCTCAGGTGACAGAACGCTAGTTCTGTTTGTGCAGGATCCTTTCCGCGAAGTATTTCCTTCGCAAGTGTAATATCAGATTAGGGAGTCATTCGTGCACAAGGTGCATCACAGGGTTTAAGTCAATTTGGATCGATCTACAATTAATTAGAAATAACAAGGCAATTTGTGCCAATGCCGTGCTCTTTAATTCTCTCCCTGCTTTTTCTGCTGTCAAGCGTGAACAGTCTTAACCTGCTTGATCACTTTACACCCTGCGCGTTTAACGATGTGCATGTTTTCTATAAATGCTCATTAACAGACACGCCTTGTTAAAAGCTGAACTCCTTTGATTCTAGAACGATCGTGGTACCACCACCTGCTCTACACAGTAACATATAAGACTCATACAGTGTTTCAAATAAAAAGACGCGCACTCTCAAAGTTAGTTAGCCTGGTGAAAAAAAAAAAGTTTATCAGTATTTGCTTCCTCTTGCAAAAATAAAAAAGAGAAATAACATGCAGTACCTCTGACAGCAAGAAAATCCCCGAACGTTTGCAAACAACTAAAACAACCTAAAGGGTTAATAAATCGACAGTACCTGCACGTGGGATTCATTTTTACACTTTTGCCTAAAATATATCTATTTCATGGTAACACTGTACATAAGTGGCGCTGATAATTTTCAATACAACATAATTCACTGCTCACCTCGATGTACGTACTGATGCAGTAAGATACCTTGCGTGTATCACTAAAACAAAGCCTTAACCCTGGCGTTGTAGTAACAGCGAGGGCAGTGATTCTGTGTCACAGCTCTGACCCACGCAAGCGCGCCCCATCATTTACACAGGTTCATGTCATTTAATAGGGCAGGCATTAGATATCACAGGAGGCAATGCAGTGCCGCTACAGTGGAAATGCAGTGGTGCTGGACTAAGGGGCAATGGCAGCCCAAAGCCACAGGGCACCACAACAGTAATTTTTGGACAATTCCATGAATACCAATTAATTGCAGTGCAGTTAACACACATACCGGTTCATATTGTTCAAAATTAATCATGTTAATTTTTTGCATGATACTAGTGTAAAAATACATTGCAATTATAATGGCATGCATAACTGGTTAATAATACAGCGGATACATTACAGCACCTACAGTGTAACAGAGATAACTAGACCACGGGATACTGTAGCTGCACGTACAACACTGAATATCGATATTCTGAATTAATGCAATGTTACAAATACCGATGTTTGCTACTGTTGTTTTTTTAAACTTGTAGATTCGTGTTAAAATGTATTACATCCGTTTGTTGTCAGAAAGGTACAGTTACAACATCCTTTCTCTAAAATGGGTATTGGCTCTGAATGAAGGAGATCATTTAAAACTGCTAAAGGCTGAACCGAAAGTTCTGGAAGCTCGGGCTGGGACATAGTGTATTGCATTGCACCTTCAGGGTTAAATGTTACACAAACTTCGCATCAAAGTGATGTATGTCTTTCCTGGACGTCATTATCGTAATTTGCACTCCGGTCCTCCTTCTTGGATTAGCCGTGGGAATGAATATCAATCCAATTTGATGTGTGATATAATATTTACCGTTCTCCGGGTCGGTGTATAAGGCGTGACATTCTCCGAGGATCCGCTCGCCGGGCGAGGTGACAGCCGAATCTACTGAGTTAGTGATGGACCTGGGTTTCACTCTGCCGCCGGAAATGATGCGAGGAAGAAAGTGAAAGACAACGGCGTCACAGGGCAAGGGGACTGATAGGAAGTTACACAATAGCGCTAATCTTTGAAACGGTTCCGTTTCAGACAGTTAGAGTGACGGAGCCTGAGCGCCCCTCAGAGGGAAGCGTCTTACAATGTGTACTGCCTGTAGAATTTTGAAATGTATGGTACGGAGATGTCATTTTTCATTCGTCTTGCTTGTGAGATTTTTACTGCATGAAAATTTTACAGTTTTTTTTTTTCTTCGGCAATAGACTAATAAAAAGCTTGGGTCTTAGTCATGTTGATTTAAATCTATTTCGTGAAACACGTCACTGCTTCTTGTCCTTGTTTTTGTTTATTGCAGTAGGCCTACGTCATGGGAGTTAATAAATATTTTCATCCAGATTTCTTGTAAAGCTACTTGAAGCTGATAGTCTCCTGACTTGAGAACAATGTGAATATTATTCAAGTTATAACGCACACACACACACACACACACACACACACACACACACACACACACACACACACACACACACACACAAACAAACAAACAGATGTATAACTAAAGCGCATTTAGTTTCAAACCAGTTCTGGATATTATTTCAATCAAATAAATAATAGCACACAATTGACATACAACTCAACACATTTTTTTAGGGTTTTAAATCAAGCACATTAGCTCATGTATTTTATTTCAGGCCCACTTCCTAAACCCGAAAAGCTGATTTGGCCTTTAACGCGACATTAGGGATAAAACCTAGAACAGTTGCCTGACCTGAGTCAGTTATGTTACAACTGACATATAAAACAAACAAACAAACAAAAGCAGGATACAGTCATGGTTAAAATCTAAACAACCTTTCACTGTATCTGAATTTATCTGTTTAGGACTTGTTTTCACAGCAAAAACCAATGCAATACACGAATGCCGTGTATTCTAGCTATGTCTGGTTTATGTTGAAGTTTGCCCTGCTTTATTACTGCAGCAGTTTCAAATCCCCAATCATTTCTCAGTGGTAAGAATGCAAGCCTGATGATCTGATTCCTTGCACTGTTATTTAGATTTCCTAAACTTATCTGTTAAGCCTGCCAACCAGGTCTAAACCTCCCATCGCTGCAAAAAGGTGGAGTTAAAATGTAGGAACAGAGGAACTACAATGCAATAATATGACACACACACACACACACACACACACACACACACACACACACACACACACACACACACACACACACACACACTCAAAATGAATATTGAAGCAGGTTTGGATACATCTGATAGTGGTAGCGGCCAAGCAAAGAAACAGGTAAATTCAGTTTTAAATGTTATTATTAAACTGCATTTTTTTCAGGTTAGCCTGCTGTATTTAACACGATACAGTTTTGCATTTTTGAGGGTGAAAAGCAATTTCTTTTAAACATCCATAACATAAATTTGTGTCAAAAGGAATTTCTCGCAGAAAGCCCACGAGGATCCTCCCTTGAGCAACTGCTTATTGTGCTGTCTCTGGTATAGGTTGAATTGAGGACTGCGGCTTCCCAACGCTGCCTTTCTGGGATGCGAAAGACAACGCTACAGAGTTAGGAAAACAAGGGAATACAGTTCCATGCGTCCTGGATTTAAATATTTCAGTTATAGTAAAGTCATATAGGCTACATTGCAGGGTTTTTTTTTTTGGTGAACTGCTGGTTAACACAATCCTAATGTTTATATAACTGTACCATTTAAAAATCGCATTGAAATGGAATATCAGCCTTTGCTAGTAAGAGTTCCGCACATCCAGAGGAAATCCAGGGTAAGTTTAAGACTTTAAGTTGAAGTTATTCTTTGTATTTTGGAAGGCGGTGTTTGACTCTGAAAGTTTATTTGAAAAGTTAAGATTATTTGAGTGCGTCGCATTTTGGGTGTTTCGTCAGAAATCTGTCAATGTAATAAGAAGCAGTTCACATAAAAAAAGCCATTGTTTGTCTTCTGGAGATTACTAGGGGGACTTGAGCCTTTTACAAATAATGATGTTAATCTTGTTAACGTGAACAATGGCACTTATCAGCAATTGAGTCTGGCTGGAACGTTGCCATTGTCTCTGTCAAACTGCAAACCAACACAACGATTGCGACCGCAGCAGTCTCATTTGCATTTAAACACATGTTTTAAACTTACTCATTATTATTTGTTTACTTAGCAGACGCCTTTATCCAAGGCGACTTACAGAGACTAGGGTGTGTGTCACTTACAACTACGTCTCACCCGAAAGACGGAGCACAAGGAGGTTAAGTGACTTGCTTAGAGTCACACGAGTCAGTGGCTGAGGTGGGATTTGAACCGGGGACCTCCTGCTTACAAGCCCTTTTCTTTAACCACTGGACCACACAGCCTCCCTAAACTTGTTAACAATGCAGTGTTTTTGCACAAAAGTAACTGTTGCTGTTTTTGGCATAGACCTAGGTGTAGAAAGACAGACCAGCTAAGAGAACTGGAATATTGACTTTAAGATTGAAATCACTAACCCTGTCCCTAACCCTAATAGAAAGAATGTAGTTGTTTTAAATTGGCCCGTCTTTCTGCACCTATGCCGCTTTTTAATTGTATTGATGTATTTATTATTGTTTTTGAAAAGGTGTTACTGTATTTGATTTCATGTACCATATTGTCAGTTTCCAAACCTCACCCTTGTACTGGCCGCTTGTGCTGCATGTATTGGAGGGACTTTTCAGTATGGATATAATATATCAATCATCAATGCTCCTACCAAGGTGAGTGATTTATTAAGTCTTATAATATTGTGTGTTACTCTGTCTCTTTCAGTGGACTAATTATATTCAACAAACACAATTAGCATAGTATAATTATGATGCAAAAAAAACACTCATTATCATACAATAGACGTATCCATCCAACTCAACACGACACGACCATCATGACAGTAAAAATAGACATAATGAACCGTTCTTATCTTTGTATAAGTTAATGATCAGCAGATGTGTCAGTCGCACGAAGAGCACAGCGTGTGGTTTCCACTAACTCTACTGTGCAGAATAAATGATTTTTTTTTCTATGGGTAAATATCGGGACTTTCTTCCTATGCATTGGGACGCGGGACATTTGCTAAGAAATCTGTTGGCACAACAATGCCATTATCCCTGAATTATATTACAGTGTTCTCTGGTTGGGATGTATTTAGAAATATAGATTTTATTTATTATTTTTTATTTAGTGTTGATTGACGGTTGGTATACAGGGCTCTCCCTTTATAACGCTGTAGGGAGCCATCGAGAACGTGCTGTTTGTGTTCCGCCTTATATTATAACGAGAATACTAGTGTTAGTGTAACGGCATTATGGGGCAAATGGGAGCCATGACTGTACCGCCTTATAACCTGTTCCGCAGTATAAAGGGCTGCCTTATAAAGGGGGAGCACTGTGTGTGCATTTTGCTGTTCAATGTATTTTCTGTGCTGTTCTATTGTCCACTACTGGACAATAGAACTTTATAAACTCAAATGAGCCCCTATACCACTCCTGTGATGAGCCTGAGCAACAGCTAAGGAAACATTCTGTCAAAATTGGTGAAAATGCACAAGAGACCCGGTGTTAGCATTTCCAGGTCATTAACTACCTGAAGAAACGCAATTGCTGAAAGAGACATGCTGTAAAATACCACACTGTAAAGGTGAGGTGAAGTCAGGCTGCAGGAGGCTCTCAAATACCAGCTGCTGTTCCAACACTAACTCCCTTTAAAAATGTGATTCAAGGAACCATACCTCTAAAGCCTTGTTTATCACCACTTTATTATATGGTACAGGTTATGTAATGGAAATGTACACATGTCTATTATTGTCAAGTTACACAGACTGATTACCAAACTCCCTTTAAGACTTGGCATCAATGTACATTTAATATGGAGTTGTTTGAAAGATCACAGCAAGGGACAGTCACATGCTTTAACATTGCTGTACTCGGTTAATCTTGTAGCCCGTACAGAGTTTTATCAATGAGACCTGGATCCACAGATACGGTACAAACATACAGGATGGCATCCTAACTCTCCTGTGGTCTGTGATTGTCTCTGTCTTCACCCTCGGTGGCTTCATTGGAGCATCTGTTGGGGGAACGCTGGCAATTCGATTCGGAAGGTAGGTACAGCATGGCCACGACTAACTGCAGCAAAGCAGCATGCGTATGAAGAATTTGATGAAAGCATTATCCGAAACATTTGTCGGTGTAATTTACAGTAGTTTCTGATAGTTCCATTGTACAGTATAAACAGATGTGTAAAAAACCCCACCTGCATATAGTTTATTGCAGCCAAAAAGAGCTAAGCTCAGTTTGTTTATTCTCCATTATTTTTTGATTGTTTTAAATCATTGTAACATATAATTGAATACAATACAGATCTTGTATTGCCCCTCTCATTAGTATGAAAGCTGCAATAATTAATTAGGGAGTGATCCGGGCTAGTCTGCTTGCTCTTGTAGAGATTATCTGGGCAATTAGTGCTGCTCTGCAATGATGATTGAATGCAAGAACAGATACACTACTGTTGTGGTGTGCTGTAGAGTCCAAACTCACAGAATGGATACTGTGTCTAAAGCATCAGTGTGGATGTCATTAATTCAGGGGAATACAGTAATATTTGCTCACTCCAGTAAAAAAAAAAAAAAAGTTCTTTATAAAAATATTAGTATATTTCATTACATTAACAGTACAGTGGTACATATGCAAAGGAAGCTTATAGAATTCAATTTGAATAACACATTGATCTTTAAAGAGTCCCTGCACATGTCACAAGACCGACATGATTGCTAGGGATGATCTTCATGTGATTTTCCGCATAATGTCTCTTTCAGAACCGTACCAGCAAACAGAGTTACCTATTGTTGATTATACTGTAGGAATCACATGGTTTAGGCCATGCAATTATAAATACGCTTTGGGTGAAAGAAAAAAAAAGAATACAATTATTGTTCATTAATCTTGATTTACTTCGCTGTACGGTTTACTTGAAAAAACTTAATGGCACTGTTACAATATGTAAAATGTTGACTACATTAACATACATATCATTATGACTTAAAATACTGTACATATTTACAAAAAACACTCTGAAATGCTTTTGTGATGTTTGTTATTTTCAGGTATTTCACATTATTGCAGTACAGTATTATTATTATTTACTGTGTTATTATTATTATTTACTGTGTTATTATTATTTACTGTGTTATTATTATTTACTGTGTTATTATTTACTGTGTTATTATTATTATTTACTGTGTTATTATTTACTGTGTTATTATGATGTCTCCCCTGCTTGCAGAAAGGGAGCTCTGTTGTTGAACAGTGTTTTTGCTTTATTGCCATCCCTGCTGATGGGGCTCAGCTATCCCACTGGAGTGTTTGAACTCTTAATTGTTGGCAGATTTCTTATCGGGCTAAATGCAGGTAAACACTGTTGTTGAGGAACAAATGACTAGTTATTCTGCTACATTGTGTTAAAGCCGATGATTTCTCAAAAACTTGTAATCATTGGCACCCTCAGTGCACCTGTATTCCAGTGTGTTTAAAGAATCTGCATCAGTATTTTCAATGAGTTTCTTGGTGAGTAACATTGAGATTTCTGACATCATCATCATCATAATAATAATAATACCATTGTATTTTTTGCAGAACATCTTTTTTTCTCATTTCATGTATTTAAGTCGTGAGTGAACGTTTCCTGTTTTCTTTTGAAAGGAATTGGTATCTGCGTTCAACCCCTTTACCTGGGAGAGATTGCTCCGAAGTCCCTGCGCGGAGCGATGGCAATGGGCACATCCATATTCATTACTGGCGGTATACTGACAGGACAGGTGGTCGGGCTCAAGTAAGAACTTGTGTAAGAACCACTCGCATGGATCGAGTCAATGATGCGTATTGGACTGGATTTGTCAGGGAAAATACAGCCCGTTGCTCATTCCCTTAGAAAAGTTTACCATTGTATTTTCTCACAGCATTTTTGCAGTTTGACCATGTTTTTACCATAGTTATACTATGCATTTACCATAGCTTACCGTAGCTATTCTTTACAATGCTTACCTTTGCATTACCATGCTTTTCCACCATGCTTTATTGCACTTTGCTATGCTTTTTCTATGACAGTCTTTTATAAGGGTTGATTTGAGGGTTGCAGTTCCGGTGTTCTGGTCGCTCACATCAACCCTTGATATCAATTTTAAAGCCAGCAAACGTATAACTAACATGATACATCACCCTGCTTGCATAACCCTCGCTTTCTTATGCATTCCTACAGGTATATAAAAAGGAGCTTTAAAAATGTGTTCTCAGATAGGGTGTTCAGCATTGCCCACACTGCTTTGTTTCATAGAGAGCTGCTGGGTGGAGATGATTACTGGCCCATGCTGCTGTCCACCAGCTGTATACCTGCAATTCTGCAGTTACTCATTCTGCCCTGGTTCCCAGAAAGCCCCAGATATCTGCTGATTGACAAAGGAGATGACATTCAGTGCAATAAAGGTGGGTGCTCTAAGTATCGTAGTACTGTCAGGAATGTGCAGCTCAGATACATTGAGATGGGTCTGCTTGGTGCTTTAACATTCCAGAAGTTAATAATTCAATGTTTTGGTTGAGTAACAATTTGAAATGAGTTTTTACTTTATGTAATTGCAATAAGGGTGGCTCATGAATCTTATTTTTTTATTAATATAAATGAATACTTATTTACCCTTGTGTCAGTAGTTCAGATATAATATTACTCCTGATTATATTATCTCTCTTAGTTTCATATTTAATATAAATTGCTTACATAAGTCAGAGTTATACAATACCAATTCCATTAAATTTGGGGTACCCCAGCACTTGTGGGACAGATGGAACCTTTATTTAGGAAACAAGTAGTCTGACTGGGGTCATGTTATTAACAAACACTCTGCCGATTAAATGAGGTAAAGTCAAGCAGGATGCTAGCATGTTAATGCTACAATGGTTTCTTTATTTGTATGTTAAACAGCTCTGAAGCAATTGCACGGTTCTGAAAGTTACCACTATGAAAGAGAAGACATGGAGCAGGAGCGTGTAGCGATGCTGGGGGTGAAGCCAAAAAAACCATGGGAGCTCTTCATGGATCCAAACCTGCGCTGGCAGCTCCTTACCATCATGCTATTGAACTGCGCACAGCAGCTCAATGGCATCAACGCTGTAAGCATCCAGCCACAGCATTCAGCAATACTGTACACATACATGATGGCGTCGATTTAAAAAAACAAAACAGCCATTCAAAACAAGAAATGCGTTTCATGATTTCATTCAATTCATTTTATTTATATAACGCCTTTCATACACTATCTCAAAGCTCTTTACATGTTGGTTAAAACAGAAAGAATTATGTAAATAATAATAATAATAACAATCTAAATAAAACAATTGAAGGAAACAGGAAATCATTTGTAGTCATTGAAATATAAAAAGAGAGAAAATGTGAAACCAGTGAGAACATGTGATTCGAATGCATGCTTATTGAAAGGGGTTGCATTCATGAGAAGCCAATGTGCTGGTGCTCCAGGGCATTAGGGTGATTCTCACACAGCCTCTGACCACATGACTGTATGAAGTAGAAACAAGCCAAGCCTGAGGAATAGCAAACTGACACATGGCGTGAGATTGCATGAGTGAGTGAGCTGCATTGTTAAAGAATAGGGAAGGAGAGGAAATCATATTGGAGTCTTTGGAAATCCTTTATTAGATTTATTGAAGTGAACTTATTAATTGGTATTGTTCTATGTATTGATATGCTACAGCTAATCGTTTCAATTGAAAGCAGATAATAGCGATTTGTGTTCACACTGTTTCTTTTCCCTTGGTAGATTTATTTCTATGCAAACTATGTGTTCACTCGAGCTGGTATCACAGTGGAGAAGATCCCTTACATCACAATAGGGACTGGAGCTTGTGAATGCCTCACTGCACTCACCTGTGTAAGTCAAAGCCATATTTTACATTTGGGGTTCATTGCATTCAGTTGTATTAAAGACGACATGTATAGAGGGACCCCTGTATATCCCCTTCAGTCACTGTGTGTATAACTGGTTTAAAATGTCTAAAGATTGCAATAAAAAAATGGAACAATTGATATATTGAACACTGACTAATCCCTTATATGTATTTTCCGTATTCAAGTTTATATGAAGACCACACTTTTTTTAATGTCCCTTTGAGCAGGGCTGAGTGTAACCCAAATAGTTATGCAGCTTGTCAGCAGGCGTGTAATGAGAGCTTCAATGAACTATTCACGGTCTTGGTTTCCTTTTTGAATGAAGCGAATCCTCACTGGATTATTTTCCCAGGGACCGCTTGTTGAATCTCTGGGCAGAAGGATCCTCATCATTGGAGGGTATTCACTGATGACTGTGTGGTGTGCTCTGTTGACAGTAACTCTGACTTTTCAAGTAAGAAGCTGACTTTTTATCTAAAAAGTGCATATATACTGAAAGTATTACAACTTGGCTTTTTCCGTGACAGTACATCAAATGAAGTTTTCATTTGTGTAAAACCATGTCTTTTTTTGCTTAAATGTTGCACGCTGTTATACTTGATACAAATACCCGTGCCTTTTCCTGTTGTTTTCAGGATGCTAATCCATGGGTGCCCTATTTAAGCATGTCCTGTGTATTCGCTTTTATCCTGAGTTTTGGCTTAGGACCAGGTAATTTACAAAGCATAAATACTCTTGACTTTCATCCTCAATGTAAACATTTCTTGCTGTCTGCTGTACCCCCCAAAGTTGAATTATTATTTCTTTTGAGTACATATCATTTTTAAAACAAACATTAGACAATGCATTTCAAGAATGGTACGGATTCCGAAATCACTATTCTGAACAAGTTCGGATCCTGTCTGGTCCAGATTAGCTACACTACATCAATTTCCTGTGTGTACAGTATGTCTACAGATATGAAAAAGCATATATATTTAGTTGTCTACATGGGATCCTGCGTATGTAAACCCTCTTTTCATAATCCCTAGGTGGAGTAACCAACATTTTAAATACAGAGTTGTTCACACAGCCAGCTCGTCCTGCAGCCTACATGATTGGAGGTTCAGTGAACTGGCTCAGCTTTTTCTTCATAGGAATGATTTTTCCATTTATTGTGGTACGTATATATGTGTGAGGTGTGTGCTTTACTTTTATCAGGGATATGCTTGAATTGAAATCCCCAGAGCAGCATACAGAAAAATACAAGCTTTTACAGCATCACAAGACCTTGATAAAGAATCGCAGTCAAGATGGGTGTCGAAGAATTGCACTATTCATCGCTTCTATCCTTCTACACTGCATACAGAATTCACATTGGGTACCACTTTAAATCAATTTACTGTACATATTTCACAGTGAGCTGCAATATGTTAAACGCCCAGCAGGTGGTGTGTTTAACGCTCTTTATTAAAGTGTCCCTATAGTGGGCAGTTGCATTTTCTTCAATATGTTTGCACTTTTTTATATCAAGCCCATTCTTTCCACTTTGCTTCTAGAATGGCCTGCAGCAGTACTGCTTCCTGGTGTTCCTGGTGAACTGTTGCCTGGTTGCTATCTACATATTCTTCGCTGTGCCGGAAACTAAAAACAAAACGTTTCTCCAAATCGAACAGGAATTCCAAGCGCTTTATGGCAGCAAAAGAAACGCCGAAGACACATCTGTGGGAAACCTATCCGAGTTATAGAATACTGCAAATATGTGAAGCGCTGTTGTTTTCTATGCAGTCTTAAAAATCACTTGAATGTTAGACTGATATATAGAAGGTATTGGGGTGGATGAATACATGCGGGATGCGGTGGGATGGGGGATCAGATAATACAATGGTGCTCTGTGCTCGACATTAAAATAAAGTAGCAATAATGAAACAAAAAGAATTATAAATACAGTATGTGCCAGACAAGAGGAAACATTTCACCACGAGGTGCATGGAACATGATGTACTTTTATTTGAGATTTTTTATTCTGCTTTTTTTTTGTGGTTGATAAAACATCTTGATTTACAAAACCAACTTTTTTTTTTTTTAAACAGAACTATATACACGTTGTGATTTGTATGCGAGAATGGTGTAATATTGAATGTGTTTCTTCTTGTTGTTTCTCAATATTTTCCAGATGTGCAGCATTGAATTGCCCTGTCCAATATCTCTGTAATGAGTTAAACATTGTAACTGGGTGATCAGGGAATGCATATACAGTACTGTATAGATGCACACATATTCTGTATGTGACCGTGATACTGTAAAAAAAAAAAAAAAACTATTAAAACAACTGAACATTGTATTATCACTGGTTCCCTATTTCCTTGTGGTTCTTTCTTTAATGTATTCTTCAATTCAGAAAATTCAAATACAGGTCAATTATATGTAGCGTTGTAATACAAGTGGTGTTGAAAATGATTCAAAGCGCTAAAAATCAACAGTCAGGAAATGGTTAAGGCAACTGTGCTCGAGAAAAGGGGGCTGAGTCACAGTGTCCTGTAATACCATCGTGATCTGGGGTTGTGATCATGCGCACTGCAAGAAAGCATGACAAGCTGACAGCGTTTCTCACCACAATAAAAACGCAGATTTGTCCCCATGGCTGCACGTAGAGAGCCCGTGGAGGTGTATTTAGATTTGCTCTCACAGCCTTGCAGAGCAGTTCACATTTTTCTGAAACAGAACAAAATCTCTTACACCTTGAAACCCGTGGCGATACGAAAAGGTGAGAGTGCGCATTACAACCAGAGAGCAAGTGTCTGTAAACTATTAGTAATATTACACTGTATGTGTTTGCGATGTATTGATAAGTGATATATATATATATATATATATATATATATATATATATATATATATATATATATATATATATATATATGAATAGCAAAATGTAACGGCACGAATCGTAGTTTAATTGGCAAGCTTTTAAGTTTACATACGAGAAAAGTGGCAATGCATCTGCTAGGTTATAGGAACCGATCGATCTCCTGTTTAACTGTTTTTTGTTGTTTTGTTTTGTTTTGACCGTGTATATTTAAACAGAAGTTGAAAAAGTGTGATACGAGACTCGGAATGAAAGTTGAACTTTACCCTGCACACACAGTAATACAGTCAGAACACGTCTACTTCCAATTCCGGTTGGAATGTTTTCAAAAACGTTTAAATTGACAGAATATACTTTCGCTGTATTCTCTTAATCGCGCAGTTCATTGTTTTCCGCAGATACTGAGCTGTCATAGCCCACTCTGCGTAACTTACGCGTTTTATTATAAATCCATGCTGTTCGTCAAACGCAGCCAGTTACATACTAACCTTTGTCCCAAATGACGACGACGATGACACTGATGCGTCTCACGCGGTGTCGAAACATAACCAGCAGACCAGTTCATAATATTGCATTATTAGTAGTACTTGCTTTGCTTAAGCAGCTGCTCTAAGCAAGCTGAAAATCAGATGACTTTCAGTTGTTTAATACAAATGTTAAATTTGCCTGTTGTGTCACACTGTGTCCCATTCAGGTGATCAGAGGAGTCCAGAGTTTACCAAACTGAATCCCATGCAAAAGGTTCCAGTAATAGTAGACAACGGGTTTGTTCTAACTGAGAGGTAAGTGCTGGAAATGCATGTTATGTTTCAACCGGGTTCAAATAAAATCAGTTTGACATTTTTGTCGAATGCGGCAGGGATGGAAATAAAGACTCCCATTGCATAGCAGTTTGATCCAATCCTAGTTTTACAGTGAGTTTAATAACTCACCTGAGCTTAATACTTATATTCTCTGGTTAATCGAGCTTGTAGTAAAACCTGGAATGGGTAGAACTGCTATGCAATAGGAGTCCTAGTTTTACAGTGAGTTTAATAACTCACCTGAGCTTAATACTTATATTCTCTGGTTAATCGAGCTTGTAGTAAAACCTGGAATGGGTAGAACTGCTATGCAATAGGAGTCTTATTTCCAGCTCTGATATCTATCATATTTGCAAGAAAAAAAAAGTTGTTACGATAAGAATTTTGATCATTGCAAAGAAATGTTTCTCGGAATAGGGACTGCATGAATTGTAATGTAAAATTGTGATTGCAGTGATGCCATATTAAAATATTTGGCCACCAAATACAAAGTTCAGCAGCACTGGTACCCCCGTGAGCCTGAGCGACGAGCCCGGGTGGACGAGTACACAGCCTGGCACCACACGAACACGCGCCCACACGCGGCCAAGGTTTTCATCCTGGAGGTGAGTACATGCAGCCTGATCACTGAACCAGAGCGGGCATGGGAAAACATTTTTAAAACCTCACTTACATCTGTAAGACCAGCTGCTTTTTCAGTGCAGTCCCACCAGCCTTTGCATAGCACAGCGGGCCAGAATGGGTAAGGAGACTGATGCACACACTGACAGGCATATTAAGCCAGGATCAAAGCTTTTTAAATTTTGCTTTTCATTTTGCAATGCTTTATTTCAGGTTGTGATTCCCCGAATGACAGGCCAAGCCACGGAAGCAGTGAAGGTGGAGAAAGCGGTAACAGAACTAAACGGGACTTTGGACAAGTTGGAGTCGATGTTTTTGAAATCACAGCCCTTTCTGTGCGGAGATGACATCAGCCTGGCTGACCTGCTGGCTATATGTGAACTCATGCAGGTACACACTCGGACTCACGCTGACAGTTACTGTGTTAGTGAACAAGGTTGTGTTTACTTGAGGTCCTAGTTTTGCATTCAAATCAGTTCATTGCTCCCAAACCATGTGCTTTGTTTCCATCTGCCACTTGGAAGCGATTTGATTTCGGTCCTGTGCGTTTCCATTCACAGCACAGCGGTATCAGCGTGGTTTGTTGGCATATGGACTGAAGGCTTTTCAGACAGGCTGCCATGTGATGCATGACCGGGAGATAAAAGGCTATACCTTGGGGACCAGTTGTCCGATATGCTGTTCAAAGCACTCTGAATGTAGACACATGTATTATGCTGTTTTTGCTTTGCTCTGGATTATTATTATTATTATTATTATTATTATTTATTTCTTAGCAGACGCCCTTATCCAGGGCGACTTACAATCGTAAGCAAATACATTTCAAGTGTTACAGTACAGGTAATAATACAATAAGAGCAAGATAAATACAATGACAAGTTCAAGCAAGTACAAGTGTGACAAAATACAATTCAGTAATACAGCAGATAAGTGACAGTGATAGTTACATCAAGATATGATTAAATACCAAATACTACAGATTAAACACTTGGCAGATTACAGTACTCTGAATTACAGGATTAAATGCAGTAAAATAGGGGGCAGATAAGAGTAAGTAAAGCAAATTTAAGGAAGGGTGAAAGTGTCCCAGGGGAGAGACAGAGGAGTTCTACAGGTGCTGTCTGAAGAGGTGAGTCTTAAGGAGGCTGAATGTGGTCAGGGACTGGGCGGTCCTGACATCTGTAGTAGGTCATTCCACCACTGCGGGCGAGGGTGGAGAAGGAGCGGGCTGGAGGCTGGGGAGCGTAGAGGAGGTAGAGCCAGTTTTCTAGTGCAGGCGGAGAGAGGTCGAGTGGGGGTGTAGGGAGAGATGAGGGTCTGGATGTAGCTGGGTGCAGTCTGGTCAAGGCATCTGTAGGCTAGTACAAGAGTCTTGAACTGGATGCGGTGATCGGTAGCCAGTGGAGTGAGCGGAGTAGTGGAGTTGCGTGGGAGAAGTGAGGAAGAGAGAACACCAGGCGGGCAGCAGAGTTCTGGATGAGCTGGAGCGGCGGACGAGTGGAGGCCAGCCAGGAGGAGTTGCAGTAGTCTAGGCGGGAGAGTACCAAGGCCTGGACCAGGAGCTGGGTGGCGTAGTTGGTGAGGAAGGGTCGGATTCTTTGGATGTTGCTCTGGATGTGTCAAATCTTAAGCATTTTACAACTTTGTTCTAATACGTTTTTGCAGGTGTATTAAATGTGTTTTTTTTCCCCTCTTCCTGTATCCAGCCTCTTGCTGGAGGCCGCGACGCGCTGCAGGATCGTCCGAAGCTTCTTGCCTGGAGGAGTCGAGTGCAGTCAGCTCTGCAGGACTCGTTTGATGACGCTCATGTGGTCCTTTACCGTCTCAGAGACAAAGCCAAACTGTGAATGTGCTGCCTTGAATCTAGAGTAGAAGGGGTGTTCCTACAATACATGTGACTGGCAATATCCCTCCTACAAAACCCAGTACCTTAAAATAGAGTTTCAATACTAGTGTATAATATGGACAAATATACAAGGTCTGTCGCAAGGCATTGTTTTTTGCACAGGAGGAAGAGCAGCAAATCTTTCTTGGCTTAAAACAAACACATGCAAGCTACAGATCCTGTGTGTTTGCAGAGGGGACAGCCTACTGACCATAGAAACATTGCACATCTTTAATATTGTTTTATATAAAGAATACACATTACCCAACACCCAATTGCAAGCTGTTTTTAACAAATTACTATTGTAGGGATGAAAAGGCAGATAGCTGTAACCCCCCCTAAGCACTTCAGAAATGTATATAGAATTGTATTGTAAATTGTTATAAAACATCTTATAAAACTGTTAATTATTCAGTAAAAGTATTTCAAATAGATGTTGTGCTTTTTTTATTTAAAATGAAAGCATGTCTTTTTATATTTGTTTCAGACTATCCATCTATTGTATGCTTGCCCAGTATATGATTATACAGAACACATTTTTCACCACCAAATATTTTATTTTAAAACCTTATATACAGTTTATTATCATTATAACAATCATGATCCAGACAAATATATACAAAACATTCAAACTGCCTGAGCTACTGGGGCAAACCAGTTTACAGAACCATAATTTGACTTTTACAGAATTATTTTAGAAATCCATAAAATGCTTAAGAGTTGTAAGACATGAATATAATTAGTGAAGGAAATCATGTTTCTGAACAACCAATCTTAAATCTAGGAGTACTGTCATTACAGTTAAAACATGAAGGTTATAGCGAGACCAGTGTGTACTGGGACTGGTGACAGCACTTAAAATACATGTTCCGGGATTTTTGTTTGAAAAAAAACATCTTTAAAAATTGAGTCTGATTGGAGACCGCCTGCTAAAATCTAAAATCACTTTGCTAGTGAGATTATTGAATTTGCAGACCCATTGACTGAAAAAAAAACTAAAATCTCTAATTGACAGCCTTTCAGTGTAGTGTGGTTTCTTTTCGCAATCCAGTTTTAGATGATGGTGTAGACCTGTCCGGATAATTAGAAACACTGCACAGGTTTCAAGCTAAATGTCCAACAAAGTCTCCCTTCTGCCCTTAAGATTTGAATTACATTCCCCCCTATTACAATCATTTATTAACATTGATTCGTCCTCAACCTGTACCAACCACAGAACTGGACTGTTTTATTAGCTGACAGTAGGTTTGAGAGACGAGGGTAGTTTAACACAGTAAATTAAACACATCCCAGGTTAATACATGATTAACACAACCCCATTTAAAAGATTCCTCGGATTGCTTTGGGAGTTCTAAGCAAACGGCTAGCTGTGCTTGATATTCACATAAACGTTCTTCAGCTGCTGAAGGGCGGGGGTAAATGTAAAGCAAATCAAACAGTTTTGATAATCTAGATAATCACAGTCAAGTCGCATCCTCTTTAATTCCTTAAGGGAAATTGGAAAGGGCAAAGAAAGCCTGATCTCCAGGATGGCCTACACAACATCGCTGTGCAGTTTTGATAGAGAGGCCCCTACCACCAGCCCTCTATCAGACCTGCTGTCTTGCCCATTGTAACTGAAACTGACAGGAGATGCAGGTTTTATATAGATTTACATTCACATGTAAGGGACGCATGCGCACGTGTTTCTAATTGCCAACACATTGCGTTATCGGCGACCCTTGAAGAATTCTGTGTGTGCAAAAGATCAAAATCATGAGGTCAGCAGCGTGACCTGGAATGGCTCTTCGTGTTTTGGAAAAGGGGGGGGGGGGGCTTATTTCCATCCCATGATAAACAGTTTTAAAACTTAAGACGATTCACTCAGCTTCTGCTTGGCTTGCCGCCCATCGTCATCGTCCCTTGGCCTCTTTCTGCTCGTAGAAGCCTTTTAAAAAAAAAAAAAGGAAGAAAATACATTAGGCTGTGCAGATTCGGAACAATGAACAGGCTAAAAGTACAACAGTCCTTACTCCAGGCTGCGGCTGCTCCACTGCAGTTGGTGGCGGCATTAACGTCTCTGGATACATGAGCGTCTTGGCAGTCTCTCTCATCAACTCATCCTAAACATATCGAGAAGGAACGGGATTCAACGTCAATGGCAGATTACTGGCTGCAAGACCCTGCCTAACCCAAACACACACTACCAAGGCAGGGGCATTGTTCAGAACTCTTACCTGCAGCCATGGGTGCTGCAAGGCTTGTTCGATCGTAAGTCTTTCCTTCGGATTCACAACGAGCAGTTTCTTTATAACATCCTTGGCTTAAACAAGAAAAGGAAAGTGTCAGAGTCACTGTCATAAACTTTATATTTTGAATTACATTTTATCTGTTAGCATACACAAAATGATCTGTACTACCCACTGTATGAATAAACTTTAATATTGATGCACTGGGCATCAGCGGCAGATAACTGACTATAATACAGAGGAAATGCAGAGCTAGAAATAATACTCCTACTGTACAGCAGTTTAACCCATTCCAGGTTTTCATACAAGCTTGACTAGCCCCAGTGTACTGGTATCAAGCGCAGGTGTGTTTTATTACATTAAAAATAAAACCAGGACTGGATCTAACCGCTATGCAATGGGTCCAGTTTCTAACCCTGCAATGGTCCACATACAGTAAGATCACGGTTTCTATAACACATATAATGGCTATTGAATGCTGACCACTATCTTTGCAAGCCTTACCCAGGTCAGAAACATCCATCCAGGCTGAAGGAAGGAATCTGTAGTAGCCCCTGATGATCTGATCCCGAATCGGTATCTTAGTGTCCTGAGAGTGGAATGGAGGATATCCTCCTAAGCTAAAACAGAAAACCCGGCTTAATGCCTCTCCAGCCCGAGTTTATTCTTAGAACCAGGCGAACTTCAAAAACATCAGAGGTGTCAACAGAAAACAAAATGCCTGCAAAGACGACAATCATTGTGCCAGAGCGAGTCTCCACTGAAAGCAAGGGCTCTCCTCAATATACACTACATTTGACTAAAGTAATGAGTTACTTACTTTAACCACATACACCAACCTGACTTACCAAACAAAAAGCAGGACCCCCAGACTCCAGCAGTCCACCGCCCGGCTGTAACCCACTGTCGTAGCGTCTGTGAAGACCTCAGGTGCGAGGTATGTGGGTGTGCCACACAACGACCTCATCAGGGAGCTTTCTTCTAAAATCTTGGACTGATTAAAATCCGTGATCTAAGGATTTAAGAAAGAATTTTGAAATAAAGCTGTCATTTATGATTATTATTTTGTTTTGTTGTTCAGACAAATAGTTAACCCATAAAATAAATAAATAATATATAGTGTCTGTGTACCACACTTACTTTTATAAGGCAGTATTCTTCATTGGATGCTAGCAGTATATTTTCTGGTTTAAGATCTCTATGGATTATATCATTTTCATGGAGATACTAGATATAAAAAATAATAATAAAAAAGTTATAGTAAATCAAGCACTTCTGTGTAAATAAAGCAACTACAACCAAACCAGTTTGTTTTTTTATAGTGTGTCGGCAGCTTTGTAAAATGAACGCCAAACAAGGAAGCCACAGTCTGCAGTATGAAGTTGCCATCCGAATGAGTTTACGAGTTATGAGCAGTTGAAAAAGCAGCGTTGGTGGCAGAATTACAAACACATACATGCTCTCCGCACAGGGATGCCTGCATGAAAAGTGAGTTAGATTGCTCTATTTGGATTTACCTGGACTGCAAGAAGCATCTGGTAGAAAAACAGCTTGGCTGTAGATTCTTTCAATTTCTTTGACTGGCGGACTCTGTCAAACAGCTCACCACCTTCCATTCTGCAAGAACAGCCTCAAATTAGCTGGGGTTAAGTGAGACATGATATTACAGGCCGACACTTCTTTATTCAAGTGTGATCCATGTATTACGATTCACTCATCAAGACACACTGACTGACTAGCCCAAGGCTGAACCAAGATGTGGTACTGCTGCCATTTTCTACCTGTCATTAGGTTTTGTGCCATGTATACCTATCCTCTTGTGAAGGAAGGAGTGTCAGCATTTACAGTACAGTATATTCTTTCTACAAGCAACTCACATTTCAGTCACAAAAAGACCAAAAAATGATACTTACAATTCTAAGACAATACAATACATTTCTTCAGACTGGAAAAAATCTTCAGTCTTTATTAAGCAGGGCTGGAAGTATAAAAAAATGATATAGTATTTTTTTGTATGAATGTCCTACACAATTAAGTAAGTATTGAATTACACTTTTTTTAAATAAACCCCTATGTTGTCAAGACAAATATAAAAGTACATCTAAAAAAGGATTGACACATTTTACAGTGTTATCAATTACTCCTAATCTGAAATGTACACTTATTTTTCTTTTTTAAACATTATGCTTTGCATGCAGGTCCAAAACAGAATTCAACTTACATGATCTATTTTCTTTAAAATTTCTATTTCCCTTTCAGCATTTGAAGACAAGTTCTGGAAAAAAAAAAAAAAAAAAAACACATTAAGAATGAACATGAATTAAAAAGCTAACATGCTCAGGTTTCTGACAAAGGCACGTGCACAGCAGGGCTAAACTGCAGAAACCTGTATTGAACACAGTGGACAGAGTAACCAGGCCATACTCACCAAGGTTGACAAGAAATCTTTTTTGCTGATAATTTTCACTGCGACTTTCTTGCAAGTCGACCTTTTAAATGCCAATTTCACCTCTCCACATACACCCCTAAAAAAATAACAACGTTGCAGTGTTAAACAATACAGTTTCAATGTGAAACTCGTGGCAACAGCATGTAAAAAGGTAGGAAGCTTTAGTTTACGTTTAACACTTGAACTGCAATATAAAATGTTCTACTTACGATCCGATTTTTCTGGAAATCATGTAATTTTCTTTGAATTCTTTAGGGAGGTTGGATTGTTCATCGACAGTGAGGTCAGAAAACACAAAAACTAGGGAGATGAATAAAGATGGGCAAACCAATGCTTTAAAATCCACTTTAACATTTCTACCTGTCCCACTTTTATTGTGGTTCGTAACTTTTTTTTAAATTTTTTAATTTTATTCAAAACATGCAACATCCAAGCAAAGACCCAAATGACTTTCAGAAATAGGAAAGCGGTGACACTGATAACATTGCTAGTACTAAAAAAAAAAGGCAGAACATACATTTTAAAAGCTTGGTTAGCACTCCTTTGACTCACTGGTGTTACAGTTTATAAAGTAATCTCACCTTTGTCATGAGGAAAACAGAGAGCCAGCTCTGCATTGTTGGCCAGTGGTAACCTTTTATCTCTCCCAATTAGCAGCCCATTCATAAAGGTCCCATTGCCGCTGTGGTCCTCAATGTAAGCAATCCCCTGCTCCTATAGGACGAGTTCAGTATTCAGGAAGTGGGTCAAGAATCTTTCTTTTTTAGAGAAGAGATTGTAAACCTGCAATAGCTCAGCGGGTTGTAGGTAACACCATTTCATAAACTCGCTGCACTCTTCCGTTGCTATAGTTTTCAAATGTGCAGTTTTGAAAGTTTGTTACAGCTATGATCTGTGTTTATACAATATGCTGATCTTACGCACAACAAAAATCACTAAACGCCACAGTTAAGCTGTTGCAACAGTTCTACAGATATTTAGAGCACACTTGAAACATTCCAACGCATCATGTTCTGTCAACAGCAACACTTCACCTGCTGACGAATCATCTTAAAGGCATGTCTTGCTCTGCTCTGCATGTGGTACCAAGTCAATTACCTACCCTGAATATTCGAAAATGTCTTTTGCTGTAAGTTACTAATTTATCTGTATTTTGGAAGGTGTAATCACATGCTCGCCTTCCAAACCAGTAGTTTTCCTTTATGCAGTCTAAAATAGAAATAGAAGCAAAAAAAATTGTTATTTAACAAATTTGGAAAAAAGACAAAAAAGTTTCCCCGAGTTCCATTGCATAGCAGTTAAGATTTATTCCTGGTTTTACTTCGAGTTTAATACGACACACCTAAGCCTGTTACCTATACACTGTGGCTAATCTTTAAAATTTGGAATGGGTGAAACCGCTATGCCGTATCTTATTTCCATCTCTCAATTGCCTTCCGACACATACACTGAGGTGTAACAGAACATGCTTAACGAATGCCACCAACATGACATTCTGTATCAATAACAACGGGCATGTAACAAAAAAGTAAGAACACAGCAAACAGATCTACTACTGTAGTACACAATGGTCTCACCAAGATTTGTGAACCCTTTTGCTAGTGCCCAGAGGCGACCCCAGGGCTGTGGCACAGGCTCCTCGGGTTCCTCTGGGATGGAGGCCAGCTCCTGGGTCGGCACGGTGTCCACGGAGCTGAGAGTCCCTGAGCTGCTGGACGACTGGCTTGAGGTTTGAGTACCACTGGAGGAGGAACTGGAGCTGCCCTGGGACTGTGGCTGGGACTGGGACTGGGATTGTGACTGGGACTGTGACTGGGACTCACTGGTGCCAGGCTCTTTAGACATGGCTCTTGGAATTCTCTACGAATATATAACATACCATCATTACTACCGTTCTCCCATGCAGCAAAAAGGAACATCCACTAGAAACTGACCTCAGGGCATCAAACCCACCCTGACCCTAACACAACCACAACCCTAAAACCTAACCCTAACCTTTAGAATCACCTGATGCCCTGATGATAGTTTCTATCTAGTGGATATTGCTTTGTGCTGCTTCCCCCACACCCCCCTCCTCCTAACTCTACTGTATTTTGCACAAAGCAGTTTACTGAGGTGTGTCTTTTGGCAAACTTCCATGTGGACTTCCTTGCTGGAAGCTATAATAATTTGATATTCAATACAAATGCCCCCAAGCTGTGTTGCACTAAAATTTGACGCCCTTGTTAGTTTTATGGTACTCTCTACAGAAAGCAAGAGAGTTCGTGGACCAGTAATCACAGGCAAGTCACTGAACTCAAACCTACTACACTGAGCAAAGGCAGAATTGTGGTTGGGGTTAAGGGTTATGGTTTTTATTTAGGCAGCTTTAGTGCAATTCAAAACACCAGTGCAAATTAAATATAGGCATGTTATTTTTATATATTAACTTCAGTATTTCATTAATTCAATCAATCCATCAATAAACTTTCTTGTAGCGTGTACGTATAAGGCGCACTTTCAGAAAAACAAAAGATAACTAAAAAAAAAGAATACAGCCGATACCGAAAAAGCCTCTTTCGCTTTACTATATAAGAGCTATGAACAGCATTTACTTGTATGCGATACAATTGGTATGTATTTATCGACATCCATATATTAAAACTATAACAAAAAATCAATACGCTAATAAAAAGTCTAATCGCAGTATTACTAATACAACTTTTTTTTTTTTTGTCACTCACCGTAGCCTTACACACTGCAGGACAGTCCTAATGAGTGAAATACTGTATTTATTAACCGCCTTATTTAAGAAGCATGCAAGCATGTACAGACAAGCACCGAACCTCGGTGTTTCCTCAATCACATACAGGCAGCACAGACACGGTGACGTTATACAAAATCAACCAATCAAAAAAAAATCTGTGCGAAGCTTGGGAAATGTAGTTCACAAGACAGCAGGTCGGCTTCCAAACATGTGCGCTAACTACAATCAAGCGGCTATAAAACCTTAAGCTTGCTATACTGTGGGACACGCATTACGCTTTTAAGAAATTAAACGGTCAGCGTGAGCTATGATATTTTTGTCGTCTGAATTTATTTTCTTATAAATTAACCCGGAAGTGATTTTGGTAGTGTGTCCTCTTTTTTTTTTTTAACCGGAGTTATTCAACACACAGATGCATGTGTGTGTGTGTTTGTTTATCTGTCATTGAGGAAGCAAACAGCGTAGAATATTATTATAAAAGAGATGTTGGTTCTAAATCGATTACGGCCAGCTGCCTCTTCTCAAGCTCAGAGTATACGCTTGGTGAATACTAGGCTTTCTAAATCGCTGAAATCGACAACAACAACTTGCTCCGATTTCGAACCAGCTTTCTTAAATGAAAATGACGCTGACAGTTCGACAAGACACAGTCTCCCACCTCCACATTTTTGGAAATGTTTGGAAACACGGCCACAGGCGACGGCAGCCAAGTTATTTTCAACACCCCCGCCATGCTGTCAGTACGGGCTAGGTTTCAGGGCTTTCTCCACCGTTTTAAAAACGCACAACTGTTGGAATTGCGGGGAAAGTCTGCAACAAAATCACACTTACTTCTGCACGACGTGCAAAGTTCTTCAGCCGCCCGATGAGGACAGGAACTACTTTGACATAATGGACTGGTGAGGAGAGCGCGTTTTGTGTTTCAATTGTAATATTAGGAAGATACTGTCAATTGAATTAATCACGCGAGTTTCTAACTAAGCAAACATCAGTCAGACCCTGTGCATGAGCTGTAGTAATATCACACATGCATTTTAAATGCAATCTACCGTAGTATTTAATATAGTTTGCTGTTGTAATTATGTTTTATTAAAACGGTTTAAAATACAAAAAGTAAATGCCTTCTACCAGTGGACCCCATATTTTTAAAAAGCTGTTCAGTCTACCACACATATACAGTATACTGTGGGCACCTGTTAAGCAGTAGGGCTGTGTGCTGTACTGGCATCTGCATTGGTGTCTAATTGTGTACCAGTCTGATGCATTCCAGTTTTTGACACGTGAGCTGTAACAGTGACCTGTACAAATCTGTGCACCAAAACAAAAAACAAGAGTGGGCAGTTGTTTTATGTGTAGTGCATTTTGGTAGACCATGATAAGTCTGACCCCGAGTGTCATTAGACACATGTAAAAGCTGGAATGGCACACACAAAGGCATGCTGTACAAGCCTTTATTAAGAAGTTCCCATCTTGATAAAATCCGTCTTCTTCAGCTCTTGGTCATATTTCAGTAATTTTAACATGAAAATACTGTAGCTGGGCATTTTTTTTTAAGGTAAGGGTTTTCCAGGCTCCTTTATTCTATCTACATGTACACATCAGTAATGTCACTTTTACAAACATTTCTCCAGTGAGAAATCATTTGCTGTGGACATTCAGAAGCTTCAACGAACATACAGAAACCTGCAGCGTTCTCTTCACCCTGACAATTTCAGCCAGAAACAAACGGTAAGGACATTGTATTGTGTGGGATTTCTTTTATTAAAACAAGCCGAAGTGTAACTACAGGCAACTTAATTTACAAGAGCACAATGTTCTGTCCATATTCGGGAAGGGCGGAAGTACCCCCATTGCATGGCAGTGTGAGTAAATCCTGTTTCGAGCTTAACTAGGCCCACCCCATAAAACCTTGCATTTCACATGAAACATATAGAGCTGATTTTATTTACAACATGAGATGAAAAGATACAGGGCCATATTTTGAAAGCGTTTACTCCAGTCTTTAATTAACTCCTATATATATTTTTTTTTAGCAGAGATCAATTCGTGCTAACGTTACCAAATGAGAAACAAACCACTTGAGGCTGCTTGGGTGACCTTGTATTATATTACCTAGTTGTTTGGTTTTAGCTTTGTCATATTAACTGGTGTTTTTCTGCATCCATAACAAGAGGAGTTGATTAAAGACTGGAGTAATTGAAAATAGAGCCCTCAGTATTTATTAATCATAAACGAAGCAATGCGTGGTTTTTCATTTTATAAACGGCTTCATTCTTTCTTTTCAGAAAGAGCAAGAGCTATCTGAAAAACAGTCGGCGTTGGTGAACGAGGCTTATAGGACCCTGCTTGGACCCCTGAGTCGAGGGCTTTATATGGTATGTGTTGATCTGTAAAAGTAACATACAGTGCTGTAATATGAGCTACTACTAAGAGTATTTCACTTTCATTATTATTTCTTTGGTTAAATATTAACCCACTATATAACATGTATTTATTGAATGTCTCTCTGTCACATTGGTTAAGCTAACGCTTCAAGGACTGCAGCTAGAAGAAGGCACACACTTTGCTATGGAGCCACAGTTTCTTTACGAAATCATGGAAATCAATGAGAGACTGGCTGCAACACAAACAGAGGAGGAAGCCAGTGACATTGGACATTGTATTCAAGGTAACAAACACAAAACTGGATTTCCTGCTCTATTAAGCAGTTGCCGGGTGTTAAAAGGTCAACCAACCAGTTTATCTTTATGCACAGATCGGTTGCCTACAGGAAGAACAAAACATCTTGCTCTCGGTGCCTCTGATCCTGTTTAGCTTTAGATGAAACAGTTATTGATGATAAGTGAAGGCAATATCACAACAATCGATAATTGTTTCGACCCAAACGTCTCCTCATTCTAAAAACCACTGTCTCTTTGAGCTTTTGGTTAGATTTATTTATGTGATGCACAGCAAATGAGACTCAATGAACTGTTATTTGTCTTGTTTTTTTCACAGACAGATTGCAAGAGTTGATCAGAGATGTCAGTGAGTCGTTCAGCAAAGGTACTTTTTATATTTACAGTGTATCACAAACTGTAATCTGTTTAAGGGTGGGTCATCTATATAATTTAACTGAATCGAATCATGGTCATCAAATGAATCTGGGTATTGATTTTTTATTAGAATGAGAATATGTGGGACTTAAGAGTAAGCACATCTTATTCCAGGGCTCCCTGGTTCTAAAGTGGCTTTGTACCATGGGCAAGGTTATAAGATGGTCATGGCTCATGTTGCCCCACAATGCCTTTACATTAGCACTTGCACTTTTGCAAAGGGGAACACGGTATCAGTTTGCGTTGTCCTGTCAAGATTAAAAAGGTCTGTGAACAGTTGTCTCTAAAATGCTCTACACATTAAAATGAACAGCTTGGTTTGTGGTTCTGTCGTATGGATAAAGCCTGAGAGCAGATGAATGCTGCCTGCTGTATGATCCCATAGACGTGTATGCCAATACCCTGCACTGTCACACAGTAAGGAAGTAGACAGACAGCTGCTGTTAACTTTGAATCTTACAGGGTGTGTTGGTAGTTTTCCTCCACAGTCTCTTCCCTGATCCTTGTGAAGAATTCTGGGACCATATTCTGTATATCCAACTTTTTTTTAAATTTTTTTTTAAGAAGCCTTGCTTGTCAGTCTTACAGATGAAGCCACATTACATTCAAAAGGTGGCACTGTGGGGCTGAATTGTAGCAGATACAAAGTACATACTGTATCGGACAGATAATATATTACTGTTTTAAATGTTGTGACCTATAGGGATAATAGTGGATGACAAATGTATCGTCTATATTTCAGGAGACCTTAAAAAGGCAAAGATGCTTCTGGCTAAAATGAAATACTTTGTCAACATTGAGGACAAGGTGAAGGAAAAGCTCTCTTCATCCTGAGGGTCGATACAGCCTGGCTCTGCACTTACAAGATCTTTTTTTAATATCATGGATAATGCTTTTTAAATTAAAATTCTTTATAATACTGGAATACTTCTACGATTTAATCTTAAAAGTAATACAATTAAAGTGGCTTTAGGTCACTAAATACCTTTGTAGCTATTGCCTGTCCTGCAATTCTATTGACTATATAGGTCTCAAATGTGCAGTTTTGATAGAAAGATGATGTAGCAAATACGTATTTTCATTTTAAAACATGGCATCTGATAGGCAAAAGAAAGTTCTCAGTTTGCTTGTCTTCCCTTCCAGGAAGTGTCTTTACAATTGCACTTCCTGGGTTGGTTCACCCCAGCATTGTCTTTGGTTACTAACAGGAAATGTCAACCCAGAAGAGGTGGACTCAATTTCACTCTGCAGATGAAATGACCGTGAAAGTGCAAGACAGCAAAGCCTGTAATGAGAGATTTCTTTACCTAGTGTGTTTGCAGATATACTTTTAAAATACAAATACGTTATTGCTAAGATATATAGATTGCTTTCAAAACTACACATTTGAGGTCTACTAAATAGTGAATGGATGTTAGCTTCAATTACTGTAATGCTAGAAGTACACAGCTTTGCTGCAAACACAATGTGTGAAGAAGTTTTTCTCCAGTTTGTGACCAGTTTGATGTTTTTTTTAAATGTATTTATTTATTTTTTAAAGACCTATTTTTGTGGTCCAGATTTGGTACAAATCAAGTATTTCAATACCTGGATGTGTCATATGAAAAAATGGTTTATTAAATTACTTTCTATTTAAGACCAGAAGTACAAAGACAATGGCCTGTGAATTCATCAGAACTAAAATCAGAGATTGTCATGGCTTCTTGAGAGGGAAACACTTAAAAGGATCTTTTTAAACCGCTAATTAGAACTACTGGCACACATAACAATTGTAAATCCTTTCAAAGTTTACGTTAGGGGTGAATATATTAGCATTTGATATCATCAGAACTGTTTTATTATTCCTGCTGAAGGTCTTGCATACTGAATGAAATATGTTTAAAAGCAGGAATGCAGATTTTTAAACACCACCTGTTATTTTGAATTCCCGTCTCCCTGCTTCCCACCTCCTGCTCCCCTGGACAGCTCATGTATGCAGGTTCAGTTGTTTTCTCTCCTTCTCATCTTTTCTTTTTGTTTCTTGTCCTGCTCCGAATTATATTTTTTCCCCCTGTAACTCAGGACCTCCTGTTGGCTCTTTCGCCCTTGTGGCTCTTCTCACTGTCAAAGAAAAAGAACAGTGAACTCGTATCTCACGTTTTGCTGTACATTTAATACATTAGAGCGTACATATATACAAGTACAGTCGATGTAATACACAAGCACTTGTAGTCTAATAAGAAAATACAACTTTCACTAAGACTTTTGCATAACAAAAAATGCAAACTCTAAAGTTCTGTTACTTTGTCATAACAATATTTTCTCTTTATGTTAATGATAAATACAAGAAACCTTAGTAATAATGCATGTTTAGTACTATAGATGAACAAGCCTCCAAATTGCCTAATTCCATCTTCTACATTTAAGAGTATGGCAAGCAGCCCAGAACTAACTTATGTTTAGTAAATGTGAGGTTTGTTGTCAACAATGTGGTTATGCAAATATTGTTTCAACTTAGATGAATGTTGTTTTGCTAAAAGGTTTAAGTGTATGCTTTATATTATCTGCATGTAATATTTAATGTCTTACCTGTTCAATATCCAATTTTGAGTGCTTTGCGTGATTCTCTATGGCTGCTAAGCGTACTAACTATTCCAGCATTAATATGTATCAATGTGCATCCAGTACACAATGCTGTGTCGAAGGCTTTCAGTTCATGGTGTACCTCTAGACTTCTTCACAAGTGTGCGTCTTTCACAAATGAAATGTATACCTATGTCTGTCCTACTTCTGGGTGGCGGTTTGAATGAATGAATTACTTTAACTCCACACCACTTTGACCTTGACTGATCCATTTCAGCAGAAAAGGGGAGTTTTTGTTCTTGTTTATCGTCTTATCCAATCAGATTCCGAGTAGAGTGGCCCTCTAAACGGGCCTTAAAACTCTAGAATCGCTTTAAAGGGCAGCTAAATTTTAAGCGGCTTAAGCGAGCCATTCCAAAATATAACTTAAAAACAAACTACGTGTCTTCGTACACAAAAACCATTAGTTTATATTATTATTAGTTTATTTAGCAGACGCCTTTACCCAAAGCGACTTACAGAGACTAGGGTGTGTGAACTATGTCTACAATTACGTCTCACCCGAAAGACGGAGCACAAGGAGGTTAAGTGACTTGCTCAGGGTCACACAATGAGTCAGTCGCTGAGGTGGGATTTGAACCGGGGACCTCCTGGTTACAAGCCCTTTTCTTTAATCACTGGACCACACAGCCTCCTATGCTGACTTATAATAGCGTTATATCCTCTACAATGGTACCTTGGGTACCTAACTGCTGCTGCAGTCAGTTATCTAGCTGGTGTTGACTGCAGTGTTGGACATTAACGCTTAATTGTAGCAGCTTTTAGTCTTTTTTTGTTTTAGACTGAATGCCCTTTTAGTAAAAATGTTTACGATAACTCAAGCTTGCCTTTAGTCTGTTAGTGGGCTGTTTTCAAAGGCTTGGCCAAAAAAAAAGATACTAATTGTCATGCAAAGTCCATTGAACTTTTATCGGCAATTTGGGGAAAGCGAGAGCGGGGAGCGACACAGACCAGCTGCAGCCTTATTCATTATTCATCAGCTAATCACAAAACATCTTCCCTGCTGACTCTAAATGACTGTGAAAACATGATGGCTCAAATTACCGTTATCTATCAGGACTCTTTGAAATGAAATACTAAAATAAACCAGGGCTGCCTGTAGATTACTCTTGGGTGGAATAGGGCCGGTAAATGAACTGCGAGGGCATCTCTGTTCTGTAAGGCAAGATGAACATGACACATTGCAGGGGCAGGAGCTTTGCACCAGAATACCCAGGCATGGCTACACTGCTGACTGCACTGCCACCATTGTTTATAATCTAGTCAGTATTTCCGATGCTTTGCTTGTTGTTGGTAACCAATAGTGCAGTGATTCCCGACTCTGGCCCATGTTCCAGTCCAGGATTTTGTACCAATCAAAGTCTGAATTAAATTATTATTTATTTCTTAGCAGACGCCCTTATCCAGGGCGACTTACAATTGTAAGCAAATACATTTCAAGTGTTACAGTACAGGTAGTTAACTCAGGGGTGTCCAATCCTGGAGGGCCGGTGTCCCTCCTGGTTTTTGTTCCAACCGGGCGGGACACCAGCCCTCCAAGACCAGGACTGGACACCCCTGAGTTAACTAATTTAGTACCTGGTTGGAATAAATCTAGAGGTCCAGAGTTGGGAACCATTTCAAGTGTGTTTATTAAATAATTGAGAATGTGTTCATTCTCTTTGCAGGGGAATTCTCCTGTGTTTTGCAAAAACCTGTAAGAAGTAATTCTCAAACCAAAACCGCTCTTTCCCCAATCACAGAGATGTAGGGTTAGTATAGAAAAATCATTTCAACACAACATTTCTCTGTGTCAATTAATATACAGATAATAGAGACGTTGGAGCCTGACATAAGCCAGACAATAATTTATATTGCGTTTGTTAAGCATTGTCCATGCTTTGTCACTTGTTCTTTACTGTGCTTTCATTCTGTTTTCTGATACTTTGGCTTTACTACCTCAGTACACTTTTAAAAAGGGCTTGTGGGGGCTTATCTCATGCAGTGGAATGAGAAAGACGAAGATTAATTTGAAGTTGATGTTTAATGTTTGTAAGAATCGGGAAACTAGAAGCCTAATTACTTACCAAGTATTAAAGCTTACAAGACAGTGGGTTTTCAGATTGCTTTATGGAATTGTATTAGTTTGCTGGCTTAATAAGATGATGTGTAACACAGACAGCGAGTGGGACACTGATTGATGTTCTTTGGGAAGCTTTCCCACAGGGGCTTTTCAATTATTTTTTTTGTCTCTTTTTAATGATACAAATTTCACCCAGCATAAATTACCACATCTAAGAACGTACAATCTTGCAACGCGTTCGGAGAGACGGCCAGGACAGTGCATCAGTGTGGTTAGTTAAATCAAAATGAACCCGCCAGTTTTGAAGATAGAAAAACATGTCATTCAGAATTTCTCTTTCTCCCTAAAAAACGATTGGTTTCATAACCGTTGACCTTTATGAGAAGCAGCTCGCTAAAAAAGAGGATGTCATTACACTTTTATCTGTTTGTGTTTAAGCTTAAGAACAGTATATTTAAATGTCTTTTTCTAAAGAGAGATTCAGAAGTCATGACCATTTCATGTATATGTGGGCGAGAACAAGTGAAAGCATTTCAATTTGCCTTGCAGCAACAGAGGCATTCCAAGCTACTGAAGCTACTGGAGGCAAGGACCTAGCCTGGGAAATCTCCACCTGGATTCAATGACTGCCTGCCCTGTAATGGTGGCTGGAAGCTATGAGACAAACCAGCCCCACCAGAACCTCACATGAGCACTCCCTGTGGGTGATTGGAAACATGGCACGAGTCCTATTCAAGCCATGACTGTTTTCAACTAGAGCAAGTGTAGCTACACCTAATATTTAACTGCAGTTGTGTTGGGCAGCTGCAGTTTAATTGCAGGGGTAGATACTATAATAACTACTGGGGTTTTCATAGAGCACCTGGGGGTCCTCTCATGAAGCACGCATTGTGATACCTCTGCTGTAACATAATGATTATATTAATGTATTATGCATCTCTACAAGATCAACAAGAACTAGCCTTTTCCACAATCTCACAGCAGTTTCCATGCCAACAAAATCCTCGCTGCTTCTTAATTCACAATAAACACAGCCGCTGATTTTTAAATAACCGCATTTGTGACATTCCTGCTGGTAAAAAGTGTGGATTGTAAATGACCTGATACTCTTGTAAAGACTAATAAAACCAAGGTCATGGAGATGGATGATTACAGTTGAGTTAAATAACCTTTACACCCGTCGATCATTTTTTCATAGTTTAAACAACCTCTATCGGAACACTCAGCTCTTTGCATTACACACGCATTCCATAGAAACCCGACACATTGTATCTATTTGCATGTGCACAATGTAGGTATCCAACCTGCCTGGGTTATGTCTGTAATGTAATTTAAAAAAAAACAAACAGACAACTTGGTAGTGCTTTAGAGAGATACTGTTGTTTCACATTACAGCGTGGGGCTGTCAGGGCAAAGGAAATGCTATTATGAGATGTGATGAATATTAAAAGTTAACTGCAAAGTAGGAAAAAAGGACCTTAAAATTAGCAAAATTGTGCAGGTGGGACGGCATAGAATTCAATACACATGAATAAAAAACCAAGAATCTGGCAAAAGACGATATTGTACTCCAGCTTGGAAAGAAACAGCTTCCACAGTATTCACATCTTGCATACCTGCACGTTCGTCCAGTGGCAGATGTGGTCTGGGAGAGTCATGTGTTCAGGAGAGCTCCTGTTCAGGTACATAAGCATGAATACAGCATACTGGTAATAATCATAACCTAATTAAATGTGCCTACATGTGACTTGAAATCTTGTTTTGCTGGGTATTTGTGACAAAACCTAAGATTACATTTCAATAAATGAATTCAAAGCAATGGTGAGTTCACACTTGATTGTCAATCTTTGTAGCAGAAAACACAATTTGCAATGTCTCTCAGAGATGGGAAATGTCACCTGGTTCAGGAAACGTGCTGGTAATCATTCTGTGACGTGCTGATAATAATGCATGCCACTGCGAGCGTTTCTGAAGTGGAGCAGGAAGATTATTAAAAACGCACACACACTGCCTTGAGCGTTTTTGTCTGCATTTTTGTTGTAATTGCATTAGAGAAGATTGCAACCAAATAAATCAGTCTTGTCAGCACTTCAGTAGGTCCCGATTGAGGAAGCATTTTCTCATTGGCTTTCAAAGCCTTGTAGTTCACTAAGAAACATTACCTCTGAGTCTATCGGAAACCATGCTCTTTAACTTTAACAAAGTCAGATATTCTGCATTACGTGCAACTCAAGGTTATTCACTGTTCTTAGTATTTGGCTACTTGTTTTTTCACCATGCTAACACGTTAAGTAATTGAAGCATCTACTACTTCCCAAAAAATAAAACAAACAATTATTGCTCAGAATCTATTTTCTTAAACTGCATTTAACATTTCTTTTAATTGTGGCATGCTGTAGTATGCAATTCATCACTCATTCCAACAGTACTGACATTGCACTCAAAACAGATGAGCTTCATTTATGCTTTTGTGATTGTAGCTAAAAATAAGCCATATATCTTTAGCGAGTGGCTGGGCATAGTAACACTTTAATAAAAGCTAGTTGAGATTGAGTATACTTAATCTAAAGTGTTGCCTGAATTAATTTAGAAAACAACTTGGATCCAATAACAAGACCCGTCAGGAATTAAAGACAGTTATGAATTGGTACGTTTCCTTCTGTAAGTTTATTAGCATACAGAGCCAATGGAAATGACATTAGTTGCTTTTTAGTGTTATTGCACACACTAAACTATTTTTCAGACTCATTAAATGCAATGCTTAAAGCAGTACTTGAAACAACGGGCATTACTTTCTGTTTAATTGGTCACTGTGATACTTGATCGGAAGGCAAGCTAATGTTTGTGATGGTTTAGGGTAATATTGCTATCGGTACACCAGTGATAATTAAAGATTTAAAAATCCTTTTCATACTTCTTCTGGTTAGCAATTACGTCAGCAAGTACGTCAAGCGACTGGACTTGCTTTATTATAGTCACTGACAATGTCAGGGGGCAGTGGCAGAGCTGTAGTGTCCGCATTTTCATCAGGTATATTGTTTCTGACTCATTCCCAGGCTCAAAGCATAAAAAAGCTGCTCCCTGCCTTTTAATTAAAGTCAACTTTGTAAAAAGAAGTTTGATTGAAGTTTTGTTATGCAGTCGGACACGTGTCTGGAGTAGCAGTTCCTGTACGGTTTAAACACACTCAGGCATGCCCTTAGTTATGCTGCAGAACAGCGATGTAATGAATGGTTAATGATCTGCATTGCATTCAGTGACGAGGGTGCCCTCTTTACATAGGGACAGTTTTATCCTGTGAAGCTTGGCAGTGCTATGCAGTAGTGTCTGTTTTTTCTTTCTTCCTAGAGCTGTCTGCATGCTAAACAAGCTCGTTGTGTCTGCCAGTATGCTACAGTGCTCTGGTCTGTGGGTCTGACAGATAGCAGGGTATTAATTAGGGTTCAGACTATCTGTTATTAAGGGTCAGAAACAAAATGGTTTATTTAAGACATGAGACAGAAGAGCAAAACTCTTAAAAGCAACAGGAAAGCCTGGGAAATGTGTCCATAACTCAGAAATTCAGTACTACCGAAGTAAGCTTTTTCAGGTAAACTTTTTAAAGGCCATTTGGCCTTTATCTCCCTGCCATGTCATGTTGTTTTGAAGTCAACCTTCCCAGTGCAAGGCTACTCAAAGTTTATTGCTCCTGTAATGTTTCATTGATCAATGTGTGGCAGGTTCCTCACCGGCCTTTATAATGCTACATTACGAATATCATCTGAATGCTGGGGAAGTATTTAAAAGGGACTCTTTTTTGCCTGCTACTATATAAAGCTTGCTGGAATATATAATGCAAGCTAGCACAGAAGGCATACCGACATGTAGCTATACCATTTAGGGTTTTTTAAACTTCTGTTACCTCTCTGTTTTTTCTTTTAAACTGAAGAGGTTTTATTCTTTTAACCTGTTTCCATACAGTAGCTCATACAGTTCAAAATGTGTCTGTATCTTCTCAGGGGCAATAAAATAATCAATTGATCTTTTAGTGAGGTAAGCAGAGCTGATAAACAGTATGCTTTTGGCTCTGCAGGCGACAGCACATTACATGGCTGCTGATAACGAAAGCAAGGTGCTTACAGCACGTAACCAAGCTATAGAATGGTATTAAAATAACGCAAACCAATCTAAAAGAAAAGAGAAAGCTGTTCTTCAGATATGCATGCTGCATTCTCACCTTGCACTGCCTATGTTTGTAGCCAAGTGACAGGCTTCAGCAGGCTCCCTCCTTTTATCTGTTAACTGCAATTTCATGAAAGTGCACCTTGCAAATCACAGGTGGTCCTAATATATTATTTAATTATGTAGCTCATGAATAAAAACCAAAGCAATTTCTCCTATCAGTGCATACTGGACATTCCAGTGTGAGGAATGTCACCTCCTAATAAAACCTCTACATTAACCCTGTATATGCTGCACACAGTCCTGCCTTCATTAAAAACCTCTTAGATCACAGGGCAAACGGTCTCTAAAAACTGCTTTAACATGTACTATTACTTGGATTGGCTTTCTCTTTAGATAAAGTCTTAAAGATATATCGCTGTGGTCACTAAAATCATTTATTTTAGTGAATTGTCACAGGCACATCAAACTGGCTGTTAGTGTATTAATACCACATAAACACCACCAATGTAATTGGTAATGTTATGTCACATTAATCCAAGCTATCTATCATTCAAACTGTGATTCTACATACCTACATCTCTATGCCCTTCTTCTCCTTCTTCTTCTTCTTCTTCTTCTTCTTCTTCTTCTTCTTCTTCTTCTTCTTCTTCTTCTTCTTCTTCTTCTTCTTCTTCTTCTTCTTCTTCTTCTTCTTCTTCTTCTTCGCTGTTTGATGAATAATGTGTTCTGTAGCATTTCACACAGAATGCAACCCTTTTTAACAATAACTGCAACATTTAGATCTGCCAGTGTTAAGATTATTAGATGCTGTAGCATTTGAGATTAGCTCAGAATCAAATGAGTTTTTGCTGCAGTTGAAGGTGAAGACATTCAGCATCCTTTTAGGTACCTCTGGCCGTGAATTAATTGAAGCAGTCATGCATCAACAATTTAATTGGTTTATATCATTCGGATTTTGCAAAGCACTGAAATGAATAACTTATGCCAAACCGGTGTGCAATCCTAATATGGAAGATATTGAGTACAAGTATTATAATTGAATATAAGATGTTAGTTTTATAACAGGTGTGCACTTGTGTGTTTTAAAATATATTTGCATTGCCAAACCACTTTTTATTCCGGTCGCTATCTCTCGTGGTTTTACAAACTATTTAAAATAAAATCGCAGTCATTCGCGGTTAGATGTGGCTTGCTCTGTAAAGTGCTTACATGTAAATCCCAGCGGATTTCAAACAATCAGTGGAAAGTATGAAACATCTGCAGCATAACAGAAATCACCTGTTAGTAGCTGCTGCAGTGAAGCCAGGCAGGCTGCTTAGGAGGAGCTGAAAGCACGGCTGTTTCATTAGGGTCAGAAGATTTAAGAATCAGTATGTTCAGAAATATCACGCTTCATTTCACCCTAAACCTGACACATCTATCTGCAACAAAAGGCTGCAGCAGTGCACTTAAACAGAGCTATATGGAGTAAAGGAAATATTAAACTCACTTGTTTTTTTGAAAAAAAAAAACTGTAGGGAAAGATATTCCTAATATTAAAAAAGAAACTTTATTTCCAACATTGCACCACAGTTACACAAGTGAATACACATTTACATACTGTACACAACTTCATGAGTGGTGTGATTAATGACTCTCAGAAGCTGATAAATAGATAGGAGTTGGGAATTGGAAGAAATATGTAATATTCACTAGGCAGTCAGCAGTTAAAAAAAAGACAAGGTTTACAGCAAATACTTTACATTAGGAGATTTACATTATCATAACCAATAATTTCAGAAAAGCGCGGCACAAAGCTCTGGATCTTAACATTACCGCATGACTTATTATCTCGCTGTCCTTTGATGTTATATGAAGCTATGGAAGTATGAACTAAAACAGCATGATTTCTTGTGGCTTTTTGACAGTGAAAGATTCCTTAGATGAGAGAACTGCTCCCCAGGTTTCCATTCGAAATGAGTTGCTCCTGAACGAAAGCCTTGCTGGGGAACTCGAATTTGAAATCAGCCAGCGCTAAGGAGAAACCAAGGACACTTCGGTTGGGATTTCCCTCTGACTGAAAACTGTTTATCAATTGAAAACTTTTCATGCTTTATATTTGGCCTGCTGTAACAAAACATGGTTAGCTGTCACTGCGTGACCTTTCACCCCTTAGCTCTTACGTTGTTGCTGCTCCCAGCATTCCATTGCCTGGATTCATTCCTGTCTTGAATCAGAGACAGAGGAAATGTGCAATTTAAGTGGGGAGCTAGAACATTTGTCTGTGCCAGTTAGTTAGTTTAATTAGTCCTTTCAAGGACCGGAATGTTAGAACTATAAATAGAAAACTTGGCAACTCTCATTAATTCATAGAAAATAATATATGATATTGGCTGACCAGGATAATCTAATTCTCTACCAGAATCCTTAAGATCCACCTTAACACTTCATCTGAGAACAGTTTTTACTACAAACTTTAGGAAGCTTAAAGATTAAAAAAAAAAAAAGCCTGGGTCCTTAATGGCGTCAAACATTTAAACAAGAATAGGACTCTTTCAAGGTGGTTTTATTTGACCTCCGTTCCAACCAGGTGACGACCAACTAAAATAAAATGTATGATTGTGTCAGATAATTCACATAGACCGAGCACATTCTCACACAGAGCACCTGATTCACTTCACAGTATGATTTCTCACTTTGTCAAGAAAGGCAAGTAGAAAGTCTGATGTGTTTCTGCTCATTATCTCAGCTCCCATCTGCAGTGACTCCTGTTGCCAAAGTGAGCACTGAGAGACTGCTAGTGATCTTGATCTTGATCTTGTATGCCTAGTGTGCCTATATATATGTATATATACTTGTATATATATATATATATATATATATATATATATATATATATATATATATATATATATATATACTGCAGATCAACCAAAGTTTAAAAACAATCACCACCCATAACTACCATTAGGTGGTGCTAAAGATTCAGGGAAAAACACATGAAATTACCAAAGCAACCAGCAAATTAATTACTGTACTTAAATACTGTATTTCCAACATGTCTTTCATATATAATTGATTATAGGCTAAATGAACACAACTAATAGTATAAAGTTATAGCAAGATTTAGTCAGAGAAAATTAACACCTTGCCTTTTGCTGTGACATCAGCGACAATTATAGTTTTATTATATATTGGACTCTGCGCAGCAAAGGGTTAAAAACATTATTGTTGGTTGTAGAGGCGATAGCTTTGTTTCGTGACAAAAACAAAAACAAAAACAAACTGTGTTAGCTATATTTTTCCCTTGTAAAAATAGCTTCAGATTCAACAGAATCCACCTAGAATGTAAAACAGTTCATTAGTGCTCATTAATTGTCTTATGCGCAAGTATACAATGACAAGAAATCAGGAGAAACAGGGCTGTGCTGGTCACTCGGAGGGCTGGTGATGTACAGTATTGTCACACACAGACAAAGTGCAGATGCTCCCAGAATGCACATTTAAAATAATTATTTCACACTTCAGCATTTTGACAAGCAGTAATTCAGACACAGGAAACCTTAAGAAACCTCAATAGACCTGGGATTGCTAAAAGGAGGAAGGAGGAAGGATGTATCGGTACTACGAGCGTCTCACACAAAAGAAATAGATAATTAAGAATACCCTTAGAAAAGTTTAAAGCAGTATTTCCATGCTTTTCCCATGGTTTGCCCTGGTTTGCCATGCTTTTTAATATGCTTTACCATACCTCCATATAATTTACAATGCTTGATGCTTTACCATGTTTTCACTATGCTTTATAACATTGCTATTAATACTTAAAACATACAAACTGTACATTTGAAAAATATTGAGTCAGCATACTATATGTATAATAAAAAAAATAGATTTCTTACTCTTAAAATGTACCCGACTGAGGTTTCTAAGGGTGGGTAGACAGGTAGGATATTCATTGTAAAATGCTGAATTAAAATAGGACTGTATGGGTTACACCAATCCAAGCCCTCTGTTTGAGGAATGAAAAGCTGGGTAAGCTGCAATTTGCAAATAGACATCAGCTCCATTTTGCATCTTATCTCACGATCAGGGAGGCAGCATCTGGATTCATGCAAATGGAGTATTTACACAGGTAGGATTCGAATTGAGCCTTGTATTTACCCAAACCTCCAGCCGCCAAATTCTGTGCCTCAGTCTAGAAGCCGTTAGAGGAGCAAGACACGCTACTGTTTCACATTCACCCAGCTGCTGGGTACATTTCTGTGGCTCAGCCCCTCACTGTAGCAGGTTGTTGGCTATGCAGCCTAACGATTCTGAACGCATGCAAGTCCCAGGCGTATGCTTTCTAAACTGTAATCAACTACAGTCTTGCTGCTGTGTGCCTGAGGAGGGGGATTCTATAAGAGGAAAAGAACTCTAATTGGCAACCAAGCCAAGGCAGTTTTAAAGGGCAGCTTTCATTTGTTGGTCTGTTGCCTTGACACAGTATATCTGACCGTGAATCTGTCAGGGTAATGGTTTTGACATTTCAGAGGAGTTTAATGTTTGTTTTGTCAAGATTGCTCCTTAACGGTACTGAATGGTGAAGAACCAGCACTTCTCTCACACCGCAATGCAAACAGTAGCTTTCAGCAGCCAACCCAATATTTGACCTGCTGAATCTGCTCATACTAGATGAATACTAGATCTATTGTTGCATTTTAACAGTGTCAGGATTTTACTGTCTGTCCAATAGTGCCACCTACCCCATAAACCCTTCTTTTACCTGGCATGTTGGCTCTCTTTATTTACGTCAGTTGCTGTTGGAAAACTTTGAAATGAGTGCTTTATTTTGTTTTTCAAAGATGCACATTAAATAAAAACAGATTCGGTAGCTTGCTTTCAAAATGATTCCTGTGTGCTTTAGTGAACGGATTAAATTGTGCCCAAGAGCAACATGTATCCAATTTAAGAATACCTAACCTGAAATTGCAATAGAATATGTAAGGAAAATGCAGACAGCATGAAATTTACATTTCCGTGTCGCAGAAGTGTTTTTTCATGCTTGATGTCATTCTTGCATTTTCAGTAAGAGCACACTTGTACCAAAGGATTATTCACTTTTACCTTGATGTACACCAGTCGTGGTCTGAAGCCTGCTTAATTATGCCTGTTCTGAATTAAACTCTTCATGCACACGTTATCTTGTTTAATAACTCATTAACATGGGTTTAAGTAGAAGCTTAATTAGACTATTTATAAAGGATGCCATGAGTTTGCTTTCCATCCAATTACCAAGACTCGACTGCCTGCATTCACAGGACATGTAAAATATTTAATGTCTATAGTGAAAGAGTTAGTCACTTGGCAGGCAAGCTGTGATTGTAAATGTATTGGGAAATTCACAGTTAAAAATCAGTAATGACATCACAAACGACGTTGAAAAATATTTCTCGTTTAATTTTTTTGTATTATTATTTTTTTTGTACCGCATATCATTTGGGAATTTCATTCGTTCAAATCCAACGACAGTTTGAAATGTCTAAATTACTGTAGGCTGCATTGCTCAGCAGCTGCAGAGCTATGGTAATTATTTCTCAGAATTCAACTATTTAATTTAGGTTTAAACATACTTTCTTTACCATATGTTTTACTTGTTATATAAACAGAATATGCATGGAATGTTCCTGAGGTGTTGGGTTTATTTCACTCATAAGGATGGCCGTTACAAAACAATTTGGGGCTTGTTGATTATTTGGCCACCCTTAGTCGAGGTCTAACAACAATGTGACATATATGACTGAGTATGTAACTAATGCTGTATCCCGTATGTTTCGTGTCTAATTGCAAGTTCAACAAGCCTACAGAGTGGGGACGCTGTTTTCTTTTCAAACCCTTTATTCAGAGTAGGTGATGCTAGAGAGCATACTGAAAAACAATCACCAAATACAGAAGCTAATATTCTATATCTGAGACCTTTGAGGAGTTTAATTCAAAGGTCTCATTAATATGAGGTGGTTTCATTGGACCTCTGATGGGTCCAATGAAAGGGGTGGAAGGATGTTCATGCTATAAGTGGAATACTAGTCATGTACTGTGGGGAGGTGACACTGCTCCTGAACTACAACAAGCACCAATTTGCACAAATCCTAAAGTAATATCTCATCTCCCAGAGAGGAATAGGACAAAAGCCACCCATATTATTTTATGCAAATACACTGCAACCTTTTAGAAAAGAAAGAAACTGATGCCTGACCTTTTGTTTAGGTTCAAGCTGGTGAACAGGCTGTGGGATATTGATATTCAGCAGCACAACGTTTCACCTATATCACTTATAGACCTATGTAGTACCTAATAGAACTGCTTCACAGACGTAACCCTTTGACTTTACACAATCCCTCTCATTCATTTGAAAGCAATGGAGGTACCGTGTCCATTGATTAGGCTGCGTATTTGTGACAGAGTGATTAGAAAATAAAACGGCATGTAACCTTTGAAAATATCCCCATCCACACTGCCGTTTGCAGTTTCCAGAATGCTGCTTTGTTATCTAAAATCAGATCATTTCATATATCTAGTTAATTAATGTTCATGTAAACTATACTTTACTATAAAACGGCCCTTTACAATACTGAACAGTGTGTTAAGTGCTGTAGTAATTAATATATTTCTCCCATGGCTGTAATCATTCTTTATTTCAGTATCTTTCACCCAACATCCCTAACAAGTCATCCCTCTGATGTTCTTAGTTGCTTTCGATATACTCTGAGTATATGATCTATATTCCTTAGTCTTAAACTTGGGGCACTAATAATTGTATGTAGTCAGCCATACAATACATAACTCAATTAGCCGTTATGGATGCCAGAATTGATTCAGAATTGATTTGATATGCTGTGTGATTCTCTTCACAGTTGACAGCTACTACATGCTGAGAAACTGCAGTTACACATTATGGAGATGACCCTATTTGAATCCGTAGTGAAAAATGACTGTAAGGTTCACCGAGCAATCTTATTTATGCACTTCTTCCACGACTAATTGACTGCCGTTGAAATTTGAGATTCTCGCTATATGAAACACTTGTGTACACTGTTCACTTCTTGGATCCCTTTCTTTGCTTTGTTCATACAAGCGTTAATAAATTTGATTTGCTTGCCAATAGAGTTAAATCGGCTTTCTCAAATGGTCCAATCAAAGCCACAAAAACCCATGCAATGGTGTTCTGGGCCACTGCATTCCAACCCTAGAATTCAATTTCAGTGTTCCAATTTGTGACACTAAATTCAGCTCCAAATCTCTCTCAGTGCACGCTAATCCAACAAACACCTGATTGCATGTTAAAGCACACTCTCAGAGATCTTCGACCCTGGCTTCATCTTAGCATCCCAGATAACCTTGAAGCTCATAGAAAGTATTTCACACATTAGCTGTTTACATTTGTTTGCCTTTGCCTTGCAGTGTTTCAGTGAGCTACTCACCCAAGTGGCCTGCAGTCACAATTCCTACTTACGTGTATAACTAGCCGTCAAAACCAGCTAGTTTGCAGTTACTTACTTGTAATGCTTTGCAATCATTCTGAGTTAAGTTTGACTATGAGTTCAGGAGATGCTTTTCAGTTCTAGTTCCATGCCATAGACATCTGTAATGTTGGAAAGTGTCATTTAAAGATATTTAATCTTAAACAAAAATAATGATCTGTTACGGCAGTTCTATCCTCTCCGGAAACAAAAAAAAAAATCTTTAACATACGAAAAAAGAAGCTTGTTGTAATAAAGATGAAATGCACTTTCTATTGCAGACACCATTCCTATCCAGTTAGCACATCGCAGGGTACCAGGAGAGATTGATAGACACGTTTGATGGACAGAGGGTAAGCTTGTACGGATAAAGTGAAATTATTTTCTCCACCGTCACCTAGCAGCATATAAAGTTACCCAGCTCCCCGTTGCTTTACATGCATAACCAGTGGCGTCTCTCTAAATCTGTGTGGTGCTGTTGGGTTCAGCTGGGTGGGGGCAATCAAATCCATACCCCCTGCCTATTTATCCTAAGATAAACTAAGTGGGTCAAATCAGTCAAGCTGTGTTAAGTCTAATGTGAAAATATCATTGCCGCCTTATCAAACATTGTGTATTTCTCCCAGAGTCGTCCTACCCGAATTATTCTTAATTCAAAACTGCCCATGGGAATAGCTTCATTTTCCTTACCTTTTGGTATTTATTGTAAACGTTGTGCTCCGAAGCCTTAATATACAGACTAACCTCAGTGAGGAAGGGCAAGCATTCAGTATTCGTTTCAAATAAACAGCAATAAAAACAAATGTGACAACGTGGTGTGTTCTCGTTTTAGCCCTTCAACATTAAATAAAGGGAGAGGAATACTGTGTATAATATATATGGCAATTTAACTATCATGAAGCTGCTACTGGACTAAGATGTCTATTAAGGAATGAGTTAACATACTGTATTCATCTAAATACAATTATAAATCTTTATTCATTCAGTATATTCTATTGCATAAGAAAGACGGTTCATGACCTCTAGGGGTTACATATGTTAGCACCTGTATTATCAGTGGAAGTTTAAAAACAAATCCTTACCTTTTTTGATTGGTGAAAAACAGCGCTGTAAGTGAATTTATAAAACTGACTGGAGCGTGGGTTTGTGTTTGGATCATCCCCGGCAATGCCTTGAGGTTCAGTGTATATTGCCTGTCCTCTCTTGTAATGGAAAATATTTCATGCATTATAACATATCATTTTAGACAGCCTTTACTGCAGCATACCCCCAAATTGAATTACTTTAGTGTGAATAAGAGACGTTAAATAATAATCTGTATAAAGAGAGAGAGGGAGATGGAAAACAATTATAGATGTGTGTATCAAAATCAGTAGCTAATTATAAAGTAATAAACTGTGACAACATGCATTGTTCGGCATTGCTAATCGTTCTTTGCTAATCGTTCGTATCAATGTTGATAATATAAGGTGCATGGCATTTGTAATTATACACAGGGAAAGATGATTTTTTTTGGGTAATGCAAAATCTGTTTGTACAACATGCATTTCGTTATGGAAGAGTATTGAAAGGTAATGTATTCTTGCTTATTTATCTACAGGAAGGTATATCAAGTAACTTTAATTAGGAAACACAGATGAATATTAGAATGGCTTCTTCAAACACAGTGGCACAAATTATCTGCGGGATAAAAAAATATATTTGTTAGAACAAGTCTTGCACTATACCGGGTTCCCTGGAGATGCCCTCAATTACCAGCATATCATTATCAGCACGAGCTGAATCTAAACTCACGATGACTGTACACTATGTGAGGGTTTTACCTTCTTTCCATTGTCTAACAGGATGCTGCATAACTGTTAATTATTAATGTAAAGCCTTATAGCCAACACTGCAGTGTAAGCAGGGCATGCATAGCCATGGCCAAAAGTTTTGCATCACCTAGAATTTTAGGATTGAGACATAATTAAAAAATAAATATATATATATATATATATATATATATATATATATATATATATATATATATATATATATATATATATATATAAAATTAAAATATTTTATTTAACATCATGTAATCACAGAAACTACAAAATGATATCTCAGAAGTCTACCGGAAACCATAATAGTAATATAATATTTCATGTTAGATTTTAAAATATCACATTTTCCAGTTTTTGTCAGTTTTTATGTTAAGTATAGAAAAACTGCAAAGCGGTATGTAATTCAATATGTTAACGTAGCATTATTCAGCAGGTTTCATTCGACTTTATGAAGCAAAATGAGTTAATTCTATAGGGTGATGCAAAACATTTAGCCATAGCTGTGACTACAATACATTGCCGAGTATACATAGTTTGGGTTACACTTGTGCTGTTACTGCTGAATAAATGAATGGATAACTGTGGTCTGACTAGCTGAACCAACCTTGTGTGTATAAAGTTCTACTTAAAAAAAAAAAAATTTGCTTTTGAATACTTAAATCGACCTCAGTATATTCTTTATTCATTTCATAAAATACAATTCATGCAACTTTAATTCAGAGTGTTTTCTAAGTTTAATCTAAGGTCAAAATAAACTCCAAATCCTCTAAAAAAAAATGAAAAAAAAGCTTGATCAGAAGTTTCTTTCTCCAGGGCCCATGTAATAACAAGGATGTTCCTTCAAGTTCCCTCTATGTGGAAGGATATTGCTTCCAGTAATACATGTCTTTCTATGGCAATCCTTTATCTGAGTTACTGTCATTGTGAGAGTGGAGGGACTGAGCAGCAGGATAGTGGAGATTAATAACCCTTCCTGAATAAGGCCTTATCAGATGAGAAACATCACACAGGATGTTAGAGGTTGTTATAAATAACGCCTGGGGCGCGTGGCCCTATTCACAAAGCTTGAACTCATGACGTAGTGAATGAATGATTTTTCAGTGACTATTTTTATGAATACAGTTAAGCTTGCTATTCATGAACTGTTAACGGACTGTGGCTAAAGAAGTTAAAAACAGGATTTTGTGAAAGCGTGTTCTAAACTTCAAATTAACATTAGAACACCAAAAGTCCTCCAGATTGAATTGATATAATGCATACATGTATAAGGTAACACTTTATATTAAGTGTCTCTAACTACTGTGTATTTAGTAGTTATCTAGTAAATGCATGTGTACTTACACACAATGACAATGTTATTATGCATAGTTACAAAGTATGTAATGTGCAAATCTTTTTACACAATATGCAAATACACAATTCCCTCAGAAAAGGGTCTGGGTTGTATCGTGCAAAAGAGATTGAAAGAGTTACCGTATATAAAATTCATTACAGACACATGCAGAGAGACCTCATAATCCCGGACTACATTCATCTATAGGATACGTTTGTAAAGAAGTGCATAGTATGACCTGACAATAGCAACATGTGTATTAAATCAACCATAGGAGGCTGTGTGGTCCAGTGGTTAAAGAAAAGGGCTTGTAACCTGGAGGTCCCCGGTTCAAATCCCACCTCAGCCACTGACTCACTGTGTGACCCTGAGCAAGTCACTTAACCTCCTTGTGCTCCGTCTTTTGGGTGAGACGTAATTGTAAGTGACTCTGCAGCTGATGCATAGTTCACACACCCTCGTCTCTGTAAGTTGCCTTGGATAAAGGCATCTGCTAAATAAACAAATAATAAGTGTACTGGATTAAACCCAAAATGCAATCAAAAAGCTCTGTAGGAGACCACAGTGTGATGAAACTGTTCACTGTGTAGAGTCAGACAGATGGAGAGGGTCCACATTTTGAACAAGGTCCCTGAGAAAACATACACATGAATATACTGTAGGTTGTTTTGTCATGGAGGTAAATAATCCAAGGTAAAGCAGACGAATGTGTCAAGCATTTCAGAATCTCTTTTTCAATCAGCTCTGTTCTTTCCTTCATGGTTTATGTTAATAGCTTTCATCATGTGCTGTTTGGAGATTTGTGAAACCACCCATCCTGAGCCACGACGTGGATAATGAGGCTATTTTAAAGCAAAGGTTGGTTTAATGACAGTGCTAAGAATTGTGAGCCTGGGATGCACAGGAACGCAGAAGCATTTTCTAACACAGTTTGGAATGTGCTGTGGCCAGGTGTTGAATTGGAAATGATGAGTGTGATCTCTCCAAGCACATCATAGACTCACACCAATGATTTATTTATTGAGTCAGAGCTTCTCAAACATCCACTAACCCAGGGTTTCCCAATCCTTGTTCTGGGGACCCAGTGTGTCTTCTGGTTTTCATGCCAACCGAGTTCTCAATTACTTAATTGAAGTAATAATGTTATTAATTAGACCTTTTTAATTGCTCTCAGCTCCTAAAAAGTTGCTTATAAAATTGTATAGGTAACTTGAAATCTCCAACTGTTTTAAAGCTGAAAACCTTTTAAAAAGGTCTAATTAAGCTAACGAATAATTCAATTAAGGGTTCAGTTAAGTAACTGAGATCTCAGTTGATACCTTAAAGCCTTCAATGAATGCCATTATTCATATCATTCTGGGAAGCTAAATCTAGGGTGAGAGTTTCCCGGGGCCATGTTAGAGCATCGAAAGGTGTCCGTTTTTATTTCGTTGTATAGATTTTAGCGAACTGAAGAAGCAAGGGTACTGGAGTCAGGGCTCTTTATTTAGTTATCTGAAACAAGATAATATAAAACATTAACATTTTGTACCTTTTAAATAATGAATAAATAATTCTGTGCCAGCTCTTAGGCGAGTTCTGTGATGCATATATTACCCTGAAGCAGATCCGTTAGGATGTTCTAGCCACCAGGAAAGGAAAAGCAACTCAAGAGAAGTTAGATTTGCGAGGCCTAACACACAGCTGCAGAGCTTTTTAAAGAACAACACACTAAAACATGTTTAAGGTCCGTGGCTTTCAGACACCACACTAGGCTTGTTTTTAACTCATTTACTGTTGTACCTAATTAGGAGTGACAGCAGCTGAAGCTCATTAAGGACATCCTCCACTTTTGGTTAAATGTTTGCAAAGGCATCCCAGAGCGGATTAACTGGTAGTGTGTGCTTGAAAACACATTGCTAGAGTACTGTACTAGATTTAAAAAAAATATATATATCTGGTAGGACTGGGACCAGTGATTACAGACACTCACTGATTCCATAGCCAAGCCATAATAGGAAAGAAGGGCAAACTGTCCTTTTCTAGTCTTGCACAGCTCACCGTAGCCTCCTACAGTTTGTGGCTGTTCAGGTTATGGACAATGTCGTGGGGTTCCTATCAGAGTCCCTGTGTTACTCCCTGTGCTCTTTGTTCTATTTGATTCAGTTTGATTCATTACCTGCGTTCAGGTTATAACCTGTATTGTCTGAAACCTTTGAGCTGGCGTCTTCCCCTATCTGTATCTCAGTAGTTTGGATAGCATCTCCTGGGACTGCCAGTGACAGGAGAAGGGCAGAATGGACTAAACAGGCTACACTGATCATCAGCGGAATATATAAATGAATTATAGCATACAAATACACCATAAACATAAAGGATGTTCTTGTAGGCATCTGACAAAACGTTGACCTAAGAGACAACGAGGAAAGGCCCGCCTGTAACAAGCCCTGTGCTTTTGATCTTTTTATATTGGCCAGTATTGGCTACATCAGCTTCAATAACAGTACTGGTTTGTCTTCACACAGTTCAAATGATCCACTCTTACATTTACCATTCACCTAAAAACGTTATCATTTCACTAAAAACTCACTGTACAGTGTTTCCTTTCTGATAGAAATATGCCCTTGAAATATGCCTCCAAAGACCATTCTTACTTTAACATATGTCACCCTGTTCCCTAGCTGGCATAAAGCCGATGTATATCACAGAAGACAGGATGTGACCAGCCTACTTATTCATTATCGAGGGGTTTAGAGATTGTAAGCAATTACAAATGCTGCTTCAGATATAGCGCGCACATTTTGGTTAAAGGACTTTGAATTCAGGTAGTGGCTGCTTAATGACATTTCCGATATCCCTGCTACACTGCACTTCATTTATAATAACTTTTAAAACCTTTCAGGAACAGTTCATCGCCGAACACATTTCATAAAAGAACGAGTGTGGGTACAGCTTGAGTTTAATTATTTTGAAAATCCGATGGTAAAGGACCAATTAAAATCTCATTTTCATAAAAAATAAATAAAACCCTTGACCAATGTTATCAATTAGAACGCGCAAGGCTTTTTTGTATTCTTGTTTTAGCACTTCTCTGTGCTGAGCATGCAAAGCTTCAGCAATCCAAATTTATTAGGCCGTTTTCCTTTCACACAGGCTGCAGTCCAACATGCCCTGCCCCAAACCCACATAAGGCTTTATTCACACAACATTCATAACTGTTTCAAGGGTTGTTTTTTAAAGACAGTAGAAACATTTTCTTTGGTTAAGCAGGGCTTTGAAAAAAACGTGCTCTCTGAAGCAGTTGAAAAGGATTCCATGAAAAGATGGACATCCTTAACCAAACATGCCTTTAAACAGCGTGACAGGGTTTTATGACATTTTATTTATTATTATTAAACGTGCACATCAGCGCTTCTCTCACAGCATTGTTGTCTGTCTAACTTCCTGGTCTGACATCACCACAAAGCCACCCTGGTCACAACAGTGTTTAAAGTTTTGTTAGTAGGCCCTAGCTACTTAGCTCATCTCATAAATCAAGCTAGTCTAAACTATAAATAAACTGTTATGAGTGCGCAGTGTGCCATCTGTTGTTGCTTTTGCTTAGAACGTTGTCATGCTTGCTAGGTACTCTGTTAATGTGTTTCATAGTGTGTAGCCTTGTTTTTTTAATAGCATATCTACAGTAGCAAATGTCACTTGGCTTCCATTACTGGAAATGGGGCATACAATCTCATCAGTTTAACCCCAACTGCAAAGCAATAAATAAACACATTTCTAGCTTAATGCACTGCAGTGTTTCCTTAGGGCACACTTTGAGCAGAGAATGAAAATGAAGTCAAATCCTGCCAACTATGCTTCTAAAACAAAAGAGTAATATTGTGGTCTTCCTCTGCCCACTAGCCCTTATTTTGATCACGGTGAAGATTTTGTTTTCATCATTGCTGTCAATGTATCAACCACTTGTGGTTATAAAAAACGAACTAACTAACAAATTACAGATTTTTAAAACCGCAAAATCTTAAATCAGGGAAAAATAATAAAACCGATTTCATAGGGCCCTGCAACTGCTTATAAAATATTAGACATTTTTGGGTAATGCTGCGCACCAAACAAAATGTAATCTGAATCCTAATAGTCTGGCCCGAAGCCTTACAGAATTATATCCATGTTCGAGCTGCAGAAGATCAAATGATGATGTCAAAGGGCCGTGCCAAATTGTTTTTCTTCTATATCTTGCATTCCCTGGCAAACTGTCAGGTTTTTCCAATCCGCAGACAATATCCTACCTTCTGGCTATCAATATGTGTTGCTTAGTGAAATGCAATGGAGGTGGGGTGTGAGGGAGCTGTGAGTGACAGACAGCTTTGAGATCTGATGAAGGAGGACTTGGAATTTCAGTTTGATAAGATGTAGGCGGAGCTCTGTGAGCAGAGTATTCAAGATGCTTAGCGATAAGCAAGACCGACACGAGAAAAAGCTGATACAGTATCATTCACATTAATACCCTTTACAATGAACTCTCTATAGGTCAAGCAGAGGTCAAAAGCTCACTGCAATCTAATACCCCTACCAAATGTGAGCACTTCATAGGCAGCAAATGCTAGCAACCATAACCAAAAGTCAAAGCAGATATTGCATCAGGGAGGCAACTCAGTTAGTAGCTTCCAAATATTTTTGAAAGTTTGTCCTGAATGAAACATTGTTTTATGCTGTATGACCCACACTGGACAAATCCGAGGCATGTATCCCAATCCTGCCACATTCAGAGGGATCCTTCCACCCTCACTAGCTAGCTCCTACATCCCGCAATAGGCAATTCTCTTCCCTCATAGGTAACAACGATAAACACACACAGTACCTTTTCACAGACTCACAATGTGACATGACAAATTATACTGTATGTGTAGGATACATTGATTTTTTTTTTTTTTCCTGCACTAATGGATCTAATTTGTTCCATTATATGGGAACAGTAAAACAATTACTGAGGAGCAAGCGAGTTTGTCCCTATAATTGTAGCAATGAACATGGCGGGTCATTCATTTTTGACGCAGCCATTTCAGTTGACAGAAGAAAGTGGAAATGCAAATCAAATATAATGGTGCAATTCCCATGCACCATCAACCTGCATCCTTACTACAGTGCGTGTTTCAACGTGTTAAAAAACGAATGATCCGCTGTGTTCATATGAACTGCATTAAAAGCGTTATTTCAAACATCAGAATGGTTTTGATCTGTGCCATAAGGCATATTGCATTGCGATTATTATGCAAGTGCCAAGGACTAATATGTGCATTGCTGTAAGTAGCCACCTGGGTTAGAGTAAGTCATTAGCACTGCAGATTTCAAAAGTTCTGGATACAAAGCACAGTAGCACAGTATAGAACAGCATGATATGTATGTATAAAGCTTTCTTGCACTCCTAGGTATTGCTATGTGTTGTGCATGTACAGTTTAACAGGTGAAATGGGACACTACTATAGTCAATGCAGAACTTTGTCATTTTCACAGTCAAACAGTCCTATGGCTACAGGTTTTATATCAGCCTATCGAATGAACTAATTTTGCTTCAGAAAGTCGAACGAAACCTGCTGAATAATGTTACGATAACATATTGAATTCCATACCGTTTTGTAGTTTTCCGTATACTTAATAAAACTGACATTTCAAAATCAAATACTTTACTACTATTATGGCTTCCGGTAGACTTTTGAGATATAATTTTGTAGTTTCTTTGAATTACATGATGTTAAATAAAAGATCTAAATTATGCTCATATAGTTGTTTTTTTTTAAAATGATGTCTCTATCCTAAAATTCTAGGGTGATGCAAAACTTTTGGCCATAGCTGTACGTAACTACGTCTAATGGTGACAGTATTTACAGCTACTGCTGCCTAAATCAACAACATGGAAGCCTAAATATCAAATATGAACTCCTGTAGTACATTTTATTACTATAACACTGAGCATTTGATATTCTTAATTCACTTAATATTAGATATGATTACTGAGCTTTAATCTGCCAGCCCTGTTAATCATACAGCCAGACTTCTGATACCACTCATTTTACAGGATATTTGAACGTACACCAGATTAATACATCAGATTAATAAACCAGATTAATACACCAGATTAATACATCAGAGTAATACACCAGATTAATACATCAGATTGATTCACCAGATTAGTCGGGATTATTAAAACCCAATTTCCTGTATTTTAAATACATCAATTAATTGATCTAAACGGTGATGGAGCACGGTTAAAATATTATAAAAGGGGGACAAACCTGCCATTTTCCTTTCTTTTGAAGATAGAAGAAGAAAAGCAGATACAGTTGAATGATGGCGGTATTCAGACCTGTCACTGTTTAACCCCCTCCATGTGTTTACAATACACAATCTCTACAAATCTACACGACTGAGGATTGTGCAGAGAGAGGAACTCAGACTCTGGAGAAAATTGCTGGGGAGGGATGACATTTTCAGGGCAGTTGCTGGAGTTATAGATGAGTTATCAAATTAAACTCGTTCCCTTTTGGAACAAACCAAACAAGCTACCGCTTTTCCAAATGAAAGCAGTTACAATCTCACAGAAGCAAAATAAGGTAAGTAGACCCTCAATACTACCTGGTCTTTTGTCCCCGTCATGTGCACAAAATAAGTTAACATCTGCGGATGCAACTTGCAGATTCAACACTGTGGTTTTACATCAAAGCCAAAAAGGTTCTGTGATGTTTGATCTTCAGACTTCAAAAGAATCATATTTAGCTTTCTGCTGCATGCCAAAGCTTTAGTGTTGTCATTTGAATATACTGTCGTGTGCTTTGAAAACTAGGAAGGGACTTGCTGAAGACAATACATCATTTTAAAAAGATCCTCTTTCGCTAATGCCAGTGATTGCATTTAGAAAGCAATTGACCCCCATATCAAAACCATTTCAGAATAACTAGCAGCTTATAATAGGTGCCAAATCATTTCCTTTCCAAATCGTGTAACCAAGTCCACTAGGAAATCTAGCTCTTCATCCCTAAATCTCTTTTCCAGGATTAGCTGCGAATGCTCTGCAATTATCCGCAGCGCAAACCGCTTTTATCTCTGTGCAGAGCAAAACAGAACATGTGGAGGGTTGAAGGTTGCTGGGTGTGTTCGATATAATTGAATTGCGATTTGGGAAAATTAGAAAGCAGTAACTAATTAATGTGGCAGATTTTTAAATTCCCCATTGGAGTTTGAAAATCCAGCTGTGTGTCAACTAATAAAGCTGGGGTCTCTGGGGACTGCAATGGGACTCATTCACATTTTAACACACATATGTGTGAGCCTCCAGTCACCAATGTACAACAATAACCAGGGCAGCCTACCTCCAACCCTACCCCTACTTGGGTGTAAAACAATATATAAAGGGGTACCCAGGTACAAACACTGTCCTCTCATAATTAGGATTGCATTTCTCTGTGCGTCGATATCTGTAGATCAGTGATCTGTCATATATTGTTGTTTGTTTATAATAACACATATGAAACTCTTTTAAATCCTAAGAGAACGAATAGTTGCAATGTCTTGAAAATAATTGTACATCCATGCTAGTGCATTATGCAGTCTTGTTTTGAGGGGGGTGATCTTTTCTAACCCTCCTCCTCTCCCCCACCTCTGACTCTGGTAAGCATCCTCCCTAATGCACCAGCATGTATTAGCAATTCCTTGTGTTCCAGTCATGTTCCAACTTTATTCCATGTCTGTTTCCAATTCATTTATTCATCATTTTAAAATGTGATGTCTTGTAGTTCAGTTTGGTTACTTTTAATACTTTACACACTACAGATTATTAATAGCTAACAAATAACAAAATGTTTATTTTTAATGTTATTTTTTTTAATAATATAAAATAAAGTGTGGTTGAAAAATATTTTGGCAACAGAATTAGAATGGATTTCTGCTAGTTATAGATCAGCTGGAGGCCATAGGAAATAATTTGGTTTTCAAGAAATTGGCTCAAGCTGATCTTGGGATTTCGTTTAAGTGAACTGATTTTGTAAAATAAACAGAGGAAGAAATCATTCATTTCAGAGGCCCTGACGTAACCGTGTTTGTCTGTTTTAATAAAGCATGGAGTGTAACGAAGTTAATGGCACAGATGGGATAAGCAGAAAGACAGATGCTGGGTTACGTACCAGTGGTGGGGAGGTGAGAAGCAGCAGCAGTTTTTTTAAAGTCTGTTGGCAAATACTTAAGTGTGGCTTTGAATCCAAATAAGATTTTTGTATATTTGAATCTTCAGCTTATGAGTAAATCGTAATTCTCAATAAGGGAAAGCATTCAATAGTGTAGTGAGGCATTAGCCGAAAGACTTCTCTGTTTAATCTTTTAATTTTTTTGGGCTTTTTAGATATCTCTGGTCTCAGTTTCTGAATAGCTATGCATGTACCATTAAACAAGCCAGCCTAAAGCATTCTCCTCGCTCGGTTTTGTAACCATTTTCATTGAAGATGTTTTGCCTCATGGATTTTATTTATTCGGCTTTTCTTCTTGTTGGAACATGTGTGTCGCTGCTCCTGACAGTGTATCACTGTGGAAGTGATGCTGGCATCTCAGTGGAGACACCTGAATAATACCATTCCAATAAACAAACAAGCAAACAAATACATGTTTGCACTTGTGTGCTTTCAACAGATCTACAGCTGTCTCTCAACTGGAGCAAAACGTTCTCTGTTGCATCCACCACTTACTATCACTGCATGGATCAATGCAATTTTGACATCATTTACTGTCTAGTAGAAATAAACTACATTGGTTTCTGATAAGGTAAAGGCATGCAGATAATGTGCTAGTAGCCACTGAATAGTTCATATTTACTGAGGCAAGAATATTGAAGACAAAAATGCTGCCCTCAGGTCGGCTCCAAGCAACAGCCATGTGAAGACACTAATAAAACGGCATTGAGGACAACGTGACTCAGAACTACTTAAAACGATTGCATACAACTCAAAATGAAAAGAGGGCAGAAAACACTCAGAATGACATTTATTCTTTACACAATAATAACTAAATAATCAAATCCACCAGCAAAAAATCTTCACATTTCCTTCAGTTGACACGACAAAGAGCATATTTTTTTATTGCTTTCTTAAAACCTTTCACACGGAATTATTAAGGCAGCAATGACGGACTTGTATTGTGCTTTATCTTCCTTTCTATGCATTCGTCTCTCTCTGACGTTTTACTTATTGGATTTCAGCCTGTGATTTCAGTCTCAGCTACCAGTAGGAATCCTGAATATAGAGGGCATTGAAAACGCATTACTTCATTAACAACCTAAGAGGCTAAGTGCACTAGTTGTGCATTGCAATACCACAACCCCCTAATTATTGCACAGCACATTATGGCTTTATTCTGCCCTTAACATTAACCACATCCTGTAAGAGAAAGTCTATTGCAAGAAGAGGTGATCTAGTTCTTTCTATCAGTCTGTCTGTCTGGAGTTGCGTCATGTCATTCTTATAGTAAAACTATAGACCCTCCACTGATACTACTGCCTTGTAAGGGTGAAGAACATGAAGATTAGACTGATTTCTGCACAACATTTGAATTGTGAAAGCTGTAAGTGAGCTGGACTTCAATACGATGGATGTGTGGTTCAGAAGAAGCTTCATAAATATCACATCAAACCACTATGTCCCCCACTACAGAACATCTATGAGAACAAACGAGTGGCCTGTGCTAACAGTTTTTTTTTTCCTGAATAACATTAAGAGGTCGAGCTTTTGGATTTCATAAGGCAACGACTGCATCAACCCATTCAGCTGTCCCATTGAGCAGTTACAAAGAACTGGGGATTATTGATGTGTTTCTAGTGTATAATGAAAGCAGTAGTGACAGTTATATGGACTCCTGGGGATCCCAGACCTCCACTGTTGCAGAGCTGGAGGAGAAACCACCACGAGAGACTTGCTGCCTTCCAGCACACAAATAGGAGTGACATCAATAAACCACAGGGACAGCGAAGCACCCCTCCGTGAGGCTGCCCAACATCAGAACAAGATTGAGGTGAAAAGCCTTGGACAGATCAATGAACTGTAGGTGGCATCGACCATGCAGTTACAGCTGTGTTTCTGATGAGGATGTATGAGGTGCAGTCCCAGTAGAAATGCATTCTCATCCATAGGATTATTGCAAACAGGATTTGCTCAAGTTTTTTTTTTTTTGATTTGGCAGGTTTTAATCAGTTAAAGATTGTTTTATTATTCACACACGTTAGCTTTAATAGATTTAATTTAAGGAGCCTTTTTTTTGGTTTTCTAACTTTTATTAACCCTTTAGACCCCAGAATAATTACAGAACCCTTTTGTAGATTCCTTGGAGTGTTGACAAAAGATTTTGCTTGTTTTATTCAAATAAACATAACTCAAAAGCCATGACAAATCTATAATTACAAGTTTTTATTTTATTTTAAACAGGTCAAATCATTCTTTCAAATAACACCAAACTATTTACAAAAATATAGCCCTATATTATACACGGTTTGTTGCATTCATATTTTGAAATGCTGTTTTTGAATTAAGCAATTCAATTTAAATCTTAAAGTTATTAAAGCTATGAATTTCTAGAACAATGATGGCTTTAAAACTGCAATAATGAAGCTGTGGTAGGGTAGTGATGCGGTCAAGGCTGGCTAGCTGCAGGAATAGCAGACGCAGAGGCGGAAGACTGCAGGTCAGCGTTTGCAAATAACAAAACTAAAGAGTTAAACAATCAAACAAATCCCACATTCTGCACCTGGATTTGGTAAGGAAGGGATTTTAACCCCATCACTGCCAAATGTATATTTTAAATAAACAGACATCTATTTACAACTAAAACCCACGCAAAATATTTACAAGTGCGACCCTGCCACGCTAGCTTACTAAGACTTCCATTTTTTTTAAAATTATTATTAATTAAAAAAAAAAAAGATCTTGTTGACTAAACAGTCTTAAATAAATAAATGAAAAAGACTGTTCTATTAAAAGCCCTGGTTTTAACACTGCATGCTGCACAATCTAACCCATTAACCTATTTGATTTATTTTATTTGGATTTGCCATTTTAAAAAACCTCATTTTTAACTAATTACTACAGACATGTTCTGTAAATATAAATATCAAATACGTGCAAAAAAATAATTGCAATATTGCTTACGCCCAAAAGGATATTGTATTCATTACCTATGCAAAACAGATTGCATCTGCAAATGCTAATTTAACTCTAATTGGTTTTCTAGGTGTAATTTAAAAAGGATGTCACATTGTTCTTTATGGTAAAGGGTATTTCGCTTCAAGTCTCGTTTCCCTTACCTTTTAATGGCATTTACAGTCATGCTGAGTGGTTCTGGGTTGCTTAAATATATTGCATGAGCCTGTAGAATCCTAGTTGCCAGCTTCTTTTCGAGTGCTTCCTGATTCCTAAGAAATGACAGGATGTGTGAGCTTCCTGCTGCACTGTACCCTCCGTCTTCATACGTTTATTATGGGGCCAGCTGAGTTGAAATGTCACCGCAACATGTGATTTGATCATGTGATTCCAAGAGCTTTCTGGGTAGATCTTAAACACAGGAGCAACATTTGCATTTACAAAGTTACAGAAGTGTATTCAAATGACCCTGTTAATATCTGCCTGTTATTTTATTTCATTACATACAAGAGGAAATAGAGATAACACGTTTGAAAAGTTGATTTCACCCCACTTAGCATGGCAAGGCACACAACTCAGGAGCTAGGAGTTCAAGGTGAAATGATATGCCTGCATGCCATTTTAAAGTAAAAGAAAAGATTCGCTTTAAAAGTTTTTCTGTGCTCTTCCGTGCACTGATCCATAAGGCTTCTCAGTGGTAAGCCCTGGTTCACAAACACTTTACCCTTTAAAAGAAGTTGCAGATGTCCAATATAATATCCAGCATGTTTATCTGTAACTCAGCTGCAGGCTGAGTCATATACCTTTACATGCAACAACATCAAATGAGATTTAAAAACCCTGTCCTTTATGTCGCCTGGCCAGTGTTAACCAATCTGCAACAACACACTGATAACATTTGATAAAAGCGATGTAAAGGATCAGGGTCTACAGTATCTCCTGCTCCCAAATAGCAATTTGGCAGCCCTTATGCTTTGTTCTCTGTGTCCCCAGAGGGGCATCCATTTAACACAATCTTATTTCACAGAGACAGAAGTGCCACAATGATGAAAATGTGTTTCATTCGCTAAATCATTTATTAGAACAACAAAATTCTGCAGCTTTAAGCTACACACAGAGTAATATATAATAACAAGATATGGATTAAATGCTTCTGGTTTTCATAACACTGAGTCAAAACATAGTGACTTCTCATATTCTACCTGTATTTTAGGACTATAATGATAAATGTAGCTGCAGGACATATTCATATAGCAGTAGTTCAAATACACAGCGCAACACACAAACAAAACCAAGATACTAATCCTTTAGGAATAAAGGCAAGCTGGATCTGTTTTTGTAATTAGAGACACTTCATGCAAAGTGTTACCAGACCTTTTTATGAACATGTTTATTTACAAGCCAGTCAGGCAGAAGGACTAATATACGTTTGCCACTGGAAGTTGCATTATATCATCCAAACCAGAGGAGCCCAATTATAATACATGTCACGCCATACTGGGAGTAAGTAAGCATCCACAAACCTGTGAAACTAATCATAACTTAGTTAAAAAGATAACAAGATAGCAACTCCCACTCCAATTGCTCTCCTCCCTCGGCACAACACTGACTGCATAGCAATGCATTGACATGCCAAGCTCTCAGCTCATTTGTATGTGTCTTTGTAGGCGTCCTCTCTACTGTAGGTGTGGGACAGAAGACACATTGCTTGCACTATTCAAGTCTTTGTTCTTTAATTAGAACAGCAAACATGCATTTTGCTCCAGCTGAGTATTCCCTGTTGGTTTCAGAACATTTATCTTTCACTTTGAATTTGCTTGCGCTTTTCAGCTTCTCTGTATTTATTTAATCACAATGCCCCGAGCCGCTTGGTCGAAATGAAATGTTTTTTCCTGGTAGCAATACCTGCACAAGGAAACACATTTTGATGTTCTGCTGGTATACAGAAAAGAAGTTGCATGGGGCTTACATAACCATGGTGACAACTGGGGAACTACCAGCATTTCCAGCTCTCACACGGCAACTGTAACGGCAACTGTAATTACATCAGGTAATTAAATAGTAGTTACATAGTAAGAGCAGAAACCATTGGTAAGTACCCTGTTGTTACAACATATTTACTGTCAAACAGTGTTTATTTGTATACTGAGCAAAGTTTTGAGTGCTTTTCTTTTTTCAACACAAGATGTGAAATCCAGACTCACATTTCAGAAAGGTCTGAGAATGAAGGCTGTAAAAAGCTTTGCTCCAAGCAGCCTGTTTCTTCTCTCCAGCTCTCTCTAAACACACAAGCACACATCACAGAGCCATGCTCGCTCTCTCTCCAGCAGCGAGCGGAGTTCAATTGAGATTCAAGTCAGAAAATCACACGGGTCCCGTAAGAGCAGGATTCTATCGCGTGGTATGGAAAGGCTATACTTCCTGTGGCTGCCTCTACATTTTACACAAGAAGTGAGCTTTAATATTAACAACGTCACACAGAGCACCCCACGGATCGAGTAACAGACATGCTCTACTCCAGTGTCCATGCTGCTGCTGCATGGGGGCTAGCGGATAAGTTAGACAGACCAGTTTTTGGTGGACATTTAACAGCCAAAAAAGGCCAGAGATATGAAGGAGATTGAGGGATGATATTTGATGTCTTTTTGAAATAGGAAGGTATTGTGCAGGGATGTTCATCACTTTACCAAAACAGTTTAATCACAGAGTATTTACCAGCATGAACTGCGTGCATAAAAAATGTATTCCAATAAAACCCCAGCAGACTTTTTGTTAGTTAAAATTTGCCTGGGGGTAAAAAGTATTTTTTTCTGTTAAAACAGTACAGTACATCCTAGATTATTTGAGCTTCTGTTCTCAAACACCTCTGCTATCAAAGCAGCCCCTGTGCAGTAGCTCTTCCGTCGTGCTGTCGTGAGAACATGTGCTGCCCAGTCCTCTGTCTGTGGTATTTACAGACAGCTCAGTACAGCACACTGTATAATGTTTAGGTAACGGATGCATTGTACTCATTTCGAGAATTTTCTGGGTAAGGAATTTTATATTACCAATTTTTTCAATAGTATTTCAACAATCTGAATACATTGATTTTACAATTAATAAAAGTCTGATACCAAGAGTAATATGTCAACCCCCCCCCCCCAAACATCTTATTATATTAGAATGTTTGTGAATTGAAGGTTCGAGAGGAACAGGGTACAGTCATTATTGGGTGCTTTAAAATCAGAAGGTCACTGAAAGCCATGATACATTGCTGCTAAAGAAGGACTGTCAGATCCATTTAATAAAGTCCATTTCTTAAGAACAACAACAACACAAAACTGAAACAAAACATTCAATTTGGCTTCCGCGCTGAAGCAGAAACTGTGAAGGTCTGCATCTGGGTTGGAAGCCAGAATTCTTTTTTTTTTTTTTTAACATTGCATGAATTTGCTCAAGCAGTTCAAGGTGATCCTAAAGGCAATGTGCTTTTCAACTGCGACAGAGAATGCAAATGAAGAGCAATTAGACACGTGGATATACAGTAGCTCAGGCAGTCACTAAGTATTAGCTGAACTAGCACAATGGCCCACAGGATGGCCTCGCTGTCATTCGTTTGCAACTCACAGCTTCGGGGACATTTTGATCGACTCTGGCCATTACAAAGATGTTAGCTGAAACTCTTCGGGAACCAGATACAAAGAATATAGATTGAGAAGGAGTCATCTAATTGACCCAAATTAATAATTCAAAGGGACTCACTGTAAAGCCACAATTAACTCACACCTGCACTTCATTAAACGATTAAAGTATGAAACATTATCACCTTGTCTTTGAAGTCTCACCGGTATTATTTGTCATTTTTTTTAGAAGGGATTAGGACCCTTTGTGTTTTGACAAAGAAAGGAAGTCAAGTGGACATTTGATATTTGACTGGGATTGGATCCACCTAAAAATATAAACCTTTAATGATAAATACTAGATTTGAATCTCGAATACAATAAACACCATCCTAAAAATGAAGAACAGCATCTTTTAAAACGTTTACTAGTTCATATTTCATAATATTGGTGTAGAGGATCGTGATGATGAGTGTGTCAGTGGATGGGTGCATCATCGTCTGCAGCATTGTTGGGCAGAATTGATCCGCAACTATGATTAGGTATACTATGGCATTCAGCATTAAGCTGAGGCAACACAAAGCCACTTTTTTTGTAAAATCTGGCTGGATAAACTAGTGCAAATAAAATAGCTAGGCAGTGTATTCTATAGTAATTTTCACACTACGTGCCCCATTCACCATGCATCCTTGTGCTGTAAGTTTTCACAGTGTTCACTAATGTTCTAAGTTGTTTTGCTTTTACCATGGTACACCCACAGAAAAGATGCCTTTTTAAAAAAAAAATCTATTTACCATTTAGATTCACAAAGTCATGTCCCCACCACAGAATGAAATTTTGCTGTAGTGGCTCTTTTTTTTAATTAACGCTAATGGTGATTCTTTCATTCTTCTTTTTCTAAAACTGTCTCTCCAGTCCAAAATTCATGTTTTCCATCTGTCTTCTATAAGCCCCATACATTAGTTCCTGTAACGGAAGTATGTCCAATTGATGCTAAATAGCAGCAATTAAAGGCAAAACAGTAAAAGATCTGAGAGCAACCACCATTATGGTGTGTCTCCTTTGGACACATTAAGCTTCAGCAATCACTCCTGACTCACTAGTGTCTGCTGTCATTCTAAACTTTGCCTCTTATTGATTCAATCATTAGCGGGATCTGTATATGCAACAAAAACAAATGCAAATTGCTGCCTTTTGTTGTGGGAATTATTATCATTAACACATTATGCAAACTGCCTGGAAGTCTGGCCCCATCTAATTTGTGTGAAATTGGATGGAGTTCAGAGCTCTCGGTTGCTTTTCAAGTCTCTCGACACTCTGCTGTAGTTTCTGTTGAGTCAACCGTCACTCAGCCGAACAGTGGGGAAAGGGGGGGACTCGAGAACCGCGACAAACCTTTCTTTCCCACACAGCAGAATTGATGACTGTAAAATGTTAATTTAGGGGCTTCTATAGGTACTTACTGAATAATATGGTGTATAAACGGACCGGTGTGGCTGTCTGAAATTAATGTACATAGTAACATTAGATACAACAGTAACACTTCAAAATAATGGCTGCAAATTCATAATGAATTCTAACTGACCACCACAGGAATAACACTTGAATATCTTACACACTGCCTCTGAGTTCTGAAGTAATTCATTTTTAATTCAGCCCTGTTAATTCATGTGGATTTAATTACCCGTATTAATTTATTCATTCCTTGAGAAATGACAGCTGCAGCAATTAAGTGTCCAGGGCTGAAGACCAACTTTAGGTATTGAAAAGAAATTACCGCTGGGTCGGATACTAATTCTCTGATTCTTAAGTCTTCACAGCTGCTGCAGTGTTTTGCGTTCCTAAAGATGATGCCAAGAGAAATAGGACTTCAATTTAGGAGAGTGCAGATCACAGTCAGGTTCACAGAGCTCAGATGCACAATTTAAATCTCAGTTTTTGCATCCCAGGGTCATTCTAAAATCGCACCGTGCAGCCAGGTGCTGGTTATTGTGATTGATAGTGGCTGGAGAACAAAAACAAGGGAAAATGGGAAATGGGTTAATTCCGTAAGGATGCATTTCAGTATCCTCCAACTGTTTGATTGCAACAAGCCGCAGCCATACACCAACAACTGTGGATCCCAGGAACACGCCCCGTTAATCACACAGTTATTTTTATATAATGGTACACATTTAAATGCCCGCAGCTCTGCTCTCAGTGATAATTCAATGATGGAACTTCACAGGAAGAAGAGAAGTGTTCTAACACCTTTTTAATATAATCACCCTCCTCTGGAATAACTTTACACACCCGTATGCTGCAGCCGTGCATCACTGAAAACATGTATAGATCTTTACAGTGTTAGACGTAAATACCGCTGCCCTTTAACTCTATAATAATCCTGCTGTTGCACCCCCCAGGGATGATCTAGTTTCCGTTCATTTTGAGTTTCATGTTGCCTTTATTAAAATCTTGCTTAATTGAATCACCCATCTGGAGGGATACATTGAGTGTTCTTGATGTACTGTTTACCCAAATTAAATCAAGAGGTCAGACAGTGGAGGTGATCCAAGATCATTGGCACCAGCTGGCAGTCATGCTTCGGCATGATGCTTTTAAAAAGAAGGTGGTTTTTATGTTACACTACTCCAGCCTATTCTTTTTAAGGATTTAGGTTTCTGTATGTTGTTCTGCAACGAATGTACAACATCCACTGTACACACTGTAACGGGGTTGAAATAATAATGTAAAACGAATGCTCTAACACCTAGTACTCTTAACCATTTGAGTATTTTAATATACTTTTAATAATAATTGACTAACTCTTTCTTGCTGAGAACTGAACTTTTTCTATGCAGTGTATACATTGGTCTGAGAACCGTCGGGAGACGTGACATCTGTTCTTTGTTAAGTGAGGAGTTGTCTGCCAAGTCAAGACAGGCCGAGATATATTCGGGGTCTGTGTTGGAGAAAAGAGAGTTAAGGAGAGGGGCCTCGCTCATCTTGTCTGGGGAATGTGTGAGTTGTGGCACGTAGAGGGAGTGTGGGGGTTGGAGGATATATCTGTTGTGGTACACTGGAGGCTCAGGAAAAGGAAGAAAGAGCTGACATCCAGAGATAATAGCTAAGTATTAATATTACCTGTTCACCTGACACTTCTACTCTCAGGGTCTCAATAAGAAAACAGCTGGCTTTGTTTTCTTACAGTAACCTTACAGCAAAACCCTCAATATAACCAATTAAATAGAGCCTCTATACAGTGTATACAGCAATGGCATTCAGCAATCTGGACCCGCATACAGGTCTGCAGTGTTGAAACAGTTCAGGTGAGAGAACAATAAGCTAACCCTTAAGAAACTAAATCAGCATAGATATCATTTGAGCAGCATGGAGTTAGGTAATGCAAAAACCGCATTCATGTTTACAATAACAAAAAATGAAGAGAAACAAACTGTGTAAATGTCTGCAAATCAACCCCTGCTCAACTGATAAACAGTGTGAGATCCATCCCATTGCCGGGATGAATGCAAGTGCTAGTTGTGAGTCTCTTGAGAGGTTTGCTTATGCCAGATTAAGTGACGATGCATCGTCATTAAGATTGCTAGAGTTTTTCATTAGCGTGTAATTAAAACACTGTGTTTTTTTTTTTTTAATAAGATCACAAAGGGGTTTCTCAGCTGATTAAGCCCTGCAATAAAGTCTGACATCCCTACAGAGATTTGAACGATTTCTGTATCACAGACTGCGTGATACCTGCTCTCTTCTCGTCATTCATACACTTAAGGAACACAAATGATTATTAACAACATCATTATTCAAACTCATTTTAATTATCAATATACTTTTATCAAGAACCAATTATTTTTTCTTCTCAGATTGATACTTGTCAATTTAGTGATCCATATATATATATATATTTCTGTCCTGTGATTGGTTAAAACCTCATCAAAGGAGTAAAAATAGATTGAACTATTGCCCTAACACCCTTACACCACCAGACAATAGGCCCTCTGACATCTCCACTCCTTTCATCTCCACTCCTCACAAAAAGAGAAAAGGACTGAATGTGAAAAAAACCAGCTGAACAGCGATTCTGTAACATAACAGTAAATACATTACAAAACATACTACGAAAGAAAGATCCTCCAAAGACTAAAATGATGATTAAAAAGCCACTGTCACTGTTTTTTGACTTTCTGAAATTCAAACAAATTCAACGCGACGATGTAAACAAATATGACGGCCAGGATTTAAATTGTATTATACACCAGTCAGCAAGCCAGACGGAGAGCTGTATGCCAAAAGAAACTGACAACTATGCGGTATGAACTTCAAAAACATTTACTGTTATTTATTTATGTTATTTATGTATTTGCTTATGCTGTATCAGCTATATTTAAACAGAATATATAAAGTCATATTTACTTCCCAACCATGCCTCACTTATTTTCTTGACTGATTCATATATTAAATATGTACTGCAGACTCAGCTCATAGTGGAAAATTAAATGCCCCTCGGGAAGACTATTGTTACCTCCAGCCTGCGGCTTCGGGCATTATAGCCCCCTGTCGGTAACAATAGTCTTCCCTTGGGTCAATAATTGGACCCTCCTCTCTAGTATATATAGGGGGATGTAAAATGGTATGAAAGCTAATGAATGTAATGAAAATGTGTTCAAAACGAAAACAGCAAGCTCAACTATAATGCAAACTTTTATCGTCCTTGATTAAATCCTCATAACATCCAAGGGGGGCTTCAGTCATCGGTTCTTCAGTTCAGTGGATCCTGTTTATTCCTGTTTTCTTTCGATTTTCACAGCTGAACCGTCAAATCACTCTCCAGTCTTGCCACCATACCTCAGCTCCTTGGAGTATTTCACTCAGCAACTTAATGTGAGCAGTCTCATGAAGAGAGGGAAAACAAGAAAAAGACAGAAGGAAAGCGGCACATCTAAGCTGTTTTGCTTTCCTCTTCATTAGTATCTGCTTTGTACTTTAATGCCTGTACTGTACTGTTTATATGCAGGGGGCTATATGAAAGTAAAAATATGCACCTTAAAACAAGAGTTATGTTGTTTGTAGAAGACCAGTGAAATGCCTTCACTGATTATGTGTTTAAAGTTATGGATTTACAGTTTTCCCAGTCTGCTCTACTCTGCTCTGCTCTACTCTGCTCCATGGATTTATGCTCTTACATACCACATTGGAATGCATGGTAAGACCAACCATTGTGAAACTACGTAAGGAAGGTTTTTCTCTCCAGGTGCATGTCTGCATGAGACCTTGATTTCAACAATGAACACCTGGAACAAAAGTGCCAAGCTGACTTCTCACCTTGGCTGTCCCTGGTGCTCAAGAAACAGTTATTTAAATACAAGACACTACCAAACAGGAGGTAGGGTTACTGAGGCAGAGCGCCATGCACACTGTGCCAGAAGTCTTGCTGTAACAAACGTACCCATCGGGGCCAGGAGCTGAGGAAGAAATAATGAGAGCCAAAGCAGGTGACAAGAGATAATCAACGTGCATGATGAAGACGGTAATACAGCGCATGCAGGGAAACGTGTGAAACATGCTGAGATACAGGAACGTCAATTAAAGAACCTCAGGAACTTGCAGCACAAAAATAACACAGTCACAATTCTAGAAGTATATATTACAGATGAATATATGATATATAATATTTAGCAAATCTGTACTTTTTATACATGTTTTATTTTATTAGTTACTTGTTAGTAGGTCATTTTGCAGTATGTGATGCATTATTAAACAACAGTTTTACATCTTTAATTAAATATGATTACTTCTAAAACATGCTACTATATACAATATTATAACTGCTATTACATATTAATAGCATAACAAGACAATAAGAATGTTTTATGTATTTGACAAATGTGTGTATTTTTGTCTTTAAAAGCAAGCAAAATGACTGTATTTGATCCTATCTTAATATTTTAAACAGTGCTGGTATTTAGACCCGCTACGGTTTAGATCAAGTGAACAGACCCTAATATCTTTTTTTATGAGAAAGCGTTGAAATTATTATCAGCCTGATACTGGCAATCTCCCCTCCCCTCCCATTCCGATACTTCAAAACCCTACGGTTTTGATTTTCACTTCACCTAATAAACACCTGAATCGCATGATAATTACAATAAGATAAATCTTCTTCACCTGGTTACCCTATCTCAACAGCATTGCCGTTTAGAGAGCTTGTTTACAAACCTTCTAGGCAATTGAAAAAAAAAAAAACAACATGTCACGGCTGATCCTATTTACTACACAGCTGGCAAAATGAATAAACCCAGAACTGTATTATCTAGCTACTGGGAGCTGTCAAGGTCCCCTGTGTATTTCATATTTCTTGTGAATCGTATTTTACACACTCTCAATTTAAATGCAAATTTTGACTTTTATCAAACTCCAGCACACCTTTCTTTAAAAATAAAACAACGACAAAAAAAACACACCACAGTGAAGGAACATTTTTAATTGAAGTCACTAATCAAAAAGCAGGTCATTTCTGTTTGCTGTTGTTTTCTCTAATAGATCCTAGCTAAGGGGAGACAATATTCTTGTGGAGTCACGGTCTCTGTAGATGTGAAAGAGAATGTTTTGTTCTATTATTATGCCGACCATGTCAGATGGGAGAGAGACTGTTTTGTCGATCTTCTTTTTTGTGTTCTTCTGTTCTCATTACTGTGACTACAGGGATATCAACACTTCACATCAAATGGAAGCTCACTAGTTTGCATTGCTGTACCACCAATGGCAACACAATGGATTTGGAACAAACATGGTTTTAAACTGGTAGCACAGCAGTACCGGTAGTACCATGGTCCTGCAGTCATTACCAGTCTGAATTGGTTTATACTATGTTGACACCTTGTGGCAAAGTGGTTAACAGTGTACAGGTGCAGAAGTGATGCGGTGCTTAATCATGAGACAAGACAGTGATAATAGTGTAATCCAGGTCTGGTGACCTCAAACAATAATCCCAGGCAATACACAGCAATGTGTATGGCACTGTTCAAAATAACAAGTTACACACACAAGATACAAACACGGTCACCAGTCCAGGGTGCGTGCCATGGCAATTCAAATGCACACAGCCACTTATTAGCCCTTTGACTCCCCTCCAGGCTTCACAGACAGAGACCCTGGCACAGGGTGGTGTTCTGCAGACACGGCAAGGCTTCACAGACAGAGACTCTGGCACAAGGGCGGTGTTCTGCAGACACGGCAAGGCTTCACAGACAGAGACTCTGGCACAAGGGCGGTGTTCTGCAGACACGGCAAGGCTTCACAGACAGAGACTCTGGCACAAGGGCGGTGTTCTGCAGACACGGCAGCGAAAGAACCCTTGTCAACTCTACTCGCTTTTTCATGTGAACATGATGTGATGTGTCACCCGTGCCAGCCGTCTTGTTAGCCAAACAAAGTCGTCTTCCACATTCTCAGTTTCCCATTACTGCATGTATTGTCCTCACTTTTTATATGACAGCTCACGATGATTTCAGCCTGACACCCAACGCAGGGTCACTGTTGGTAGAATAAGGAATCTCTGCCTGAGAGGAAAACTGCATTTTTAAACATGTCTATTTTAGGCAGCTGTTAAGCACTGAGGGCCTTGGAAGCAGAGTGGCACAGATTCCACATGCCACACTCCTCTTGTGTGTATCACAACAATGAGAGAGTGCTCATCAAGCATGGGGAAAGAACAGGGCAACTGTGATCTTACTGGAAATGTGCAGGTAGTGAAATACAGTACCCACCTAAATGAACTGCCCATAGCATTAATCCAACCCACACCCACATGCAGTTTCCATTCATTGCTTATTGTGATGTGTCAAGTGTTTTATTAATACTTCATTATCACATACACTTTGATTTCCGTATTGACTATTCTTTGTCAACAAGTCTCTCAAGTTGCTAGTGCCAGCTGCAGGTAGAACAATGTCCAGACTGCTGGCTGATAGATGCCATTTTATTTTTCATTCTGTTTTTTATTTTACCCAATTTGAAATGCCTAATTCAAATGTCTCCTCACTGCCTACCGAGCACGGGAAAAAATCATCAATGGGTGTCCTACAAGCCAATTGCCTCTTTTGACCTACTGTTTTCCATCTGAACACACAAAAATATTAGTTTTAGCGCAGGGTTGCAGACTTTTATTTTAATAAATAAACAAATAAACGCAAAACCTCAAATCAAAAATGCTGTCCCTTTAAGGCCGGATCTGCTGTCACAACAGCCTCCCAAGCAGACAGCTCTCTCTGTGCGAGTCGAAACAGAGCATGCAAGCGTCTGCTCTTCTGAAGTGCCCAGTTTCAAGCCATGTTACATTGCAATCGATTAACCATTTGAACCTGGCCACATTCACACATGTCCCTTTTCAGTTACTCTCACTTCAGGTCAAACTAAAAACAGTCCAGCCACATTCTCCTCCAGCTGTCTTGCCTACTTTTGGGAGGAGAATTGAACAGAAAAAGGCAGGAATTATTTTTATTTAATTGACCTTCACCGAGCATTAATCACCACTTGTGTCTTCACAACCGAACTAGTGCGTAGAAAAGGGCTTAAAATAACTGATATATAACTCAATTCATTTTGACACACTTAATTTTATAAATCACCAAACTTTCAAAAGGTAGGGCTATATACAGTACATTTCCTTTTTTTAATTATAATTCAGAACAGATTATGACAAAAAGAAGACACATAATTTCCGATACACTTACGAAATACATTCAACGCAAAATAGATGAGCTATGCAACAGCAGTGGCTGAGTGAATTATATACATGCAACCTCATCTTTACTATTAATAATCTGACTAAAAGACACAGTAAAACTGGAATTCACCCAGTATTGTCTGCTCCCACTGAACCCGCTTAGCACTGTGAAACTGGCCACATGAATACAGCACATGCAAATAAATATTCTCGGTTGGTTTCACATAACTTGTTTAGCACTGTAAAACCAGCCATATTAATAAGCACAAGCAAATACACATTATCGGTTGGTTTCACAGTCCCCAATTAGCACTAATCTTGGTCTGTGTTATCTAAGGTAACATAGAGCACGATTCATGTTAATTGGGGTCTGATAAGTAGCCAGATAAGTAGTAAGTGGACTGCTTATTTATGGCATATACTGTATAGACACAGGAGTCCAAACTATCATTTAAACTATTAAAACCACACAATTTAAGCATGCGGAGCACCTCAGATGTGGTCTGCCAGGAGCATCGAGAGAACCCTACATGCTGCATGAGCTGCTGTTCATCGTATTACACTTTTTAGCAAGATACTGTATTTGCAGATTCCTATTGGGTACTGGCTCCATTGAAATGGAATATGCAAATCTATCAAAAGTTAGAAAAATATATTTATCACAAAGTTACTATATTGCACAAGGATTGGCAATGAGCTATAAATACAGTTTCATCTTTTCTGTAACGATCTCTGCTGGGGCATTTCTTCAAAAACAAATGACTTTTTAGGTGCTCCCTAAAATAGTAATTTATTTTTAAAAACTACAGCCTAGTTGTTTGAAAATAGTGCAAATGAAATGCTCTTTGGACCCAGTGCCATACGTTTGGGATTGTTAAGTTGATGAGTTGTGGATACAAGGACAAGCTGGAAAACACTTCACTGTACAAAAATAACATTTGAAAGAGAAAAAAGAAAGTCATGATTGAACTAAATATCCCTTTTAAGATGTTATTGACTTAACTGAATGCAAAGTCATTTTTCTACCAAGCGACTTTTATATTTCTAGACTAATCAGGTTGTTTGAAAAGTTATCCTACATATTCAAGGACGTCTTTACGTCTTTGTAAACTAACAATTAAAAGCACATTTTCCAATCCGCGCTTGACTGCTGAGGACAGATTTTGAGCATTAACACCTCACCCCTAAACTTAAAAGTGTCTCGCAACAAACTCTGTTTTTTGTAATTATCCAGATACGTGGGACACACTTGAGCAGCTATGCTGCACAATGTCATTGAATCATTTTCACCTCCTGTCTTTGTCAGACTGAGCGCTGATGCAATGCAGGAGGTGAAAATGTAAAAAGTGATAGAAATAGCTTGGTTGTTTGTGCAGAGCCTTTTAGATGAAAGAGAGGTTGGAATGTAGGAAAAGAAAAAAAAACATTTATTCATTATAAAATAGATAGATAGCACGGTACAGTGATGCACACAGTGACTGAATGGGATGTATATACATATAGAGCAAGGTCTCCAGCATAGTAAAACACTGCTGCTGAGAGTGCCGGCTGAGTCAGGGTGAGCGAGGTTCCAATCCTGGCTGGGGAACCACAGAGAGCTCTGTACTGGCCTTTGCGTTCACGTGGGTCAGGGAAGAAAGTTGGCTGCAGATAGTTTGCCTCATCCTGCTTCAGAGACCCCTACTGGCCAGACTCCTGATGATTCCAGGCTGGTCCATTGCCTCCAGGGTCCAGGGTTCCGTTGCTTAATATAGGTTCGGCAGGTGAAAAGAGGAGAACGTACCTGAGTGGGAACAGTGGTTGCTTGACGATCTAAAATCTATGTGATTGAGAGTGGTTTGCAGCTGAGAGGCAACCTTCAAGTCTGGCAATTCAAAAAAAAAGAGGGTAAAATTGTTTTAAACAAATATCCAGAAACAAAGCAAACAAACATAAATACATAAAGCAAAAATCCTTGCATATAGCTACTGGTACAATATTTGCAAACACTAGAGCTCTACACTAATTGCTAGCTCTCACCCACACATGTAACCTACTCAGTCTTGACTTGCTGTGACCCAGATTGAGTGGAAATAATAATATGATTTACCTATAAGTGCCTCTTCAGTCATTTACACCTAAGCTGCAAATGCAAGTCTGCTCCCTGTGTTAATGCGCACTTCAGTGCTAGTTGTGATAGTGGGTTAGTGGTGATATTTGTAAGTCATCCAGTATCAGTACAATACAGCCCTCCCTTCTAGATCTCCCATTGGGAGACAGCCATTCCAATTAAACTCGTTTCAGAGCTCTTGTACATTTCATTGTTCTTTAACATGGATATTACTGTCCCTCTTTGGCAGCACTGTATACAAATTTAAACAAATGACAATGCCTTTCAGTACACTACTATTTGATTATCCACACCTTGTCAACTCGTTTTAACATCGATTTGCTGATATACTTTATTCATCATAACGAATTTAATTAAAGCAAACAGGATTCTGTGAGTCTGTTTTTATTTTGTGAATGAATTACTTGGGTTTCTCTTAGCACAGCTTTTTCACGTCACTCGCTCTCCCCTTTTTGCTTTGACAGTGACTCATGCACACACTTATCACGGAATACACTTGGAGACACATCTGATACGGTACTGATAATGTATTGAGATGATACCGCATGGTTACAGTTAGGAAATAAAGACAACAATTCTTCAGAGTGCTTCTCAAGAGACAAAACAGTGTTTGGTCATATTTACTAAACATTCTCTCTGAAGCGCAAAATATATGTTTGTTCTAGAAGGAAATAACACACGCAAACCCTAAAGTATGCCAAGTACTGTTTAAACACAATTTGTCCAAACAAAATATGATTACTTGTTTTGCTCCATGAGCTACTGTGTATAACGAAAGCAAGACAAAGTTGTCTTTTGTTGAAGAACATGTTATGAGTGGTATTTTTACAAGAATTAATTTTGTTTAAACGATTCTAATTGGGGATTTTATTGAGAGGACAATATCTGTTTTTTTTTAAGAACACAATGCAATACAATACAATACCAGTGCAGTCCAACAGCTCCTTTTTTGTTCCTAGTTTAAAGTAAATATTCCAGTGTACAAGCTTGAGGTTCCCCACTGAGGTATTCCAGGTTGCAGGCTATTCTGTTTGTGCTGGTTCTGAAGAGAATCGTGGTGGTTTGAAACAGCCTGACCCACTTTCTCATTTTCAGAATGAATTGGATTTGACGAAACTCTACCTCTGCTTAGCTGGCAGATCACTTGTTAAACGTTCTTATCAAGCAGACAATTAGCAGCTAAGCACTGACTTAGGTCACTCAGCTTTCTGACCATTCAACCTTGTGTCAATTACTCCTTGCTTGTTTTCATCTGACTGGCGTTTGCTGTTTCTCTGCATACTGCATCACTAGCAGTAAGAGCATGCTAGAAGCTGAGTCTTAGCCTGAGGGTACTTGAGACGTCTGCAGGGCTGGTGCTGCCAGTCGGTAGAGACCGATTGGATTTGCATATTTTAGTTCTGCAATTCATTACTGGGACTGTGTGCAATTAAATGGCAATACTGCATGCAGATCCCGTCTAGGGATATGCAAACATTCTGAATTGTGTGTCTTGCATCCCACTTTTATTTTGGGCTAAGGGTGATAAGATGATCATTTATGGGAGCTATTTTCTAAAAGTCAAACCTAAAAAACACAGTTAAGCTCAGAAACCAATACAGCAAATAAGTCACCACAGGGTCGTCTCCATGGGGAAGGTTCTACGCATTCCCAGCATATCCCTGGCTCTCAAAAGGAAAGGGAATATTGTACAGGAGCAGCTTTCAAAAGAAGACTCGGGGGCCAGATTCTCAGAGCTATTTACTCCAAATCGTCATTAGCATGTTTTTTACAGATAGCAAAACACCCTGTATAAAGTTACCAACCCCGAAATAAGCAACTCAGACATTTCATTGAGGGGCCTGTGAGTCGTCTAGAGCTGTTTTTATTATTTGCTTTCGAAGTATAAACAGTGTTCCTTCAGATCAAAATTGAGCTAATGACAACTTGGAATAAATAGCTTTAAGAATCCAACCCTGTTGACCCTAAAATCCTTGCCAAGTTCCAAAACACGCAGACCCGATTACGAGGGCGGTCCTATAGCAATGATTTCTGAAAGCTGTCTTGGTCCCAGCACAGATCCTGTCTTTTCCAGAGTAACCCTAAGCCTTATCTCCGTCGCTGTTGCTTCTCCAGGCTAACAAGGATTATAGGCTTTCCTGTCTGTCAGAAAACCTCGGTCCTCATGTCTGCTTATGCACGGGCTGTTGGCTACTTGTACAAACACTTCAGTTTTCCAAGCAGTTCTGGGCACACCCTTTTAGTTCAGTAAAAGATCAGCTCATGCCATGAGTAATACTTGATTGGCCGTTGAAAATCCGACTGCAACGCGAGCGACTGGGTGTCCAGCTGTGTTTTCAGTTTTTTAAAGCTCTGATTACAACAGACGTGGCAGCTCGTTTATGGTTTAAGTATGTGTAACACAGTCATTTCAGCAACATTAGTATGCCAAGTTTCGCGTGCTCAAGTGCAGCCGACTAAAATTCAGTGTCATTGTCAGAGGCCTTTATAATTAGTACCCTGTACGTTTGGAGTGTGTCCATGGGTTTGATTCAGTTCATTATATATTGCATGCTTTGCATGCATAGTCACGGCTGATTGACCGAGGCATTGATAGTAACAGCTAAGGTCATGCTATTGACTGCTGACTCAATCCCTCTGTGCATTGATATTCCTGTCATTTCAACTAAGTATATGTATTGGGCATTGCTGGGTTGTCCTTATTGATTTCAGTTCTGGAGGCACTGTATAAATAGTTATCCCTAAAGTGAGAGTGGATCTTTAGTTTTGAAAGTACTTTTAAAATCAAGGAGTTGGCTTGATTTGTTTAGTTTTCAAGTTTTAAGATTTGCAGCTGTTCAATCATATTTTACAAGAATTGTTCCGCTCCATACTGGGTATAGTATGTACTACTATATACAATTAAGCCATATTATTCTAGAGTAGAAATGCAAATAGGGGAAACTGGAGTGACTGCTGTTTGGAGTTCAACTCAGCAGTCCAATTGGGACAACGAGGATGCAATAATACGTTCATGAACTAATTCTATACCAACTGGACCAAAACGTATCAATCCATACAGAATGCTCTGGTGTCATAGAACATTGAGGGTGTCTAGCCTGTGCCTCTGCTGTATTCAATAAAAGGGTTTGGGTGCAGAGCAGCGATTGGCCTGTGATAAGTATTGCTGCTGCACTGATTTCTCTTGGAGTTGCAGACAATGTAATAGAATTACAGTTCAGACAGAGTGGAAACAACCTTATTTATGAACTTTAATTAATGCAGACTTGTGGACCGGACTAGCAAGTACTTCTTCACTGTCATGTAAGTGCTTACATCCAGCATGTGCATTTCTAAGGGTGAAATCTCTTCACCATCCACTACAACATTAAAAGACTGCAAAGGTCAAGTCTATTATTTAGTAGCAGTACTACAAGAAGGCAGATACCTGCAGTTCCATTGATTCGTAGGCTTGTCCAGCATTCAAATCATCTAAAATCTTTTTTAGCCTATTGAGTTTGTTCAGACTTCTGGGTGTACACAAATATGGCAGAAGAATGCCCAATTATAAATGCCATAAAATGGCAAACCTTCACTAAGAAAGTCTTCATCAGGATGTCATTCTTAAAAAAAGAATGAACACAAATGGAACAGTTACAAACAACATATACCACCATCTAGCATGGACCTCCCTCAAATATAATTTAGAAATTGTCAACTGCTGGACAACGATAATCACACTATCGCATTTATTCGCTGTATTTTTTACTCCTGACGCTTCGCTGTGATTTTTGTATTCAGACTTTAACCGTCAAACGCAAAGTTTTTCCATGCGGCAGCTTGCACCCGATCCATATGGCCCTCAGATTATATCCAAATTTAGCAGCACAGGGCGGTGAGGCGTTTTTCATCCAAAAATCGAACCTGCTTTGATTTTTTTTCCTCAGCAAATTTTGATTTTTTTTTTCCCCCGCAGTGATTACGCACAAATATGAAAGGTATGATTCAATTCCATAGGTTTGATTTTTTTTACCCTAGAAGACCCAGCCAATAAATGTCATAGTGTGAATATCTCTTAAGGCAGATAGGTGCCGCTGTATACTTCTGTATGCCAGTTATATTTTAGTGAAAACAAAATGTTTCTCTGTTTACCTTAGAGCTACAATGTTCTTTTTTTTATACCAAAATCTGTTAGGTTATAAAACATCCAACAACAGTGTAAAAAAAAACATAAAAACAACAGAAACATCTGGACACTTTACCCTGCTGCATTCATCCTCGTTCAGATACAGTACCTAATCACCCGCTAAGCAGTGATCTGGACCAGGCTAGGAGGTAAAGAAGTCCTGTATGTTTAAATGTATCCAAGCAGCCAATGCAACCCCAGACCTTCCTTGTAAACTGCAGGGTCATGTACCTATTGTTTCAGTAGTCACTGTTTAATGAGAACTGATGGAACACTGGCTCCCCAGAGGCAGACAAGCAATTCCCCATTATAACCCATGACTTGGCTTGCTTGTCTCGGATGGCACGACAGGTTTCAAATATCACTCTGCACTTTACAAACGGAAGAAAAAACGGAACAGACAGAATTACAAGCAGCACACTTTTCTCTCGTGTCACATTTAAAACCATTCAAATGTTATCAGAACTGAGAACGAGATAGGCAGCAGAATGCCTGTCACCTCACTTTGTGTGTGTGTGAATTGGCAGGCTGTGTGGGATCGTTGTATGTTAATGTTTTGTTTCCAGCTGCTGATACCTCTAAATTGCCCAGGGGCATTAGCGGTTATCTCACAGGCCACACCTGAGGTCTAGAGCAGACCGTTTTGACCGCAGACAGTGTATTAGGGGAGCACAGGTTGTAACATGATCTGCATTTAATGAGACGGTTCTATGGAGTATTGGCAATCTGACTGAATCTAATTGGCCAGGCTGCAGTCACAGCCTTTTACAGCTGACCCAGACTTGGAATCCCGCTACAGTGTCTATCTGAGCAGCTCACGAGAGGCAGATTGTAGACAAGGAACCTGGGAGCTGTATCCCTGTTTTGTGATGTTTTTTTTAGGCCATTTGAAGGTTGCCACAATCTTAAATCATTCTTATTTCCACCTATTATACAACTCTTGGTCCCCGAGGGGAAGCGATGGTTTCATTGTCATTCATTCCAAGCTCTGTTTATCAATAAGAATATAACCTGATCTTGCACTATATGGCACATTAGCCTTTTGTCAATTTTCCATTTTTTTTCTTCCTAGTCTATTGGTTACAGCCAGGGGGCCCAACAAAGGCAGACAATGAAATTGGAACCCTGCTATTTATTTACTTTGCAGAAGCCCAGGGTGTCAAGTACAGTTCAATAGCACTTAGATTAAATACATTGATTGAAAAAAACATCAAAAAATAAAACAGCAGCAGCAACAACAGCAAAATCATATAATACAGCTTTTGTATAGTGGTTAAGACGCTAGTTTGCGCAGTGCAGGGTTGCCGGTTCACGCCCAGTTACAGCATCGCCCCTTTACAGGATCTGTACTCTATAAAGTGACACAAGGAGCAGCCGGTAGCAGCTCCATATGTTAGCTGTGCTGTTACACTTCTGTTCTCTTACAGCAGCAGCATGCTATCACATTTTCTTTAGTGATAAAATCCTATGCAGAACCACCTTTGGAATCATGTGTCATACAGGCAAACATGTTATATTTACCCAATTATAACAACTCGCTTTGATTATCACGTTTCAAGGTAGATTTAAGAATTTAACACTCAAGAATTTGTCAACACAAAATATGTGTCAGTTTACAAACAGCAATCACACAATCAGTGCTTCGGTACAGTTATGCCCATACATAAGGGAACATGCAAGACGAGGTTTAGGCTTTCTGACTCTGGACAACTTTAAGAGGAAGTCTCACGATATATAAAAGTACACAACTGCATGAAAAAAAGGGTTAGGGTTAGATTTAGGGTTAGGGCTAGGGTTCAATTTAGGGTTAGGGTTAAGGTTAGGGATATATCTTGCAAAAAAATTTACCCATTAAGTAAGTAACTATGCATAATAACATTGTAACTACTATGTAAATACACAGTAATTATAGAGACACTTAATGGAAAGTGTTAGCCATTACCATCCTAATTAATACCCAGGGCAGGTAACTCTTGCTGTGAGTTTGACATTTGATTTCCCTGTCAGCATCGTTTGTTCAATAAGGTTTTTGTACAACGTGCTAAAGTGTGAAACAGAAAGGGAATAACATTTCAGCAAGACGCTTTGAACCCTGATGCGACTGACAGCTTCCAAACACTCTGTTATTTGTTTTACTTTTTTGCTAACCCTATTGATTTCCCTAAAGAGTTGAATCCGTGTTTTTTAATAAGCCGAAGCTCTGATTGCAATCCTGAGCAATAAAATAGGGCAGTATACATTGTGTCTATAATTATTCAGTTAATATACCGGTACTACTGTTTCTAAATATCTTAATCGGGATGCAGTACTTTAATATTAGTGTATCAAAAAAAAACCAAAAAGTCTATAGGTAAAGCCTGCCCCTTGTTTATTCTGAAAAGAATAAAACTGCCATTATCACTGCCCAGGAGTGGTGAGGAGAAACAATCACGTTCGTCTCCCAAACTTGAGACCGCACCAGGAATAAAACACATGTTAAAAGCAATCTCAGTTTTAACACTGCGAGTCCAGAGGAGAGGGTTGAAAATGAGTTCTGTCACACCAGTGTTCTTACTTTCAGCTGCCATGATATCTGTGCATCTGCTGCTTTCATGGATAATAAAATAAACCAAGCAACGTCGTTTGTATGTTCCCTGAGCGTTCTTTACTAAGGAATCATTTTCTCTTGAATTCTCACTGGTTTCACAAGAGGAACCAGGAGAGAATGTTCCTTTTGAAGACAGTTTGCCTGATTCCTCCGTGGCTCATCCTGTGCTTGTGACTATAGGCTTAAAATATACAAAGATTATAACTCATCTGCGCGCATTTAGTCTCCAGCGCTAATCTAATACTATAATTGTACAGCTGTGCATCTTTAAGATGGCAAGTAACTTCAATAAGAAAATATGGTGTTTTAGAGCAGTGGTTTTCAACCCTGGTCCTGGGGACCCCCTGTGTCTGCTGGTTTTCATTCCAACTGAGCTCTCAATTACTTAACTATACCCTTAATTGAAATGATAATTTGCTTAATTAGACCTTTTTAATTGTTTTCAGCTTAAACAGTTGCAGATTTCAAGTTAGCTATAACATTTTATAAGTAACTTGAACTTTTCAACTGTTTAACAGCTGAAAAGCAATTAAAAAGGTCTAATTAAGCAAATTATCATTTCAATGAAGTAATCACAACTCGCTATTGAATGTATATGTTGTTACAGTTTAAGAATAGGATCTAAACAGAATAAAACATTATGAATAAAACTTTGTGGTTATGTCATCCATCACATGTTGATTATTTTTGTATTTCTCGCTTTGAAGTGCCTAGCATCCTCTATAGTCTGTGCATTCCACAGTCACACACTAGAAACATGCATATATTCCAAATTCTTTGGAGCGTTCTTTTGTGGTTTACAAATTGGCTCAATTTTGTGCAAGATTTCCAGAGTCAGAGTTATAGGTTAATATTCAAACCAGGGATATTTACTGTCTTCATAAATAATCTATTTTCTGGCCTCAGATTGGAGGGCAAATGTAATATAGTTTTGCAGTTTTGTATGCCTTAGGCAGCTCTGTCTCTGGGGCAGCCAGGCAATTGTCTTGGCAATCTGGCTAAAAGCATGCAAAAAACAAAGAAAATAAATGTAGGTGGGAAAAAAGTAATAAATCATCTCCCAAGGAACAAAAAAAGGAAAATAATTGTGTGTTAACTGGTGATGAATTAAAGGTTTTCAATGAAACCAGAGATTGAATTGTCCTGTTAGAAAAACATTCAGCAATTAAACATTGTGGAAATTAAATTAGGGCTCTCTGAGCATTTGGTAATTCAAGATAAGCAATCTGTGTACCATTTCTAACAAATACAATTATCCAAAGCTGAAATAATTCCCTTCACAGCTACTTTTACCTGTTTTCTGTCATCTCTGTTAAACTGGTTACATTCGGTATGCGATTATCCCATCATCCATTGCTTGACAGTTATTCTTTAATTGCATCAAGGCCTTTGCATTGCAAAACATAAAACAATGCAATACATTGAAATGAGTACAACTAATTTATACAAAGCACAGAAAGTACAGTGACATCACATTGCAAATTCATGCTGTCCTCATGCTAGGGTGGCAGTGTATGTCAGATAACTCATTTAAAATAAGGAAAATTGTTCCCGTCTTTGAGTTTTAGTCATTCAAAATAACCCAGTATTTCTCTTTCCTGTTTTCGGGAATATTAGCTGACATGGAAGTTTCTGACAGCCGTTGCATCCAAAGCCCTTGAATTATCTTCTAGCATTTCCAAAAAAAGAGAGCAATTCTTTAACTGGAGCTAATACCAAAAACATGAATTGTGCAAACAAAAGCATTAATATTTTAAAACTGTGCCCTGAGTAACCAGTCTCTGAGTTTGAATACCAGCAGTGGATGCATGTGCCGTTTCTGGCTGCATGGCAATTATTTTGGCTTATTATAATTTTTCTCATGATTTGATTTTGATGTAAAAGCGATGATTTAATCTGGTTATTCCTTAAGGCATCATTTATCATACACCCATCCATAATGAATATAATTCTTGCCTTTGTTGTGTGACAATTTGTTCATTTTCCATTTTGGTGTTATTATTGTCATTTTTTTAATTCAATGTCGTGTTTACTTGCATAACCCCCCTCTGAGGAATAGCTGTGTTGAAGCATTCAGACTGCAGCTATCTGAAAAGAACAGACAAAAGACTAACTATTTTTGCTGTCAAATCACATATGTCCTTCTGAATCTTGTGATTGGTCCACAGGGATTCCACAATATCTGACAACACTAACAATGACTTGGAGACAATGAAGTATGATATTCCCAGCTGTACAGAATGACATGGTAATAAGCTGCTGCCCATTGCGTTCAATGTCCTTTGCACTTTCTTATCTGCATAACCAGATTTATGACACCCATGCATCCAAATGATTATCTTCAGCTTAAAACCTATAATCAAATGGCACCTTTAAAAGTCCAAAACAAACCCATCTTAAATGAGAACACACATCTGTGTTTGTAACAGCAGAATGCAACAATGTCAAGCAATGCTAATGCTGTGTGAAGACCTTCGATTCTACCTTACATCTATAATACAGAGAGCGGTGCTGCAAAAAATATTCAGCCCATCATTTATTTATGCAATGTGACTCTAATTGTGAAGCATTCCCTGCTGCATAATGAAACTCTGGATGCGAATGCAGGGAAAGCTGAGGGCATGGCAGGCATACCTGTTGACACTGGGGAGTGTGCTTGTCTTGGCATTTAATGTACTTACCACTATTTCTACGATTTATACACTTGATGCCTGTTTGTAAATCCGAATGTGATGTCTATTAAAGTAGCTTTAATATGCTATTTTTATTTCTTTTATCTTTACCTTTGTCTTTTATGATGTTTGCATGTCGAGTGGTTCTGGGTTTTGTTGATCCAATATTTCATTATTATCCTTGTTGCCTAGGACTGATCATACTTCCTCTGTCCATTCAAATCACCTGACAACATGGCCTTTCAACTTGACTGTTCACAACTTTTTCACCTTCTCTGTATATGTAGATTGGGCAAAAAATAAAATGTGGTGTGGAATTTTCGTGACTTATTTCTTGGGAATCAACAATACTCAACATTCCAATTCTTTATTTAGTAGAAGCAGTCATACAAGTGCAGCACAAATGAGGATGCTATGTTTGGTATAAAGAGATACAAAATAAGCTAATGAAACAAAAATGTGATACAAAAAAAAGTACAACATCGGGTTACAAAAATAAAGCTAGCCGTGCATCTCTAATAGCAGGACCCTCTTCATATCGCTGCTGTACAGTTCTTGCTGGATGCTGAGGTAGCTGTTCCTCTGCTTGCCTGAACATCTCCTTATGGTTCTTGTGCAGAATACAGTAATTTAGGGAACAAAATCATGGTTCACTTTAGTACGCTTTGGTAATATCCACCGCCTCCTTTGCAATAGCCCTACCACTTGGATTTGGCCCAGTTTATTATTAATAAAGATATACCCCCCACCCCCCCACCCCCACAGATGATGTGCGAAAAACCGTGTGGGCGACAACACTAAAACAAAGTATTAAAAAAGCGGGCACTATCCATCAGCAAATCAGATCTTTAACATCCATTTACATCAAACACGATGACACCTGGATTCTTTCTCGTGAAACTGCTCTCTGCTCATGTAAACAGTATTTTAGGGACTTTCACGGTTAACAGCATGAGAATCTAAGCAGGCCATCAGCATGGCCAATTTAAAGGTGACCTCCCACCCCCTCTCCTTCATTTGCATAGCGTTCAGGGAAAAGTAGGCGTTCCAAAGGAAATGAGAGGCTTTACATGTAAACACAAAAAGGCACCATGTCCACGTTTATGTCATGAGACACAAATGTCTCGAGAAATGTCAAACATTCATGTAATGGTTTGAAAATGAGGAAGTTGGGTTCAGTGTCAGGCAGTTAGAATTCTCCAGACAAGCTCAAAGCAAGTTCAAAGCCAGTTAAAGACAGATATAGAGAACAATGATAATAACTCAGCTACTCTCACTGATTGCAATAGACAAATGAATACAAGGGCAGCTACTTTGCAGCTACTTGCTCTTGAAGTGTTTTGGATCTTACTGTGCTCTTTGAAGCTGTGACTGATATGTGAATGGTAGTGATTCTTTTTATTCCTGGTTTCATTAAATAAAGCTCAAGTTTAAGGGGCTTTTACAAACAGTCCAATCTGCACGGCCTTGTCTTTAAGTGGCAGCATCTCTATTTTTTCTTTCTCCTGCTCTGTTTCTCATTCTTCTCCCTATGACTCCATATTGTCCTGGGGATTTGGTTGCTGGCACAGTATTGCACTTTCTGTTTAATAGCTCTGTGGTGGGGTGCCCCACCCCTGTGCGTATTTTTTGTTTTATGTGGTGTGTTATTGTTGGTGTGTATGTATTGGAGCACAGAGTATAAGGTGGGCTATGTAGCACAAGTGATTTAAAATGTATATGTGTATTTAGGCACAAGGATTGCACAATCACTTCACATACAGATACGATTTGTAGTAGTATGTGGGCACAGGGATTGCACAAATGAGTTCACGTGCCGGGGATCAAGTGAATGATTAATTAACAATTGAATCCCGGCACAGCTGTATATATAGAGGCACGAATCACTCAATTGAGGAGAGGATATCAAAAGCTATCAACAATTGCTGCGTGTGCTGAAAGAGCTCAGCACAATATGTTTGTTTCGTGTTCACTGTGGTTTGTCTATTTTGGCCATCGTGCCATTTATTTTGAGTGTTTGTTTTGTCTAAATATTCTGTGTCCTGCATGTTCTGGCCTGATGTCACCACACGAGCCATCATGTCACAAGCTTCCGTTGAAGATCTGGTTTTCGACAGATTAACAGTTCTGCTCGCCCTGCTGAATTTCCTTAGAGTGATTCCTCTAACAACTTTTCTTTAGTAAAAGATTAATCAGGTAAAGCATGTTGAATTGTACTTTTATGACTCGCATAACCCTCAGCATCTCTCCCTTCTGCACTTACTGCACTGAAGAATGACTAATTCATCACCTGGCTACTTTAGTAGGGATTCCCACTATGGTGTTTAAACACGCACACGCAGATACACACACACACACACATGTTGAAATATCCTTTGCCATTAAAATATCAATATGAATCTGACCCACTTCAAAAACTTTTGCCTGCTTGAAATAGGGATTTTCAGAGCCCATTATCTGGGAGGCATCTTCCATGATCCTCATAGTCTCTGTATCAGCTGGACAGCTTGTCTGATGCCTATGCCTGTTTGCATTTCTAACTATTGTTTAAAAATGCGGTTTTACCGCACCCAGAAGCTAACAATATAAGAAGTCTTAGATTTACGCAGGCTTGTTTGTGTTGATGTCCCAGTATCACTGTGATGCGTTTCCTTTATTCTGACTAATTCAATTATACAAAAGGACTTTTCTCAGGTAAGCTGTTAAATTTTTTTGCTTTCCCATCATTCTTTTTTATAGCTTTGTGCAGCTGACATGACTTCTGCTCTCCACTGAGGTCTAAAAGATGACTAGTGCATTTACTCAATAGCGTTTTAAAGTCACATTTACCTTGTAGAAGAAAGCATTTACTCGTCTGTGCTTTAACTAAAAAGAAACCTAGACGTTTCCCCGGGATTACAACAATCACACCTCTGTTGCTGGGTTTTGTATTGGGAACCACAGAGGAATCCTTCAAGAGTTTGTCAGTGTCTTTGTATTGGAAAGCATTTCTCACAGCTTAATATATTGTAGGTTTAGCCTAAGCAGGGTATGCAATTGAAAAGCAACTGAGAGATTGGTTGAAACGAAAACCAGCAGCCACAGTAGCTCTCCAGGACTGGGATTGGAGACCCCTGCTATCGAGAATATGACTTACATTTAAACACATGTCTCATTTTGAGTAAATCACAACACAATTTCTGTGTCTTAAGAAATATGGGACGCGTAGAGGTACTCCATTGAGAACACACAAATACTTCAGCTGTACCAAAGACAGGAGCTTGATATTACTATTAGTGAGGAAACTGCAGTATACAGATAAGAGAGGACAGAAGACTGCTTTGAAACAAACAAATAATGATGCCATTTCAAAAAGACACAACATGGAAGATTAGCTGTTTTTTTTTTAAATTAGGAACTTCAATTGGTGCCTGGATCCTAATTGCAACTGGCCGTGTGTGAACTCAGCTTTCAAAATCAGCAATAGATCCCATGCTTTAGAAACGCAGCACTCACAAAGTAAGTGCTAGAGGCACCCTGCCTGCTTGGTTACAGGACAGTGCTAGAATATTCAGCAGTAGGCATTGTCATTGAAAAATATCTCACTGCAGATAATTAGCACATTCCTATTAGGCAATGCACTTTACTCTAGTCTCAGCTGGAATTACATTTTAATTGACACTTTCTTAATTGCCAGGCTGAACTTAGATGTCAAATAAACTGCATTCTGCAGAAACATGCTGTGTGAATTCAATGTACCATCAATTGGACCAAGAATCGAACTCTTGAATAGACTGATGTGATTGCATAAAAGAAGTCAAGGAGAGAAAGTATATTTAGCTTGGGTCTGATTTCCGGTTTATCAGAGCCAGATAATTGTACAAGTCTTAGGGGACACTGTGATTGCAAATTCCAAATGCAGCAGGAAGCAAGAAGCCATCGCTGTGTTTCCCACAAGAAAAACCATATGGAACAGGCGGAGGGTAGATGCAATCTTTTCAAGTGAGTGTATTCACACAAGACTGATCTGCCTGGGAGAAAGACACTGGTCAAGTAACAGGTGAAGGCTTGGTGGAAACTCATGCTTAACCACTGTAAAAAGGATTTCCCCCTAAGAATATAACAGATGGCAAATAATGAGGTCTGCCTTATACTCAAAGATCAAACTACACTGGTAATATAATATGATGTCGAGGCACAGCTTGCAGTGATGCATTAATCAACAACAGGTATTGCAATACAATATTCTTGTACAGAAATAACGAAGCAGATAAATGACTTCATCCTTTTAATGTGTCTTACTTATTTAAATCTATACTGTTGGGATAGAGAAGCACAGTGTTTCTGCAGATCAGTTATAATTCTCTGCCAGTTATAATTAATGGCATGTATGGTATGATTCCTTTATACTCCTTTAATGACCTGTTTGCGTTTTGTAGAATCAATATTCAGTATTTTTTCTTCAATTAGTAGAGACAGGATCAAACATCTGAAGCTACACGCACACGCCAGTCCTTATTTGTAAAGTTAAATAAATGGCCTTGCAATGAATTCCGGACTGCAAATGGATTTGCAGGTGAATTTATTAAACGTAGCTAAAAACTAAACAATACAAGATAAGACTGCTCAGTTTAGTTTGTCAGCCGACTTTTTCCCAAGGGTTATCAAAGAATGATCCAGACATTATGTTGTTTTTTTTAACCCAACAGAGAATGTATGCACCTCAAGGAATGCACCTCAAGGAAATAAGAGCTTAAATTTGAATACACCCGCACATTAAAAATATAAAAAGAAAAGAATAGGGTTTTTTAAGTATGTAAACAATACAAAATATTTAAAGTTTCTTGGAACAATACACGTTTAAACCCATATACACTTTATTGTAAGTATAATCAATAACAACAGCTGTAATACTACTGCGACTACTACTACTACAAATAATAATAATAATAATAATAATAATAATAATAATAATAATAATAATAATAGTTCATCCATAAATTAGGTGCTTGCGTTTTCAATTTGCATTATTTTCATTTAATTTCTATTCATCAGGATTCCTTCTTTGGCCACTCATCGCTTCCCGTATGCGTTCTTCAGCTACATGCATTCACAAGAAAGATGTGTTACCCACTGGCAGCTGACAAATGCCTGTGTGATGCCAAAACGTAAAAGCTGGAAAATCTAACGTGCTCTGCCAGATGCGTCACAAAAGCCCCTTGATAACACAAGGAACACATTGAGCTCATCAGGATCCCCTGGGTGATAATAATGATGATGAAATAATAACTGCAAATATTCAAGTGCCTCATTTCCGGTGGGGTTTTGACATTGTGAATGCTGCACAGTTCCATAGACCATACATATTTAAACAAACCTGATATATACCCATTACTGTTTATTGACAGAATATACAACATGAAGTAGATTCCTAATAAACTAGAACAACTGCAATAAATACTTCCTCAATCTGATGCATTTCTGCCTTTATTTTAACCATTTCAGAACATACATAATGGCACAGGTTGTTACATAGTAATTACATAAACACATGAGTAAATATAGCATTATTACAAATGTCATTGGTAACTAATGTGTAATTACAGGCGTATTCAAGAGACTGAAGAATCCTGGCCATGTTGCAGGCTCCAATTACCAATTTGTAGGATGCCCTTTACCTTTCTGGTTACAGGAAACATGCCCAACTTTATTCTGGGAAAGAGACAGATTGTTAGCACCTTTTGTCCCTAATTACAGAGAAAAGGTAATTGGAGAGTTTTTAGTTATTAAGAAAATCTAAGGATGTTAATTTAAGGTGGAAGTTAAATTCTCAGTGGTAACTGAAACAGCAAAATTGCACTATAAAAAGAGAGACATCCATCTCCTCCCCGTTGAATGTTAAATAATTCAATCTGCCTTCATAATGAATTCAAATACCAGGAACAGGAATCTGTTCCCAGGTACCTGTTTCAAGACTCTAATATTGCATGGTTAGCAATCCAATATATTTCAATTGGGCAATACAGTATTGAGGTGTTGTATGTAAAACAAATATTACATAACAGGGGGTTCAAATAATATGATCTATGTAGGTGCCTCAGACAGGCTCTGGGATGTGTTACAAGTGGTTACATATATGAAACATGCAATTATACATATCAATATATATGTATTCCAAAAGTGCATTGTAATTCAGTGATATTATTAGAAATCTTAGTATTATTAATAACATGTTTAGATTGTATATAAACCACTAGATCCCTAAGTGAACGTGTTTTCAAACACTGTAAAATAAATGAAAGGACTATGAAGGAGTCCCTCACAAACAACAGCAGGTGTCATTACAGGGCTGTTAATTACTAAACACTTAAAAGTAAATCCCAAAAAACAAGGGCATTTGGCACCGGTGTCAAATGGAAAAAAAAAAAGACACACGTTCAAAATTTGGCATTTTAAAGTAAAATAAAAGCCATTCACTTTAGCTTTAATGCACATGTATTATGAATCTGTATTTCATCCGCCTGCTATTGTTTCATGACTCTCCGAGGTGATTTGCATTCCCTTTAGTAAGTAAGTTATCTCAGTGTTGTTTCACATTGAAAACTCCTCATCTCTGAAGGATTCCATTTGGCTGCTCTGTAGTAAGATGGAAGTGATCATGACAGAAACACTTTCACAGTCCTCGCTGTTACTGGGCGTGCTTTTCCCATAGAATACCTACAGCATTGTATAATAGCCCATTTAAGGCAAGATTTAGTATGTATATATTCGATTTATATACTTATTAGACACATTTATATGTACAATGATTGTGTTATACATATGTTTCCGACCATTCCCTTTTATTAAAGATTTGTACTTTGATTTCTCCCATCCCAGAAGCTACAGAAGCTAAGTCTGACCCCATGTTGATTTCTTGCAAGAAATTCATTGATTAATTAAATTAAGACATATGTAAGAGAATGGTCCATACTAATACTACAGAATGCCTATAGATTAGTACTGATCATAAAACAAATCTAGATGTTACTAATTTGCTGGATGATAAACCACCATATATTTCTATAATTAGGATGTGGATATCCAGCATTCTTTCTGAAGTCTAAAAGGCAGTGTATGCTGCATAATCAAGCATTCTTTGATGGATCCCAATAGGCTAAAAGTGGACAGACTTTTTTCCCACAGTGGCTTCAGAACAAGAGAGTGTTCTGGTCTAGCAGTCAGACTGGCACACACATGTCAGAGAGGACTGGTACACAGACATTTCAAATATTCAGCTGGACTGACTTGAGCAAAAACAACATTACTTTTACATTTACCGTTATTAAAATCTGAATAAAATGAAATAAATGTAGCCTCTTACTGGCTAAGAGTGGGGATTATTTCTGAATATAATGACAATTTGCACGATTGCTGCAACCCCTGTGTAAACTATGCCTCGTGCGATTTCCTGAGATATAAATTCACAAGTCATCCTAACACTCGAGTCCTGCTAACACTTAGGGCGTGTATGGGTCCACACACCAGGTGAGACATTTTGCTGCCTCTCCATCATCTGTCACAGGTCAGGCTCTGTTAACAATTAATTCAGTTTCAGAAATGTTTTTGGCAGTTTGCAGGGCAATAGCATGAGTTGCACATCTCTAAATTTGGCAGCATTTGTAAAAGACTGGTTCCAACGCCAGCTTGTCAGTTCTCAGGGCATATTGATGTTTGCGGGGTTGTTCAAGCTAATTATCTTGCATTAATGTTCATTTAATACATTTTTATAATACAAAGGAATTAATCAAGTTTGGTTACTTGAATGGAAATGGTCCACTTTGAATCCAAATGTATTTTCAGTGCTTCTTGCAAAAGACTGGTAAAGTTCTATGTGTTTGTTTAATTTTTTTTTTTTCTGTTTTCACATGCAGTATTTTGTTCCTTATTTTTGCTGTTTGGGGTCATGCCAGCGGAAGTTTAAACCAGCTCTCTATAATTGGATACTAGATGTGATCTGGTCAAAATCCAAGTTGTTGTCACAGACTCCCTCAAATTGTGACCAAAATCCAACTTCTGTCTCTGGGATATTTGACAGCAACAGATCTGGAAAAAAACAAGCTTTGTGGTTTTATAATCCACGTGCTGTCCCAAATGTACATTGTATAGCACAGAAAACAAAACATCAATGTCACACTTCCAGGCAAAACAGGCTTTTTTTTCCCCCCTCTGAAGTGTCCCAGTATTGAATTAACACTTAGCTGAGTTCCTTCAGCTGGTGTGGAGGTGGTCCCTGCAGGCATATTGCTGAAGCTGTGTGTGTTCGCTGGGCCAGCTGTTATTCACATGCCCTGTGGACAAATAGAGGGCTTCAGTCACTCACATCTTACAAGCTGCACATTTATCACCACAGTTGTAAATTAAAAAATAAACACAGTATTTGTGTTACCTTGTTATGATATTTGCGTTGCTATGCCACCATCACATCCGTCTGGCCCCTGAAGAGAGATCGAAAAAAAAAAAAAAAGAGTTGAAAATGAAAAAGCTGTCAGATTAAATGATGCCAGCTAAGTAACTGATATATTCCTACAATGAATGATCTGAATGAATACACTAAATAGAAATATCTGCACTACTGTATGTAGCATACCTTTTCATGTAGAAATGCAAAGGGTAATACAAAAAATATAACTGGAAATAATAATATGATGATGTGAGAAAACAAAGCCAGCTGTTTCCTTAATATCTATTGAGACCTTGAGAGCAGAAGCACCAGGTACGACAAGCAATTTCAAATCACAGTAATCAGGTTTCATTATTACCATACAGGTACCATTATACAGAGAAATTCACTACTGCTAGAGGACATGAACCAGCCCTAATACAGATTAACAGACAATGTTATTATTTTTCCATATAATAGGCAATACTTCCTATTTCCTGTTGGCGATGTCGGCTCTCTTCTCCCTTTTCCAGCTGTGCTGAGTGACCAGTATATCACAATAGATATATTACCCCCCCCCCTCCCCACCCTCTACCTGCAACAACCCATACATTCCCCAGATAAGAACACAGAGGCCCTCTCCTTAGCAGACCCCCATTGCAACCATACATTCCTAACCAACTGCCCAAAAGAGACAGTATTTCCTACAGCCTATGAATTCCTTCAATGGTGTTTTAGAACAGAACTGTGTCATGCATGCTGCAGTAGTATTGAACTGGCTCTGAAAGTGAAACTGTAATCTATTCATCATCATAGAACACCCAGTGTGTGTACAATCCTGTGCTACACTGTAAATTCCACAGCTTTCAGAGTTCAGTGATTCTCCGTTCTCCCTTCCAGTTCCTCACCTCTTTATGTAAATGGTATTTGTTACACTAAGGGCACAGCTGACCTTGCTTTTACTCAATGCAGCCCCCTGCAAGTTTAATGCACTTTATTGGTCCACTGCGTCCAACTCGCTCTAATTGCCTGCTGGCAACATACTGTGTTTAAATCCAGAGATTCTTTGTTGCGTCTACAGTACAGGCAATACTTACTGGATGTAAGTTGTGGAGAAAATTGGCATCCTGAAAAAGGCATGCCTCCAGGGTACCTGCTCCTTCCAGTGTGAATATTAATGGTCACTCCTAATTCTCCCTGAGTATTCATAGCACATGAGCAGAAGGGTAAAATGAAATGGAGGTACATGCTTTTACTGGAAATAATGCGAAGAGGTTTCAGAACCCAACAGATTTAATGACAGTTTATTGTGTTACATGCCAGTGCTGTTGAACTGATTCAGCTAAACTAATTAAAGAGCACCAATGCGCACAGAATGTAATCTATTCACCATCCGATGACTCACACAATAATTCTATAATTCTATATTACATTCTGGACTCCCCATTGTATCCAGCTTTGCAAGTCTTCCTCAGCACATTGTTGTTCCCTTGTCATTTATCTCTGAAACTGCCAGATACTAGCTGTACTTGTGTAACTGTCAGTAACATCTTGCATTACATTCGTGCTCCTGGAACATTGTTAAAAAAATTGGCACGACCTCTTGGAGAATATGTTTAATGCTGCTGAGTTGGAAGTGGTATATATCAATAAGTTATAGACCCATTTTGAAAGTGTAAAATGTGAATGCAAACACCTCTGCACAAAATACCTTTCAAAATGTTATTATATTTTAAAAGGTAACTCCTGCACAAGTGTTTGCCTGCCTTGTACTGCAGCTCTGTGGTCGTGCTATTCTGTATTCTTATACACTTTTGGATTTTGTGCTAGTATTAAATCCATTTCTTTTATCAAAACACGGTTTTTCACTTTCAACAGCCTTCACACAATGTTGAGCTGTTTGCTAACATACAGAGAAAGAGAAATCAATTCAAACAGCTTGAAAAAAAAACAATTGGCTAGTTTCACAGCCTCTGATTAGCACTGACTACTTAATGTAACAGTATATAAAATAGCTTGCCTTGAAATTGAGGTTTACCAGTTCATCTCCATGTAGAAAACTCTAGAAACTGTTTTGTGGTGACTAACAGTAATTAGCAACTGGGACACACATTTGCTAGTTTAATGCAGGTTAAGGAGCTTGTAAAAAAGGAACATGGTTGAATCAGGTCAGTGCTGGGGGTGGGAAGCTTTTTAATTGAACACAACAGGAAGTAGTTTTATTGCCGTTGCCAGAACTCAACTGCACCATTTTGAAGAAGGTGTTAACACACAGCCTGGTTTAATTCTCGTTAAACCATGTTTGCACAGAGGCCTTCTGTACTTTATCCTGTCCATCGTTGGCAAACAAAAAAGGAATTAATTTATCAGAGTGCATGTTCATTAAAACTCTTGATCAAATTAGAAGAAAACCACATATTCTTAAAGACCCATACCAAACTGAAAACTGTACTGGTCTACAAAATATAAAGCGTTGGGTTACAAGTAGGTCATGTGCTCATGTCTTCAGTGAATTTACTGGTACTAGTGTACCACTGATACTAGTGTTTAAATAATACTGCATTAGATGATAATATTTATAATAACTCACCTCCTCCCAATCACAGGAAAGCAATCCAATAATCCAAGCATTTAAACTATTATTGCTGAGCAATTACCCCTTCAATTCAACTCCCTCTAAAAAATGTAAGATACACCTCACTTGAGATGTTGTGCTCCTGTATCCAATTAAAAAGCAATAAAACAACACGTAAACCCCAGGATCTCATCACCAGTTTGGAATATATTAATTGCATCCCAATAAATTATGGAATTGGTAGAGGAGGAGGACAAGTGTTTTACTACTCTGTATAAGCGCATTTCACAGATTTACTGTTTTCAATATTTCACAGTTTAGTCAGCTCGTGATATAACAAGAGAACACTGTAATACCGAACAAATAAATAGCTTCAAATTACAATGTCTTTTTTTAAACTTTTCTTTTTTTTAATGATTTTTTTTGCACTCATTATCAGCGGTTCTTATAGCAGTTAATAATTGATTTAAAATCTATACTAGGGTTCTTTGTCTATGAGTTTCTTTTAGAATTTCCTAACTTTCCACATTGTATTGGAACAGGAATGGAAAAAGGACCTCAAAATCTTGCTCACAAAACTAGGGATATTTTCAAGCATGTTGCCCATTAATGACATTCAGTTAGCCCCTTTTATGCTGTCTTACTAGCAACACAAAGTGCAATGCCTTTTGAAACTGTGCTGAGTCTATTTAAATAACACCTCTCTTCAAAGACTGACAGCTCAGACATTCATAACAGAGAAGGTTGCAATTATCTATCTTGAAAACTGAAAAGCTTTGGCCCAGATAGGAAGCCTGCAGAACTAATTAAATATTTCCAAAAACTTACCCAAATCACATTGCTACAGTATTAACCTTATTGTCTACTTATTTTCTTATGGTTGTCTCTGCTGATTTGCTATGGAGGATCTTTCAGCCAATCAGAGCGACAGTTTTAGTGCGTTATGACACAACTCTACCAATGCTGGTATGGCTGATGTCACCTGCTTATAAGATCATAACTAAGGTACTGCTAGGAAAACCCTTGAACTACAAAGCCAATTCAAAACGTAGACATTACAGCCGGCAATGTATCTCAGAAGTATTCTCCTCTTTCAAACACAATTACAATTAAAAACAAAAGATTGGTTATGAATAGAATAATACAGCAGTATACAATACAGCAGGGTTATAGGCTGGCAGGCGTGTGTGTATATATCTACACAAGTAGAAGTGAAAGTTTGCGTGCTACAAGTGCCAGTAAGCATTGCGCACTGCTTTATAGAATCATTTTATTTCTTTTAAAAAGGCCTCAGCAGACCAGTATGATGTTAACATGCAATTTTCATTTCAGTCAGGGGAATATGGTAAGGCATTTTATAAACTAATTCAAAATTAAGTTTAAAGAAATGTATTCATTTCTTTTTTTTTTGTAGATATAAAACATAATGAAGGGAAAGGCAGGTGTATAAACTGCCTATCAAGCACATAAACTAATTATGAATTGAATCCAAACCAATTGGGTGCCAAAGCAAGCTTTTACATTATCGTGGGGTTACACAAACATCACAGTGAACAGCTTGTAGATATAAAAACACAACACAGTAGCTAGAAAATAGATAAAGTACAGCAACCAGCCTGTAACTCTGTCTTTAGTGATGACATTTCTGAAAGACATTTCAATCTAAAAATTCCAATAATGCAAAAATGAAAAGGGTAACATATACTGCATCACCTGAAAACATAAAGCAATCTATATGTGTGTGCTAGCAATCCTCTCCCATCTCATGAGTAGCCTGCTCTTTAGATGTTATAACCCAACCACCACTGATTTTTTAGTCTCTTAAAACCTTTTTTTTTAATGTATTTTAGTGTTTTGCATTTTAGATGTCCCCCCTCTTAGACTTTTTATTCTCTTTATTAAAATGTTGTTACAAATAATAAACACTGCAGCACACCCCCCCGCCCTTGCAATTCCTTTGCTTTGTTTGGAATGTGTGAAAGGCCAATGCTATGCCTGACAGCCAATTAAGAACCAATGCTGTTTCTGGAAACTGCCTGTGTATGCACATATCTGCCAGTTTCTTTAGGCTTGCTATCATACACCAGGGAAATGGTAGCATTTAAAACAGAAAGCTGCTTGTGTGAAGAGGAAGCTTAGCAATAGAGCTCTGTATTGATTACATTTTTCAATTTGCTTAGACCAATCATCTTGGAAAAGCTGTTGATGATTTTCAGCTGAAGCCATTTATTAAAATAAGACAAATGAGCTCAAGCTTTTTATTGTCTATAGCTTCCTCTAATATTTGTTTTAATGCTTTGTGTCAGACATATTAAAACATTCAGCAATGTGCTTTAAAAGATTTAAACTTTGCTGTAAGCAAATTGATTTGGGGAGCTTTCTCATTCATCAAAAATTCATATTGCATTCATATCTCCATATGTGGAACAACCGTTTTGCACTGGGGAGTGATATTAGCACTCATCTAATTAAAGATTTCAGAGAAATTTTTTTTAGTTTTCCATTTGGTAGCTTTTACAGACCTCTTTTATTTTTCAGAGAATACCGTAATAAATCACTCAGCTTTTAGAGAACGTAGTTGACTGTCGGTTCTTCATTGGAACACTGTGACATCTGTTAATCACAGGAGCTGCCCCTTTCATTTTATGAGTAATTTCTGACCATGTGGGCTGACAACATGCTGTGATTGAGAGGGGCGGAGATACTGGTATCTAACGTCAACGACAGGAAGGCGAAAGTGTGATTGACACCTGTTTTGTTCCTTGTGGCCGCATTTGGTCACCTGCTGGTCAGAAGAAAATAATAAATAAAAAATTAGCATGTTATGATGTTTCAATAGAAAATCCGAATTGAGAAAAAAATACTAGGTGAATGATTTATTATTGTATTTTGTGGGCCCCAGGAATTAACATTGAAAAGGAGCAAGTCAAAATGAACCATCTGATTTACCAAGGAGACAGAAAATACTCTGCGCATATGCTGCCAGAGTGCTGCATACATGGGACACCACCTGCTGTGTACCACAGGGCCACAAGAAGTACGGGGCTTGTGAAAAGAGTCTTCAAGAGTCCTACTCCTGGAAAGGCATAGTGGAGAGACATTTATGTGAAGACTGTTTTGAGGGGGATGTTTCTTTAAATTGGCAGCTCTGGAGACTGAACCATATTTATCATCAGAGTTCAGGCCATTGCACAGCAGATCCATCTCATGATTCTCTATTCCTCATCTGGAAATGTTGTGTAGAAGGCTTTATCATAAACCGAAGCCTGCTTTAAACAACCCTGCTATCCAGGCAACGTACAGGGTGATCAAGACCCTTAAATTCACCTAGGACTCCAAAGAGAGTCTATTCGATTACTAACAGCACTGCCAAACCATGTTAAAATGTACTGTTTTTAAACACATTCAAATTATTGTATCTATTTCTTTCTTTCTTATGGGATCATTGTAATTTGATCTTCATGCACATTTCAGTTTTTCTGCAGGGTTTTAGAGTTAGGCATTTTTTCTAGTAATCATGTTCATTTTACTCTCCCTGACATTTTTCTAAACTAAATTTTTCACTGTCAAGCTTTATGAATCAGAAAATCTTTATACAGCTAAAATGTCTGCTGTAGCAGGCCTCGTTATTAGACAGCCTGCAAAGCTTGAAGATTTTTGCAGCAGCTAACAGGAACAAGTAAGAAAGGCTTGTGTCTTTAAAATGTGACAGATAAGAGAGGTTTTTTATGTGCTGTGCTGGAAAGAAAGAAAAAAAACAACCTTTAGACTTTCAAGCAGAAGTGAGCTTCAGCCTTTTTTCCTTAGGGAGATAATTAGGCATATGTGCATGGTATGGCTGCAGTCCAGAAATTCAGGAAACGTTTCCCAGAAGAGTATGAAAGCTTCTTTCCCAACCTTTTTCCTGAGAAAACAATGCTTAGGAGCCCATACTGAGCAATAATGTTTACTTTAAAGCTTCGCAATTATAAGGTGTGAAATCATATGTATCACAACATACTGTAATTTTTTTGTTGTGATGTAGAGGGTTATTTTTTTTAAATGATTTAATCTTTCATGGAAAACGATTCCCCCAAGCCTAAAATTCCCGGCTTTAATTGCAGCAGCCTTTTCTATTCAAGCACTTTAAATAAACCAGACCATTCTGAAACTACTCTTTGAACTATAAATACATATGTTTAAATGCAGATTTGTGTTTCCGGAGCACAAATTGCTACTAATTGTGCTGTGTCTGAACAGACTTCCTGACTGTATCAAGGGATTTGGCTGCAGCGTGGTCAGAATTGGTGACATTGCACTTTCTTAAAGTAAGGATTTATTTTAACCAATCAAGCAGTGAATTCACTTGAAGTGGGCCACTGGGAATTAAAAAATAGTAATAAATAGGATCAAAGTGCCCCACTTGTAATTCTGTTTGACTGCTGACGTGGGACAGGGCGTGGGCTCTTTCCAGATTAAATATGTTTCAAAAGGACGAACCTTCAGAAATCTTTGAGAACAGAACCAGACAACTTCGGTCCATTCCATTCCATGTTTAAGAACTAATATGAATTGATTAAAAGACTTGGTCAGAGGCTTCATTGGTTCAATTTAATAACTTTTTACATGTTTGGACGTGGTTGGAACAAAGTCCTATGGATGTGCTAATTGTGCTTGTCCCGGGATAAAGTTCAAGTTAACAGGATGCATTTACATAACACGTGATTAAATGAAGGGTTGCTGACTAATCTTCTAGCCACCTAAAGAAAACACAGAAGGGAAGGCAAAACCTGTACAGAGGAAACCTCTGCAGAGTTTTTAAATGTCGCCACCTCTCTTAGGGTGTGCTGCTCTTTCTATAATCTTTTTTATTATAGTCATGAGCCTATATTATTGTAACATGACAGGCACTGACAAAGATTCATTGTTAAAAATATTAAAGAAAAGTTATTTGGGAACCAAGTGCAGTTTATTATTTAATAGTGTTACTGATTGAAACTGTCATAAAACATGCTGGTATATTAATTATTGATGGATATCATCTTCCTGGCTTTTTGGAACCCAGGGGAAGAAAATGAGTTTGCCCAGTATTCTTTAACTCTCGATAATATAAATATGGTAACACTTTCCATTAAGTGTCACTAACTACAGTGTACTTACATGGTAGTTACATAGCATTATACATGCATATTTCCACATAATTACAATGTTATTATCCATAGCTACAATATACTTAACGTGTGCATCTTTTTGCACGATATATGGAAGTACGCAATTGTATCAGAAAAGGGTTAGGTTTAGGGTTAGGGGGTTAGGGTTAGGTTTAGAGTTAAGCTTAGAGTTAGGGTTAGAGTTAGGATTCGGGTGATATCATGCAAAAACATTTACACATTAAGTACATTGTAACTATGCATAATAACATTGTAATTATGTGTAAGTACACATGCATTTACTAAATAACTACTATGTAAATACACAGTAATTAGAGACTTAATATAGATTGTTACCAAAAGTACATCTGGATTAGGCATGGTGAATCCCATATACAGTATATATGGTTACATAAGCATGGTGAAAGTAAAGGAAACTGCAAAACTGCTGTACAAATTGACTTGAGTTTTCAACAGACACACCTATTAATCAAGGAGCAATTGCCAACACCTGTACCTGTTCATCCAATTAAAGATCATTTAGAGATGACAGAATTTGATTGCTTGGGCAGAAGAATCATATCATGAATCACTGTGTAGGTGGCAGTAGGTGTTCACCATCGATTGTCACGACACATGAATAATAAAAGATGTTGTTTCAATGCAGAAGGAGGCTGTCTGAAGTGAGAAGCTGAGCAGGGGAAGCAGCCCAGTGTTTAGTATGGATCGTGTTTAATCTGATCTGAGAAACAAGACAGGCGTACTCTGGAGAGGAGCCTTAGGCCTTGCCGACCTGGTAGATGAAGGAGGCAGATCAAATAAGAAGTTTAGAGCTGTATTTGAAAACAGGAGGGGCTGGCTTGATAGCTTTATTTTTAGTAGAACAGAACATGTAAATATAAGGCACACTGGAATGCTATAAATACAGTAAGGGTAGGGAGGTCTGGGGGGCATTGCATTGGGCACATTGAATTAATGAATGCATAGCTTTAGAAACAAGCTGTATATAGTACATTTTATATTTCATTTAGCAAAATTAAGTACTTCGGGGGGTGGGGGGGTGGTGAGGGGTTGCCATATACTATCACATAACCCATTCAGTTAAGTTGTTATATAAATATGTATTTTGTACAATGTAAATGACCCAGCATTAAACAATAATATATTTGTGAAACTAAAAACATATTCAACAATACCAGCAGGTGGGGTAGTTTCACAAGGCTGGGAATGCACTGTTTGAAACCTGAGATGATAAAAGGAAAGCCTATATCCACAGCTAGCAGTAATGACTTTTATATTAACTTAACATTAGATGGGGTGGTGCAGTGGATAATGCTTCAAACCTGGCTTAGTGGGTAATGCTTCAAATCTGGCTTGGGTCACAAATGAAATTAGTAGCCTTCTGTAGTATATATCATAACAGCACCAAGCAATCCAGAACCTCTGTCAGGGGTTCATTGGATCAACACAGACGGCACCTGGATAAACCCCAGATGATTTGGTTTTGATTTCATGTACAGCACTAGGGAGTCCCCTGGGTTTTGTCTACTATTCTTAGTGGTTAAAGAAAAGGGCTTGATACAAGGAGATTCCTGGTTCAAATCCCATCTCAGCCAATGTGTGTGACCCTGAGCAAGTCATTTAACCTCCTTGTGCTCTGTCCTTTGTTTGAGATGTAAAACCGAGGTCCAATTGTAAGTGACTCTGCAGCAGCAGTTGTTAATGCATTGTTCACCCCATAGTCTCTGTAAGTTGCTTTGGATAAAAGCATCTGCTAAATGACTAAATAATAACAATCCAGTCCTCCAATACAATCCAGCTTATTATGGCAGGGCATACATTGATCAGAGCAACCCATTTGGTTTTGAAAAGAAACTGTACTTTAGTCCTCATAATACAGGTATGGATCGAGGGACACTCACAGAGCCTGAGCAAGATATTATTCTGACCTCCTATTTTATTCTGACCCCACCTTATTTCGTTAACTCATCAGGTCAAAGTAGTATATATTATTCACAATAATATGGTGTCAGAATTCTATATTGCGCCTACCTTTACCCTGTGGTAGGAGTATTTGGGTTGCTGCTGTTGCATTATTCCTCCTATGTATCTTTCAGCAAGCAGCTCAGCTCTTTTTTATTCATGGCTTAACACATTTAAAATTTGTATTGCAGTGTGTGTGTGTATTTATATCACAGCACCACGTGTTTAATCACATGAAGACACAAACAACACAATGTATGCAGCCACACAGTAACTACAATGAGGACCACCCACAATGATGGATACAATACAATGCAATACAATACAATACAATACAATACAATATAGATTTATTTTGTGCACTTCAATGGCCCAGCACTCTTATAGTATATCTCTTCAAGACAAGTCTGGTCAACGTTATGTAACCAAACACCATTCATTTAGTTTTCCTTTATTACAGTATCAAACTACTTCTGTAAAATCTTTAAGTCTGGACCAGCAAGTACCCTTGGCTAATCCAAACTCTGTAATTTATATGATAGTGTTGAAATAATTAAGTTCTGTAGTTCACACTTAGAGCATAGTTGCCATTGGCTGTTGTTTAATTATAAAGAACCAGTTTAATAAATAAATTTAAAAAAACAACCAATGAAGTTTAGCAGCCTGCCAGAATTACAGTAGCAGTAGTTGACCACACACCCGTTACATCAAACCTAATCAATGAGGACAGTCTGTAATGAATGTAAAGTGTCCTAACCACAGCCCCATCCAGAAACTGTCCTGCCTTGAAAATGCAGGAGCCATGAAGGCATATCACACAGCGATTAAAATAAATTGCCTTTATGAGCAGCTAAGTGACTGAATTGTTCACATGGCACATAGCAGTCAGTCCTCGGTGTGCTGTTTGTGCAGCCTTTTTCTTTTGTCCTTTTAACCATTTCTTTCCGATGCCTTCCCTTAATTATCAATTACCCAAGGAAATGTGACAGTCTGGTTGCTACTGCTGCTTGCATGCAAATTCAAAATATAAACTCTCTGGAATAATGACTAGCAGATACAAACGTGAAATCATGTGTGTACGTCTGGTTGCTGCAGTTCTTCTGTTTTGTATGGTCTTTTTTATTTAGCAGACGCCTTTATCCAAGACGACTTACAGAGACTAGGGTGTGTGAACTATGCATCAGCTGCAGAGTCACTTACAACTACGTCTCACCCGAAAGACGAAGCACAAGGAGGTTAAGTGACTTGCTCAGGGTCACACAATGAGTCAGTGGCTGAGGTGGGATTTGAACCGGGGACCTCCTGGTTACAAGCCCTTTTCTTTAACCACTGGACCACACAGCCTCCTATGGTCTTGACCACATGGTCTTGTCATGTGAGCATTGCTTTTGCAGATGTTTAAAGAAAATGTGACCGTAAGGCTTCAGTATAAAACCTGTTTGTAGTACAGCACCCGGCTGTATGCAGTTTTTTTTAAAAGGCATGTTTATGACAGGAAAAGTCAATATCTCTAAGTTAGAAGCTATGGAAAGGAGTACACCCTTGTGACACAGTGCCACTACTGACCCTACCTTCATCAGTCAAGGTTTTTACATCTGAAGCCTTTGCTAATTGTTTTGTACAAAATCAGCCAGGCCACGTGATCCACCACACAGGAAGAGATTGGATACCAGGAACAAATCAGTGCTAATTCGGAAGCACCCATATCTGATTAGTCAGGGAAAAAAACACAATGCGAGCACATCATTTAACCCAACCTCTCTTGTGGCCCCCTACAGCTTCTTGCTGCTAATTAATCTGAGGAGCTTCCAGCTACATGTAACAGTGCTGTTAAATAACAACTGCGTACAAATCTTTTTTTAAGAAAGAGGATTTCTAAGACATAGACTTCCCAACACTTCAGATTATAACTTCTCAAATGAGACAGTAGCCAACACGACCAAAAAGAGTTTTTCAAAGTGACACTGCCTCCTATATATATATATTGATTGCTTTATTTGCATATCTCCCTACAGCCTATATATATATATATATATATATATATATATATATATATATATATATATATATATATATATATATATATGTTGACAGCATATATATATATATATATGTTGACAGCTTTCTCCATTGGTTATCAGAGAGCAGTGCTGTGCACATCTAACAGAATAGGTGTCTTGAAGACAGCAAGCATTACAATTATCAATAAACCGCATTACAAATTTATCAAGTGGGATGCATCCATATGATTTTAAAAGATATGTCAGCAAATGCCACAAGTGATTTCTTATGTTCTGGTTTAAGAATAACTACCTAGGCTATCGACTGGTTTCATAGACCCTGATTAGCAGTAACTGCCTTCGCTAAGATAACATTAGGTAGTCCAGGTTTAGTGCTAATTAAGGTATAAGCCCTATAAGAATCATATTTTGCTTCTTGAACCCCCCCAAGAAAAACAAACAAACAACAGTTCAGGAAGACATACAGTGTATCTATTTTGCTGTGTTATAGGAATAGAATGGTAATGCTTCTTTATATTTTAATAGATGAACAGATTGCAGTTGAAGTGGAACTCATCAGATAGAATATTGACAGTAACAACTAAGAAAAAGAGCTAGAATTGGAAACTAAATTTTTATTGAAGATTTTAAAAACGTCTGCATTTCCCTTCTACTCAAAAATACGATATCCTTAGCTAAATTCTGAAAAATAATGTAATTACTCCACATAATCAATTTTCCACCTTTTATCAGTAGACAAAAACTATTCTGCGCAGGCGTTTGCAGATAAAACTAAAAAACACACACACACGCGCACACACACACACACATCTTCTAATTCTGTATTTGTGTGGTTACATGTCTGTCTCAGATTATGGACCAATCTTCTGAAATGAGCCTATCAGTTTCAATTAATGTTGCACATTAAAGCTTAGAAAAAGGTTCTCACAAGCAGTTTAGGTTATTGTGACTTTATTGTATTGTGTTGTGTGAACCGAGCCTTGCGTGAAAATTTCAAGTGGCTGACAATCTGACAGCTATGGGGGCCTCCAGTGAAAACCATTCAGGTGGATGAGATGTCTGTGCAAGTGGAGTTTTATACAGATTTGAGTTTTGTTCTTTTTTATTGATATTTTAAAACCTGTCTTTCCTTAAAAAAAAAAAGGTGGCAGGTTAAAATAATAAAATCTATTCAGCATAGAAAAGTTACAGCATATATAGCAGGACAGAATCTGAGTAAAAGTTTAGAACAGATGGTAGGAAGTACTTTTTTACACAGAGAGTTATAAATGCATAGAATAGCCTACCAGGTGAAGCAGTAGATTCTGGAACACCTGGAGCAAAAAAAAAAAAAAAAAAAACATTCTGTCCCAATAAGTTAGATCCCCTTAATATGGGTACAGGCTGTACTAAGAAGGGACAGCCTCTTCTCGTTCCCAGACCTTTCTTATGCTCTTGATCAGAATACTCTTTAGTTCTCCCAGTATAATATTTAGAATATATTTCGACAGCAGGTGTGCTGCTGTGTAATTTAAATGTAATAGTGCTAAGCTAAGCTTCTGTTGTTAAAAGAATGTCATCGAAATGTGCAAAACAACGATTTTGGTTGCATTCATAAAATTCCATCAATAATCCACACCTTTGATATGCAGAACTGAGCCCAAAGACATAATTTTTTTTTTTTATATATAATTTTTGAATTTTTGTCTGTTGTTTGGCATGGAATAATCTTAAACAAGATTAAAAAAAAAATCTGATTCAGTATTCAGTAATGTGTATTGTTATTTCATGAGTGAACGCTAGCTGTGTAAGACAGTGAAAGAATAGAACTCAGTGTCAATGTGGACAATGATCTGCGTTGATTAAAATGTATAACATGTTTAAAACTGGGACATGATTTACGCTATACTGTCCGAAATCCCCCGAAGAACTTTAAAAACAATTTGTTGTCCGGGAATGGATCTGTAGTTGTGAAAGGCTTGGAGGGCAGGAGATTAATGGATGAGGAATGCCCCAGGGTGCATCTGAGAAGATCGAAATGCGCACCTTGTTAAAGAGAAAAATGATAATTAGAAGAGTGGGAGCTGAAACTGTATTGTACTCTGTAGAGTTGAAAAATAGCTTCAGGGTCTTGTGAAGGTGTCATGTTGGATTTATTTAGGATTTTAAAAAGATTATTCAGGCAGAAAAGAATGACTAACAGGCAAAGTGTAGGTAATACATACTGTGATTGTAATGATCACAGCTAGATGTGACTGTATGAGATGAAAAACAGGTCACTTTAATCTTATTATAAATACATTCGTTTTGTGTCTTTGTTTTTTTTTGTAATGACTCTATTGCTTCTGTTTCAGCTTAGACCATATTTTCCCAGGCTTCTGAAAAGCCTCAGCTTTAGAGATGATGGCTAGTGTTATGCACCACTGCTAATTAAATTAAAGTAAAGGGGGAAACTGAGTTAGTTAATAGAAAATCTCTATACAAAATCACAGATAATATTCTCCTCAACTGAGATCTAACAGTATTTGAAAGGCTGTATTTCTGTACGCAGCGACATTCAGGGCTAAATGTATTTTAAGAACTATAAAGCATAGTCCTTTGAGGCATTAAGGCCTCAGTCTTTTTCATTTGCAAATCAGTGTTGCAACATGTAACCGTGTTTACAACGCATTACGTGGAATTTACAAAAGGTATTCTCTTTCTGTTTTTCATTTTAATCGCCGCATCATAACCCTTTTTGATGAAGGTGTTGCTGTGAATGCACATACAGTACCACCTGGATTCTGAGTGCACTTGACAATGTGTGTATAAATGATGTCATATGTGGATGTGGTCAATCCTGACACTCTGTGCCTAGCCAATTGATTTTTTTAAGCTTTCATTTATTTAGAAGATGATAACTACTTCTGCACAATCTTACTGTAGTTCATTTCATCCATCGCTTCAACAAACGGCCTCATGTAATTATCTCTTCTTCCGTTCAAGTAAAAAGGTGCTAATTTAACCAGCTCCCATTTTCCCTTTTCAGATTCATTTTCCACATATCCAGCCAAGTCACTAACTTCAAAGCATTTCAAATTTGGGTCAGATATTTGCCAGGCTTAATTTTATATCGCATAGAAAAATCTACGGGACCAACTCACACTGACAAGATAATCTCCATAAATAAAAGTTTCCTGCTGGGGTTTGCACCGTTTGTTTTCCTTTTTCCTTTTTCCGTTAGTCTTCAATTCCCCTGTTGTGAGTGTTGTATGCATGTTATATGTTTAGATACCAAATAGGAATATAACCCAATCGGCTTGGGGTTCACTGTGGAATGACGCCATTGGCTTGGTTAGTGAAAATGTATTGGTAATCATATGAAAGGAAATGTGTTGGAAATGTTAAACCACTTTACGGGAGTTGACTTTGGCAGAAGTAGAGTTGGTAAGGTGATTTAGGCTTTGAATGATTGAAGTGATAACGCATGTGTAAGAATGCATGGGGAAGGAGAAATGTGGTAAATAATGAACCACAGTAACCTTGTAAAATAGAGTAGTTTGTGGTTGGTTGCACTTGAATGGAGTAAGCTAAATAAGAAATTTCTATTAAAGTTAGTAAGACAGGGGCTCCCAATTGGTGCATCCAGTAAAAGTGCTCCGCATGGAGTGCAGGATGCACCCTATAGCCTGGAGATCGCAGGTTTGAATCCAGGCTACCGACCGTGACCGGGGGTTCCTAAGGGGCGCCGCACAAATAGCCGAGCGCTGCCCGGGTAGGGAGGGCTTAGGTCGGCAGGGGAATCCACGGTTCAACGTGCACCAGCAACCCCTGTGGTCGATAGAGCGCCTGTGGTTCTGCAGTGGAGCCGTCTGATCTGTGTTGTCCTCTGGCACTATAGGTCTGGTGGCATTGCTGTGGATCCGCAGTGTGAAAAATGACGGATTGGCAGGAGCAGGTTTCGGAGGATGTGTGTTCCAGCCGCCGTTTCCCGAGTCAGCGGGGGGGTTCTGAGTGGGGAGCCGAGGATACAGATAATAAATGGGCATGCAAAACTGGGGAGAAAAGTTAATACTAGTCACACAAATTGCATCTCAACAATAATGTTCAATGCAGAATGTAATGTGGGTATTTGGAACTAATACATGGTAAACATTGTACATTTTTTTAATTGTGTCGTTAATTACTGTTCAAATGTGTCATACATTAAATTAAAATGATCCTTCATTACATTTCTGTTGGCAGAAGGTACCAGTAAACTGCCATAGGCAGCGCATTTTCAACTTAGATTTTGCAATATTGTTACCTTGGTGCCTCTGGATAACAGTGTTGTTGTGATGATTCATAAGGTGTAGGATATCTGGAGATTGCAGAGTTCATAATAGCCCTCAGCAGCATCATTGCAGTTGTTAAAGTAATTGCAGGCTGGTGTTTGATTTCTTTTTTTTAACTGATCGATTTAGGAAGATTTTTCTTTCAGATGGTAAAAAGAATAAAAAGTCTGCCACAATAAATGATGTAAGTACTGTATGTACATTTATATTTTTGATAAACAAAGGTGGATTTTTACAATGAAAAAACACCAAACATTATCCTTTCATTGGTACTGTTTCTAAATTTAGTGACCTACTCGGAAATAATCATCATCATCATCATCATCATCATCATCACAAATAATTCTGTGCTTTTTTGTTTGACATTAATTTAGGCTATACACATAACTGCTACATCCTAGCATGTTTACTGTTTGTCACATATTCTGATTGGAGCAAGACCATTGGATTGAGTTTGAGCTACAACACATGAAATGATTAGGTGTCCATAGTCTTTAAAAATATCCAAACATTTACAGCATTTAACCAATTAAAAAAAAAATCTTATTTCAATACAACCAAGCGAGCAGTCTTCTAGTGATAGTTCATGTTAGCTGGATTCTGAGAGCCTGTGTTTTCTCATTTCGTTTGTAGCAGCACCTGTGCAGAGAATGCCAGAGACAGCAGAACAGTGGGCATCCAGAGATACGACAGCCTATGCACTGTGCTGCCTGCGCCTGCTCCTAATTAGCAGCTGGCTGTGCTGCTGGGGAAAGCTATGCAGTAATTTCCTCCCTTCCCCAGAGGCAGTCTGCTAAGCCTGTTAAACTGGGAAACCACCACCATCACAGTGCCAACGCACCAGCCCATTATTGTCCAGCTTTAAGATCTGGAAGTGAGCTGCATTTCACGGATGAGAGCGGACCTCTTGCTGACAGATAGAGCTGGGATTCAAACTGGTGACCTTCTGCTGAAGAAGGTTATTGCTGCTGCTTTCGAGTTTAACTACAGCAGAAGCACATCAGTTGTGCTTAAGTCATGCTAGTGATCTTGCTATTGGAGTTTTCGTTCATACAATGTAAAGTCATAGTGAACACATGGCATCGGTAATACCCATTCCTCAGTTATAATCAAGGTGGCAGTTATCTGCAGTACAACAGATGCGAATTTGCAGAGGTATGCGTGCAGATACACTATCTGGCCACTTTATTAGGTCCTGCCTACCTGATTGAATTTGGCATTGTTCTGAATTGTAAATTAGGTTGATCAGGTGTTGTGACATGTGACCCCTGCAGTACTACAAACCAGACGTACTTTACATTAGCATCAGTGGGGATCAAGTCCATCCACCAATAGTTCACTTGAACCCTGATATGATGTATACCCCATCCACTGTGCCATTAATGACAATGTATCAATATATATATATATATACTGGTGGAATAACCCTGATTTTCAAGCACAGCTTTCATGCGTCTTGGCATGCTCTCCACCAGTCTTTCACATTGATGTTGGGTGACTTTATGCCACTCCTGGCACAAAAATGCAAGCAGCTCAGCTTTGTTTGATGGCTTGTGACCATCCATCTTCCTCTTGATCACATTCCAGAGGTTTTCAATGGGGTTCAGGTCTGGAGATTGGGCTGGCCATGACAGGGTCTTGATCTGGTGGTCCTCCATCCACACCTTGATTGACCTGGCTGTGTGGCATGGAGCATTGTCCTGCTGGAAAACCAATCCTCAGAGTTGGGGAACATTGTCAGAGCAGAAGGAAGCAAGTTTTCTTCAGGACAACCTTGTACTTGGCTTGATTCATGTCCTTCACAAAGACAAATCTGCCTGATTCCAGCCTTGCTGAAGCACCCCCAGATGAGTCCAATTTTCAGCTTTGCCCAACACCTGGTCGTCTAATGGTTAGACGGAGACCTGGAGAGGCCTACAAGCCACAGTGTCTCGCACCCACTGTGAAATGTGGTGGAGGATCGGTGATGATCTGGGGGTGATTCAGCAAGGCTGGAATCGGGCAGCTTTGGCATGAATCAAGCCAAGTACAAGGTTGTCCTGGAAGAAAACTTGCTTCCTTCTGCTCTGTATATATTGTGTGTGTGTGTTATTCCTACATAACAGTGTTAACTGTGACTTCTTTAACTGAAAACCATTCCTTTACAATACTTAGCTGAGACATTTTTGTCCTGGAAAATACAGCATGTTGGCTGGTATGAAAGTCTGTTGTATCCTTCAGGCAGCTTGTCCATCAATCTGTAATTGGGGAGTGGGAGTAGGAATAGGGATAATCATGTTTCCCACAGTTTCAGAAATTCTTTGGAAGTAATGATAGCACGTCTAGGGGTTTCAGTGCCGCAAGATACAAGGTAAGACCAATTTCATGAACTTCTTTCCCATCTACATATTTCTAGAGGAGATTCATTTGACAGCCTATTAGCATTAGGAGCAATAATGTATTAGCTATAATGTGTGGCCAGAGCCAGTGTTGGAGGTTCCTATCTATATTACATAGGATTGTGACAGCAAAGATAAATCACATACTGCAGAACATCTTCCTGAGGGTTCTGCTGGGTTTTTTCAAATCTATAGTAACACTATGAAAAACACGTTTCCTACTGGCAGCTACAGAAAAAGGCATTAGCACTAAAACATGGACCTTTAAAATGGACATGCTTTCTACCATTCATTAGTTTTTTTTTTCAATTTTCACTTCTCTCTGAACTTATGTTACAGATACTGAACCCTGGAGGCAGGGGTCCAGCCTGTGAAATCACCAGGTGAACTTAGCCCAGCAGATTCTTCTCCCAAAGGCAGCTCAAGGTCAAGATTGACAAATCAGCATGGCCAACTCTGATTGTATAAATTACACAACAGTGCCTTGACTGGTTAAGCTAATGGGGTTAAGAGTCAAGACTGTGAATTCAAGTGAATCCAAGTCATACACATTTCTCAAGGACAGGGAGCGTAAGGAAGGAGGCTGCTTATACTCACATGTAACAACACAGAATCATACAAAATAGAAACTTCGATGCACATGTCCCAATGGTCACTTTCACTGAGAACTGCAATATCATGTTTGGTGCACAATTATCTTCTGTGCTCCTCACTCCTTTATAACCTTCCAAGTTTTGTTCAAGCTTCTGTCTCCAGAGTGGGAGGTGGGGATTTACCATCACAGAAGAAGAACTGATCTTCCAGAAGCATTTTTTTTGCCTCAAACAACCAAAAACCTCTTCATTTCAGGGGAAGAAAGGGGTCTTTGTAGAAAGCTTCTGGGACTCCAGTTGGTCCTATCGTTTACTCCATTCCATTTCTAATTGATTTTAACACCAAAGACTCCCTTAGAGCAATGCTTTGCAATCTAGCAGCCCAGTCCCTGAAGATGTTATAAAACCAAATCGTTTCAAAATCATATTCTCGTCACCCTGGGACTGCTCCTTTACAGCTTGTTAACAGAAACAAATTGCAGATCACTTCGTTCAGTCAATTTAAATCCTGATAAAAAAAAAGCCCCCCCCCCCCCAAAAAAAAACAACTTGGAGTTATAAAATAAGATTATAAAAAATATATATAGTCTTTCTGGTATCCCAACTTATGCAAGCCAAGGATTGCCTTCAGCATGTAGCAACACTGTTTAATATACAAATATATGTCATTGCCAAGTCCTAAGACAGGTTTGCATTCAATTACTGATAACTGTGACTCTTCAGCTGAATAATTCTCACAGTGAAACAGGAAAATCTAGCCTATGGCAAAAGCAGACTCTTGTCATATTTTACTCTTTACCACTGTTATTTTTATCATGTTGAAATTTGTCTCAGGTAAACCGACTGCAGTAAGTTAAGTTTATCATATAAATAAAGAATGTGCTGTCATTTAAGTCCATGCTCTGGATTTCTGTCCAAATGTATTTATCCAAACTTAGAATTAAGAGTTAATTGATTCCACCATGATTCTCCACTATTAGTAATTCTCAAGATAATACCCATACACAATATCTCTGTGCCAGTTCCAATGGCCAATCAAATCACCTCAACGCATTCCTGTTGGTGCTACTGTATATATACTGTGTATATAGAACAAAACTGACCAACATCTCAAAGCAATTCCTACCTATTTCTTTTTTATATGAAACTGTGCATGCAATGAATGTATAGATTGGTATGTTCTATATTCAATATATTGAAAAAGATTTAAAAAAAAGAAACAAATCAATGCCTTATGTGTACATATAAAAGAGACGGCTTATAAGAGGCCAATGTTACCCTGCCTTGTGTCAAGTGTTGTCCAGGAGGACATGTCAAGCTGTCAGCAATAGCACAAAGGAAACAGACAGGCAATATACGGAGGGCCCAGTTGAAGTCTAGTAACCTACACTTGGGAAATATTTTCTGACATTCGCTATTAAAATGTACAAAATAGTGTAGAGTAGTGACAGTTAGGAAATACCCACCTTGACGGTTCCAGAGAAATGTGGCTATTGAGAAACGGTTTGGCAAAATAAATAGATTTGGCTGAAAAAATGTACCTGGCAGGTGAGTAAAACAGCAGATTGAGAGAGGAAGTGTGATAACGCAATATGGGAGCAACATTAAAAAGTTTTGAAGCGACTTATTCTTTATGCGCACACTTGTGAGCGTGAAACGGGAAAAGCTGTGCCTTGTTATTTCAATTCATAAATCCGGTTCATTCATGGTTAGGCCCTGTCTATGTGTACACTGTTGTATGTTGTTGCATGAGGCCCCTTTCACTGTTTCTCTAGACTTTGCGTAAGTCAGATAGCAACATAATTAGGGTCAACTGTGAACATCATCCTTATACTGCACCAGTTAATGATTGCATTTACAGCCGGTACTGTGGCTTGAGCTGATTATATGGAGATGTTGTTGTGAATCTTAGAATTCCAGAGGACCAGTGCATCTGTCACCTACGCAGGATATCAACACTACTCTCGTTAGCCTCGGAGGTCAGGGAATAGATAAATCATCTTTATGTCGAGCCGCAGGGATTCCATTATGAACACAACTTCTAAAATGATTATTAGACCAGTCACATTCTCATTAACGATTTATGCTGTGACTCATTTTGGAGGTGTTCTGCTCACTCGAAAATAATTGTGCAGATAAGTTGTATTTTTTTTTCTGTAAGGGAAGCAAAGGTATTTCTTTTTTTCATAAGTTTTTATAATATATTAGGGATTCACCAAAATAAAGAGTTGCCTTATCTCTTCCCTTAGTTATTTTTTTTTTTAATAAAACATTTACAAACATAATTTTTAGAGTATAACTCATATCATATAATTTCTGTGTGCTATTTATGAGGTACACAATATACTCGGCTTAGTCTAGTAGTACACTGTTATTTTGGTAGGGGAGTATACATGTGTGTGGTATACTAGAGGTGCATGTTATAGAGTAGGTGCGCAGTGTATGTATAAAATTACGGTGTTTGTGTTTTATTGTTATTACAGCTATTTTAATATCTTCTCTACATTGGACTGACATTAGGCTTGTTTTCTAAAATGTGGAAAATTCTTAAAGCTCTGTGATTGCTGGCATGATACATTGTTAGCGCAGACACAGTCTAGAAAGAGGACATGCTCCACAGAATTGCATGCACATGGGGCTTTCATAAAGTGAGAGAACAGAGAAGTTATGAAAACTTACTCTCATTTTGTGGATAATGATATTCAACTTCAGATGAAGCAAAATAATGTACCTATATTGTCAACTCTTACAGTAAGACCTGATGATAAAAAGCCATTTCTTGTGTATGGGTGTGTATTGTGCTTTATCACAGCTAAGTTCATAGACACCACAAGCAAAATTGATTCATGTATTGTAGGCAGCAGAACTTGAATCAGCCTGATGCTATTCTTAATAAAAACAACACATTTACAAAGCAGCTGGTGTTCCAGTCGATATTTGTGATTGTTTGCGATGTTGGATGGCATTATTTAAAACTTTGATAGCAGCTGAGGCACAATGATTTAAAACTCAATAACCTTGCCATTATCTAATGCACAGTCTTTGTACCGCTTTGTATTAACGTGGCAAGAAAGCTCAGTATCTCTGTTCAAGATGGGTAATTCTAATAACAATCTGACAATACGTAGGAATGTGCGCTTTTATTAAGAATAATCCCTTTGCCATTTAATGAGCTGTTTAAACTGTAAACCCAGTTGAGATATAGTTATTTCCCTTCTTTGTGTAAATATCTTATTATTCTATTACGACATTACAAATGCAATAACTCATTTTATTTGAGGTTTCTGTTTTCAATTTATTTGGCTCATCTCTCCTGCTGACTGTCTTTACAGAAATGAATTAGATTGAATTCCTGCAGGTGGGATAGTTCACATTCACTTTGCTTGCTATTTCTTATATACTGTATTTGCCCAAAAATGAACAAATTCACACAAGTGGCAACTGTTTTAGACTTAATAAAATCAGAGTAACCCTTTCCTGATACAATTGTGTACTTATATGTATCGTGCGGGATACGGTTTACACATTAAGTACATTCTAATTACGCATATTAACCTTGTAATTACGTGTAAGTAACTACTATGCAAATGCACAGTAATTAGAGACAATGTGAAGTGTTACCCTTTTATTTGTCAGTGTTATAAGAAGTTAAAGACACTTGTTTAAAACATTTTCAACCAGGCAGGTAAATAAGCTTTTGGGGAAGTGGAGGTCAAAGTGTTTCCCAATCCAGTAACCAATCAGATTTTCCTGAGACGGCACAGAAGCGAGGCAGATAATGTTTATTATATATAGACTGTCCTGCATTTGTTGATTTGTGTGTGTTTCTTTAATAGAAATCCATTGTCCTGACTGAAACACTGCCACGTCTGTAAGACCCAGTAACTGATAGAAGAAAAGAAAAATGCAGTTTGTTGTGCATTTCTTATTCCTTAGATAGAACATGCTAACATTGTTTTACAAGAGTCAGGCTTCTTCCCAAGTCATAAAGACAGAGCACACCAGCAACCAGCACAAAGTAGTGCAACATATAGGCACTGATACAGCCAGATGATCAATGGGTCTTAATTAGCACAACGCATCCAAATATCTTGAGTGCAGTATCTTAGGTAGTTTCCAAGGCTACGGTTGTTAAACACAGCTGACCAGTAATATTGATGTGTGTTACCCATCAATAGGCAAGGGTAGACTCCAGTAAAGGTCACGGTGTAAATGTTATATAAACCAGAGAAAATAAGGATTGTGAAGATGACCTTTGCGTGCTGCCATGTACACAAGATCATAATGGCTGTTCGGTTAAAAAGAAATGCAATTAGACCAATATTTAGAAGAGAAAAACATTATTTTTTTTACTACTGATACTGAATATGAATGTGCCTCATTGGAACAGTATTAAACAAGTTACATTTCAGTTGAAGCTAATAGAATTTAAATAAAGTAAGTGCGTTTTGGGTTATATCATTTTGTAAGTATCATGTTTCTTTCTCATCTTGCGATGCCGTAGGTAAATCATAAAATATCAAACACTGATAACTTGACTTTGAAAAATCCAAATAACTTTTCCCTGGTAAACCATGCTAAAAAGATAGCAAAGTGTAATAAAGCTTACTGTAGGTAAAGCAAGGTTAATTTTCCATTGTGGCTCCTTTTGGGTCTTAATTCCCAAGTAAAACTGAACGAGATATTTGTACCACGGCTTGTACATCAATATTTAATTAGCTGCTGCTACTAGAAAAAAGAAAGTTAAACAACGTAATGTCTTTATCATTATTTCAGAGTCTCTGCTACTCCATTAGGAGATAATTACAGATCTGGCCCCAGTGCAGCTGTTTCCCACTGCCGATCCCCGCACTTTATTTCCCAGTCTACGAATAGCACAGACGGCACAATACCTCCCTTAAATGAAAACTGCATTTTCACGTGGAAATGAATTGAGCTGTTTTTCACGGCAGCTCTCAAAATGCAAGAGTTTATTTGAAATCAACGAAGCTTCAGTCTAATTGACACTTGAATTTTTATTTATTTATTGTAATGCTTCAGTTTCTGTCCTATAACAACTTAATGGATTGATTTGATTTCCAGAGTAGTTTCTATCATCTAATTAAATGTGCCCTTCTTTGTGTATAAAACTGATTTATCAGAATACAGCAAAGTTCTACACCAATAAACGCCCAAGTTGGATTCCGCAGCCATTTGAAAGTGCTCTGTAGTAGCCTACTGTAAAAATACTACAGTTCGACTATTTGAAAACACATACAGTAGTATGAAAATGTATTAGAACATCTCAATATTTTTTATGCATGCTACAAAATGTTGGGCAAAACTAAAGTAAACTGTAGTCGTGAATAATGGACTGTGGATTGCTAGCTATGTCTTGAAGCAGTGATTGCTTTCTTTACTCGTGGCTCTGTACGTTAGCAGTGAAATGTTGCTGTTTCTTAACAAACATGGTTGTCATTGAACACACCCCTAGCTCTCCTCCCCAACTCAAACACCTTTCAAAAGCTTGTGATTAATATTAGTTTAAATGGCTTTGACTTTGGCATAACTACGTGTAAGGGTTATGTGGACTTGAGTCCTATTATCCAATTATGTCATGGTTCTGTGCTGACATACAGCAACAAAGTAGAGTACAAGTTAAATTTGCTGTCAGCATAGCCTTGCAGTGAATCATCTAACTGTGAAATAACGAGGTAGCTTGAATTCAACTTAAGTAATAAATTGACAGGCTTCAGTATTGATTTTGGTGCCATTCTTCTTTTACAAGGATTCTCCATTATTTTAATTCCATTACTAATCCATTCCGGTCATGCCAGTATGATTAACCTGCACACCACATGGGTGTGCCTTTACTAGTTGAGACCTTGAATACCCTCTACAGCAGGGGTGGGCAATTCCGGTCCTGGAGGGCCGGTGTCCTTCCTGGTGTTTGTTCCAACTGACCAATTAAGCTCCTAATAAGCACTTAGTTGGAACAAAAACCTGGAGGGGCAACGGCCCTCCAGGACCAGAATTGCCCACCCCTGTTCTACGCATATATTTGAACAATAATCATATAACAGCTTGAATGGCTGAGAAAACTTCTGCATTCCTATGGACCGTGGTGCCTTATTGGGTGTTTGGGATTATTCAACAACATATGGTGAAAGGAAACTGCCTGATTAAGAAAACTACCCGGACACCTGAGCTACTCCAACACTGGCAGATTTAGAATTACCTTGTTCCATCTCCATGTCAAATTCATTTAGTTCTGTTTCCCATCTGAAATCACCTGTTTTGGAAAAAGACGATGAAAGAGAAACACAATTTTGAAATGCATTTAATAGGCGTGTTATAAAGTAATTTTGATATCCCAAAGCACGGAAATTTAAACACCACAGTAAATTAAAAGTAATTCTGAATTAAAGATTTTCAAAAATGTGTTACATTCCAGACACATTTTTTAAAGCAACTAAAAAATCTGTCTGAAGTTACTCATGTTATTCAGATAAATGCACTACAATGGTCTGCATACACTTTTGTTATTGTAGTTTAATTTCTTTTTTCAATTTTCAGTTCAATTTTGACAATATTGCTTCATCTGCAGCTCAGGCTATTATCTTCATCGGTATTGCTTTTTAAAAGCCATTGTTACTTTTTTATTTTTCTTACAGAAATCAATAATTGCAGATTACAGTTTTGTCTACATGGAACACAATAAGTTAATGTTAAAAAGCTTCAAATGAACGACACTTTCAAGGTTTACTCAAGGGCACCTACATGCAGCTGAGTTGTTTCTTGTCAGTTCTGTACTGTAAGGAGTTTAAACAGTTTTTTTTGTTTATAAATATGGTGCAAACTGCAATGCTTTGTGAATCCTATAGGGCCTATGGTGCTTTAGATTCAAGATTACATTGTTTACTCTAATAATGATCTTTTTATATGAGAGTTTCCCAAGTGAAATCTCAGGATATCAGATTTCAGACTCTGCTCATTGCTTTGCGGTTTAAGTCAGTCTAGCTTAAAGCAGTGTGGCATCACATTCACTGTGTAGGTTTTTTTTTCTGGCTTCTGTTTGAAGAAAGCACTGCTGTGGTCTATGAGAGACTATGAGTAGAATTAAAGACTAATGAATGCACTGTCTGGGACTCAGTATGCATAATGATGCATTGCATTGCAGATGAAAAATGAGGATAAAACTAATTCATTTTATTTTTTCAAGATGGCACTCTGAAATCCCATTCAGTGGAGCCTGCGCATGAATTAATTTAGTCCGAGGTGGCACTGATTCTCTGTTCAGTCCGGCAAGCACGCACACATCCTGTTGAATTTGAAGATGTAGCTTAGAAACCGGAATCACAGGAAAAAGCCCTAGCCCAAGGCGTTAACTAGAACCAGCCCATCTCGACCAGTTAGTCATTTTGCTTTCAGGACCTCTCTACACTAAAAGGGGGGATATATATTTAGCTCAAAGAGCCAGCTGTCCTATATATTCAATTCAATTCAAAATAAGGACTGTATGGTTATCACAAATATCTATATATATATATATATATATATATATATATATATATATATATATATATATATATATATATATATATATTCAGCATTGGTTTCATCGCATAGAGACAGAGCCTTAAATAAATGAGCAGGTTTTTGCAAGTGCAGAAACAGCAAGAGGCTGTTTTAACAGGGTTGTTGCAGGAAGCTGTGTGAGTAGGTGCTGGAGTGTTAGGCACATGTGCTGAAACCTGTAAACATGCAAACTAAAATCAAAGGGAAAGGGACGGTCACATGCATCTCCTGCATAAAACCAGAGCACAGTGAGTGTTAATCCCTTTGAACACACCTGCAGCAAGACAAGGTAGTGACCAGGATTGCAGCCAAGAAGTATGTTTTTAGACTGTTTCTTTAAAGTGATGATTGCCCTACCAACAATAACCTTTGAACTTATGAAAAGATTTTGTCGAGGTAAACCCTGGTTAGGTAAGTCGGTGGGTTTTTAAGCAGATTTTTTTTTAGCAGTTTGGAGGATTGAAGGCCATCTGGTATCTCAGAAAAGGCTGAACTGACCTTCAGATTCTACTTCTTGCTTGAGGGAAAAGACCTTTCTTGTCTCGAAAGCGAGCTCATTCTATACCTATTCAGCTGACCCTATTAAAAGGTACCACTGAAAATAAAAAAAAGCCTTTGTTTGATTTAATTCTAGACAGTATTCTGCAGCACAGGCTGTTAAAAAAATATCACCCTTAAAAAGCCTATAGACCTCCTCCTGGCCTTGCCAAAGCTCAAGAAGGGACCAAAAGACTTATTGAAAGAAGGTCACAAAGCCTCTCCTTAATTTAATTTCTTTCTGACTATCAAAATCTCTCTATAATGGATCCTTGCAGGCATCTGTAAGAAATAATTGAAGGTTAGTTAGCTACTTTGGAGGAACTCTTCAAGAAAAATGAGGGATTCAAAGTACTGTCCGCAACTTGGCAAAGAGTAAACTATGTGGAATATACAGCCTTTATTGTGGATTACAATAAAATGCTTTTCATGTATTGATAAATACCTTATTGGGGGTATAATGCCTGCTTTTACATGAATGATCTCTACACTGTAATAACACTGTAATTACACACATGGTTGTGTACTTACAATGCAATAACATGTTTAATTAAAAAATAAAAACATTGCTGGCATCTTGTACAATTACACTGTAATTACCCATGTGGTTATGTATCTAGAATGAAATTACTATTACAAGAGGTTTTAATATTAAAGTACAGGGTCCAGTTTCACAAAGCACTGCTACCAGCTGCTAGCTAGCAAGCGATCTTATTTTTACCTGTTTCAAAAAACAATATTTTAAGGTTGCACGATTAAGTTTAGTAGAAATTCATTCAACAAGTCTATATGATTAAAGTATAAATGTGTTATTTTCTTTAATTTGTATATATATTTTTTATGGAAGTGAATTGGATTTGGCAGGCTGCTATCTAGACGTGCTTTGTGAAACTAGCCCTTACAGTACTTAAACTATCTATTGGATGTCTAGGGCATCTTGTATGGCCATGCATACCAATGTGTTTTACAACACAAACCCACAAAGAGACCAAGGTGATTATTTTGAGCTGTGTTGGGCAAATAAGAGTCAGCCTGGAGTTAAATCGGAGAGTGTCAGACTCACACAGATCCCATGGGAAGGAATTCCAAGGAACAGAGGTCACACATTTCTATGCAGTGGAATGACAAGAGCCTATAAATAAACGTGTCAAACTAAATTTGTCCTCCAGCTGAATGAAATATATATGTATATACAAAAATAATGGAATTATTACATACCGAAGGCTTGCTTACCAGGGGCTTCAGTTCTAAAGGAAGAGTTCCACAAGGCATGCTATCCCATTGATGTTTAGTTTAATTTATCTCACGGGAAGCCCATGGATTTAAGGATTCAAAGTTGAATAATTTTGGCCGTGTTTTGTGTGATTTCTGCATCTTTATACTGTGAAGTACGGGAGGTGGAAGGAGAGGGGGGAAGAAAGGGAAGTGAAGAGGAAGGAGGGGTGGGGAAGAGGGAAAAGGAGAGAACGGAAAGGAAAGGGAGTGAGTTCCTACCGTCAGGGCACACGAAATCAAGCTAAGCAAGGCATGAAGTTTGTGCTGAATCTTAACTCACCTTGTCAATCCTAATTTCTGCAATAGGAACACCAGCATTAGCTAGCATGCTCCAATAGGCATATTATGGATCCACATCCTGTCATTGGCTAATACCTCTCCTAAAGGACCTAACACCTCCCCAGCTCAAAAGATATGCAATCCTAACACCTCCCCAGCTCAGAAGATATGCAATCCTAACACCTCCCCAGCTCAAAAGATATGCAATCCTAACACCTCCCCAGCTCAAAAGATATGCAATCCTAACACCTCCCCAGCTCTAAAGATATGCAATCCTAACACCTCCCCAGCTCTAAAGATATGCAATCCTAACACCTCCCCAGCTCTAAAGATATGCAATCCTAACACCTCCCCAGCTCTAAAGATATGCAATCCTAACACCTCCCCAGCTCAAAAGATATGCAATCCTAACACCTCCCCAGCTCTAAAGATATGCAATCCTAACACCTCCCCAGCTCTAAAGATATGCAATCCTAACACCTCCCCAGCTCTAAAGATATGCAATCCTAACACCTCCCCAGCTCAAAAGATATGCAATCCTAACACCTCCCCAGCTCTAAAGATATGCAATCCTAACACCTCCCCAGCTCAAAAGATATGCAATCCTAACACCTCCCCAGCTCTAAAGATATGCAATCCTAACACCTCCCCATCTCAAAAGATATGCAATCCTAACACCTCCCCAGCTCTAAAGATATGCAATCCTAACACCTCCCCAGCTCTAAAGATATGTAATCCTAACACCTCCCCAGCTCAAACGATATGCAATCCTAACACCTCCCCAGCTCTAAAGATATGCAATCACCTCACAGAAAATATTTGTAATGGCTTCAGTGAGGAACATCAAATAAATGGTAACTGGAGAACTTTTCTATAAAGCTGGTCAGGCAGAGCCAGCGAAGAGCAACTGTTGGTAGGAAAGAGGAATCATTCTACATGCAAACTCTGGTCGGTTTAGTTCTACTAGCTAAACAGAAAATGTGCCTTATTCTATATACAGTAGCACACATTGGCAGGGAGGGTGCATACGACTCAATGTGAATGCATGGGAGGGGAGAGACATGGCTTGGTGCATGCTAATCATAGTTATAATTTGACAAATGGCCACAGTGACTTTTACATCATCTCTCTTCAATCTCTCAACAGTATCAAATTGAGTACAAATGGTCAGCAGTATCAGTTTAGAATTTAGATCTTACAGTGTTGTATAGCATAAGTGGAAAGCTATACTTGTGAGTATGCCCTCCAACTAGTTACAGTTTGATATAATGTTCTCATTCCCTGCAAATAGAAATGGTACTGCTTGTCATGCATCAAGTGGGGATTATTGATTAGAAGAGCTGAGTGTTAATTCTGCAAATTAGCCCCATTCTGCTTCCCTTGGGACATGTGCAGCCGGCATCTTAATGATTTCTGGTTACTTACACTGCTCTGAACCCCGTTTATCCAGAGGCAAAAAGCAAGTCGTGATCACTGTACATTTATTCTGTTATTCCAAAGGTGCTTTCTGTAGCTAAGCAATGTGCACTTTCAAGCACTGCATAAATCATGCCTAACGGAATCCAATATAACAATAATAATAAAAAAATACTTCCCCTATATGATCCATTTTGTGCCGCTCCCACATAAGAAGTGGCTTAGATGTGTTGAGCTTTTCATTTCAATTCAGTTCCTTTAAGCACACATTAAGGTGATGTCTTCTGCTTTGGTTCCAAGATTGAAGATTTAGGGGACTTTCTCTTTCTATCAAAGAAAACACGAGGGATGATCAGATGAGGACCAGAAATCCTGACACATCTGTACAAGTTTATCACATCAAGAACAAAAGCAAAGCAACCCATCTATACGAATGGATTAATTGAAAAACCAGATCAATGCCATTCCAAGCAGAAATGCCTCTTTTTAACAGATTTATTTAGAAATTCCATTTTTTTACAGAGATTAATTTAGTTTCCAATGAATAGAACGACGAGGAGGTCCAAAACTAAAACTAATTAGCTATCTATAATTTCATCTCTCTATATGTAAATATAACACAGCATCATTCATCCACAAACCTGTAGTTCTATTTCTGTTAACGGATGCCAGCAGTTGTTTTTCAATGTGCCACTTTGTGCCAAGGCTTACAGTTTGCTTGTTTGATTGTTTTTAGCTGTGTCCTGCATGAAATCACCGCAGGGATAATTATTGTTAGGGAAGGTGTGTTACAGCCATACATCCTTTCAATTTCAACAGGAAGCTCACAGCTCTTCCCCCAGCTTCCTGCCAGCGTTAGCTCCAAAAATTACCATCTGCTTGGAAATTTACATGATCTACTTCAGTTTTTATTTTTTATTAGTAAAAAAAATGTTCTTGCCATGCTGAGCAGGCATCCAGAACCACAGTAACTAAACAGCTAGTGCATCCCATGTCCAGCCTAAAACCACAGGCGTTGTGAAGTGAGGTTTATCGCGACCATTCCATGAAGTACACAGTTTCATTCACAAAATAACACTTGGTAGTGGTAAATTTAGAAATGCTAAAAGAAACTTTGTAAATTCAATGCCACATGTTTGGTCTTCCTCTCAGTGTCTTTGAAGAAATGGTTGTCATTGAACAGTTTTCTTTGAGCATTTCTAAGGAAGCCCGAGACTTAGGTGGTGATGGTTATTCACTTAACTATAAAAGAGTAATTCCTGAAGGCAATAAGGGAGCTTCCTTGTTAGGTATTCAGTCACAGCATATTTGAAAGCTGCTTTGAATAAATAAAAGGCGTTTCCTTTTCATTAAATGTTACATCGGAAAGGAACCCTGTCTATATAAACACCAAAGGCTTTATTCATTAATGGCGTTCGGCTCAGATTTTTGTGGACGAATGTTCTCAATAGCAAAGTGAAAATAGATTTTTAAGGAATGCTTTACATTAATCATTGTATGTTCCTCCAGGGTCTTGCTAAAGAATGCATGCACGCATGCAGAGGCTTTAATACACTGTATTAAATTTAACCTGCTAAATTCTAAACAGAAACATAATAATTCTAGTCGCTATGCATTTCATATTGTTTCTTGTAAATGCTTTTTTCTCAATTGCCGAATCTTTCACACTCCCTGTAGTATTGCATCTCAAGTGTCATTAGCTTTGAAGCAAAAACAGTTGTATTTTTTTTTCTAGGTTTGTAACATTAAAAAATGTGTTTTTCTCTTTTTTTCTCTTTCTCTCTGTTTTTCTCACAATGGTAAAACGACACGTTGTATTAAAAAGCTTTGAATTCCTTCTGTATGTTAATGTTCAGTTTAAAAGTTTCTGTAAGGAGTTGCAGGATGTGTACAGAGATAATTGCAAAACAAAAAGAACACTGATAGGAAGGGCAGTTTCTCAGAAGCGTATGAATGGTAAAATGACTGTAATTGTAAATCGTTAGAAACAATGGAAGCATTTCAGCAGCCGCCAGTATGAGAGGACTTCTAATAAAACAATGGCGTTCACACATAGATCTCACTCCTCCAGGGAGCCTCAGCAGAATGGACCTTTCTGATGTAATGAACCAAGATTAGTTGACCTAGAAAACGTCCTTATTGTCCATGGCAGCCAGGATTGATCTTGTGCTGTGGTAATTATTCTTAACAAGATGGTATAGTAACCTTGTTTGACAGAGCATAGTCTTCTTCGAATTCCGTTTCACCTCGCTTAAGGAATAGCATTCCTTGAGGAAACAGTGATTGACTGATAATGAGGAATGAAAGTACCCAACAACAACAACAATAATAATAATAATAATAATAATAATAATAATTAGATTTTTGATTTTCTATCTATCTATCCATCCATCCATCCATCCATATATATATATATATATATATATATATATATATATGCCTTGTTGTGTAAACAATTCTAATTCTATCAGATTATATTTATTTCTAATCAGAAGATATTCCTTTTTAGTCACGTTTTTGCGGACGGACGTGGGACGTTGCTTGATGCCGTGTTAGTAACATAAGAGATTTAAAGGTTCTGCATTCTAGCCCTTTAAAAATCATGTTCCGACCCCCATTGATTTTAGTACTATTGGGCTTGTGTAGATGAATCTATCAATCATGTCAGAGTCCCTGGTTTGGAGGCTGTCTCTAAGTGGTCAGCTATTACACACTTACACAGAGAAAAGTGGGTGTGACCTGAATTAGTGATTTAAAAGAATCTATTCCACACAAAGCACTAGTAGAGTAACACCTGATAACTTGTCATGCCTGAGACAGTGTAATACAGTTTAAGACAAAAGGGATTCATCTGTTAATCCATGTATAATTTAAACTATAGTGTTGATGAAAAAATTGTAATATAAGATACATGGGTGCAGTCGGGGTGTAAAACCCAGACCAGACTGCTATTGTCTATATAATTAAGAGATAATTTAGCAAACCCCTTAAAAAACAGATTACGTTTCTCCCTGAACCCACTGTTTCTTCAGTGTTTAGTGAGCACTGGCTTTCCTAATAAGTTTACAGGCAGAACTAAGCCATCATTAACTAGGTGTTTGCCTCTAGTTGCTTTTGTCGGATCAAGCAGAGGCCTTGAGTATTGACGTTTCATTTAAAAAGTACTGGACAGCCTGGGTGATTAGTGCGAGACTGAAATTTGAACACTCAGAAACAAATCAGTGCTCCCAAGCAGATGGTGATGGATAGTTTTATCAACTGCCTGGGGAAAGTCAATATTCCTCATCAGTAAGGGTAGGGCTCCAATCAATCAATACGTCCCCCTTCACACTTTACAGAAACATTTAATTCCAAATTCTGTAAAATACAAAGTGGGAGCTTATAATGAAGCAATAGCACCAGGATTAGAAGGTGTTACAGAGCGGTCAGTTGTTGACCACGTTGGGATTGCAGGACCGCACTGCCAAGGCAATACATTAGGGTTTTATTGCTATTAGAAACTGGTAATTATTATATTTAAAAAAATGTAATGTCTAATTTACAAGTGTATTTTCAATGTTTTGCTTTTCCATAACGTCAGAGGTTTCTTGTAAACGTTTAAAGTATTATTTTTTATTATTGCTGATTCACACAGAATTGTAAATTGTATTATAAGCAGGAAATTACACTGTAAACCTGAAACGCGATTTCCGTTAACTTTAGCATGCATTATTTCTGCAGATTGATGGCTGTGTCAGATTTAATATGGACGGTTCAAACAATGTGTTAAAATGATGAAAACGCTGATCAAGTCTATTGTGCATTCTGGTAAATGCAACTCCACTTCTGGAGTGCTCTTGTATATTTAAAATGATTTAGGAGCTGGTCAGGGGTTTAATTGGTACAAATTAATAATTAAAGAGAGCTAGAAGGAACAAAGACCTGAGCTGTTGCATCTCAGAGGGGACAGATTGAATGTCATAGAAAAAATGAAAACATTTTTTGTTTTTTTTTGCTTATCAGAGGCAGGCTTTCCAGTGGGTGATTTAGTCATTCTTTAGTCAAGCAGCATCAGAGCATCTAACATTATTTTGGTAACACTTTGCATTAAGTGTCTCTAATTACTGTGTATTTACATAGTAGTTGCTTAGTAAATACATGTGTACTTACACATAATTACACTGTTATTATGCATAGTTACAATGTACTTAATGTGTAAATGTTTTCTTCATAATATAACCCTAACTCTAAACCTAACCCTAACCCTATCCATAACCCCAACCTTAACTTTAAACCTAACTCTAACCCTAACCTTAACCCTTTTCTGAAACAATTGTGTACTTACATAGATTCTGCAAAAAGATGATAATGCTTCAGTGTGTGATGATAACATGATAAAAAAAAAAAAAGAATAAGGTAGTATGAGATTCTGGGATTGACAGCCACAGCAATTATCATATCATGTTTTGCAAGGTTGATTTGAGATTATTTAATATCAATACTCATCTGTCACCTAAGAGGTAATTAAAGTGACTTTAGCACACATTTCAGTTATGATTCAGGAAATTCACAGCTTCATATGTAATCACAGTGTCATTGAAACAGTGCCATCAGTTAACTTATACTAATGTATGTTAACTTTGCAGGTCATGTGTACAATGAATGAATGTCACCCAAAATAATGAAATGTTGCATGTGTTTTATAGAGGGATGTCTCACATACAGGATACTGTTATAGCATTGTGAAAATACAGTAAAAAATCCTAAATGTAAGGCTACTTCTAAGGGTTACATCTTGATTTCAGTAATAATTGTCTTTTCTGTACATCTAAGGTTGGTTTTGAGTCAACCAGTGTAATGTACCGTAATCTTCAAACGACAGGCAATGTTAACGGACTACTCTTCTGAAATATTGAAAGAATCATCCATAGGGTTTCAGTATAATTAATTCAAGAGATATTTTAAACATTACAAATAGTTTTAAAAGTTTGTCTGCATATATTTTAAAGTCCATTAATGATCTTCCATTGCGCAACTCTACACTACAATTCCCATTGGGGTTTGGGATACTTGATTGTGAAGGTCATATTCTCCATTGTGTCCTAATCTATTCCTTCTGGTATTGTGCCAGATGTCCTGTTCCATAATCATACACTTTTCGGATGTGTAATTGCTTCTAACCGTGTCATTTTGTAACACTGTTTTAATTAAGCATACATCCCAAAGGTTTTGTACAGATTTCATTAGAAGCTTCCCATGTGCTTTGAATGAAGCCAGTGCACTGCATCGATAAGAAGCAGGAACAGATACACTTTCTGAAGGCTAGAAAATCTTAAACTCGCTAAACTGGCTTCTACAGAGTTTGTTCTCAAGCTTCCAGTGTGTGAAGTAATGTAATATTCATCCCTGGATTGTGTGCACATCTCAGAACAGTGGCCTGTGTTGGATTGCATATGACTTGTGCAGGCTGATCGAGCTTTGTTTGATAATTACTGTTAAAGCTCAAATTAGATCAAGAGACACAGTGACACATCCTTCTGCCTTCAGTGATTCAGTGCTGTTTTTTAAACCTTTAGATAGAAGGATTGACTTTTCAGCTGCAGTCTGATTGCATGGGCACCACAGCTTTATAGGAGCTCTGCAGTTGGCAGATAAAGCGCTAGTGAGCATAGCCCTGACACTGAAGCTGTTAAGAGGTTTGCACCTTTTCTTCTTGCAAATAAACCTGTTCATTTCAGAATACACCACCTTGTGTGTGACTGTTTTCTGAGCTAGCTGGTCCAGCAGAGTTTACCCCAGATATACAATATGATTTCAGTGTACAGTGTAGGCTTAGCTGGGGTAACACTACCAAAACATTTGAATGTGGAACAAGTGTTCCCCAACCTTTTAGTTCAGTGGCTTGGCTGTGTTTTACATAGGTGTAACAGTAAACACTCAAAGCTAACTGAAATTGGAGACATTGAGGAGGTAACCTTCTCATTAGGTTTAACACCCAATCTTCTTATGGGGAAGTTCACTGGGCACAAGGTTGCTTCGCAAACAGAGGTCAGTGGAATTTCATCTAGTGAAGTAAAGTGAACAGAATGAAAAACAGCAGCTGTCAATAATAGGTCCAAGATATTCTCAAGCAGGAAATGAACCCACACAATTATTTCCCTGAGATCAGTGGTCTAGCTGGTGGAATCGAGAACACTTACCTGGCCACGTCTAAATGGTTAATTCAAGAGTCATATATCAAACAAATGAGAGAACTTACCTTGACTTCAAAGTCCTGAAATTAAATGTAAAGAGTAGGTTCCTTCCACAAAACTGGGGTAAAGCACACATTGAAATAAGAAAAAAAAAAAAAGTTTTGATAAATAAGGGCCACAGTGAGACGTCGAATAAAATACATCTGAAACACTACAATACAACAATACGAGAAAGCACCTGAGAGAAAAGATGATACAGTTCAAATTGCAGAGCTCCCTCGATGAGGCATTATTACAGATGATTACACACAGAATACCTCATTGCCCCCGCATGCATTCTACATTTTATTTAGCCCTGGGGCTCAAAACATACCCAGCGCAATCAGGCAGTGAATTCTTCAGGGACTATGCCATTGTTATTCATGGTGTTGTTTAGTATTTGAGTGGAGACAGGCTGACATAAAGCATACAGTATTACTCCAGGCAGTGATACGGCTATGTGAAGTTATTCCACAGTGGGGTCATTAGATTACAATTGTGTGTGTGTCTTTTTTTATCTCCGTTGACTCCCAGTAAACAACTTTAACTCACTGAATATATACTTATAACTATATAACTCACTGAATATATACTTATAACTATATAACTCACTGAATATATACTTATAACTGAGCTGCAACCATTCGACAGTATAATATTATAATACAAAATCACCCCATACAAGGCAGCTTACTGCAAAAGCATTAACTGTACTGTACAGATATTCATACTCAATTAGTGCTCATGGCCTGTGTCAACTATCGTCAATTCTTGCAACTTGCTGCTATACCTCCACTTTGCATCACCATTGACAGTTTGCATGTCTTTACATTTATCTGCTTTCTACAGACCCACTTTCCCAATGCAACCCTCTTCATTGTTGCCATGAATGTGGGATTTCCTGCTGCCACTGCAGTCTTTTTTTCCCATGCACTGTGAGACTCTTACACTGGAATTACAATGCTGGCATTAAAAGATGGGTCTCTTAACCATTATGAATGTAGGTCGCTTCTCACAGGAACACAGCGTTATCTCATTCATTTGTCATAACCACAGACTCCGCAGGGCGTGCACATCCTCCCATCTTGGTCTTTTAATAATAAAAAAAAAACTCATAATATTCTGCCCAGATGCCTGATGTTTATAAACACATTTTATGGTAAGAATGTGCTGCTTTCACACAGTTTATTTTCTGGGTCACCTTGTGTAAAGTGCTTTAATTACAAGATATCCCAGTAACATACACATCCACCACCAAAGATTAAAAACAACACAATACATTGCTACAAACGACAAAGCAGGTCACCATAACCTCCTCTGACAGTACATTATAATAAACATCTTGCAACAAATGCCATGGAAAGTTTCATTAAATTGGGGTTAGCAGTTCCTATGAAATACTCTTATCAAGCGTCAACACTGTGAGAACGGAGATCACGTTGACCTTTTTCAAAAATAATACCTTTCAACAAAGTTTACTAACGACTGACACGGAACAAGCGTTTTCACTGTACCCCTGTTGCCAGGGATAGTCATCCAGTGCAGGGATTATCAGTAAAGGTATGAGCAGAAGATCCAGCCCTCATAGGCAGATTGAATATGGAAGTAGGAGGGGCTAAAACAGGAAGTACAGCAAAAAATGCTTTTCTGGCACTCTAAAAGTGACCAAACAGTGCTGTAATGTAATATGACAGAAAAAGCTTTGTAGAAAAAACAAAACAAAAAAAACACCATGCTTGTTACGGGTATTAATTTACAGTTATTACTCGGCACAACCATATAAATAAACACATAAAAACTGTATATAGACGCGAAACAACTGAAATGTTGACTCCTACCTAATTACGTTTTTCTGATTCGAATACACCTAACCCTGACGCAGCACCCCATTTTGCAAGATGGTTTGATCATGATAATTCTTCAAAAAAAAAAACAGGGAAAAGCTCAGTAGATAATGGGGTAAACACTCAGTGCTTGTGAAATGCATTTCCCAGTAGAGAGCACTGCAGAGTAGAAAAGAAAGAATCTTTCTCTAGATTAAAAGCTTGAATGCCTCTTTGGACATTTCATTTCCAGCCATCCTTCGGGTGAAGGCCTATAGCTGAGGACCGCTGCCTTAATAAATTATGCAAACTTATTTGCAAAAAATGCTCCAGGGAAAATGTAAAGCTTAACCTTTTGGCTCTGATAGAAACGTACAGAAAGGAATCTTAAAGCCGCTGTTTACAGCAGCTGCCATGGGAGCTGATATCTCGCAGAGCTGTCAGAAAATACAAATGACGGGCAATCCGTAGATTCAAAGTGTATGTAAAACATTAGTTAATTCTACAAGCAGTAAGTGCAAGCATAATTAGCAGGGAATACCATGATATTGAAAATTGGAGCTTATTACAGTACCTGCTTATTTTCTGCATTAACGGCTTGTTAAAACTGTATTTCAACACTTTTTTTGCACTGTGTTGTAGAGGTAGCTGCAGCTGAGCTGTGAAGTATGTGTACAGTAGGTTACTGGTTAATTAGGGAGCAATACAGACATCAAGACTTAGTCACAAATACTAAGCAAATGGGCAGTAACGTGGCACTAATTACGTCTTCTCACACAAAGGAACAGTAAAAATGTTTTATTTTTATTTTACCTTTCAGATCTACCCAGAACACACATATGCAGATTCATGACACAGTGTGAAAGTTCCCTTTGAAATGTAGGACATTGTTTTCAATGGCATGCTAAATATTTATGCAGCAAAGACACCCGCAGGGTGCAGGTGTGTAGTATTTCTAGTAGCTGGGTCTCTATGAAATTGTGTGTTTCAGTTTCGTATGCCGCCTGTTACCAGCTAACCAGCAGCCGTTTCTAGCAGGCTGATATTACCACAGCTCTCATAGCTCATGGTCAGTTAATTTAACTGGTGCCTGTAGGGGGCAGTAGCACAAAGGCTGTTGACGTATTTCTCTGCACATCCTCCTTCTTTTTGTACTTCGTAGTCATTGGGGAGAACCTTTAAAAAGTCACTTCAGTCTGTTGATAGGAAGGTTTGGTATTTGCACCATTTATTTATTCACCGTTTTCTCTTCTGAACTCTCATAGGGGAATGTTATTGGAGCTGAACAGCATATTTTAAAACAGAAAAAAAACCCTCCTAAAACATTAATAATTGAAAGAAGCTTGACGAACACGTATCCAGTTAAACTCATTAGTCCTCTGGGATTACCTGCTAATATTGTTGTTATTTTTAATTAAAAGTTTCATGTGTGGCTTTTCCAGACGTTAGGGGGACACGTCTCTCTCTCTCTCTCTCCCCCTCCTGCTGTGTGTTGCAAAGAGAATTGTCAATTAGCACCATATCCTGGTGCAGTTCTGTCAGAGATGCGTCCCTCCACTACAAAAACGAGAGCTTAGTGTCACTGGGCTTCAACGTGTCATTTTAATTAATAGCTGGGATTCAGAGGCCTTTTATCGGAGTTGGGCCAAGCTAAAGCACAGCTGAAAGTGTGTTATTAATGGGCTGAGAATGAAGATGAGATTGCTGTTAGAGGAAAAAAAAAAATCTATTCTCAGGATACAGAGAGAAAAAATGGCAAATGGTTTAGAAATGTGATCCATACAGTAGATACTCAATCACTGCATTTCATGAACACTTTACATAGATACCCAATGTCACCTTTGGCCTGTGTCTGGATATTCATGGTTAGTCCATGGTGGAATAATGACATGGTCCTAAGGTGCAGTGCCAGATCCTTGAAGAGACGCATGCAATTACACATCGTATGATCCATGACAAATGCAGGAGTCGCTTAAAAGAAAGTGAAAGGAATTAGAATTCAGTGAAACCAGGGAAGGCTATATTTATAAAACTGTGCGAAAACCAGCATCTATAGGAGGCTGTGTTGTCCAGTGGTTAAAGAAAAGGGCTTGTAACCAGGAGGTCCCCGGTTCAAATCCCACCTCAGCCACTGACTCATTGTGTGAGCCTGAGCAAGTCACTTAACCTCCTTGTGCTCTGTCTTTCGGGTGAGATGTAGTTGTACGTGACTTTGCAGCTGATGCATAGTTCACACACCCTAGTCTCTGTAAGTCGCCTTGGATAAAGGTGTCTGCTAAATAAACAAATAATAATGATAAATAATAATAATCTTGGCCAATGTGAATATATATATATATATATATATATATATATATATATATATATATATATATATATATATATATATATGTATATACTTTAAAGAATGCAGGATGGTGAGATATAAGGTATATATTTGCTGTTAATATTGCCAAAAATTAATTTCTGCACTGCCCTGATAGCTGTTTTATATTATAATAATGTTCCTTTCATGATCACTTATACCAAATTAAATCATTTTGTTTGATCACAGATCTGAATATGTTCATTTATATGTTGCTGCGATGATAAGATCTCAGCTATGTTTTTGCAATCATTTATTTTCACTTTCAACAAACAGGATGTCATGCGGCACACCATGTTAACTGCATCTCTGTCAGCTGGCCTTGCTCTCAGACAGTCTTGCACTTTCCTGGTCATTTCATCAGGAGAGTGACATTGTCCCCACCCCTTCAACGGCTTTTACCCTTTCATTAACCAACCTGCTGCTTCCCCTATTGACTGACATGCTTTCAGTAACATCCTTTGACCCAGAAGACACTGCACAGGCGAAAGACCTACACTATGAAGTGAAGCAGTAACAGATTTTCTGGTAGGCAAAGCAGGTGTTTCTTTCAACACTGCACATATGAGACCTATTTATTAATAGGCAGGGAAGATTTATGAAATTATTTTCTTATCTACAGCCACTTACATGCTTTCTTTCTCAGATATTGGAGTCAATTGATTTCAGTGGTGGGAGATCTAAATAACGTTGTCGTTTAAATCTTTAAACAGGGCCCACCCTGCTGTCGCACTTATTTTTACTGACAGAAATACACTAAATAGACTAACAAGCACTGTTTGATGTTTGATTGTCATGACCTTGATAAACAGAGAACCCCAGTTTAATGATTTAAACAGGGGCTTGATTTAAACACGGTGCACTTTAGATCAATTGAACAGGCCCTGTTGTCTTTCACAGTCCTTGCGTGGTGTGGCAGGGTTGAGGCCCTGCACCAAAACAATTGTATGTTGTGTGTGTTTTGTTGGTATAAAATAGCAGCCAGAGCCTTTGTCCTGGGGAGAGTTAAGTCATTTTGAGAAAGAAGTAACAGCAGCAGGTTGTGCTCCTGTCCTAAGACTGTGATAGCAAAGCTTGGGATTGCCATTTATTTGATTTGGTATCTTTGTTTAACTGTTTTGTTTGTTTAATTAATTGTTAAATAAAAATGTGCCGTTTTTGAACCGCAATCTCTGTCTCCTGGCTGTGCTATTTCTGGCGCTAGCCAGCCTTGACCGCAGTGCTTCCCTTCCACACATGGTTACAAAGAATTTGTAAGTTCATAGATAAGAACTGTTTTTGAAGCAGGGATGATCACTGGATCAACAACCATCCTGCAATGCATCACTAGCTTCTACGCACTGTTTCCCATGTTAATTAAAACTTTGTTTGGCAAGCCATACTGTAAACATTTTGCTCCATAGTGATCGTTGGCTTGCACAGGTCTCAGTGTCCAGGGAGTATAATCGTTTGTATTAATCTTTTGGATTAACATCTGATACAAACTGCCTGACCTTGCGCTGCTGTCACTTTGAGCGCAAGTCAACTTTTTGTTGCATTAGGGTCTGAAACGCACAGAGTAAATAGCGTTAACATGTAAATGCTGGAGATCATATGTTGCCTTAGATAAACCCACTCTTCATTTTGCAACTTAAAAAAAGACATCCAAGTTGTGATTTGGTGTTAGGCGAGAAGCCTCAAACAACCCCAGATTTAATCACTTACAGTGCAGTCCCATTGCTTCTGGCATTATGGATCTTTCAGCGCTTGATGCAATATGCATTATTGTGACAGCAATACTCACACCCACACAGGTACACTCTGCATAAGTACTTTCTCTTCAGCTTCATCCTGGCATCCAGTCCAAGAGGGATAGGCATAGGATAACACTGGTTTCATCATTATTATTAGTGTTATTAGTAGTATTATTATTCTGTGCTGTATCACCGATCATTTCACATTTACTGGCTCCTAATTATTTAACAGCAACAGTGGTTTCATTTATTGACTTTTTTTTTGTTCTTTTGCTTCCATGGCTCACCCAGTAGGGCGCCATAACCAACCACTGGTTTAAAGCATCATTAGCACACACACAAAAATACTAAATAATAAATTGTATGTACATCTAAGGTGTTCTACATGAATGTATGGGGAATTACTGACACTTTACATTGTGTCTCTAATTGCTGTGTATTTACATAGTAGTTGCTTAGTAAATACATGTGTACTTACATATAATACAATTTGTAATTAACCCTAACCCTACCCCTACCCCCAACCCTAACCCTTTTCTGATGCAATGGTGTATTTCCATATATCGTGCAAAAATATTTACACACTGAGTACATTGTAACTATGCATAATAACATTGCTTTGGCAATACTTCTGCTGTAGTCTTGCCAATAAAGCATAGAGAGAGAGAGAGAGAGAGAGAGAGAGAGAGAGAGAGAGAGAGAGAGAGAGAGAGAGCAAAAGGGCACATTTCCCTTAGCATGCCTGTTATCACTTCCACTTTTTACAAATGCTCTAGGGACAATATTAAATGTAAATGTCAATACCTGAGCATTGTGTTAAATCGTCCCTGAGTGAACGGCTAAAATGTTTTAAAAAATGCTAACGATTATAACTTATACACAGACTGTAAATGAAGCAGAGAGCTATAAAGTAGTAGACAGACAATTGAGGACTCATTACATCACTTAGGTATTTCACACTAGACTTTGGAGCAGTTAAATGTGAATGAACAACTTGGAGGTAGATTTGCACTCCCCCCCGCCCCGCCCAAGAGATTTTTTACATTCCAGTTCCAGTTTTAACTGGTAAAATATAAGACTGGCAGGTTGTCAGGAGCAGTTTCCATCGAGTGCCCTGTATGTTAAATCTCCCATCGATGCTTATGTTTCCTTTACCGCGGCATTCTTTTTCAATGATAGAATGCTGTCTCAGCAGGAGGTGTGCCACAGAGTGACCATAAGTTACATGGCTAAGGTAAAAGTAATTCATAACAAATGACTCTCCAGACATCAGTTTTAAAAATTCTCTCAGTGCAATTTAGATTAAAGGTGTATATCATTGTGTTGCAGAAATAAGAAACGAAAAGAAAAAAAAAAATCAATATCTGCAAATTGTGTGGAATCCAAAAAGAACAACAGCAGTTTCAGGGTGTGATTCATATGTATATTGAACCAGCAGTTTACAGTAATTGTGTTTTTAAAGTTTATCTGTGCTAACTGTAATGCATTTAGAAGAAGGCCACACTCTGTGACTTTGCTTTTACAAAGATGTTGAGGTGAGCTCAGTTTCTATCAACCGGCTATACTTGTCAATGAATTTTACTTCGGACAAATGCAGTATAGCAACAAGGATCCTGTATTCAGAGTAACTTCAAATGTCATTTAAGCATTCTAATAACTCAACTTTGGAGCAATAGAACCCAGAACCACACAACATGATTGCAAAAAAGAAAAAGCAATTTAAATGAAAACGGAAGCTAGTTCTTTGATCTACTTGTATGTTTTTGAAGACCCCAGACGCACCTGTCCCGTTTTGAATACCATCATTATAAAGACATCGTTCTGGGGGTTAAGCTAATTATTTTAGATGTTAAAGTCCATTAGTGTCTGAGCTGAGTCAGAAGTGACTTAGATAACCCTTGAAAGATAATGGGGATTGTGAAGCTGTTGTCAGAAATGTGTGCAGGTGACATAAAGCACAGCCAACAGACTTGTAAATGTCACATCCTTTGTAGGCATTTCTATTTTTAAGGCATTGCTGTCATATCACTCAGACAGCATTTAAAAAAATAGTGTTAGCAAGGACAATGCATGTCTGCCTGGGTCTATTCATTTTTTTTTTAGCTTTCATCTCTACATTTTGAACCACTATAGACTAATGTCACTGTGAAAAACACTGGTTTGTAATATCTTATTGAATTGAATATGGAATCGATCTCTTTTTTCTTCTTTAAAACCAAGATAAAGTCATTTAGTATACCCTAGATTCAGTGACAGTGACAGGCAGAGGCTGTGGGCGATTTATTAAACTTTATTTAACCAGGAAGATACCTCATTAACACCAGCATAGTACTGGTAAGGCAGCACATATTACAGCAAGATGACATTGCACACAATCAGCAGCAATAGCAATACAACAAATACACAATGACACACTTCAGATTAGAATCAGGCATAATAAGCCTATTTACAAGTGAGTGCAATATTAAAATACAGGGAGGGTTATAAAACATATCGGATGATAAATCTGAGAGAACATCGATCTTCTTGGGTGCAGCACCACGTTCCTCGACTGTATCACTGCTTGCTGTTTTCTGTTCCCACGGTATTCCATTCGTTTCAGTCAAAGCACAGGCATTGCTGCAGCAGGGATGCTCTTAAGGAGAAATTCTCTTCCTCCTGGCAAAGTCTCCCAAGTAAACGGTGAGGTTATGTTTAGAAATATATCTGCGATATGGACAATATGAGAAAGATAAATGTGTCTCTTGCACACCCTGCTGTTTGTTCTGTTACACATGACCTGGTCTCACTACCGTACTACACATCTGTGTCTGTGTTCTGCAACACAACATATATATATATATATATATATATATATATATATATATATATATATATATATACACACAAAAATACACAGTACTTAAGTCATACACACAGCCTTTAAAATACTGTACCACAGCATCTCTAGAATACAATAATAACAAATTATGAAATCATTCAAAAAACAAAAGAGGGGCTGTAATTGTTCCCTGAATCTAAAATTGCTGCTCCCTTTGGGATTTAATTGTTTTTTTTAGTTAACACCATCAGCGGTGATAAATTCCGTTCCTGGGTATTTATGGCATGCTACTGAAAATCTAAATTCTCTATTTTTCATAGAAAGTATGTGGATGCAAATGACAACAACGGATGTTCTTAGAATAATGTAAACAGCCCCTTGTTGACTATAGTATGTCTCATTTGCTGTAGCACAAGCATATCTAAAAAGCAATTTGACTAAATACATAAAAAATAAGATCATATACCAATCCTCAGATTTGCAGTTTGTATAGTTTGTCTGTCAGCAAAGCAAATGTATTCAACAGTATTTTTGAAAACATATCATATTGGTACAAACAGATGGTGACTGAGAGCACTGAGGCATTGATCTACTAAATAAACTACATTAACATTATGCTTTTGAACGCTCACTACTATCATTCTCTAGAACAATTCAATGATATATCCAGAATAATTCAGAATAGAATCACCCAATGTTGAGTTACTTCACAATTATGTATTTAACATTATACTTGTGTATAATCTTTCAGAATGTGAATTAGGGGTTAAATAAAATTCCATAACACTAGCAGGCTATCGATTTGTCCACTGCCTTGGGGTGTGCATGATGCTGAATGCAGAACAATGCCGAAGTCTGGGCTATTGAAATGAGACACCACAGATTGACAGCAACAAGTGAACAAGATTCTTGCTGTGCGTATAATGACTGGTACGTCTTCCTTCTTCAAATAGCTTCTAATGTTCACATGCTCTGTAAATACCACAAAGAAGCTGCATGGCATTGTATAGAAACTAGGTAATTAATAACTGCCCGACAGACAGGCAGAAAGTTATTTTTACACTTTATTATAAATCAACTGCAGCACACACATCTCTGAGTAAATGGCAAACAGCTTAAAAAAAGTTCCAATTACTGCTGCTTGGCAGCATGTTTCTGTGGCCTGCTGTCTGCTGTGTGATGAAGACGGATTCAAGACAAGCTAGCAACCAAAGATGAACAGCAAATGAGAGAATTCTGCAGAGCGCCACTATGAATATGGGAGGGCTGCTGCCAATATGTATTTTCTGTGACCTGGCAGGACCACCTACCTGGAAGATGGAGGTGGAATGGGCACATGCTTGATCCCTCCTTGCACCAGCATCTGTTAGGGGAATTCAGTTTCTCTGTCAGCATAATCAACTCAGGTTATTTTCATTCCCTGCAGAAGTCATTGTCCATCTCTCCATCAATTATTTGTGGGCTCTTTTGTGTATCAATACCATTTGTTTGGTCTCTCCAGACTCCGACTCATACAGGAGAGCAATATTCCATTACTAGAATATAATAAGCATTTGTCTCACGTGTTTTGACTTCAGTTGGCATCACATACCCAGTGCAAGAGTTTTGCATTATCTGACTGCTAATTGGGTATTTATACACTCTCTATATTCATTAAAAATCTCGGCTGAGCGTTGGTTAATACTCAATCTGCTGCTTGAATTTAAACAACTACTGTCAGCTGAAGAGCTATGGATCCACCACCTGCAGACAGGTACAAAGCACACAGAAGTGTTTTCTTACATGGCACAGTTGCTCAGCACATCACTGCCCTTTCACATCAGAACAAGCACTATATTTCCCTTTCAGGTCCAAAGCCAGGCTGCATTTACATTTAGCATGGAGCTCAACAGTGCAAGGGGAAGCTTTTAGTACTTTCAGTGTTGCAATAGCTACCTTTGGAAATAATGAAAATAATCATCAACACTCTTGATGTGAAAGTATTGCATACATTAGAAGGTTGTTAATGGATTAGGCCATGGTGAAAACAGATATTTCCTATGACCTCCTTCCTGGGAAACAGTAATCTGATTTTATTTTTTTAGGTTACCTTTGAGTTGTAGATGAATCCCCTGATCATATTGAATGTTGACACACTGGGTTTGGCGCAGGTTATCTATTTGTCCACTGACAGAAAAGCTCATGCACATGAACTACCTTTTAATCTCTAGGCTGCTGTTTCTTTACTGCTGTAAACCTCTCAGTAACACACAGGGTGGCTTCCACTGTGTAGAACTCAATTGGAATCCTATTTTATATTAAAAGTTGAATTGCTTTCCAAGAAAAAAGCAGTTAAAGTTCTATTACACAATTGAAAATCCATTCTCATTGACATGTTTCTTTTTAGCAGCACTTTTTTAAATTGCTGGAATATATGAACCTCAATCCTGAAGCAGTTATGGATGACGTCTAGGTTTTGAGTGCTGTGCAGATCATGTAGATGTATTTCGACCACGCATCTGTCTGTCATTAATCTTTCAATGTCTGAAGTTGATTAAATAATTAGGAGATGAAGGCAAGAGAGAAATAAATCACTGAAATCTACTTACTACTGTGAATAAATCATCTGTGCTTTTCACCCCTGTGCTGCATAATGCATCCAACTTGTGGGAGGTTGTAGACATGTCAAGATATAGGTTTGAACTTCAGCAGGTGTGTATCTCAGGGCAGAAAGGTAAAACGCCTTTGAGTGCTGTTGAAAGTGCTATAGAGGCAATAGAAGATGTGGTGCCATTGAATGACTTTTATATAATCTGTCACCCATCAGCTATCATATTGCCTTGGTATCTCCAGTGCAACCTGGGTGTCAGTCTATTGGATCAGATTGATGTCTGTCACTCAAATTAGTTCTGGTCCTGTAAACAGGTGCAATTCATTCAGTGCATGGTCAATTGAGATGCTTGGCCATTTCTTTACAGGTGGTTGGAGCAACCTGTAAATCTGTTTGCCTAACCCTAACCATTTTCTAACACAATTGTGTACTTACATATAGTGTGCAAAAAGATTTACTCATTAAGTACATTATAACTATGCATAATAACATTGTAATTATGTGTAAGTGCACATGTATTTACTAAGTAACTGCTATGTAAATGCACACTTAATGTAAAGTGCGATCATAACTACTACCTTTTTATGTTATTTTAAGAATGTCAATCCTTCCTAAGTTGAATGGTAGCCATTTATTGAGCCAAAAATGCAATAATACATACTGGAGTCAGCTGCTTATTGCCCTATGACCTTTGGTGCTAGAAACCTGTTAGTCTTCCACCAGATTTCTTTGGTCTGTGCTGGATGACTTTAGGTTCACCCTTCTTATTAATGTTTTTGATTGTTGGCATGCTTATATTTGAAATGTGCATTTTGGACTTCTCAACAGAAATGTTTTCTGTGGAGAAACCAGGATTGCACGATTACTGTGATGTTTCATTTGTCAGTAAACATAAAATAAAAATTGGCTTATAGAGACATCTAATTAATGTACAATACATGCTGTATTGCACGGTTTTATGTTTAGAGTTTAACAAATCTGTTTTCCATCTTTCTGAAACCTTAAAAGTTCTTAGAGTGCAGCATGGTTCTTCTATTCTTGTGGGAATGTTTTTTTTTTGTGGGTTATTTTAAATGCTCCTCTCCTGCAACCAAAATAAGCACACAGAAGCCTCCAGGCAGGCATTCATGAATGTGCTTATACCATCCACTTACATATGAAAAAAAAACCTCCATTTGATTTAAAACCCTTTCAAACTGCATTGTTGACTATTACCTTAATTAGCTTACAAGACAACATTTCCAGACCTCAGCTGTGCATTAGCAATCTCGCAACCAAGGGGACGTTATAAATATTAAACTCCTCTAACAAACTTTGATATCTCCTATCATTAAAACAATAAAAAAAAGAGAGAAATGCCTTGTGAAGCCACCTTCTGCTTATGGAATGGAAGTATTTCTAGCTGTCGTTAGATGATCAACAGTGCTTTTTCAGTGGGAAGTCAAGGTACACAAGCTAACAGTGATGAATTAGAAATGACCTGCCTGACCTTGCTGCTGTTTTGATGTCCTGCCATTGTCACTCAGTGGCTCCATTGTCTACTTCTGACACGAATATGTGGGAAATGGATTTTGGAAAGCAAGCGGAGTGACAGGGCTTTGACAGGCATGATGCATTCAATACAGTGGGTGTCCTCTGCAGTGCCTGTGCTTTGTCAGACACAGTTTTGGGTGTGTGGCATAGGACAGGCATGATTTCCTCAAAGCAAGTGCACTTTTGACAGGCAGATCCCTGAAAAATATATAATGAAGCCTGGGATTACATGGCAAGCTTCCCTACCGAGGTATGCATAATAATGTGTATTCACTTTGCTGTCACTATGGGAAAAAATATTGAACAAATCCACCAGGTGTATCTGGTTCATTATAGCAGCAGCTAAACCCTGAAAAGAATAGCTATCCCAGCATGGGATTAAAATGCCTTTCAAGGGAATGTACTTCGAAGCTTTTTATGCAAACCCCATACTTTCATTATCACCCTTTTCCCTATGTTAGTGAATTTTGATTTTATGAAAATTCTCTGTCCTCTGCAGGTGGACCAGATAGACTGTTAAGATGCTATCCTTATAGCTGCTAGCACATTCTGCCATTGTCACATAACGTGCTGGAATGAATGGATGGACGATCCTTGCCATTATATAATTCATAATATTCAGCTACTGCTCTACCTGCCTTAGAGTACAGTACAAGGCTGTCATAATGTCTGCAGGGGTATATGTCCACACTTGTTGTGGCTTATCTAGCTTTAATAGAGTGCTGGCACAGAGCAATCCATGGGGGACACAATGACATCACAGTGTTCAATCATGAGCTAAATCCTCAAACACACAGCTTTATCGCTGCTTAGATAGGCAGAAAGGAGCAACGATTGATAATCCCCAAGCAAGTGTCTGAGATGATGCCACATATGATGTTTCTGTTACGTTTGCAGCCCCTGTTTAATTTACACCAATGTAAAAATAGTCTCTATATAATACTGTTGTGATCAGACTTGAGGAAAAGAAAATGTGTTATGAACCCCCCCCATGCAAGTTGCCTGCTCGTCAGAAACGAAAAAATAATCAGAAATGAGCTTTATTTGTACTAAACATAATTTTTTATGCACATCAAGTGATGTGAGAGGGAAAAAAAGCTTATTTTGCAAAATACAGATATTGTTCCAATTATTTTTGACAATTTAAAAAAATAAAATAAAAATGTCACTCCCAGCACACTGGGTACCACCTACTTAAGATCTGAGACTCCGACGATATCAGGTCTCCTATGCCAGATGCCCTTAATACACAAATCAATTTGTATTAGCCAATGATTCCTCTGTATTGCAGCGAAGTCTGGACTTGGGATTCCACAGTTAATACATCCTAATGTACTTTCTGATTTACTACAGAACCAGGCTCCTGGTATATCTCTCAGAAAGCCTACTATATGGCATGGTAAAGACTGCATAAAGCGCAGTTTCCGTACTGTGTTCTTGCAGAAGGGTAACGTGTGGATTGGCTGTAGCACCACTTCCCCCCTTCCTAGTGGTGCTTATTGTAACAAGCTGCTCCTAATATAGATGGCATGACATTGCACGGAACCTCAGTACAAAAACGGGTTGTCAAAAAAGATATTAACACTCTCAGCCAGAAGTAATTTACACATTAGAATGCCCTTGACAATGCTGAACCCAGAAAGTAGCTGAGACGCCTGGTTTAGCAAACCGAAGACACTGTGCATGTGTGTGCTAGGAGCGCTCATAGGCCTCTGTAGAGGGACGGCTTATTTGAACTGATAGGAATTTTCTAATTAACAACAGGATGGCTTTAATTCACAAATCTAGCGGCAGCTATTATGACGATGGAGTTAAATGATTAAAGCACGATGACTGAAAAATGAAATGTCAGGAAAGGGGAAGGGAATTGGAAACCAGGATGTAGCTATCACAGCAAGAGGTCATCAAGAAGCTAAATCATTTATACTCCCTTAGTACTAGACATGCAGGAAGTCATTTGCATGTGCTTTGTATCACATATCTGAAACATATGTGAGATAATGTTTCATATATGCTTTTACAAAGCATTTTACAAAGAAGAGTCACTAAATAAACCCATTACAGTGCATTTCTTCACAACGTTCAAAGATACAAACCTATCAATCATCTTCATTAAATATGAAAAGAAATGGCAATCGGGAACAGCTAATCTGCTGTTAAAATGTCCCAAATAGTCCTGTTTCAGATATCTAAGAACCTGGACAAGCTCATATGAAAGCTAATTCCCATTTGATAAGCAAAACGGCCAAGTGCAGCAGGTGTTTTTTTTTAAGTTACTGTGTTTCCCCAACCAAAGCCTCCCATCACAGCATGACAGCAAAAATCTCCCAGGTGTAAAATCAACTTGACAGGTATGGAAATCGAAACGTGAAATTCCCTTTCCTCTGCATAACTGACAGTCAGTCTCCAGTTTAAAAAGAAAAAAATAAATAAATAAAAAACAACAGAACACAAGAGCACTGACTCACACAGGGGCCTTGCTTATCCACTGTCAGTGATGTCCTAGGTAGGTGTTTATTATACACAGGCTGGCTGGAAATGGGTCTAGCTGACAGCTTTGCCGAAGGCCAGAACACAGCCTGGTGGGTTGAGGCTGACAACCAGCATCTGCAGCCATACTCACTGCTGGTAATTATAAAAAAAAAGAAAAGAATTCAGTAACAGTTTGTCTGTATGCCACTTCTAGATGAGTATAACTCATCTATCAGGGTTCAGTCTTGTCCATTTAAAGCCAAGACTTGGAAGAACACACCAGGAATTATAAAGCAAGCCCCATGTGGTTTCTGAATGGGACGCTCCTTGTAAATGTGTCAGGATAAGCCAGTTTGAACTGGAATATACAATGTGAATGTGTCAGTACATACAGTACAGCTGTAAACCAGGAACTCTAGAACCATTGTGCTGCACGCCGTTAAAAATGGAGAATGTCCCAAAAAGGTGATAATTGATCCGACTGCATACTCTGATAAGGGAAGATGATGGATGCAGAGGATAGTGACTTATGAAAGGATGCCTCAATAAGCACATTTATATGTAGTGAGCAAGCGGTACAGACCAGGAGCAATCATGCTCATGATCATAATCATGGCCTCTTTTAGTACATATTTGTTTCGTTATGACTTGCTCATCATAGTGTATATATATATATATATATATATATATATATATATATATATATATATATATATATATATATATATATATATATATATATATATATATATATATATATATATATATATATAGCTGGAGGCATATTATTTGTATTTGTTTGAGATTTTCATGATATTGTACTGTATAGATTCATATTATTGTGATACTATTGGTATGTCAGAAGTTTGCATTGCCCATATACTTCAAGGCTTGCATTACCTGTATTGCCAGTATACAGTATATACAACCATGTGTGATTTATTTCCTGTTCGTCTGTGACAATCTTGGGGCTGTTCAGATATTTTATAGTCTGATCCATGTTGGATCAGCTTTTCATTTCAAACAGTATTGATGGATGAGGTCAAGGATTTATTCAGCTTTGTGCAGTACCGGCATGCTACTGTTTTAATATAAAACCGCAGAATATCTGATCAAAGCCCCTTCATTCCTGGCACCCCTTCAGAACCCACTTTCCGTTTCACCAGACGGTTACAGATGAAACATCTCTCCTGTCCTTGTCTTTTAAGTTCCGTTTTTTATTTTAGATATATCCTGACCAGTGGTCTTTGCTGATTGGCACATCAGTCACAGGATTAAAAGGTTCTTCATAGTGTGCTTGAGTAGAACCATTATTGAGATGCTGGCATTACCACACCGCATCTAACTGTAGAGGGAGTGCATGGAAATTCCACTTAAAAGTAAAACGAAACGTAGATTGATCTAAGGACCTTAAACATCTTTTATAAGAGACCACTACTCCCAGCCCTCAATGACTGTCCAAATTAGCTGATAACGAGAAACCTATAATATATGCAAAACAGCTTTAGCGTACCGTTAGTTATTACTGTAGCATGTTTTTTTTATAGTGTAACCATAGCTTTTAGCTTAAGCACACAATTCTGTGACAGGCAAACTTGTTCGGAAATGTCAGTAAATGTGTCACAGCCTGTGGTGTTAAGCACACCGTGTAATCCACTAATAGATTGCTACCTCCAGGACGGTTCCTGACAGTACTTGTGAAACTGTCAGTAGTAGAACTGCCACAGAGAAAAGTCCCTTAAACTGACTCTGCAGGACTGCAGGAGCTCTTCAAGGTATTCACCAATGTAGCACGAGCCAGAGACCGTGTAACTAGTCTCTGAGTTATCTTCAATCAGTTAGTTTAATCCAGACCCAGGTAGAGAAGTGAGGCTGTGTGGTCCAGTGGTTAAAGAAAAGGGCTTGTAACTAAGAGGTCCCTGGTTCAAATCCCGCCTCAGCCACTGACTCATTGTGTGACCCTGAGCAAGTCACTTAACCTTCTTGTGCTCTGTCTTTCGGGTGAGATGTAATTGTAAGTGACTCTGCATCTGATGCATAGTTCACACACCCTAGTCTCTGTTAGTCGCCTTGGATAAAGGCGTCTGCTAAATAAACAAATAATAATAATAAGAAGTGCCTGCAGATTTGTCCTTGGTGCAAACACACGTATACAGGCAGGCTTAATTCATTAGTCTTTCATCTCTGGATTCTTGGGCTCAGATGAAGATTAATTGAGAGGTAAAATGAATTTGTCTCTTAAACCTCGGCGGGCATAAAATAATTCTGCCACCATGTATCCCAATACCTCTGGGTGGGCAGATTCCAGGTTTGAATGGCAAGAGTATTCATTCAGATTAGGATAGAGGTGCATTGGCAGATTTGTGGGAAATTTAAACGAAACAGCCAACTATATGCCAAACCACAATATACATGTAAAATAATGGCTGCGATAACCATGATTTTGATCTAGTTACATTTCTCAGGGACGGCACTTGGAGGCTTTCTCTTTGATTGCATTACAACAGCAGGTTAATAAAATGGAACTTTAATGGAATAACCATGTGTTGCTGATGATAATCGTCTGCATATTTTACAATGGGTCTGTGTTCCATTTCCACCAAGCATCCAGAAAGATTTAACGGCTGCTTAAAAAAGATATTGCTTACCTATGAAAGTGGTATTTTTATTATTTTCATTATTTTCAAACTTGTTTCTATACGATTTATATTTTATAAGAGGCAGAGTAATTTAAATCAATCCCTGTTTCTGAAGTGAAATAATTGAGAGTAACTGAAATAAAGTCTTCTGCGGCCATTTGAAACAGCTTCATGATTATTGTATTACATCTACTGTGAAATATGTGGGCAGAGAAAGTTTTAAACACTCAATATTTCAATTTGCAATGACAAAGTGTAAACTCCCACAGTGCGTAACAGGGCAAAATAAAGATACATTAATATTCATATTTACAACAGTAATTAATTAAGATACACAGAGCCCATTTTAACTACAGTAACTGTTCAGCTTGGAAAAAAAGTGTTCTGGTGTAAATGTTCCCAGATAAAAAGTCAATTCAATTAAAACGTCATCGGAAAGCGTTCTAACACTTGATGCATTTGAATATATTTAAACAAATTAACTAAAACATGAAATTCACCATTTACAGTAAGTAAAACAAAAAGGACTACATGTAGCCAATTCTGTTTAAGATGTCCAGGGTGATTTGTGCTTGAAGCTGTCTGCATTGGCACAGCGGGGTATTGATGTCTATCCTTTAATTTATGTCCTTTTAACAGTTCAGCACACGGATAGAGCCATATTCACCAGATGTCCATTTTGGATCTGTCTTTTTGAAAACCTGCCTTGCAACATAAATAATTCAAACCACCTCCATATTAAAAGCTAAGGTTACCTGTCACTGGAAACTGTTACGTGTGAAGCCTCAGATAAATTCTTAAAGTTTGACTTTTGTCCTTGGCGGTGAAATAAACTTGCTCAGTGTCCTCTTTGACCTGGAATAAACTTTCTCTTGCTCCAAGCGATTTGAAGAGTACATGTTGGTACCTTGCCTCACTGTGGACCTTGAAAATGCATAAGTAATGCTGCATACATGAATAGCGTATTGGAAACATCTCAATATGCTGTCCTTGTTTGACATTCTAGCAATGGTCATCAATCGTTATATCTTGTTGTTGTGAATCTGTGCAGGTTTATTTTTAACAGCGGAGGTAGTCTGGAGAAACCATTACATTTTTATTTCAGTTTTTAATTATTGTTGCACCAGCTAACCAGTACAATAGTATACCATGTGAAACTGAATACTGTGGTTAGTGATTCTGTCACCCAGTCCCTTTAAATCATGCTACTGTAGATTCAGATCATTCTACTTGCACGTAAGATGTATTGTGTATCAGATTCATGGCATGATGTAAAACTATACCAAGTTTTATCAATCTATTATCAATACAGTAACATGCAACATTATTAAGTCTGTATTTCTTGAAGCTTGAAGCCTTGCTATGGTAAAGGTTACTCTTGTAATCCACAGTAAGCATACCTATCAGTACACGCGTCAGCTTTCTTAAAAGACCTCACTTGTTTCTGACTGGTAAGATGTAGTATACACATTAGTGTGCATCGTGTGAAAACAGCATTTGCCAATATTGATTGGACTGGCTCAATGAATTCTCTTCTATTTAACCTAGATCATGTTGTAGCTGAAGCAGCTCAAGCCTCTTGTCTCGTTTCTCCTGACCAGGGATCAAACAGTGCTCATGAAAACAACAAGCTGTGACCAGTGTGTGACATTTTAAAAGAGAATTACACTGAGCTTACTTTTTTTGATAGAACAAAGCAAAACTGAACCTTGTGAAAGTTTATTGCAGTATACCACTGGTAAAGCATTCCACAAAGCAGTGACAGTGATAGCAGAGCTGATATATATGATCTGATGTACAGTATTTGATTTTATAATTTGTACCATTTTCTTTAGGCTCTGATTTGCTGGTGACAACTACCTGTACCCCCATAACAATTAAATTATAATTGAGTGGGGGAGTGCTGTAGGCTGATGTTAATTGAGCATTCATTCCTTTCTTTCGCAGTAGAAGAAACCAGAGTTCACAATGTAAATATAGATTCAGCCATGAGATGAAAAAACAGAGCAGAATCTAATTATACAGTAAATTCCCTGTTCATGAAGTCAACGCCAGGGAGCTTAAAAATCAAAATCCATTTACAGCTCCAACAGCAAGTTACGTGTTGGAAATAATAATATCCCCATTGTATTAAGACACTATTTATTATGTGCACAAATCCACTTGTGATAATAATAGTACATCGATTAAAAGGGGTCATTTTTAGAAAGGCTTTTAAAGACAGTGAAGTGAGGAGAGATAGCCCAGTGTCGGGGTTTGTATTTTTTACTGCAAAGATAATAAGCAAGGTTCTGAAAACATGAGACAAAGCCTTGAACAGAAGATGGAAACCTCATTTTAAAAGAAAGCATGACGAATGACTGGGAGGCAGAAAGGGATTAAATGAAGAACAAAGATATATGAGACATTATGTTGGTGGGATAATGAATGCAGATTAGGCTTAATTAGTAAATCATATGAGACCCGTATTTCTGGTCTTGTCTGAGTTATAATGTACCGTTTCAACCATTCAAGACTTTAAACCATTCTAAATGTTGGTATTTCCATTTCTAATGGATTAACTAAATTGTGCTTGTATTACTTGATATTGCATCTATTATACAAACATGATAGATGCAATATTATAATATTATACTGTAACTACCAAAAATAAAAGGTCTGGTTACGATGCAGTACAGGTTGTGCTCGAACCAGAAGTCTAAACCCTGTGGAGAAATTGAGGGTATTTAAGCATAACTAAAAGCTTTTTCATTATAAAAATGTTTCATCTTGCTAGGCAATGCTTTTAAAGCTCTGATTAGGATGATGAACTGAAAGGCATAAGATACATTTGAATTCAAAGGTCTTTGAATCCAGAGGTCTTTAATAGGATATGCTGTACTGCTGCCATATCATTTTCAGCAGCACTCCAGAGTGTTCAGGCTTTTAGAAAGACTGAAACTTAAATAACTGGGATATGACACCATTAATCTGTGAGCTACTATGTGTACAGTGATAGGAGACTAGACTAAAATAAAAAATAATAATAACCATACATTATTCATTGCAGACTCAGAAGCTGAAGGTAAAAAACAATGGTGTGCTTAGCTGCACTGTTCATGGAGCTGACTAACAATAACATTATAGAGGTGGATAGATCTTGGATAAGCATTGGAAATGCACTGCTGGATCCAAAGCATGCACACAAACGCAAGGTAAAACTACCAAGGTGTGTAAACAGCCTGTCACCTGGGAGCAAGGTTTAAGTGAGCTGGGTTGCTAAGAGGAGCTTCTCCGGTTCATCCAGTGTTCCTGCGAGGATGTAGTAATGTTCTGGGAGCTCCAACAAATTATTTCGGAAGTGACATTGATCCTTTAAAAATCAAACAAACAAACAAACAATGCACCAACAATCTCCGCCTCCACTGCATATGAGCCGAAAACAGAGGAATGATTTATGAAAATCTGTACGGTCTGTATAGGCTTTCTGTAAAAAAATGGTTAGACATTGAGAGTGGAATACAGTGATCACTGCTGGATAAGGGTTCTCATTGGATACTCTTGGTTGTCCTGCTTTGCAAGTTCTGAATTAATATGCTTTCTAGAATAATCACTGTGGTGTCGAGTGCATACCCAAATAGAGCAATCTATTATTTATTATAATTAGAAGGCATGGTTCATTTAGCATTGTTGTCCTTGTAGGCAAAAATCATGCATAAGGCTAAAAGGTCCTGGAGAAGTGTATTGCTGAATCCTTTGGTGTATTTGAGACAATGAAAAGTTCCAAACATATGTACTTGCTTAATACCATGAAGGACTCACTGCATTGATAATGGAACATCTTCTTTGCCATATAAAGAATTGTATTAACCCATAAGGGCTGCTGGCCTGTCATCAGCATTATCCTCCCTTTAAACACCCATCTCTCAAAGCAGCCCAGAGATACTACAAATCTATAATAGGAGCATTTTTATTGTCACTGATTTTTTTGTTTGTTGTTGCACTAATTCAGGTCTTGAATCTTTCAGTATGTCGGTATTTAGAGTGCAGACAGGGAAGGGTAAGACATAACATGCGATCAGATCATGTGAATACGAAGGAAATCTGTATATGGCAAGGAAATCAAATACCACAAAGATGCACAGTAATGTGGAGGGACCCACTTCTTGCCACAAAGTGCCCTGACTGCACATCACTATATCCATATCCATTAAAATCATTCATTTATGAAGGACACACTAAACATGTGCATTTTAGCTACATCCTCCTAATGCACCACTAAATCTGTCAGAAAGTCCCAGCTAAAACCACCAAAATATTGTGATTATAAAAGGGGTAATTAAGACAATAATGATGCTTAGAATCGTGAACAAAACAGACCTGCTGCACTGGTAGACGCAATGCCCAGATTACTGCTTTGATAAAGTGATAGTCTTGCTTCAACTTTGTTCTGTTCTAGTTCTGTACATTGTTGGGTAAGGGCTCTCATTGGGTATATAAATTCTAATTTAATTGAGGAGTAAAAGACTTCATGATATGAAATAAAATTCTCTTTGTACTAGACAATACACCTTTGACATGCACATTTTCTCAGCATCAAGCATATGATTCACAAAGAAAATAGGTTTTACATGTCACAGTCCAAATATTTATACAAAATGCTTATTTTTTTAACAATTAGCCTACATATTTTCTACTTGTTTGCAATTAAAATGTTATTAAAATTTTAATCCCTCAAATGACATGAATTCATCATGAGCAGAGACAATGTTATCAGGAATGCCCAAGTCTTGAATGTGTTTCCTCTTCATTTACAATAGCTTCTTGATTTGACATGCTTCTACATTTAATGAATTCATATTCCTATGTGTCGAATCTGCATGTTACTTGGCATGACTTTGCACAAGTATTAAATTACATTTTAGAATTTCAAACATCTGCTCAAGGAGCTATTTCTTTGAATGCTGGTAATATTCTTCTACTAAAAGTATATACTGTAAAGTAGCAAGGGAACAGAGTGTGCGTGCGTGCGTGCGTGCGTGCGTGCGTGCGTGCGTGCGTGCGTGTGTGTGTGTGTGTGTGTGTGCATATGTGTGTGTGTGTGTGTGTGTGTGTGTGTGTGTGTGTGTGTGTTTATCAAAAGCAAGCAGGACGTGAAATATATGCAAATTTCAGTATTACTTATTTATTAGAAAATATGTATAGAGGACAGATACTGAGATGCAGCATCTTATTTCCAGGCATTTCTTGTCCTCCCTTATTAAAGCTGGGGATGTGACGGCTTCAAATTAAATGAATCAGGGTGGATGGGGTTGAGCCAGGGCAGATATTTCTGCACATGGATTTAGCACGGACACTGTGATTTAAAACACTGATTGCTTTGAAATGTGCCTGCAAAGTATACAAATCCTTGGTTTCACACCTCATAGAAATGAAGGCTCCACCAACGGCAAACCAGTGCATGGGCTACGTAAAAGCTCAACCCTACCAAGCAGTAGCAAAGTCTGTTAAAAACTATAACAAGACAACCATGTTCGAATGTGGTGGAAGCAGTCCTTACTGAAGGCGTATTAGTGAGAAACATTAGTACACATTTTCTAAAACGTGATTAAGGATTGCTTTCCCCACTTCAACCCCAAAACTGTCATTTTCCCAGACACCCCAATGTAAAGGAATGCTAAAACCACATATTTTGGCCCAAACCCACATCTTGACACCACCACTCATCCCCAAGCATTTATAATCCAGTGGCTGAACCACGGCCGAGCCCCACACCTGGAGCTAAACTTGACTGTTCTGTGACAGTAAGAAAAAATCTTATGAGAGGGCTCAATGCAACATCTTTCTTAAATTCATCCTACAGTAGTTCTCAAGGACACAATATGCTTGTTAAGCAGTAAGTCTTGCCGCTGGTTCTACAGTCAATAAATACATGTTCTAATAAACATCGATTGACCTCACAGTTATATGATTGGGAGCACACTCCAAAAGCCATTTAACAATACATGAACCAGACCAGAAACGGAAATGCAGGGAACACTCTGACAAATGGAAAAGCCGTTGAAGATATTACTGCGATCTGACTTACATCCTGTTAAGTGGGTGTTAAAATGTTAATCTGCATTGTGGGAAGCACCTCCAACACTGAATAATAAAGATGAAAGAATATAAATATTCTCCATGTTCTCCATATTCTCCATGGTAATATACTATAACTAAACCTTACAAGATCACGTAAAATAAACAAATTACACTATTTGTAACAGGGATGTTGCATTGGATTTATATTATAGAGTGGACCTTAATAATAATAATACAAACATCCATACACAAGAAAATATTATTTGTCTTAAGCCAAGGCTTTTCACTGCCGTGAGGGAACAGTGACAACCCAGGCTGCTTTACAGCAAATAGTTCACATGGCACATTTCAATGCACCATGCAGGTATTTGTGGGAAACACAGCTGGAGATGTTGTTTAATGCAGTATCCTGGATTTAAAACGCTGTGCATTCCACAAGTTAGTCGTTTTCCTGGTAAGGGTGCCTTCTGTTTCAGAATTACATTAGGAACGAGAGGCTAGCTTGAATTGAAATCCCTCCAAACATGGCCTTGTTTTCTTTGATGAAAAGAAAGGCAATCTGGGTCACAGCGACACGGTGCTTATTTAAAATACAATCTGGCCCAGATTAGTGCTTTGGCAGGTTTAATCACCATTTCCTGGATTTAGTAAACTGTGAAATGACATTTACGCACAACGAATGAACCATGTGGTTGGCACACAAGGCCTGGTGGCTTTTACTCGCCTCAGCTGTCCTTGCGAGTTGCACAGCTGCTGTCCTGGAGTGGATTTGCTTGTACATGCACCAGTGCCAAGTAATTATTTTAGTTGCCGTTAGTGACCTAAAGAATACATTACAGACCAGATCAAGTCATACCCTTTGGCTTGAGGGTACACCCAAAAGGCAACTGGGTTGATCACAAACACTTTCGATTTGATTTGTTTCCAGCCCAGTCCAGTGAAAGTCATTTTTTTAATATTGTTTCGTAGTACTGGATATCTCACTTTGCACTTCTTTTGAAAGCAAAATCCCTGATAATGCCCTCACGTATTAATGGTAAGCACATGAACATACTGTAAGGCAGCAATGCATTGGGAGATGGACAGCTCGTGGTCCCATTCCTGCACATGTTTTTTTTATTACTTTTTAGCAATTTTACGTTTTAACTAAGATGTTGTACTCTTTTTCCACCACCACCGTACATGTCATCGTTTCATTCAACTTTTCATTTAATACATTTTCTTAACATTGAAAAATCTCTCACTGCAGTAACCTCTTTGCTGGGCCCTTTCAGAGGAAATATAAAACTCAGTCACTGGAAAGGGACTGATATTCATTTACAGAATGGGCCAACAAGAAAGCCAAGGCAGCCCATAGTTTAGATTCTCTACTGCTGAAATCACTTCACTCACTTTTCACTCATCCAGCACAGAGTATGACATGTTTGCAGAGAGAGCATCAACCCAAACCACTATTACCAAAGTGCTATATTTTACAAAAAGCACGCTCTTTAAGGATTGGATTTCACTCTGCGTTGTAATTTAAACTCCAGAAAATCCTTCGTTTCCAAATACAATCAAGCTCATTGTAGTGCAGTACTATTTTTATTCAGTAGTGTTTCCAAGTGAGGGTGGAACAGTTTGGTATCCAGCTGCAACAGCTATACAGCAATGGCAAACCCTTGTCCTGGTATAGTTGGATAAATAGCTACTGACCTGCTGGTATTTTTCTGCACTGAGATTCTAATCAGGTGCTAAGAGTAATTAGAATGCCAGTGAAATGGAATCTCGAAGCCTTGGATCGCAGTATTAATCATTTAGCCTACAAGGCACCAAGAAAGCAAGACGGCAAGTGAAAAATGCCCACCAGACAAAGATAAAGATTACTAGCAGATCGGATGCATATTTGGCTGCAAAAAAAATGGGATAATTATCATTATTGTTTGAGGGTAGCTTGTTTAAGAAGGTGTTTCATTATGGTATCAGTACATTAACGAAACAATGTTAGTTTTATACAACACTTGAGCTCTCTCTCTCTCTCTCTCTGCCTTCTCTATTTTTTGTTGCAGATTTTCCAGTGTCTCTGGGTACATTCTACACCTAACCACAAGAAAGTGTTGACTTCTCAACAGGAATGTTGTTGTGTTTACCAGCTGGTTTTCTGCCCCCTGCTGTCCAGAGCTCAGCTGCTAAACTTCCTTATACTAAATGAATGTGAAAATGTCCTTACTGCTGAAGATAATATAACATTTAAACATTTATAACATTAGTCCCATTAATAACTAACCAAAACAATGACATGAACTAACACATGTAAGGTAGGTGTGTGTAATAGATCACATTTCATTGAGAGAGTGTTAATGCACTTATAAAACAGAGAGATGGCCAGAGAGATCCAACGAGTGTGTCTGTGGCGAGATTTTTATATGGAGTACTCTGTCTATTGAAGCCATTTTCTAATCCTCAATTAATGATCAATGGGACCATGATCACGCTGTCTCTGGTTGTGACAGGCTTATTTGTTTGGGGTTTTATATGAATACAGTAACTACATTTTTAAAAATAAATCATTATTATTATTATTATTATTATTAATAATAATAATAATAATAATAATAATAATAATAATATTTCAGATCTTTTTTTTTATGAATTCAGCACTATGTGATAATATTTAATATATTATATGAATGTAACTTAAAATAAACGTTACCAATAAAACAATAGACTATTCCCAAGCCTTTAGACACTGTTAATCACCTGTGATACAGTACTAAAGCCATACTAGATGTAAAGTGAACTCACAATGGAGCATTTAAAATGTATTGTGCTGTAATATCATTAGAAAACCACTTTTGTACCTCAGTGGCACAAACAAGTGGTAATCCATCAGCTGCTCAAGCTCATTTTGGTAAGAGACTATTTTATTGCTGGTCACTACTTTCATTTGTCATTTTGTTTCAATATTTCAGGGTGTCAGTAGCTACTTTGTATCAAGTGTTTAGATAGTTTAGTAATGCATTCAGCATTTCCATTTAAAGGTATCAGTGTCTACATGGTTTGGTATGGTTAGACAAAAAATGTATTACATGGGGAGTTGTTGTTGACTATTCTGAATTACAATATGTCTAGAGCAGATCACAGATTCTAAGAGCTGTTAAAATGGGTTGAAACTCTGTTCAGAGACAATGCATTTAGAAAAACAAAATATCATAGAATTCCCTGTATCTATGCTAACTTTCTTTATGCAAATACCAGTGGGGTAAAAAAAAAATGAATGTAGGTATCAAATATGTATTGTCTTATTAAATTTTCAGTCTTATTATCTGTGCTTCATTACACTGAACAAAGTGAATGTCTGATTTATGGTAGCCTTTCATTGAAAGTGCTGCGCAACATCTCTGTGTTTTAGTCCATAAAGTTTGAACTTTAAATGAGATGAACAAGTCTTCCCCTAAAATCCTATTGTGTCTTTGTTTGTGACATTAGCACAGCGCAAGACGAAATGAGGCAGTCTGCAACAGTAATTAGAATGTATGGCTTTGAAGAACAGTCAAATCATTTGTCACTATTAAAGCTGCAAGGCATAGGTTAACCACTGCAAAATTACTATGTTATCCATAATGCTAATTTTGTTTAAAGCATTCTTCCAGTTTGCATTGTTTGCTCCCAGTATTCTAGTTTCATTCTTTTTTTATCATAGAAACACATTTTACAATCAGCTAGTCAGCCTATATATGTTCTTATCCTGTATATCCGGGTTTATTCATATCCCATAGTTTATCAGTCTGACTATTGTTTTCTGTGCTTTGTTTATTTAACTGCATTAAATCACTTTATTTATTATTTATTTAATCTATAATGTCCTCCATTATGTTCAATGATTAACAGCGTTGTTGGAAATCACACTGTATCTGCATCTTCCTGTATCTGTCGTTTGGAGCTCTTTTGCTACAGGGAAGGAGGCCCATTCACTTCCAATAAAGTCTACAGAGAGACCCACATACAGCACTCACTGGCTTTATTACATTGCATTGAGTGCAGTGCCTTGCTTATTGCTTACCCATTCTCAGCATATACACTTGCTGACATTTAAACCAACAGAATTCTCTAGAATAAAGGTGCCCAATCTTAAAGAGCCAGAAGCACAATTTGTATGTTGCAGCAAAAAAAAATATGCATTTTTTCTTTATAAGAAGTTAAAGGTTGACACTGCCTTCATGGTACATAACCACAGTCATGTTTACAGTTTTCCCCCATGCTTTTCCCATGGTTATATGATGCATTTTCCATAGTTCACCATGGTTTGTCATGTTTTTAAATATGATTTTACCATACCTCTCCTGGCTTTGGATTCCTGTGCTTTATCATGTTTTCACCATGCTTTATTACTTCGCTACTCTTTACACTTTTGTAAGGAGACCTTCATTCTTTCACACTAACTTTCATGCAGTTTGCAGTGAAAGGATTTTGCAAAGGAGCATGCAGTCAGATGCGGCCTGTGAAACACTAAACACGACATGGACTTTGTGGAATAGGATAAGCTGTCCAAGAATGATATTTCATTTTAAATAGTAAAAACTGTAGCGAGGTAAAATATTGCCTGGCATACCAGCACTTTTTTTTTCAGAATTCAATTACATGAAGGAGCAAAAGGTCTCTGCATCTCGTGGAACAGCACTTTTTTTTATCACTGAACCTTGTAACTTCAGTCAAAATAGTGGCGCTTTGACAAGGGTATTCTATGATGACTAACTGATTGGTTTTGCATCAGGCCTTTGTTGACTGATGCTAAACAGGAGCAACTCTGTAATTCAACAATACATGAAAGGCCCATTGAGAACACAGGCTGTGCTATCAAAAATTCTCTTCTGTAAAATGGATGACACATACATCTGTCTTTCCTCATTCTGAAAGGTATTTTCATCTATCGTGGGTTCAGTACATATTTTTAGGTCGCTGGTGTTGACCTTGACTACATAAAGCTGTATAGATGCCCCTTTAAGACATGTACAGAGATGTCATACAACAAGCTATTAGACAGGCAGAAGTAGCTAGTGTATAGAGACAGTAGAGACTTGCAGGCTCGCACTTAAACAAAAGGCTTTCTTGTGTGGACCTTGAACGAAAATGGAAAATTCTACAGCACTTGTCAATGTTGAGAGTGTTTCCTTCTGGAGCCGTGGAGCTGTTTCCCTTCCTATTATAAATGTGAGATCCCAGCGGGTGATATGAGTTGTATAAGCTTCATCTTTGGAGTTTAATATCATTCCGCGGGTGTACGGAAACCTGAATAAGTATGTTATCTGTGCAAGATATCCATTAATGAAAGGTGTCCCGCTGAAGAACACATAATGGGGAGCCTGTTGCCCGAACCTCATTCAAGGAGTTAAAACAAGGAAAAAACATACCTGTCTCACGCCACTGTCTTTGTAAGAGCGTACTAATCCAAAAGCCTAGCAAAGTGTAATAAATCATAGTGAAAGCCTGGTTAAGCATAGGTAAGCATGGTAAAGCCAGATGAGTATGGTAAATCATATTAAAAAACATGGCAAACCATGGTAAACTATGGCAAATGCATAGTATAACCATAGGAAAACTTCAAAAATACAATTTTAATCTTACATAAGCAAGCACTGGTTCATGATGATAAACCAACTGTTTAAAAATACAACCTCCGAAAAGCAATTGATGCAAATAGGCTCCAACAGTTGAAGAGGTTTGAACTGGAGTTATTATTTATTGCTTGGAAGCCATCATAGGTGCCTTCTCAAATTTGATGCCTCACAAGCTTACCGACTTAAAGCTTCCCACAGACAGTAGAATAAGCGGATTACCTCTGTAACTAGAAAGAAATACTGTCGGTAAGCAGATTCACACTTGAACCTTGTGACCTGAAATGTGCTAAATGTTTCCAAGCCCACAATCAGGAATAATTTATCAAACTAAGCCAATAATGGCAAAAAAAGTCACAGCAAAATCACACACATGCAGGAGATGCAGAGAGCGCTTGTAGCACTATTAACAGCCATAGGCACTTTGAAAATGAGCTTCTTTTTCTGTGAGTACATTAGGAGCTGCCAATGCCTTGTGTTATGCACAGCTAGCAGTGCCGAGCAGGATTATATAATTGTGAACCTTGTTGTGTGAGGGGTAGACCAGGGCTTCACAGCAGAGGGAGTCACATGCGTTCATTTCAATTTGAGTCTTTGAACCAGCAAGGCGTCTTCCCTGTAGACTTTCTTCTTTTTTTTTTTAATCCTCATGTATGAAAGATGATACGCTACGTTGCACATTTTGTTTTGATCTCATTTTGAATTATGCATCAGCTTCCCTGCAGAAATTTTAATAGAATGCTTTAAAATCAAGAAGAAAATAAGAATGAAACTGTCATGTCTACCATGATCTGCAAAATAAACTCCCTGATACGCGTGCATGTGTCTGTGTGTGTGTATGTGTATGTTTGTGTGTGTGTGTGCGTGTGTGTGTGCATGTGTGTGTGTGTGTGTGCGTGCGTGTGTGTGTGTCAATGCTGTTGGTTGGGAGAGAATTTTGCAACAACAGGAGAACTGCAGCAGGTGATATCAACCCACCTCCTCCTCCTCCTCCTCCTCCTCCACCTCTTCCTCCTCCTCCACCAGGAAATCTGGTCTGCTGAGATCTTTGCAGATAATCAACATGCAATATTCTGATCTTTGTTTGTTTTTGGGGTTTTTTTGCCTTTTGTTAATAGTACCGTAAGGGTCGTCAAAAGCGATTAGGCAAAAAGGCAGGCAATCAGACAGCCATTGAAATAGCAAAGCTTTTGAGTGCTTTTTTTTTTTAACAAAAATAGAACAAACAATTTTGAACACCTACAGTAACAATAACATTGAACTGCTGCCTGCTTTTGGCAGCAGACCACTGGAGCTCATGACTAAGCCCCAGTCTCTACAGGATTAAAAATACAGGGGAGCACACACCTGCATCATTGAAACTGAATAATTAATTCCAGCCACATTCTCACATGGAAATGAACTGTCATGAAGGGTTGAAATTAACCCTTTCCTGGGTTCAGATACCACACACATTAAACACAAAAACCAACACTATTAAACATATATAAAGCAATACAGTTAACGCATACAAATATGAAAATAAGGATGATAAAGATACTACTGTCATTGATGTAGCTGTTGGAATATTTTTGCGCATTTATACTGTAGAATATGGAAGTGAATGTAAAAAAGTATGGGTAAAAAATAAAGAAGCTATTTACATAAATAAATCGCCAAAATAAAGTCATATTTACATGTGAGGGGTTTTCACCCCATCACAAGTACCCATTATATTTATTGCAGGAATTAAAAGGCCATCCTGTAAGAAGAACATAAGCAAATGTATGAAGTCATTGGGCCCTTCAGTGCTTGCCCTGTTCCTAGCAGCTGATTGGTCTCAGTTACTAGGAACCGGACAAGCATTTCTGTTTCCCAGTGGTAACTGTTGCTATCAATGAGATTACAGCGTGCATTAATAAAGGCTGAGGCTAAACTATAAAACTTGCATGGCATATTAACAATGTTCTAATAATTGGTCATACATAGATTAAATACAACAATTGGCTGCCTTATTGAAAAATCCCCCAAAATTGCATTGCTCACTGCTAACATTATAAAAAAAAAATGTTTGAAGGTAAGTGTCAGCAGACCTTGGGGTTGCAATAAAAAGAAATCCCTGGCCTTATTTAAAAGACAATTGAGTATCTGCACCTTTCTAATGACAACCTTTATTTTCCAGTGCTGTGGTTTATTCATTAAATTGTTCCATCATGGTGCATTTTATATGAGAAACACAAACCGCACTGAGTGAGAGCTGAAGGCTGTGAGGTTATCACCAGATCATAGCAGGCATGGACAGATGACCTTGAGACTTCCATTGCTGATTTAGCCAAACTCCAAAAAATAAATGATGCTGTTTGTGCAACAGCATAATCTAAGATTTTTTGCTATTTTGATCAGCTGAAAATGTATATTAAAAAAAATCTGTATTGTAAGTGTAGGCAATGATTTCGAAGGCCTAAACAAGTCTTTTGGTGGACTTGTACTGTATAACTGATAGAGGACTAAACATCGGCCTGAAATCTCTTGAATTTCTTTGCTTCTGTCAGTTGCTTAATGAGTTAAACTTGCTAAACCTATGCTGTTTATTAGGACGAAACACAGAAATGCATGTTTTGTATCAGCATTGTGAATTTAGAGATGTTTGTGAGTCTTCATTTATCTATATCATTTAAACAGTGCTGCACATCATTCTACTGTGCAGGCAGATACATGCCGTGGAAGATTTGCAGGGGCTGAAATATATGAAATCGTTTTAAAGGTGAATTTGTATGCTTTTTTATTATTTGACCTGTGTTCACCATATGGGATTTGAGAACTATAAAATAGATCCTACAAACTTGGCCTTTGCAAAAAGAGCATTTTCATTTGCAGTAATTACAAATCATACAAAGACAGGGGTAAATTTAATTCCTTTACTTACATGGAAAACAGTGTTGCAAATTGGCACAAGTAGCAGCACTAGGCAAGCTGCCTTACAGCTACAGTTCATTATTATCCTGAACTTCATTTGGAAATATTTAAATTCCCCTTTCAATGCTTAGTTCCTTAGAGAGTGAGTCTGCGAAATCTCTGCTGAAAGATGACAACAAACATTGACTCTGTCGGCATTTGTGCATCTATAATAATACGCATACAGAAATGTTCAGAATTTACTCCAGTTTTTACTTGCTTTATATTCAACCAATTTGCAATGCTTTTGCATTCAGCAAGATAATGACATTCTGCTATTTGAAGAGCATTTCCTGTGTGGACTGAACAAAAGGTGACTCAGAATTGTATTTGACAGTAATATTTCTGTCTTCTTATCATACTTTGTATGCAAGATAAATTCAGAATGCATGTAATATACACATTGCTCTAAATGTCAAGGGTAGTCTCATTGTCACTTAGCATATTTCTTTTCCTATATTTCCTTAAGACTTTTTTTTTGGTATTTTGCATTAAACACTTTGAAAGGTACCTGGATAAATGAATGTTCCATTCGCTGCAGAGGACCATTGAAACAGTGGCATCACTAGATCTGGATCCTTCTTTTTAGCTCATACAAGGTGCCTGATTGACGATAGTGGGGACCGAGGTCTTATTTATCCACAATCCAGGTACAACATTGACAAATTGTTTTCATACATTTTAATCCCATGGTAATATATATATATTCCATGACATGGTCATTAATGAACCATTCAGACAACTGCTGGGAAATGACCTATAGACATATCAAGAATTACCTTTTATTTATTCAGATGCCTGTGGTTTTACAGCCGAGTGTAGCCTATTAACCATGGACCGGCTGCAGATAACAGAGATACACACTAAACCCTTCACAGGAATGAGCAAATGGATGTGTCCCTAAAAACAACTTTATTCTAACTGTACCTTCTGTGGAGTGGTTACGATGGTGCTAATCGAGTAATAGTGAAAAACACAATACAATATGTTGCAATGGTTAGAAGATGAGTGTGTCTGCTGGGTATTGATTGCTCAGTATATCGTTTTATACATTGATCCCCAGCAAACCTTTTAGTGACCATCATAAAGTACTATTGATTGCTAAATGAAATTGAATTTCAAAATAAAAATAGGGGACCCTGTTTAATAGAGTGCGTCGAAAGGCAGTGGCTACACAGTCTTGTTCTTTATTCATAGGTGGGCAATGGTGCAGGTAAGTATCTCTCCTACAGTGCATTCTGTTCAATCAGTTTTATCCAACACAATGGTTTCCACAACATAAACAGACTTTAGGACAATGTACTGAACATCCTCCTGTTTTGGTAGACATTTAGCCTGTGCTGTCTCTGCTAGTACTGGTTAAAATGAGTTATGTCATAGTTTCCAATACCAAAAAGGGTAAGACTTTACATGAAGTGTCTATAATTACTGTGTATTTACATAGTCGTTACATAGTAAAATACATGTGTACTTACACATAATGACAATGTTATTATGCATAGTTACAATGTGCTTAAGTTGTACATGTTTTTGCATGATATATGTAAGAACAAATTGTATCAGAAACGGATTAAGGATAGAGTTAGGTTTAGAGTTAGGGTTAGGTTTAGGATTAGGGTTATATCATGCAAAAAAAATATACACATTAAGTACATTGTAACTATGCATAATTACAGTGTAATTAGGTGTAAGTACACATGTATTTACTACGTAGCGACTATGCAAATATGCAGTAATGAGAGACGCTTAATGTAAAGTGTTTCCCCATAAAGATACCAGATATCATAATTAAACGCTGGACTACAGGAAACTGTCCAGATTTTACCTGCTCCTACCTCTATTAATACTAAAATAGTCAGTTTACATTTGGCTTTTTTAAATAGACTTTACCATTGATGACAATAACACAAAAATGTTTTTCAAATTGCTTTGAGATGGTGTCTTAATAAACTAAATTTGTTAACCAAAAAAAACAAAACAAAAAAAAAACAGAATAAAAATCTAATTATGACTCCAAGCAAACCTGTACCCCAGTCCTTCAGTTCGAGTGGGTCACCAAAGCAGCATGTTTCCGTTATTCTGTGGATGACTGAGAGAAAAGTATAGCACACATATACGTTTGGGCTTATAAGTCAGCGCAAGCTCCTTTGGAAATGTATTGATGATACTTGCAAACGTCTGAATTGAAACGCACTCTGGAGAATGGGAAAGTTATTGATAGTTGCTTGAAATAAATGAAATACACAAAACACATCCATACATTTTTCAGGTTTGTAAAAAAAAAAAAAAAAAAGAAAGATTCATGAGTGGCCAGGGATCAAACAGACTGCAGCATGAGCTCTTCGCTGAAAAGCAATTACTGTTGTGGGAGTGGGCATGAAGGGGATGCAAGAAGAAAGCATTACATCAAACTCTTGTTTCCTGAACACATTACCCAGCCCTGTCAGGTAGCAAGGTATTATTTCTACATTAAATAGATCTAAACCAGATTTAACTTTCTAAAGTAGGGACAAATGGTATATCATTTAGGCAGTGTAGAGTACCGTAATATATACTGATCATTATGACCTGTTGTATAAAAATGCTTCATTCTCATTGCAGCTTGTTCTAAGGTACCTATAATTTACATGTTTGCGTTACAGCTTTTGTATATATAGGCCTGCCACTCAAAGAATATGGCTACCGTAATAATGTATGTGCAGAAGCAGATTTCACTCATTCAGTTGGCTTAGACAGGTCTGCAAAAAATATTATTAGCTTTCATTTATCAATGTGAGCGTTTTTGTGTGAATTTGTGGCTGTCTAAACCTTTAATTCGGATCACACTGTTTATTGTGCACCAAGGAATTTTATCATGTAAAGGCTGTGAAGTTAATTAAAAAGCCTGTCTGCCAGCACATACTGTGACAGAGAGAGAGAGAGGCTGTTTTTATATATTTAAGATACACAGTTCTGAGCCATTATGCCTGACTGCACATGAAACCATGCATGTTTACCCAAACTATACTGGTGGTACTGTCAAGACCTGTCAAAATCAAGTTTAAAAAATGACCCAAAGTGTGATACACAGGTACTGTAATACTACGTGCCTGTGAACTGGGAAAGCTGTCTGGATGTTTAATGTTCCTTGAATTAGTATTTACAGGTAAATGAGACAACATTTAAATCACAACTAAGTTAAAAACTGCGGTTTAGTAACAGTTCTAATGTTAAATGTTTGAAATATATGTACAATTAATTTAAGAAATAAAAAATACACTATAGTACCATTATGAGTTTAAAATGGTAAGAAATGGTCTTGCAGTACATGGACTTCACTGCATTAAAACAAAATGCATCTTTCTTGTCTGTGTGTGCGGTGGCCCATACAACCCAGACTGCGAAATCCAGACAGTTCATGAATCAATCATGTATTTATATCCTTCAGCGACAGCTGAAATGAGGAATTAATTGTCCAAGCCGGTCACAGCCTAGATAATGTCTACAAAGTTGACTCCAGTTAGTCCTGTTCATTATTCTTTACCATATAAAACATCACTAAACTAAGTGAGCTACATTAGTCAAATAATATGTATATATTGTTTTACAGCTCTGTACAGGGAACAGGGAAGAAACTAGACCCAATTACCTTTAATGGATCCACACAGGAAACATTTCAATAAGATGCAGAATAATGTATATAAATAATATATGTGTCCATATATGTGTAACATGTGATTACCCTGAGACAGTCAATGCTGGTGGAGCATTCAGTCCACAGGGTTACTAATGTTGCATTATTGAGTCTAGACATTGAGGATATGTTCCTATCAACTACCCATGTGTTAAACCAAAATGCATTCTCATAGGTCAGGAGTTTAGCTTGCTCTCTTTAAGGATGGTGTTTGCACTAGGTTTCTAGGAGAAATCCTGGAGGTAATGAGGGTCTGCAGCTGTGCATGAAGGTAGCTTTTGTTTGGCTTATTTGCTCTATAATGGGTATGTGTTTGTGCATGCAGCTTGCTGTGTGTGTGTGCATGTGTTCCTACATTCTTATGAGACATGTTTTAAAAAACAGCTAGGATCTTTTTAAGTATTACATTCTCAACGTGTTAGTAAATCATTTTAGGAATAAACATATTAGCTTCCCATATATAATGCATAGTTTTTTAATGTGGACATTTGTTGCACGATATAACCTTAGCCCTAACCCTAACCCCCTAACCCTAAATATACCCCTAACTGATACAATTGTGCAAAAACATTTACACATTAAGTACATTGCACTTATGCATATAAAACACTGTAATTACATGTAAGTACACATGTATTTACTAAGGAACTACTGTGTAAATACACAGTAATTAGACACACTTCATGTACCGTCTTACCTAGTATTCTACCATAATATTTTTAATATTTAACATATAGAATGATAAGGCGCCAGGCTCAAATACGGCAGGAATATCCGTGCATCCAGGATGAATCTAATTCTAATCTTATGGCAGCTGGAGTGGACTTCATTCTTAGAAATAGCGATTGACTGACAGCTACTGTGTTCAACGCAGCTGGCAAAGTGTCTCGAACCAGGCAAGCCAACAGGAAAAGTGTGAAGTCATCTTGTATGGATCAGTTGTTTTGAAATCCAGTAGCTCGCTGATTTCATGCTCTTTAAAGCTATACATTCCCCGGTGTTTTATGACTGTCTTGTACCAACAGATCTTCATTATTGATGCAGCTGAAGGTCAATTTATTTAGGTGGGAATAAGGAATGATTCCCAAATGTCTTCATCAGCTATAACCTCGGAAAACCTGTTTGCATTCCCTGACCATCCAAGGAGTCCATGGCATGATTTACTCAGATCATTAAATAAGGAACCACAATTATAGAAATGAATATTACTGAGACCCCAAATGGAATTTAATGTTGCTTTAACATTTGTGATGAGCTTGACCATTAAAAAGTTATATCTCAGCTGTTTGAGCTCATCTGTGCTGGGAGTCATTTTGGAATCCACCCTAAACTGTACAATATGTGCTTATCTGCATCTTCCATGGACCAAACAGAGCACATAAATAAATAAATCAATAAATAAATCAATAAACCCAGTGTCTTTGGCTCATGGCAATTTTGCCCTTATATACAGCTGTATGATATTGACAGTAAATCTCCCTTAAATAGTCCCAGAAGATGACAAACATTTGAAAGCCATTTGCTGCTGGTTTGCGTGCATGTTTCACAGTAAAGGAATGGGCTGCGTGGGCTAACCGATGCCTTATTAGTGCACTAAAAGTTGCTCAATAAACCTCTGAGAAGCCCAGCTGGTGGAGGGCGATGTCCAGAGGGAGACCACCAGTTCAAAAGCATGATCAAATAGCTTTAAACTTTTTTTTTTTACATTTCCTACAAAGTGGCTGCAGCGTCTAGTGTATTTGTGAGTAAGTGCATCAATTAACAAATTCTCTGTCTCCTATTTTCAGATGGTCATCTGCTTGTTTGCCCTGTAATTAATTAGACATATTGTTAAAGCTAATTGGCTGCTCATGCTGGTAATGACCTATCTCCAATAAATCAGATTTCAAAATGTCCTTTTAGATTTCATTAAAGTCGTTTGCGGGCAATAACAAAAAGAGTTCTTTACAGAAACAAAGTGATGTCCTACAGGGACTTAAAAGAAGATTTGAATGAAGAGGGGTTCAGGCTCCCACATACATAATACAGCTTCTTCAAAAGACACTGTGTGTCTTTTGACACTGTTCTATTATTTATTGTTTGATACAACTTTATCAACTGAATACAAGTGACACTATTATATTAAAGCAGTGGCGCACCGCAATAATGTTCAATTCTTCACAAAAATAGAATCCCTAACTGACTGCTATTCCATTATTTTATAGTTTTCTGTGCTCTCTACTTAGTCAGAAAGTATCCCTTGATGATATTCCCTCAGTGGTAGTTTTTGCTGTTAGGACACGAGCCTCATACAGAAGTAGATACTAAGCTTTAGCAGAACTACACAGTAAACTATGTATAAAAAGACAGTTACAATCGACAAACAGCACAATAAAAACATGTGTGCTTCACACTTAATCAGCAGCATACAGAGATCTCAGAACCGAGTAAATAAGTCATGTATCTATTTGTTAATGTGGACTGAGGGAGAAGCATTGACAGGAGGTTCTAAGCTTTTCCACAATACGATCTTTAAAACCACAGAAGGAAAGACATTTCATCTTCATACTGTGATGGAAACAATTCCATGTCTTCGGGAGTTGATTTGCAAAAGATAATTCTTCCATGTGTTCGAACCCTTTTGACAGCCACATTAACAGAATTCAGAGAACGTAGGCTAAAGCCAATGCTAGTCCTTTCTACCAGAGCACACAAACAAGGAGGCACCAAACCTTTGAAAGCATTTCCAGTCTGTCAGCCAAGCCAAGACCTGCCAAGCAGGCCCTATATAAGAGCTGTTGATCAGAAACGCATTTTTACACTCCCTCCTTTGTTTTTGCTCCGCCCACTTTTTATACGGCCGTTTCAACTTCTGGTTTGCCCCGCCCAGTTCTGATTTGACACGCCCTGTTATGGTTTGTGCCTAGCAATTTCTGAATCCGAGCACATCCCTTGTTACCACCCATTGTAATTGCCCATTACTATTAGAAACGGCTCATACATCATTGTCCCTGGAGCAGTAATTGTATTTTTTGCTCCCATTTTTCCTTGTGAATTTGCTCATGCATTTTATTACTTTTACTAATCTTTTTCATTTATGGTTTAACCAAGTAACTTAGGTAATTAGTATTAAGATTTTATATCCTTCAATTAATCTCTTCTGTTTTGAAGAGATTTATTTATTTCAACCTGTCCTCATCGATCATACAGTTCAATCCTGTAGGCAAAGTAGGAATTCATTATTGTGCAGCATATTCATTCTTTTAAGGTTTAATAAATGGTAACAAAGCCCATATATTACACGCATAATTTTATAGGTAACCTATTCCCAAACTAAAAGAGGTGTTATCCAAAACAAATGTGAGGGATGTATATATTCAGGACTGTGTGTTACAATCACAAGAACATAAGAACATAAGGTCTTGCTTGTTTGGTTGTTAGTAGCTTATTGATCCCAGAATCTCATCAAGCAGGTTCTTGAAGGGTCCCAGGGTGCCAGCTTCAACAACATTACAGGGGAGTTGGTTCCAGACCCTCACAAATCTCTGTGTAAAAAAAGTGCCTCCTATTTTCTGTTCTGAATGCCCCTTTATCTAATCTCCATCATATAATCATACAGTCAATCATGTCTTCTCTTAGCTAGTGTAACAATCAAAAACCCCCAGACCCACCCACCTGACTGCATTATGATGAAATGTAGAAAGTAGAATTGCTGTAACTCAGAATGGTGGTTCATTCTTGTGCTTAAAATCAATCAGAAGATAAGGATATCCCTTCTTTAAAATAAAATAAAAAAATCGGCTAAACACGCTTCGGTTTGGTGCGAGTTTGTGGGCGAGAATCAGCTTTAACTTTCATCTCTAGGATTTTTAAGTCCTGAAACTTGAAAGCGCCTTTCTAGTTTTCCTTTTTATCACCCTGGACAGCTATGGTAATGTCAAGAGAAGATTTTGCCTGAAGGTAGAAATACAACTGTAATGGATATAAGGAAGCGAGCAAGAGGTGTGATTCATGCCTTTTATATTAGGTGACCTATTTTCAGCTTGTGTTCCGTAACTTTATTTTCTGGAGTAAAGAAACACATGAAGAATTTGTTAAATGACAGAAGGAGATACAGATAACTAATATGTCATAAAAGGGGTGATCAGGTTCAGCTGTTAAATCTCCTTTTGCCAAGCATTTCAGTAAAACACGCCACTATAGCTCATGTACTGTGTGTTTTAGCTTTAAGCAAAGACAAGGCTTACATGGCAGAACCAAACCATATCTCATTCCTCTCTCAGGAGTAGCAATGAGTCAATGGTTATAGAAACATAAACATCCCAAAGCAGAGTTCAGAATAAAGAATGGATCACAATGCAGTATTTCTCACTGTTATATTTCTTGCATCCACTGGGGGCAGAGTGTTGCAGAGGTACAGGTTAAGGGTTGAGTTTGAAGACATCGCCACGATGTGATGACTGAAGGAGAACAATTATAACCACACCCAGTTGCTCTTTATTATCGGTTTGCACAATATGTCTGTCTAATAGCGATAACCTGCTTATGAAGCCTACTGTGATACTGTAGTGCTGTCTGCAACAAAGAATGGGAAGTTCAATCACCCATCACTATTATTGTGCTGTGACATATCATCTAAGACATGTTCAAAGTACACCTTGAGGATTTAACTAGGAGGTGTTTTATGAGGGCATTTGTTCTGAATTTTAAGAATTTTATGCGGCAGCTTTTCAAAAGTTTAGATATGCATTGAAAAGTCAGTGTGAATGTTTGTATATAAAGTGTTATATAAGTCAGTGTGTGGGTGGGTGTGCTTTATAAAGGAACTACAGAGATCCTGCAGCCACTGGGCTTTTTACAGATATTACTCCATGGTATTAGACATCATAAAGACAGAGTTAATTTATTTATTTATTTATTTATTTATTGATCGATCAATTTGTTTATTTAACTATTTCAGCTAATTTTGAGTTTTCACAATGTAATTCTCTGCAGTTTGATTATCTAAGCAGAGGAAGCCACCAGCAGTATAGGGCATACACATTCACAAACAAAAAACAACAAAAACAAAACTTTTATTGCATTTCTTTCAGTGCAAGCAGAGACTTCTAAGTTGCATTGCAACATGTAGCTGTTAGCTTCATTTCTGCAGTTAGCACCCTGCTGAAATGCCTTAGGGACAATTCTACAGTTTTTGAATTCCATCCTTGATGCCATAATCCCCAGCTCTGTTTATTCGCAATACTGTCTTTACTGCTTATGGTTTGTGCTTTATTGGGACCAGGTTTCATGTGCCATATTTGAATTCACTTTAAATACAGAACCTATATGGCAAGTAGATATGAAACAGAAATATGGCATAAGAATACCTGGTATTGCATTGGATATTACAGGAGATGTGGCTGGAAGACGTACACGATTCCCCCCTGGCTCTGGTGATGGAAAACGTTCTTTTGCTATTTGCTGTGATTTCTATGACTCACAGCCTGTTAACACGTTATAATTGTGTAACATGTATTTAGTTCGCTTTGAGCGCTTTATCTTGTTCAGATTGTCAACAACGGTTTCGCGGATTCTGTTGACTTCTTTCTCTGAGTCACTCCTACTATGTACGTAACTTCCTGAGAACAAGGAATTTTCCACCCCCCTCTCTAACTTGTGTGAGGGTGGTGATCATTGTCCTAGGATTATTTGTGTTGATTTTGATTTCTAAACTACATAATCATCCCTTTCACTGCCACAGTAATAAATACTATACTGATTGATAAATTGGCATACAGATGAAATGGCCAATGTGAGCATCAGTCTGTTTTGAGTCACCCTACAGCTGCAAAATGCATTCTCCATTTGGATAAGACACAAGTGCAAGCCCCCAAAGCCTTTACCTAGTAGCACAATATACTGAACATCCCCAGTGGATATGTTCCACCAAAAAAGAAAAATGATTTAAAATTGCTTTTTAAAAAAAGAGCTTGGGAAAAAAAAGAGTTCTTCAAAAAGAAAACAAGACAAGACAAAACATTTTCTTCCAAACAGTGCTGTTTGAAAACTCAAAATGAATATTAGTGGCTCTGAGAAGCACTGCTGGGATCTGGCCTCAGAAATACACAAAGAAAACATAAAAAAGTGACGGACAAATTTGATGCAACTAAGAAAGGGGGTGTCAAGTTATTGATGCCAAGCATTTCCCAGAATGAAAATGGCGGAATAATAATAATATACAATAAAGGGCTTAAGGCAACAAAGTTAATAATAATAAGTGTTATCTTGTCTTCATTATTATTAGTTTTTTTAGCAGACGCCTTTATCCAAGGTGACTTACAGAGACTAGGGTGTGTGAACTATGCATCAGCTGCAGAGTCACTTGCAACTACGTCTCACCCGAAAAACGGAGCACAAGGAGGTTAAGTGACTTGCTCAGGGTCACACAATGAGTCAGTGGTTGAGGTGGGATTTGAACCAGGGACCTCCTGGTTACATGCCCTTTTCTTTAACCACTGGACCACACCGCCTCTTCAAAAAACAACAGCAGCTTGTTTTTTTGAGATTGCTAAGGACTTCTTCCAACCAGCATTAAAAATAAGTGCTTTGGAAAACAGCTGGTCCTGAAACCAACACAGTTAGGGTAATGTACATATAAAGGGTACATCCACTGAGAGACATCATTTCATTTCCTAGGGCTGCCTGTCACTGGGTTGAGGAATGGAAGATGTTAAAATGTCCCAATGCTAGGAGTCTTAGCTTGGTTTGATTAGTTTTTAAGTACACACTGCCTGGATACTGGGGTCCAGTGTCCACAGAATATAGGAGCAGGTTTATTGTTTCATTGTCAGGCTCATACCAGCAACAGCAGTTGTTATTGTATATATCACATAACAATAACAAGAGATGGAAAAGGAGAGCTCAACTAAATAATGCACCAGATAATGTTCTGCCTCATTTAAAATAAAAAATGTCAGACTGTTGCATTAATACTAAATGTGTATAAGAATATAAATAGTAATGATGCACTGCCTATCGTTTTTTTGTATCTATGAGGAATCACAATGCTGTCTCTCACTAAAAAAAACTGCACTATGACCTCTAATAGATAAAACATATTGAAAGTGGTCAGCTTTAATCAATAATCATTGCATTTATAGGGAACATGTACTTTTGTATGCACTGCCTCTTATTGGCCACTGTCTTTGCTAAACATAGATTGCAAGGTCTTTGCAAATACCATAGCTAATAGATGTTTAAAATCTATTGGTTTAAGATCCCGGTGTTAACATTGTCAACTCGAAATATCTAAGGCTGTTTGTGGTCCCAGAGTTGTAGAACATTAAATATCATGTCCCACTACATCCCATTTCTGGCTATCAGTTTCTCTCCACTCAAGCTTGCTACCTGGGCAGATGTCATGTGATCTCTGTTTGTTGTTTACAAGGTTGCCTGCTGAGATAAATAGCTGCTGAGCCTGTTGATGGAATGACCCAATACTTGTGAGTATTTACAGCAACACAAGAAAGAAACCAGCTGTAACTCATTGACTTTGCATCAAAACCATCTTTCTTCTGTTCTTCCACAAAGAGACCCAATTGTATGAATGTCTCATGTTTCTTTTTTTCTGAGCATAGTTATTGGTCATGATTACATGTTTTTTTCTTTTCTTTAGCAGCAGAATCAGACATCGATGCACCAGAATCCACAGCTACTGGAAATACTGCTACTGAATCTAAAACACCTGGAATTTGTAAAGCACATTAAATATGACATGCAGTATCTAATAAACAGAGCTGTGTATCCGAGTCACTTTCAGTCTGGATGGGCAAGAAAGCTGATCTCATAGACTTCCCATTGTAAAATATTACTTTAGTAAAAACAGTGTATTAAAGCACAGTAAGCATGGTAAATCCCAGAGAGTTATTGTAAAGTATATTTAAAAAAAAAAAAACATGTTTAACTGCTAAATGCACAGTATAAACATGGGAAAAGCATGTCAATAAAGCACTCTGTTGGCAGCTCAGTTGGTGTGCAGTATCTGTAGCCAAGATTTCACAAATTACCAATGGTTCATCTGGTTCATTCTGGATAGTCTTCATTGCAATTTAATATTAGAGCTTCTTATTACAATGGGATGGTTGCACACTGTATATCTCCAGAATCTTGTCACTTTGAATGTCTTTGCTGGCCCTAAACCCTATTTACAGTATCATGTTTCTTCACCATTCACACTGTTAAACCAAAAAACAGTGGAGGATTTAATTGAGTTTTATGAATTTGATTTGTTGTTATAAACAGTGCAGGGATTATAATAAAGTCCCTTTACACAGCTGGTTATACGGCTGTCTGACATGCTTAAATACTAGACCCGAGTATTGTCTGCACACATTTTCACAGTGAACTCTGAGATATTGTACCACATAACTTATTGATTTTCCAGAAGTGGATTTCAGGGGGAGCTATTTTTGTATGTGAAATAGATTAATTTTCCATTTATAAAAAAATAATAATAAAAAAATGGACTGAAACATGTATGTGCATGGTTCATAAATCTTACTGCTTGTTTCTACAAATACAGAAACATTACTTTTTTCAGTTGAAATATATTTGAAATAATGTTTAAGACACACACAGACATTCACACATAAATTCTAGACCAGTATTTTTCAGTTTCTTCGTTTTTACTTCAATCAGTTTACACACATCCTCACAATGTGGTGGGTGTATTAATTAATTAGTCAATTGGGCTGTTATCCTTCTGCTTGGGGAGTCCAGTGGAGTATAGTTACAGATTAATTGGCCAACCGGTTAATTAAAAAATGTTAGCGCATTATGCACAATTTGAAAGGCAGTAGGATAATGCCATGCTGTTTTTTAAAGTTTAAATTTGATGGACATTTCATGTCTGCATGTCTATCAGTAATGACACTAAACTCAGCAACCTGACTCACTAGCCCTTTTACAAAAATAAAATAAAAATAAAAATCATTCTTGGCATCTGAAAGTCCTGCCAGCATGCAATGTTATTGACTTTGCATTGAGACGCCTCTGGCAGTCATGCTGTTGAGCACTGCTCAAAAGGAACAACTGCTAAAATGGCTGTTTTGCAAGCACCATAATAATGCGCTACCTCCACTTCACCTGGCACAGCAATCACACCACTCTGATACTTTATTATTCATTTTTATTTGTTTGACACAAACAAATAAAAAGTGCCTTTCTGTCCTTCGCTGCTGTGCATCATGAGCAGACGTGGTTTGCTTGACTTGGTTACTAATGTGAGTACTCAAGTAAATGCTTCAATAGGACTTGGACGGTGTTAGATATTGAATAGAGCCCTACCTCACAGTCTCACAGTACAGTTCTTTCACACTCGTCTTCTTGTAGCTCTGATTGCAGACTCTCCCTGATCACTTTCTCTTATAGAAATAAGGAAGTGGCATCACCAAACCAGTAAACTAGTGCAAACAGGACCAGGGACCCTGGACCAGGAACTGGTGCATGCAATTCTTGCTGGATATTTGGAAATGCAGGTGACTGAAGCAGGATACAACCCTATTATACACTGGATGAATGAATCACTTTGAATCTTTTTCCATTTTCATGTAGTATTGAAGTATTTATGTGTATAGGAAGATGCACAAAAACTATTGCATCTCCCATCTTTTTCCACTTTATTAAACGTATCATAATTACTTACATTTTTACACCCGTAACTGCCCTGAGACAGAATGAATTCCAGGATATCACTCTGTACGTTATGCAGGGAGCATGGTTTTGCTAAATGAGATATCGGCAATGCAACAAATAAACAATCTATTGTGTAAAGACCAAGCAGCATAGCTTTAGAATAATTAATACTAATTTGGGTTAGTGGCTGTTGAATGCTTTGTTGTTGTAAATCTGACAATCCATACAATGGTGAGGCAGTCGTGCCTCTTAATATTAGACTATATTGATCCGAAGAGAATATAGAATTCCCGGTGTAGATGAAAACAAGTTAAAAGGATTTCATTTCAGTCAGGACATATCCTTTCTCAGCACAATAACATTTAGTTATTGAGGAGACACAAGGTTGCTTTCCAAATAAATGCATAACACTGTTATTTTTAACAAGTATGAAAACAGTAAAAGCAGCCTAGTTTAATAAAATGGCATCCTCGCTTGGTGTCATAGTTTTAATTTCATTCTTTGCTCAGATAGGGCTGTCAGCTGTACATGCATGTTTGATAAACTAAGCCTCTTAAAATATAAATATATGATATCGTGTTCTGTGGGTTTTATGAGAAGTAGTTTTCAATACCGCAGGAAACTACGTGAATTTACATCTCAATACACACAGGACAATAATTACTGTCATGCCTTTTGAGTGAATTAATGCAGAAACAGGATATTATTGAGGGGAAAAGGATAGCTTACAAATCTCTATAGTAAGCCTTTTGTAATATGGAAACCTTGATCTCAGTTATTATTCGTTTTATTTAGTATTATTATATTATTTAGTATCTTAGTATTATTTAGTATATTATGTAGCAGTCTTAATGATTGGAGGTGATTACGGATGACAGACAGACAAACCAGGCTTTGTGGTTTAACAAAATGAAAATCATTATTTGAAAAAATACAATAAATAAAAGTCGCCCTTTAAAACCTTGGTGCGTACATTTGTAGCACAGACCCCCTCTCCTGGAACTTTCTCAACATTGCTGACTCTGCTTGCTCACTGGTTTCCTGCTCATTTGTAGCACAGACCCCCTCTGCTTGCTTACTGGTTTCCTGCTCATATGTCCTCCTGCTTCATTCACTGTCACAGTAGCTTACCCCTGACTGTCTTCCTCCTTCCCTATAGTGCTGCTCATCCTTACCAATTACAAATACGTTAGTATGTATCTACTGAATGGGGCCATTCGATGGCCTAATAGCAATAAGACTGATTGGGAAAAAAGCTATATTAAACAATACATATTATATAGCACCACATGTTTTTAAAAAAGCTGGTAATTAAATACTACATAAACACATAATGACAACTAAGGTTTGCCTCTGTAAGTAGTGACATTCTAAACTGTGTGTGTGCTTTCTCTGTAAAGATCAGTTTCCATTATTTTACAGACTGAGACAATGTTGTGCTGCGATTGAAAAATAATGAACCGTGTCTAATGGTTTTTAGCAACTCAATTCAGTTACAAGTGATACTGGGTTTCCAACAACTATTTTTTTTTTGTTTTCAAAATAAAATAAAATAAAGTTTAGGGTAGCTTACGTAAATGCACATACAATACCCAGTTATGAGGACAAAATGCACACGAGAGAAAATACTGAAACTCAATAAGTATACATAATACAATCACACAGGTCCAGTTTTCAGAATACACTTGTTTCTTCTGATTGATTTGTTCTGGTAGGAACCACAAAGTACAATGGTAAACAGATACAAATGCCATGATTAAACAGATGGATAAGAATGTATGGTGGTTCATTTTTTTTAACTTTGTTTGCAGCTCTTTTGATTCGCTAGTGCTACTTTTCGTGTCCCGTAGGTGACCGAATGGTTTCAGTTGCAGGTGCCCTGTTTACAGCATGGATGGCACAGGTGACAGCTTGATAAACCATGTGTAAAGGGTTATCCAATGACTCCATGTACACTAGCAATGCATTCAGGTACACTACCTGTCTCAGGTACCTTTCATAGCAGGACTACACTTACCAGAATGCATTGGGGTGTGAGTTGAAAAGCCTAAGCTGTCCCAAACTGCCATTGTGTATATGGAGTCATAGGGTAACCCTACATGTGTACCATGTGAAATTAATATGCATACATTATGTACTGAATAATTCACATCACTCAGGCTTAACTGTTGCTGTTTGTAACCCAGCCAGCTGTGACACACATGGAGTTGTTACGGTATGTAAGATCATAAACTATTTAGATGTAATTGGATGGTAATCACTATCTATAGCACTTTCAGTATTGCTGTGTAATTAGCTGTCACTAAGGCACGTATTTGCATCTAGTAATGTGGCTGTATAATTAACCAATATTAAAGCTGTTACCGTTAATTACACAAGAATTAATGAATTAATTAACTTTTATTTATTGTTTAACCTCATCTAATTGACAACAAACCGCAATTTGTCCAAGAATGCTGCCTTAGCTATTGAATGGAGTTTCAGGGCCCTCGTTTTTCTCATCCTTGAAGCCTGCCTTGCTTCAATGGACGCAAAATTGGCTGGAGTGAGAAATGGATTGCGCAAAATAAAAAAAATAAAAAAAGTCTTGCAGGGTCTTCTGTTGATCCTTTCATAATTGACTGTATTATCTTTGTGGAACTATTAAATTAAACTACTTGGTGTGCTGTTGTCATGGATACCTTACAAAGAAAAGCCATTGCAGCAACATTTACTGTGAAACTTGGTTTGTTCCATAATGTCCGTTCTTGTTGAAAAAGTAAGTGGATTATTTTTTTACATTGGAAATTGAAATGGTAGGATAAAGCCCCATGGTGGTTATACAAATCTTCTACAGATTCGCAAGACTGGAAATTAAGAATTAAAAAAAAATGTAATTGCCCGATAGTCTCTCCACCTGAACATTCACTTTACAATTTTGGAACGGAAATAGTGAAGGTCGATATTTTAATCCTCATATGCAGTCGAGTAATGTCAGTCAATAGGAAGCTGTCCCAGGGGGTGGGATTTTGAGCTTCCTACCATCTTCAGAAAACAGCTTTCTCAATTCCACATACTTCAGAAAGGTGACATAACAATTGTACAGGATAGAATCCATCCAACAAAAGGGCTTAACCCTTTGCGGTCCATTTATTCAAATTTATTTTCACACAAGCTGTTTATTTTACACGTGCTGTTAAAAAGTAATTTTATTCACAGTAAAACAGGTTTAAAAGGCACTGCATATCAAAAGGACACTCAGTGCTGTTTCTCCAGCCCTGCCCCACTCCTTGTTCGCTGTATTTATCACATATCTCTTCATAGCAGTGCATACTGATAAATCATCTTCTGATCACTCGTTTTATCACCAAACTCCTCAATAATGCTATTCAAGTCATTATGTTATTACTATAACATCTGAAGAAGCTTGGCAAATGTCCACAATTTTCTTTGAGCGCTGGATGTGGAAGCAGCTATCATGTTTGTTTATGTCCGTGTTATATCGGTGGTGAAGGGACTATGCTTTTTTCCTGAGAAAAAATGTCTAAGGACCTGTGTATGACGCCTTATTGATGGTGTCGGACAGGGTCCGACATTGGACCGGAAAGTGTTAAAAGGCTTACGGCTGTATGTGTGTTGACTAAACAAACGTTAGGAATCTGGGCCTGTTCTGTATGGTACAGGGTTTCCATAGAAGCCGGTGGCATGGGAGGATGCAAAGGCTGTATTGAACCTAGTTAGTCACAGTGCAGCGCTGCATCAAGGGCAGCCAGGCCTTGTCTGAACAGATTGAAAGATTCACTTCTTCACAGCTCTCAGAGGGCCATCTGTCTTTCACTGCTAAGGTCTGCTGCGGGAGGTTTTGTCAGCGCTTTTAAGCATCTTTGAGTCTATAAGTTATTTGAGGTATTTCCTGAATCCTGACGGTTAGGCTCCTGTGAAGGTTAGTATTAAGAATTGAGGCCACTCATATTAGCTGTTTATTTCCCAATATGTCATTGCGTGACTTTGCCATGAGCTTTTAATTACTTAACTAACACGTTACATTGTGTCTCTAATTACTGTGTATTTACATGGTAGCTACTTAGTAAATGCATGTGTACTTACACATAATTACCATGTTATTATTCATAGTTAAAATGTACCTAACGTGCACATCTTTTTGTACGATATATTTAAGTACACAATTGTATCAGAAAGGGTTAGGGATAGGGTTAGGGTTAGGGGGGTAGGTTTAGAGATAGGGTTAGGTTAAGGGTTAGGGTTAGCATTAGGGTTATATCATGCAAAAAGATTTACACATAACATTGTAATTATGTGTAAGTACACATGTATTCACCAAGTAACTAGCATGCAAATACACAGTAATTAGAGACACAATGTAAAGTATTACCAACTACTTTACTTCAAATGTGTACATTATTATTATTATTATTATTATTATTATTATTATTATTATTATTATTATTATTATTATTATAGAGTTTCATTTATATTTTTTAAGTCTGACCTGGGAGAGCTATTTTTTTTTTAAAGCCCAAGTCCATACCAAGGTTACTGGAGGTTGTAGTTTCTCTTGTAGTTGTCATAAGTGTTGCAGAGACAATCAAGATGACCCCCCCCCCCCCCCACCTCATTTCCATCATCTTCAACAGGTCACTCTTCGTAGTGTGTTGGTTTTCAATTTTCAGGTTGTGTACACCATACTTGAAAGCGCTCCCCGGCACAGATTCTACATGCTAAGTGTTTTTTTTGTTCCCTCTTGAACTGTAGTTTGTACATGATGTAAGGTTCATGTGATGCATGCACAGTAAGATACAGCCTGTGGCACCTACACGATGACACCAACCTTAACAAATCAGCAGGGGAGAATGTGATGAAATAATAATATGACACGTGTGCCCAAACAATCTTTTTAGTCCATTATTTCTACCTCTATCATTGGAACTAAACTCCATGGCTACTCCCATGGAAAGCCTTTCCCTACAAGATCATTTGTGAAAGAAAGACAGTTCAGTGATGGATTGCAGATATGTAAATATGTCAAAAAAACAAAAAAAAGGAAATGCTACCACTGTGGTCTACAGACAGCTTGTACTATTGAAGGTGCTGTGGGGTAACCATTCTAGTGCCAGAGTGTTGTCATTGAAGGGCAGTTGGTAAGGGTAAATTATGATTCTCCTAATACTTAGTTCAATACATTTTAGGTAGCAAAAAATGTGAAAGTCTGCAGAGCAAACATAAAATGGATTATGTCTATTTTATTTTTTGCTTTAAACCCTTAATACATATTTGCCACTAAGATGATTCAAAATGTTTTATTGACTGGAGCCCATTGTACTGTATCTCCCCTGAATTGTAATGTTCACTCAAACCCCTCTGCAGACACAGGCTTCACATATCTGCATTTACAATTATTTTCCACAACCTTGAAACCTTACATTGTTCACCTTCATATTATTTTTGTATTCACAAGGATTCCAGATTTCACAGATTCAAGGCTGTTTCTACAGACGGTAATAACCATGCAATCATGCCATATATATATATATATATATATATATATATATATATATATATATATATATATATATATATATATATATATATATATATATATATCTTGTCCACATGGCATGTTTCCCTTTGTTGGATTTAGATTTTCTTAGTTACATGAATTTAATTGAGTAAGGCCATGTCACAGCTCATACAAAAGGGAATTACTTCAAGTAAAACATTTAAAAAAAACTTCCAGCAGCAGCCTATAGGTTAATATAATCACAGACAAAGCACTAATAGCTCGGATTCTCAATGAAAGCTGTTATTTGCAGACAGCCCTAGCTAAATTCCAAGCATCAACATGGGCCATTGCTGAATGCTGTTAAACTATAAATGTCAGGGATACGGCAATCACTTTTGATAATGCTGCGGCTTGTCAATGATATGGTAATTACTGGCACTGCCACTGAATATTACTGACACTAGCAAAGCATTATTATTGTATCAGAGGCATAGCCCTTAACATTTCTTCTTGATGGCTTGAAGTTAACCCTTTCCAGCTTGGATATTTATTAAAATAGCACTCACTAGAAACTCAGTATATCAACTGTAAATCAGGACATTCAGATTAAATAGCCCTTGATTTAGAATATACTTTATGCACCAAGCAAAGTGAAATCCTCAGTTCTGACTGGTGAAAAGAATCAGAAAGTATCAATCTTAATAGACTAGACACAGTCACGGTGAATCATCTCATTTTTAAACAGGCTACTTGCAGTGCGAGCCCTGTTGTGTAGTACTGCAAAGACAAATTGCACTAGGAAAGGGTATTATGGTTACAATGCGTGTCATTTCCACAGCCATTTAACTAATCCCAACAAGGTGTCGTCTTTTTCTCAGGGAGACATGCGTTTTCAGTTTTGCACCATTTCATCCATTCTATAATATATGCGTTTGCCCTGAATCCCTTGAATGGTTGTACATTTAATATTGCCAGGTTACTGAAACATGACAGAATATACCCTAATTGGCTGGTCGACCACAGTAAAATTGTCATGGTCCTGTACTTTTGTAAGAGAAGCCATATACGGTATAATATACTCACCACCCAGACACAGCCAGAGACCACCAACTGACAATGCTGACTTATCATGCATAACCCAGTGTACAGCATCAGGAAACAAAACAGGGATGAAACGGTTTGTTTTTGTAAATGTAAATGACAATGAAACTTGGCCCGGTGGTCTCGCCACCATGACACATGAGCTTATGGTAAAGAAACTCCCTGAACGAGATCCAGCTGAGAGGTGGTGAAAGAGGAGGTGGTGGGTGAAACCATAAAAGGGGGCATGGGATATAATAGGCTTGCCTGTATAGTTGCTTTACCATAATATTTATACAAATATGAAAAAGAAAACTTGCCAATACGTGTTTTGCTATATGATCTACATTTTAAGTGTAGTGTGTGGCTTTTGAAAGTTTGCATAGCGCAATAAAAAAATAACATCCAGCTATTATGTATAACTTGTAATCCAATTAACATGTAGTAGATATGATGGGCTCTCAGCCACTTCACCCTTTAAATATTTGTGCTCCTATAATGCAACTTTCATTTCAGAGTTGCAAAATTGCTTACAGTTAATGGCTTTCACAAAATGATTAATCTACGGAGGGCTTTGCTGTATGAACATTGGGTATTAGATATATTAACACTATAGATTATATGCATGCATGTATTGGATTGCATTAAGTGAATGGCGCCGCTCCCATTTAGAATTAGAACTCTTAAATTCCTGATTACAGGTCTTGAATATATCTGTGCAAATTATGTTTGAAAGGCTGTACATGATAAAGCTCTAATCGTGTGATTTTGCGAGGTATTTTTCTGGTATTTTGAATTCATAAATTCAAATACCCTAAGGGTTTACCCATATAAAAATGTGCAATTAAACCTGTGTGTGGTTTTCATCTAAACACTGCAGGGCAAAGGGAGAGGAAATGGACCCACCCCTCTGTTAGTGCTAAACAGTGATGCCAAGGCCAAGGTCACCTGGCTAGTAGACTCAGGGCTTGATTATCCACACAGCCTCACACAACCAGTAAGTGAATTCTTATCGGAGGCAAGCCACATATGTGGCAGAGCTTTGCCTTCATTTCCCAGTTTCCCCCTCAGGACCTGAGGACAATCTCAACTATAACCTCAGGTTAGATCCCATTCCGATGGGCCAATGGAGTCAACCTTCTACAGCAGAGGGTCAGCAGACTGGGAGGAAAGCTTTTTAGCTGCAAACTTGCACTGTGACTCTCAGAGAAATTGAAGTTCTGGAAATGTTGAAATATTGAATTATGTACACCCTTTTGTTACTGCGCTAGACTTCCAGTGCACTAGACTGAAGAAGTGTAAGCAGAAACCATAGCACACCGCAGCAATGCCTAATATATACCAGTATGTACTGGTTGAGGTTCAAATCATTATAATACTATTGCAACAATGTGGCTTCATTTTACAAATGGATATTACTTGCTGCCCTTGTGCTACCATTGCTGTTAAGCCCAGAACCACTGTAGTATAATAATGTCACTGCTTTGCTATTTGCAGAACATATGTTTAAATTATGATTAGGAGCAGCATTCACTGGATAATCAAATTGAACATTTGATATTTATGTGTGTATTTCTATCAGACATGACTACAGGTGTCAAAAGTTAGCAACTATATTTGAATTCTGAGAGGACAACCTCAATGTGTTGTCATGCAGTGCTAAAACATGATTTCTCAAGTCAACCCTGTATCACCTGCACAGAATTATGCATGTGTCATCTTAAAACTGCACAGTAACCTTTCCTGGTAATTGATGGTGTTGTTTACTGGACTGCATTTCAAGCAATTCCCTTGGGATATTTTGTGTCTGAAAAATGCAGAAATCTGAGCATCATTAGAATACAACAGCAGAACTCATAAACCATGAAACACATTGAGAGAGACTCTTAAATAAACCTGGAAAGAAGCTGTTACTTTAGTCACTTCAACTGAAAAAAAAGTTGCTGTGTTGAAATGGGTTTCTGTGTGCATGATATATGTTTTAATGCCATTAGTGGGTGCAAAGCACATGATACAAAAGTCTGCTGCGTGGTGAGTTGGCATACAGAATTTTGGACAGCCTTATTAGGTTTCAAGCAAAAACTTTTGGTTTAACCTTCGGGAGGTGGTGTTTGTTCAACTTAACACCCCTCTGCATGAATCATTCTAGATCTTTTGTTTGACTCATTCTAGATCTTTTGACTGACTCATTCTAGATCTTTTGTTTGACTCATTCTAGATCTTTTGACTGACTCATTCTAGATCTTTTGACTGACTCATTCTAGATCTTTTGTCTGGCTCATTCTAGATCTTTTGGCTTTGGCATGTTTGCGTTACACATTTATCCCAGTGGTGCAGAATTATGCTATGTTTAAACAAAACTGTAAACCAAGCATTTGTTATAGTATTTTACTATAGAAAAAAAATGCTTTCACTGTATATACATCTAAGCCATCTATTTTTTGTTTTGTTATATAGCATTTCATTTAAAATTAAAGGGTCCAACCTTTTGACTGGACTGGACTTCAGCACGCATAAAGCTTGTAGACAGTGCTTACTTATAAATGAACCAATAACTACAGCAGTACCAATAATTAGGTACCAATTATTCTTTTTGAATCTCAGTCAGTGCAATTAACTAACACCTATTGCCCTTTTTGTTATAAATAATTGATGTGCATTTGACGATGGAGGCATGCTGTGCATTACAATAAACTGCAAGTCACACATCAGCGAGGGCGGTCTTCTTATAATATTATTATAATTAATAGGAGAGTGTAGGACACCTTCTATAATAATAATTCACTAGCTGCAGACAAAGTTATATTCCCTTGAAAGTGCATTGGGTGTGAGGAGGCATATAAACACAATTTCCAAGCATTAATCATTTTTTAATGATTTTTACATACAGTAACAATTGGCTTCACGAATGCATCTTATTTGTGTTGTTGTGCAGTCAGGGCCAACCCCATCATATTTAGTCTGCTTAACTAACTGGCAGCTTTCAATGTGTGCTCTGCACCCAGCAGACATCCCATCGATTCTAAGGATACATTTGACATCTGCTATGTGGCAATGAAGAGTTCTCTGAACAAAAAAAACAAAACAGAAATTAGTGATAAGTTGATGGGTTGAAATGGGCTTGTGTGCATGCTATTCCCAAACAGCCACTGGTGTATATATTCTGTCATTACGAAAAGTATTTAAAACTTGTTGGGACTGGGGGATCGGGCATTAGTTGCCTGCTTCAGAATGGGTTTCTTCAGCATTACGCTTCAGCCATCAACACTGATCGCCAATAGGAAATCCACGTTACCTGGTGGAGGAAAAGCACTGAATGCTCGTCTATTACAGTGAAGCTACGTCTTGGTTGGTCCGCACCACTACTATCTCATTTTATCAGGGAGAAAGCCGAGTGCAATACTAGCATGAAGTCAATCAACAGCTACTCTCATGTAACACAATTCCATGTTGTCCCTCTTTTTGTGGTGAAATACTACTAGCACTAATGAGACCCCTTGCTTATTAAAAGGAAAAAATGAAAAATAGGGATGTTATCTACTCAAGAATACCTAGATATATAGTATATATATAGGGCGCGGTAAACAGGCAGCCAATGTACCACCCACCAATAGCACAAACCAGAACAGGATATGACCTGATAAACAGACCTTACTTTTATAAAACAGGTTATGGAGCAGACCATGAAGTGATACAGTGATGTTGAGAACATCTGTTGTGAGATCAAAATCTTTATCAGATGATTGGGGTCATTAAAGGGAGCCTTTCACAGTGAAGTACCTCTTAATATGTGAAGGCTTAATACTGAAATGGACACTGTCATGTCTCTCCCTTTCATAGAATAAGGAAACTGTTTCTCATTGTGGTCCATGTGTAACCACGTACTGCCTATCTATAATTAATAAGAAGTCATTTGTCTAAAGTCCATTTAAAACCAAGCAGCAATGTTCTTCATTAAAACCTGATGAGTCTCAGCAGTATCAATGTACAGCTTGCAATGTGGCACCTTTCCATGTCTAATCCCAGCAATTTAATGAACCATTCAGAAGTATGCTTAAGCTATGATTCATTCAAAAGATCCTAAACACCATTTTCTGTATATAATGTTCTATCCCCTGCACACTCAGATCCACAGTGTCAGACATCCATTGGGACTGCCCATTAAACATCCCTTTGTTGTTGGTTTTTTTCTTCTTCTATTTTCCGACTCATTTGCTGTACGCTTGCAATCTCTGGTTTATCAATAAAGCCCTGCATTCAGATACCCACTTTCACAGTAACAAATGAAGACAGACCTGTGTATACAGAAAGAGGATTGACAGTGGCAAGTTGATGAAAGCTCTCCAGAAGGCAGGCTGATCTGTATCTCACGCACACACCCAACACTGTTACCAGGAAGCAGCCCATTAACCCTGCTAACCCATGCTGCACTTTCTTTTTGTCCACACTCTGCTGCACAGCGTCTTAAAGGGGTTATTGCTAATTGAATTATTGCATGATGTGCACAATGTCTCGTGTGTGCAGTTTAGAAAGAAGCACATATGTCATTTCAAACTTGTATTTTTATTAAAAAACATAGATCATCTAAACCTGCCAAACTCTCTCCTAAACGTTTAATGTTTAATGCATCAACAGATTCCAATACTAGCCATACAAGGCTTGCACAGTTAATACATACAATCTCAGCTCTGCAGGAGCACTGCAACACTATTAACTTCCAGTCTCTTCTTGTTCCCTCCAATTTTTAAAACACAATAATAACACATTCAAGCAGACAATACAAAGTGGATAACACGTTATATTAAGCGTCTCCAATTGCTAAGTCCAAGGTTGGTGACACGTCATAAACATAAACCAATCACAGTGGTACATACTGCAGGAGAGTCGTATCCAATCAGAAAAGCGTTCTGCTGCTCAGTCATGTGAGCCCACCCCTAGCCTGTGAGTGCACTTTCAAAACAACATGTTCATAGATTGTGACAGGATGCTCTACATTGAACAGCGCGCTGTATCAAACTTAACTCCATGTCAACTAAAGTAAGAACTTTAACAAAGGGGCTAGACTTTCTGGCATTGCTAGGAGCAGGTAGACTTTAAATGATAGCAGTACTGGAGACTTGACCCCTGTAGAGGTCATTGTTATTTCCTGTGTAGGAGGATAAGTAGACTGCTGATTCTATGCAAATGCAATTTCCCATTTTAGTACCTTTACTTATCGTCTACACCATGCAATAAGCAAGAGGAAGGATGCCAGCATGAAAAAGCATATTTAGCACAGTTACTCTATGGTAACAGTTGTCTATGGTAACAGTTACTCTATGGTAACAGTTGTCTATGGTAACAGTTACTCTATGGTAACAGTTGTCACAGTAGGGAGGCCATTGACAAAACAACACACCAGAGGCGAGATTTCTTCTTAACCCCAGGAGCAGCCGAGATGTTTATTTGTTGTTCCTTAATTAACACAATGAAAGAGCGTAGCGCTTAAGGCCCTGTCAATTTCCCTATGGCTGTTACACAGGCCTCTTAATCAGCTCGGACCAGCATGGGTCCTCAGCCACAGCCACGCCTCTTTTCCCTGGGCCACTGTGCAGCTCGCTTTGAGTCTGCCTCACATCAGTGTCCCTCACGGTAGGTAATGGTGGCGCCAAGTGGCTTTCTTCAGTTGAGATTTTTTTTATGTTGTAGTATTAATTCAGTCAACACCAGCCAGTCAGTCAATCTGTGAAAATGAAATATACTGTACCTTAATTGAATCGATGCTGTGTTTTTGAACTTGCCTTCCCCCACACACGATCAAAGCTTGGATTTAGTCTCCATCTATACCATGTACCTGATCTGAATGAGCTGCATCCATGCAATGTTAGACACAGCCTTATTTACTGCACAGTTCATTTTTACCCTGTCCTTTTTACTTGTTTTATTTTGTTACTGTACCGAAAGCCTTTATTTGTACTCATTAAAGTTGGAGATAATTATTGTGATTACTTGAATAACCATGACAGGAGTCTGATATGTTGCTCTGCATGTAATCGTTATTATAGTGGATGTGTTTCCTTGAAAAAAAAATGATTACATTTCGATCTGGTTTAAAATGGCATTGATTGACTATTAAAGGCAATGCTTGAAAACAAAGCAAACTCTCCTCTTGATTATCCAGGGCCTGGGGATTTATGTGTTAATGTCACCCTTTGCATTCACAATTCTCATTATGATACCACCCCAGAGAGACCAGTGTAGGGACTGACTAGGTGTGGGTGTTAATACAGATCACTTTAGCACAATTGAATATAGCTGGAGAGTGGGCCTCTAACCTTCCCCAATGAATCTTCATTGACAATACTTTAATATAGAAAGCTTAATACAATTAAACAAAGCTTTGTGCTAAACTCATTTAAGAATATTGTAACACATCTGCCAAGTGTAAGATACTGTGCTTCAAGTTTGACCTTGCCTGATCTTAGAAGCTGGCCAGTGCTTGGATGGGTGTTCTTCAAGCTGCATCAGGTGTGTAGGTGGTGCATCAGCTGCAGAGTCACTTACAAATACGTCTCACCCGAAAGACGGAGCACAAGGAGGTTAAGTGACTTCCTCAGGGTCGCACAATGAGTCAGTGGCTGAGGTGGGATTTGAACCAGGGGACCGCCTGGTTACAAGCCCTTTTCTTTAACCGCTGGACCACACAGCCTCCTGGTTCAGATTCGGGATATCACTTCTCCAAAGATTTTCAGCCATTTAGATACCAAATATTAGCAGGACGACTCTATGCATGGAATACTTATCCACAGGACACTTGTATACTGCTACAGAAGTTACAGTGTCAATATTGTGACCTCAGAACATTCTGATCAATCTGATCAATCATGTGACTTTCTGATCAATCATGTGACTTGTTGTACAAAGTAAAAGAGTTTAAGGGATAACCACAGAGTTTGGTGAATGTGTGAGGTGAATAGACAACCACCAATGCTTTTAGCTTAGGTAGAATTTAATTATTATTATTTTTAATTGTATTTAATGTATAATTCAATTTAAATGTCATTGTTACACAACAGTTATATTAATCACACTGTAATTGCTAATTCATGATGTGATAATGAAGCAATAATACTTGACCCTGTCTGCATTCAAATCTTGTATTCTGGTGCTGTATAGCAAAACCTGCATATTGCAGTTAACAATTTAATTATTATTCTTATTTCATCTTTCTGTATAAGCAAATGTACCGGAACACTTATTTAAACCATGACATTAAAAATAAACTAAGCTATCAAATCATTTGGGGGATTTGTGAAATATATTAATACCTTGCCTGGGTTCAATAGCAGGCTTCATTGTGCATAATATACTGTAGCTCCCTAAGAAATCCTTTGTTGTTTTTTTTTGCATAGTAAGAGATACACTGTTGTACCAACATATCAGACTAGATAGACAACAGGCCTTGCATTGAATATTGGTTTGTCAGCATTACAGATAATATTTCGGTATACTGTAGCTATTCTCCAATGTTAAAGGTGGAGTAATACATATATATATATATATATATATATATATATATATATATATATATATATATATATATATATATATATATATATATATATATATATATATATATATATATATATATATATATATATATATATATGTATTTTAAGAGAAATGTTTCAACCTGTCACTGGCTTACCCTTTTCACCTCTAACCATTTTGTAGTTGAGTTACTATTTGTATGCATACCCGCTAAACTGCATGTTACTTAAAATAAGTGCATTTTTCAGTTTCTCGGATTTGGGTCATGCCTGCTTTCCCCCCGGCTGTGGAGCAGATGGAGTCTGTTAAGTGATTAGAAGAGCTTCACTCAGCTCCTCGAGCAAAGAGCAGAGACAGGCTGTTCAGCCTCACATGTCACTGCAGCTAGCTTCGTAAAGCAATGCAGAGCACACTGGGCACCATTCACATCACAGACATGCAAAACCAAATTGGCTTTGCGAGCCTTAATGAATGAATGTGTGTGTGTGTGTGTGTGTTTTGGTTGTTTGCTTGGATAGGCACAGATTTATTTACCAGGGGAGTAAACTACCCCCCAAACAAAACTCAACAACAGTCACAAAACAACTTTCAAGTGAGGTCCAAACAGTTATTAGCAGGATCCTTTCTTTGGGTTCTACTAAAAATATCTAAATGTGGACTGCGGTGAAATGTGTAAACCAGGCCTCCCTTCACAGCATTGTTATTGTGTTTAGTGAAGTTGATAAAGGGCCACTAAAGCACTAAAGAGTGGTGGTGCAGGTAACTTCGTAGTCTAAAACCTATTCCAAACAGACCTATAATCCAACCCATGCCATTTATTAGCTTCATTTTATAACCCTAAAGTGAAAAGTGTAAATTCATTCTTTCTAATATTCTGTTCAAACCCTTATCAAATTCTGGCGGTTCCAGGATATTGCACATCATCTTACTAAAGACTATTACAAATTAGGATTAATGTTTTATATTCTGTCTTATATTTGTTACTTTATCCTTTTGCTAAGAGCATAACGTTAAAGCCCATCAACATACCAGTGCATGTGGGCTAAAATATGTGAGCAAAAGCATTCAAAAGTAAATTTGATTTTACAACTTTTATTCCCTATGGGTGAATCATATAAAGTAAACTGTGCAGAAATGTACAGTGACTGCTCAGCTGCAAGCAGCCAACATCTTTGTCTCCCTACCTATAGAAAAAGACTTACAAGAACTGCACAAAGCAAAATTTCCGATTGAAATTCATGAGAATCCTGGGGTGTTCCAGCTTGAGTTTGAGTGTGAGCTGGCAAGCCCGCGGTTCAAGCCACGCTTCAAACAACCACTAGCCGGTTTCACAGGCAATCTGGGCTGTGTGTTGAATATGAATCTAACAAAACCAGTCAATAACAGGGCCTGTGAAAAGCAGAATCATTGCAAGCACCTCCTTAGCGTCGACCACCCTGTGGATCACAAATCCTAACGGATCGCAAAGTAAAGAGTTGAAGAGTTTTAAAGTAAGGTCAGCTCTGCTTTTGTAAGTATTTCTTAGAAAATGATGCGTGACATCTATTTAAAAAGTCTTTAGAGATGACTGGTAGGCAGACTTGACTGTACAGCCGTACTGGGTCAAATAATAAGAAAAGTTAGCTTAGTCTTCAAACTATTCTAGTCCCTAGAGATTGTTATACTCAGCTCTTTAGCTTCATCGTTCTACAGATGAGTAAACTACAACAAAACCACAAATTTAAAAATAGAAAGCAAAGCTGTTGCCGGGAATTCCCACGTATGCAGCATCACCTCTAAGCCAAGAGTTCAAGGATGGAGCTCTCTCATAAAGTGATTCTTATCTCTCAGGGAAATTGTATCTATCTACTCACCCCCTTAAAGATACACAGATCAGTAATCAGGCTTCCTGCCAGAAAAAATCCATGCTTTTATATTATATCTGGGAGCTTGCTGTATCCGCCTTTGCTGAAATCTGTTACAATTTAAGTGAACGTACAAAGACGTTCTTAAAATTTTTTAGCGATGTTGCATGTAGATGAGGAGCAGTTTGGATTGTCTTCACTATTTTGAAAAGGAATCGGTCCTGCAATGTTTGCTGTTTTTTTATGGTAAGAGTGGGAAAGAATCAACAAATTACAGAACAGCTTGAGCCTATGAAAGAGTTTACTGTTACAATGGCATGCGATTTGCTCAGGGCATAATAGGAGTATGAACGCTATCTGTGTGACAGAAATAACTGAATTAACTGAAGCTGCAGTGTTTCACAATGAATTCATACTAAAATAGAACTCACTGCTGTCTGTTTTATTCAGCCCATTTTAAAATGTTTATCTTTTTGACAGTCTTTCCTGGTAGTTAAGTTGAAGGGACATAAGCTTCCTCCCCCAGGCACCCTGCCAGCCACTGAGCTATGAACCACAAGGCATAACTTGGAGCATGGGGAGAATGTTCTGGTCTGCTTTATACTGGTGAAGCCAGAAAGGTTGAGAAGAAAAGGTCTCTCATGCTTATTCAGGAATGAGGATGCAATGTCCGTAGCCAATCAACAATCCCTGGGCTGGGCGTATGCAAATGAATGCAGCAACTTTTAGCTAAAAGGCACTGCTTTCATCCTCTTGAACAGTTGTCCCCGAAGACCAGGCAACAAGATGTAAACTCAATTAGTCATCACAGAATTAAAGAACTGTGTAAAACAGCATTAAACTGGACTAATAAAGAGTTAAAATGATGGTGGTGTTTAAATCAGCCTCTGTTAAGGTCATTAAAATAAATGTAGTCTGTTCTACAACAAGGTATTGAGTACAAAACCAATTACTTGTGATGTGAGATTTAATTAAGTCATTTGTAAGGATTAAACATTACTGTAGATAAGGGGAAATCTGAATTCAAGGCTGGGCAAGGCTGGGCAAAGCTGGGCGATGTTCACTGCTACAAGCTGACTGTTGAAATAAAATAAATAACCTTTGTATAAATTCAGCTTAAAAGCTTGTTACCTGCCCATATAATACAGCAAAGATGTTAACCAGCTTTTGTCTGATACGTTGTGGTTTTACAAAACAGAATCCTTCTCGCAATGTTGAATAAACTTTGTACAAACTGCCCCACTTCACTTAAAAATATAGGCCCTGTTGCAGCAAAACACAGTAGCACATGTACATTCCTTTCTTCTAAATAAAGTCTTTTCAGCATCACGTCAATTCTAAACAAAAAAATAGGAAGCAAAAATTAATTTAATGATCTTTCACCTTGTGGAGCAATATGTTCACTATATAGTGTTCAATGATCCCAAATCAAGTCTATTAAGCAGGTGCAAACATGAACTGCCAGGATAGCCATGGATTCTCCAGTGCTGTAAAATGTTCAAAAGAAACCCAGCTTTGGCTAATCCCTGAGGAGTAGAGGTTGATTCAATGAACCCATATGTGCTTTCAAAAATGCATTGCACATGCACTTCTGTTTTGTAGCACTGGCTTTAACCAAAAACTCATATTGTAATGATCATTGGTGATCTTCTGGCATACTGGTACAGGTCACTTTACTAAGCTTACAGAAGGACGTTTACAATGTGTTTAACAGCTAAGTGTGTCGGATCACATTTAACATTACTGAATATTGATTTCATTGTCAAGTGTAAATTAGGGGAGTTCTATAGGATCATGCCAAGTTTCAAAGAGATCTAAATGAAGAAATGTCAGCTGACAGATTCGGATTAGTGACCGTGGTGATATTGTCTCTTCAGTACCCTAGACATATTCAATATGGTTTAACACTTTGTGCGAGTTCATTTTGTTGAGGATTACTGCTGCATCGTTCTATAATGATGGACTAACCGGGTTGAACTTGGCCTAGCAGAAAATACCTTCACTGTTTGCTATTATTTCACTATTTGCTATGTATTATTCATTACAGTCTGAACCATCTGTCATGTGCAGGGTTTTAGTGCTGACATTCCAGTGTATCTGGTGCAGCATCTTTGTATTTAGCTGCTAGCCTCTGGATTTGCAGTGTTTGTCACATATCAACCTACGTTCTATTTGTAACACAATCTATCATTAGCTGGGCTGCTTACATAGTTGGTTTACTTTTCCACATAGTATCGATTTTATTTTTTAAATTATATTCTTACATATCTCATGTATTCTCTGTGGCCCATATGGTACAAATGCTGAAATACGCAAAATGGTGTAATGCCTTGTAAGATGCGGATACCTTACCCCGTTATTGGAGTGAATTAAGATAGCTTCAGGTGCTATTTACTCAAGAAGATGCACCCACATGGAATACAGCAGGATTCTGCTTGAGAAGCTGCTGGAGATCTTCAACGAAAAGCTGACAATGGCCTCCCAGGAAAGAGGCGGAATTTTCCATTTAAATTCAATTTTATTCATGCATTATTGAACATATATACTATTCAACTATTCTGAATGACATCTGTTAGAAATTATGCATCTCCAGAATGGCTCTTAGAACTTGGTATTGTCCTGCTGTTTGAGGGACCTGAGGCTACATCTCTTGAAAATGTGAGGTGTGGGGCATACAAGCCAACTTGGTATAGTATCTGAGTACAAAAAAGGTGCAGTCCCCTCAATTAACCTGTGTTCCATTTAGCACAGTATAAAACCTAGAGCACCACTGCCCCTTTCATATTATAAAAACATACCTAAAGCCTATGCTACAATACTGAGGAGTCACATATCGTGTTTACAATGTACAACTCAGTAGATTACCCAATTACAGCAAACTGGGAGCACCTTGGTAAAAACAGACAGCTCATATAACCTGGGAACTTTGGATCAATAAATTCATCTTATGCACCGGATTGCTGGATTTCTTCTACAAAATTATATAAAAAAATGACCATTTTAAAACTAAACTATATAGCCATATAAGACCATATGCTAGTTATTGTTATCATGAACTTAAAAGTTGCATATAAATAAGGTTTGATTAAATAATATTGTAGCCATGCATGGTTGGCCCCTGGTAAATAGATGGTGCGTCCAAGCATGGCTTTTACTGGTGTGCAAACTCTTTTAGGAGATATATAATAAGCCCTGGGTTTAATGTTCTGCATTCATTTTGGATGTTTACTCATTGCAAATCCATTTAAAATATAGAAGTTCGATATATCCCATATATCCCAGCTCCAGTATTGCTGTGACTGAGCCTACTATACTGTAGCTACAGGATGCCATGGCCCACAGTGGGACGCAAACAGGAAAATCTCCACCAGTAAATCGCATACTCTTTCAGAAAGACATTACAAAAGACATGCACTACAGAAGAATCATTTAGTGAATGCAGCATGTGTCAGACAAAAGACTATTCACAGTGACAAAAAGATACTGTGTATCATTATTTAAATGAGCTTGTTAAGAAAGATAGCCAGACATGGCAATCATTCTATTTCTGGAAAGCATTTGAACAGAGGGTTAGTGCCTACGATCTTTGTTCAGGTCGCTATATGTGTTCTGAATTGTCAGAGCCTAAATTCAACCAATCCTGCTTTTTGTGTGCTTTTTTTTAGTAGCATTGATAGACCTTACCTATGATTTGAAGCTCTGTATATTTCTAGTAAGCCTTGGGAGGAGCGTGTACTGGATTCATACATCAGAAACATATATTTTTTAGCTAACAACAGGATATCAGAACTAGGGTTTATATAATTTCTGACATCAGAGCCAAGTTCATTACAGTACCCCATGCTTTGTACCAGCATTTTCATGTATTTTGCTTTGATTCATTGTGTATACGCTGGGAAGACATGGTTTTATAACCATCTATAAAGGTACACACTTATACTGACTGCATATCCACTGCCATGTTATTACAAGAACTCAGAATCCTTGAACACAAATAAATATCTTTCAGTGATATACAGTAATGTCTTTGGTACTATGACAATCTAGTTACATGAAGCAGAAGGGCAGGTAGGCGAAGTAATACACTTTGTGGTTGAAAGACATTTTGTTGCTCTTGAAGTTCTGAAGGGCAAAGTGTTTGCTTGATAGAAAATGTTATCCCTGTAGTAAATACTGTAACTCTAAGTAATATTATTCATATAATTTGGAGCACTACCTTTGAGTGATGGCCCGATACTGTGTAAAGGTTAGAGTGTGTTTCTATGTATTAGCGGAACACAAAATAGGTTTCTGTCTCACTCTTATAGAAATATCTTACAATATGCCATGGCAAAAGCCGATTGTAGTAAAGCAAGCATGGTAAAGCATATGGTAAAGAATCACAGTAAACATTTATATGTTTAATTTTAATTTCAAGGCATTTACTGTACTTTCTATTAAATTAGGTTTGATAGGTAGAAGACGTATTGTTAGGAAAGGGTTTCAATGAATGGAAAAATAATTCCTTAAAAATAATTTCATTATAGAAAATGGTCTACATGTGATTTGCAGAGTGTAACGTTAATACTGTGCATCCTTTTTGGTTTATAATTGATTTAGACTTGTGTCTTTCCTGTGCTTTTAAACCTTCTCCTCTGAAAAACAACAGACCTGTGGCCGTTCTTCTGGTTTTTATTTTGAACATTGCCTGGAGCCGATAACTGTGAAAGGAAGTATGGTATTATTAGTCATAAACAAAGCAGTGAGGGGGGCGTCTGGTGCAACCCCCTCAGAACAGTCACAGGTCATTAGTAAGATCCTCAAGGGGAAAGCTCTGTGTTAAATGTGGGAGTGGGGGGGGAACGGGACATGACAAAATCCACTTGAGGAACACCAAAGGCTTAAGGTTACCACCAGACAGCCATGCAAAACTGTCGAATGGCACTGCACAAGTCAGCAAGGCAGACGCTTCAATGCAGAAGGATGGTAGCGACAGACCATTGAAGTATTACATTGTTTTTTCTTGGGAGATAACAAAGTGAAACCATCCAGCTTTTCCACATTGGTTAACCCCACTATGGTGTAGCTTATTGAGAGATTCTCATGCAGAGAATGGAGCATGAAGGGCTCTGTGGCTGAGCAGCAGATCAAGGGCTCCTAGAAGCTCAGTTACATCTCCACAAATCTTCTGCAGTTTTAAGAAGCTCATTGAGAACGTCTTTCTCCCCCCCCCCCCTTTTTTTTTACCTTGTCAAAGAAAGCTCACTGTGGTATCTCTTCAAGGTAACTTCACACAGCAATAACTTCATCACACTCATATTAGCATTCAGCATAGAAAGTAGGCTATGTTTTCAATATTGTGTAACCTTAGCTCAAGGTATGCACCAAGCCGAAGCCTTTTCCAGTGGGTTCCTACACATTATGAACCAGCATTGTAATCTGCTTGCAGAAACATCCAAGTTACAGGTAGGAATTTGGATGTCTGTATACTCATTTTTTAAATAATACCAGAACATTTGGTTTACTTAAATTCAGCATTCGTTTTACAGTACACTGTAGTAATCCCCATTGTTCTCTGAAACAGTTCTTGTTTTGTATGATTGGCAATAGGTGATTAATAGTGTGCAAGAAAGGGAATCTGTATATAAAATGAATGTATGAGCTTAGGACTATATTTGTTGCAATGTAAAAGGTTCATTGATGGTCTGTATTGCATTGATTGCAGTCCTCCTCTGCGCTGCCGTGGCATTTTTTAATTACAACTGACTGGTTTGTCTGAGTTCTGCCAGTTATCGTGTCTGTTGGCTAATAACTGATCATCATGGATAAGAAGGGCTTTATTGAATTCCTGGTACTCTTTGCCAGCATCTTGATTGGTTTCCATGCCATTGACTGGACAGGCAGGTCAGAGTTGAAACTTTTGAATAGTTTACAATCAGTAAAAGCAGGTAAGCAGAACTTTTCATCTTGAAAAAAACAAAATACAAATGCATGTGCATGTGCAAAGCAAAGGTTAGGTTTTGTCTCAAATTGAGATTTTGAATGATCTTGCAATTTGCCAGGTTCAGAAATGTGTATAGGTCTGGATCAGCATCAAGTCTCAGATATTGTGTTATGTGGTCATCAGGTCTTGCCATATTTGCTATTTGCTTTTCTTGTCAGCCAGAGCCCTTTGAGCAAATGTATAATAGTGTTTGCAAGGCATGGGATGGAATGGGAGGATTTGAAGCATATTCTGAATCAAACTGACACAGCCAGGTCACAGGATAACATGCTAATCCATGCAGATGAAAGGGAAAGCAGATTTCACAGATTCTGTGAGATAATAGCCACAGGGCAGATTAATGCTGATCTTCCGCAACAAAAGACCACAGCTTGCTCCTGCTAAACCAGCTGCTTTTACCCAGGATTGCTAGAATACTGTAGGTGGAAGACCCATCTTCCATCAATGGTTCTCTAACCAGTGTGTATCGATCCATACTGTTATCACTGTGATCGGTGCTATTATATACACTATACTTCTGAAGCAATTTAGGATTTCAAGATGTGCTGCTATTTATTATTTCAGATATGTCCCAAACGTGTGAGAATTGCTTACTTGCACATTAATAAGCACTGAGTGCAAAAAGGCTTGGTTGTTTTCTTTGGGTTAAAGCCAAATGAATAGTTCAGTATCTCAAAATAAAATGGAACTTTACGCATCAAAAACTCTAGTTAATACCTTTCTGCAAGCAGAACGTCTTGAACAGACTTTACTCTATAATCCGGAAATCAGCTGGCTTCTTGTAGTACAATATATTTCCAACACGTAGAAAATGTCATATGCCCTCAGGGTATGTCAAGTGGATTTCAGTTCCCAGCAGAAAAAAAAGGGAACATTCTGTTTCGAAACTCATCAATACAACGGTATTACTGCAGTGTCGCTGTATGAGGCTGTTCAGTAATACTTTACATTAAGTGTCTCTAATTGCTGTGTATTGTGTAAAAAGTGTAGGTTGTTCCCTTTCACCTTTTAGGGGGAAAAAAATCAAATATATTTGCACACAATCGACAGATTTACATTTATCTGTACACAGAGCAAGAAGTCATATTGTCATAAGTGCAGTCCTGTATATTGCTTCATTTGTAGCTCAAGAGGGAATCATACTGTATAGTGGAATATATGGGGCAATAAGCAGATGCCATATTTTGTATATAGGATCAACTATTTTTCAATATATGCAAATATATTTTTAGTATATCATTGATACTGTTTATTGTTTCCTACATATATCACACAATATTTTTGGTGCACCATAATATACTGGATTCAAACACAAATTCCAAAGAAAGTTTTGTTTTAAAACTTAGTTTTAAAGTTCTTTTTGCTGTTCTTTGTGCTGACTGAATGTTCCAGCTTTTCCAGTGTTTCTTTGGCAACTTATTCTGAAGGTCAGTATATAAAACCCTGAAATCTAGGTCTAGTAAAATGTATAAAAGGCTGGATTGATTCTTTTAAACTTGCACTTGCAACACTTTTTGTGTTATACTGTTAAAAAATAAATTGGCTACCTTCAATAAATTGGTTATACTGTAAAAATAATAAATTGGCTACTGCACTATAAAGATTGTAACTGAACAAATATACGTTTATCTCAGGTAATTTCAAATAGCATTCAACCTTTTAATCAAACAGAAAATATGAGTGCCCCCTCCCCTCTCCCTCTCCCTCTCCCTCTCCCCCTCTCCCTCTCTCCCTCTTTAAAAGCTGTGTAAAATGCAAATGCATTATAAAGTCACTTTTCCATTTTTATTATTTATTTCTTAGTAGACGCCCTTATCCAGGGCGACTTACAATTGTTACAAGATATCACATTATTTTTTACATACAATTACCCATTTATACAGTTGGGTTTTTACTGGAGCAATCTAGGTAAAGTACCTTGCTCAAGGGTACAGCAGCAGTGTCTCCTACCAGGGATTGAACCAACGACCTTCCCGTCAAGAGTCCAGAGCCCTAACCACTGCTCCTGCTGCATCCTTTATGGATGTAAAGGTTAAATGGTCTGAAAACACTTTGAGATGTCACAGGAGAACGGTGCTGTTCATGATCTAAATCTGTAAAATATACTGATCTGATCTGACATTTTACATGAAAGAGTATCATTTATTTAACAGGTGTCACACAGATTATTCTCTGCAGTATCACTCCACTAATCTGAAAGCAGTTTATAATGGTTTTGTTAACCATATTATGTCACACACAGACACACACACACACACACACACACACACACACACACACACACACACACACACACACACACACACACACACACACACACGTTTGCATTCCTATATTTGTGGGGACTTCTCATTGACTCTCACTATATTTTTATTTACTATTTCTAACTCCAGTCAGACAAAACTCCACACAGGGTGAAAGTCGACAACAAACTAAATATTTTGGCACTTTTATTTTATTTTTTGAAGACACTAAAGTAATGAATGCAATCTTTAACATTGATTCAGCAGTAAGCCAGTTCACTGCTATCACTGTGGATAATGAATTTGCTGCCCTGAGGGATCTATGTATTGTCAGTGCTTTTAAACGCATAACCCTAGCTTGCAAGTTTGACATTCTCTAAAGCGCTTTATGTATGTATGAATGTCTGCATGCCTGTATTCATGGATTTATTTTTGTTTCATTTCTTCACACACTCGCTTGCTTTTAAAGACTGCTATGTACCGGGGCTCCTGAGGATAATGCAGATCACTGCTGACTCGCTTCCTCCCGTGAGTACCAATTATTTTACACATTTGTCCACTGGACTCAGCAAAGGCAGTCCGAGAGATAGGTGGAGGTTACGGGGCTACAGGAAAACATTGCCCACATGCCAGTTTTTATCCAGCAATGCCAGCTGAGAGGAAGGATACCAGTACAACTCTCACACATGTGTAGCTATGTAAAACTACACCAATATTTATCTCACAGTCCTGGGTTTTTGGCTTTGGTCTACAACCCTAGAAGCACAGATGTGGCTTAATTTCTCTGTATATAAGTCAATAACACTTCTGAAATATTGATCACCTTCAATCTCATTGACAGCTGCACAAAGCTGAGAATGACGGAAAGAATCCCTGTTCTTTGCCAATAATCAGAACGAGGGAAGGTACTGTAGACCCTATCAAACCGGTTGTGGCAACAGCTGAAGAGGGAATTGTGCAAAGCAAGCGGATCAAAACCGATCGCTCTCATCTGCAAGACCGTTAAAGGAGGGATGGACAGTCTGCTATAGCCTCGTTGAGGCAAATGCATGGAAGATTTGTCTGGCTGTGATCCCAGTTTTAGGAGAAAAGAGGTTGTGCTGGCCCCTTGAATGTAGTGCTGCTTTTCCATTTACTTGCCCCAAAGCAATTTTAATAGACTCCAAACAGATACAAGTATATACTCTATGGGGGATCCCAGGCTTCTGAATGTGATAAAAAAAAAAAAAAAAGAAATTTCCACAGGCAAGATGTTGGCCTGCATTTGTATGCTACACCAGGTTTCTTAGAGTATAGCGTTTTATCATGGTCAGCTTATTTGTTCTCAAAGTGATACATTTTGAGTTTTGTAGTGAAAATGATATTCTGAATCCCTGTTCTATTATTATTATTGATATTATTATTATTTTTAGAAATATATGGATCAGAGATGTGCGATTCCAAAGATTTTGACTGGCATTGCGACTGCGTCTCCCTCAATGGGAATATCTCACTATTGCTGACCACTGTTATTAATCCACACCGCGATTGTCGGGCAGCAGATTTTGTACTTCTATAGGAGTAGGCAGAAAGACTGTAATGCAGAATTCAGATAGCTGCTATTAATAGCAAAGGAAGTGCGGCTCAATGCACTTCTGTTCCATTTCAAACAGAACGCAGTGCTTTCAGATGTGTTGCTGCAGAGGCTGTAGTTTAGTATGGCCTAATGAGAATGCAGACAATGTAGACACCAAGCTATTTACAAACTTCACTTACACCCTGATGCATCATCAAATTTCTTGATGTTTGTGCCGGCTGTGCTGGTCTCATGTTAAATGATGTAGAATTTCTACGGGGTGTTTACATAGACTAAATTGTTGGGTTATGTTGAATGCATACTATACAATTGTTTATTAAGCTGGCTTTTGATCATATAATGCTGTATATCACGGCTAGCAATACATTATATATATATATATATATATACATTATTTATTTCTTAGCAGACGTCCTTATCCAGGGTGACTTACAATTGTTACAAGATATCACATTATTTTTACATACAATTACATTATTTTTACATACAATTACCCATTTATACAGTTGGGTTTTTACTGGAGCAATCTAGGTAAAGTACCGTGCTCAAGGGTACAGCAGCAGTGTTCCCCACCTGGGATTGAACCCACGACCCTCTGGTCAAGAGTCCCGAGCCCTAACCACTACTCCACACTGCTGCCCAGTCATTAATCAGCCCTGGGAACCCATCCCTTATTTCAAATGTTAATTTGCAATTCAAAGTCATACCAGTGTCATTGGTTATCAGTCAAGTAAAAAACATGACACACCACGACTAACTTTATAATCAGAACTCACTGGAACGGTTGTGGTTGTGATTAATAAGCTATTACCTGCCACGTTTGAGAAGCATCTGCAAACGATTTGCGCTGTAACTTTTGTTGACAGGGATAAAGAGCTTTTGTATCGCACATACCCAGATACAAGAAGAATCAGCTGCCAGAACCATCAGAGCTAGTGGAAACCCAGACTCGAAAAGGTCACCCTCCAGAAGGTGATTGATACTTATCATCAGTTTTTGGCGGAATAAACAAAAGCAGACTGATCAATCAAATGCTAGCTAAAGGGCACTGGAAACCTCTACACTTAATATCGCTTGGATTTAAGAGGGCTTATCTATCTTGAAAGACAAACAACGTTTTTTCAAACACCCAAACTATGAGGTATACTGTATATAGAGATATCCGTATTTTCTTTCTTGAGCTTTCAGACTAAAGCGATGCTATGAGAAAATCATCACTACTGCAGGTACTGTAGGTGGACAATAGGTATCCATCTGCAACAGGATGAGCTAATAAGCAGGGTCAGACATGGTCCAGAAAGGTCAATGGAAAAATGAAGGGCAGAACACATGGTAAGGTGTCACAGAAAAAAAAGACAATTACAATATATATATATATATATATAAATGCACACCTCAATTATATATGGGTATGAGGTTCGCTCAGTACAGAACCTCCCGCATGTAGTATCATGACAACCATACAGAAATAACAAAGTCCAGTTATATATATATATATATATATATATATATATATATATATATATATATATATATAAATAGCACACCTCAATTATATATGGGTATGAGGTTCGCTCAGTACAGAACCTCCGCATTTAGTATCATGACAACCATACAGAAATAACAAAGTCCAGTATTTAAAGTCCAGTATTACTTTACTAACTTGGTAACTTACTTGTGGTACCAACAGCAGCTATTTTTATACCTGTTCTTTGGTATTACAGTATGTTATTCCCACGCCACTCAGTCTCTTGTAGGCAGTAAGGTCTTTATACATTGATCTGGGACGCCTCTTACCATCTGATATGTGAAGCATGTAGGTACTTATTTTAGATTTTTTTAAATAACACACTGTGGGAGTGTTAAGACATCACAGTCAAGCTTAAAGTAAATTAATTAAATAACAATAAAATAAAAAACCCAAACACAGGCGAGTTCAAGATAAATAATTTCTAACCCTGCATGTATCAACACAAGAAGGAATGTGAAGAGGAAAGCAGCAGAGTTGTGGAAAAATACATACGCTAAACAACTGGCCGAGAAGCAGCTGTGAAAAATACATACGCTATACATACGCTAAACACCTGGCCGAGAAGCAGCTGTGAAAAATACATACGCTAAACAACTGGCTGAGAAGCAGCTGTGAAAAATACATACGCTAAACAACTGGCCGAGAAGCAGCTGTGAAAAATACATACGCTAAACAACTGGCTGAGAAGCAGCTGTGAAAAATACATACGCTAAACAACTGGCTGAGAAGCAGCTGTGAAAAATACATACGCTAAACACCTGGCCGAGAAGCAGCTGTGAAAAATACATACGCTAAACACCTGGCCGAGAAGCAGCTGTGAAAAATACATACGCTAAACAACTGGCTGAGAAGCAGCTGTGAAAAATACATACGCTAAACAACTGGCCGAGAAGCAGCTGTGAAAAATACATAAGCTAAACAACTGGCCGAGAAGCAGCTGTGAAAAATACATATGCTAAACAACTGGCCGAGAAGCAGCTGTGAAAAATACATACGCTAAACAACTGGCCGAGAAGCAGCTGTGAAAAATACATACGCTAAACAACTGGCCGAGAAGCAGCTGTGAAAAATACATACGCTAAACAACTGGCCGAGAAGCAGCTGTGAATTTCAGTTGCCAACAAGATGCATTAGAACAGTTCTCTTTTCATTCCATCTTCATTTCCGATGATTAATCTCTCAATCGCACTTTTAGCATATGAACACCAGAGCAAAATAAAGCAGGAACAAAGTGGATTTATAACCAGGAAGATAAATAATGCCAAAGGAATTTCTTTACCTAAGAGACAAGCAGCACCACAGGATTACATCTTCCTAGTGAGTCGGATATCCTGGTGGGTGCTTCAAAAAATGCCAGAAACAGGTTAACTATCCTTCAATGCTTTTAATAAAAAGCTACTGTTTCTAAATATTCCCTTTAATGATTTTTGTACATTATTGATTGCTTCTCGTTATCGCTTATGTTCTTATTTTCCCCTACGAAACAAACCATTACGATAAGTCCAAGGTGTTCGCTTTCCACTAGTTTCCCTTTTCAAATAAAACTGATCTAATTGTGCTTTCATGCTTAATGATTACTGTAAAGAGGTCAATTTTATATTAAATTAATGTATCCACTACAGCATAATAAAAAGGTTAATTTCAATGTTCTGGTAAAGTTACACTTCATCTATAGCCTCACTTGGTAGTTTATGATTACATATTAACCTCAGCTTGTTCCATATTACTGCGGCTTAGAGCCCATTTGGTGACAATAAAACATCTGGGAATACATTAGTTGCAACACAGCTGAATTATTTAGTTTAAAAACGGACTTAATGAACATACGCTTGACACTTCTCCAGTGTTGCTGGGCTTGTTTTCAAGTGTCTGAAGGTGGCATTTATAATGGTGCGTGTGTGTGTATGTGTGTGTGTGTGTGTGTGCCCCTTGTGGATATTAATTCTACATTCTCCAGAAGTACAAAATAAAATAAATAATACACATCCCTAATAAGATAAGATAATAGTGCTAAAATAATATTTGTTTATTTAGCAGACACCTTTACCATGGCGACTTACAGAGACTAGGGTGTGTGAACTATTCATCAGCTGCAGAGTCACTTACAATTACGTCTCACCCAAAAGACAGCGCACAAGGAGGTTAAGTGACTTGCTCAGGGTCACACAATGAGTCAGTGGCTGAGGTGGGATTTGAACGGGGGACCTCCTGGTTACAAGCCCTTTTCTTTAACCACACAGCCCCCTATTGCAATAATAATAATAATAATAATAATAATAATAATAATAATAATAATAATAATAATAATAATAATAATAATAATTTGCTTATGTGCCACAACAATTATGCTTTCTGAGATCATGTGAGATCAAATAAACGTCACACATGCTTGTGATTTTCCAGCTTGGTAAAGTTGTTTTGCTGACTGTATTAAGCAGTGGGTATTACTGTATGTAGAGCCACAGTTGTGATCAGTAGAACACACCTCAATACTAGGTGTTGGTTTTATTCCCTTTTTTTTTTTTTTTTACATCCATCAGCTCTCATGGTTTAGAACTCTGAGTGTAAGGCCATGAAAATTCCATTGTATGAAACATATAACCCCCCATAATCAGATTTTTAAATACATATTTCAAGCGTGACTTTGCTGCGGGCAATGTTAGTGCAGCTTTTCAAATGCATCATAGGGCAATGCTATTTTAAATTGAAGAAAGCTTCGGTTTGATAAATACCCCTGAGCGTCATGTGCATATCAAACTGGTAAGAAATTTTTAAAAATCATTTTTTATTGACATCTGAGAAAATGAATGTATCGTATGTTTTACACATGTGGTTTATACGGTGCCTCAGAGAGACAACAAACAATTACTTTACTGGAATGCCAATACAACATAACTGTTGAGTTGTATTTGAACCATTCTTCCACCAATGAAAAGCCTTATATTTAAATAAATATATAAAGTCACCTTGTCTAAGACGATATCTGGAATGGTCTCGGGTGTTTAAAGCCAGATGACGTTTCTGAAAGTCTTACAATAGAACTCATTAGCTACCCAGTCCTATATATATATATATATATATATATATATATATATATATATATATATATATATATATATATATATAGTATATATAAATTCAATCATTTAAAACTTGACACTCTGTAAAATGCTTCAATAATGACTTGATGAGTCACACCATAACCTCTGCCATTCGCCTTGTAGAGCTCTGTACGTAGCTATGTCACATTTATTGATTTAGCAGCAGCGTTGTGATATACAGTCCTAATCTAATTGTACTTAGAGAGGATTTTACAGCTGTGCTGGGAACAGCATGTATAAGGGAGTGATTTTACTTCAATCACATGACTTCCAGCCATGAAGATGAAATGCTGTCTTGGTCATTAAAAATAATAGCTAAGGCAGAGCCGTGCCAAAGAGAACTGAGCCATTTGTTCTGTTGTTCTCTAAAAGTTACTATGACAAAAAGAGGGCTTCACCTAAGTATCTGGTCTGTACTGAATCCACAACTAATTATTGTCTACCTTACTAACTTCTGTCATCCCTCCTATTGTAACTGACACATTTATGTTCAGTGTACCATGAAATATCACGCTGCACTAAAATTAATGCTGCTCTGACAATTATGTTGGGGTTATCTTGACCAGAGTCGACCGTCCCACAGGGTCTCAATTAGATCCGCCTGTTACGCAGGCCAATAGAGGTTTGTACAGTCCCTCGTGTGTTCTTCAAAGCATTTATGAACCCATTCTGGATCAATGGTATAACCCATCCCCATCAGGAAAGCATTGATGCATTACAGGTAGAACTGCATTGGCAGCTCTTAATCTAACAGAGGAACAGAGGCCCAATTAAATACAATTGACTGACCTAACCAACATCGCTTCAGACTGAAAGGTTTTGGAAGTGGAATAATTCCTGCTATCTCAGAAAACCTTTCTACATTTAAGAGACCCCCGGGCAGGAGGAAGCCCTAATGGGACAGGGGTATTTAAAATGGGATGCTCTGTTTGTTATGACAGCTGCTTCTTTCATTTTTTTTTTATTTTTATTAAAACGATGGAACAGTGATAAAAATGTTTCTGATCCTATTTCACTGGCCTCCTGTTCATTGTTTTAATGTAGAACATTACCCATGGAATGAACCCAGCCTCACCCTGTCCCCTGGATGCAAGCTTAATCATGACGCGTATAGCAACTTCCCAAAGTACTATACAACAAAACAATATGATAACTGTGTGCAAACATTTAATGCTTACAATGTTTACAATGCCACCATCTCAGTTACTTTTATCACAGTCAGTTACTGTTTTGCTGCTTGTACTTTTAAACCCCTACAAGGACAGAGGCACCATAATAATCCACCCTTAGGGTACGGCTGCTGTACAAAATCTGCTTCAGCATTTCTGTGGTTTATGATCTCAATGGAATCCCTTGAGTGAATGATGGCCATGTACCTGTCTTGCAGCTATCCATTAATCAAGATACAATGAGTGAATGGTTTTAAAATCCAAAGATGATTTTGCCATGGTATATCATTGCACTTTTTAATCAGGATTTGTTTTACCAATTCATACATATATATCCGCTATATAATTAGATCTGCTATACCCATACATCGATATTTAAATATGTCTGTCAGCACAGTTTCATCAGCTACTCTCCTCTTGCAGGAGCCCCTGTTCAATATGATGGCACATATTTATAGCCACTCTACAGAGAGCAAGGAACAAGACCACACGCACATCTCTAATGCAGATCTGAACGGAGTGAGTCACTCTCAAATCTCACTGAGATGCATTGCAGGTGGTTCAATCAATCCGCAAGATCCCCTCTTCACTCACTAGAACAAAAATCCCTGATGTACATTTCCCTGTCAGAAGACATTTGGGCGCATTGTGAATGCACATCTACAGAACAAGTATGTGAGCAAATTCAGTGATTTGTTACATAACAGTTCAGGTTGTTCCATGCTAATATTAGACTGTTATGCATAGCCTTCACAGTTAATGAGTCCGATTTTCAAAAGGGATAAGCTCCTTTAAAAGCAATTTCTCAAAAGTCCAAATAACACAATCAGGTGCTAATTAATAAGCTATATAAGAAATTAAACTTTTAAAAAATATATATACATAACCCTTGAGAATGCATTACTAAAACAGGTAGAAGAGGCTACAGCTTTCCTTTTTTTTTGGTTTGTGTTTTGATGTGTGTTTCAAAAATGTAATTTATAATGTCAACAGAGCCTGTGTGCAAATAATAACCAATATATCCACTGTCGTTCATCTACTAATAAATAATAAAACAGCACTTGGATAGATTGCTAGAACATAATTACACTGCATTTACATGTGTGAGTTTACGGTCACAATGTAATTACCACGTCAGCATATTTGTAATCACAGTGCAATAAGAGACACAATGCAATGTTTGTGTAGTTTATGTCTGTTTTCTTAAATCTGCTCCATTGCAATCCCCAATGTGATCATGAAAAAATAGCCGACAATATGTTATGTGAGTTGTGAAGTGTTCTACAATATCGGTTTCCCTGCACTGTACAAAGTCTTCTGTCGGTCTCTCGCTTTTTTTTCACCTGAGCAGCCATTTAGATGAGACTTTTCTATTTTATTGGGACACAAAGACTTCCACAGCGATGTATTTGTGAAGGTCAGAGCAATAGGGCGCTTTGGTATTACAAACTCTAAGGTGTAATGTAATTGCTGCCATTATTGTGTGAGTTTGACAAATGTACGAAACAAAAAGTATGAAAACCGTAGAACTATTTGTTTGCTTTAACATTCTTAAAGCAAACAAATACTGTTTAGTTATTTTTTAGGTCCCACCTGCATTTCAAATGATGCCAAAAGAAGTTTAATCTGAGTGTTAATCTTTAACATTTAATTTCCTTCATTTCGTGTACAGTATTTCAGCACATGCATGTATATAGAAAGAGTATATTACCATCACTAAAGGGTAGAAGAAGATCATGCAAGGTCAGATGTTTTTTTTTTTTTTTTTAATCATAGCATACCAGTATTTCTTGATCAGCTTTATTTTTATTTTTCCATAAATAGATGCATTTTAATAAACAAATGAAGTTCTGTTTCCACTAAAGGATTAGGAATACATTTTACACTTCGATAAAGATTAAACTAATGAGATTGTCTAGAAATCCCTTCACCTCTTGTTATTCATCATAACCAGACAGAATTTATTGTATTTATTTTGATTTCCATATGACTTTAAGTAACCTCTTTTCTCCATATATATCATTGCAGAGCGTAAAAATCATGATTTTGTATTTTTAATTTATATGTTTCGTTTGTTTTATTGGCTTGGCCTGGGGAGCTAAAAGAAACCTCTAGATTGTCAACATGCAGCTTTAAACAGCATAAGAGCCGACTGTAAAGATTGATTTCAGCCTGAAGCTCCGAGATAGACATGTTAAGCACTTTACCTCGGCTGTTAGAGTATTGTTAGTATTAGTCACTATCACACTACTATAATTTACATTACTTAAAATGTATATACATTGAAACTATCATTTTGTGATCCTAAAGTATATTACAAATAACACAATAAACGGCATTTTGACCAATATTATCAGTTTTAACTGTGATTTCCATATCATTTGGGACATAATCTTCACAATAGAAAAGTTAAGGAGTGTTTACTTTGTGGCAGAATTTGTAGGCATGCTGCTTGCTGGGGAAGTGATGTCCTAAAGGCTCAAAGACCGACATCCATTTCTGATGATTTGCATGGATTAAAATAAAGGGGTCCTCAGCCAGAAGAAGCAGCATACAGATTGTAGGAGGCCTTAAAGGAGGCCCCAGGCTCCCGAGCCAAACAAAGGAAGATCGTCTAAACCAAAATCATGCCTTACGAATACTGTACAGAGACATCGAAACCCATTCCGTTATGTAATGTGGAGACTGCATATTTGCAAAGCATTTTTCAACATGTCTACATTTTTTACTTTGTATTGCGAGTCTGTCTTATTTAATATCTATATTATTTTTACATTCTATGATTTTTTTTCCCCTACAAAATATTTCAGATCCGACCATACATGGGTTTTGACTTGGATTTTAGGGCGCATACTGAATCTTTCCATGTGTTTGGACCACTGTGTGGTAGATATTCCCCATAGTGGTTTCTAATCTACAGCTTGTATTTATAGCAAAGCTGGCAGGCATTGTGAGCTCCTCTCACAGGGGAGAGTCCTACCTTTATACTGCTATATAGAGCTGCAGAAGCTTGAACACTGTAAATAGATAAACAGAATCTTTTGATATTTGTCTTGTTTTTGCAGTTTGGCTCTTGAGAGTCCAAAAAGAAAATGAAAACAACTTGCTTAATTTCTCCCTTTGAGATTTTTTGTTCAGATTCTTTGTTTTGTAAATCTGTTAACAATAAAAGAAAAAGGTAAGTAAAGATATTGATAATAAAAAATAAGACTTTTAAAGATCTAGAATGAGAAGTAATTACAGCTGCATACCAGCCACAGGATTACATTTTAATTATGGCGCCACTATCGTTTTAGCAGATAAAAAAATACTGGTACAAATAGCTTTGCAAGCAGCTTAAATTATTATTTTTGTTTGCTTCATTTGAAACCTACACAATGGTCTAGAAAAGAATATTTGTCAATTCCAGTTTGCCAAGCTAATGTCTGTATTGTGAAAATGTTGAGCTCTAATTACCAAATACGAGCATGTGCAGCTTACAGGTGTTTTGTGAATGGAATCCAATGGTTTTGGATGTCCTCCAATCTTTCAAGTCCCCAAGGTAAAAATGCATTTGTGACAAAATGTGTATAGGTCTCTTGGCATGGTTAACAAGATGTTCAAACATGCATCACCTTCTGTGTCGAGAGTACTGCACACAGTGACAATAGATGAATTAACTCATATTCTACTGTACGCTATACAAAATGATTTCATCGTCACAGCTCAGAAATTACAGTTATTACAGATAGCATGTTGCGCACCACATACAATACAGAGCGACAGTAGAAACACTTTTAGGGTAAACAAAACAAGAGGCATGCAATGCATCATACGATTAACATGGTAACTCAGAACTGAACATATAAAATATGAATGGTGTAAAGGGAAGATGATGACAGGCAATTAGATGTGATTTTTTATTCCAGCTCCTTTCACCAGACACACATAACCATGCCACCCTTTCATAATCTACTAGCCATCATTCATAGCTAACAGCCTGTAAACACCTATCATATTCTTGGCTGCACAGCTGTTTTCTCAATTAGAAAACTAGATTTTGCTTGCCTTCTGTAGAAAAATTGGCCAAATGGCTCCCTCTGACATTTATATCTGATCAGCTCATCTCTGTGTGTCGAGATTATTCAGCAAGCGGCTTCAATTGGCAGCTCTTAGAGAGATACTGATTACTAATCTAAATAAAGATGATTATGCAGTATATTAAACACAAGAAAATTTACAAACTGGCTCAGGAGTTGTTCAAATGATCATTTACTGTATGTGATTCTACATTTCGGTAGCACTATACATAAAGTATCTTGCATTTACACAGGTGGCAATCTATTTCCACTGTAACTGTGTGCTAATTACAAATGACACTGTTGTATTTTAGTATTTTCAATGTAATTACTGTGTACACACAGGTGCTATTGCATTATAATTAGAGACCATGTAAAGTGTCACCAGTATTGTAATTGGACATTTCTAAACCTATGTGCTTAAACATTTTAATGACATGTTTTGTCTGTTTTGTCCAGTTAGATAATCTACCAGCCCTTTGTCGGTTGAGGGGCTTTAAGAATGCCTGCTATGGCAAGTATATGTTATATTCTTGCACATATAAATCTACTGTAGTTATATTAAAATGTTGGAATACTAATTTGTAGCAGTATTGTAGACAGTATTTACAAAACATCTGTAAAAATATGTTTACAAAGCTACATTTTAACGTGGAAAGTAAATTACATATTTTATTGAAATATATAAGTATGACAAACTGACAAATTAGTCATTATTATGAGTTTTAGTTATGCTTTTTTCCCCTCAACGACTGTGGTAATTGAAAATACAATGCTAGAAGAGTACCTGATATTATAGATGACACTAGTAAGGAGCGCTGTCCCAGAGGGAAAGCTGGCTGAAGAAGGCTCACATCCCACACTTTACTAACTTGAAAGATGCATGTCTGTTCACGTGTCAGTTACAGTACGTGTGCCGTATCTGGTGGAAGGGTAAGGCTGCCTTGTTAGAAACTCCAGCAGTGGCCTTACAAATCAGTAATGGTTTAAAAACAAGTGCTGTTCATGCTGGCTATGCTGCAAGTGGCCCACTTGAGGTCCATTTCACTTTGAGTTTCTACATTTTACAGGTGTTTGACTTGTCTGCAGTAAAGTTAATCATTTGGACATTATATTATATCGGCAACATTACCAGTAATTACCAGTGTTATAAGTGCTTTTATATTCCAGTAACTTCAATTTCTCTGACCCTAGCCTCCATCCTCAGTTCTTAGTATTGACAGTTATTATGACTGTGAGTAAGTACTGGTAATTGTAGCCCGGTTGATATAAAGAGTGACAAATTATTAATCTAGCTACCTAATCGAGTGAATTAATCAATTTAGAACTGAAATATTGTGCTAGTAAAATGTAATTCCCATGAAACATAGTTAAAATTCCTCAATGGTTGCCTCCTGCAATTGTGAGTAGCTGTTACCAGTTTAATATGAAGTGTGATCAGTGACCAGCACATCTACTGCACTGTAGTTAACGGTGTGTAAACCTGCCTGCAATTAATTTATTAACTTACTTCCACTGTTCCAACACCCTAACAATAAAAACCTGTCAATCATACAAAGCAGGTTTCCCATGGATAAAGAATATTAAATGATTTGATAAATTAGAATATTTCAGATGGATTATGTAACCTGATATTGTGGACTGCTGACCACAGCCTCCCATAACCCACAAACAGGCAGCCCAAAGCTTTCTCTGCTTGACATAGACAAAGAATTTGGGCCTGAGAAAGTGAGATCCTGTAATCTATGACTAACGAACAACTTAAAGAAGCCCATACTCCATGTATTCCTCACAACACAACATGTGCATCCCCAATATCATACCCTTTAGAGGTATTCTGTGGCAGTAAGCGATAAAGCAAAGTGTCTAATGCAAATGTCACTGAACTTGTTTATGGTATGTCTAGCACATCTGGATGAAAATAAAACCAAACTTACTTTCTTCCCTTGAGGCTTTTTGTGAGTTACAGTACATTAGAGATGCAATGTAAAATTGATCTGTATGCGCACATGCCACAACTTGCTGTTTGCACAAAATCTAGGACACCGCTGCCTTCCCAGCGGCAGCAATATAAATTACTGCACCGGCCTGTTGTTCAAATCATGTGCTACTGGTCACCAGCTGAGAACTGGTGATTAGCGATCTCACCTTTGGAAGTTTCTAAACTATTTTCATTTCTCATTAACCATTAACAAGAAAGAGACATAATTGTCCACAAAAAAAAAAAAACTGAAGAGGATCAATCTAACACCATGAAGTTTATTTCAGATCTTTGATTGGGCCCACAGGTAGTGCCTCATTAGCAAATGAGTTCCAGTGCTTCAGGGAGTAAAATGGGCTGGGGAGGAAACCGATAACCTTGTGGGTCAAAGACGAAGGTCTTACCATTCAACTAAAGAGCAAATGCAGTACTCAAGAATCAAAGACGAAGGTCTTGCATTGAACTAAAGAGCAAATGCAGTACTCAAGAATCAAAGACGAAGGTCTTGCATTGAACTGAAGAGCAAGCGCAGTACTCAAGAATCAAAGACGAAGGTCTTACCATTCAACTAAAGAGCAAATGCATTACTCAAGAATCAAAGACGAAGGTCTTGCATTGAACTAAAGAGCAAATGCAGTACTCAAGAATCAAAGACGAAGGTCTTGCATTGAACTAAAGAGCAAATGCAGTACTCAAGAATCAAAGACTAAGGTCTTACCATTCAACTAAAGAGCAAGCGCAGTACTCAAGAATGAAAGACGAAAGATTTAAAATGGTTTAAGTGCAGTTATTTAATTTTAGAAATGTAAAAGTCTGCAGCAAGTACTTTAAAGGCAAATAACCAATTAGAGAGAAAGCAAAGAAAGAGAGAGGATCTGAGACACTGTAAACATGTGCAGTAGACTACATCAACACATATGGTATGTGGAGTGCATAATAATAATAATAATAATAATAATAATAATAATAATAATAATAATAATAATCGTTATGCTGATTACAGGAACAGCACCAGTAGAGGTTTGATTCAGCCCAGTTCCCTTGAAATTCCTTTTCAATGAGAAGAATAGATGGACCAGCTATGGATCTGATGAGTGCAGAATAATAAGTAACCTTGTAAACATATGGGCAATACTCTAGAGAAGACCTATATTTTACTTTTTCCCATTAAATATGAAAAGTTATACTTGTTGACAATAATGCTACTATACAAAGCTTTACTGCAGTTTCAAACATGTTTGTACTACTCAAGGTCGGGCCTTTGGTTGTATTTTATTTTATAGTCTCATTAAATATGAAAAGCAATACTTGTTCATACATGAATAATTCTATCAAAACATGCTTTATAACAGCTCCCATAAGTCCCCTGAAGAGCACAGTACATCCCAGCAGGATCTCAAACAGAAATATAAGGATTTGATCACCTGCAGTGGGCAGGGTTAGAGGTTTGTGTGTTAGTTCCCCTGCAGTGGGAAGGGTTAGAGGTTTGCATGTTAGTTCCCCTGCAGTGGGCAGGGTTAGAGGTTAGCGGGTTAGTTCCCCTGCAGTGGGCAGGGTTAGAGGTTTGTATGTTAGTTCCCCTGCAGTGGGCAGGGTTAGAGGTTTGCATGTTAGTTCCCCTGCAGTGGGCAGGGTTAGCGGTTTGCATGTTAGTTCCCCTGCAGAGGGCAGGGTTAGAGGTTTTGATGTGTCCATCTGGCTGTTAGGGACATGTTGTCATACTAAAATAACCTTGTAAAGGTGTTTGGCGAAGTCTTTATCAAAGCCTAACCTCTAACCGCACTGTCACTACACAAATGCTTTTAAAAAAAGAAATATGGTGGGGTTCAATATTTTATTCTGGTGATTTTGGATTCCACAATCCCTAATTAAAAATGCCATTTTAGACGGCTATTATAATTGAGGAAAAACTACAAAAAAACTACGGAAATGAAATCATTCATGGGATCATTCCATAATCACAGAATTGCCTGGAGAGGAATTTGGAATGGATGGATTTTTCTTGCCTAGCGATGAAAGGGCCAAATGATTGTGTTTTGTGTAAGGGAAGGTGTGAACAGGATGGCTGGTGGGTGACGCCAGACCAGAAAGACACAGGCACTGCAGAGTTGAGACGCAAATGCCCTCTTTCTTTATTAACGAAAATAAAAGATTTGAACATAATCAAAATACTAAACACAAAACAAAATGGCACAGTGGCCAAAATAAACAGATATAGAGTATCGTGCTGGTCTTAACCCAGCACGCGTAGCAGTAGCTTTTAAAGTTTGTCTCTCTCACTTGCTCTCCACTCTCTTGTTCCTGCTTTCCATTCTCATCAACCTTCTATGAGCGGCTGCTTCACTTTTATATATGTGGCCATCTCCCAATTGGTAATTACTTACTTAATTTGGAGATGGCCACATTACGCACAAGCTTAGCTGGATGAGAGATTTTAACCCCATCCATGCTGTAAAACAACAATAACAAAAAACAAACACAAAAGAGTACATTTAAATAATAATAATAATAATAATAATAATAATAATAATAATAATAATAATAATAATACAAAATGATACAAATAAACACAGGGGCACATAGGGGAAATATTTTGAACACCTAGGCATGGAACTAAGGAAACAAAATATTTGTTGGATTGCATCTTAAACCTTCCACAAACAATAAGATGTTTTTGTTGATGGAAATACTACAGTTGTCGATGGATGTCCATTGTCATACTGTTCAGCATGTAAATGCTGGCAGTCCATAAGGTTCATGGGTGAAACAAAAGTACAGAGCCACACACAGGGACATGAAATGGTCATCCTTATTCTTGGGATATTTACCATCATTGTCTATTGACCCTAAATAGATCACATATGGTCAATGGAGTGATCATGCGTAAAGACTATGGTCAAGGACTTTACAAATGAAATAAATAACAGTCTTCAAGCTGTTTCTCTTTTTTGTTATTTGACCTCACTCTCTTTCTATTTGCCAGTGCTCATTGTAAAAGCAAACACATTTTCTTCCAAATAACAAGGTACACTTAACAAATATGTTTTTCAAATTCACAGTATTAATAAAAATAAAAAAACAATCTTCCTGGCCAGTCAAGGCAAACTGACCTTCTCTCGAACGTTACAAATTACTTTGTGAAGGAATAGCAACCATGATCCAAGAACAGTAGTTCTCTCTGTGAAACCTCAGAAGAGACAGTTATCTAACAAGCAGTCATACTAAAGACAAAGTAGGCTACAGATCGTGTTTATGAGTTTGCTTGCTCCCTTCTTCATCACTTGAACTTTGCATGAATTCACAATTTATCTTCTTGATTAGTTTGCACGCTTCAATAGTTTTGTGTAGTTTATACCATGCAGGCTCCCTATACATAAACCTGGTACTGTACGCTACTCTGTCAAATGAACAGGGGCACTTCGTGAGCGACCAGCGAGTGCAGGTGCTTATAAATCTCCTCTTCAAACTTGCAGATAGCTCAGAAAGAGGGATCACCATTTTCTCCACGTGGTGGTTTGGTATTAAAGTCTCATGAGGGAAAAACATTCTAAAATATTTAACCTTTTAGTTTCCTGTGATCTTCGGGGCACCTAAATACGCTCCATGTGCTGCAGTGCAGTATCACTCCAAAGGGTTATAAACCATGCTTAGCTGACAGACTAATTACTCAGCCATGTTCATTTGTTTGTTTGTTTTTATGCAGTGAAATGAGCTTATTTTGTAATTTACTGTAATTATTGTTTAGATTCTGTGGGATGCTGCAAGGCAGGTTACTACAAAGCGATAAATCAAGGGTGAATATGGAGTTCCCGTGGGAGTTCTCCTTGCTTTGCAAATAACAAAGTTGCAGAATTCATTAAATTATCTCCTTTTTTTGGAAGACTTTTCATTCTTAGCCCTCAAATAAGCAATCTGGACAGTTTTCTAAATAATTATTGCCTTAATTTTAAAACTGCACACTTTTTTACTGCTATTACGAAAAATGGAAATATATTATTTCAATAGAACTTAAATAACAAAATAACAATTTGTTTACAATTGTAGCATTCTAACTATATAAATCACAAAATAACATACTTTTTCCCAATGGCAGACGCCCTTCCATCTCTCATCGATGCTAACGTCTTTATCTAGTACATATACACATTTTCACTCACGTCATACACGGTGATGGATGTGGTAAACTTTCTTTCTATCTTCCACAGTTTCAGGTACGGGTGTGTATCGCTGTTATATGCATTGTTATCTGTGAAGTATACTTCATCAGCAGAATAAATCGGAGGGGCAAATTTGGACTTGCTTGCACTCCACATGGAAATCACAGAATAAGCAGCTGGGTGGTTAATTCAATTGAATGTCACCATAAAATAGGGAAGTAAAATAGTAAGGTATAGTTTTTTGTGATTGAATTCACCCACATAGGCCTGGCCATCTACCATAAGTGATAGATAATAAATGAATAAATAAATAAATAAATAACTACTTAAATCGTGTGTACAACACGTAGCAGATTCCAGTATTCCAGGCATGAAGTTAATTTGTCATCAGTTATAAACAAACGCTAATCAAATGGTTGAGCAGGATTGCATACAGGCATGCTAATAATGTAATCATTCCTTACCGATCTGAGAAGTTAACATGTTGGGACATTGTGTGAGGAAGATTGCGTTCCAGTGCTCTCAAACGGATTAATGAGCTGCACAACAGGGCAACCAAGATTGAATTGTTTGTAGAAAACCCTTTAATTAGTGCAGCTCACCCACAGACTAACTGTAGACACGTGTGGGGCTTGTGTTAGTATATGAGAAAGCAATCCCTGCTCTCCTTTATAAAGCCGAATGCTGAGATGTTTTGAGACTTGTAATTATTTAAGTTGCATCGTGCTGTTTGCAGAATTGGATTACAAGATGTAAGATATACCTGGTGGAATGGAAACCCAATAAACATATTTATAGTTTCATTCTGGTTACCCAGCTGGAATGTAAAAGACCAGCAGAGGTTTGTATTGCACACTAAACATAATCCTGTAATGATTCATTGTTATTACTTATATAGGGTACAATTCACCTTTGAGACTGTCTAATGAGCTCGTGACCTGGACAAAACATGTTCAGCATCCCATAATGTACACAAGCAAGATGTATCTCCTGAGGCGAATTCAGTCATTCGGTTTAGGCATATCCTAGTGTATGTAGCATATTAAAATATACACTGCTCTGTTTTTGTGTGCTCTTTAATATGATACTGACTCAGCTGCAGCTGATCTGTGAGCATGCAAAAGCAACCAGTGGAGTAACAAACCATCTTAATCACAGCCCATTGGAATCCCAGCTAACCCATTATACATGGCTTTAGAATTCCGGAAACCAGTGATTGATGGGATGTCTAGGTTTTGCAGATTGTGATCCAAGGTACCTGGAGCATGGCCAGTATGGAAACAAACATTCTGAAAACCACTGGATTGAGACTTGATTTATAAATGTTATTGTACAAATATTTTTTTTATTATTATTATTAAACAGTTGCTACGACCATTCATTTAAAAAGCCAACTTGACTGAAGCATGTCTCTGTGATTCGGGTGCCTGCTGCTGTGTGAAATGTATCATGGGCACGAATGAGAAACAAAGCCTGTTTATAATAGTATGCATGATACCAGTATGTAGTTTCACTATCTGTGGCATATTTAGGTTTATCCTTTCTGAAATAGTTCTCAATCCAGCACTTTAAAAATAATACTTTTTTTTTTCTCGCTTTGATTTTTAATTTTGGGTTCATATTATATCAGTTATTTACAATACGTTTAAAAAAAAAAAGTTAACTTTATTGTAAGAGGTTAGGCAAAAGGTGCCGACAATAATCTGTTCTTGAGGCAAAAGAAGGGTTCTGAGTTAATGGTATTTTATTTGAAATGTACATGGCAGACAGTTCACGGTGCAGCCAGGAGTTGAAGCTGGTGGAGATAGACTCACTTTGGGAGGTTTGCCTTTAGGGCTCCAGCAGCAGCCACGAGTACTCAGGTGGAAGGCAGGCTTGAGGTGGGAGATTCTGGTGTCAGGATCATGGACAGCAACCAGGAGGAGTGGAGCCAGACCGCTGAATCAGCACTTCAAACAGAGACCTGCGGGATAGCCTTCCAATGTATAAAGACAGGAGCTTGATTGGGGACTGCTGCTGGTTGGGAACATCAGGCAACAGCAACGAGCACCTCAGGGAACCCACTTCAGTCTAGCTGATGACTGCAGATTGCCACGACTGCACGAGTCTAGGTATATCAGAATTAGTAGTGCAGATATTCTGTTCAGGGATTCTTTTTAAAAGGCTAATCAGTGCATATGATAAATTACTAAAATTAAAATGAATAAATGATGAGTGCTTAACTGAGCCATGATATAAATCCTTTCACTTCATGCTCGTTACTTGTTTAGCTGTACATGCCCGTCGAAACGCCCACAGAAGCCTGGCATAATGAGAACCTATTACCGGCTTGCTGAGATGCTGTTTCAGAAGTACAGGTTGACTCAGCAGGTGGAGATGTAATGGTAGGTGGTACACAAACATGACTCATTCAGTAAATCACAAGCCAAAAGTTTCTAGAAGTCCAATAATCTTTAAATATAGTTTTCTGGGCCTCCAGTTCAATACCAGAAAGCTAGTTATTACCCATGAAGAGGTCATCCTGTTGTGAAGATCTGCTGTGCCTTTACATTATATAGAGGTATTGAGCAATGGTCGGTGACTGGAGGGTTTGGGGTTTATCTGAGGAACAGATAGCTTTGATTTAATATTACTCAATCATAGAACACAGTTGATAATATACTCCCACCTCTTTAGCAAAGCGTGTTCCCTAAGCGCAAGCACACACCTATACAATTACAACTATTCTGGCAGAATATGTTTACAAAATAATGAAGTCAGTTCACTGCAAATGAATGAAAAAATAAAACACAGAACACACAAAGCAAAGTTTAACATGAATACATTTTCTCTACATTAATCGTGACACAGATTACATTTTCTTACTATGCTTTGTGATTTTAAATAAGGTTTTCATTTTACCAAGATGTACAGAATGCCCAAATAACCCATCCTCTTTAGCTTGGGCAGATCTTGACCTTGCATCAATCAAAGGATTACACCTCGTAATTATTATTATTATTATTATTATTATTATTATTATTATTATTATTATTATTATTATTATTATTATTATTATTATTATTTATTTCTTAGCAGACGCCCTTATCCAGGGCGACTTACAATCGTAAGCAAATACATCAACATGAACCATGTGCATATTTCATTTGTACTGAAATGCATATTTCAGGCTACATATTGTTAATATATGTTTCAGATTAATCATTGTGTTGCTCATACTCCAGGCTATCAATACTAACCTACACTACTTTATTGTACGCTTATTGAATCTCTGCAACCTCTGGGATTGAGGTTATGTTTTACAAAGACTACCCTCACAATTCCTTTCTATTCCAACCCCCTCTGATATATCTTAAAGTATTTGTGTTATTTGTTTCCAATGCTGCATTCAAATGCATCATAGCAGGGTGTTTGGGAAACACCTGCTTTTAAAACATCAATACATTCGGATGCTTTTCCTCAAAACTGCATTTTTCTTTTCAGATGGTAAGAACAGTGCAACCTTAAGGAAACTGTTTTCATATACAGTGTGTACAAATGTGCTGTCACTTTTGACACAGCTCAACTCTTACAGTCATGCACAGCACAATTCAGACTCCGTCTCAATGCACATGACAACGTACCACTGTCAACAACTCCAAGCTGTCTCAGCCAACTGTAACCAGCTGGAGCTGTAGAATACAGTTTGTGGCTGCCAAAGGTAATTCTCGCCAAGGCATTTCAAATTATTCTTCCCCTGCGGTGGGTTTGGCTTCTGGAAAAGTAAGCTTAAAAAGCACCTTCCAGGAAACTTGGCCTGTTCTCAGTCAGGGAAAAGCAAAGATCCTCCCTAATCAGATTGTGTGAATGCACTGTAGCTTGATCGTCCAGGAGGAAGTTCTCTTGACTGATAATGGACAGTGATTTCTACAAGGCGCCATGTAAAAAAAAAACAAAAAAAACATGTCTAAGGATTTAGAAAACAACAACGGCATACTGTAATTGATGTCCAAATTCAATACTGACCAATTTTAATATGATGTACCCTGCATTTGTGGACCTAAATGTAGACAAATACGACTCCCGCCACCAAAAGGTGCCCCTTGCCTTCTGGACTCTTCAATCTTCTCTATAATGGAGCACTCGCTGCCTAGAAGTTTTTTTTTTTTTTATGAGAGAAAGGTTTTACATAAAGTAAAGGAAACTTTGCAACTCACAAATCCAAAAATACTGGTTTAAAAAAAAATATTTAAAAAACATTTAAGATATTATTTTAACCCGGTTCTTATGTGTTGTGAGAAAGTTTTTACTTGACAGAACTCACAAAATCACCAATATCACTTTAAGTCACGACAAAGGTTACAGACCGACTGTGGTGAGCACGCTGAGAGCTTTTTTTCTGCTAAATTTAATGGCCACTCTGCCGGAATGTTATCGGGCATAAAAGCTGTTGAGTTAACAAGCGGTGGCACGTTGACTTGGTTTGATCAGCCTGAGTAAGAAAACACCAAAGAGCATCACCAAAGATCAAAAAAATCTTTGAACTTCATTGAAGTGAAAAGAAACGTCAGTGCTTAGGGAATGGCAGGTGTGTAAAGGGGGGGGGGGGATGGACAGGGTGATGGAATCAGAAAGATAAGGAATCATTGTCTGCATTACAGATCCTGGGTTAGTAAGTCAATTTAGAAATCATGCAAAATTACCCCATGAGTTCTTCAACATACTGTATAGTAGATTTGAATTTAAATGAACTAAAATAGTTACCATGCCAGCAGAAATCCAAATGTATACCTCCAATGTTTATTTTCAAATGCATGTTCCCTTGTGAAAGGTAGGCTAACCATACCCTTAGGAAGGTGGTTCTTCTGAGCGAAATCATTTCATGTAACACTTTACATCAAGTGTCTCTAACTACTGTGTATTTGTGTAGTAGTTACATTAGTAATTATATGTGCACTTGAACATAATTACAATGTTATTATGCATAGTTACAATGTACTTAATGTGCAAATATCTGTGCACAATATAACCCTAACCCCCCCCCCCATAATTGTGTACTCATATATATCATGCAAAAAGATGTTCACATTAAGTGCAATGTAACTATGCATAAAAATATTATAATTGCAATAACTACTATGTACATGCACAGTAATTAGAGGCACAATCTAAAGTGTTACTCAGTTTTAATTGTGAAAGATATATATGCAATAATCAAGTAGCAGCAGCTGGATACCAAGGGGATATTTACACAAGACCAGCGCATTAGACACAACCTGAAGTCACATGGTCCGAGGGTTATGCTCTGGCCAAGTTTAACTGCTCCAGAGGTTACCAGGGGAGGCTGCTCCATTCATCTTTCATTTATGCAACACTTTCGCTATTAATGTTTTCCATTCCTTCTGCAGAAGATTTGAGCTCAGCTGGTATAGCTGCCTACTCAGGTTAAAGATTTGATCTGGACCACGGCGTCTCATTGAATTGTGATGCGGTTTCATCCAGGGCTGCAGTATACATGTTTAGCAGTATAGCTGCATGCTTGAGGAGATATTGACATGGTTTATGTTGGATTTGTGTTGTTGCTGCGTACTACATGAAAGACTAGCTGTGCTCTGATTGTTTGCAGCAATCCTGATCGTTGTATAATGTATTAGAACTGTCATTTATAAGGTTACATGTGTACAATGAATGGAGTTCCATAGGTTCTAAAAGTAAGCTTAATGGATTGTTCTTTTATAAAGATAAAACATTCCATTCTGCAGAGCCTCTCTAGAGTGTTCCAATGTGGTGGAGTCAGCACCCCTAGCAGCATCATCCAGCCCACTCCATCATATCTGCTGTTAGCTCAGTTCCTTTGCTATTTTATTGATCGTTCTCTTTTTTTTTTAAAACTAGACAAGTTAACTGGCCACCTGAAATCTTTATCACTTAATTCCAACAATCCTGAAAACGAAGTAGAGAAGTATTAAAAGCAACAACAAATCCACATAAAACATCTTTAAAATTGAAATTAAAAAATCCTTGCAATAAATAAAACATAAAGTGAACATCATTCAGATAGGCTTAACCTTTGCCATGGACGCAATGGAAAATCAATTATAATTCTATAGAACAATTCCAATTAAGGAGTTAAATAAAACATGCTCCAAACTGCATACCATACATTATTATGTTCGAAAAGGGCAGCTCACCCTCTCAGACATAAATCAGAAAGACCCATTTTGTTTGTATCTGATTCGATCCTAATGGTCTGAACTATATAGGTACCTTAAGTGAAACTGAATGTCATCTAGCTTTGAAAGTACAAATCAAATAGCCGTTTCTTTTCTAGATCAAAGTAAAAAAAATTCAGTAGTGTACATTGAAGAGGTACTGTAACCCACACTGTGAGGTGTTCACTTTAAATGGGCCTCTCTTGCAACTTAAGTTCTTTAATAGGCTAAGGCAGGAAGGCAAGCATTGCTTTTGCTGTCAGTTCCATTGCATGACTTTGTCCCAATCAGTTTCCTATTTAGTTGAACCATCTGAAGAGCTGTTGACAGGTTCTAATAAAGTCTTGCAATGCAACGGGCAAAAAAAGAGCCAGCGTTGGCTACATTCTTTGCAAAAACAGTAGTTTTGTTTTATACAATGGTATCAGATACAATAACTTCAATATTTTGTTTTACAGTGTGTGTTCTTATGTTGCTCTGTAAAAGCAGACACATCCATCCAGTAATTCGTTTTTTATTGAAAAATCAAGGCCCGGGTTTTAAAGACAGAAAGGGGAATATTACAGCAGTGTATTACAGGCATCAGATAGCTACTGTATGTTTGGAGATCCACTTGATAATTGAAACACACTAATCAGGGACTGTTTCTGCATTTTCCTACAGTAGTAAAACCAAATCTATTACCAAGCCAGCAGAAAAGATAATGACTCTGTCTGCAAGAATCAGAAGCAAGAATCATGTGACCTTTAAGCTTGAATTTGAGCTGATTTATGTCCCAGGGATGTATTCCAAACCGTGGGAACTTTTTAACTGCAACTTGACTTTCTTTTTTATCTTCTTAAAGTGTGGTCAGAGTGTTAAACAGCTGCTTATTCATCACACTCTGATTCTATATGGTGATGGGTGAGGGTGTGCGCGGACTTGGAACCTGAACCCAGAACCATACCCGGATTTGAGGTGTTCACGGCTGTCATAATTATATAAGGAAATATAAGCATGAGTAGAAGTGAATGGGCCTGATATACGCTTTACCGTTTGTACATATGTTGTCATTAAATGTGTGGGGTTTATTTTTGATGTGGCATACAGAACTTGCCATACAATCACTCTTGCGATTGGCTGAAAGCCACTCAGCAATCCATAATGAAATAATTATGTGTGACATTTTAAAGTAAGTCACTGTTCACAAGGTCAGGGTTAGAGATTAATATTTACAAGCGAGGAATGTGACATATATTGATTTTATGTCATGCAATTTCAATATGTATTCCTCGGGCACTTCTGTTTAAATCAAAGCATAATTCAATGTGAATTAGAGATACATGAGTTAAATGTGTTATCTGTTTATCAATACTCCCACACTGTCACCTTTTTAATAATGCTTTCAGGAGGCATGACGAAACGATGATGTATATTTGTATAGGCTGATGATCTATCTGTAAAAAAAAATAAAACAAAAAACTTTTTTTTTTTAGGTGCATAGATTAAAATATTACATGTTTTAATTTTTGGAACATAACCTCTTGATGGAATTACGTTCTTGTAATTTACTGTGTTCCTTCACTGTATATAAACCAATCTTTGGAACTGCTAAAGTATTCCGTTATAGCATACACACTTGAGGAATGCTGGTTGATTCTTAAGATCGATATTTCTCTTTTAAGCTCTGTGAAAGGATTGGTAGGTGGACATGTTAGCTGTTGACAGCCACTCTTATAGTAATGAGTTGAAGGAGCTAGCAGGAAGGGCAATGTGTTTGCTTTGGCTGGATCTAAATGGACATTCGTATTGCGAACATCTTTTCCTCCCGCTATCAGTTAATGAGGAGACAGGTGTGATTTTCACTCTGTACTTCTTCTTGCCATTTAACATTGAGGACATGCCCGTATTCATGGTTGAGTTTTATAATGCTCTTAGTGAAATAAAACTTCACCAAAAAAAAGTTACATTTTGTTTACATCAGGGATAGTCATAGGTGGCCCTTCCAGTCCTGGTCTTTGTTCCAACCCTGTTTAATCAGACCAATTAAACCTCCATCCGGACCTTCAAGAAGCTATTTCTCTATTTTTACCTGTTAAACCAGGACTGGAATAGCTCTCCAGGACTGTGATTGGACATCCCTGGTTGAAATAAATTACTTTCAGTCATTAAAAAGTGAAATGCAATGGTAAATACAGGGGATATTTACTACAAATATAATGGAGTTACAAAATGTTTATTTTCTATGGATGCATTACTAATGAACATAAAAATATTAGTATGGTTGGTTTTTAACAGCCTTTTCTTTTTTACTGCATGTGCTTGTTTTCCAGTTAGGAATGTAAATACAGATGTCACTTTTAAATCAAAAATCTTTTTTTTTTTTTCTTATTTATATTTTTAGATGTAATGAAATCTTTTATTTTGTATATGTTTAAACTAAGCACTAAAACATCATAATATCTAGGCTGGCAGTATTAAGACCCTCCCTAAAAACACAAATTCTAATAACATGTTCGACAACACTGAAATGAACAATGAGCAGAAGTTTGAATGAAATTACCACATGAGAAACAAGTTCCTTATGTCATACCCTGAAGTGTCAGCCAGCCAGAAAAATAAGAGAAATCACAGTCCTTCCGAAGGGGTTATGTGTTTAGAAAAACAGCGAGCAGGTGAATCTTTTTGTTTGACTTTGTAATTAAACCTCTGAGTAATCCAGGGATAGCTTGTTGAAAGCGTCCGGCTTGTTCACACTGCTGTGTCAATTGGTATTTAAGGTTTGACTGGTTATTTTGGGTTACGTGAATTCACACAAGCATTAGCTGATTTCAGCTGATGATCAAATACATTATCAAAGAAGCCAAACTGTGTGTGCGTGTGTGTGTGTGTGTGCGTGTGTGTGTGTGTGTGTGTGTGCATGTGTGTGCATGCATGTGTGTGTGTGTGTGTGTGACATGTGCACATAGGTATGTAGATGTGGTTAATTATATAAGTGGTTGTGTCAAATGGTGCCTGTGCAGGTGATGTGTTTGTATTCCATTATTTATAATTTTTCTGCAGTTAAGGATTTTTTTTTTCTGTGCAACATTTTAAAAATACGTGTAAAGTAAACGTATACACAATCATGTATCATGATTGGGGTTTGAACACTTGTGTATTTTTAAGAGTACCCCAAATCTCATAATAAATCCCTCACCTGTTATAGGAATTTATTTTTGAGCTGACTCAGGCTCTTCGTTGAACTGTATTAAACTATGCCTGACTAAGTGGGTGGATGCTGAGGACAGGCCAGTTGGATGTCAATCATGTTACACACCTTATCTGCACAATTCCTAAACAGGGACCTACAGGAGGAGGGATCTAACTTATATCAAACCAATTACATTCCAAGATGAGCTATTTATTATGAATAGTTCCAGTTGTAATGAAACACATATGACATTTCACTAAAGTTTGAAACTACCGTGCATTCTTCTAGCTTTCCTAGACTTTAGCCCTTTTCCAAAGCACTTGGCCCAGACATTTACAGCAGACAGTAGATTGTACATCGCTGTACTAAATAACCAAAACACATTTTGTCTACAGTTTATAACACAACCTTGTGGCTCTACATCCCAGGCCTCCGAGCCTATTGATGTGTTTTTGCGGTAGGGTTTGAGAGTTCAAATACCATCTCCGCTTGTCATGCTGGCATCTAAAACTGCAACGCAGTAGCGGTCTGGAGTGTGGCTCCAGATTTCACTTAGCATAGTAATGAGGTGACCCTCCTGAAATGACTGCAGACCTTTCCATGCCAGCCTCCCTGCTATGCCCGTTAGGCAATTCCAGCAACTGCTGGTCTGCCAGTAATCTGCAGCCAATGAGAATTGATATTTACTGGTCTTGTGCGTGGCGGTATTTAGATCTGCCATTGTTTCGATTAATTGACTAGACCCCCATCAATTTACAGCCTGCCAAAGCTTAAAGCACGAATACCCTCCCCAGTGAGCATTACCTCCTAGATAAATGACCCTTACTTTGGGCGCAGGACTTTTAACTGTTGATCCAATCAATTACCTGCACCTACTGCCTACAGCGATGAATATTAATTCTGTATTCTGCTCCTGAGCGAACTCAGTTATCATTAAAACAGATACAGGTTGAAGCATGTGTCTGCTAGACATTTCTTTAAGTTTTAATGAGAGGTGTCACTAAAATGACTCCAATTGAATTTAATAAAAGGCTCCTTTCTATTAATATGTTTATATTGCCAGCTGTGCCCACTCAGTGCAGAGGCAGGACTGTGTTAGTGGTGATTATGTAGATGGTGATTTGTGTCTGTTGACCCATACCACTCTATGCTAGAAACCCTGTCAGGTTAAAGATATTCTTCTCATAACTTGCAGTCTTGGTCACATCTGCCCTCACAGGTGATACATTAACGCTGTCCTGGGTATTCAGCAGTGGTGCAAGCAGTGGTCAGTAAGTACAGGAACAGGAAAACCAGACCATTAAGGTCTTCAAAACTGTCTCTCTTTCTCTCTCCCACTGTGGCAGAAAACTATACTCTCAAAGCACTCTACCTTTCAAATAATCATATATCATAACTAATAAAAAAAAAAAAAAAAGATCCATCAGTGCTGAGACGTTACATTGCCTAACCACTTTAGTAGGACTTGGGTTGGATCACTGTTTGACCTGATCACAGCTTAGAAACGATGTGACACAGATTCCACAGGTAGCTGTAAGGTGTCCATTCAGTCATGTATAATCTTTCAGACTTGACAAGCCTCTCTGACCCTCATTTCCCTCTGTCCTTCACTGTTTGCAGCCATTGCTGTCTCACATGGTGACCATTTCCCCTTTGTTTTGTCATTGCTGATACTGTGGCACCTGCTCGATGTTCGCTCACTATCATGCCTGTTAGATCGTTGCCTGTGCTATTCTCTGGTAGACTATGTTCAAACTGTGCTACTCCCACAGCTTTATAGTGCAACAGAGATCACATGTCATATCACATGTCAATCTAATTTGCATCTCTAATTCAGGGTGATGCCAAATCTAATTGGACAGAAAGGTCCTAATAAAGTGGCCAGGCTGCATGTAATAAAAATTGCAAATAAAGTAAATCAGAGAATGACCTACAATAACTTTAAATGAGGTCAACATGGAAAAATCATAGTCGCACACCTCACAGGATGGTAAGCTATAGGAGTTGACCTACCTGATTCTCATTCAGGCTTGCATGTGCTAGAACTGGGACTCGTATGTTCAGTCACCATTCTCTTACTCTCTAATCACAGGCACATCCTGCCAAGCCAGAGAGAAACCATAAACAACACATGGGCACATTTATTTAAGTGTTTTAATCCTCATGCAAACCTATTTTTATAAAATACCCTACAGGATTTGCGACGACATTACCCAAATTAAAAGGAGTACAAGTTCCGGCAAGGGATTTGAACTCCTGATTAGAATCTAGTAAGACATTAAACAGATCTGCATTCGCTGTGTTAGCATACAGACTGTCTGCAGATGACAGTGTAATTGTATAGACTTGGAAGGCCATGACGAGCAAACAAGATGACAGAGATCATTAGCAGAGGTATTCCACAAGTTATACTACAAGATATGCAATTTGACATTGACGTCTTAATCTTGTAAATAGTAGTGGTATCTCTGGAAGCTTCCTGGCTGAGAGAATAGTGCTTTTTTTCCCATTTGGGAGCAAACGTAAACACACTTAAATCGATAGGCTTGCGAGAGAGTTAGGCATTTCACAACCAGCAGCACAGTACTGACAATTTGTATGCGTTTATAAAGTTCCTGCATCGCTGAATCCTTTACTTTGAAAGCTTGCAGTCATTTAGTGCTTGGATCCAATGTCTCATAAAAGCATTTTATCATTATTTGGGTGTGGGGGTGTGGGGGTGTGGGGGGGGGGGGTGAATAGTAAGTGCTTTGTTACTTGTGTGGATGCAAAACAAGGCTGCAATGTAACATTATTTTATATAAATATAGTTACAGAACCTCCTGCAAAACATGCTAGGGCCTTCATTAGTGTACTGATGAATATTTTGTTTCATTGCGTATATGTTGCATCTATTGTTACACACACCCAGATGATGGGTGCCATATTGCCGATGGGACAGTAATTTGTCATCATTATTTAAAGATCCACTGAAGAGCAAACAATAACTGAACACAGTTGGAGACCCAGAAACTAATATGTTTCTTATGCTCTAGGGTTTTGTTTGTATCTATTATTGGCTACACCCCACCCTCCGTCTTCCCAGCAATGCGAGCTGTCAATTCTATTCCTAACAGTTGACAGACGCTTTGGACCAGTAAAGCAATATTGTTTTGGCCCTTTGCTTACAAGAACAATCTGTTCCTATTGCCTGCAAACATCCGTGCCTCCACTCATAATCACATTAGTCCTGGAAGCGACTCAAAAGACGCAGAATTATTTATGAGAACTCTGAAATTTGGATGTAACGTTTCCATGTAATAGAAGGCGCAGCGCTCAGGCAGAGCTATTAGAAAGGAAGCAGGCTCAAGTGAATCATAAAAGAGCACATGAAATGTAGCAGTTTGACAGTCTTTGCAGCCCCTTGGAAAGCATTGTGGCTTTACTGCTGCTGAAGTAATGCTATGTTTTCTTTCAAGTGCAATATCGGAAGTCCTCTGAGCCTCTTCAACACCCCCCGCAAAAAAAGAAAACAAAAGAAAACTACACAGCAAAACTACATGGCAAACACTCTAAATTACACAACAGAGGATGGGCACCAGGGACGGTCGCCTAAACAGGCATGCATTGCATTGCATCATTGGAGATGTGCTGCACTTCTATAAGAAGCACTGGTTTGAATGGAGTTGAGAAATCTTGTAGGAACTGAAAATAGAAAGCAGCACAGTGTAGTAGAACCTCAAAAATATGAACATCACACTGACAGGTGAACCTTACAAACCTGAAACGAGAAACAAGGCGGCTGTACAGGAAGTGAAGATCAGACCCTCATTATTAAACAAGCTGAACGCGGCTCCTTGGTTATTTTTAGATTATTATTATTATTATTATTATTATTATTATTATTATTATTATTATTATTATTATTATTATTATTATTATTATTATTATTATTCCACATTATGAAGATGCATGCATTTTATTTGTACAGCACAGGTGCATTAAATCAATTGAAAATACAATTGAAATTACAGCATTTTAGAGTTATGGACCCCTTCATTCCTTTTGTGTTTGTATTTTGGTGTTCTGCTGTAATTAGAAAATAAAGTGTTCTCAGAATTCATCCATACCGAGAGGAAGGCAGCGCTTTGTGTGCAAGGCTGTATTTCACTGGGATACAAGGCTGCTGTTTCTCTTTATGTTTTTGTCACTGAAGGTGAGCATGATTTTGCATATTTCAATGGGCAAGTCGTTTACTCTCCTAAGCAATGTCCTTTAAAAATGTTAATGTACTTGTTGAAATGTTTCTAAGTATGATAAAGAGAAAACATAATTGTTCCTTAGGTATGACACCAAAAATGAACAGCGTTTTGAAATGAGATAAATAGAATAACTCATACCTGCAGACATGCAGAAAACACAACTCGCTCTTTCCGTGAGGAGGACAGGTCAGCAATGCTTTGGAGAGCAGCTGACAGAATTAAGCACGATTACAACAGATAAACTGTTAAGCAGAGAAGCCTAATGATCTCATGCAAAGGTTTTCTGCCTTCATCTGTGAAAGCAGGCCGACAACCATCTGTTCTGGGGAGCCCAGATCCCAGTAAAGATTACAATGACCTTTACAATGGGAAGTACTAAAACAAGAAAATTTCACGAGCAAGAAATGTTTGCTAATTTCGTGTTTATTAAAAAATCTGCAGAATTAATATGCCATAAAATATATTATTCATACATGTGCCATACATTAAAAGCAAAAGAAGCACAAACATTTATTATAGCAAAAACGGACCTTGAAGGCCATTAGCAAAATTAAGTTGCCGCAAAAAAATCCTGTTTTACAGTATTTTTGTTCAATGCATTGTACTTTTTAAATAGTAATGCCTCACCTACCTAATGCTTGTCCATTGTACAGCTGTAAAGCAGACTATTTGATTATTCTGTAGGTCTGTTGCCCTGGTATATAGTGGTGTAGGAGACATTACATACTTTAGACCCTGATTAGTGCTCATCTTGGACTACCTCACAATAGGTAACATTAACTAGTCCAGAAGTAGTGTTAATTGGGATCTGTGAAGCCAGACAAATGATGTATAATCCCAAGAAAGTAGTCTGAGACTTATACTGTAGAAGAAGAAAATATAACCATAAACAGCAGTCTTTATGAGGATCTGACTTTAAACCCTGTTGAAGTGGAAACATGGCATTCTGCATCCACAGCCAGCATTCCCATTTATTTTAGATATGATTAACTTTGTGAGTCTATTGATTGAAGATCAAATAGATCAAATATATATTATGCAATATGCAGACATAGGTCATGGGGGATTATGCCACAGTAAGTTGTTATTTTGGAAATCAGGACAGACTAGGATGGTAGTTATGAAAAGCTGATATAGCGACTGGTGATTAAAAAGCTTCAATTGACAATATATTTTTAGACAGTGGATTGTTCTCAATTTGATTTCTAGCCAGCATGGTAATGAATCTAACAAATCCCCTGCTCGATATGTGCTCTTCATTGGTTTAATGAATAGCCACTTAAGTTCCCTGAAGGCATACTTGGCAACCATTTCAGGTCCTGTCAATGCCCTCTCCTTCCAAACATTGCATCCCGTCATCTTAAACAGTGGCTTAAATCTCCTTTTGGAGCCTGTAAGGGATTACACATCAGATGTTTTTCCTTTCAAGCTCAGAAGCTAGGAAAAAGAATACAAACCAAGAAAGTGTTAAAAAGGGAGCAATGGTTCACCTTTTGATCCTGGCTTTAACTCATGAATAAAGCAAATATCACAGTGGAGCAGAACAGGTTCCACAATGCTTCAGTCTTAGTCATTTATGAAGCAATGTTGCTTTTCAGAATGAGACTGAGGCAGGTAGCCAATAGGTTTGCAAAGCATTAACAATGGATGCAGAGGGATTATGGAGTTTCTGGTAGTTTTACACTATCTAAGAGGCAGGTATTTAATTTAGCTGATTGGTTTTGTATTTGCGCAAGGGGTCAACTGCAGGCTGGTGCCCCCAGCAAAGTAAACCGAAGAGGGGTAGCTGGGGTTGCAGAGGGAAGGTGGAGAAGCGAGAAAACACAGCTCGAGGTGGGGATAAAATAAAGGAGCCAATTAATTTTACTATTTATTTTAATTTTATTTTTTTTATAAATCAAAGTCAGTATTGTGGTAAATCCTGAATTTAAAGGGTGCAAACATGGTCTTGTGTAATTAGATCCGTGGGAAATCCCTGTAGTGAAAAGGTTACTGTCGTGATTACAATGCAAGGACAAAAAAAAAAAAGAAAAAGCTGCTTTGGAATCATTTTGCTTTGTATGTCTGGAAGTGTTCCTGGTGTTCTTGTATTTTCAGCTGAGCACAAGGGCGAATGTGGAAGAGAGAGTGGGCGATTGCTCATGGCTATTCGTGAGCAGAGGAGCAGCTGAGGAGGATGTGTTCCGAGCTATTTCTGATGGGAATAAGCCAAATTAAAGGGGATTACTTTAAAAGCACTTTAATCTGAATTTACACCCTGCCCCCTTTCTGCTGCCAACCCAGAGCAGAATCAATGTCAGATGCCCTGAATTAAGCAACATGTTAATTGTGATAATGCGCTGACACCCTCCATCCCGCCCTCTGTGTCTGGAGCATGCATTCAGTCGAGTCATGCTTGGTTGCTAGATTTTTTAGCATGTGTAAGTAAAAGTTAAAGTGCAGTCCATTAGTACAGACAATACAAGCCAATGTTCCTGCTGAGATGGCCCTGTCTGTATGGTATTGACCTTGGTTGTCACTCAGCATGCTGTATCATAAGTAGCTAGGATCAGGTGCAAAAAATGAAAATTGATTTTAAGCTTTAACCTAAACCATTTTCGTTTTTTTTTTTTAGCTTTGTAAAAAAAAATCACTTTGTCAACTTTTTTTTTTTTTTTAATATTTGAAATGCCATATTCAGATGTGTACAACACTGCCGCCTACTTAGGATCTGAAGATCCACAAGCAACCTCCATTCCTGCTGTCACATTGATTATTGAAGGGAAACAATCTTCCATGATGAGTAGCTTGAAAGCAGTAGTTCAAATAAAGTTTGGAGGCAGACTTTGCTATGGCAGCACTGTGGACTAAAACAAGTTAGGCAAAGAAGACAAAAACATGAACATTTGTTTGAGAAGGAAATACTGAAGCAGTGTCAACTGAACTGATACAAGCCTGTAATCGGCAATCATTCATTTGTTTGCTCAGCGCAAATATTTTGCAAACAAATTAAAGCTGGCCTCCTGCAAACATCCAGAAATTGTGATCTATCATTCTCAGGAGCTTATGCCACGACTGTATTAGTGATACACTGGCATATGGTAACATTTCAAAGAGCATGACAATGCGCAAATCCCTCTTTTAAAAAGTTTAAGCTCTTCCTCATGAATTTGGCTTATTCTGACCAAAAAAGAGTTCTGGAGCTCATCCTTGCTTTCAGCCCTCCAGCGTGAATAAATATAACAGCTACGGCACACTCTCGTGTCAGTGGAATAGCGGCAGTGACAGCCTTATTGAAAAACTTTGTACTGTCATGTTTCTGCAGGTTTATCATTTATTTGATTTAAAACAAGACTGGAGATTTTTCCATTACCATCTAAAACTCACCTTGCCTGACTTAGTTAGCAAACCAGAAAGACGTAATAATATAGAGATAGAACTTATATTATATTAGATGAAATGTTTAATTGACTAAATAAATAGAAACAATACAAGAGGACTTGATTTTATAGCTGACTTGATTTTTCTAAGTGTCTTTTAAATTGCTTTAATTATTATTATCACATTTCATATAGAAATGATAAACGCACAGACAATAAAGTTAACAAACCAGAAATAAACAACTCAGCTGTTTTATTTAAGGGCTTGTAGGTAGTCGTTAGCTATTTATTTAAGAATCATTACAGAAAAAAATACTCATGCTAATGACACTTTGGAGTGACTAACTTTGAGAATCTAGACCAGGGGTGGCCAACCCTGGTCCTGGAGAGTCACAGTCCTGCAGGTTTTCTGGGTACCTTTAAATCATCAATGGATAAAGACCTGGAAAAAAGATAGTGTTGACCAAGAAAGAAAGTAATTGGTTCAATTAAGTAATTGAGAACTCAGGTGGAACGAAACCAAGAAGACCCTGCGGCCCTCCAGGACCAGGGCTGGCTCCCCCTGATCTAGCCTGTACTGCTTTATTGCTTAAATACCTAATCCAGTAATTTAGTCAAAGCTCTTTATAACAGTTGGCAAGTTAATTTTGAAGACCCCAAGGGGTAGATTCAATAAAGAAATACACAGCCCGTGCTAGTTCCCTGTAGTGCGACAGCATTCAATCAGACTTGCCGGTGGTGCGCTCTTCATCTGTTTTTAATTAAGGTTTTTCCTATTTTTTGTAATGCAAAGGTGTGTTCAGGGTGTGTCTGGAATTCCGATTGAATTGTGCCATAAAACAAAATAAAGCAGGTTACAATGTTTTTGGGATTGAATCTACCCCATACTAAAGATTTCTCATAGAAAAAAAACAACAATTTTCTGTTTTAATTTGGCATCAAACAGATTTAGAAATACTGTAAACCAATTCTGTAGGCAAATATATATATATATATATATATATATATATATATATATATATATATATATATATATATATATGGTCGTGTGGCCTTCTCATGCAGTATATTCATTTTTCAATCTTGTCTTTTGAAGTGAGACATACGAATAAAAGTAATCTCTACTTAAATCTGCATCGTCCTCTCTGGGGAGCAGGAATAATTAGATTGGTATTGAACTGTTCATGTTTATCAAGAACAAAACTTTAAACAGCTTCCTTCCACACACAGCACTCTTTCCTTCATCTTAATAGATGCTAAGACCTTCTGCACAGCTTTAATTCCTTCCAAAGGAACTATTCCCGTTGTATGGACAACACAGGGGCCTAATGTAAAGAAAGACATGTATAACCGTAGATTACATTACACTTTCATGACTAAAGAGGTGGGCAAATGGATTCAGGGTGGTGGTTGTTGTTGTAGTCGGAGTAGTTTTAAAGCAAAGAAAATCTGACTATGGCATGATATAACATACTGCAGGACAGTTTCTGGCGACTGTATGATTTTAACACAGCTGGTGCTTCTAAGCTTACAAAGGGGACAAGGACCAATGCCAGGTTAAACTCTGCCGCCCCGTGAGGTGCTGCACTACAACCCAAAAACAGCTGCTAGGATGCAGTGTGGTTGTACAGCTGTTAAAATAGGACTGGTAATGAGATTCAGAATTTTAACAAGAATCAAAATCCTGGCTAATTTCCCATACATGACTACAGCTGTTTACTGGCACTTACTCCCTCAAGTTGGCCATTAGTTAAAAACAATGCAAGGTCCTAGAAATAAACAGAACCCATAACTTCAGTAATTATATATGAGATGATCAGCAATGCTGAGCTGCCCAGAGAATATTTAAATGTGTCCAGCATAGTAAAAACAAGAACCAGAGGCGAGGGTCAGCACTGGCTGAAGTTTAAATCCTTCCTAAGGTGTATGATATTGCTATTGGAAAGACATAGACAGAAACACACACTATTAACCAAACCTGGGCTCAATTACAATTGTAATTGTGCAATTCGTAATTCATTGCAGTTACAATGTAGATGTAATTGTAATTGAAGTGGTTCATTTTATTCTACACCTGTCAGGAAAGGGGGAGGGGGGTCCCCGCAATAAACCAATGACCCCTTCTCTTTCTCTTGCTGCAGCTGATGTTCTGCACACGATGCCATTTAAAATGCAAGGACGTTCTCCTTTATAATTAATTAATCAAGCCATCCATTTTTCATCAAAACTCGTTCTCCATCATTGTGTGAAGTGAATTCACGAATGCCAAGCTCTTTCAAGCCAGGTGGATGGACAGAGACGGGATTAAGAAGCTCTGTATTGTCTGGTGAAAGGAAATGCTGTGACAGATGTCCCTTCCAGATGGGATTGGGTAGAAATGCAGTCTTCCAGCTTCAAGCTGATCAAGGAGTATTACATGACATCTCATTTCATTATGACAAGCAGGAACATTTTCATGCTTTAAGTTGAGCCAACTTCCACAAAGAATCTGCAGCCTTTCATTCTGTAACTTTGTTTTATGTTTAATGTAGTATCTACTGCTCCTGCCTGCACTCAACTGAGGAAACACAAAGCCACTTTTGCAGGAACAGTGGCTTGAAACCTGGTTCCAGGAGACTGGGAGACCTAGTTTGAGGAACCTTTGCTGTATCAAACCCCAAGTCTCTCCTGGTGTGCCATGCAGTGGCCTGAAATCTAGTCTCCTGAAACCAAGTTCCAAGCCACAAAGTGGCTTCATGTTACCTTAGACTTAGATTTCAGCAACATTTGCCTTTGGCTATTTTCAAAGCAACGCCAAAGGAAAAATCTATTCAGAGAAGAATAAGATCATTTTAACAGTATAAAACGTGCGTTAAAACTACTCCGAGTTGTAATGTTAATTCTTGATACTGTAGCTTCTTCCAGCAACTATTCTTTCTAGCTTCACTCCAGAACAATTCTGCAATCGTATGGCATACAGAAAATAGCAGTAAACAGTTTCAGCTTTCCTCAGACTGAGAATAAAGACTAGCAGCAGTAGAGGTCTTTCAATTGATGTTGGAGATTCTGCATTTGTTTTAAAATGTAAGTTTGCTATATAAAGTGCCATGCTATAAAAACAGTTAAACAGGTAAGGAATGAAGGGTGAAGACATTTGCATGTTACAATGTTTTTCCCTTTGCTCCAAGTCCTTGAGTCAGCAGGATCAAAAAAAAACTTTAACTCTGTTCCCCAAATCCCTCTTCAATAAATGACTTCAGTTCTTAGCACACATCAAAACAAATAAACATCTTGTCAGCACACTTGCCAACAGACACAATGCAAAACAGGGGTGGCTTTAAAAGAATATTTCTCATTTCAATTACCGTCATGTCTAACTCGATTTATCCTTGTGCCGGATTTACAGGCTGTGAATCAAGGCTGTGGTGGATGTATTGTAAGCTGGGTAAAATATGCAATGTTGCTCTCAGTGTCATATTGATTTTTCAAGAGGATGGCAGCCCTCGAGTCTACCCAGTTTATAAGGATATCAAAGAGGGATTCTACTAAGAAAGCCCAGGAGACCAACTTTAATATATTTATTAATGTGTAATATACAAATATATTGCAGTATATTGACTCTCTACACTACGTAACAGTTTGTTTTAGAATAATGCTAGGAAGTGACACTGTAATATTATCTCAAGGGTTTCACTAAAAGAAAATGAGCTGCACGTTTATTTATTTTTTTGTTTGTCCATAAGGTTGTCATGACAGAATTACACAACATGTACTGTACATATATATATATATATATATATATATATATATATATATATATATATATATATATATATACAGTGTGACAATTTCTAAACCAGCCAACAGCCATAAAAAACAGTCAATGACAGGATTTTCCTCTAACGAGTCAGGAATGTGTTAAAGATTAAAACAGGCACAAATTATGCACACAAAGAACTGACTACAGAATTGAAGAATAAGAAGGTCTGTTCTCACTAGGATCCACCAGTAGTAAACAGCACCCATTATGCGCAATTGACAATAAAACTTTCTGACAAGGGATAATGTGCCAGCAGATGCAACAGTCAGCATACTACAGTAAGTCTTACAGGAGGAGTATACCGCATTTTCCTAAGGGTGAGGGCTGCACAAATCTGTGTGGGAGCTGGTCTTCCTCAAAAGGAATGCAGATCTTTTTCAAAAGATATATGGATGGTTTGTGACCTTTTGTATGTGTATTGTTTGGCTTTCTGTAGTGTGTGTGTGTGTGTGTGTGTGGGAGCAGGTATTACTATCAATGTGCGGACAAAATTTGAGAAAATGTCCCCACAAAGATAGTAACTCCTGAAAAAATGGCATTGTGGGTACGTCCCCACTTTGTAAAATACCTTTTTAAGAACTAAATATGCTTTCAAAAAATATATATTTCGTTTGTTGTTAACTTAAACCCTGTGTGGAGTTTTGTCTGACTGGAGTTAGAAATAGTGAATAAAAACATAGTGAGAGTCAATGAGCAGTCCCTACAAATATAGGAATGCAAACATGTGTGTGTGTGTGTGTGTGTGTGTGTGTGTGTGTGTGTGTTTGTGTGTATTTGTGTGTGTGTGTGTGTGTGTGTGTGTATTTCAGCTTCATGTATAACAGGTTAAAAAAAGGACATTTCCAGCTCTTCTATTTCAGATAAATAATTGATGTGACCTCTATGCTAAATGTTAAGGTTGTTCTAGCCTAGCCACTTGCTCTATCAAATTCATGATTTGGAATTCAAAGTGTAGGCTCCTTCCCTTGTAAGAGCGAGGGGAAAAAGAGAGACACCTCAGGGCGGAAGGCTGCTAGCTGAAATTTGAGGGGGAGAATTGGGGAATGGAAAGAAATAAGATGGTCAATTAGAGCAATAATATTAACCGAACGTACTGTTACTTTGTGAATGACAAAAAAAAAGAGCTTTATGGCATGAGGTGATTCCACCATACCCAACAACAAAGGATATGTTTAAATGATATCCTCCTGGACAGAAAGTGAGAAAATCATACTATTTACTATCCTACGTCTAGTCCTCAAAGGAAGTGGATTTCTGATGCATGCAGTTCTTATTTTCACACAGTATCTAGATGGAACTCAGGAATCACAGGAGAATCTAAATCAATTCATATTTAGAGAATTGTGTCTCGTGGGACTGAGTCAAACTGAGTTCAATTAATTAAGGTACTGTGTGGCAAAGTACAGCCAAACAGCGTTTTCTTCCAAAGAATTAGTTGTTGTGTCAAACTCCGTTGTTTAGGTGACATACCGAAATCAGTTTGTTTTAAGGGTCATATTAAAAGGCATCAACTAATCAAATAAAACAAACTCATTTAATTATGTGTTATGAATGCTTATAATATATTGCATTCCATATATTTGTTTAGCTCTAAAAATGGATTTGTGTTATATTCTGAGCAGTAATGGTGTTCAGTTTAGATTGCTTGGTATCTGTTTTATTTAAATTGTATATATTAAAATAACTGGCTGCATTAAAAGCTTGTTTAATTTCTTGGTCAGACAGGATTTACTTTAATTACATGATCACCAAAAGAGGCCACTAATATGGCTTCTTCATTGATTTCCCATGTCTCAGTTAATGCATTCGCCTGCCAATTGTTTTTCACTCGATCTGGACCAGTAAAAAGGAAGCTCATGAAGAAAATGATTTGATCCTCATGTGGTGCACTTTACTTAGGGGAAGAAGTCAATGGAACCAGATCCATTTCCTTTTGAAAATGCCACTTAGTGTAGTCTGCACATCTTGGGAACACATGCAAGCTTGCTGATATCCCCAAAACAATACTTATTTACTACTTTATAATAAAATAATACGCAATATTTAACCTGTGCCACTCATTATTAGTGCTAAATAGCAATAATTGGGCTGATTTGACAAAGGCTTTGCTTAAACCTTTTCTCACATGACTAGAGGGTGTGATTGAAGGACAGATGCAATAAAAACAGAGAACAGGATTGTGTTATTTCCTTGTTCTATTGCAGAAATAAATACACAGTTATGGATTAAAACATCTCCAGCATCGCAGATGTAGAGAGTATGATTATTTTTAATCTCTAGGAGACCGTGGTTATGGTACTTATCCTGGCAATTGTGTAACCCTAGGATCTACGGATCAAGTGAAGTATGTACAGTAGTACTGAAAGACCTGATGCAACCAAACCTACTTCACCTGTGACTTTAGTTGGATCCTAAACACTCTAGAGAAACATATTGTTTCCAAAATTCTCTAAAGAATACAAGTTTGCAACAAAATAGCAAAATACAATATAACTCCGGGAGTCAATTTATGTGCATAAAGGAGAAAAAAAACAGAGTTATTAACTGAAGTAGAGAAATGAAACATACACCCATACAGCATTAATTCTAGCTGTGCTGTCTCATTTGGAAATTACTTTGAAATATATTGAATCCTGCAGTTTCTGATTGAAACATTCTTAGCAACTGTCTCGTGTGATTTTTCATTATTGAAAAAAAAAAAAATAGGGAATATAATGCATTCTGCCATCTCCTATAGTTGCGTTTTTCAATCTGGAATTATGAAAAAGAAATGCAATCTGAAGTTTATCATTGGAAAACTTTTATCACTGAAGTTTCAAGTCCAATAGCATCCCGCAAAACTCAATCTTACATTTGCCAGTATAAAGACAGACCATTGATAACTTTGTGGGGCCCTATTGTAATTTAAAAACAAGTGTAGGAGTCAACGAAGGTTGAACTAATATTGTGAGCACACTTGAGAACAATGTGCTCAAACGCGGCTGTAAAGTGGGAGAATGTTTTCCTACTCACCCAACTCAGGACACAGAGGAACAAGGAATTGATAGAGTGGGGTACCTTTGACCTTGTGTAGAAGAGATATAAGGCAGGCACTCATTAGTGCGAGTGAGAAAAGCTACCTGAATCCTCTCCTGACACCAGATTATCGCCGTACCTGAGCTTTCTCCCAGAACATTAGGTAACTGATTATTACCTGATTTCTGTTCATAACTAGGTGCTACATTCCCTTGTCTACGATAAATGTTTAAGCTATATGTGTGTAACTTTTTAATATTGGAATCTATAAATGGAAACGTAGTAACATAGCAATTTATATTGTGCGCACTCATTTGCAGACATCAAATTAGTTTTCTTACACCCTTATGTATACAAGAGATGAGTGCTGGACTAAAGATAATTATATATGTGGGTTTTAACCTGAGGCAACTCAGTCATGCACGCTATACACAGGGTGCCAGCTACACACAGCGCATGCATTTGCATACATAATATTTCAAACTGACTCAAGAAGTGTGGTTCTTGTATTACCCAGGGTTTAAGACCCTGCATGAGACAAAATAAAATTCAGGGTAAGCTTGTTTTACTTTAATGTATTAACCTGAAGTCCTTTGAATTGGAAAGAAAGACCCTAATTCATAGGGGAGTGGCTTGACAGTTAAATTCGGTAAATAACGAAGGATTAATAGATTGTGTTTTGTACTGTGGTTTGAAGAGGGCTCATCACCTGTATGCAAATGACTGAAGTGAAGTGGCTCAGATTCAATACTGTTTTCAAAAGCTTAATAGTTCGAATGTGAAGCAGTTTGTTTATTAGCAGTTATTCCTCTTCTGGGCTGATGATTTTAAAATGCACTTAGTTGACATGGCTAGTTCCAGTAAGAGACACTTATGCCTTTAGAAAATGGCCTGCTGCATATTTGGTTGATATGTTGTTGTTTTTTTAAATATAGAGGGAAAGAAGAAATCTTACGTATTATTTAAACATTGTACCTTTGTTGAATATTTAAACAAAATATCTGCAACATAAAGTATATATGGGCAAATATATGCTTTAGGCTGTATCTCCTCCACTAACTATTGTCCTAGGCACCAATAACAGGACACCGATTCAGAGCTGTGGCTCAAACTGCCTTGGCTGGCAGTTCACCCAAATCACATTGTTGATTAAACATGAAATTCTAATGCATTTAAATGAGACTCTGAGGTTTAGCAGTCAACAATTATCAGGACGACACACATATAAACATATTGTTTCCAAAATTCTCTAAAGAATACAAGTTTGCAACAAAAATAACAAAATACGATATAACTCCGGGAGTCAATTTATGTGCATAAAGGAGAAAAAAACAGAGTTATTAACTGAAGAGGAGCAATGAAACATACACCCATACAGCATACACATTGGCTTTATTTTGCTTTGTGTGGAATTGAATTCCCTGCTTACATCGTCAAAGAGACAAATCAGAGAAGAGAAGAGGTAGCTGCAATCCCCCGAAAAGGACCTGAACACATGTTCTGCACTGTAGGAAGGTTGATGCATTGCATCTGTGATCGTATGGCTCCATGCATTGTCGTATTTAGTCATGTTTTTGGAAACAGTTCTTGTTGCATTGTGCTCTCAGTTTCTCTTGCCAAATTATTAATTCATTGTAAAATGCACTGGCTTTTCAACTCACATTGCAATGCATTGTAGTACATTTTACCTGTCTCAGGTACCTTTCACAGCAGGACTACACTTACCAAAATGCATTGGAGTGTGAGTTGAAAAGCCTGAACTGTCCCAAACTGTCCTAGTGTACATGGAGTCATGATAACCCTACCCCAGTCCCTAACTGCACTTGTAATGCTTTATGTAACAGTGATACAAAAACTAACTCCATCCCTAACCCTAATCCTAATTTAACCATAACCCTATTTTTAAAACTTTGAACTGTCTTATCTGCCCATAGGACTTAGGATCAGGATATATGGGCTTCACATTATTCAATGTAAAAAAAACTAGTTTAGAAAACTAAACAAGCTCAAACTACATAAAAATAAAGAGAGACTTTCCAGAAAGCTGATCAGTTAATAAGAGGTAAATTATTTTTGGATAGCTTTAGCTATTACACCTTTAAAGTGCAGGGGGGCTTAGACACAAGCACTCCAAACACACACACACACATACACACACACACACACACACGCCCACACATACTGTACACACACTTCAGTCACACATAGTGCTCTGATTAAAGCTAGCCCTGGCCTATGTGTTAAAAAAAAAAAATCCTAGTCACTTATCATGAACTTTATTTGTCTTTTTACTTAAGCTGCAATAGAAGTGATCAGCGGTTTCCACTACCTTGGAGTAGCATCAGAAATGCCACTGAATGGTTTTTCTAAGCTTTAGTAGAGAGAGGCATGTAATACCCACATAACTTCCACATACACTGCACTGGCATCCCTGGAGATATTGGCTTGAGTCCAGCGCTGCCCTCTCAATTTCCTGAACATTTCAGACTTTAGTGGCACTGTAATTATTATTGCACTTGAACTGTACTCTGTCTGTCCATTTTTGTTTCAGCCATGGATTGGATGTCAACGGAGGTAGTTTAAGTTTAACTGGGCTGCATTCCATGCTTGAGTGTTTTCAAATAAGTCCTATTACTTGATGGAATAGATAATATACTGTTTGAACTGTACGTGCTCAAACCACATTGCTCTATCCAAATAAAGTCTTGGATACAAAAAAGCACATTAATTTTGTTGTCAATTGACATGTCTCTTTTCATCTGCCTTTCGCATTTAACAACATATCTGTGATCCAAGCATTGTGTGGGGTGGGGGTGGGGGGAGTGTGTGTGTGTGTGTTTATGTTCTATGTTTTAATCTTTCTTTGTCCTGTTTAGAAGAAAGAGGCTCACAGAGATCATAAAGATCTTTTCATATTTCAGACATTGTAGACCCTGTTTGGAAACAAGTGCAAAGGCACCTTGTGTTGAGTGAGAGAGCAAAAGTTTATAGAACTGGAAATAAACAACTTAGTTAAAGGAAGGAGCCATTTAATTATTGTTCTTCCTAGTTTCTTTTCAGTTTTACACCGATCGAAATATTTACTTTCTTTGCACATGATTTAAAATAAGACATTTCGTTTTTGTTTTTTTTAACCAACCAAAACACAGAAATATCGTTGGTCAGCAACAAGTTGTGCTGCGGTTTACTTGAGTAAAAACAATTGCTGCCTTGTGTGCGTACAGCATGTGCTGTTAGTAACCATTTAAAAGACAAATCTACCCACGCTAGAAGTATTTTACAGATCAATATACACCCTCACAGGTATTCCACTATGTGAACAGTAGAGCTGGGATAAAAAGTGCTAGAGGCCTAAACAGTTGAAAGGATGTTTGCACTTGAAGGATACAGTATTAATGAAACACAAACTCGGCAATCTGCAGGACGGTTCTAAAAGAAGGTCTGCATTATTCCATGGTAAAAACACAGCAGCCTGTCCTAAAGCATGGTGAAACAAGGCAGGGGACAGATAAGGTCATTCACAGTAAGTGCATGGTGTAAATCATTCATAACTAGACGTGTTTTTCATTGTACATGAAGGGAAAGCATGATACACTGCAGGGCCTGGTACACGGCTATTTGTGGTCCATAAACCAATAGTGATGAAATCTGGGTAGTGGAAATAGCAGTATAAGCTCTACATACATTCACTGGGACAGAATGGAGGGTTCACATTCACATTGACAAGACTGGTTCACTGGCAAAAGTTTTCCTTATTATTATTATAAACCTCCAAAACCATGGTGCAAGTCATAAGCAATCACAATGCACCTCATTTAGGATTGACTGCTGCCGATGGTGGGAATGACACAGAAAATGATTAACTGAGGTAATAAGCCTGCTGTGTTAGATCAAAACTGTTTCCTAAAACACAGAGGGAAAAGCAGCAGCCAGATTACTGCTTCGAGGTACAAACTTATCAAGAATATGCAAATACTGCTGTTTGCAAACTTCCTTAACACAAGTGAATTGTTTTAGCCTAAAGAAATAAGGGTCCGGACAGGAGCTTGACACAAGTCCAAATATGATTTTCAGATTTGAGCAGATTCGGTATGGAGATTCCAGTCCCAGCTGTGAGGAACTCAGGGGATAAGGAATTAAGATTGCAATTGTGATTGGCTTATCTGCTGTACCCACGACATCTATACTTAATTAAATCACTTCAGGTCAATGCTATTCTACCATACCCACTAACTCCCCAGAATGCGCCCAATCCAGCCTTAATTGAATACAGGCTGATGAGAGGAGCGTTCAGTTAAGTGACAAGTAAGCTGCAAAACTGAAGGGAAAAAATGCACATTATTATTATTTGTTTATTTAGCAGATGCCTTTATCCAAGGCGACTTACAGAGACTAGGGTGTGTGAACTATGCATCAGCTGCAGAGTCACTTACAATTACGTCTCACCCGAAAGACGGAGCACAAGGAGGTTAAGTGACTTGCTCGGGGTAACACAATGAGTCTGTGGCTGAGGTGGGATTTGAACCGGGGACCTCCTAGTTACAAGCCCTTTTCTTTAACCACTGGACCACACAGTTTAAGAGAGGCAGTTAACCTGGGATGACCCACGTTATCATGCCTAGAGAAGGCTGTTTGTTGGTTATAGAACTGTAGTTATTTGAGTTGGAATACTAAATGAAATTACGGGGATTACAGAGCACCAGTGGCTAATCTGGGATTGTAACCCAGTCTCCCAGTCCATTGGACTAAAATGCACTTAGCACTTTCTGTCTATGGTACAAGATTTCATTTTTGTGGGTTGATAAACAGGGACTGACGGCGAGCCTTAAGGTGCTAATTTGAAAAGCTCTCAATCATCTGCATATAACTCAAACCATCCAGGTATTTGCCTGTGTGTCACATCTCCAGTTGGATTGGCACTATACTGTCAAAGTCTCACATTGTTATGTCAAGTTAGAAATTTGAAATTCTGCCAGCGGGGATTTCAATTGGACTTTGTATTGGTCGAGCAAGTAATTGAGATTTAAACATTTCAGAAGTTACTACATAGGAATCATTGCCTTTACACATACATGAAGTGAATGGATAAGGAACACGAGGAACAGGCACCTACTGTTACATTAGATTAACATGCTATGAATAATGAACAGTGACCGACAGCAATTCATTTGTGCATGAAGACCACATTGACACTTTAATAAAACCACAAAAAGCATCATCCATTAAAGCAAAAGCACTCCTGTTGAATTTCTGGGGTACCAGAGTGCATGCCTGTAGAGTGTATTGGCATTGTAGAAATACAGTTCTCTGTCAACTCTGGCCAGTTATTGTACAGGGTGGAGCAATTAGAAGCCAAGGAGCGAAGGAAAGGAATTGAGAAATTACATTCATTCCTTCCCGGGAAATATGTGTATCCCTGCACCAAACGGTGCGTCTTAAATGTCAATTAGGAAGGCGAGCCACTGGGATTAATTTTTAATTACTCACTTAGTGTGCATGAGTAGGCAGGACCGGCTCGTGTGGGCTGGAATCTATCCTCAATCATTCCTCGGCAGGGCAATCACTGCTGTGTTCTGCAGAGCTTTAGTTCTGCAGTGGAACGCAATGCTAGCTTCCCCACTGGACACATTTCTTTGTATGAACAGCAGGGATGTGGGCTTTCTGTGGAATCACTGTGCAGACCTTGAACTGTTACTGAGCACAGAGTGGTGCTGAGAACATTGCAGTGCCTCTTGTGTTGTACATATCCCTGGAACATTCCTTTAAAAAGTTACCCATGGTAAAAGTGTATTGTGCATGCAAATGCTGGGTAAATACTGTATACATTTCGTTTCATTGGCTTGCATAGGAGTGGCCTCTGAATAACAAATAGTTTGTTGCTATTTTGTAATTATTTTTTTTTTTAGTCCTGGAAATAATAATAAAAAAACAATCTGGCCATTATGTTAAAGTGTAACCAAATAGGGTGGGTATTAAAACATAGAGATGTGTGGCAGATCATGGTTAGATCGTATGGTAAACCATGTTAAATGCAGATAGAAGTATGATAAAACATGGTTAAAGCATGTGGGGAACCATGTTAAATACACAGTAAGCCTTTTAACCAAGATTTTACCCCCCTCCCAAAAAAAGTCCTGATTTAGCTAAATACCTAAATGCTAACAAACACATTCTTAAAAGTTTTGAAATGTGTGAAGATGTTGGCATTGCATGCAGAGAAGGCGGGGAAGCGGAGGGATTGGCTCTCAGAAAGTAATGGCAGCTCTGCAGCATACAAAATGTATGTTAAGAAAAGGGGACTGCTTACATTATGTACATTACAGTACAGCATACGAACCACCTGACACTTATTAGCAAGACATTAACATTTTTAATCTGAACATGTCATGTATCTTGCAATATAATGACAGCGCTGACTAATGGATTGGAAAAACATTATTACAAGAAAGCATAATGAAATGTTGTGTTGTTATTATTATTATTATTATTATTATTATTATTATTATTATTATTTTGTTAAAGTACAAATCATAAGGGGCACAAATTCCATTCATCCATTAACTTTCAATTTTAAAAAGACACCAACCATTAGCGATATCTCAGTGATGTTCATTCTACAGAGGGCTTTGTCTCTGCATCACTTAACATTGCTTTAGCATTGTCAATAGGCCAGTCATAACTTACAGTAATTATACTCTCGCTAGTCCAGTAGGGATTTTGTGTAGCTGGTAAGTTGTTCCGCTCAATGGTTCTTTGTTGTATGCAAAAGTAAAATAGGGTGCATTGAGTGTGGAGTTTCTAAAGGGTGAAGCTTATCACCTGGAAGCCTTTGTTTGTTGTGAAACCTGCAGAGATATCCTTACCCATTCAACTGAATTTAGAGTAGATTGGAATTTAGAGTAGATTTGAATTTAGAGTAAGGCTTGTGAAACTGATCTCTCTTGAATAAGCACTGAAACACATAAGGATCCACAGCTGCTATAGCAATGTGTTTACGTACACTGGTGTCGGATTTGAACCGTCAGTCCTTACTGCATGTTGCCCCAGAGCAGTTTGACAAGAGACCTAGACGTCTCTTATATCACACTGCCTTATATATATATATACATATATATATATATATATATATATATATATATATATATATATATATATATATATATATATATATATATATATAGGTGCTCTCCACTTATAACGGATCCTGTTAGAACTGAGTTCTGTTTACAATGTATTGAGGAGGCATGTCCCTGCCAAACAACATGGGTTTTAATGGGGAATTACTCTGATTAAAACGGACTTGAATGCTGTTAGATCTTTGCCTGTCCCCATTTCTGGTAGTCATGCTGCTCCCACAGCTTATCGTGCTGCAGGGATCACATTTCACATCACATGATCAACCTAATCTGTAACTCTGGGAGATACCAAATACAATTGGGCAGACAGGTCAAGCATTGTACTGTATGCATGTGTTACAAATTAAACAACAACAACAACAGCATGATCAAGTAAATATTTAATCTAACAAATAGATTAGCATCATAGTGTTCAGAGCCCGACAGTGAGCTGTATCCAGAGCGTTGAAGAATTAAAGATTTAAAGCAGCACACTAATGCATACAATTTTACACTCATTAACCTTTCTGAATTGAACAATCAGTCAGTAAAATGAGACAAACACCAATGTGTCGAAAATATTGATCAAGACATGCCTCTCCGATGCGGCACTGAGACCCTAAATGAATATCCAGGCTCTTGGGAGAAGCAGACTGGAGACAACTACTCTTACACTTAGAATACAGGATATGGTAGTTAGAAACCCTCTTGCACATATTTGTGTTTGGGAAAATATTGATCCTTCCTGATTCCTCATTTTAAAGTGGTTGGCAATTTCGTTAAAGCCCAAATTATTACCCCAAGCCGTTCCCTTGAGGGGTCCAGATCAGGCTTTTAAAAAGATGAATAGACATGCATTTAAATGGCTATAGTGGTCCATATAAATGAAATCTACAAATTACCTCCTATTTTTAAAGCATATTACTCATGACACCTTTAAAACATTATTTGCACAAGCTTGATTTACAATAGGAAATGGGGAGGGGGATTGTCCCCCAGCACTAAGGCTTATAATTATTTCAATGGTTTCAAAACATTTAATCTATCCATTTATGAGCTCCGTTACCATGGTTGAGCTACTGGCATAAATGGGACTAATGCCAGTCAGTGCCTTCTGTAGTGCCAGTAGCACTGTCAATGGACACAGTGGAGAGATGTCACATGGAGTGATGAATCATGGTGCACACTGTTTAAATCAGATGGCTGGTATGAATCTGGCATCCATTAATCAAAGGACATATAACTACAGGATGTGTTGGATAATGCTGTACTACTACCAAACCTTTTTAACACACTTATATAATGTATTATTAATTACTCATAACAGAAGTACAGTACCTGTATTTGACAGTATTTGTAATTACTGTCACAGCTTTAACCCCACTGCTAAGTGTAGTGTTAGGTGTGTGTCTAAGAGTTGGATATGCCTTGCATTATTTTTAACATTTTCTTTTATCTTCAAGGCAAGTACATATTTTATCTGGTTTATTTCTGTTGTGAACTAAAAATAATAATTAAAAAAAAGATTCCTAGAAGAATACAGGGAACCAAAATTACACAATTATTGTTTATTTCTTAGCAGACGCCCTTATCCAGGGCGACTTACAATTGTTACAAGATACCACATTATTTTTTTTACATACAATTACCCATTTATACAGTTAGGTTTTTACAGGAGCAATCTAGGTAAAGTACCTTGCTCAAGTGTACAGCAGCAGTGTCTCCCACCTGGGACTGAACCCACAACCCTCCGGTCAAGAGTCCAGAGCCCTAACCACTACTCCACACTGCTGCCCTACTACTCCACACTGCTGCCCTAATAAATCAACAGACGGCTTATGAACACATGTAGGTCCGTGATATGTCCTAGATTCAGCAAGCATGCCTGTTCTCCATTTTCCCAGTTAAGAATCCAGCTGTGGTCTGCTTCATACTTGAACATCAAAGAGATATTCTATATATGCACATTGAAGCTGCTTTGGGGCGACATGCTTAGGAAAACATCTGTAAAATGTACTGTATTGATGATTAATAACAAAGGATAACAGATTATAACATTTTAATGACATGCTTTTCGTAGAAAGCATATAAAGAAATGATAGCATTCCTTGTAATGCCATTGTTAAAAGTCCTTCGCTATAGCATGATCCTTCAACTAAAGTGGAACAGAGAAAGTTATCTCAAATGGGACTGGTTAAAAGATGCAGTATTACAGCTTTTGGCAAGTGGTGCTGGCAAATGAGATATTTGCTGCAGGCAAGAATATTGATTTTGACCTTTGTGTCCTCGCTATTGCACAAAGCTGCCTGCTGTGGAGTACATCAACCTGGTGGTTTATTTGAAGAGGGGTGTCGTCTGTTGGTGCAGGTTCTGGATGGAAAGCCAAGTGAAATGGTTCAGTGGGCTGTGATGAACACCAGTACGGACAGATGGAGGGGATGAATCACCTCCGATTGAGTCAGGAAAGACAGCGACGCTCTGAGCGCATGAAAGAATTGTCAGAGGCAGTCGAAGGTGTAAATGTGAATGCAATTGAGTCAGGGGGGAAAGAATGATAGATTTGGCCTTCAGATCTTACTGGATGCAGACATATGCACATTGTTTCTGAGATACTTCTTGAAGTAACCACACCTCCAGTCCAGACATCTTGCTGTAGCTGAATCTGATCTTCAAACGTGTAATATTGTCAAAATCCCATTTAACTCTCAACCCAGTTCCATAAAATATCTACTGTAGCATGTTTCCAACATATCATCCCCCAGTGCTTCTTTACTACACTCATGATTAAAACAGGTGCCTAACACTGATACATGATTACAGTCTTACCAATAATGAAACTATGACAACACTGTCAGAGTCTGATGACTGAAAGAACCCATTCATGAACAACTAGATTAGGTGAAACTGTGTTGAACCCTCATGAACAACTAGATTAGGTGAAACTGTGTTGTTCTAGTGGTTTTACTTTTAACATGGTAACAATAGTTCTGTCTATAAGGGCGCTCTGTGTTTCTTGCAGGCCTCTTGGGTGTTCTATCATTAAAGCCTACCAACTTGCCTGAAATTGACTTCTAAAGAATACTTTTTTTAAGTAACAATACAACCCCTGAGAGGAAACTGAGTGACTCCTTGTTCAACTTATGTCAAATTAGTAAAGTAATGCCTGGAACTGTAATCCTTGATGATTTATAACTATGTAACCTCATAGTGTCGCTTCAAAATAAAATAGAAAGTTACTCAAAGCAGTACAAGCTACATGGAGTGACTTTCCTTTTTTCATGATTAATTCACTTTCTTTCCGCATATTTTGGAGGAAGGAAGATGAAGTGAGTACTCATGTTGCCTCTTTACTGAGAAGCTACTGGAGCAGTAGCCAGGTTTAAAAATAGTGTACCTGTCATGATAGATTAATGATGGTGTGACCCTGTTCCTTTTAGCAAATCAAGTCAGCTCCAGTCGAGAGGAAAAGAAAATCCCTTGGTTATGGTTGATGCACTAAATATACATCTTGCTTAGATATCAAGTAGGAAGAGATGAGTAAAGTAATCATGGGAACCTAAAGAAATGTTGCTCTCTGTGAACCATGAACACCAATCTTCTGGCTGACTATATAATCCAAACCAACCTGCCCAAAATCTAAAATGATTGACAAAAAGAGCAAAGTATAGGCTTAGTAATGCCTACCATGTTAAGGATAATCAAGAGTTTTACACTTAGGAGAAAATGTATATATTTATATGTAAATAGATAGATATTGGGGGACATTGTGAAAATGAAACTGCAAGTTATGAAAAGGCAAGCAGAAATATATAATTTTATAAAATGACAAGAAGTATAATAAAAGAAAATTGAACAGCGAAACACTGATATTCTTTTCCACCTCACTTTGAAAAGCCCAAGGAGTCTTTTCAGAAGGTGCTTTGTGTATGTTAATTAAACTGAAAAATACTCTGATAGTGAGTATTGCTTTTCAGTATCGATGGTGTGTGTAGGCTGGCCTATTGGAATTAAACTGGTATTTATGCAACGTCTTTTTCCTCTATTAAATATCCTTTTAATATATTGGTAGTCTTGACTGCTTTTGTGAGGGCCAGATTGCAGCACAGCAGCCTGTTGTAGCTCTTTCTAAAATCTACATCAAGCTACTTCTTGTCGGCACATGTAGCTGGATTGTTATGTCTTTATACATTAGTATGCATTCAGCATGTTTACATACACAGACTATTCAAAATACTGCAGCATTGCAATATACAGTACTGTATACACGGCCAGAATATATTACCGGACACCACTTTCTTTGCATGTAGCAGAGCGCTGGAGATGAGGTAAGCCATTTCATTGCATATTGTAGGTCCATCCATTTTCCGCACATCATTTCCCCCAGGGCAGTATCTAATTGCTTCTTGAATGACCCCAGTGTTGGAGCCGTTACAGTACACTCATACATACATTTATTATTCTCCTGGTGAGAACCGGCTTCCTGACTTGTGTTCTGAATTTATCTTCCATCAGTGCCCCCTGGTCCTATCTTTTTGTACAGGGTTTGAAGTGGTAACACATCTTCTGGGGCTTGATACTATCTGCATCATTAAATATCCCCTTATGTTTTAATTAAACCCCCCCTGAAACCTCCATCTTTTTTTCTAGACTGCACAGCATCAGTTATAGGATGCAATGTTATAAAACTGCCTGCTCTAATCTACTTCTACCACCTGAATCCTAACACTGACGGTGTGTAAATCCACATCAATATTAAATCCTCAATTTTATACCAGCTACAAACTCCGAAAGTATGAATGTATTTATACGGTCAAAATCAATCCATTTACAGTTACGTAGAGCCACCATCTGCATTCTTCAATGATTACTGGCTTTCAGTGAAGTTACAGGTGCAAAGCCTATTCTCTTGAATGAAACATGCTCACTTTATTAGTGAAAAATATATATGCCATCTTGGAAACAGAAACCGATGTATGCCAACATCAGCTCTTTGAGTACACTGTGAAAGAAGCTATAGATTGGGAGACAGAGAAGCTCTGGAGACGCGCGATTGTTGTTATATATTAGAGTGATAACCAAGGTTTTATTAGCATTGGCATTACCACTGGCCAAATTAGGCCTCTTGGCCAGCCTTCAACAGTCTGCATTGCCCCCATAACAATGATTTCACTTTAACAAGATGCTGTTTGCTATTGAATTCAACTGAGGAGTTCGAGCAATTTTCTTTCAAATACCAGCATGCATAAAACTGTAATGGTACTCCAAATGCCAGGTTTACACGGGAACGATTTCCAATCTGCTTGCTGGGTTTGGGTGTAATTGGGGTGACTTGCAGCTCATGCTGTTTATTTTACAGTGTAAAGGTCCCTTTGTATGTGGCACAGCATGTTTTGAACGTGTAGTGTCCCCTGCATTGTTATTTATTATCAGTATTACTGCATAACTAGTATTTATTTGATAACAAATTGTAAATTAGGCACTGCTGTGTAATAAATCATTCTTCTTGGTTTGCATCGCTATGAATATTTTACATTCAACGCCTATATCATGAGGCATACATTTATTATGATGGCCTCATTTAATTCAATATTCCCTCCGCAATACTTGCTTTGTACATAAACTCAGTTGTAAATGCCGAATCTCTAGTCTGAGGACTCACTGCTACAGCTATTCCCAAAAGTTTTGCATCACCCTATAGAATTAACAACTATTGCTTCATAAAGTCGACTGAAACCTGCTGAATAGTGTTACGTTCAAATATTGAATTACATACCACTTTATAGTTTTCCATATACTTAACTAAAAACTGACAGAAATTGAAAAATTTGACATTCTGATATCTAAATACTGTACTATTATAATGGCTTTCAGTAGACTTTTGCAATATAATTTTGTAGTTTCTTTGATTACATGATGTTACATAAAAAATATAAATTATGTTCATACAGTTTTTTTTTTTTTTAATTAATGACATCTCAGTCCTAAAATTCTAGGTGATGCAAAACTTTTGGCCATAGCTGTACATAACCATGTGTGTAATTATTACAGTGCAATTACACTATAGTTTAAGAAACCTAATATGAAGTGTTCCTGCCAAGTCAATTAGCCATTTTCCAATGGAGGTTGTGTGTGGTCAACCATGGTTAGACAGGTGGCCATTGCTTTAATGACTGTCATCACACACTTCCGTTTCTCTGTGGCAATAGCAGCATTGTAAGCCTGCAGCTTGTAGCCTTGCCCTAAAACTAACATCACTAAGTGGATTGACCATGCTGGAGGTACAGCCAGAGCAGGCACCCACAGCTTTCCTCAGATGAGATCAGATACAGCTAATTAGACTTCAGAACCTTCTAATGAACAAGACCAGCCCGGCACACTGGGGTGCTCAGCATCTACCCGTCTGCCATTTATCTTAATCATAGAGACTAAAATCGTTACTGTGTTTGATCAGTGATACATCTCTAAGGAGAAGAAGAGGGTTTCATTTACTTAAAATGTTACTTTTTAAGCATTCCTTTCATTGGAGGTAAATTGGTCAAGTATTGCCTGTCAAAAAAAGCACTTTGGGAGAGATTCTTAAAGATCTTCATACCAAATCATCATTAGCGACAAAATACAATTCTGAAAGGAAAAAAACAGCAGCAACAATTGTAAAACTAATATGATTAGATGTAAGATTATTTACAAGTCCCCAAGTGAGATGTCTGAGTTATTTCAGGTTTGGTAAGCTTACTGGGCATGTTTGTGTGTCTTTGAGAATCTAGCCCTTGACATCCACAGTTTCCTTTTTTAAGACACTACAGATGCAATTCACTTACCAGTATAACTACTCCTGTAGTAACACATGGCAATTGTTTTCCTTGTGCAGTGGGTAAATAATGCAATGTAATGAAATGTATTCTATGAGTTATCGAAGAGCAAAAGGACGTTATTTAAACTATATATCACACTGGATGTAAAAGACAGCAATTGACAGATCATCTCTAGTTTAGCACAGGAAGAATAGGTTTGAATACTCGAATGTCGTTATGCTAAATCATTCCAAATACAGAAAACAGTAGTTACTGATTCAAATAAAAACTCAAAAAGGAGCTGAAGATGGATATATAAGGTGAGATGCTGATTTTTTTTTTTTTTGTAATCGTTCAGGACACAAGGGGGTTAATGTTCTGTCACTGTGGCCAGGACTTACAGGTAAAATACATGAATCTAAATCATTTCTATAAGGGTCATTCTTTACTGTAACACATCTTCTGGGTGATGCCACTGCCAGGCGGATTATCTGTGATCCATTCCTAGCTCTTCATTCCCTGAAGATGAGAAAGTAACCACTCCTATTGAAGGGAGACCTCCCCCCTGCACAGAGTCATCAAGCTCCCATCCTAGTCAGCTCAGATGGGATTTGAGATTATAACCTTACCTTGCTGGAGGGTCAACCAACCGACAGTCACATGCTATGCCATGGACCCTTCCCCTGTGCATATGTATCTACCCGAGACTGAAATCATCTGTCAGATCTCTTCTCAAATCCCCAAACTTTAGCTAATGATGGATTATTATCAGTTGAAACTATTGCATCAGAAAATATTATTTGCTTTTTTAAAGCTGCGTTGCAGGGCAACCTTTTCAGAATGCATTACAGTTATTTGTAATTGCCCATTGAAAGTTGTTAGATGTGATTAAAGACCGTACCAATGTTTCACCATCCCTGCTGATACAGCGCTAAGCCCATTTCAATGCTATGCACAACTCCTGTGTAATTCTCTACCTAGCAAAGATCATGTTGTTACATATTCAGTGTGGAGGTGATGAAAGTTTGCTGTGTGCGCTACATCTCTGACAGCTAACATACGTGTGACACCATGAAAATCTGCTTTAATGTGGTCAAAACAACCACCAGAGTCACATCCTGCAAACTGTATAACACTGGAAACAGTTCAAGCTGCTAAAGCCCCACAGCAGATTAGCTTTCTCTTTGACTCTGCTAGCTTTGTTGACTGTACAGTTTGTTTTCATTCCCCGAAGGTAGTTTTAGCAACTTGCCACCATTTCACACTGTGAATCAAATAGGCATTTTCTTGCTACTACTTTGAGCTGAAAGGTAATAAATAACACCATCAAGTGTTATTACAGGTCACTGGTGCATCATTTACAAGTATTTTTCCCTTCAAAGAATATGGGATCTGGAGCATTAATCAAAGAGGCAGGCAATCTAAATGTGCATCTCCCCCACACACACACACACACACGCACACACAAACACACACACACACACACACACACACACACGCACGCACACACATCCCCCTTCGTTTCGTATTCCTTATATATATATGTATGGGAAAAAAAGTGTAATAGCATTCATCATTTACAGAAAGGTGCAGAGAAATTGTCAGTACTGATAGCATGCAGAAAGATGTTAGTTGTGACATCGGCTGTCATCCAGTCAGTTTGGTTGCTGCACAAGCATTGATGAGGGAACAAGCTAACCACCCAATGGAGGCAAAGCATATTTAAGTGCCTTTCAAAAAGAATGAATCCTCTCCATAAAAAAGTAACATGATTAAAAATGCAACAAAACAGCCAGTGACCTAAAGTCTTTTTTCTTAAAGGTGCACTTTCTAGATATAAAACAAACAAACGCATGTCATGCATGTGTGTATCTATCATTAGACTGGACCTCTCGCCCCCTGTGACAGGGTACACCCTGCCCCTGTGTGTATTATATTATTTGTTGTATTATTATTTCAAATGTCTTTATGTGTGTAAAAACATTTTATTGTTAATTGTTTTGCAGCATGGATGTGACCGTCTCCGGATTGATTAATTTATTACTAATTTGGAGACTTTGGTCTCATGTATATAAACCCGCAGCTTTGGTTGATTGAGGTTAGTGTGTTCAGAGGTTAGTGGGTTTTTAGATAGTAGAAACTAATATCTAAAAATAATTGCTGTCCATGCTGGTTTTACGCCAGCACGATACTTATTTGGTTTTATATACATGAGACCGCATCCAAATTAGTAATAAATGAATCAATCTGGAGACGATCACATTCTGTGCAAGTTTAGCATGGATGGGGACTGAAGAGAAAAAAAAAACATGAAATACATTAATGGTGCTTTCAAGATATTGATGCAATTAATCTTTTCCCTTGAATCCTGATTTCATATCACCATGTATCAACATAAGTCAGAATTCACGCTTCTTAACCAATATTTATCTCAATCAAAAACATTTTCTTAAAAAAAAAGAAGAAAATTGCCTACATTTATCAATGTTATGTCACTGGCACATAATGAGCAATTTTGTGTTTTAAGGAATGTCAATGTGGTACAGACACCTGCGATTAATCTTGATTTTCCTGATGTTTAGACCTATTGATTTGTTTTGGGATGTTTACTAATTCCCTTTTTTTATTTATAAAAAAATAAACCCATATATGTTTTCATTATGTACAGTATAACCCTTTCTTTCTCTCTCTCTTTCCTTTCTTTTTTTCTTTCTTTCCTTCTTTCTACAGTGGCATGGGGTGATGGTCAGTACCCTAATTCTCCAGGAAACCCAAAGTGCCTTGGGCACTTTCTGAGCATGTGCAGAGCTTGAGCAGCTACAGCGTGTGTTCTATCTTTCTGAGCGTGTGCAGAGCTTGAGCAGCTGCAGCGTGTGTTCTATCTTTCTGAGCATGTGCAGAGCTTGAGCAGCTGCAGGGTGTGTTCTATCTTTCTGAGCGTGTGCAGAGCTTGAGCAGCTGCAGGGTGTGTTCTATCTTTCTGAGCGTGTGCAGAGCTTGAGCAGCTGCAGGGTGTGTTCTATCTTTCTGAGCGTGTGCAGAGCTTGAGCAGCTACAGCGTGTGTTCTATCTTTCTGAGCATGTGCAGAGCTTGAGCAGCTGCAGGGTGTGTTCTATCTTTCTGAGCGTGTGCAGAGCTTGAGCAGCTGCAGGGTGTGTTCTATCTTTCTGAGCGTGTGCAGAGCTTGAGCAGCTGCAGGGTGTGTTCTATCTTTCTGAGCGTGTGCAGAGCTTGAGCAGCTGCAGGGTGTGTTCTATCTTTCTGAGCGTGTGCAGAGCTTGAGCAGCTGCAGGGTGTGTTCTATCTTTCTGAGCGTGTGCAGAGCTTGAGCAGCTGCAGGGTGTGTTCTATCTTTCTGAGCATGTGCAGAGCTTGAGCAGCTGCAGGGTGTGTTCTATCTTTCTGAGCGTGTGCAGAGCTTGAGCAGCTGCAGGGTGTGTTCTATCTTTCTGAGCGTGTGCAGAGCTTGAGCAGCTACAAGGTGTGTTCTATCTTGCTGCTGGTAGTACATTCTCTTTACAGCTCAGAATAATTGGTACCCAGAGGAAAACAGGCAGAGTCTTACAGTGAAACCCTGGAGAGCAATGTTGCAAAATACAAAAGGCTTGAAAACCTAATACCAGAAAGCATCTGAGGGGAGGGTAAGACCTGGACTGGATTTGATGGATGCTTAACGGAAACAACAAAAAAACACAGAGGTTCAGTTCAGTTTAATTTTGAGCCAATATGAGCTGTTTTCTCAGGCACAAAGCACCTATGTATGTATTATTGTGCCCAACCCTACTGGAAGAATTAAGAAGCAATGGCATTACAAACAGCAAACTGTTTGTAATGCCCTGTTATGTAATGCCTTGTAATAATGGGAAACACTCAATGTCTCTAATTAGTGTGTAGTTACATAGTAGTTACTTAGTAAAATGCATGTGTACTTATACTTTTTCATTGTTAACATCCTGACAACTTTTTACACTTATAACATTGAAGTCTATTTCAAAGCTATTTTCAAAATGGCTGCTGTAGTGCACTGATAGTATAAGGGTTATTGCCCACACTGTCAAATAGGTAACACAGCAATAATGACCCATGATGTGGTACAGCACAGAAAAGCCAGAGCACTTGTTGTTTAGTTTTGGTTTTTTAGCTGTTTGCATGCATTAATAATGAACAGAGGTCACTTAGAAACCTCCAGTTCCTCATTAAATCTCATTAGATTTGAGATTCTAGCCTAATGTATTTTTACCGTCAGTAATAGCCTGCTCTGATTGTGTTGGTTGGGTGGATAATGCTCAGGTTCAATAGCATACCCACTACAGATGTAAGGGCTGGTGGCTTTACTCAGGGTGTATATGGGTTAGTCAGAGAAAGCAGGTACCTTGTTTAGGTGTTTATGTTGAGCTATTGGTCTACAGTTGTTTTTCGTCTACAAATAATGGTGTCTTGCATTAAGACAGCACAGCATTTGGAGTGAATTGTTTTTATTTTGATTTCTCTGTTTTCTCTTTTAGGTGGCAGTATCCAGGTATTTCACATGAAAGGTTATTAGTAATCCGTGAACAAGTGAGCTTTTTATTGTTAAATAATCCATTATCAGGAAAACCTTGAATATGCCAGAACGTATCGCCCCGTTTTCTTAAATATCCAGCTATATAAAATAGAGCATACAATTTGTGTTATCAATTTAAAATACGTGGTTGGGATCATGAAAAAGCTTCATTTGTCCTCTTTTGCCTTAATTTGTATCATACATGTCTATCTATTCCACATCCACCTGTGTTGTCTTTCAGGACCCTCATGAAATGAGATATGCCACTGATCTTATCATTATCCTCACAATACCATTTTAAAACAACATTTAAAAAAGAATTCTGCATGAAATCTTGTGATGTTTTGGTCTATTCCAGTCTGAGAGAGAGAGAGATAGAGAGAGAGAGAGAGATAGAGATATAGATCCAGATAGAGATATAGAGATATAGATATAAATATATATATATATATTTATAGAGAGAGAGAGAGAGAGAGAGAGAGAGAGAGAGAGAGAGAGAGAGAGAGTACCTTTGTGCTTTTTACCTGTGTTCAATGTGACAGTCGCACTCCACACTTAAAATGACATTGTAGCGTGCAGCCCTCTAGTGCTAAGCTTGGAGAAAGCAACTGGAAACCTCTTCCGTGCTCTCCTGGAATGCGCTGCTGGAATGCGTTACCGGGAAGCTGGCTGGGGGGAAGCAGAGGTCACAGCCATGCTGCACCTGGTTAACACAATGCAGGGCTGCATGCAGGGCTGTTGGGTTGCTACCAGGGAAGGGGTTCAGCGAGACTAGTGCTCGTTAAGTACAGGGATGGAACTAAGACTCCTATTGCAGAGCATTTCACCCATACTAGGTTTTATGGATTATGTGATTAGCCCCAGTGTATAGGTAACAAGCTCAGGCTGATTAAACTCCTGGTAAAACCAGGAATGGATCAAACTGCTATGCAATGGGAGTCTTATTTCCAATCCTGAAGTAATGGCTGCCATTGACTTACATGTAAGGCTCTGTGTGGCTGCATTTTTTGTTTATAAAGTTGTATTAGAAATGTATTCAGAAACATGATCTTGTTCAGAAACATGATCACTGTTCTGCTGTACAGAATTGTTTCCCTTCTTTTGTTTTAATTTGATGGTATACCAGGTTTCTTTTACTCCTGGGAGATTTGTTTATTCTAATAGGGTTCTAATTATAGTTTTTTTTGGATCAAATTAAAAGAGAATGTATTAGAATTTTGAAAGAACATTCAAACATGTAAACCCATGTTCTTCCCAGCACTAATATTTAACACTGTCTGGAAAATGTAGAGTGGTTGCAGTACACAGCTCACAAGAGGACATTGTTGACATATCAAGCACTACAGAATTATAGGTTTCAAATGATATTCACCCTCAGCGTCACTTTACAGGCAGTACAGAAAGCCTGGGATGATACTCTGACATCTACCATGCAAAGAAGACGTACTGTACTCCATTTCATGACTCCTCTACCTCCCAGCATGCATTAGTAAGAAAGCATTGCATAGTCGAATCTCTGAAAAAGAAGACTTTATTTATAATATATTTGTACTTGTACACAAGTAAAATAAAATGCATATCTATATATATACTGCAATCTTAGTGAACAAAGAGACAGCATTCTTTAGCAAATGCTACCTGTAACCACAGTGTGACAAAAAAAAAAAAATTATAATAATAATAATATAAAGAAAATAAAGGAGAATCCACTTTTTTATTTCATTTATATTTATAAACATAAGAACCAAAACAGCATTACTTTTTTTTTTTTTTTTTTGCAAATAAAATAAATCTGCCACATCTTCAGGTTCAAGTAGTTATTAGAAAACGTCATAACATTCTCGGTTTTATAAGCATCTATGAGAGTTCCTTTTATTTTTCTCTTCCCTGTTCATTTTGATATTCATCATCTATTATGTGAAATGTTGATTGCTTTACAGCAAAAGCCTTGGGCGGAGGGGGGGGGGAGCTGCAGAAGTGCGGTCCAGACACAGCACATAGAACAGAAACTATTTGGGCACCAATTAATATATACATTAGATTTGATGTATTCTATAAAGGCATCCATTTAATTGATTTTTTGTCTTGATGGTTTAACACAGCTTCTTGTTCTTGGATCTACAGTTTGTGGAGGTCACTGCACTTTCTATGAAACTGTCATCAGCATGAAAGGATGAGTTCAGCCTGTCGTATCCTAACAGATGGCTAAGGAGAGCCACAGCATGGGCAACACCAGTAGGTTCAGTCCCAGGGCTTGGCATCCTTTTCCTTTAGGACACTGGGAATCCAACTTGGCCTTTTTGGAGCACTTCTTCTTTGAGGGGGCCGTGGAAGGCTCCAAGTTGTCTATGAACTCTGGTTTTAACTTGCCCAGGGAATGATCCGGAGTACTGGAAAAGGTCCCGACTGGGGCGTCATTCAGCCTCTGTTTTTTGTGAGTCACATTCTTGGCTGGATCTGTTTCCAGGAATTTGGTCTTAGCGATGTTCTCTTTCTCCTTCAGTGGATTGTTGGTTATTTGCCGGCTGTTGTAAGAGGAAGGGTCAGGAATGCCTTTGTTGTAGATGGAGGACTTATCGCTCTCAGACTCGCAGCACCCGGGAGATCCTTCCCTCTGTGGAGTGTCAGTGCTGGGCAGCTTCCCTGATCGGGTCTTGGTGCTGAAGATGCTAGTTCTGATCTGGTGGGAGGTATCTAGACATTCCTCCAAGTCACTGCTCCTTAGCTTTTTGAGGTCCTTTCCAGCCAGACTTGCAGGAACATGGCACTCCAGCTCGGAACTGGATCCCTTAAAGCGTTTGAACCATTCCCATAGCGACCTGGCTCTGCAGTCACAGATCCACTGGTTATCATTGAGACGGAGGTACTGCAGGAATACCAGCGGGTTCATGATCTCCTCTGACAGCACAGTCAGGTTGTTTTTGAACAGATACAATGTGGTCAGCTTTCCCAGGTCATGGAAAGCCCTACGGTGCACAAAGGCCACCCGGTTCTCATGCAAAAGCAGCCGATCCAAGCTGATCAGGCCGCGTAAGGTGTTTTCAGATAAGGTCTGGATTTTGTTGCTGTGCAGGAAAAGGTAGGTCAGGTTAGCCAAGTCAAGGAATATGTCATCGTGCAGGGCTAGCAGATTGTTGTCCTGCAGGAAAAGGTACTGCAAAGAAAACAATCCTCGGAAAACCCCCACCGACAACTCGGACAGCCCGCACCTGTGCAGGTGCAATGTGTGCAGCCTGGACAGTCCTCGGAAGGCTGTGGGGCTGATGGTCCTCAGGTTGCCGTTGTCTCCAATGTCCAGCTCCTCAAGCCTCTCCAGTCCATAAAAGGCCCCCGCCTCAATGTGAGTGATATTGTTGGAATAAAGCCAGAGCACTGTCAGGTTGTGGCAGGAGCTGAAGCTGGTTGACTTCACCACCGTCAGCTTGTTGCTCTGGAGGAAAATCCGCTGGCTTCGAATGGGGATATCCATAGGGATGGAGACCAGTCCTTGCTGCTGACATGCAACCGAGGTCTTGGGTTCACTGTAACACACACAGACCCCTGGGCAGGTCTTGACTTGGGTTATGGAATTTAGCCACAGCGCCAAGAAAAGGAGTCTGCTCCCTAAAGAGTATGAGAGAGAGAGAGGAAGATCAGTAATATATATTGCATTTCAATAACAATCTCTTTATGTTTCGTAGGATACACAGTAGAGTCTCACTGAGCTTTTAAATTTGAATCATGAATTACATTCGTTTTCTCACTACATTGTAAATGCATAGATTAACATAAAATAAAACAGTAAGCCAATCAAACAAGAGCAACTGTCTAACATTATACACCATCGCAACATTTCCAGCCCATCGGATTGCTTAGCGGGCCTTGTCATTTATTACATTTCCGAATGTGTGATTCCTCATTAGCGCTCAAGCAATCCCTGCAACAAAAAAATATTTTTGCTTAAAAAACAGGCATAAGAGGGGGAGGAATGAGTCCAGGAGAAGAGTCAGTAACACAAGTGTGGAATCAAATAGAAAACTCAGGGCATCCCTTTCAGATTAGCATTGAAAACATGCAGTCTTTTGAGAAGTAAAGCCAGTTTTGTAAAGAGTATCACAAATAACGAACTTTGATGTAATTACTAAAAAAAATAACTAATAATAACTGCACTAAATAATAATAACCTACATCATGTGTTTATCTTGCTCTTAATTGTATTATTACTTGTACTGTGATACTTGAAATGTATTTGCTTACGATTGTAAGTCGCCCTGGATAAGGGCGTCTGCTAAGAAATAAATAATAATAATAATAATAATATTACTATGCAAAAGAGCCAGGCTGGTCTGCATTCATTATAGAGCTCTTTACCTCATCTCCCTGACAGGGGTCAGGTCTGTAATGGCAGGGCATCACACAACACTGCTCGCGACACATGCAGAAATGCCAGGCAGTCTCTCTCACTCTGCTGCAAGAGCCACATAATCAATTCAAATTCAGAATACACCAGCATAACCTTGGACAGGTTATCCTCTACCTTGTTTACAGTAGAGGACACCCCAATGCCAATGCTGTACCAAAATATAAGATCAGGTTTTCAGCAAAATATATAACTGATTCACTTTTAATTTTCTACAACAGCCGTTTAATTAGGCAAAGTTGTACATTAAAAATTCTGAGCTGCTTTTAAACGTAGTTTGAAAAAGTTTACTGCTTTTGAAAGGCATGTGTTAAGTGCTATTTAGCTTCAATGTTAAAGGTAAGTAGATCAAAAAGTCTGCTGTACATTCATGTAAATACCAAAGAGAAGGTTGATGCAGGCAGTCTATAGATGGAGTACATAAAATAAAAAGGTCGGAAATACCAAACTCTGCATGTAAAAGGGTCACATGAACGTACACCTGTCCAGCACCTGCCCAGCCTTCCTTCAGCAATATGAATATGCTGTTCAATCCTAATGATTATTTCTTTACATGGTTCAATGCCATTTCATTTTCCCATATCCGTTTGCTTTCTCCCTGGTATCTGATTTATTTGATGCAAACATTTCTAGACACACACGCAATTATCTGGATGATTCAACACGTTTTCCAACCATATCGTAATACAAAATGAAAGCATGCAAAATAGAACAATTCCAATTTACATGCTCCTGGGCAGAGTCAGTATTTACAGGATTTGCAACCCTGGTCAGATTTAAAACAAATATTGATGACCAATAGTCTAAAAGACTGGGATGAACAAAACCTGGATGCAATGCTGAAAGGTTACCCAACTTACCCCTTAAAGTGGCTGTTCAGATGTAGCTGTGTAATATAGCCATGATTACATGAAATCAATCAAAGAGCTTGGGTAACACTGCTGCCCCCCCCCCCACCTTGTACTGCCAGTTAATATTAAGCTTGAATTTGTCAAAAGCTCTCACTAACTAGGCATGCCCAATAGTCTGTATAGATTCTATATCATCTATATAGATTACCAGCCTGCTAGTACTATTTGAATGCACCCTACACACTTCCAGTTGAAGTCACTCTACATTTATTACATAGTTATTATACAGATAGTCATCGCAGAGTAATTGTTTGGAATCTACATGGTACTTTCAGCCTCGGTATGCTTTAACCATTAGTTAACAATCCGATGAGTACGTGGTTGTTGCTTATAGATTTCTGACTTTGTGTTATTTAGAATGGCTATTCAAGTACACTTCTTGAATAAGTAAGCAATACATCCCCTTCAGTCACTGCCTGCATAATTAGTTTCCTATCGATGTATCTGTTTTATAATGCATATTTACATGCATTTGTCTGCCGGTGTTGTTGTTTTTTTGTTTTTTTTAATCCACTGTGGATCGGATCAGATGGGCAGAGATATGGATTTATCTCTCATGGGAGACGGCTGTTTAACTGAATCAGAGTCAGCAGTATTATTCCACCTCCATTTTGCCTGTCGATTCTTGTAAGATAGAGGCTCTGTTCAATTCGCCTCCGTCTGCCTACCTGCAAGTAAAATGTACTCCACTGAATAAAAACAAAAGCTCTTAAGCACTGAAATGTTTAGCATTCCTGTACTTTTCCATGCTGTTTTTTTTTTTTAATGAAACTATTGATTGTATTGTAAGGAACCACAATCAGCCCTAACCATATCAATTCTACTACAGTTTCCAGCACCAAGTCGTTCCTTAATGGTGCTGGGAGTTGAATCCCCCACCCCACCCCACCCTGCCTAATCACAGTGCTAATCAATACCCCCCACCCCACCCTGCCTAATCACAGTGCTAATCAATACCCCCCACCCCACCCTGCCTGATCACAGTGCTAATCAATACCCCCACCCCACCCTGCCAAATCACAGTGCTAATCAATACCCCCACCCCACCCTGCCTAATCACAGTGCTAATCAATACCCCCCCACCCCATCCTGCCTGATCACAGTGCTTCCCAGTTTAACAGTTCTGTTCGAACTGGCCCTAGAGCTAGCAATATCAAAAGAGCTTCTGGAGGTCATTTACTATGGAGCTTATCTGTGGGTGAAATGCAAAATAAAGCTGGAATAAAATGATTGCTGGCTACATTACAATCCGGCTTAAAGCCAGCATCTGTGATAGAAATGCATGCACACATCTTCCCCCATTAAGCTGTCAACTTAGATGTTAGACAGACAGGCTCGCATTAAAACGAACATACAGCCGATTGACAGAGGAGAACGGCAAACGTCTTGAATGCCGACTAGGACACAATTAGTAAATAAGCTAACGAGGGCTCAGCTTCGGCGCCTGCTTCAGATCTGACACGGTACTTCTCAGAACAGATGGCTCATAAATAATTGGGAAAGTGAGGGAGGGAGAAGAAGGGTGCAAATTAAAAAACTACAAGAGAAAAGTCTTCAGATCAGCTCTATTTTTATCACAGTGAGGACCATGCACTAATCCACATCAAGAATGGCATGAGAGATCACGTGTTGTTTTTGAATGGAAAACTTGTACAATTGTAAATGGACGATACTTTTGTTGCTTTACCAGTCTTACAATACGCATAAAACTCTTAGTTCTGACATACTGATTACATTCTGCTGGTAGGAGAGCTTGTTTCTGAGATGCTTTACAGCTGTGGAACTTGCTACTGGGTGACATCAAGGATGCAAATTCAATAGACATCTTTGGGTTTTACTGTTAATCATTATTATTATTATTATTATTATTATTATTATTATTATTATTATTATTATTATTATTATTATTATTATTTATTTCTTAGCAGACACCCTTATCCAGGGCGACTTACAGTCGTAAACAAAAATACATTTCAAGAATCACAGTACAAGTAAAAATACAATTAAGAGCAAGATAAATACAAAGACTTTGGTTCTAACAAGTACAAGTATGACAAAATATTTGAATGAGATGCTGGGTTCCTTGACATGCACTGAAAGGTGCTGCTGTATATGCATGCCCTGTTTTGAATTGGTGTTATATCTTTGAATATTTTAAGCTTGCTGTGTATTTTAAGCTCACGCTCAAATGGACTAAAAAAGAGGAATAACCATTAGAAACAAATTTTTTTGCCTTTTTTTTTTTTTTTCAAATGCAACACTATAGCTAAAAAGTTGATAATGCTTCCTGGTACCTAAACACCCGTGATCTAACTGCACTGAGGACATGTGACAATGAAAAAAGGCTAGTGATAATAATGGAAACATTAAAAAATGTAAAATAATAAAATCAAATCTTTAAGGAAAAAAAAGCAAGTGTGACCCAGGATGCATTGAAAACTTTTTCATCTTCACAATGATTTGGAGAGGAGTGGAAATGATGAGCAGGAATAGTTTCTTAATGGCTCCGCCTTCAAGTCATTGAATAAAGTGGCTAATGTACTGTTTACTGCCTTCGCTCCTAATCATTTCTGGTAGATTGTTCACAACCGGTAGCTGCTCTACATGCAAATGTCCAATTTGCACATTTGTTCTTTATTCTTGGACGCATGAAACAGATCTTAGGCTTTTTTGTTTTGTTTTAATACCATCTAATTATTTCAGCGAAATCAAATGTTCCTTTGATGGGTTTTTATTTTACTTTTGCATGAGTCATTTCCACTGAAAAATAACCCGATTGTATTATTTTTTAATCTGTGTACAGTTTGAAAAGACTAAATGATTCCCCTAACACCCACTGACTCAGTGGCAACTTCGAAGCAGTGATGGTTGACAAGGGCAAGGGTTTCAATAGCAATCTTTTCTACCGTACCATAAGAAGTGAAACAGGTTAGGAAATGAACTACTAGCCTTCATTACTTTTTATTGCACAGTGTAATACTTACTAAAGAGCACATATGGAGAAGTATATTTATAATAGCATACCATGATGTGCTATGGTACAGTATTTGAAGCACAGCCCTACCTTTTCTTTCTATACTGAAAGGATAATATTTATATTTAACAAAAGAAGATAACTTCTTGAAAGAATGCATATAGTCCCCAGCTGGCTGAGTGACTGGTAAGAACTGGTTATTCTTTTTTTAAAAGCCTGCAATGCAGAGGGCTCACAACAGATGTGTCAGAAATTATCTCTTTTAATGGTCTCTCATATTCTGCAGTAAAAGACAGGGATGATAAACATGCATTAAACCCATTAGGATACATTTCAGCATTATTAGTGAGTTGAGGCAGTATGAGTATATTAATGAGATGACTTTCTGGTATAGATTTTAAAGACAAGAAGACCTTCCCACAATGGGGACAGTATACAGTAGGAATATGAGCATAGGAACCGATAGAGGCTACATGCAGAGGTACTGTATGTGCTCCCATGTTTATAGTACACTGCTGAACTGTAACACACAGGGGTTCATTTGCAAACAAAAAGGGACCAGATCTTATAGTGAGGAAGTGGGACAGCATTTTTGTTTCTAGATCTACTCAACCGATTTTGATTGAGTAGGCCTAGTAGCTTTCATATATGCTTGAAGTTCTCATCTGCTTGTGGATTTTGTGCCTTTTGTTGGTGTTGGTAGCTGCATGCTGACTTGCATAGCCATGTTTTAACATAACAATACGTGGGCTGACCAATATGATAAGCAGGAGATGACACCACTGTTGATGAAAAACAATTGTTTTTTTTATTATTGTTTTTGTCGGTTGTAAAAAAAAAAATAGTACATTTTTGTATTCATAATCTCAGTTTTGCATTGAGGAAACTTGATTATAGTTCATACACACCATTTAATATTACATCATTTCGACTCAAAGGACAGTTTAAGTCAAATTCCTAACGTTGGTAAGCAGGATAGAATGCATGAACTCTGTCTGACAAAATGCTAAACTATTTTCATCCAGTCTGAGATTACAAAAGAAAGCACCATCTATTGAATACAGCCAGACATCGTAATCCAACAAACAGGGCAGCAGTTTAAGCCTGTACCATATATAACTCATGCATGCGGTGATAGGTTGTATAACTGATGTATTGAAATGATATGTGCTTACAATAAACCTTTTCCAGTAATGCAGAGCAGCTGTCCACAACTCAGATTTGATTGATGCAGCCTGAGATCACAATACCCTAGAATCCAACAAACTGAAACTAATACATTTATTACAAAGTGAATATGAATTTTCAGTAGATCACTGGCAATTCCGGCTGGAAAACACAGTCAGATGAGAAGCCCCCTAAAATATAAGCACAGTGCTCCCTTTTTATTTGATCTGAATTACACATCAAACAAATGTGAAATATTGAACATAGTGAATTAGTCAGGGGTCCTGATACAGGAAAACATAGGACAGCATGGTCTACTAGCTTATGTAGTTTAAGCTTTATTAATAGATAATCTATGACTGTTTTTAAAAAGTGATAGTATTTAAAAGTCACATTTTGTGGGGTGTGGCAGTGGTTTTGTGACGCTGCAGGACAGATCTCTGGGAACTCAACCTCTGTATTCAAAGAGCTCTGTTCTAGCTGAGTGAAAAGGCACTCAATTATTTTCTATTTATTTCTGGAAAAGCATTACATTCTGGCCTTGCCTAGGGGCACAGAACTCCCTAGCACGAGACCCACTGGAGAAAGTCAATTTGCAGCAGAGGGATGAGATAACACTGGGCCAATGAACTCTGATACCGCCACTCAGTGTTAAAGTTATCCTTCAGCCTCATTGGTGTGCTGATAAGCAGACTCTTTACATCAGCCGGTCATTGATCTATTGCCTTTTCATTTAAAGGGCATGTCCATGCTTCCCTATCTCTTGCACTGAAACGGTTCACTATCATCGGTGTCTTTCAACCGACCCATGTGGAATTTGCATTTCTTTGCTGTAGTGGAAGAGCTGTCATCAAACAGATAGCAGGCAAAATGCAGGAAAAGTAAATGTACTGCATGTATGACAAGTATAAAAAAAAGCAGTTACAGGGTAGCATTGAATCCCCATTGAATCATGACAAGGAGAATCCAATTCAGAAGGAATGCGTGCACTCAAACGACAGTGTACCCATAAAATCTACACACCTGCCAGCTCTATTTAACAGGAGAGCATCACAAGCAGGGTTTGAGGAGTTCAGGCTGGAAACCTGGTACGACGGGAATAAATTGTAAATACAAAGGTTCCAAAATACTCCGGTGTAAAGTTTGTAAAACAAATTCTGAAAGGACAAAACGACCGTAATATTGTAAAATCATGCAAAAAGGCACATGAGCTTATATGCGAGATGAGCCAAGGTTTTAATGTGTTATACAGTGCTGGTAATATTCTATATAGAACTAGGATTGAAACAATTGACGTGGACATAGGAGTCCTTAAATTAAAGGTTGGCTTCCTACCCAAAAAGCCATTAGTGCAGTGCTAAAGTCTTGACCAGGCCACAATTGTGCTAACCAATCAAATTGCACTGGCATTTCTTTCCAGTAATTTCCTATTCAAGGGAGTTCCCAGAATATCAAATGGTGTTCCTTGGGGGTCATAAGCATGCGGTAGTGGAGTAAAAAGAAAAAATACAGTAATGTTTAAACTCGCAACAAATTAGATCAAATCTATAAAGCATTTACATTTGCTGTCTGCATATCATAATGCAAGGTTACTAGGTTTTCTAAGTCTAATCCCAAAAGTGTGGTGAATGCGCAGTTCAAGATGTACACAGTAAACTTTCATGAGGGCAGCATTACAAATTGCATTGACAGCATGCCACCCCAATGCTGCTCCACAAAGCCTCTCTATTAGATCTCCTATAGAGCTCACATTCTGGCACCAGTAGACATGTTTATTTGATGTATTTATTTTACTCATGTGACCCACCCACGCTCACCCACAAAACACTAAAAACGAATTGAAGAGCGGGGGAGGGGAGCTTGAAAATGTAACCCCTGTAGGCAATTTTCAAAATGATTTGCAGCCCTGATACTGCCAACTCCAAGAAGAAACATACATGCACAGTGTTAATGTTAATTTGGCACCACCTAATCACAGACACATGTATAAGGGTTTTTGACCAGTTTATTTACCATACATACCCAAAGGCAGCAGGACCCAGACCTAATGGATATCAGTCATTGAGCCAAACAGGCTTGCTTAAAAATCCTAAAATCTTCAAATCCATTCCTTTATTAATTGTGATTAATGATGATGCCAAAATCCCTGCTAAGAGTCCCGTTCAGATGTTGACATCATTTTTAAAAATAGCCTCATCTGTGCCTTCCCAGTGTGAAATCTAAGAAGCGCTATTAGCACAATGAAACTCAGTTAGGAAATGGAGACTGCATTAAGAAGAGGAACCTCAGGAAACATGGAGCTAATATGAAATGTAGCCTTATTTTCATTCTCTAAAGGTGGGGGTAGGTTGCTTTTATGATTAGCCATGTAACAGCAATTAAAAAGTGTGTGGTACAGCAACGGCTTACCGCTGTGTAGTTGGTTTATACAATGATGGTACCATTCATATGCCAGAAAATGAGAATACCATGCTTTCTAACTATTCATGTAAAATAAGTGTCTAGGCGGTTAGGGTTAGGGTTAGGGTTAGGGTTAGTCAAACTTGTGCAACACTGCTATGCTTCCCCTCAACTTTAAGAGTCCTTTCATAAGTAAAACGTGGCTGGAATAGTAATTTGTATAATGATATAAATAGAAAAAAACAACATACAGAACACACATAATAGGACATTAAACTGTTAAGAAATGAAATATAGGAACATGGCAGTGATATCACTTTAAATTTTGTTCACGGTAACAGTGTGTTGTCATGAGGCAAACAACAACAACAGCCTTGGCAGGTCTGGATCTGCTATCCAGAATCACAAGGATAGCAGGCAAACTAAAAATAGCTCAACACAACCCAGATTAAGCAGGCTGGGAGGATCACAGCATATTAACTCTACAGCTCAGTTTCTCTTCGTTTTCAGCTGTAACATCAGCATCAGTGTTTTTATACCAAGGCTTAAAAAATGTAATGCTAATTCGCTAACACTTTATGGTTTTTTTTTATTAGGGAAAGTAAGGCCTGAACCGAAGTGTAGACGATGTCAGTCAATGTCGAACGAGTTATCTGTTTCCACAGTGAAGTCTAAATCAGAATGTGCATGTGTATTTTATTTTAAATGGGACCAACCACCAACCTGCTAAACTCCTGCATCTCAAAACAGAAAGCAGCCTCTTGGCAGAAACGAAACACAGATCTAATCCCAGCAGTGATAACCGGATCCCAAGCAGGCTGAACAAAAATATGAATCCAATAAGATGTAACGCAATACACAAGAGGATGCATGCTACTAGCAAAGAGGAAGAGGGGTTTTTTACCCTCACTGTTAAAATTGAAGAACTGTGTTACAGCTTTACAAGCTTTGGTTCGGCTGTGTCTTGAGTGGTGTAATAAAGACATTTCTGAAGCAACAGGGAGTACAAAATGATCTCCTAATATTCATATTTAACCTTTTTTTTAATGTAGACAAATCCCACTTCACCTCTCATCTCCATTTCATTATTTGCTGTGGTATATAACATGACACAATCTTGCCCCCTAGTGTTCAGACTGATCCCCTGGGTACCACCAGCGTGCATTGAAGGACTGCACCTCTGCCAGCAACATTTCAAGATATGTCCCCACAAGCACATGGACACAGGGAAGCTGATATTAGATCCCGTATTCACAAGATTCCTTGGAAGGATTCCATGTTTTTTTTTTCTTTCTATGGTAATTATTTGAGCTCAGATGTACAACAGCTCAGAGGAAAAGGGATTTTAGAACTACCTGGAAAAGGGAAGATCTTATAGATCTGGATTTAATTCTGTATTTATGTATTTGTTTGTTTATTTGCAAGCTCCCTTTGTACAGACTCTCTGTACAAGTATCCCATGAGACTTTGGAGCATCAATCTTAGGCAAATGGTTTCACTTAAAATGATGTGGTTTATGAGTACAAATGTAGTGAGTTTAAAGATTATTCATTATATATGATGCCTTTGGTTTTTGGATAACACTTTAGTTTAGGGATGCGTTATAAGTGGTTATATAAATGAATCGTGTTATAAAATAGCTTTGCTATGTTACAGGAAAAAAAATCTGAAGTATATTGTAATTCAGTGTTATTACTTCTCATCACAATCTATTACTGTTAATAACATATTTAATAACATGTTCACCGATGGTATTTTGTTAGAAGGGCACCTGGCTTAAAGGAATGAAAACCAATGCTTTACAATGCCTTCTTTACCTTCTATTAACTTTATTATGTAATCACTGGTCCCCCTTTTATTGTGCGAAGAATATTTGTTTGGGGGGGGGGGTTGTTTAATTTTTTTAATGCAACTTTATTGATGAACTGCTGTATCCTGGCAACTTAACTGTTGAGTGCATGGTCTGATTGCAACAAGACCACAAGAAGCTACAGCAGCTTTTCATCTATAGGGTTGTCTTTGAAATATCTTCAAGGTAAGAAAGTGGATCTTAAAACCTTGCTTTGCACTCCTTTGGGCTGCTACAAACGTACAGCTGACTGCTGGTTAATTCAAGCTTCACTGTAACATGTAATACACTGCAATATAGTAACACTATAGCAAGAATTCATCAAATTCAGCCTTGTGGGCCCCAGTCATCAAAAACACAAAAACAGAAACAAATACTCAGAGGTACTGTAGTTACAGAGCCTTTCACAATTGCAAGCTAGATCGATCCCCCATTCCCTAGTAGTGTATTGCACTGTCAAGATGTCAGGCGTGTTTTCAAAAACATAGCAAGCTGAAGCTCCAATTACAGTCACAAGGTTATTGTCTTGCATTATCCGGTTTTGCATGTGTATGTAAGCTGTGCTGGAGGAGCCTGCAGGCACTGAGAGGAAAGGCGTAGGGGATGTCTGTGGCTAATTGAGAAGAGAATCAGCATAGCTCTGCTGTCTCAGGTGAATTGAGACTTAGTATTCCGAGGTCTCCCTAATTGAGATGTGGTCACCTTAAGTGTTCACCCGGCAACGAGAGCGTGATTTTTAAACAGGTATTGCCCTGTTTTTCAACACGTCTCCTAAAGTAACCTTGCAGCTAATCAACACGGATTACCTTCCTTCAGATTCATCATTTCCAAAACAGTATCCGACATAACCTTTAAATAGCAAATATGTGTTCTAGACACGCCCCCGGTTCAGCGCGGTGCTGCAGGACTCTCATGTATTATACTTGTTCTTTATTATTTTTCTGCTCATTACCATACCTTAAAGTTCCTTCAGGTTCTGAAGGCTACTGACAGATGCTGTTGAAACTTGAAAGCCCAAGCTTAGCGCATGATTCATTTTACCCATATGTTCGTTATTTATTTCTATAACTCAATTTTACCATTTGAGATTAAGACTTTAGCAGAGTGGTATTATCCAGTGTATGGCAATAAACAGATACAACATTCAAGAAAGCCAATGGTTTGGCTAATGCCCATTTCAGTAATTTTTCTTTTAGTCAGAAGCTGTTAAAATAGTTGTCTGGTCTATTTGCAGGTCCATTTAGTCGTGTGCTGCAGCACAAGATTGTCAAATTCATGCAACAGACTCCTTGACTACCTAACAACATCCATGTGGACAGAGGATATTCATTTATGTTCATGCGTGCTTTGATATATACTTTGATATATTTTTTTTTTTCAGAATCTCCCCACGATGAATAAATTGTGATGAGTTCTTTCAGACTGCATTACGAAAGCTCTCGTTACTCAGTGTATTTTTATTCTTGCATATCAATTTGATATCTCTTCAACACACGCAAACGCACAGTTCCACGGCTCAGATTACAGTAAAAGTCAGACACGCACATAACACTCTTTATTGAGTTTTTAAGACCTTCTCATTGACTTCCATGGAGTGTTGATTTGCAGGACTTGGGTTATAGCCATGTATGCTGCAGCTATCTGGCTGACGCATAGTGCTGAATTTGGGATTTCAACAGCGCCCCCTGTGGGATTCTTTTATGGAATCACTGTGTTTCTCATAGCTTGTTCAGTCATACAGCATATTACTTTATGATATTCCTGTACTATTCTAAACTGCAGGGAGATATCAATGGCTATAATAAAGAAAGATGGGGCTAAAATAAATACTCCTGCATTGAAACATGTTCAAATACATCCCAACATACACATGCACACACAGATTTACAGCAGCAGATGTCCATGGCTATTGTGCATATGTATGATTACTCAGAAAGCACTTAGCCTGGAGGTCCACCCAGTCAGCAGGGTTCAATCCCAATGACCTGATGGCACATTGTTATACATTTGGATATAGATCAAGTCATACAGTGGTATAAGGGAGGCCCATCTGCTCTTCACAGAGAAAGTGGGCTGGGTGTAACTGTAAAGTCTGACAGGATGCAGAAATCTTGGCACATTAAAGCATTGCAAATAAAAAAAAAGATTAAAGCAGTAATTTCAACTGAGTTGCATAAAGGAAAGCCAGGGATAACCGATTGCAGGACATCCTCTTTTAAACTGCATAGTAATAAGTAACGCTGGGTTATATCTTTGCATTGTAACAGATTTGATCACTTTTTTTTTTGTTTTGCTCTTTGAGATACTGCAATCTGCAGCAATAGGTAAGCAAGAATTTTGTGGCTGCATATCTTTTGGGCTGCTTTTCACACTGCACTTAGCAATCCTGGAACACGGCTGGTTCTGTCAAGTGTATGGTTATCTATAGTTTATTTGGTGAGGGTATGGACACTGATCGCACAGCCAATGTTTGTCAACCATAAACAAGGTGCTGTGCTAGTGGACCCGAGGGTACCTCAATACCAGGAGATAGTGGGGGAGACTGTTTTGTTTTTTTTAGAGAAGTTTGGAAATATATATTTTTTTCCCATGATGAGGTTTCTCTTTGAAAAATGGAGTACTATATAATCAAATGTGCTTGCGCTTATGTTGAGGAGATGCACTTATAAGCGAGGTAAGCGCATGAGTTTGCATGCAGGACTATATTAGAAATTCACCTACAGGACGTTAATATGGTATTGTATCAGCATTACTAACACAACTTACTATGCAATCCAGTATTTGTTGTTAAATTGTTTGAACCAACTGCTAAATCACAATGGAGTCAGTTTATTGCTCACCTTACTGCATTTACCATTATCAGTTTCCTTTACTCATAAACTGATGTTTTTCATGGCTGTTTAAATAATAATAATAATAATAATAATAATAATAATAATAATAATAATAATAATAATAATAATAATAATAATAATTTTAAATTCTCTTTTATTAATAACTTGAAATTGCCTAAATAAAACCAAACATTCACTAAGTAATGCTTATATATGCTCCATGATTGTAAATAATATTGTTTAAAAATAAATGTGGTTATTGAAATAAAACAAAGCTCGAGTGTATTGAAACAATGTCGCAGGAAATTATGGTATGCTAAGAGGGACAAGACAGAGGAGTGTGATTAGCAAACCCGTTCATCGCAGGAATTAACTGCGATTAAATGACAGCCCTAGCTATTATGCATAGTTACAATCTTCTTAATGTGGACATCTTTTTGCATGATATATGTAAGTACCCAATTGTATCAGAAAAGGGTTTGGGTTATTATTATGAAAAAAAGATTTACACATTAAGTACATTGCAACTATGCATAATAACATTGTAATTATGTGTAAGTGTACATGTATTTACTAAGTAACTACTATGTAAATACACAGTAATTAGAAACACTTAATGTAGCCTTACCAAATTTGATTGCACTGAACCTGTAATTGTCTGGTTTTTGCCTACAGCTGCTAAGACTAATGTGTCTTTCCTATAACAATACAAACCTGGCATCAATGTATTCAGGAAGATACAGTACAATACAACACAGATGTTTGATGAAGGCGGCGATACCGATTCCCTCTGCAGGGAGAAACATCCTGCTTTTGAAAGAGTACAGACCATGTGTGGCAGTCTCTGAAAGGTTCTGCAGGCCCCTCCACTCAACACACCTTCTTAAACTTGAAACAAAACCAAGCCTTTTAAGTGTTGACATAACATGTTTTTTTTGTTGTTGCTTTTTACAAGTAAAAGCAAAAAAGCAAATTCAATGCTTCACTCTTCTGTGTGACTGAGTTTGAATGGTGTCTTAGTATTCTTTTTTTTGTTGGTCCTTTAAATCTTCCGTCCTGAAAAGGGAAATGCGTGCAACAGCATGTGAGATTAATTGTGGCTGACACATCAGAGATGCAATCCATATCATACGTATATATGACACTTGAGCAACAAAACAGAAACTGCACTTAGCAGGATCATTTTGTAAGAGAAACTGTACACACTGACTGTTAAGTGTATGTGGACAGACTATCTATCGCAGCCGGAATATTGATACCTAATTTGCAATGTGAAATAAATCCATTAAGTTTTGTTCCAGTTACAGCAAATCCTTGTCCTACAGTATTTATGCAGATTTAAACACAAATGTTTCCCTGCCTATTCAATGCACATGGAAACCCTGCACAACACAGTAGTAGTCTCTGGAGGACTATATAGCTGACAAGAGGGTTTTTCCTTATACACAGCAACCTAGTTTAAAGGCAAAATTACTTAGAAAAATGCAACGGCTGCAACATATCAGACTTTAAAACGAGACTAGCACAGCAGGTCAGAAAAATATATATAAATAGTGCAATACTAAAAGCAGCATCTGTTTGAATTATAAACCTGAAAGGCTGACATGAATGGGACTGGATAGGTATTTTTTGTTATGATGGGAACTGACTCCATTAGAGACTATTGGTTACATCTTGGCGCCATGCAGTGGATGGTAAGGAGCTCAAGTTCTGTTTATTTTCTTTCAATATACTGTATTTCGATGATAAATGTGCTTCTCCTGAAAGACGATCACTGCAGATTAGTCCCGTGTCATTCCACACAGGCCAGCACCAGAAAAGCTACACATACAGTACAACCCTACCCAGCCACTACAGATGGTGACCACCAAGAGATAGGAATTAAAGCACATGTTTACAGGTTTCTTACTAGATACACAGCTAGTTAAAAAAAATACAATTACAGGGAGATTAGTTCCAGAGTATCACTGGCAGTAATTTACTTTAAATTGATTTATTTTTTCCTTGTGCTCTTTGACCAACAGCTTCCTGCACCAGCATGGCATGTTGTGCCAAGAACACTCAATGAATCCTTCAGTTATAGCTATTATGTGAAGAATGCAGTGGACTTTTCTTTTTTGAGGACCTGGGTTTTAAGATAAAGTGAGTCATGGGCTGCTTCTAATCTGAGTCTGACCGTGCTGTGAATGGAAGCATGTGTGACATTTGTCTATTGAAACTGCACCGTAGAGCCAATTAAATTGAATTGCACTATGCGTTAATTCATAAACAAAAAAAGCCATGTAATAACACTATGGTTTGTAACAGGGAAGTAGGTTGTCCATATTCTGTTTCTATATTATTCATAATATTCGTATTAATAAAGCTTGATTTGCAATTCCTAATATATTGTGCACATCATTTGATGCTAGTACTTTCAGGCTCTGTTAAGGATGCTTTTAAAGTCCTTGTATTTTTCCAGTCTGCTGACTCTCTCTATATCACAGCGGGCCTCATATGTTCAAGTGTGCATAGAAAGTGTGAGGAGGGTTTTTGCTCGTGCAAAGCAAACGAAGATTGAATAGGACATGGGTGCAGATCAATTGTGCTCTGCAAGAAGGGACCAATTATTATCACTGTAGGAAACAAAGAGTACAGTAGTTATATCAAGCCAATTGAAAAGGATCCATATTCAATTCAATTCAACAGAACACACGCAGGTAGAATAAATGGAGATGCTGACCTACAGAAGACAAGAGTCCAATGCTCAGGACTCAAGATCAGTTGTAGTCGTAGTATATTGTATGCAGACCCCTGATTGTTAATTAAGTGTTACTAATCTGAAATGCAGACACAGTTTATCTAAGACATGTTTATTATTTTATAATTCCCATTGTAACTGCATGTTGTGTTTTAACTGTCGTGTTCTGGTGAAATGCTTGATTCACAAATCACTTTCACTGGGATTGCAATGTTTCCTCACAAAGCCTGTTAGCTCGTCTTCTTGGCACATATCATACATAACCTGGAATAATTCAATCGGATCGACACGTTCCCGAGGATCCAGTAGGGACACAGAAAAATAAAGTCAATGCAGAGCTTCAGTCGACTGTAAATAGGTTAAATAAGCTTTGCACTTTACCCTTAGAGGACCCATAATTCCTCCTGGCTTTGTGTAAGGTGATTGTGTTTTAGTTGCTGCCTGTATCTATTTGATTTTCCGCTTGTTTCTGATATGGATTGATGGGAATGGATTAGACAAAATGCAGCACAACTGGTGATCCACTGACAGAGTCACAACCATCTATTAAGCCACCAGTGCTGATCGAACATAAAAAGCAAACTGAGCCAGCCGGTTATTAAAGACTAGTTTGATACAGACAGACATACTTGGGAAAGGGATAGCGGGCATCATTTTGATGTCAGTGGGCATATGATATTATCATACAAGGACAGAGAGTACTGTTTACAACCTTTACAACCCATTGCTTCCCGTCTGGAATAGGGTACATCTATGTGTAGTAGAAACTTGTTTGGTTCTTCCGGTGAGGTAATACACATTTTCAAATCCTACCATTCATTATGTCCATAATAATTGGTGTCTAAGGATAACACACCATGACTGATGGATAAAGTCACCGACCAACCCAAGGAGCAGATGCTAAGCATGGTTGGGTTTGACAACACAGCACTGTACGTCATAAGTCAGAAATAACAATAATATATATTTTTTATATATATAGCGCCTTTCATAGTGGACCACCATCACAAAGCTCTTTTACAGAGGTAGGCTGTGAACTGTGCATTATATGCAGAGTCACTTACAATAGGACATTGATTTAACATCGCATCCGCAGGATGGAGCACAAGGAGGTTAAGTGACTTGCTCAGGGTCACACAGTGAGTCAATCAGTGGCAGAGGTGGGATTTGAACCAGTGACCTTCTGGTTACAAGCCCTGGACTTTAACCACTGGACCACACTGCCTTCTTAAATCAACCACTGCCTTTGTTTTAGAGGGAATCACCTGCATTCCCTTCAGTGAAGCTTGTGTGTACCACCTTACCACCTTCAACATCCCCACATGACTATAAACTGTACCACCTTCAACACCCCCCCATGACTATAAACTGTACCACCTTCAACACCCCCCCATGACTATAAACTGTACCACCTTCAACACCCCCCGTGACTATAAACTGTACCACCTTCAACACCCCCCCATGACTATAAACTGTACCACCTTCAACACCCCCCCATGACTATAAACTGTACCACCTTCAACACCCCCATGACTATAAACTGTACCACCTTCAACACCCCCATGGCTATAAACTGTACCACCTTCAACACCCCCATGACTATAAACTGTACCACCTTCAACACCCCCCCATGACTATAAACTGTACCACCTTCAACATCCCCATGACTATAAACTGTACCACCTTCAACACCCCCCCATGACTATAAACTGTACCACCTTCAACACCCCCATGACTATAAACTGTACCACCTTCAACACCCCCCCATGACTATAAACTGTACCACCTTCAACACCCCCCCATGACTATAAACCTCAACATGCCCTCTTATCAGCTCCCACACTTAGCAGCAGAAAGAGAATAAAAGTGAAAGTTTATTAGAGCCATATGGCATTAACTGTACTTCCTTAATGAATTACAGGAACACTAATGATTATGCTTAAATCCACCCTCACCCCCGCCCCCCCCCCCCGAGGTCGAATAAGGTGAAAAGAGCTTTATTTGTGATGCGAACACAGACTTGAGTCATTATTAAACACTGTATCCTCTCAACTTATCCCAAACCAATACATACTCTAATTTCCTGAATGATGGCGTGACTGGAGGATTTTCACTTTTTCCAGAGTCGCCCGCTGAAGTGCAGCACTTAACGCTCTCGATAGACACAGAGGCTCTGTTTGCCAATGAGTGTAAGATGAAAATCAATCGAGGCTCCCATTGACTTTTAGTTTGCTGTAGTTTGAAAATGACCCCAGAGTCCCCTTCGTTAAAAAAGAAAAACAATTGGTTATTAACTCTCCTGAAGCTTTAGTCAACTAGTTAATTAAAGGCCCGGTTTTTTATCCCACCTGATTAACAATTTATAACCCATTCAGTCTGCTTCTCCACCATATCATAATCAGTAAAACGAAGATAACCCCGCCCCCTCCCAACCCACTGTCCATCGCCAACAGATTAAATGATTAAAATTTCATGTAGGACATACAGAGGTGCTGACAGGGGCTGTACTGCACAACCATTCAAGAACACAGGAGGCATTTAGTCCTTTGACAATTAGCCTTAATCCAATTGAGTGTGTGCAGCGAACTGACATCTAAATGAGTGAGAGATGGGCCAGCTCAACAATTAGTTAAAAGATTTATGCGTGCTGCGTTTGGAAGGGGGTCTAAATCCTGATAATCCATTCTATCAGCCTAGCAAACCATTATCAAGCCACCACAACTTCAACATAATCCCTGTCTATAATCATTTGTTCTGTTTGTTTGTTTGTTTCTTTCTTTTTTAAATGCTATATTGCACCACCACCTATTAAATTAGGCCACTGAGAATGCATGCTCCAATCTATCTTTTCCTCCTTGTCATTTTTATTACAGCACAAAAACCACTGTGTTTTCTTCCCATGCAATAAAGCACTTTTCCGAATCCTCCCTCAGGAGCTCATTCTTATTTATAAAACCCCAGGACTTCCTGAACTGATCAGTCAGATACAATCTGAAAAGCTCTGGACTATCGCAAACACAGAGAAATGTATACATATACTGTATATACTGTATACATTTTTTTTATACAGCATTGCCGTTTCTCCAAAGGTGTGTACAAGCAGAAAATTAGATCCATCACATCTGAACAGCTTCAATTAGAGCTTCAGAATATGCAACCCCTTATCAGCAAGATTCTTATCCTTTAGGGACTGGTGTGTGAGCATCAGAGGGTTGTTTTAGCTATAAATCTTTTGATGTATTTTAGACAGCCTGATTTTGATAGAAATGCCTTTATTTCAGTTAACAGAAACTGGACTGATACTTGCACATTGCAAGCAAGTTATAGCATTTGAATTGGAACACACAGTTCTAGCAATGTACATCTTTTCTAGAACCAGTTCAAATGCTGTCATCACATGTGCAGTACAATGCTATAAAACCAATTGGAATATAGGGTGGACCCTCATTTTATTTGAGCTCTAAATCCACAGACACTTAATTGGACCTGCAACAGATCAGCGTCCATATGCGGTTGGTAAAAGCTATATCACTAAATCATGTAATAATAAGAGTATGTAACTACTTGCACAGTACTACAGTGTAATAACAACATAATAACATGTGAGCTTGAGCAGTTACAATTCAATGCCATGCATGCATTACAAAATAACAAATGTTGCCAGTTGCTAGCGTCTGTACACACGGGGTATTCATTTGCAATGTAGCTGCCATGTAACCACACATACAATGACAGTGTTAATGCAGTGCAGTTTGAGACCTTGAATGTCAGAATTGACACACGTTGCACACTGACTGATTAATACAGTGTATGGATGACTCTGTACATGTCATCTCCAACCCCTTGAAACCCTTCCCTTATTATGTATGCTGCTCATACTCGTATGCTCCTCCTTTCCAGTCTGGCTGGTTGATGGTAGTGACTGGTACCAGTACTGTGTGCCCAAAATATGGCTTTTGTGCAACATCTAGTCATGGCTCTACAGCACACACGCAACAAGACTCCCTGGCGTTTTCAAGACAAATGTTTTGGAATATATTGAGTGAATGGTAGATTATTATTATTATTATTATCATCTCACATAAAGGATACATGTTTCTCATTATTGCATCATATATAACACATGCATGCAGATTCATCTTTACAGGTCTAATATTGTGCATGCAGATTTTGGTATGTGGTGTTATATAAAGCATGCACAATGGACACAGTACAGAACAAATAACATGCAGTAGCCTACTTATTTCACATTTGCATTGCAACAAGCACAGCAGGCCTGCAGTGTCTCCTGTCCCTGAGCCTGACATGAGAACAGGCTACACTGTAAGAAGATCGTGGATTGCCATCACTGTTATTTCAAAAAGTCTCTGGTGTGACAGTACTGCACTGCCTCCTTCTACTGTAGATTGCACCATATGGCTCCCTGGGGCTTTTTCTGTAAACCTTATTTTGTTTAGGTCTAGAAACACCAATGGTAATGGTTCTATTCAGAAGCCTTTAGTTTCATATTGAAACACCGAGGTTCTAGAACACACAGGGAACTTTTTTGAGAGTGTGGTTTGAAACTCGTATAGTTTCCATAGGTATTGCTGTTGCGACTGGAGCCCCATACATCAAACAGGGCGTGGGATGCATTGTTAATGCCAAGCCGTTTCATATCTATTCTCGTGTTTATAATAGAAAGAGAAGGAAGCTCCTTTGAAGCCGGGGCATGTCATTTCCAAGTCTTAAAATTCTGTAGCAGGCGCCTCGGATTTTAATAAGTCATTAGGGATGTAGTGGCACTTTTTAATAAGGGAGCTGGTCTGGGGACTTGATTCCCACCGATTTCATTCTTTGCCACGCTTCTTTATATTTATCCTAATTCTAAAGACCACTTGTCCGTTTTAATATCTATTTTGTAATTCTACAAAATGGGGAAATAAAAATGAAATAGTACCTATTGAAAGCTAATCTGCATAACAATTATAATCTGCGCAAGAAATATAAATACATCATTTTATATGTGCCCACAAAAGGGCTCAAAATCGTAAGTTAGACAGGTAAGAACAGCTTCCTCCTCTCTAGTTTTCATTAAAGGGGTATTTAAAGGCTGCATGCCGAGTAAAGGTTATGCTTGTGTGAACACACTGCATTGAGCAGAATGGAAATCAAGAATGCCTCCTTCAATATTAATTTCCTAGCAGAAGTACAGTGAACGTGTGCAAGTCATGCACGTACCCAATGCTTATTGCATTGCGCTACTCTTGTATAACTGCGTGACATAGTATTACCGCTTTGCATTGGAAACTTGTTTCAGCTGGTATCCAAGTCAGACTTCTGGACATAATTCTGCGAAGGGATCTGATGTACAATAGATGTATATAGGGACATGGTTAAATCACTAAAGTGTGATAAATAAACGACACTAAATAACACAGTAACGCACCAACGTTTAATCTGAGTGAAAATCAAACCCACGGATATGCAGACCTTTTTTTTTAGCCTTTAGGAGATGTGCATTAAATGATCGACACTGCCTCGTTATTACCTATGCATGCAGGTATTAAAAAACAGAATCAAACACACATAATATATATAAACTGTACTTGTATGTAGAAGCAGTATCATGTGATTCATCAGAACCCTTGTTCTCCGTGTTAAAGAGATGCAAAACCGTGAACTTTTGCTCAGTTTACAAGCAAAAGCGGACGCCTGATTTGGACTTCGTCTTCTGCAATGTATTGTCACTTGGGATACTACTGTGCCCTTTAAAACATTAAATGCAATAATTCTGGAGACAGCTCCCTAGCTACACAACTCAGTTTAAATATACATTTGTTATGATTAGATTGAGATAATCTATGTGCCGAAGAAGTAACAATTATTATAAAACTTAGGTTTAGATCAGCAAACCTCGTCTTAATTTTATATATTGCCCTCGTCCTCATACAAAGATCAGATATAGTACATGCATTTTAAACGAAAGTTTTTATTATTATTATTATTATTATTATTATTATTATTTTAAGAAATCTTGAACTAAATGTTACCTACCGTCAACAACCGCGATCTTCATGTTTTTAATGCAACGCAGTCCCACCGAAGACAGGCACCCTGTTAACGCGAGCAGGAGACTTGATCGGTGCCGCGTAAACAAAGCAGGAATTCAAAGATAAATACAAACAATAATCACAAATCCAAGAGAATCACTGGCAATCGGTCCATGAAAACTTTAGCCAGAGGTTTTATTAAAGATCCGGCTTGGAGAACCAAGTCTCCCCAGGAAAGCGCGCTCAGTCATTTGGGGAGGCAGGCAGGCAGTGCAAAAGGCTGCAGGAAACATCCAGCGTATCCCTTTTTGAAAATGAACAGAGCCCCCACCAAAAAAAAAAAAAAAACACAATCCAGGGAGTAACGAAACCTCGAACGAGTGGAAACAACAGGGTCGCAATCCACTGAGTTAAACAAGCCAGATCCAATCGCCTCGGTGTGTCTCTGAAGTAGAGCTATCCCACAGCATGTGTATCCTGCGCTTGTTGCGGGACATTAACGATGCTGTTACTCAGAATAAGCCTTTGCTCAGGATTGCATGGGAGGAGAAGGCGGGGGCTCGTGACTGGGAAAGCAAAGATGAATGTTTTATGGGGCTGGATCAGGGATTGAGAGCTGATGAATGTTTTATGGGATCATGTGGTTTGACGTGAGGGGAATCGGACTGGATCAGATTTGCACACACACACACACAAACAACTGAAATCGTGAGTGAGATAGGGAGTGAGAGGAGAAGAAACTAGACAGAACTCAATAAGCGAGGAGGCGCCAATAGCGAAAGAGCAGCAGTGTCACAGGTTCTCAGGTGAATCGGTCGTGAGGTGGTGGCTGCGTTTAATATCGATGTGTAGACGCAGAAAGTTAGCAAATATTGAAAAAATGCTGAGGTGCACGGCGAAAAATATTTTTCGGAGACAATAGCATTTTAATAATTTTAATAATTTCAAAGAGAAAAACAGAATGCGGCATAATAAAATAAATATTACACCCACAAAGGGTTTGGATTTATAACAAGAAAAAACGTCTGTATTGTAAGGACTAATTTTCTACGAGTAAGCATCGTTATTTATTTATTTTTAAAAGCCACGATTAAAAGACGACTTCTTACACGAAACAAGTATGCAAGCAGACTATAACAAATGCAGACGCTCTGAAAACAGACGAGATAAAAGCAGATGTAGTTCCAGTTTTAGGAAGAGAAGGACACAAATGAAAGCTTGACGCGCACCAGCAATGCCGTGACAGCCGGAGAGACTAGTCTGGATTGTCACTGCTGTCTGTACTTGCGTCAAGGTAGACCCGAGGGGTGGGGCGGGGTGTTGGGTTATTAGTAAGGGTGAAATGCCACCTAGTGGTTAATGGTTAAACAGCATGCACGTGTAGTGGCGCACATTTACAAGTTATGGTTTTGAATTACAAAAGCCTGTGCTTTAGAAGCGCCTTTCCGCTTAGGCCCTTGAGGTGTATATAGCACATATATCCCCAACCTGTAAAATATAGTGCGTTTGTTCTTTATAACTGATGGTAAAGGAAACTCATTTTATTTCCGTGTCCAAACCAAATATTTACAAGGCACCTGAACTCGGTTCGTCCTTAGAGGATGGATAAGAAGTATGTTTGTGGGATCAATCTTTGCCTCAGATACATTCGATCCAAACCCAACTCCACAGTGTGAGGTAGCAGACGGTTCATTTAGACGAGGGAGCGTTAGGTTTGTGTAACATGTCTCTGACGTATTTCCAGATATCTTTTAAAGCATTTCAACTTTTGCTCCAAACGCTTTAATAATCCTTCAGCGCCATGGACAGCGAGATTGAGAAGAATAGGCAGACTCCTGCCTGTATTTTCCGCTATGGTCAATTTCCAGTCAAATTGCTCACTCCATAGCAAACGTATGAAGGTGGCAAATTGTTCACAATGGAAAATCGGGCCCACGAGTGTGTTCAATAAGCTAGGTCATAAAACTGTAATTGCCAACATTGCCAAAACTGCGAAAATACTAAGCACTTAAGGGTTTTTATTTATGTTAATGTTTTGAATTTTATGTATTTATATTATTATTATTATTATCATAAACCACATGGACTGATTTTCCACAAATTGTCCATGTAATGAATGCATTTATTATGGATGGGTGTAATTTGCTTATAATGTTCCCATCCATCACATTATAGGCCCAAGGTGTTTACTAAGCCCTAAGCCTTGCCTTGTAAAACACTCTATGCTGTCTGATGAATTAGTATCCCTCAATTGACATTGAATGACATGCAGGGAGAAAATGATTTTCTTACTCCCCTTTCTTCACCAGGACTGCCATGCCTGCTGTCCAGCTGCTGTTTGCTGTTTCATAGGTGTCGTTCTGAAGATCTGGACAGACAGAGATCTGGACAGACAGAGATCTATTACACATTGCCAGATTGCTTTGCACAGATTTTGGACCACAGTAAATGAATGTATTTCTAAAGGAGGTACAAACACTGAGAAGGACATTGTGCCTCCAAGTGCTTCAGGACTTAAATATTTACTTTAAAACGAGAGCCTGCAAGAGTGACCACCTTAAATGATTGCTGCATTCCCTGCATCTTTATCACTTACCCCCTATCATAGACTTTTACTAACTTTCTCGTTCACAATCATCTATTATACATACAGCAGCACATTCATTCAGACATGTATTGATCCTAAATTGCATTGTACAGTATATTTATCCTTTCCACAAGCAAATGTTATATAGGATGATTTAAAATAGCGCATTGCATAAAACCACTCTCTCTTGCAAGCACAAAATAAATCACTTCATATCTTCACTTTGCTCCACCTTTCCCTCTTCCTATTAAATTATGAAGCACATGTCAACCTCAGTAAATCCCCAGCATTACCAATTGCAAACATGTGCCAGTAGCTTCCTCTCGCCAATTTAAGAATTGTAATATACATCAGGGAATAAGATGCAGGAGCACACTTGCGAATAAGTCATTTGAAGTAATGATTGCTGCTTACCATACAAAGCTGCACTGTGTACCCCTTTCTTTGAGAATCTTGCACATGTTAAAATATGTACCTTCATTCAACAGAACAGGTTGACATTAAGTTGGTGGAAATGAAATAATAAAAACACAACATTTGCCTTTTTTTTTTCTTTTCGAAGTTTCATAACATATGAGCCCACGTTTTCCCCTATTGGGAAATCACCATCAAATCTCCTCTGTGGTAAATGAATCACGTGGGCAATTTGCCCTCAGTGGAAAATCAAGCCTTTGTAATTGGGACACAAGGTATACAGTGTTCTCATTGCCTGCATTTACAGTGCTTCACTGTGGTTTGCATGCACTATACATGACCATATTTCAATGTGAATGGAAAGAAGGCTGGTTTGTCTGTAAGTTTGAAAATGCAACTTCGGATTAAAACGGTTCTGGTCCACATTTGGAATTCAGCTCAAACACACAACATCCTAGGGTCTCTTAATCCCATCATCAAATGATCAAATGGAATGGTCTATAAATCTCGAGCACATGATTTCTGTTTGAAAGAAGGACTCTTACTGTCACGCCTTACAGTGGATGATGGATGACAAAGAGCAGCAGTGTTGTCAATGTCATGTGTTTTGAAGTCATTGCAAAAAGCACCTGTACTGCACTGTCAGATTCAGAAATAGCAGGCGGGATGACAAGATCATGACACGCCTTTTTGAAGTTGAATTTTACATTACTTGCACAATGGCTTTATTTATCTTGGGGGGGGGATGGAATCAGTGATGAAAACGTTTAACATTTTAGTAGAGTGTCCGTGTCCACATGTAGTTCACTGTCATGATTGAAAAAGGAAATCCACTGTCGATCCAGATTATGGTTCGCGTATGAGAAATCAACCAATCACATTTGTCAGAATGCCAGTACATTCTATTCTGTGTATGTAATCCCTGTGCATAGAGTTTAACCCCTTAAGGTACACAAGCAATTGAGCGCTTGTTCAAACGTTTTTTTCTTGAAGACATTTGAGAGTGACTCAGGTATCACAAGGAAAATTGATAATTTAGATAGCCAGATCCAACCAGTCAGTACATTTTAAACCCTGCTTTTTGCACCTCGAATAAGAAAGTTAGCATCCTTTTATTTGTGGGACACATGTGTCCCTTGTACCCTAAAGGGTTAAAGGCTCGGAAGTTAAGCACAAAAGGTCTACCCAGGTCACTAGAACGTGGTCCTCCGAGCAGTAGGGGCTCTCCCCGTCCTGCATGTTTTCGGTTCCAACCACATGGAACCTCTGTGCTCTCATGGGTTTCTGTTTCCCAGCCCGAGCGAGGAAGCTCCTCTAGGTCCTCCGAGTAGTGAGAGTCATGTCTGTCCTGTCTGTCTTGTAACACTCAGCCCTCATATGCGCCCCGTGATGTGCCTTTTAAAAGTGTATACCAATTATTACTGGGAGAAAATTGCAGATACTTTCTTTTATTATTTAAATACTGTGAGTCCTAAAAAAAAACCATATACATAAAGCTAATGTATTCCTTCTTCAAGACCTTTGTCATTAAAACTCAATGTAAACCAATATTGAAATTTACATCCCGGAAAAGCAATATCTTTGATAACACTGTATAAAGTATATAAGTATATTTAATTAAAACAATGCTGTACACTTTGGGTTTTGAGGAAAACATACAAATATAAAACCTAAAAACACAAATGAATTGCAGGAGGCAGTGTGGTCCAGGGGTTAAAGAAAAGGGCTTGTAACCAGGAGGTCCCCGGTTCAAATCCCACCTCAGCCACTGACTCATTGTGTGACCCTGAGCAAGTCACTTAGCCTCCTTGTGCTCCGTCTTTTGGGTGAGATGTAACTGTAAGTGACTCTGCAGCTGATGCATAGTTCACACACCCTAGTCTCTGTAAGTCGCCTTGGATAAAGGCGTCTGCTAAATAAACAAATAAATAAAATTGTTGTTCTATTCCTAACCCTATCTCAGATGTGCCCCTCCTTAGCACTGATTTTCATATATATGTTGTAACTACTGTAGCTAAACGTAGTATTTGTTTGTCTGTTTTGGCATCTGAAATAAAATCCATAATGACAGCAGCTTTAGCAAAGCATTCTCATAGTAAACAGATTGTCACTAATGTTACAGCAGTAGGTCAGAGGAAGGATTTTAGCTGAGGCTCATTCAAATGAAAATTGTTCATTGGAGGAATCTGCAACCGAGGTTACTTGCAGAGCAACCATTATGGTGTATTTCAGTATTCATTCATATGGAGTCACTCTTTAGTCGAATTGAATAGGTAAAAGTCAAATAGGTTGACCAGTCACCACTTTACAACCTGTATTTATAAATCATGTATTTCGTAATGTCTGGTGCTCTGTTTGTGAACTCACTGGAGCACTTTGGTGTTTGTGAACTACATTTTTCAAAAGGATTTATTAATGTTCTGAAATGTCATTTATATGTTAATGGATTTCAACTGCAATAGCACTTCAGTCTGTCAGAAACCTGCACGCCTTACAGTTACTTTATATAACATGACGTGGGATTAGTCCATCACCAGCTTTCTTTCTTTCTTTCTTTCTTTCTTTCTTTCTTTCTTTCTTTCTTTCTTTGATGACATGATTGTGCGTTCTCATCACTTGTGGTTTGAATATGCAGGACTGATATTTAATGTTAATATTGCTGGTCACCCTGATTTCATTGTATTTTCGATGAGTTCGAATGTCACTGAGTAGAAGCAATGCTTTAATCTTATATTTATATAAACAAAAAATGTATATACCTTAAGTGTCTCTAATTACTGTGTATTTACACAGTACTGTAGTTACTTAGTAAATACATGTGTATTATGCATAGTACAATTAACATAACAGTAAATGTTTTTACAGGATATATGTGAGTACACAATTGTATCAGAAAAGGGTTAGGGTTAGGGTTAAGGTTAGGTTTAGGGTTAGGGTTAGGGTTAGTGTTTAACATAATGTAAGAGTTAAGCTTTATTCTTTAAGTGACTTAAAACTTTGTGAATAGGGCTCACAGTAGCTCCAGGGGAGTCTGATTCAAACTCTGTTTTTTTGATACGATCATGTCAAATTATTCCGGCAGTCTACCAGAAATTAATTTGCTTCTTTCATTAAAAAAAAAAAGTGATGCTTTGAAAGTCTGAATAATTAAGGTTCTTAATCCTTCTGACAGCGGTTAAACCTATTGTGTTGTTTTTTAAGCAATATGGAAATCGCTCCCAAAATAGCAGTATTGTGCATTTTAAATGCAAGGCTTTGGGCTGAAATAAGGCATTCTCATGCATTGTATGTATATTCATACTGTTAGATTAATATAGTATGGTTCAATTTGTCATGCCTGATACAGCTTTTCTTTTTCTCATTGAATGTAGAAAGCTGGGATTTTCCGAGCGTTTAAGTAACAGTCTTACTGTGTCATGTGATCAGATGCATAGAGTACTGTCATCACAAGCCAATGGGACTATAGCACTGTTATAAACCTCAGAACCTGTGTCATCCTATTCATAACCATCCGAATGTCTCCTTTAAATAAAAACATATTCTCCTAACTTTTTTACTTAGTGTCCCTATCATGTTCATATGTGAATGAACTGCTTTTATATGGACGTGCGAGCAGTATTAAAGAGTCACGATTAAAGGTACTTTGATTTTCATCTGGTTTGAAAAGTGACACCTAATAGAATTGTTGGTCCTTGGTTAAACTGTAAAGCTGCCCCCCCATTCACTTCATTGTCATTAATTAGGACTCCTCTCTTTGCAATAGCATGAGCAGGAACACTGTGCTCTTTTCAATTGAGTTCAGCAAGTTGCATCATGTGGCTTAATTAAACGCGTCTGTGTTGAAGAACAAAAATATCACAAGTTTAATTTCCAGCTCAAAATGGACTTGTGCAGGTCTGAGAGAACTATACAATTCCGAGGTGAGAGAAGACGGTTATCAGGTTATCAGTAGTGTTTGATCCACTCTGCAAAGCTGGCAATCTGATGGAGTCACTCAGCTCTCCTGTCACTGTCTGGTGCCATTTACGTCTTACAAGCCCTGGCAAGGCACGCACCACAGTAGTTAATCTGCTAATCTATGCTCTAAAGCTAATAAAGCACAACATAGCAACACTGGTCAAAACGGTTCACCTTTGAGGATACTGTAACATAGAGTTGTCACTTTTCTATGTGCTAAAAACCTGCAGTGAGAGCCCTGAGCGACAGAAGGACAGTGCCATGTGATGGTGGTAGTGCTGGAAGGGAGTGGGAGCCAAGACTACCCAAAGCAACTTTCTGCTCTGGGTTTTCTCCACAGTATCGATGATAACTTGTAGTCTTTCTGATCCACTTGTGCACCTCACGGTCTCTGTGGTCTCTGTGGCAGGTCTTGCTGGTTCAGGAGATTTAATGATGGTTTAAATGTTGGTTTGTCGCCTCTTTTGCTTAGAATTCCCCAATCAGCTGACTCTTGAAGTACAGTATTTATTCAATGCAAACGGATTTCAACACAAGATAATGGGATGCATCTTAATAGTACTGCCCTTACATTTATAAAGCTACTTTTGGAAACCTTCACCATGGACAGTGTTTTTAGTGTACGTCCTGATGTTAAACAGAGGGTGTATTACCTCCAGTTGCCGGCAGCATGGTTGAACACTGGGATTTAGATTTGTTTTACTTTGAAAGATTAGACTTTGGGACATGAATCGGCTTAAGCAATGCAGGTCAACAGGATATGTTTCGAACACTGTGAAGAACAGCACACCTTGATCCTCCAACACTCAAGTTTCTTAAATCCTTCTCTTCCCAGATTATTTAGGGTTTTAATACCTTTCCGTGAAAGGTAAAGTTGATTATACACAGGATAAAACTGGAATTACTTCATTTGCACCACAATGTATATTTAAAAATACGTATATACCCAAACTCTCTATTCTTTATCATTGTGCTTGTTATGCATTACTATAATAGGTGGTATATGGATAAACCTCATGCTACACACTTTCAAGCTGTAGAACATATGCAATATTTAAATCCCTGAGTACTCTGGTACACACACAAAACGCGTTGCCCACCCGTGTGGATACATTTTAGAGCAGAGTAACTTTTTTTTTTTTTTTACTTAACTATACATGTGAAGAAAAAGAAAGATTGCCCGTGTGGTTTCTTATTGGCAGATTATATTCTGACAGTGTCTCTGTTTTGTGATTTGTGATGTAGAGGTGAATCTGGGCATGCTGTCCCAGGGGAATGTTTTTATTTTTTTCTGTCACTTGGACTTTCTGACTAATACCTCACCAGACTGAGCACTAGTAACCAGCACGGGTATCTCAATGGGTACATCAATAACAGTTATGTCAGTAGAAACGGGCGGAAATCTGCTTGGCGGAAGCCTGGGCTGTGGAAGCTGTGCAATCTCTTTGATGTGATCTCTAATACTCCTCATACCCACAGCACAGCCTGGCTGCCATTAAGGGGCCGTCACTCAAGCTGTTCCCTGCCTCTCTGATTACTCCTGGATTGGCTTGATGCTGGTAGGGTGCATAACTAAGGACTCTCCAAGAAAGGTCAGCACGAGCCAGATTCAGGCAATAGCGGAAGTTAATTAACATGAACAATTACAGTAATTGGGACTATGCATTATTTAGTGGAGGTGAAAAGAAAAAACAGCTGGAAATATAATGGAGAAGTTAATTACTTAAACACAGGATCATTTAATTTGCTTCTTTTTTTCTTAGTCAAGAAGTGAAGTCATACTTCATAACTTTGTGCCAAGTGTGAAATATCTATGCAACAAGAAAAGTAAAAGTTTATACGTGACTTTAATGTGTTGGTCACATTCCCATCTCTCTTTTAAAACTGAAGGATTAAGAGCAGGATGATACACTGGAAGTGCATGACAGGGTGTGGCTCTTTGACTTGTAAAGGTGAACTCACTCTTTCCTCGTTATGCCTTGCGGGACTCAGGTCACATCTTGTAGGAAAGTGGGTCATTGACACTCACAGGGTATTTCAATGGCAGGATTGTGCAATGAATGGCTCTGCGCTGGCATTAGCTATCACTCATACATAAAGTTACTCCTGGCATACAAAGGGAAGGAATCCTACGGACTCCAGGAATCATTGAATTATTGCGCTTTATCCCACAAAAGCAGTTCCAGGGAGAATACTGTGCTGCTGTGCTGCTGTGCTGCTGTGCTGCTGTGCTGCAGTGCTGCTGTGCTGCAGTGCTGCTGTGCTGCTGTGCTGCAGTGCTGCTGTGCTGCTGTGCTGCTGTGCTGCTGTGCTGCTGTGCTGGCTTAACTTGATAAAGTTATCAATACGTTCATTCGTTCCAAGCTCAAATTAATGCTAAATGGACTTCTGATAAAAGACATTACTGGTGCACAACCCTAAGTGCACGCCTGGTGGTAATTTTTATACTGGTCTCATTACAAAAATTCCACCTTGCTCATGCTGGCTCACAGGCAGTCCCCTCCTTGTGACTTTAACAAACATCGCAAATATTCAAGAACACTTCTCATTGTGATAACACATTCAATAGAATACAAATTCAGAGAGTATAAGGTTTCATATAATAGATGTCAAACATATTCAGGATGTTCAGCGATTTGAAGACAGACTATGGCTATCGCAATGTTCCAGTGGCTCCTCAGGGTAATTATACAGTATGTGATGTTTTCTGGGAACAGCCTGTGCTTTAAACACCCCCAACCACCTTCCTTAGCTCGTTCTCTTTCTACCTTCCACTTCAGTACACGAAGTACCCCAGTGACAAGATCAGCGAGACACATCAAGCAATGAAAGATTAGCACTAGGATAAGCCACACTCTTCAGTTCCAACAATCTCATTGTCAAAGGCTCAGTCTTTCAAAAATAAATTCAGTCTTTGCTGTCCTTGGTTGCTTTGTCTTCCATTGTCCGATGAGCCTTTTTTTATTGTCATTTTGGCAAAACGTTTGATCAGTGATCCATGTTTTACTGCAGGCAAACACTGCTAATAAAACAATTATTCTTCCATTTTAAAAAATAAATAAATAAATAAATAACAGATAAAACATCAGTTTCATACAAACAATGACAAAATAGATTAACCACCATGTTCAATAATCCAGCATATGATTGCAAGTCTACAGAACAAGAACAAAAATAGATCTGGAGAGGTATCCTTTGACACATCAGGAGCTTTTTACAGTAATAAGGAATTCCCTTGGACTGCATCAACCACTTATCCCTGGATAATCACAGACAGGAGATTGATCCAAATCAGGGTGATTCCCCGTTGCTGTAAAATGCTCTAAAAAATTCCAACTCTGTCTTATCCCGGTGAGGTATAAGAGGATCAGATAAACCCACACGATAACCTTTGCCTTCATCAGTGTACCCTTATTACAAACATACCAACGAAGACATTAGCCAACACCCTTGTCTGCTTGACATAAATGAGGATTTATGTCGAAATGCTTTTGTACTTCTAGCTGGGAATTGAAACACGCACTGCTGTCTCTGGCTGGTTACAAGTTAGAATTTAGAATGACCTAATAGTAAATTTCACGGTAGACTGTAGTCAATTGACTGGAGAATGTTGCGTCTAAAAGTATTTCAAATGTACTTTCTTTTCTTGATCTTGTGTAATCAGCACTGGGCATTGCTGGAATGCCAAACAGGGCATGCAGCTAAAGACCAATGTCTGTTAGATCAGCCTTTCCTTAGGCGATTTATAACCAATGATTTAAACTGAAACAAGCCTTACTTTGGTGCAAGCAGGGAGACAGGGTTACCGTGAGGGATCTCGGGGAATTCCAAGAACCTTTCTTTTGACTGATCATGGTACAACACCCCCATTTATATCAATTTAGAACAGTCTTGGAGGGCCATTCCACTCCAGGTATAACAGGTAAAATGATATAATGAACTACTTCAGGGTCTGGATGGAAGTTTAATTAAATGAAAAGGGTTGGAACAAAGACCAGGACTGAAAGGGCCAACTTTGACCACCCCTGATTTAGAAGGTCAAACTATGTTCCCTCATCACAGAAACTCCTCACAACAGCTCCCACCTCCAAGCCATTTGTCAAGTTACCAGCCTCTGGAGGGCAAAACACAAACTTACTGCTCAATTTCAGTAATTGTAAACCATCCAGAATTATTGCAAAAATGATTTTAAAAAAAGGAAAAGCATTACCAGTTGGTAGGGTCATTACACTTGTAATTACACTTGTTGTAATCAACCTGGGATTGCGTATTTACAATGCAGTTACAACATAAACCACTCATGCAATTAGTGTGTAATAGTAGTAGTAGTAGTTAGAGACACTTATTGTAAAGTGTTACCATTGAGGCACTTCAAAACACTGAAATAATGAGAGGAGGAAAAGCAGTTTATAGCTATGCTCAAAGGATGGCAAAACCACCACAGGCAATTCCCATGGCATGCTTTCATTTCTACCCGCGCTTGGGAAAGCAATGAATATAATTTGCAGTCCTGAAATAATATAGCATTGCGTCCCAGCGGTGCTACTTTGCACATTGCTGATGCATTTCACAAAAAATATAAATAGCTGTTATATCTCTGGCGAGGTTTTGCTTCTCATAATTGTTTCTCGTAGGGGGGGGCTTGGGGGGAGATGGGCTGGGGGCAGGTTGCTCAGATTTGTGTTACTGTATTTTTTATTATATTTGTTTCTCGTATACTGTTTATATTATGAGCCAATTTCAGAAAAATGGCCAGCTCACCAGTTAAATTAGGTTTTCAGTTCTTCGCCGCCAGAATTTGGAGCTTCTCGGGGTATATTTCGGCTCTCTGTCCGTCAGTCTCTCTGTCCGCCTGTCTAGAGAAGCTCTTGTTTAATTTTGATGAAAATGGGTTTGGACATTCTTTAGCACAAGTTGTTCAGAGTACCAGAGTCTGGGTGTACTGTATGTGAAGGCAGCTGTCTGTATGTCAGATTATTTGACATGCATGCACACAGTACAGCCAATGCACAGAAACTTGAAAGCCGCAGCAAGTTGCTCATTTATCAGTTGAAGCTCTGGAAATTGGGTGCTGTTGTGTATCATCTGAAATCTCACTCCGAAGCCATTTGAAGGAAATACGCTGGCAGCTGCTGCAGAGTGTTGACAAAACATGAAAGGAAGCGTCAGGTCTGACCCGAGGTGCTTCTTCTGCCTGCGCTGGAGGAACGCTTTGAAGGTGTGTTGGTTTATTGATTAGGAGAGATGTCGATATCTGCATACCCAATTAAGTTGGCACTCTTCGTGGAGGATGGCCAAATTGGCAGGCCTTTCATGAGTCTTTTAATTTAATTAACCTTCCTCTCACATACTGGGTACCTCTACAATGACAGCTTTCATCAGGATAAGCATGCAGAGGCTTACTTTTGATTATGTAATATCATGAAAGACACTGGATTAAATGTCTAAATGTCTATTTTTACTTTGCCTTCAAAGAGAATGCTGTATGACTTCAAAATGATGTGGAAATGAATCAGATTAGTTATTTTTCTTTACAGTCGAGAACATTTTTCACACTGCCGTATACATCACATTGGCTCGAGGCCTGATGCCCCTCAGTGAACCTCAGTGAGCCTCGTCACTATGCAGCTTACCTGTACATCACACCCCTTCCCTTCTCCAAGTCTCTTACATTAAGACCTGTGTAAGACCCAGGGATGCAAATGTGGTGATATGGCGTTAGATTCTAGATTCTAGATTCAAGCATTACATTCTGGTGCCAGTAGACATGTTTAATTAATATATGATTATTCCTTAGCATCCATAGATGATTACAGTTTCTCAGTGGGTCTGCACTACTCACATGACCCACCCACACACACAGGAGAGAAAGTTCGTGCCGTGTGGGAAAGTGGTAGCAAACATGTCTCAGTGCAGTTTTACATCAATTAAATCTTTGTTCAGCAAGTCAAAAAGGTATGTGGGCAATGGTAGACTTAACAGGTAACAACACATTGTAAAATAATGTTTTGTGTTCGCAAGCCTCTTCATTTTACCACGAAATTTATGCTTAGCTAGTTTAGAAACGCATTTTGTTGATTAAAAAATACTCATGCTTTGGTTAGATGCATATAATCATGGATTTATGTTAAAACCAAATCAGTTGTTGCGGCTAATGTAAATCTAATCCATTAATGTTGTTGAATTAATGAGTTATTGTTTCATTAATGTCAAACTACTCAGGTCTGCCTTCTTAGGTTTCTTAATGTTAAACGATACTCCACGATTGTTTCTAATAACATTCATCATTTGTTAATTAGATTTTTTTTTTACCCAGTGAATAATAATAATATAATAACAATGACAATTAAACTACATCTTCCCACATCTAAAATACCCTCTTTTTTAAGTAAACTGATTTGTTTATGTTTTTCTTTTGGTTTACTAAGAAAAAAATAATCTTACAGGCTGCAATGAGTCTTGCCATGGAGGAGAGAGATGTGGCAGGATTTCCTTTTTACAAAATATAAAGCAGGTAAACATGATTACAAATATGGGTGTGATTAGATATGGGGTACATTTTGTTAAAAAGAATATTTACTGTAACATAAAACACTAAAAACTGTTTTGAAAGTTTAGCACCAATTTTCAAAATGATTTGCACCCCTGGTAAGACCTATGTCGTAATATCTAATTGATTCACCTTCCTGGTGCTTTATTCTGTATCTTTCTAATTATGCAATGTGTTCTACCCCTCACTCAAAAATAAGAAATTAACACTTTAGGTACATTAGTCATTTCAATTGAAAACTATAGTGCAAAATACATTTCATATACATAATGTCCATATAAAACCTAAGTTCAAATTAATGACAAATAAAATGCAATCGATGCATCTCAAATATATTAGATAAAGTTGTGTTTAATGTGTATGAACAATACCTAGGTTTTGATTACCCAGTACCCAAGTTAAAACTCCAAGGATCTTTCTTGAGCCCCATGCAGAGCTGTTAATTATAAGAATTTAAATTCTTAAGTTTCTGTGCTGCTGAAAAGTGTTCCAATTTCTCGCTGTATTAATTCTAGCCTGCCAGATTGCTTGCTGAAGTCGTTTTTCTTAAAACATTGCCCTGTCTCGTTTATCTGTGTTGCGAATCCAAGCTTACCGAGCACTCTGAAACACACAAAGGTCATTTCTCTTTTCAAAGAGAAGCGCCACTATTTACGCCAAAAAAAGAGATGATTCACAGCAATATGTCAAGTGCTTCCATCCCGGGCTCTTAAAAAATGTATTTCACTCAACTGCTGCACAGCGTGTCTCCTCCAGGACTTTATAAATTAGGCAGGTAATGCAATAAAAAGGGAAATTGCATTTATGTCAATTTGTCATAATCCAGTCTACAGCCAGAAAACGCAAAGCCTTCTCTCGACAAAACGCACATAATCTGATGCTCTTCTGAGGGCAGAATGAGTTCAGCCAGGTAAATCTATTCCTCGCAGGAGGAATTAGACCAAATTAGCAAACTGTTCATGCAAATACTACAAATCCATAACGGGCCACCTTGATTGTAGCACTGAAGTATTGGGGAGCCAAGGGGCTGTGGGTTCATTTTCAACAGGCAGCTTGAATCAATATAGCAGTCTGGTCTGGCTCTTTGAGAAGCCTTTGGTCATCTGTATGGCTCATTCAGACAAAAATGATGGACAGCTCTGAGTTCAAATATATTGAAAATGTAGTAAAGTACTTTGCAAGCATACAGTAAACATGTCTTCCAATTTCCAAGCTGGTCTAGGTAAACTTGCAGGTGCACTTTGCTCTTGAGCCTAAAGACTATCGCTCCAGGCTCAATGCAGCAAAGAGATTCCTCCCTCTATTATATTACCTTTTATCTTTTCATTTCATCTTGTGCTCTGCTCTCCCATGAGGAGGCTGCTTCTTCATTATCAGTGAAACTCCCTGCATAAAACTGCGACAGCCCAAAATAAGATCTGTTCTTGTTAGCCAGGTACCTTCAAATTACTAGACCTTTTTATCTCAGACAGCTGTAAAGGCCGATATTAATATATATATATATATATATATATATATATATATATATATATATATATATATATATATATATATATATATATATATATATATATATATATATATATATATATATATATATATATATATATATACTGCCTGTGGTTTTGTTTCAGCGTTCCCTGTCCACCCCATCACCATATACCATATTCCGAGTTTCACAATCCATCCTCAGTTGATCCGGATGGGTTGAGCGGATGGGTTGGTAAAAATCAAAAATCAAATGAGAATGAGCCTCCTCAGGAACAATATACGTGTTTATAATTCTATATCGCTGGGTTAGGAACCTCAACTTGAAGCTGCTGCTGTGCGAATATAATACCCACTACCTTTTATTTCCGAGCTATTGACCTTGAAAATGTTGCAAGGCTGCTCTGAGGTGACTACTTCTGTGTAGCATTGTTTTTAATCCCAAAGCTCAGTTCAAACTCCATTAATATCACACCAATATCACGCAATGTTAGCAGCAATGTAAATTGGTACTGAGTAAGAAAATAGCAGCCAGTTGACCTTTGAACCAGGCCCCAATCATCTGAGCACTAGAGCTTTGCACTGCATGGAGGTTTTCCCCATTTTTTTAAGGTCAGCTACCTGGGCCGCAGCTAACAGTTTGTGGTGCTTTTGAGGGAGAGCCCAGAAAGAGACACAGCAGTGATTTGTGTCTTATTACCAGCTGCCTACAAATAGAATCCGATTCAGGAAATTAAAAGTGGTATTAACGTACTGCATACCCGGGCATTCCAGTCCTACTTTGACATGTTGGTGATGAATTAAAACATTTAATCCTTTACTGGATTCCTGTATAACATGCTTTAAATCTCAAAGCTTTAAACTGCAAACCAGAAAAAAAAGCTATTTGTTTTTTTCCTTTTTTTTTTCTCTGCAATTTCAATACCAATTAGTATGTTCATACGATCACCACAGTACTTTATACAGTCTTATAGCTGTCTTGAGATTGTGCTTTATGCTGTGAATCTATTTCATAAGCCACCATCTGGCTGCCTATAATTTTCAGGACACAACCAGTTGCCTCCAGCTCTACCATTATTGATACCCCATTCAAACACAAAACATCAGCCATAGCCTCTCTAATTCAAAGGAACCTTTTTCTGTCACATTTCTCCATTCAATCCATTATGTAAAATTCCCAGTCCCAGTTTAACCATTGTAACTACTGAACGATCAACGGGGTAATGTCTTTCTTTGTAAGCTTTATTTTCAGCTGGTTCTTTCTTTTCCTTCTAGTGGTTTGTTATGGTTTCCCTTTGGGTCCTGGTGCAGGTTAAGCAAGCTGAAATCCAGCTCATGATGAAAGAGCAGGGGCTCTCTGAGTGAGGATTGAGCTGGGAAGGTCTAGCTTCTCTCCAGAAGCTGTTTTGAAGTTTTTTTCTTGACAAAAGACAAAGTAATGGTTAGAGTGCTTGGAAATTTACATGACAAATTTTACAAAATTAACTTTGTTTTAGACTCTTTTATCATTGTCCTGCTAATAACAACAACCCAGACACACATTTCAGGACCGATTGTATTAGTTTATGCAGCACACAAAAAACATCATTGACTCAGCATATGCATAAAGCTTTAGGATAGGTGCCCAGTGCAATCATATACATTTACTGGTGTGCTCCACGACAATAACAATAATAATACATATGATAGTACAATGTTCAAGCAATTGCCGTACTAGATTCCAATCTACACGGTATTGAAATTCAGCACTGGGTCCTTTGGAAAAGACAGGACAAAAATACAGAATCCCATACAGTCCAATCCCCTGCGTTGCCTTATTTAATCTCCTAAAACTCTCCAAACTGATGTGTGCCATGGCAGAGCTAGCTCCTCATTAATCTGTTTAATCCAAATGTAATTGCTTCTTCTTCCTTTCCATTTTAACTGTTTAGTGGGCTTGATAGCTTGTTCAGGGTTAAAGAGGTCACTTGACTGTTTCCTTTTTTTTTTTTGTATGGATTTTTATGGACTTCAGCGTTCCTGTTGTCAAGGTACTCTACTCTTTTCACCCACACAGCCTCAAAACAGATACTTTTCCATTGGGGTCACTGAAGCACTATAAGGTGAACTAAGCCTAAACTAAAACTAGGGTTTTCTAGCCCAACTTGCAGGAGTGCAAAGGCCAATGCAGTGTTCCCTGGGGGCCCCCAGCCAAGATCAGCACCTCAGCTCTCAGGATTTGAGCCAGGGTGCTCCTGATCATGTGACTCAGCCTGCACTTACAGGATGAGCTAACCTGGTGCATGGTGCACACTTCACAGTGGAGCAAAAGTTTAGCTGATCTGTCTTTTTTCATAGGTGACTGATGGCCTAAGCCTCTCTTCAACAGCAGAGGTATTATAGGGCAGTACTATGAAAACTCTCTAGTCACATACCAGGAGAGCCAATCTGAGCATTAAATCACCCCACCTCTTCTGTTTGGAACCAGTGCCTTCATTGAATTTGTCTTTTTCTTGCTTTTTTTCTGTTTCTCTGTTTGATTGCTGACTTTTAGTAGAACTAAAGAAAATCTAAGGTTACTTTTAGGGGGCTGTGGTTAACAAAAGATTGATACTGTATCTGTGTATAATTCTGCCAAAGAGAACTGGTCCCAGGCAATCGATAACGGGTCAGGCCATGATGGATGGCACAATGTTTACTAATTCTGACTCAAGATAAATTATTCTGTGCCCAATCTTTAAACCCAGAGCAGATAGAGTACTTAAAAAGCAGAGCAGGAGCCAGACTTCAATTACTTTGCTCTCTATTGAGTTATTTATCCATTTATTCATTCATCTCCATTGGCTTGTATGTCTTTTTGTCACATAAGTATTGGGTTTTCCAAAATGAGTTGAGGCAAAGAATTCAAGACTTTACACTTTGCAAGCCCTCAAAACCATGCTTCCTGTCCGTTTGATAAAACATAGCAAACCTTGAGGCAGTGAAGTAGGTCATTATTTGAACTACCCACAGACAATAAGAAATGATTTTCGGAACCCTCTTCTATTTGTGTATGCCATTCTTTTGGATCAGAGCTGTCCATATCCACAGTTCAATCATGCACAAACTCCCCAGTGCATAAGTATAAGGTGTCAACCATGTGGTCACATTCTCTAAGCCCTTCATTTAAAACACCTTCAATGTTTTGTAAATTGTGTCATCCAAGTTCTGCAAGGATTTTCATGGTAATTATAATGACATGAACAAAAGTCCATAAAGAATGTATCAATTTATTTAAGAGATGCTCGTCGGCATAAGATTTGTTTTTGGGGAGCATGACATAATATTAACAAACCATAGCCAAGCAGAGCATACAGCCCACTGAGAATCACACACCGCAGGCAATTCTGTGTTGAATTATACATGACCGGACAAAAGTGTTACTCCTCTAACTTCCTAAACTGCAGGTGTGTGGCAGTACCCCTAATAATTTGTTATTTGTTAGAATTGCACATCAAAATACATTCTCCATTAAAAGCAAATGTACAGCTATTAGAAATGTCCTGGCTTATGCCATGTGCTATAATGTAAGTAATTGTTTCACAAAGGTTTTCCCATTAATCTTCAAAATGACTCATTTTTTCCTCAGACTGCTACCCTAGTGCCAGCCTGTCATCCAATGCTATAAATACCACACATGGTCCCACATTGTCAGTAGTCCTAAAATGATCTATTTTAGGAGTCTCCATTTATGTCAGGGTGGGTATTTTAATGGGTTCTTTGGTCAGATTATTACTGGGAGATTATTTTGCAACTCATTTATTAATAGAGGTGCCAACCTTTAAACCTCTGGATGAGTGAGATGATTAAATGCCAAACTGCATATATTTATTTGAAGTTTTAAAGGGGTCATAGATAATTAAATATTAAAATACTTTTTTGAAAGAAGGACATGTTTTAGCAGAAATGTACTTTAACTGATGATAAGTATGATATCCTTTTAAAGAAAGCTCAGTTTAAATGACTTATCTTTCATATAATAGGTTACACTTGCACTTCCTAGATCATTCCTAGTGAAATTATCTCCACCACTTTGTTAACCAACCAGCGTCTTCTCCTTATGACACACCAAAGACATTAAAGACTTCTTTAACCTACCATGTCAGCAGGTATTGTATTTTAAAATGAAAGTCCACGCTTGCTAAATAAGTGCATGACTGGTAAGATTCAATTAGCTATAACACCAATAAGAGTAAGACTGGTAACACGTTCCTCTAAGTGTCTCAAACCGCACTGTCATTACACTGTAGTAACACAGTAATTACACACATGTCTGTGCCATTACAATGCAAGAACATGCTTAATTACAACATGAAAAATGTTGTTAATTGCTAGCGTGTTTTGTAATTACACAGCAGTTTGACAGAATGTATTTAGAATGCAATTAGTATGTAACCATCTGTGTAATTACAGTATAATTACAGTGTAGTTAGAGATACTTAATATAAGGTGCTACAGCGAGGTTTTTAAACTTTCAATTCTGTGCATTAAGTACATTAGGATGGTATCTGCAATTTGAGGTCATATCACATGTCGTACATAGTTAATAATAAAATAAATAATACACTTTTAAATTGTAATACACCTGAATAAATACAAAAATCCATACTCAGTGGGTTGTAGAATGATTGATTTCTGGTAAGGAAAAGCTTCACAAAGCTTGGTCATACTGTCTGACTAGGGTGTCTCCTGCTCCCTAGCACTACACGCTCAGATGCGCTCATTAGAAGTTCATTTATCACAGCTATTGATCGGTTGTCACTCTGCTCTGCTGGGTTCGGTAAATTCAAGGGGGTCAGTTATCCAGGGCTGACTCAATTATTAGATATCCCTGTCCCCTTGGTTTCCTGGCCTGTGAGGAATGGCGCCATGGCATGTCCCCATCTACTGGGAACACACTGGCAGTCTCAGATTGTAATTCAGTGACTAATGAGGACTGGAAACTGCTGTGCAGGTGTCCAGTTGTGCGTTTATATGAATCCTGTTTAGACCACAAACAGATCCACCCTGGTTTCTTCTATTTACAGATGCTGTGGATGTTTAAGCATCAAGTCCTGTTGAAATATCAATTGGCATTGTGTGCTGGAGATGACTAGCTCCCCACAATTGTGATTATGCAAAAATAAAATGTGATTCATACTGCTAAATAGAGGCTAACTGGACATAATTCAATTATTGCAGGTGTGTCAGTGCAAACATAATTCTATTTGAATTAAACGGTTGTTTTAAAGTTTAAGTGTTTGCATGTATTTATTTAATTATGAAATAAAGAAAAATATATAGGATCCACCCATGTAATTTGCCAAGCATGCTGTCCTTTATTACAACCCTAAAACAGAGACCTCCAAAAACACATGGACCACCCTAACAGTAGGATCCTAATACTTACATACGATTGCTTCCCTCACTAGAGCTACTGATGCCTTCCTAATGCATGTATTCACGGCAGGAGCAATGTTTAAAGCCCAGGGGTCCTCCTCTGTACCACCATTGGTGAGAAGAGGTGGACGAGCAAAGAAACATAGACAAAACATACGTCATATCCCAGGGTTTAAATACAAGGGAGCTCACTGATTTTGATAAGGAGAGGCTCCAGCTGCACAGCAGTGTAGTCCCATGACCATCAGAAGCTTGCCAAATGCCTGTCACACATGCATGAGCGAGACTGAGCCCCAGGTCCCAGAGAGAGGACACCTGTGTGCTTATCCCTACCGTTTCATTGTCTTGAGAAGCTTGTTAGCATACACTGCAGGATGCATTGTAAAAGGCTGCCTTCCCACAAGCCTAAATCAAGACCAGAAGACAGTATCAATCCAATGCAAGCCGCTAATCAGCCTTTTAACATGTCTAGAGCAAATGGACTCTTTGGGCAATTTTCTTGTTTTATGTTCGCTGTTAGATATTCGTGAGGCAAGGCCAGTTACCCCGTGCAGCTAATGATTTATCATGCCACTTCTGATGGTGGATCATTTAAGGTTTGGTTTTCCTGTTTGCTGGTACTCAACTTGGCTGAGCCCTTTCTCTATATTTGATTATTACTCAGAATGCTTGCAGACGCTGGTAACACAGAACACAGTGGAAAGAGCAGGTGTAGGAGTTTAAGGGAGCTCTGTTTAGTTCTGCTGCTGCTTAAATCATTGACCTGTCTACTTTTCAGTCTCCGCGTGGTGAAATCTGGGTTAACCTTCAAATCTAGGGTTGGTAGTGATGAAACATACTTCTTCTGTCAAAGCAATTTGCAAGGAGGAATGATACTGGTGAGCTGTTAAGAAGACCCGCACAGTAATTTAGAGATTTCATAAATTCTTAACATACGTATCTCAAAATACAGAGGCTATAATATTGAAATATATCCTGAAATATTTAAACGCAACTTGAAATATTCATGGGATCTTTTAAAGGAAGATTGGAAGTATTTGAAGGGATCTTTGAGTTTCACTGAGTTATTTCTAAACGGCAATTTGACTTGACTTGATCAACAAAAGTGTAGGAAAAAATAGCTGAGGCAGCTGATGACTATGAAATAAGATAAAGACAGGAGGCTGTGAATTCTAGTGTCAGGGTGTGTCTGGGGATTGGTGTTCTAGAGAATAAAGTATAACAAGTTGAAAGACAAGTGCAGCAGATACACTTGTACTCCCTGTGAACTCGGAACATCGTCCAGATATATTACAAAGCTTACCACTCAGCATTACAGAGGATCAAAGTAAGATCAGCTAGCTAATTTGAAGCATCACATGCTCTGCTGTAATTGTCTTTGTTCAGGAGCAAGTCTTGATGTTTGTGACTGGCTAACCCTGCTGAACCGCACGCTATTCAAAATCCCAGGACTGAGCCTTTCTCAACGTACATGATCGATGAATCACTGCTCTCTGCCGCTTTTTTTATTGTTATCATTTTATTTCATTTTATCATTTTATTTGATCTTTTTATGATTTTCTTCATGCGTTTCCTCTCTTTTCGTTTGGCCTGGGTTGAAGGAGACAAGGTTGTTTTATATGTTATCTGACAAGGCTAGTGTCAATGTGCAATTAGTATCTATACTTTCTGCTTTAAAATACACACTGGTACTAAGAATAAACAAGATCAATGTATCACGCAGCCTATTCAAATCTTGTCGCAGCTTTACGATTAAAGGATAGACACTCAAATTAATCCTTCCTTTTTTTTCCCTGGAGGTGACGGAAAATATAAAAAATCCCTCTTCAGAAACAGGCACAGAGACAGGATTTTGAACCATCTCTGGGAGCACTATTTTAAATTATAGACCAATTAGTATGCCATTGCTACTTTGCTATTTACAGTCTTAACATGTGAAATGGATGTGTGGATTTAACATGAGGGCAGTCTCTTCACACAAATTTGGATCCTGATAATAACCCTTCTTACATGCAATGCTGTGTCGATAGAAAGAATTTGTTTAAATCAATCAATCAATCAAAGCATAATAGAAAGGGCTGCTGCTTGATTTGATCACAGAGCACAATTTTACAATCTGATAGGGATTTTAAGGTTGGGATAAAGTTAAAGGTTTTGGGCTGCCCTAATCCTAGCCTTAACCACCCTAACCCTAACCTTAATCCAGGCTTCATAATGCCATTAAAGCCCTCCACAACCCAGTTTCTCAGAGACATCAGATTCAGTGGTCAAGAGTTGCGACGCATAGTGAAGAACTTATCTGAAGCAGCAGAGAGGAACAGCAACTGGCTCTGGTTGAGACGAAAAGATTCTGGTTGGGGACCTCAAGCACAGCAGAAAGAAAGCAATGTCGATGGAAAGGCAGGTAAATAAGCTGGGCTTAGCTGAGTGGGGAACGGAGGGGGGTGATGCTGGGATGCCAGAATCACTGTCGAGCCCACTTGAAGACCCCAGAGAAGTACCCTACTCAGCTCAGTCCAGACGGCTGTCATGCTGATGCACTAGGGAGGCCGCACTGTGGTTGATCCCTGGAGCAAGCATTGCAACCGTTGTGTGTGCTGATCCATGGAGCCAGCATTACACCAGCCATCAACACCAGGCAGAAGGATATATGCATCATCAGATGGAAGGAAACGCAGATGGATCACATTAGTGTACAGTAAAAGAAGCTATGTCTTATTTGGTTCTTATCTTGGCGAGTCCATTATCAGCATGAAGTTTTAACACCTACTCTCATGTAATGGAAATCATAATGCCAATCAAGCCCTCCCAAACTACTGTATGGGTGTGCAGAAAATGTGGATTTCACTTTCTATTTAAGAGACACACTAACACCATGATTAAAAATGATACAATACATTGTACTCCCAAGCTTGTGCATTCACCAGTATGCATTCTGTATTTAAGCATTCAGTATCTTATACGAAGCATACATTCTATTTACCATTCAATGGTAGAAGTTCTCTGTACTGCCACAATGTGTGTTATACCACATAAAGACCAACTCTTCTATTGCCTTAATAAATCTTTCCTCATGATGAATTTTATGCTGGGCTGTGTGGCCTTATACGGCAGAGAATCAAATCACGGTGCCATTCTCCAGGCAATGTGACCTCTGAATGTGCTCAGCAGGTGGTGTTTCTCTGGCTTTATGTCCCCCAGCTCTAAATCCAGCCTACATATCAGCCAGATAAAACTCATAACTCCAAATTACTCTCTGAGAAAATTAGCAATCAGGAGAGGGCCAGCCATTTTATACCTGTGAGACATAAAAGAAAGCCTGTGCAGCCTGGAAAGCTCAAGACCTTTATTTTAACAGCCAGAGTGGGATTAGCCTGACAGTATCAGACAGAGGCCGGTATCCTCAGCTGTAAAATGCCCTGCCTTCTATTGAATTCCCTGTCAGCGCCTAGTGCCTTGTCTAACAAATCCGACCCACCTGATAAATTAGAGGGCTGGCTCCAGAAGCCTCTTTTGCACAAGGGCTAAATTACTGCCATTGATTGTGTGGCATTGACACCCAGATAAAGACCTGTAAGAAGAGGATTGCTGGGTTGCTGGATGTTGTTACGCTACTCTACTATTGTTTGTTGTAAAGTCATGCCACTTACTGACTCTTGCCAAGTTTGTTCATCCCAACAGAAGTGTTTAAACCATGCTTGCATAATAAAGTCAAACTGATGAATTCTATTAGTATATGGCATGGTCACAGCATTGGAACAGAAAGCAACTTCAAAGTGTTTTTTTTTTTTTTTTCAATTTTCTCTGCGCTCTGAAGTGTTATTTGTCCTTTTGTGGGACACGGACAAGACGCGGTTGTTTTGCTTTCTTTCAAAATGAAATTTAGGACAAGCGTATCAATGACATCTGAAATGCTTGCTGCAGATTTAATTTGTCGTCAGGAGGTCGGGCACTAGAGTCCTTCAGTCCCCTGCGGGCAAATGAAAAACAGATGCTCCACATGTCAAGTAAATATTACCTTTCAAGTGAATAGAAATGCAAAACTGGAAGGCGGTGGAAGAGAGGGATGGCATTACCACCGTCTTAGTTTAAGCTGCCAGTGTCTATGTATACAGATTGTGCTGATTATTTTCCATAATACAGTATCTTTTTAAAATCTTTTTAACATGTGCTGGTGCATGTATTATATCATTCTTACATTTCCCAAGGTTTTTTTTTTTTTAGTGTTACTAGAATGTTATGGCAGTGCTATGGTTCTGTACTAAGAGGCAATGGTAGCAGCTACACAAGTTTGAGAGCTGGATTCATTAATCGTTCCTGTGCCACTAAATACTGTTTTTTTCTTTCATGGTAGTGAAAGGGCTGGTAATAATTTCTATTCCCTCGCAGAGCATCATTCCCTTATCCAGAGGCCATATGTGCCTGGGATTAAGAATGTGAGCCTTGATTAAAAACACTCCCAATTTTGTCACACAGAGTCCGAAAAGAGGCTCACTGAAATATTGAGTCCCTGGGCTGGCTTTGCTCTTGAAAAAGAAAATCTTTATCTTTGCAGCACATGCATGGCAATCAGCATGCTCCAATATACATCACGACTGCAAGTTATCCAGTCTAACATTGATAAAGCTCCTGTATGTCTCTTTGGTGGGTAATGCATGATCAAATCTCATTTCAATGAAGATGGTGCTATTGTTGAGGACAATGACCCCGCTGCTAGTAACAGCAATGTGTCAGTTGGGTTTGGGCCTGTGACAACTCATTTGAACTAAGCAGAGGATTTGGATCCTTCCTCAACATTTATATTTTGTAGCTTAAGCTTATATGTTGCAGAAAAAACAACAACATGTTCAAGAAAAAAAAAATGATGAGGTTAGCTATTTCTACAGCTCTATGAGGCTTGTCACAATCTTTCCTAAAATAAAACTATTACAGCAAAAGATTAAATAAAATATATGTCCTATATAAAAGAATAATCTCTTGACGCTACTGGTAGTACCAAAGGTAGTAAATATATAAGAAAATCAACAGCAACAAAGAAACTAAATGACATTGCAAGTCATAAACTGTGGAGAAATTCATCACTATCAGCAGGCATATTAATAAATGTGTTTTTCATTTTTGCTTTCCACGTAAAACATTTTTTAGTCCTGCAGGGATTTAAAAAGCCTCAAATATGGAAAAAACCCTTGATATTGATATTGATATTGCAGTAGCATACTGCTGCTTATCTCTCCAAATATGATCCCAGGTAATAAACTGTTCTGAGTTTTGATATTAAGGACTGCGGATAATGAACTTTTAATGGTTTTTCCATATATGTTGCACAACATGTCTTATGATTGAAATCCCTGGTAATGCCTCGTTCATTTACCTTGCTTGCCAAATCTCAAGATCCCTTTACAAGAAGCAGATGAAAAGCCAGTGTGAGGCTCGATTAATTACTGGAGGTGCACATGCTATTGAAATGAGTGGCTATGGTGGGGAAGATGATGAAACGCTGTTATAATTCTCATTTACAGGACCTTCCCCTGGTCCCAACGCAAGTTTACCAAGCCCTGCAACACAGGTTCAGCTCTAAACCTGTTGAACTAGGCTGTGGATGGTCTGAAGCATTTGTGCTCTGCACTTGTACCCACAATCCCTGTCTGGACTCTCTATACTGCCTTCTGGTCTGGATTAACATTAAACCAGCCTGATCATCATTACAAAGCTGAAGGAGGAAAATATACAGTATTTCACTCCGTCTTGCTGTTTGCCTACTTGTAGCAGCCACACAAACGTTTTCTCCTTTCTCTGTTTGAAACTAGAAATTAGCCCAGTGAATTTATCAGCATTTGTTTACAGCAAAGTCTGCCAGGACTTCATATTGAACTTCTAAACTCCTCTCTGAAGGTCTGGAACACTGCACAAGTGCCTGGGGCACTAAGGGTTGACATTGGCTTTATATTTCCATTACAAAATAATACATACAAAATCATGTGAAAACCTATTTCCCTCAGCTCAAGTTTAGAAATAAAAGTATTGGAGACTGAACTCTACAGAACAGAAGAGCATGGCAGAATTTTTTTTTTTATTTCTTTTAGATTGTATCCCCCAATGCACTTTGGCTAAGAAGTGAATAGTCTGGTTGAGACTTGCAGTATTTGAACTGCAACTCCTTTTAACAAAATTCTAACGTGTATTGAGGTTATGGAGGTCTTTTAAAAAGTTTAATGTAAGACACATTCCTGTGATGGCTCAATCACATTATGACAAGCTTTGTCGGCTGCAAAGCCTAATTTATTACTGTCTCCGACCCCTGAGATCTGCCGTCACTCCCCCTCAGTGCACCTGATCAAATGAACCAAACCTATCCAATTTCCTCGCTGAGCTACAGAGTGAAGCCATCGATTTTACCCTTCTTTGTTCTAACTGTGCCCCGGAGGAAGACATGATAATCAATTCCGGATCCAAATCAATGCTGTCCTTCCCTTTACTTTCCCTTCATTTATCTCTGGCTTCTTCTTATTCCTCTCTCTGATGCCCTCTGCTGCCATAGCCATTGCCAACACTGCTTTTATTAATGCATTAGGGGATTGCACACAGTGCTACCAAACAAAAAGGCTGGAAATCATTTGATTGTAATGGTTCTGTTTGCAAGGTTGCAGTACTACTGACTTTGCAGACGGATGTGAAAGCAATACCAGGGTAGACTGCCCTGCAGGGACCTCAACATTGCCAGCAATAGCAACACAAAGCAACTGAAACACATACTACACAGCAGTGCTTAACGGTACCATTGTACTGCAACACTGCAATCTGTTCATACTGTTGAAATGCCATGGGTAACACTGTAGCAATATTCTACCAATGGCATATCCCATTACTGCTGCTCTAGAAACTTCCTTATGCAATGCCATTAATGGGTAGGTCACTGCAGTCCGTTGTTAGAGTAGAATTCAAGATAGTTGTCAGTCAGGTTGCTAACGTTCAAGTAACGAAGCCAATTGTTGAGAGCAGTAAGTGAAGTGACTTGGTCATTGCACAATTGAAACACAGTTACTATAGCAACAGTACTAAATGGCGATTCCATTCGCCTAAACCCTGCATTTCTAATCATTATAACAAGCCTTTACAAAATGCAGCGAGGAGCTATAATACCAGGAGGTAAACATTGCACCTGGACGCAAACAGACAAGCAGATGTGTTCCTGACGAGCTGGTTAGACGTTTCATTTGCTGCCAAGCCACCAATCGCTTGAATAAAGAACCGTAGGTGGAGCTGATGTGATGGCTTTGTGATCACGCTTGCTGATTAGAAAGAAATGCCCAGGGATCAAGGATAATTCAAATTCTGTTTGAGATGCTTTCCCCTGAGTGGGTTTTGGAACTCTGTCCCATCTGTTATGTGAATAATAAAACCCACAGCACTCGTCAAAGTACATGGATATTAACCAAAGAGCCTGAGCCTAATTCTCCCAGGACTGGGTCAGGTTCCTTCCCACAGCACAGGGAATAAGGACAGGGTCTTTTTGTAAATGAGCAGACATTGTCAAAGACAAACCCAATCTAATTATCTTGTGCTTACACTAAACCCTTGCCTTGTCTCTGCGGATCTTTCAATTATATTCCCAAATGTTGTATGCTGTGGTATAACGGTATCATGCATTTTAATTAAAATGTTCAACTCTGTTGGAAATTCCCACTACTGCTGTTTCTTGCCTTTCAAGCATTAAAACAAGATTTCCGAACGTTATTTAAGTGTTTGTAGATGACAGTCAATCGGGGGAGCAATGTCCCAGGGAATGCAAAGGTATTTGGACCTACAGTACTCTGTAACTGTCCAGACTTGTGGCAAACAAAGGGTGTCAATAAAGACGTCTTTGACCCCAGACTGGCTTGAAAACCCAAAATGGAGGACATTTTCAATCACATAGATCCAATGTTCCAGCAAGGTTGCCTAGGCAGGTTTCAAGTACAATGCGACAGAACAGATCTGCAGACAAGCAGTAAATGATTCGTTTCAATAAAGGGCACATTGTCAACTATCAGAAAAGTGATGTTTCAAACCAGTTACGCACCAAATAGACACGCTTGACAATCATCATTTATGTAAAGAAATATATATTGGCTGTGAAAATGCAGGATACCAGTACGACATGAATTGAAATTAAATGTAGCAGGAGCATTTTGAAAAGGACCTTATTATTCATAGATACCTGTAAAAGTGTTTTTGCATTTCTATGACAGAAAGCTCCTGAACTGTTCAGGAGAACACTGGGGACAACTATTGTGTCGAATGTGTTTGGACCATGGCGAAAAGTAAAGGTCTCTTTGCAGTTAGCTCTGCAGTGATCTGTCTCAGTTTACCATGCAGCTGTTGTTTCTCCTATCGGTAGGTACAGTAGAAGTTATTTCTGTTATGTTCACTGCATTCCCACTGGAGGAAACATTAAGATTTCCTCATCCCTTCTGCAGGCTCCCTCGTGCATTCTCTGTATTTATTCCGGACATGTAGAGTTCTCTGAATGTCAGCAGTAGGCATGCCATAGCAATTCAACTCCAAACAGCCTCCATTGATCTGACCCCTTCCTGGCCAGATTCAAACCAGGTCCTAGCATTAAGATTAGTTTCCTGTGCTGGAATATTTACACAGAGACGCCCACGTCTCCTCATCCAGAGCCATTGCTTTGGTCCTCTATAAAACAAGATACAAATGTCAATAGTCCTACACACAGCCTATTATTAAGAATACAGCAGGCTTTCCCAATTCAGTTTCCAATATAAATCTTTATAAATATTTGAAGAAGAAAATACCTTTATGTTTTCCTAGCTGCAAACTCCCTGATGAATGGAAAAGAAAAGTAGGTTTAATCTAAACACAGCTGTGCTGAGCACCGTTAACAACTGATTACAAATCTTCAAGGACATAAAAACATTCAGGCAAGTTTGAACAAAGCCAGTTTTCAAGCAATCTATCCTGAAAAACAGCTTGTCACCATTAATTTATTTCCAATAACAAAGATAGCTAATTCATTATGTTTAATACTGTATATGTTTAACTGTAACACTTTATATTAAGGTGCTGCTTATGAATGTTTTATATACGTTTTCTAAATATATCATATATGCTTAATAACTATGCTATAGAGCGTTAATAAGGCATTATAAATGGTTTATAACCATTCGATAGCCATAGACGGAATTACGTTTAAAGTACAATAGGTGGCTAAAAACTGTCCCCTTTATAAAAATGTAATTCCGTCTATGGCTATTGCATGGTTATAAACATAGTTATTAAGCATATATTATATATTTATAAAACATTTATAAAACATTAATAAGCAGCACCTTAGTATAAAGTGTTACCGGTTTAACATAAATCAATAAAATAGATTTAGTCAAAATTCCAGAACATCTTATCCATAAATTAATATTTTAAAAAAACTTCAGAAAATAAGTTTCACACAGTTCTGTATATGTATGTGCCTAACTTTATATTTTAATAAATGTGTATCTTATAGTAAGAAAAAAACAAACAAACATCAAAGCCACTGGCTAAGTGAACCGCATGGTTTATTTTAAAATTACAATCATTCATTCATTAACATCCTGGTAACTGCCTTGAGGCTACTCTAATTTATAAATATACAAAATTCACAGAAGCTTTGCTTGCTGTGGGGCATTACAAAGCATACTGATAAGGCACTTATCTGCATTTATTTTCCCCAGATCTGTGCTCTGGTGTTTTATGCATTAGAGAGCAATATTAGTCGGCTTTGACTCTTGAAACAGAATGGGCCTTACAGCGTTGCATCCCCAAACGACTTGAACGATTTTAAATTGCTGCTGCTAATAAAATAAAATAACACCCTTACCAAATGATCTTCCGTGTCAATGATGCGGGTCCTGTACCAATGAAATGGAACGAGCTATCAGCTGAATGGTAAGCCATTGCTATCTCATATCAAATTCACTGTGATGATCTTTCCGATAATGCTGTGTCTGTTCATGGTTTTGTCATGATTTCTTCACATCGGTACACTGTGAGAACATGAGAGGTCCTGGTTTTCCACTACGGGCAAATGGCCCATGTAATACATTGACTATGTAGCAGGCAGTTTGTCTCCAGCATAGTCCAGAAAGTTTTAGAAACATGACAAAGTCTGTTGGTTGAATTCTTTATTTTCATTTTATTCAATGGCTGGTTTCACAGACCCTGATAAGCACTAATATTGGATTACATTACCTACTGTGCTAATCCGGGTATGTAGTGTAAAACCAGTCGCTGCTTTCAATATGAGTGAAGCTTTCTTAAACAGTAGTGTAGGTGAGTCTGCAATGCATCTGGCGAACTTGTTGTGTTACCCAGAGAAAATGTTCCTGTTACTGTCGGCAACTGTTTCTTTCCTGGAGTCTGCCGCTGTGCTGTGTATTCCAACGAGCAGAACCTCATATTACTGCTTTTCAGACAGAAATATAGTGCAAGGTTTATTGAGGTGTTTATTAAAAACATTTTTTTACTTTTTAGTGCACACACACACACACCAAAAAACTCTGCTCTCTTCACATTCCCTGCAGCCTCTTCACTCACACGTCACTTCAAATCACCCAGAACGCTGGGCTTCAGACGAAAAAAGCAGGAGTTTCATCTGCAAGCTGATATGGGGCAGAGACTGCTGGGTGAAGCTTTGGCACAGGGCTGAGATAAGAACATGACCTTCATGACACTTGCTGGGTTTGTTTTTGTTTGTTTGCTTTGTATCCTTCATAATTAATGGATCAATGTAGGAGGAGGAGGAGGAGGAGGAGGAGGAGGAGGGAGGGGGGCGAAAAACATGTTCATAGTTGCAATAACTGATGTTACCAATAATAATAATAAAAATAAAAAAAGAGATCAAAGAAAAAAATGAACAGCAATTTTAAGTAATGCAGCAATAGGAGCAGGCTGTACAGTTAAAATTGGATTTACAATATCAATTATTCATATCACATATAACCTCCTGCTCAGCACATATAAAAAAATATAACACATTTTGTTTCAATCTGCAGAATTAAAAAGATTATAAAAAGCTACAACACACAGCTGGGCAGCTTGTTACAACAGCATGTTGCTGCCAAGATGCATCGAATCTCATTCTGTATTTATACCTCCAAAAGACTAATCAGCACTAATTAACCTTCATATATATATATATATATATATATATATATATATATATATATATATATATATATATATATAAAACCCAGGATGCAAAGGACCAAACATGTATTTAATTAACCACCTTAAAAAATTAAAAATTAAAAAAACACACAATTGAAAAGAAAAAGAAAATCATAGACCCACACACCTCAAACTGGAGTTTGGTCCAAACTGGAGATACCTTTTGCCCTCTCTGTTCTTTTTTTCAGAATGTATTGCTGTGTCACGTGTGCATAAATGCCAAACTCACCCAATAGGGTGTCGCTGCAGTCTCTCTCAAAACTGTAGTCATTTTGTGTTGCTTTTTAACAGTGAAAGCAAAGCTGGCGAATGTATAAATAAAATAGCATTTGTTGTTTTTAAATGCAGGAAGTAGTACTGTATATAAAAATGTATTTTCACCTATAAGGATTGCAGCGTGGATAGTTTTTACACAAATGCCTATTACTTAAAATTAGCTGTGCTGCTGTTTATAAGAACGTTTCTAAATATAAATATACAACACGTATATACTTATATATTATTATTATTTGAATGTGGTGCATTGTACTGCGTATGACTATTTCTGATGCTTCCATTTCTGATAATCCATAACAGTCTGAGACCATCCATATCTCCAATCTCAATACTGGACAACATGCCCTTGTGTGTCAACCATACTAGGATTTCACTGAAAAGCTTCTCCTACCTACTTAAGTTTACGCGCCTTGTAATTACTTACTGTGAACACTTTAGTTACGCTCTGCTGCAGTGTGTGTCAATACTGAGAGTCATGGGATCAAAGCAGGGGGAAGTCGTCATAATCGCTTCTACTTACTACACATGCTAACTGTGTGCATTACCCCAGGGAGGTGTGCCAGCTATAGAGCCTGGACACGAACAAGCAGAAACAATGCACAATGAAAGACTATTCCAGCGTGCCCTTTTACACAGCCAGTTTCCACTGCTTTGTGTAACACTGCGGTTGCTAAGATGTTTTCAACTTCTGACCAGGATTTAGATGCAACTTCATTCAGTGGTCGTGCTAATAGAGCCCTCGCCGTTCGCTGCAAAGCAAATAAATGAACTACAAATTACAGTAAAGGCACTCTCTGTCTAATTAGGAACACAGGTTCAGTGTTCTCCTAATGTTCATACACTATGATAATGCAGAAACAAACTAACTATCGATTAGCTGCTTGTTAATCATGTTAATGGGGATATGGAACGGTGTCATTACGATATTGTACTGCAGCCAAAATCATCTGCCACAAAGCATCTGGCATAAAAAGCTCATTTTGAGCTCTCGGACAGTTAAGAAACAGTCATAGCAAGTTATATTGCCTGTTTCGCTAATGGAGGACCAATATGAAAACAAACTGGGCTCACCTCACCCATCTATAGTTATAATCTAGAGCCCTTTAGTGCCTGCATAAGTAGCTTGGGCATTGATTACCTGGAGAGGGGATTACTTATTCATTGGAGTCCACAGTCCAGGTCTGCAGGCATTTTCATCTGTTTGATATTAATTCACATACAGCACTATAACAGCGGAGCAGTGAAATATCATGTCAGACAGCAGCGTTATTGATTTATGGCAGCTACCTTGTTAAGTTTGGTGTATCCTTCGGTCCCAGGTCCTCACATTCTAGTTCCGAGGGAGCATTTTCATGAACGAAGGCGGACACATTGAAGATGGTTGTTAAGCATTATATTGTTGATGGATAGCCTTCCATTTTTAAACACAATCAAATTCACCACTAGAGGGAGTCTATCACAAGACCATGAGGCTCCAGTGTAAATGTAAAATATCCTATATTAAGCGAAAGAAAGGCCTATTAATTTAGGGGCAAATTTAAAAGAATTAAGGGGATTTCAAATGCTAATACACCATAATCCCTGTATATTCCACTGTAGCCTTTCATGCTTATAATTATCCAATCTATCTATCTGCTTGTCTGGTAAGCTATGAATAATGCTCATTGCATACATGCTGTTGGTATTCCATTTACCAACATTAATGGCATGCTTTGCCTTCCTCTAATTGAATTGGTGTCGATCTGGGATGGGCCAGATGAAATCTGATTGGGAATGTGACGCGTCATTGACGCGTGACCCAGCTCAGTGTGTTCCTGACTAAATGAAGGGTTTGCATCCCAGCTGTAATGTCAAGCTGCTTCCTGGAAAACATTCCACGCCAGGGGCCAAAACAAATACTGTAGCAGTACCTTCTAGTTCAAAGGCGTCGTTAATTATGGTCCTTTGCATTTCTCTTACAGGATGGATGCAGATTATGTTGTACCTCATACTGTAGCATGTTAGTGAGACAATAACACACAAGGGGGTATGAGTCCTGCTTTAGGTGCCCCCCCACCCCCCGAGCCCTCCAAGAATGCTTCCACAATCCTCCCTCCTGCTCCTTCATTGGCATACCGACCCTAGGGCAGCAATCCAGCTTTCACCCCAATTTCACGTTCATATGAATGGGGGTGTGCTGCACCATCACCTGTTGTTTTGTGACAATATATTAAAATACACATTTATCAGCAAACCCTGCTTAGCACCAATCTTAGACTACTGAAATGCTGCACTGTAAGCAGGACGGGTTCTCGGGCTCCCTCTAAATATGCTGAGCGGTTGGTCATGCACTCTTTGCTGTCCCGGTCCTTGTGAAAGAATATTAAAAGTGCAGTTGAGGAATGCTTATCCTGCAGAGTGGAAACCACTCAGGTGTACGTTATTGTTCTGGGAAGGAGTCTGTGTGTTTTCTGGTCTGTTTAGAATGGGTTTAGCGTCACTCTCTGAATAAAATATAAGTGTGCAGTTGTTGCTACTAATATGTCTTAAAGGGGACAGGGCTTACAATTAGAACTAAAGATAAGTGTAACACCGTCAAAGGGAGGCCGATATGCCTTTTCTTTTTTTTCTTTTTTCTTTTTTTGTTGCGCAAGTGCATTGGGTGGAAGTTCAGTGCTGCAAAATACAAAATAAAAGGTGGATTTTGTTCCCCTGTGACACTGACCCGTCAGTGTCCATCAGCACTAAATTCATCACCACAAACATAAAGGAATGAGAAACAAGATCTAGATCCAGCTAAACCGCTGACTCTCCAATATCTGCAGGCACTTGCTTCAGGCCACAGGCTTCATTGCTCACATGTCATGAAAAGCTGTCCGTATTGTGGAGGATTTCCTTTCCAATCAGAACTAGGAGCTACTCTTTAAAATATGATTGCTCAGATATTATGCTCTGTGTATGTATGGGTCTTTTAAACACGGACGGACAGACAGACGGACGGACTGTTTGTCTGTCTGTCTGTTTGTCTGTCTGTCTACTGCATGGCAATTTAATTAGAACCGGTCTACCTAATTGTATTTGGCATCTCCCTGGAGTAGCACATGTTCTCCTGATGTACCCTGGGTCCCTTGATTACAAGGATTGAAATAAGATTCTGATTGCATAGCAGTTTGATCCATTCCTGGTATTCCTATGAGTTTAATAAGACACCCCTGAGCTTGTTACCTACACACGGTGGCTAATCAAGCTCGTATTGAAACCTGGAATGGGTGAAACTGCGCTGCAATGAGTCTTATTGCCATCCCTGGATTCATCTGCAAGGTGAAAGAATGTGTGAGTGGGTGTGTCTTTCTTTTTAATCTAAGCATGACAATGCCCACATGTGCTTTATGTACTTCTTCACTCAGCTGGCGAGAGGAAGCTTGTTTAAGGGCAGTGCTACACAACATGAAGTGATATAAAGATATGGTCCTCAGGCAGGGTTTTCTCAGGCCACAAGAAACCTTTTTGTGCATGAACAATAAGTTCTAATGGAAGCTAATACACTATAGAAGGTTCCCGGCAATCCCAGCTAATGAAAGCTTTATGAGGCTGGCAGGCACTTCCAATCTGATGGTGCCATTAAGTAAACACAATCGGACAGGTAGTTTCTAGATCCAGGAATGCATTGTTTTTGTTGTGTGGTTTGATGAATTTTACGTTTGCGAAAAATGGAGTCTATAAAAAAAAATAGCTTAAAAAAACAAACAAAAACAAAAAAACCATTGTATGATCCCACCCAACACTCAAGTCTCAGACAGAACTCCCCTGGAATCCGCGTTGAAATTCTCATTGTGGAATTCATTCAGAACCAGTGGCAGGGCGAATCGCATTGCTAAGAGGATGCTCTGCATTGAGCTGTTTATTTTACTTTCTTTTCCACACATTGCTTGTATTCCATGAGCATTCTTTTCGGGACAGCCTCGTTCGTGGAATAATGTTCAGGGAGGATCCCTGATTTATTTGTTATTTGGGATCGATACTGAAAATGTCCACATTCTGGAATTTATGACTTGCAGAGCGATTTCATCCCCATAACTATTTTAGCAATAGTGACGGAACATATGAAGTGTTCATTTCACAGCCACATGTATCATTACCTAACCTGGCCTTGGCTAATGCTGGTTTATCAGGTATGGCACTTTTACTACAGTGCATTCCAAGCTCCTTTGCTGTGCTTCTCACATTCTGTCTTTAAGAGACATGCTGTTCTGTACAGTGTAAAGTGCTCCTGGTGGAGATGGTGGATAGTGGAAAAGCAACAGCGCCATCTAGTGAAAAGAAAATTTAATTACATTTCCAGAGCTGAAAACTACTGCCGGCCTACTGTACAAAGCAGCAACAAAACAATGAGAAGGAAAAAAAAAGGACAAATGCTGAGGCATTTAAGTGATAATATCTTAGGTAATATATTTGCAAAAAAATAAATATTTTGGGGACTATCCACAAGAGTCAAGCAACTAAAAACTGTGATTTAGAGTGTGGAATAAACATTTTGCTTTTCAGTCAAATGCAACAAATACTTTTACAGTAGAAAAATTATTGTTATAGAAGTCAACACCTGTAGTTCCATACACCACCAACAGGAGTCACTATGCAGCAGGATAACAACCTCATAGAAAGTGTGGCTAGTTATAAGACTCTTTCAGGTAAAAACCTGATATCAGTTGCCAAAGATATGAATCCACAATTCTCACACTTTATATAATTTAATGATGCTGTAATAATAATAATAATAATAATAATAATAATAATAATAATAATAATAATAAACCTGTCAAAACAGATAGTGTTTGTATTACCCTAGCATTAAAGCAAGTTTCTGTGCCACTGTAGCAACTGATCTTGAAAAGGGTTTAAATGCAAGTTTCTGTGCCACTGTAGCAACTGATCTTGAAAAGGGTTTTAATATTCTCATCAGCTCCCACCGAAAAGCAGGCACACAAGAACTAGTCGACATGTGGGAAAGGAAAGACAATTCATTATTAATAAATCAGAGTGAGGTGTACTGTGTGTTCCTCATTATCCTGCCTCTGTCACCATCCTTCAAACTAATGACTGTTTTGCTGCAATCTGTATATATATATATATATATATATATATATATATATATATATATATATATATATATACACACACACACACACACTGTTGAGAAACCCTGCACTGTTGTGGCAGGGATGGCATTGGCGGTCACGATGCTGAGGCCTCTAGAAAGGAGATGTTCGAGGGAAAAGTACAACTTGACATTTTGACAAAAGTGCAGATCAGCAGATCAAGCAGTTTTTCTTAACCTTTGGGGGAAGTGAACCCTCCTGGTGCAGTGAGCATCTTGAATGTCCCCTTGCCGTCTGTCATTTACTTTTATATTTCTTTACATTCAGTATTTGGTCTAATACAAACCTATGCAATGTAGGCCAGATCAACCAAAGGACCTTTCTATTAGAAAGCACCAGCACCATCTAGTGCACAGCTAGTGTATTGCCGGCAACTAAAGGAGACCTCCTCACAGGGCGGGGCTGGCTCTTACTTCTGTAAAGACACTTTGCCTGATCAAACCTAGGTTGTGTAGATCTATGACAGGGAGCTAGAACTGAAGAACAGCTCCTGAACTTCAGGGAAAGCACCTGAACACATAGATCAGAAAAAGTACATCACGATATTTGAGGAATTGCAATTAGAAGCCATCGGGTTGATTAAAACCCTCATAAAAAAGGTAAGGGGACACCACTAAACACGACTTACTTTAAATGTGTTTATATACACACAATACCTCTGGCCTTGTTCCAATATGCTTATCCACCATTATGATCATAATCACTGCTTCTTGTGTCAGCTATTTTATGATCACTTAATCCAAGGGCAGCTGTATGCTGCACTGTTAGCATTTCATCAATACAATACCCCCAGAGGAAAGCTTGAGCAGTTTTATAATATGACACCCACTTCCATCATGGATTGCCATCCTGTTGTTTGTCTTCTGGCCACACTTGGAAAGGTGAAGACAGTATCTTTTACAAAGGACATTACCAGTGGACCACAACCACTGAGTGGATCCTTTATCCCTCGCACAATGTAAAACTGTACAAACAACACAGTCAACGGAGGGTATTCATTTTTTTATTTTAATTTAAAACTCAACATGCATTTAGTTTTCCACACACGATGGTCATTACTAGCAGACGTTATTGCTACAGACAGGTTAGGAGCAGACAGATTCCTTTGCCTTGACATCTAGAATACAAAGAGAATAATGGTGTGCTCAATACTGCTTAGCGATCGCTGCTTGATACAACGACAGGGTATAGTACAATGGTAAATTCAGTCAGTCTGTACTGGAGTTGGACGTGGATGCCTTCCTTTCACAAGAACAGTATATTTAAATATACAGTAGGGTTCCATTAAAATGAGTCTGTATTTTTTTTTTTTAATTTCCCAACATGATCAGCAACAAGACATTTGTGTTTAAGACTGGAAAAACAGCCCCTATAAAAGTTAACAGGCAATTCATCCACTGCAACATAAATCACCAGGGAGGGTTTATAATATCACTAAATATAAAAATATAAGGGAAGTTATTTATTTACAGAATTAATTACAGAAACTTGATTTTTGGGTCTCAAACATTTAAAAGAATGCGTCTCAATGACAGAGCTATGAACCCTGAACAATATAATGTTTTTACATCTCAGTCCACCACGTGTAACAACAGTACAGTACTTGAAATGAATTCACCTTCCAAAAATACACATTTAACCATTTCAATAATCCATCCAGGTTGACTTCTCAAACTCCTTGATGGAGCTTCTTCAAACACTCCCACTTTCATTTATCATGCTCTGACCAAAATACGTCTCTTAGCATTTAAATATCCTTCCCACTTCTAACACGAGAATTCACCCCATCAAATCTTCACCACCAATTCCCTTTTAAAACAAACAAGTGATTTGTATTTAAAATCTGCTCCATGCCCAGAAACAGTTTCATGAAAACCACCACCACCACCATCCAATCTGGCACAAACCTCACCTTTGAGAGTTAAACGAGGGGTTGGGAATCGGATTGGCATGGAGAGCGAACTGCTCTTGTGACTGGCTTTCCAAAACATATTACTTATTGGATTAACAAGAGAACAGGAACTGTGTAGACGCACGACTAAAAGGCTGCTAATTAATGAATTGCCACTCAGGCTGAACAGTAAACAGAAAACTGTTGCTCCACACTTCACTCTGAAATATAACCACTTTAGAAGCTGCCACTCGGGTTTAAATGAAGCGTTAAACTGAACACACGCAATCTGATGGCCGTGTTTTGCCAACGGAAAGTGCTTTCTCTGGCATATTGGTTGCCAAGGTCGGCCTTTACTTAAAACAAACACCATTAACGCAGTTTGATTACTTACAAAAGCAGCTTGCATCTGCACAACATGGAAGCAGAGCTAAGCACAGCAGGTTAACACCGAGGCTAGGAGTTAAAAGACACATCGAGACAGTGCAGGCAGCTGTGGAACACCCAGGATTACATAACAAGAGGATTCTCTGTCAGTCACTTCCACTTGGATTCCAAATCCTGTTATCCTGTGATAATACAGTACAGTTAAGATAAACACGCTTCCTAAAGGACCCGTAGCAACTGCAGCCTGCAACCGAGCTGCATGCCCGAGTCAGGCTCAGCGCAAAAGCAGCACTTTTCAACCAGGATCTTAAAACAGGGAGCGAGCAAATCGCTTACCATATAACAGCTACAGCTGCTGGGCGCATGCAGTGTACTTGGAGACTACAGCCTCCCTCGCTGGTGGCACACCCTGAACCGTTTGTTTTTCATTCACTCAGAAGACTTATCTCCTCGATAGTTATCACTTAAACAGTGCCACGACAAGACAATAACATTCAAGAGGATCCCCGGGGCTACAACTCCTGCAGCCCACTGTTTAAAACCAAAGGGAGCTTCTAAACAACGACGTCAGCTACATTAACATTACTGATCGAAAACACCCAAGAAATCCAAAGGGTTATATATATGGAGCAGAACAGCAGGTTTCTAATCCTCTCCCCTATTAGGTAGTGATCACTACAGAATACTGAACATCACGCCCTGGCCTACAGGGGCAATACGAAGCATTTTATACTGTTCATTTTAAATAGATTTTTATCTCGGTTTAAAAAAAAAAAAAAAGGGACAACACATCACATTTTTAAAAGCAATACAAAAGGACAGCATTTTGTTTCCTCCAAGAAGCGTTGGACATGGCTCTTGCCTGCAAGGGTACATACATTTAAAAACTATAATGGGGCGGCCAGTCATTGATCACACAGGATATCTACCAATTAATGATATTAGTTCCAATAAACCGCCCTGTTTGGAGTGTGGGATCTAAAGAAACTCATTTCCCAGTACAGCTTTACTGGTTATAATGATCCCTCCTTCATCCTCTGCTCTGTGGATTAGCAGTGAAACTGCAGGGTTTCCGAGCTAAGTTACACTGCAATGTTATGTTCCCTCTTTATCAATACCAATCCTTTGCAGTCACACATTATCTAAAACCAATATGCTGGCTTTATCTTATATACTTATATAGGCTAGTTTGGTAATCAAGAAAGAGGGTAGGCTTCGTGTGTATGTTACCAAGGAGAAGAAGCCTTCCGCACACTAAGCTCTCACTTAATGGACGGCAAAGATTTGCTTAAAAGCATTTGACCTTAAAAGCATTTGGCGTCACCTCTCCATTCTGTTTTTTTTTTTTTAGCAACCATCTGTTCTGTGATAATTGAACACGGGTTTCTAAGCATGCCTGTGTATGAGAGTGCTGATCCATGTTGGCTTGTCCAATCGCTGAGCAAGCGTGCAGGAAATGAGTTTCATTAAAAAACCGAGAGGGATCGAACAAGTGATTTCCTTAAAATGTATCAAGAGCTCTTCAAATCAAGTCTGAATCCTTGACTGTTACTATTGCACCGGCCTAAATCTGGGCACTGTGGGCAACGCCCCTCAGGGTTTTGTTCCACATCTTTCCAGTGTACATAAAGCCAATCCTGGCCATTTTCAGTGAGTGGTGATTAATATATCTGACATAAGACTACACAACTATTCCTATCCCTATACAAATATCAACAACTGTCAATTAATATAGATTTAATTATTAAATAAATAAATCATCCTTATAATTGCGAGGAACCTGGTCAAAACAAAAACTTGTACCGGAATTGCCGGAACAGACTTGGCTCCGGTTCCGTGTTACAATAATCCGGGACTCTTGGAGGAAACTCAGTGCAAACTTAGCGCTGGCAAGTTTACAAGGTAAGGAATGATCAGCAGTGCTCTTTCCCCCAGTGCTCTCCTCAGTAGACAGGCTTGTAGAAGATCTCTCCGCTCAGCAGCCGGCGCTGGAGCTCAGTCCAGAGCAGCAGCCTCTCCCGCTGGGACCCCTTCATGATGCCTCGGTTCTCCTGGGCTCGTCTGGACAAGTAGGGCAGGACCTCGTTCACAGGGCCGTACGGCACGTACTTGTACACCGGATACCCGGCCTGGCCTGTTACAGGGAACAAGAATACAGCAATAACTGTACGATCCACACCACCTTCATACTGTAAAGCCTCCTCCCGCAGGACCAACACTCAGCGACAGGACAGTTCAGCCACTTACCCAGGGGAAAGCTGATCTGATCGCACATTCCCAACAGCTGGCCAAAGTAGACCTTGTTTTCCGACGGGTGGATCCCGAATTCATTCATCCTGTTTAATAAATAAACAATGACTGTACACATAATTTCAGTAGCATGTGCAGAAATAGGCATGAATAGAATGATGGAATATTGCATTTCTTCTAACGTGTGCATCGCTACACAGTACATGATATGCACAGTTTATATATATATATATTCGTCTGTCTGCTATGCCTGCAGTACCTCTGCAGAGTGAACTTGACAGTGTTTTCATTGTGCGACGCCACCATCACATTGGCATTCCTATGGTGCTTTATCTCTTCGAGAACGTAATCCAAGCACCTGAGGGCAACAAGACAGAAAGAACCGGGTCTCAGCGAGACGTTTACAGGTGCCGTAGACACAATGGGGACACACACATATTGTGTTTCTTGATTAAGCTCCAAGTGTTTTCTTCACGGTGAGATCTGCCATCATCACCACCACCTTACCTGTGGTACATTTGGTTGGTCGCATCGTAGTTTGGGTTAATGGGATCCGCGTAGCCAATCTCTGCCGCTCTGCTCCTCTCCTGGTCCATGTAGGCACCTCGTACCAACTTGGCACCGAAGTACCAGCCCTCGCGGCGAGACAGCTCCACATCCAATGACACATTGTCATAGGCCTCCTGCGAGAGCGAGGAGAGGGTCACTGAAGGAACGCGCCTAATTTCACATTTATATTCCATCGCAAGAAGTCTTTACCAAGCAAAACGATTTGGTGTGAAATAACTTAATTCCCAAACTCTAGCTGACTGTCCTTTAAATACGTTCTCACAAACCCAGACTCTATCCACTGATCATTACACCTGAGCTACCTCACGCTGTGTGGAACTGTTTGGACTGTGTAAGGGACTGTCCATTGCCAGTTCAAAAGGGAGCCTGCGTGTCGACACACTAAATCACATTACTGGCTGTGTGGTGGTTCTCTCCAGAGCTCTTACTCTGAGGTAGCACTGGTAGGTGTTGAAAATGATGGGTTTCTCCTTGTTGAATTTCCGCTGCATCTCCAGGGTCAGTCTGCTGATGGCCGGCTGGAAATAGGTCTGCTCTGCGTCCACCATCAGCCGCACGCCTTGCTGTAAAGCTTTCTGAAGAAACGAAGCGCAGCAGGACACGTTACAGCACTTTCAGTTTTCTGTATTCATTTGGTCATAGTTAGCTAGCTCCAGTCATCCCCAGCCCTTGGCCTGTGTAATCTCGGACTGCAGGGTGTCACCTCACCTTAGCGAGGACGTCCATTCTCTGCAGCATCCTCTTCATCTGCATCTCCTCCTCGTCAGTGAACTTGCTGAGCAGGGGCTCCAGCTGACCAGTCTAAGGGAGGTGAGAACTCTGTCAACACTAGAGCTGTGCGCAAAACACCACTCACAAATGCACACCGCTAAACTAATCCAATACAGCCATTTGTACATGTCTGTAAATTTGCATGCATTTATCAGTATGATACTGAAACTATTTCATTGCTTAGCCCATGATATATGTGGACCTTTCTTTAGAAGACTACTACATGGACATTTACTGAGGGGGCACATTACGATTTACAATACATATATTAGGTCTTATATCCTGGTTAAAATAAAGCAAAATGCTGAAGTGTGTCTGAATTGTTTCAAGTGCAATTCCTCAATTTGCCAGCAGAGGTCGTCATGTTGTTTTCAGCTCGACACAGAACAAAACAGGAGAACGCCAAAAAGACCCCGTCATCACCTCCAGGTTTGGGACGACCAGCAAGTTGGAGATCTTGGTCCTGCTGTCAATCAGGCTGTTCCAATCCAACAGATCTACAGTGCTGGGGGACCAAGCAGTGGAAAGACAGAGAAGAGCTTAGTGTGCCAGAGGAAGCAACGTGAGAGCATCTTGATCTCTTGAAATCTGTACCTCTTTAAACAGGTAGATCCAGATTCCTTACCCAGACATGCCCAGATCCTCTCCAGTAAACCAGTTCTGTGTCTCATCTTTAGCTCCCAGCCCAAGTTTTACAAGACTCTCCTATAGGGAATGAAAGCAAAAGAAAAGGCTATAAAAATCTAGCTGTGTTGACTCCATTCACAAGCATATCTCTGGTTAAAAGCCTAATTAATTCATGTTGACAAAGTTATTTATTCATTCATTTTGTTCAAATAATGTGCCACTGGAAAGACAAGCAAGACTAAAGAGGCCAACTGATTCAACCCCTTAGTAATCTTAACTTTAAACATGAAGTATAAAACCCATAAAAATGTGCAAGTGCATTAAAAGGTAAAAACTTTTTATATCTGTGGATTTTTAAAAAGTACTCCCTTCTAACTTGTGCGATAAGCTAACATGCCAGAAGGTTAAGATTAATTGCATTTAATCAGAATCAGCAATAACTACTGAAGGTCATTAGCAGGAGAATACCTGCAGCTGCTTCATCTCCAGCTTGATGTCTAGAGCTGAAAGCCCTGCTTTCCCCTGGTCTGCTGCCAACAGGTGAAAGACCCGCCTCCATTTCACCAACACCTCGGAAAACTGGAGCTGAATAAAAAGAAAAGAGCACCATCACATGGCTACCCTGTGCTGTCTTGCAGTGTTATCAGGAGCTACGTTTCTCAAGTGCAATAGCCAAATGTACTGCCACCAGTGTCAGCAAGCACACACCCTGAGGAGCGAGCGACTTACCAAGAACTGTGGCCTCCCCAAAGCAGTCAGCTTAATAGCAGAAAAGCCATCTTCTGAACTTCCACCTAGAGGAACAAGAACATGCCGCGTACCTTTAGAAAAACAAAGCCAACGCTCAACTGCAGAGGTCTTTCAGGAGACATTAAGACGCTACGGCGAGTACGCAGAACCTTTAAAGTTCAACCAGGACCACAACAGTATACGTATGTGGGTTTATAATCTTTTAGCCTTGTTGTCCAGTTCCCCTAGAATAAAACCGAGTGTGAGGATGGTTTATGGAACGTAGACTAGTGTCCATGGAGAAGGAAGGCAAGACTACCAGGACCCTGAACGCAGGGTCAATGTAACTGCACAAGCCTGGTTAATACAGGTGGAGCAGGTGAATGGACCCTTGCGTGCAGGCGTTAGTATGAATGGTGCCATACATACCCGAGGCTTCGATGCACTTGAGGAAGGTCTCCATGTGTTGGTCACACTTGGCCTCGTCTGCGTAGAAATACGTGCGGGCGCTTATAACCCCCCCGCGCCGGTCGCCAAACTGTCGGTGAGCCTTGTACTTCTTCTCACGGTGATCCACCCCTGAAAAGAAACCGGAACCATCAGGGCGACCAGGAGACAGCAGCATTGACAAGACAGGGTGTCTCTCCTCGCCTCTCTGACGGAAAAGAAACTCAGACAAGCAAACGATACGATTAGGAGCGACGTTCACTGCAAATATTTCACACAGACTGCCAATACCCTGTAAAAAGAACCATCGGTGGGAAGATAAAGCAGACGACCAGGAGCAACATGCCCTGTCTGTCCATGTCAAATTGTAAAGGTGACAGAGGTAGGGATGTCATAACAATGTCATGTTGGAGTAAAAAGAAGGGAGCGGCATGCAGGAGATAAGACATCATCTTATAACTCCAGATTACTTCATATGTGCATCAATATTAGTGTAAGGACTCACCATGGTTTTCTTTTTCAGCCTCAGAGACACACGACCTGAAAGATCAGTACAGAAAAACTATCAGCTTCAAAACAAAGCTGAACAGCGATTATGCACAGTCATCATTTGTAGGTGAATCAGCTGAAACAAATGAATAAAAAAGCACTGCATCATAAAACAGAAATATATCAGGAGTAAAGCACTGTACACAATCAAACAAATCTGAGGTAAGCGTGCACACTGATGCAACTAGCTGTTGGTGACATTAAGCATGTCTTCCTGCCTCCCATGTGCAAAGTTCAAGCAAAAAAATATATATAATCTAAAAAACAATGGGGAGTCCAGTTACAGCTTGAACCAGGGACAGGCAACTCCACCCAGCAGCTGACTTTCCATCGCCCTGCCATGATCTGTCAGCCGGATTCATGTGCTGGCACAGGCTGCAAACGTCACTCTATAACTACAGAGGTAGCATATTTACACAGGGAAAACCAGATCAATCTGGATGCAGCTGGCACCCACTAACTTCAGCGTGTCCTGCTGAGCAATACATTTTCAGTAATGTTGTACACATGTCTCTCTTTGAATTAGGCAAACAAAGAACACTTCAATATTGTAGTGCAGGGACGGAAATAAGACTCTCGTTGCACAGAAGGAACAAAAGCTCTGTAGGTGAAAAACAATCAGCTTTTGCTGACTGATCTCGCTGACCCGTACTTTTACAAAGCCAGTGGAACACAGCGTGACTTTGGTCACTATCTCTGCTGATAGAGTCTTGATCTGCACATAAGCAGTAACAATCTCTCAAGATAAGGAGACTGCCTCAGACCTGGTTTTACTAGGAGTTTAACAAGACACACCTGAGCTTGTTACCTACACACTATGGCAAATCAAGCTTGTATTAAAACCTGGAATATGTGAAACTGCAATGCAATAAGACTTGTATTTCCATCCCTGCACTTCGTCCTTCTGGCTGCCTGTTGGAAATGTATAATGCACGGGAGATTTTGGCTTTACATCTGAAGTAAAGAGCTTAGACTAACAGATGAACAGATAACACAAAAATAAGAAAGAGATCCTTCACAGTTAATCTTATCTGGCAAAACCTTATTTATATTTACTAACAGCACAGGCCTTCCATGCTGGCATGTTGCGTTTTGTGACACACGGACGGAAAAGTGCTAAAGCCATCCCTCTTCAGAGCTTCACAGCTTCATCAAACACTATTTAAGGACCCCTGGGTTGCTACAAGTGGCAGGAAGCATCAAGCTAGGATTGGGTGGTTTGGAGTAATAAGATCACACAGAACAGAGCGAACTCTGTGGTGTCACATTAAAAAGGTCTGGGTCACATTGATACACTCACTGTTCAGATTGGGTGATGCAGGCTGGTCAGGTTACTGGGAGGCCAGAATAGAAACTCTCCAGTTTCATGTTAGACAATATGGCACTCAGCATTCTCCCAGATACTGTACTGCAGCCTCTTTCAATGAAGTTCTCTATCTGGACCATTATCAGAGAAACCTCTGATAATGTTTTTAACTGAAGTTTAACACAATGAACAAATCCTCTTGCAGTCTTTATTCAAAAAGCTGTATTCAGAGAGCGCTGTTGAGCCTTGCAATCTGATCCAAGGAATGCATCTATCCAGCCGGCAAGAACACAGGTTGCGTAACTTTTCTTGGCACCCTGGTTATTTCACACAGAGTACTGCATGTGACTGCGTTCTTTCCCAACTGGGCACTGCAGAGGCTCACCCTCCCAGACAGCCAATCACACGGTGCAGGCTTGGTCTCAGGCAGCCAGTAGCACAGCAACCATTTATAGCTCTGACGTGTGAATAACCTGCTCAAATAACCTGCTTACATAATAATAAATACTCAAAAGGGACTTGTCAGTACCTGTGGCTGATTCGTTAATAAAAAAGCACAAGCTCTTACTGTTGGGATTTACGGCAGGTAATAGGGGAATGTTAGCAATGTAAAAACGTATGTGTGTTAGTAAAGTCAAAACGAGGAGCCTACAGTACTTAGTACTTATGATAATATCCAATCTAAAAAGAATGTCCTTACCAAGTTTCATTACAACTGGATTTTCTAAATGCAAACATAAGTAGTGACGCTACTATATTCCCACTGTTTGGGATTCGAATCCACATTTCTTACAAGAAGAAAGTGCCTGTTCATTACATTTTCATGTGTGGTGTGTCTAGAGTGTGCCAGTGTGCCTGCAGGGAGCTACACACATTTAAAGCAGCTCACATGCTTAACTAGTGGGATAATGTGATGCTTCACAAGCCAGCAGAACTCTAAAGCAGGCATGACTCCACATAGCCAATAGTGTACGAACCCTTCCGAAATTGTATGTCCACAGTCTATCTACATGCTTGATACCTTAAAGCCCCCGCGTTACCCCATTCTGTCTCTTGTGCATGTGCAGCCCCTGAAGAGAGCACAGAAGCAAAGCTCTTTCTTACTCCATCTCCTTCTTCTCAGCCTCCTCCTGCGTCAGGTCCTCCTCCACCCCGTAGTCCAGCACAGAGCCCACCCCGAACGCACGGTTCCTGCTGACCAGGGGCTTGATGGCTTCCTGGTCCTCTCCGGCCACAAACTGCCCGTAAAAGGTCATCTTCATCAGCTGCTCAAAGAGCCTCTTCCCCAGGACCTTTCTGCTCAGGTTTATCAGCTAAAAGAAAGACAGCAGAAACTTCTCCTTAAGCTACAGGCGACTGCAAGAAGACATCCGTGTTAGTTCCTAGTGTAAACAGACATATCGGTTCATTGAGTTACAACCTATTAAGCCAGTCCTGGGGCTGAACATTGGAGCTACATGGAGAAATGTTTTGGCACAGCGAAATATTTCAACCCTGCTACTATTTGGTGCTTTTAAAAAAAAAAAAAATCAGTTAATAAGCCTTTTTGAACAGCTGGGGGGAAATGCCAAAAACATATTTCTTGCAGCTAGATGCTGGCAGCGAGTGTAATTCTAACCTCCAGAACTGAGGATGATTCGCAGCATCAAAAATTAGGAGTAGGCTTCAGGGTTTGTGGAAATAATTCAGAGCCAAAACAAACATGCTTATAATTTAAATTATACCAACTTTGTAAATATTACTGCTGCAAAACATATAATATGTAATATTTTGACAGTGTATTAGGCAATTTGTTAAAGGCACCGTCAACAACAACAAAAAAAGCATGAAAACTTACCTCCTTGTTCTTGTCAACCAGGAAGTCAAAAGTGCACAGCCTAAAAACCAGCAAACTTCTCAATAGCTCCGACGTCTCTTTGCTCTTGTACGCTTCCTTGGTATTTTCGAAGTCGATAAACACTTTAGATTTGGACCACGCATTTTCTGTCTGGGAGATGTGATCTACCTGGGCTGCCGCCTTCTTCAACACCGAGCAGGGTGCATCAACCTGCTGTTCCTGACTCTCAGAGCTCGGTTTGGTTCGTGGAGACGCGACCGTGGACCGGAACCTGCAGGAGACTACTGCTCGGGTCAAGCAGATATCGGAACCCGCTCTCAGGGCTGGAGCTAGTTTAGTGTAAGACATTAAATCTGAAGATGTTGTCCTGTGTAATTATATAACGAAGCAGTACCCACGTGGAATGATGCTCGATGTGAGCCGACAACTGGTTTGGACAGCTTATGTAGCAAGAAGGCACGCCCACATATACTTGTATTGAAAACGCTGGGTTAGAAACGCCCAAGACGAGCCCATCTACTCTGATTGGAATTGCGTTGCCTACGTCATCATTATTCTATCTGACGCAATAAACAAATATGCAGAACACGTGATTTGTGAACCAGCTGCGCAGGTGAAATCGAAAAAAAAATGTTGTTGTTGTTTTTGTTTGTTTGTTTTTTACTGTATAGCCAGCAAGCACGGCCAACATGAGGTTCCGCTGACTGCCATTCTGTCTGTGTTCCTGTCCCCCACCGCACGCATCCTCACAAAGGCAGACCACTGAAATAGCTCATTGAACTTGAATTATACAGAGATACCCCATACAGTCAACACCATGCGCAGAACAAGATGTCCTTCAAGTAAAAATACATACATACCAACTAATAACGTGGTTCATAGGAGCATAAATGAAAGTGAAGACAGGCTGCAATAATAGAGACATAAACAGAGTCAATGGAAAATATCTTCAATCGAATACTGATATATATATATATATATATATATATATATATATATATATATATATATATATATATATATATATATATATATATATATACAAGCTTTTGTCAGGCTGTGTACTGTATTTCAGCATTTGTAAAATTCTACATTTATTCATAAGCCATCGTTCAGCTGTAAAACGAAATACAAAACTGAATATTACATGGAGGGGCTGTGTATACGATAGAGCTGTCACATGTGAACACCGTTTGTTTGACATGCTGTATTAGCTTCATTGTAGGTACTGCATAACAGCAACTACACAGACATCATTGTAGTGTAACCTCTACTAGTGCAATTAACCGGAGCCCTAAAGCCAGACAGATAGTGTTATCTCAATAACTTCTATCTGTAGATAGCATTGCAGCTACTTGGCTAATTGAGGACATGGGGGGAACTCAAGCAACCTCACAGCACTGCTTAACCCTTTGTGCATGAAATACTGAAAATAGCTGTAAGACAGTAGTGTTGACACATATGAGGCGATCATGCGTTTGTATCTGCCATGACACCCCCATATAAAAACAAGGAGAGGGTTTATTTATTTATTTATTTATTATCAGTCCTCATATGAGGCGATCATGCGTTTGTATCTGCCATGCATCCCCATATAAAGACAAGGAGAGGGTTTATTTATTTATTTATTTATTTATTTATTTATTATCAGTCCTCATATGAGGCGATCATGCGTTTGTATCTTTTTTTTTTTTTTGAACTAGTATAGATTTAAGGACTTGGATCTCCAATTTTTAAACTGTGCAATGAACTAAATACTGCGTGCAGACTTCCGTTTCAGTTGTGGAAGATGCAATTGACAAAGCCTGATTTTAGAAAGTCGACTGACACCTAGTGGCAACATTTCACATTTTATTTGTTATGCAATAGTTTAGCATTAGTATTCGTAGTAGTATCTATAAATATCAACATACAATTAGTTAACAAAAACTAATCACACAGAAATCAGGGCATTAAAGGGCATATAAGGACCTTTTTATGTTATTGTGTTACATGTTCCCATGTGTTGCTACAGCTGTTTACGTAAGGCGTGTGAATTTTTTTTACCACTTTTTTAAACTTTTAAATTGCATTCCCTGACTCAAGATGGCTTCCCATGTACCCGCATGGACCTCTCAGAACTACAATTCCCATCATTCTCCTGCTCACATATGTAACTGACATGGATTTATCAGCTAACCAGGAGGTCCCCGGTTCAAATCCCAGCTCAGCCACTGACTCATTGTGTGACCCTGAGCAAGTCACCTCCTTGTGCTCCGTCTTTCGGGTGAGACGCTGTTGTAAGTGACACTGCAACTGATGCATAGTTCACACACCCTAGTCTTCGTATTTCTGAATCCAGGCTGCCACACCACAGTAAACACCAGGGGGCGCCACAGTTACACGGTTAACAGCTCGTCACTATTCAGTGAGGTTTTGAGTCTGTCCTTTGGGGACAGCGGAGGCCGCTTATAACTGGGTTCCCCTCTATCTATGCAGAAGATAGCTGTCCGGTTCTACTATATATATATATATAGTAAACTGCATTTGCATGTAACCTAAACTAT